>CM066031.1:616510608-617774897 GCA_033557465.1 Ichthyophis bannanicus | reverse complement strand
AATGGTACAGTCCATGATATTAGTCAGTGAATCCCCATAAGATTCTAGTCAGTTGAGGAGTAGAGTGGAAGGAGGAGGAGGTTGGCGCCTATCTCTCTGAAATGTGTGTTTGGAGCTGGTGGAAAGAGGAGGCTGTTTGCTTCTAGGATCATAAGTAGAAGGAGAAGAGGGCTGGAGAAGGAAGGAGCCTGACTCTGGTCGTGAGCTCCTGTAGTAAGTGCAGGCAGTAAACTCTCTGTAGTGGGGCTTCCAACATTTCACTCAAGCAACTGTTCTGAAGGATCCACTCATGGAGTAGAGTGTGTCAGTGTTCTGGGGGTGTAGATCTCTCACTCTGGGTCTGTCTCTTACACAGACAGAAGACCCTGATCTGAGTTCTAGGAAAGAGCAAAAATCTAGGTAGGAGTAGTGAGAAGTGTGTGTCAGATGTCTGTCCAGAAATAACGAGGTTGGAAAGGAGAAAATGAGGAAGTTGCCCAATGTGCTTAGCCAAAGGTCTAAAGGAATTCAGAGGAAGAAAGGAAAATGAAATAAAAAGGAGAGATGAAAGGATTTGGGGTAATAGGTACCAAAAGGGTCTTTGGAGAGTCAGAGAGCTCAATACAACGCTATATAAGTTCAAAAGGAGGGAGGAGGGTGTCGCAGGAGAGTGAGGAAGTAAACATCAGACAATCTAGGCTGTTTTTTATTTGTATGCTCTGAAGCTGCATCTAAAATTGTTACCATCAAACTATTTTGCCTTGAAGAAACTTTTTCCAGTAAAGTATTTTATTTTGGAATACCACAACAACATCTGAAGTGTCTCTTTGAGCTTGTTAGCAATACATCTTGGGCATTGAAGCGGAGAATCATCCATGCTGGAATTTGGAAAAGGTCCCTGCCTTAGCTTTGACTTGAGTTCGTCCTCTGTCTGAAATGTGACAGAGGCAGGTGGCACCTTATAAATTAACCAATTTATTGAGGCCTGAGCTTTCGAGGATGAGTCCACTGCACTGCTGAAGTGTTAGATTTCTCCCTTCCAACCCCAGCTTCCACTCACGCCTGTGCTGAATCTTTCTTTATAGACTGAATCCCCCAATTAAGGTGCTAGATTATATAGTTTTATTTTTGGGTAGGAAAATTAGGGAGTTGAGGAAATAAGCCAAGTTTTGGTTCTCTGTGGAAAAGGAACAATAAAGTACATGTCAGGGGTCTTTGATTAATATCATCTTAATAAATCCTTGAGGTAATTCTACAGACAACACAGTATTTTATACAACCCAGATAAATGAACACATTTTGTAGTCTGAAGAGATAAAGCACAGTTACTTACCTGTAACAGGTGATCTCTGGGAACAGCAGGAATATGGGTATGTCGGTACTGACGGAGTCTGCGCGGGAACGCTTCCCAGCGTCCAATCAAAGAGCTTTTGGAAGCATCCCACCACGCCTGCATGCTGCCTTCCCGCCTTTCCCAACCGCCTCTCCTCAGTTAAGTTTTAAAGCTGAGACAAAGAGAGAGAGAGAGGAAAGGAAAGATAGATAGAGATACAACTCCTGGGGAGGTGGGTGGGTTGTGAAGACTTATTCCTGCTGTTCCCAGAGATCACCTGTTACAGGTAAGTAACTGTGCTATCTCCAGGAACAAGCAGGAATGAGTCTTCACATATGGGGACTCCCAAGCTAAGATTCCTGGAGTCCCAGCATGTTATAGGTTGGAACATGCTATCCCCCACAACACCAGGCATCCTGAGGATGGAGGGTAGGAGTTGACGAAAGAAAGGTGCTGTGGAACAGCTAACCTAGCATAGGACTGCAGACAAGGAGTCCATGTGCGGATGATAATTATCATCAATGATATTGAAAGACATATTGCAATATGGACCTCCCCTAACAGGATTACACAGCGGTAAGGAGGTTCATGGGATCTACTGGGGAACCCAGTAGATGAACCTCAAGGAGGACCTCACTGTGAAGTGGAGGTAATAAACCTGTTAGGAAAAACAGTGGAGGTCAGAATCCTGAAAGGTAAGAGGGGACCCCGGTAATGACTGGGGTAGTACCAAAAATGGTGGGCCTTCAGTGGAAGGCTTTATGGTAATAACCAAACTCTTTTGGCGACAGAGTGGCTCACCCTTGGAAGCAAAAAGAGAAGGCCGACCGAATTGGACAAACAGGCACAGTCCTTGTGGGAGGAAAAGGTATGGAAACCCCTTGTATCCCAAAAGAAAGGACAAACAGTTGAGGCGTTAGAGCCTGTGATTAGCTGAAGATCGGCAATGTCTCTCCTAACTGGAGTCAGCTAGGAGAGATACTGGAACATGGAGAGCTTCAGAGGTACCTAAACCTTAAGGTTATGGTGGAAGTTGTTAACTACCACAGAGTGGTTGTGAATGTAGAACCCCAAACATGCTGGATAGCATAGGTATGGGTAAAACCCATCTGTCAGAATCATATAGCTATATGAGTCTCGACAGTCAGGTAGATAAATGCAGAATACATATCTTCCGATAGTAAAATATCTCGACAGATACATATATATATATATATATATATATAACATATAGATGCAAAATGCAGTGTGTGCCTTTGAGTCAGTCCTGACTCCTGGCGACCCAGAAGCTCCTGGGATTTCTTGGCAGTGTCACCGGAAGTAGATTGCCAGGCCTTTCTTCCGAGGCAATGGAGGGTTAAGTGACTTGCCCAAGGCCACAAGGAGTGCTAGTGGGAATCAAACCCTGGTTGCTTGATTACCAAGCCAGTGTTCTAACCACTAGGCTACTCCTTTACTCTCATAGATAGATAGATATATAAGAATATATCTATAGTGAGATATGAAGGGCATAAAACACACACAAATGATAGACATAGACATCTGTAAGATGTATGCTATAGAATGAACATATAGGCCTCTTGGAGTAGAGGAGTGGCCTAGTGGTTGGGGCAAGGTACTTCAGGCCGGAAGGTCGGGGGTTCAAATCCCACTAGAGGACAGCAACCTTGGGCCGGAAGGACTGGGGTTTCTAGTCCCACAGGTGCTCCTTGTGGTCTTGGGCAAGCCACTTAACCCTCCATAGCCCATGTTCCCTGTAAAATAGTTATCTCCAAGTTATATTGCCCTGTTCAATGTAATTTCAGTTTGTTCAATGTAAACCACACTGATGCAGAATAGCACGGTATATAAGAGAATATAAATAAATAAAATATATGGGTGTCTGCAATGAAGCAGACAGAGATATGCCTACAGAAATGGTATTCACATAGGAAATGTGGAGAGGAAAGATTCATCGAATAACAAGAAGGTGGATCCTACTTGAGAAGATATTTAGAGAATCTATTCCCACTGGTTATGAGCTACAGGGATGCTAGCTAATGAAATAACCAGGACGGTTATGTGAAAAGCAGAGGATGATATCAGTCTGCAGCCAGCAAGTCATGAGTATTCTAGAACTCTAGCATGGTAAAGTGAACAGAAGACGCATAAAAATGAGATACCATGCTGACCTGCTTAAGGACAAAAAAGGTATCATGTGTTCTTACCATGAGGACGAGCTGCAAGGAGAAAGCATATTCCCGATTGGAAATACTATGGACCAAAGCAGGGAATTGGCAACTCCTTAAGCTTTCACGTAAGAGAAGGCCTATGTCCTTTATAATAAAAAGGGAGAACCTTTCTAGTCATGGGAGACATGACTGAAAAAGCCTTTTCCAACCATCTAGGATAGCTGTTGGAGAAAAAAAAACCCATGCTCTCTAGCAAGGGCCCATAGTGGAGAGCTTCTCTGTAGAATTGCAGAGAGCATGATGCAGGAGAATGAGGAGATAGAACTGGCTGCTGGAGAGCCAGTACCTATGTCAACTATGCTGCCAAACCCAGGGGAATGGAGATGGCAGAAAGAGAAGACAATCCAACAAGCTTGTAGTAAATAATTTCCAAGACAGATAACAGCACTGACTTGGAATCACTATTAAACTAGACAGAAAGTAGTGGAGGACAAATCTGGTTGCTGGTGGACAAGAACCAGTGGTCCAAACATTAAGGCTCCTGCATAGGCAGCTGCTTGCTAGACAGCAGAAAGAATCTTACTGTTTAAAAACAGAAAGAACAGACAGAACAGGAATAGAAAACTCTGGACATGTCTGATGAACTGCTTCAAAGCAAGATTGAAAAAGAGGAGTCAACTCAGAGAGGAGAACGCCGCACTGGAAAAGTAACAAAACTAGAGAGGCTGAAGAAAAGCCCTCCAGTGAAGCAATACCGCTCTTACAAAGGAAAAGCTTGGTAAGAGGGTAAAGAGAATAGAGCTGAAGAAGACTTACAAATTAGTAAGTCTATAGAAAGGAAAAAAGATATGCTGGCATAGGAAAACTATCGTTTGATAGTGGTTAGACCTCTTTCCCTAGCAGGAAGAAAAGGGAACCCTGTGACCTATAAGCATGAACATCCTGACAGCTCATAGAACATAGAAAAAATGGATGTCTTTTGGGAAGAGATCCATGTCTAAGATTTAGAATAACAGCAGTGGATTGCCTCTATTGAGAAGAAGCAACTGCAGATTCTAACCCTAAGAGTCACAAGCATCTGATGGAGATTGATCAGAAACCCTGTGGTTGCTGGGTTGGCTGAGCCTGGTGAGAGGTTGAATTCTGCAGACCAGGACGATGCTTCCCCTGTTTGGGAACATCTGTATGATGGGCAGATGATGCATAAAACCTTCTTCTCCTATGGGAAGAAAGTTTGGCAGGACATTTCCTACCTACTGGGACAGAAGAAGGTGCAGAACAGCCCCTAGGAACAGGTAAGTCAGTGGACAACTGAGTAACCTGACGTAAAGACTCCTTGTTGAAAAGATTGTCTCCAGTGCAAGAAGTATGTCCCA
This sequence comes from Ichthyophis bannanicus, assembly GCA_033557465.1. Classification (NCBI taxonomy): domain Eukaryota; kingdom Metazoa; phylum Chordata; class Amphibia; order Gymnophiona; family Ichthyophiidae; genus Ichthyophis; species Ichthyophis bannanicus. The sequence goes on along the minus strand of CM066031.1, from coordinate 617,770,038 downwards.
GTCTTTGCTGTGCCCATTTGTCCAAGTCTGAAGCTTGGAGCCAGGCTCTACGTCGTGCCCCTATAGTTATAGCAGAAGTCCTGCTAACAGACTCAAAAGAGTCTAGGGAAGCACGAGTAAGAAACCAAGAGATATTCTGAAGATGCTTAAGCAGTGAAGAAAAGCCTGCACTCTTGGACTCTGGAAGGGAAGGAGTCAAAAGATGTAATTGCTTTGTGACCTCCTCAAGAGATAGACTCATATAAAAAATATGAGAGAATTCTTGCAGAAAGCATAGATGTCTGGAAGGTTTGACGTCCAAAGGCATCTATGTCTTAGACTCACGACCTGGCGGATAAGAAGAGTGCTTTTTCTTACTCTTTACCCGCCTCATTGCTGATTCCACTACTATGGAATGATGAAGTTGAGTCTTTTGAAACCCTGGAGAGGGGGGCACCTGATATAAGAGATCAGTTGCTCTGGAAGGTGGTGGTACCCTTAAAGGTGTTTCCCACATTCCTAGAAGGAGATCCTGCAAGGAATGATGCAAAGGAAGCATTATGTTCCCCTTTGCTTTGGTAGAAACAGAGCCTTGTGCAGGATCATGTCCTGGGATAGGAATGGCAAGAGATCTTGCTGTATCCAGGAGGAAACTCTGAAAAGAGGAATCCCCAACAGGAATCTCCCTTGGACAGGTTAGATCTGAAGAACTAGCCTGAGCACCGACAGAGCTATCCAAATATATAGGAATAGAAGATCCTGCACTGTGCAGTGTGGAATGCTTAAGGGATGGTCGCCGGTACTGGCTGTCAGGAGCAGCGACCGTCATTACCACATTGTCCATGCCAGGTATCGACTCCAAGCTTGGTATAGAAGGGAGCGATCCTGTTGAAAAAAGCATGGCAGGAGTTGGCCACGATGCTACTGTGGATACCGGTACCGATGCCAATACCGATACCGCTGTCGGAGTCGAGCCTGACAGAGACATCGGAGCAGTCATCGGTGACAGTTCAATTGGTACCGAGGTAACCGAAAACCTCCGGCCGCTATCCTCGGTACCGAGCCACCGGTATCGATCGGTGTCGGTACCAAAGCGTATTGGTACCAAGTCTTCCAGACTAGAGATCGATTCCAAACTCGGCATTGAGGGCAGAGAGCCTGATAAGCGAAGCATGGAAGGCACCGACCGTAAGGGTAATGAGGACATCGGTACCGACTTCGGTACCGTGTCTGATACCGGTGGATGAAGGTCAACCAGTGGCAACTCAATCGGCCTTGGGGGAACCGAGAGTCGCGGATCCGAATCATCGGAACCGAGCCTTCGGTACCACTGAGATCCGGTACCAAGGCGAGTCGGTACCCAGTCCTCCAGACTGGAGATCGATTCCAGACTCGGCATCGAAGGAAGCGAGGCTATCGATGCACGTCTGGAGGGTACCGACGTCGGTGGTAGTATCGGTGCTGGTACCGATAATGGAAAATCAGTCTGGAGAGTATCCACCGGTCCCGAAGACACCGAGGACGCCAGATGACCATCCCTGGTGAGGAGTGTTTCATCCAACACCAGTGCCGATGCCGGGGTATCGGTACCGCTCGAAGCGGATGCCACCACCGGACACGGCTCAGGTATGTTCTGTGAGGGGTGAACCCCAGGAACAACTTGAAACCCCTGAAAGGCTTTGGAGACCGAAGACTCCCGCCGGGGTTTTGAAGCCTGTGGGCCCTCGAGGGCAAGGCTGGAGCCATCTACATGCTGTGCATGAAACCTACCACTCGAGGGCTGGCTAGTCTTAACAGACTGTTTGTGGGTTACCTGATCCTGTGTAGAAGAAGAAGGGGACGGTGCCCCGAAGTTGGAGGGAAACCGTGTATCGAGGGACCCTCGATATTGAAGACCTCTTTTTATTTATTTTATTTATTTAACAATCATTTATATCCCGCATCTTCCAGAGTTCAGATGCGGTTCACAATTGAACAACAGTCAACAAAGCATGAGCTTGTTTTACATGGAACAATATTAGGCAGTAAACAGTGTAATGCTTAAATACATAACAGAACAATGTAATGGTTAAAATACATAACAAAACAAGAACAAGGTAAAGAAACTATGTACAATTGCAGGTTTGAAGGGTCTTTTGATTTGAATCATCGTTATTTACAAGTGGTTGTAATATCTATTAAGTTATGATGTTTAGCTTTACGCAGTTGATCGTGTTTTAGCCTTTTTCTGGGGTGATCATATTTTAGCCTTTTTCTGGGGTGATCAGTGGATTAACTATGGTGTTGTAGTGCGCGGTGAAGAGATAGGTTTTCAGTTTTTTGCGGAATTCTATAATTTCTGTTGATGAGCGTAGGTCCTCCGGGATGGAGTTCCAAATAAGGGGGGCCGCATGTGAAAAGGCTCTGTTATTAGTTTGTTTTTTCGCTTTTATAAAATCATTTGGAGTCTTTAGTTTATTTGAGTGTCCTTTTCTGTGGGTGACTTTTTGTGCTTCCTTACATATAAGTTTGCTTAATGGGATTGGCGCGATGCCATTTAGGGCTTTAAATGTGGTTATTGCAGTCTTATATATTATCCTGCTTTTTATTGGTAGCCAATGTAGGTTTGCTAATATTGGAGTAATATGCTGGAGTGAGTGTGCTTTCATTACAATTCTAGCTGCTGCATTCTGTGCTAGTTGTATTCTTTTGATGTTTTGTTTTGTTATACCTAAGAGAATTAAGTTGGAAAAGTCAAAGTGCGGGGTTATGGTTGCCTGTATTATGTTGATGAAATCTTGTAAATGTACGAGGGGGCGTAGTTGCTTGAGTATTTTGAGTTTGAAATAGACTTTCTTTATAGTGTTTCTAATGTGGGTGTTCAAGGTGAGGTGTGTATCTAGTATGACTCCTAGGTATCTTATTTCATTTTTTATTTTTATGTCCTGGTTTTGTATTGTTATGTGGGTTGGAGGAACGTAAGATTGTTTTTTTTGTTACAATTAATGCTTCTGTTTTTGAGTGGTTTATGTGGAGGTTTTGCTCTTTTAGCCAGGTTGTGACTTCGATAAGGCAATCTGTTAGGAGTTTTATCGGTACATCAGGGATGGTGAATGGAATGTATAACATGATATCATCAGCATATAGATGATATAGTACACCGAATTTTTTGAATATGTCACAAACTGGTTTTATATATATATTAAATAGGAGGGCTGATAATGCCGAGCCTTGTGGGAGTCCAATTTCTTGTTTATATATGGTGGATGTCTGATTATCTATTCTTACATTTTGTGTTCTATTATGGAAATATGAGGTGAACCATTTGTGTACTGTTGCATTTATTCCTATTTGTTTTAGGTTATTAAGCATTATGGTGTGATGTACACTATCAAATGCTGCAGAAATGTCAATAAATAGGAGTATGAATGCGTTTTTGTGGTTATCAATCCCTTTAATGAGTGCATCGATTAAGACTGTCAATAGTGATTCAACTCCATGTTGAGGTCTAAAGCCATATTGGTGTTCATCAAGTGGGTAGGAAGAGTCTAAATATTCCTGTGTCTGGATCTGTACCACTTTTCTATTATTTTAGCTAAGAAAGGGATACTTGATATGGGACGATACGATTTTGGTGATGTTTTGTCCATATTACCGTTCTTGAGAATTGGGCGGATTTGTGCGTGTTTGAGTTTAGGGGTATGTAACCTTGGAGTAATGAGAGGTTGACTATGGGGAGGATGAAAGAGATTAGTATTGGAAGTGTGCTTTTTATCCATGTTACAGGGCATGGATCAAGGAAGGAGGTGGTAGTGTTGAGATTGGATATAATGTTCTTTAGTGATTCTTTCGTTATGGGGTGAAAGTTTGACCATTCTTCTGAGCAATGAGGGGCTACACTATTGTTGTCTATGGTCATTATAGGTTGTGTAGATTTATTTTGTTTTATTTTTTATTTTTTTATTTTATTTTTTATTTTATTTATCTTCTCACCAAACTGTTGTCAGGACCCAAGCAGGTTAGACACCAACTTCGAGGGTCTAAAAATAAAGTTGTACCGCCACAGTTTGAACATTTCTTGGAGAAAGTGGCTGGCGGTTCCATGAAGGAAAAAGAAGAGGCCTAAAAGGCCTAAGAAACCGTGGGACACTATGAAGAAAAAATATCCCTTGAAAAAGGAAGATTTTACAAGAAAAGAAAAGAAAACACCGGCGGTACCGGTGGCGTCGGGAAAGACAGCCGCGACCACAAGAAAACTAAAGAAATAAAACAAGAATTTTCTGTGGTGACAGGAGGATGTCCTGCCGACTCCGCGGAAAACAAAAACTGAGGAGAGGCAGTTGGGAAAGGCGGGAAGGCAGCACGCAGGCGTGGTGGGATGCTTCCAAAAGCTCTTTGATTGGACGCTGGGAAGCGTTCCCGCGCAGACTCCGTCGGTACCGACGTACCCATATGTGAAGACTCATTCCTGCTTGTTCCTGGAGATGGTAAACTACTGCAGACCCCAATAATAGGTGAATGAATAAATAAGACTACATACAGGGAATCTGAGCAGAGGTATTAGTTTTCACATAAACCCCCCCCCCCCCTAGCTTTTACGGACAAGAGAGCTGAGGAGAAAGAAGGGACTTTACTAGCTCTTTTTTCTCTTTTTTTTTTTCAAATAGGCAGTAAAGCTCCAACAGTAGAAGTATGGTTGGGAAACATCGCAGTGCCAAAACCGTTGCCCCTGTTACCATTTTGCATCCCTCCAGAAAGCCAGAAAGATCCAGGGTGTGGAACTGGTTCAGTGTGGAAGAGTAGCCTAGTGGTTGGGGCAAGGTACTTCAGGCCGGAAAGTCGGGGGTTCAAATCCCACTAGAGGACAGCAACCTAGGGCTGGAAGGACTGGGGTTTCTAGTCCCACAGGTGCTCCTTGTGGTCTTGGGCAAGCCACTTAACCCTCCATAGCCCATGTTCCCTGTAAAATAGTTTTCTCCAAGTTATAATACCCTGTTCAATGTAATTTCAGTTTGTTCAATGTAAACCGTGCTGATGCAGAATAGCGCGGTATATAAGAGAATGTAAATAAAATAAATAATAAATAAATAAATAGTGTGCAAGACGTCTGCAAGTTGAATCCCTCAGAAAACAATTTGAGGAACTAAGAGAGGAGATGGCAAGGCTAAGAAGAATCCATGACGAGAGATAGGAGTCTATTGATGAATTGCTTTGGGAAGCAGCTGAGGTCTCCAGCAGAAGGAAAGATGACATTGCATGCTTCTTTAGACTTGTGAGCGATCCTGGAGGACTGGAGATGGGAGAATATGGTTCCTATCCACAAAGGTGGAAGCAAGGAAGAGCTTGGAAACTACAAACTGGTTAGTCTGATCTCTGTGGTGAGTAAATGAATGGAAACCCTGCTAAGACAGAGGATAATGTGATTTCTGGAATCCAAAGGATTACAGGATCCAAAAGAGCAGGGCTTTGTTAGAGGTAGGTCTTGTCAGATGAATCTAAGTGATTTTTTTGAATGAGTGACCAGAGAATTGGATCGGAGCAGACGTGGTATATTTCAGTAAGGCCTTTGACAATATTCCTCATCAGTGACTTGTAAATAAACTGCACACACTTGGGATGGACTCTAAAGTAACTGACTGAGTTAGAAACTGATTGAGTGGGAAGTGACAGAGGGTAGTAGTGAATTGAATTCACTCTGAAGTTAGGGACGTTACCTGTGGTGTGCCACAGGAATCAGTCCTTGGTCTTGATCTTTTTAAAAACTTTGTAAGTGATATTGCAGAAGGTCTGTCAGGAAAGGTTCCCTCATTCAGGATGACACCAAAATCTGTACATTAGAAGATGTGGATAACATGAGGAATGATCTAATAAAGTTTGAAGAATGGTCCAAAATTTGACAGTTAAAAAATGCACAGTCATGCATTTGGGCTGCAAAACCCCCAAAAGGCTGTACAGTATAGGGCAGGAAGTACTTTGATGCATGAAAGAAGAGCAGGACCTGGGGGGCTATCATATCAGATGATCTTAAGTTGGCTAAACAGGTAGAAAAGGCAATGGCAAAAGCCAGAAGGATGCTTGGGTGCATAGGGAGAGGGATGGCAGCAGTGAATTCCTCATTTGTAGTACTTTTGTACAGATCTGGAGACCACACCTTCCAAAGGATATAAACAGGACAGAGTTGGTCAAGAGGGTGGCTATTTAAATACCAAGTAGTATAAATGCGGAGGAAGTGGCCCTCTTTCAATTGAAAGGAAGCTCTGGAATGAAGGGCCATAGAATGAAGGTTAAAGGAGATGGAGTCAGGAGTGCTCTAAGGAAATATTTCTTTATGGAAAGCATGGTGGATTTGGCCAGATCCCACCACTGGTCTGAACCAGTTCCTGCCACGGGCCACATTGGGCAAACCAGGCCGACAGTAGTGTCCCAATGCTAGCGCTGCATCAGCGGGACCCCCCCCCTGCCTGCCAGAGGTTTGACGGCATCAGGGGTGGGGGGATAGGGCCACTGAGTCATCAGGGAGCTGCTGCCATGCGGTGACCAGCAGCGGCCCGAGCATGTGGTGCTGGCAATGCAAACGTCTGCCGTGCTGCCACCCGCTCAATCCAGTCAGTGGCGGGATTGATCTGAACCGGTTCCTGTTCGGATTGAATCCCACCACTGCATGGAACCCCCAGTGGAGGCGGTAGGGATGAGAACTGTAACTGAATTTAGGAAAGCGTGGGACAAATATAGAGGATCTCTGAGGGAGAGGAAGGGATTGTAGAGTTTAAGGGTTCTTATGGATGGGAAGACTAGATAGGCTGAATGGTCTTTATCTGCTTCATTTTCTGTTTTTATGTTATGTTTCTTATCATATTTATAGTGCCACTGGACATAGAAACATAGAAACATAGAAACATGACGACAGAAAAAGACCACATGGCCTGTCTAGTCTGTCCTTCCATAACAACAACTACAACAGTCCACTTTTTACCTTTAGAGATCCTCTGTGTTGGTCCCATGCTTTTTTGAATTCAGTTACTGTCCTCATCTCTACCACCTCCACTGGGAGACTATTCCATGGATCCACTACTCTTTCCGTAAAGAAATATTTACGCATATCACTCCTGAATCTATCTCCCTTCACCCTCATCCAATGTCCCCTCGTAGCAGAACTTGCTTTCAATTGAAAGAGGCTCTCTCCCTGAACATTTATGCCACGGAGGTATTTAAACATCTCAATCATATCACCTCTATCCCGCCTTTCCTCTAAGGTGTACATATTAAGATCCTTAAGTCTGTCCTCATATGCTTTATAATGAAGCCCACTAATCATTTTAGTAGCCACCCTCTGCACCGACTCCATCCTGTTCACATCCTTTTGAAAGTGCGGTCTCCAGAATTGCACACCATACTCCAAATGAGGTCGCACCAAAGACTTATACAGAGGCATTACCACCTCCTTTTTTCTGCTAGCCATTCCTCTCCATATGACATATGCAGCACTGTGGAGAGAAGGTAAGTATCCAGGGAAAATATGTCCCTTCCCTAAAGAACTTACAATCTAAGTGGGTACCTAAGGCAATGGGAGATAAAATGACTTGCCCAAGCTCATAAAGAAAGCCAGTGATGGAAGCAGGACTCAAACCATGGCTTCCCCTGTTTCTCAGCTCACTGATTATAAGAATCTAAGAATTGCCTTACTAGGTCAAACCAAGGTTTCATCAAGCCCAATATCTTATTTCCAGTAGTGGCCAATCCAGGACACAAGGACCTGGCGGGATCCCAAAAGGTAGAAAGATTCATTGCTGCTTATGCCAGGGATGAGCAGTGAATTTCCCAAGTCCACCTTAATGAGAGTTTATGGACTTCATTTCACTGCTGGATTCCATGCCATCAGCACCACCACCACTGCTGGATGCAGCCACTGAAAGCACAACTAGGGATGCCATCGCCATCACTACCCCCCACTACTGCCACTACCACCAAGGCAGAAACCAGCAGCAGTAGCAGCTGCAGAGACTCCCCAGCATCAATGGTGGCCACATCTTTGGAGGAGAGGAGGAAGAAGCTGCTGATGCATTCATTAGCCTTGTTGAGGAGCAGGGGCAGGAGGAATGTCAGCAGGTCCCCGAGGCAAGGAGTAACACCGGATGGACAGTGGCAGAGGAGCCACGAGATGTTGTGGCACTGAACCTAGGCAAGGAGACAGAGAGGGAGGCAGAGGTGCAACAGAGGGAGGGGTAGGAGGGGAGGGGTGGGAAGGGGGGGGGGTAGAGGGAGAGGTATAGGAGGTCAGGAAAGTTGGGGGCTAGAAGACAGGGGACAGGCTGCATAATCTATACAGCAACTGGTCAGTCAGCTTGTCCAGCTTGCTTCCATGCTGGACCAGGTGTGTCCCAAGAGGTCCCCCACCCCATGGTACCCTGGACATACCTGGCCTGGCACATGACCAGTGCAAGGGCTTTGGCCCCTATCTCTTGCTGCACACCCTCACACAGAACTATGGGGCCCCAAAATAAACTTCAGGTGCACTGGCCATGTGCCCCCCACCCCTTGCCAAAAGCTTCACCTCCCCATGGCACACAGTCACTGTTACAGTCACACAGTTATGAGATCCACAGGATGGTGCAAGGGAAGAGGTGACCAGAGCAAAAATGGCACAGGTATGCCAACGCATATCTGGTGGAGGCCTAGCTTTGTTCATGCCACCATGCATAGTATGTCTGGGGCTGCACACCATGCCATCACCCCTGTCCACTGTACCTACCCACAGTACAATGTAGCACATTTAAGACTAATCAGAGAAGATATTTTATCACTCAATGCATAATCAAACTCTGAAATTCGTTGCTGGAGGATGTAGTAAAAACTGTAAGTGTAGCTGGGTTTAAAAGAGGTTTGGACAAGTTCCTGGAGGAAAAGTCAAGTGGACCGGGAAAATCCTACTAATTAGTATAGTGCTACAAGGCATATGCAGCACTGTACATATACACGAGAGACAATCCCTGCTCAATAGAGCTTACAATCTTTGTAATAGAGCTTACAATCTATTCCTGACAAGCACAACAAATAGGGGACAAGAGATAATTTAACACACAAGAGAGTAAAGAATCAGGATCCAAAAGCAGCCTTGAAGAGGTGGGCTTTCTACTGTTTACTGCTAGGATGAGCAGCATGGAATCTGTCTACATTTTGGGAATCTAATAGGTGCTTGTGACCTGGATTGGCCACTGTTGAAAACAGGATACTGAGCTTGATGGATCTTTGGTTTCTCCCAGTATGGCATATCTTATGTTCTTATATGCCAGGACAAGGCTTCTATGACAGGGCTTTTCCATGCCCAAGCATAGCTGACAGCAGCTGGAGTATGGGACCAGGTGGGGGGTGTTACCACATTGGTGTCACCATATCCATAGACTGCATCCATACATCCTGCATTGGACCATGCATCCTGCATAGTCTCTGCATCCATACATCCTGCCTTGGACCATGGCTCATGCACCTACATGGGGCAGCTAATGTGTCTGCCGCATGTGTAAAGGGAGCCACTACCACATCAAGTCAGAGCATGGCAACGAATCAGCCACTGTACATATACACATGTGGAAGGGAGACGGGAGACAGGTACTCAGTGTAGCTATGATCTTTATTACAGGTTCACACAAAGTGTAAGCACACCATAGGCATAGGTCCACATGACAATGGATGCCATGTGTGCTCAGGAGACAGGTCTAATGCCAAGTACCTATGGTGGGTGTCAGGACCCCTGCCCCTATCTCCAGGTTAAAACAGGCTGTGGAGCCTTTGCCAAGCACATATATAGAGAAGTATCATACCACTGAAAGCCCTTTCCAACCCCTCCCTCCCAACTCTCCCTTGAGTCTCCATGTCTCCTGTTGCTGGTCATTACCTGCAGGGGGAGAAGAGAGGAGAATCTTAGCAGCAGGCAGATGACATTACAACACAGAGCTGTCTCACTTGCCACCTTGTCCTCCTCCCCCACCATCCAGCCAAATGTTGTGAGGAGGCAGGCTCCTATGGAAACATGCACATGTGGCACAAATACCTGACAAAACAGACACTGACTAACAGAGTACAACCCTCACACATATATCCCCTTGCTAAGATCTGTGCACCTCACCCATATCCCTTCATTGATTGGAGACAGGTGAGGTGTTTGGGGTTGCAGCCTACCTGCTGTAAATAAGCTGGCCATTTTGCATTGAAAAATATGCAGCTTACCTACACAACTTCTTACCCCCTTCTAAAATGGACACCATGCCCAGGTGATGCCCTATGCACATGTATATAATGGGAAGACAGACATGTGCAGCCCCATTTTGAAAATGTTGTAATTAGTGCTGTTGCTGGGCTAGCCTTGGCTCCAAAGCAAAGACTGCTCAGCAAAAAGGACAACTTCTGCCATGTGAGAGGTAATCAAGCACCAGAGAGTGTTCCTGGGCCACAAGGGGGTCTGTGTGAGTGCTTACCAAAAACAGAAAATCTGGATGGGCATCTGTCAGAGACTGAATGCCTTCTTCCACTGCAACTGTGAGCTCAAGGACCTAAAACAAAAATGGAGGAGATCAAGAGGAAGACTAGATCCAAGGCCGAGAAGAGAGGACCAGATGGCCAGGCACAGACTCTCACTGAACTTGAACAAAAAGTGCTGCAAACAATGGATGAGGAGACAGTGAGGGGGTGGGGTAGGAGACCTAGATACATCAAGAGCCTCCCAGGATCACAATGAGTATACTTGAGGTATACTCTCCAACACCTGTCCTCCCCTCCCTGCATGTTCTGTCACTTCATGTTGCTACCTCCCCTCCCCTTCACTTAGTTGTATCCATCCCCAAACAGAGCACCTATTACCCCAACCCAACTGTAACAACTATTTAGGGAACGTGTGAATGCTGCTCTGACAGGGGTTTATGCAGCAGGGAGACCTGGGACACCAATAGTGTCTGATAGGCATTTGATTGGTTGTCACCACCCCCATAGCTGAACTGCTGCACTGGCAGCCCGTTGCTCTGGTACCTTCACTACTAGTCCATGCTGTACATGTGGAGGTCGTGACTCACACAGCATGACTGCACTGGTCAGAATCTCACCTCACAGCATTCCACTACTGCTTATGTTCTGTGATGTTATCTGAAAGGGTCCTCCAAGGGACACTTAGGCCACATCCAGGATCCTTTTCTATGGAGGTGCATGAGTGGATTCCACTTCTACCCCTTCTCTTTGAGCACTGTTGCCTAGCACAGCACCATGCTCATCACCACCCTCTTTCCCAACTATCCCTGTGCCCCTTGCTAGTCCCTGTTCAAATTGCTACATCTGCTTTGGGTTGGGGCCGGCACATATCTCTAGGTATGTAGACTATTGGTGCATGTGGCTTGCTATGGATGTGGTGGTGGAATATGTGGTCGATACCTTCAGACACCTGACCCTGGCCAACACCTGCTCCCAATGTGAACATTTGAACAAGTGCCTTGATGTGGACAATCAGAGTATGTAATGGAGTGCATGGCAGTTGCATCCCATCCTTGTAGCTTCTGCCAAAAGCCCTGACCCTCTCATTTGTATGCTGCAATGTGGCTTGACCAGGACCAATACAATGGGCCATTGCTACTACTTAGAGTGCCATCTACTGTCACACACTGGAACACTGCATCAGATGATATATATGTGTGGAAAGGGCAGGAATCACTTCCATGACATGGGGAGAGTAGACAGCCCCAACATGGTGAATGATAGTATCTCATGTTCAATTTACAGGAGATAAGGAATCTGCAGATGCCCTGGAGGAAAGCAGCACAGATCCCAGCAGCCAGTCCCCTGGAGTGGGTTTCATGCCACAGCATAATGGTGACAGGCCAGCCAAGGCAGTGAAGCAGGGATCCAGAGGCCAGGAACAGCAGGGTACCAAGGATGTCGACATTGCTACTGCTCAGTTAGTGGAGGAGGAGAATATTATTGAGGGGACTTTCTCTGCCTTTGATGATAACCAAGCTCCTGTGGAGGGTGCAGGGCTGATGACAGCTAGGACCAATTGAGCACTTACCACCAGTCTCAGCGACCTCTGTGCTGTGAATGGCTTTTGCAGTTCAATATCAAACACTGAGAAAATAGAGCTGCTCAGATGGTCCATTGCCCTCCAGGAATGGCACATCCAACTCCAGGAGAGACAGTTGCAGGCAACAGTACACCCGGATGAGTACATCATGCTGCTGCAAAGGTCCCTGCAGCAATACATGGCCACACAGGCCATGGTTTCTCCTTCATCCCTAAACACCACCACAGTGCTATCTGCATGGGCCGCAAAGAGGAGGGCACTTAGATCGTTCATCACCACTTCCACCACCACCTCCAGTTCTGCCACCCCTGTGCCATCATCTGCCCAACCAGCAACCCCTTCTTCCAACATATTGGGACCTGTACTACACTGAAGGGGGGAAACCCCTTTGTTTTCCCCCCCTTCCATGAAACATAAACATAAACATGAGGGCTTACAATGGTCAGCTCTTCTGGCTGATGTCTCTGACTGCTCCTCGGAGTCTAATGAGTCCTCAGCCAGCACAGCCACTCACCAACGTTGTCAGGGTTGGGAGGTTTGGGCAGGGGGTAAGGTGCTAAGGGACAAGGGACAGGGATGGAGATGTGGCCATTCTTTTGGGTAATGGGTCTGATGTGGGGGGAGGGGTTGGCAACAGCAGGGGCTGCCTCCTGGGAAACAGATAGTGGTGCTTAGCATTTGGGGAGGGGAGTTGTTAGACCTGGCAGTGGGCTTGTTTCGGTACAGAAAATCACAGGGCTGGTGCTGAGAGATGGGTTTGAACAGGGCTGGTGTTAAAGGATGGGGGTGGGAGTGTTGGAGAGAGGGAAATGGGGATGGGCAGAGGGGATGGTGGAGAATTTACATTTTTATGTTCATGTTTTGTGCATCTGTGAATAAACACCAACCTTTACATGAAGTGCCTGTGTATGAGGACTTCCCTTGCTGCAACACCTAGTTGGCATGGTTGCCCATTGTCTTCATGTCTTGGCCCTTCACTATCTGCATCATGGTCATGGTCATGGTCTTCTGAATCTTGGTGTTCAGGGTGGGGTTGTCAGGCCTCAGTGTCAGATTATGAAGTATGCAGTCATGCTCCATAATCTGACTCTGAGGCCATGATGATCTGACATACTCTGGCGGGACTGTACAGCAGTTCACCCCCAGATTAGTGTAGGTACTGGAAGTGGCTTTTGGGAGTGTCCAGATGTCCTCTCAATGGCATGCATGTTCCTGTGGGCACTTTTGTAGCATTCCTCTGTATCTGTGTGCAGCACCATGAAGTCAGTAGCCAATGCCTCAATAGGTAACCTCTATCTCTTGCATAGGGAGGGGGAGCGGGGACATGTTGTAGCCCTTTTGGGTCAGGCCCTCCTACTTGGATTCCAACCTGGATTCTTAAGCTTTACCTAACAGGAAGGAAAAACAAGACACATACACAGAAAATCAATTATAATAATTCCAGAGCTCTAGAAGGAAGATCGTCAAATGGAGCAAATCATGGCTCCTCCCTAACTATCTTCAAAGATCTTTTGCCAGAGATCTGCCTTTTATTAAGAAGTATCAGCTGACATAGTTAATTTTTGATTAACATCGGATGATATTATTCATGTTACAAAATCATAGGTCTGAAATACAATCTGCTTACAGGGTTAATTTTCTGCTGATGCTTTGCAAAATTATATTAGAAAAAACAGAAGTAAAAAGGCTGTGATTATAATTACCAAGTGACAGTAGGTGTCACTGTGATTCTTTCATATTACAAAAGCTGATTAGTTACACTATAAATTCTCTCTAAATTTTAGGTAATTTCATAAGTTTTATTTGATTTCCAGTTATATGTTGACCTAAGGTCTCTGATTCTCGGAAAGTTCATGCTGACCTTAGTTAGCTTTCATGCTGACCTTAGCTAATTTTCAGCCTATCATCTGCCACCAAAAAGAGGTAGCCCTATCTAGAAAGCAGAAGCTACCCTTTGCGCCAGTAACTATGTACACAACTTTATTTGCTAATCTCTGTTGCAACAAACTGTCAGCACTTTCTCACAAAGAGAGAAAACCAGGCAGAAGCTTCTATCTAAAAATGTATGTTTCAGTTAAGCTGGTTTGATTATAATAAACATGTTTCTTTTTACCTAAGTAAAGGTATATGGCTATAGCATATTCACAGCCCTGTTTCTTCATTATCATCTGTGCTTGAATCACTATCTGTGCCTATATCCAGGGTACCATAGACAGATTCATCACTGTCTACTTCCAGGTCCAAATTGCCATAAACAGGATGGTCCATACTTGTATAAGTTACCTTATCACCCAGAAGCTCATCAGTCTCTGCTATAGTTTCCAATCTTGTTCTAGGGCCTGGGTCAGTTCTTCTTTTTCCACAGGACATATATATGGGTATGGCACCAGGGTGTTTCATGTGCTGCTCTGTGCTCTTGGGTCATCAGCTGCACCTCCCAGGATGTGCCACCTCCATCCATGTGCATGTTTAGATGATGGAGAATCTGGTATGGGGCTTACTTAGCAGACATCTACTGGTGACTTCTCTGCTTTCTCTTTTAAATATGACCTCAGTCTCTGACTCAGTCCATCACTTTGCTTTGTTATGTTGTTTATCTGATTTGGGGTGGGTCCAGGAATCATTAACTGGTTTAAATCTTACTTAGATGGTAGAGAGCAAGGTGTGGTGCTGGGTGACTTTTTTTCTAAATGTTTCCCTATAAGGTGTGTACTACCACCAAGATCAGCTTTATCAGCTGTCCTTTTTGATGTTTATTTGTTATCCCTTTGCAATTTTTGAGAGGTTTAGATATTAATTTTAGAATTTATGCAGTCATTGTTATGCTATTTCTGGTTTTGGATGCTGATGTGCAACTCAGATTTCAACATATGGCTGAGACTATTGAAGTGCTTCGTGGTGTCTTATGTGATTATGGATTGCAGTTGAATGATCTTCCTTTGCCCTTTTCAAGTCCAAGCTCAAGACTCACTTCTTTGAGACCACCTTTAATTCTTAATCCCCTCCCTTGTGTTTCAACTCCTATTGCCCTTGGGCCCAATTTTTATCTAGGCAGGTTAGGCACCACGTTGGCGCATAGCCTGTCTGCTGACCCCTTTAATCCGGATTTTCACTTCCGCAGTGACGGAAGTGAAAATCCAGGTTTGGCTGGACACGCCCGGAACTGCTGAGGCTAAATGGGTAGCAGTGATTTTTGATGCTACCCACTTAGTTCCTGTGCCTGAAAGACAGGCGAGGAAAAAACGTGCCTATATTTAAGGTGCAGAGGGCTAAGCGGGTAGCATCGAAAATCACTGCTAGCCATTTAGCCCTTTCCTCCACCCCCACTCTGCCACAGAATGCCCCCAACACGCCTTGATGCTAACTACATAGTATCTGGGAGAGTTAGGGACGTCACTGGGATTTTCCAAAGGTACTACCCATGTAGGTGCCTCTGGAAAATCCTGGATAAGGCATTTACACGGGTAACTAGGGCAGTTACCTGTGTAAATGGCTTCGAAAATGCTGCTCCTTATTCCTATCATATTATTTTGTCCTGTATGTTTGTCTTCTAGATTGTAAGCTCTTTGAGAAGGGACTGTCTTCTTTTGTATCTGTACAGCGCTGCGTATGCTTGGTAGCGCTTTATAAATGCTTAATAATAACAATAATAATAATACTAATTTTTATTTTATTTATTTATTTATTTAGCTGAATTTATATACTGCCTTTCACCAGGTCATGTTCAGAAGGCTAAGATATTGATTCTTTCAAGTTGGAGTGACCTGGATTTTCTGTCAGAAGTAGAAGTTGAGAATTGTAAGATTTCTGTTTCTTCATCAGTTCAGTATTTGGGGATGGTTAGATTTCACATTGTCTTCTTGGTCACATATCAACAAATTGGTTCAGAAGTCATTTTATAAACTACATTTACTTCATAGACCGAAATCGTATCTTGATCAACACGATTTTCAGACTATGATACAGCATCTGGCTTTTGACATCTGTTGAGAAGGATCAGCCTAGTGGTTAGGAGAGCAGTCTGGAACCAGAAAGACCGGGGTTCAAATCCCACTGACACTCCTTGTGGCCCTGGATAAGCCATTTAACCCTTCATTGCCTCAGGTACAAAACTTACAGGCTGATGCAGAAAGCTAGCATGGGCTTTACAAGCCCATAATGCCATGTTTAAGCACATTTTACGATCCTTTAAATGCAGGAAATAGATGTAAACGCCGGTGGAAAACTAGCACCCAATTAACGCCATGCATATTTAAATGTATTTAAATGAATCCTAATTATTTAAATGCATTTTAATCAGTTGGGCTGGTATGCAAATCATGGCTACGCTCAATGCAGAGACAGGTGTAGAGGATTTTGCAACTAGCCACAGTGCAAAATTTTTCTTATAGGGTCTAAGTAGAAGTAAACCTCTAACACGTGTCCCCACCAAGATCATCTTATATGGCAGTCTAACCTCTCCCATGCAGGGCCAGGCGCACCATTTTACAAGATGGTGGACCAGAGCAGGAGCGGGAAGGCAATGTTCCTGCCTATTTGGTACTGGAGGACTTGGATTTAGGGGCCGCTAGACCATCACGTAATTTTTACTTTGTTTGTTTTTACTTGGGGTGATTTTCTCTTACTTTGGGTTGGGGGGGGTGGGGGCTTCAAGGGCTGCTAGACCACTAGGTAAATTTTATTTTATTTTTTTTAGTTGGGGTGATTTTATTTTACTTGGGGTGATTTCACTTTTACTTTGGGTTTTGGGATGGGAGGTTTCAGGGGACGCTAGATCATCAGGTAATTACTTTTTGTTGGGGCACCAGCTCCTGGAAGTGTTTTAATGGCTTCAGTTGCTTTTCGCGATGCCGTGATCATCCCCGATGCCATCAGAATACTGTTGGGTGGGGGGATCAGGGCCACTGTACCACCAGAGATTCTCTTTTGTCGGGCACCAGCCCTGACAGTGTTTTGATGGCATCAGGGGCTTTTCCTGATGCTGCGATCCTCTCCGATACCATCAAAATACTGTTGGGGCTGATATGCAAATTAGCCTGGAGAGCATGTCAAACTAGCGCAGACTTCTTGTGTGCATGTGTTTGGCTTGATCTCCCAGTTTAATGCTAAGATGGCTCATTTGCATGCACACAGTTACCATGATGGGAATTTGCATATTCTAACCTTCCTGAATCGCATGTTAAAATGTGTGTGTTGTCAGGAATGTTAAAAAATCGATTCAGCACAAGTTTAGTGCCAGCTTTCTGCATTGGCCTGTCAGATTGTAAGCCCTCTGGGGACAGGGAAATAACTACTGTAACTCACCTTGAACTTCTACTGGAAAGGCATGCGCTGAATAGCATGGGTGTTGTTTTCAAGCATGGGCGATGTTTAAAAATATTATCTTGGGGTCAGCGACCTGCATGGTGACGTGAAAGTGAGCTCCGCCGCAGCTTGCAGCAACGAAGTGGAAAATCCCTGCGGGGGATAGTGCGGAGCGGGGCAAAGTGGAGAGGCATTGCTATAGGACGAGCAGAGGCGGTAAGCGGCGGCGCGAAACGAGCCGCGCAGACGTCCGGGCCCACCGGAGCAGAAACACGTGGAGCCAGAGACGGGGAGCAGTGCCGGTGCGACGGAGGCCAGAAACACGTGAGGGCCGCTGGAAGGAGAAGCGCACTAACATCAAGTGCAGGAAGAGAAGTGCCCTGGGGGAGAGTTTGCTCACCCGTGGGCCTGAAGAGGGGGCGGAGAGCACTGAGGCCCAAAGTGAAGGCTGGACGGCACGGAGACCTATAGACACCTGGCACCAGGCAAGGTGAGGCTGGTCGGGCCGAGAAGGCTGCAAGAAGGGGAGAAGGAGGAGGGAGCCCTAAGTTAAAGGGCAATAGCAGAGAAGCCCAACCTGTCCCATAGAGGGAGGAGAGCAACAGTGCAAAAAGAACTGGGGGAAAATAATAAGAAGGAAAACCTACTCCATAAGGAGGGTGTCAAGAGCAGCAATAGCCCTCTGAAGCAGCCGGGCACGGGCAGAAAGGCAGTCTAAAACCCAAAGTCCACGGCCCCGGCAGTGAGGAGGCCGGGGTTTGAGCGCAGTTGCCAGCTACAGACTAGGGGAGGCCAGTTGGAAGTCCTGCATGCTGACTGAAGCAGAGAAAGAGGACCGCAGGAGCTGAATTGCTAACAGCCATAGTGCCCAGGCGAGGAGGCGCCTCGGATACAAGGTGCAGCACTGTGAACCGGGGAGGAAGAAGCAGTGCAGTGTTCAGAAGATCCGGAACGCTAGCCATTACCTGAGATAACACCCCCCAAAAAGCTAGGAGACGGGCGGAGGATAGACATGGAGAAGAGTAAAAGCGGACCCTCCGTCAAGAAGAAGCTAGTGGAATTCCGCTCTCCCTACGCTACGCCGAGAGGAGGTAGGGAGGGGGACAAAGAGGGCAAATCCCATCCAACTACAGTTACTGAGCCCGAGACCGAGGTGGAGAAAGAGAGCAGCCCAGAGCTGGCCAACATGATCAAAGACTGGCTCACTGAGCTGAAAGATGAGCTCAAGGCAGAACTGGGGGGGGGGGGGGGGTAAAGAAGGAACTAAAAGAATCAATTCAAGGACTGAGACAAGATTTGATTGACCTAGGTGGCCGCGTGGAGGAAACTGAATCGCAGCTGGAGCAGCAGGGAGAGGCCTTGGAGGAGCTCCAAAAAGAGCTGGAAGAACGCGATGGAATACAAAGAGAAATGCAATTGAAATTAGAGGATCTAGAAGATAGATCTAGGAGGTGCAATATTCGAGTCCGAGGCCTCCCGGAAGACAAACAGTACAAAAGGTCCGAAGAAGTGGTTTTCCAAATCTTCAAGGCGCTGATGGATGCGGCATCAGTTGAGGGGGAGGCCACGGAAGATCAGCTCCTTATTGAGAGAGCGCACAGAAGCCTCGGCCCAGTGAGGGATAACAAACCTCGAGATATAGTAGTTTGTCTCAGTTCATACAAAAGCAAAGAGAAACTGCTGGGGGCAGCAAGGAAACTGAAACAGTTCACCTGGGAAGAACATAAGCTGGAGTTCTTTCAAGACCTATCACCTGGAACTTTACAACGTAGACGAAGTCTCAGAGAGGTGACGGCGTTTATGCAGAGGGAGGAGCTGCGATATAAATGGCTGTTTCCCTTTGGACTCTTAATTACAGTGAAGGGGAAATCAAGAAGGGTGCAGTTGAGCGAGGCAGCGCGGAAAGCGTTGAGAGAACTGGGAGCAGATCACCTACCGGAAGGAGCGGAGGCGGCTCTGGGGAGTGAGAAGACCATAGGGGCACATAGTCCTAAATGGAAGACCCAACACTGGCACCGAGTACCAGTTAGAGGGAGGAGGCTGGCGAGACTGCACCGTGGAAGCGGGGGCGTACAAGAAGAGGACAATTGAGAGAGCTCCTACTTAAAAACATTAATAGGTTCTGTTTGCTGTGTGCGGGGGGGCGGGTGGCGGGGGTAGGTGGAGGAGTAGGGGGAGAGTTGGGAGGGGGAGGGGGAGAGTTTAGGAGGGGGGAGAAGAGGCAGTGGAGGGCGGGTAGGGGGGCAAGGGCAAGTGCAGGCGTAGGTCCATGAAAATGTCACAAGTACGGAAGTCAGATCTCCCATTAGGGGGGGTGTGCAAAATGGAGGGAAGGGGAGGATGGGGGGAGGGGTTGAAGGGGGAGGGGGTGGAGGGCGGAGGGGGGAAGGGGGGAGGTGGTGGGGGTGGGGGAGGGGGGGATGGTCGAGGAGGGGCAAAAGGGTGAGGGGGGACACTCATGGGTGATTTGAAAATCCTGACCCTAAATGTGAAAGGCCTAAATTCACCTTTTAAAAGGCAAAGGCTGTATAGAGAGATAGCTAGGCAAAAGGCCTCGATGGTCCTAATACAAGAGACACATTTACTGCGGGGTCATGAACAGCTAGTGAGACCTAAAGGGTACACGGAAGTGTTATTCGCCTCCAACCAGCAGGAAAGGAAGAAGGGGGGGGGGGGGTGGCGTTGCTGATCAGTGGGGCGCTCAAAGCAGAGGTGCACACGGTACTCAGGGACAGGGGGGCAGGTATTTGATGGCACGAATGAAGATAGGGGATGAATGGTACTGCGTGATTAATGTGTATGCCCCCACAGGGCCGCAAAGGTCCTTTTGGAGAGAAGTGGATGAGAAAATGAACTTGCTGGGTGAAGGAGTGAGAATATGTGGTGGGGATTTCAACATGACCTGGGAGGTGGGGCGTGACTCCACGGGGAGGGGGGAGGGGAGACGCGCGGGTAGGAAACGTTACCAGCAATTTGTGCGAGATAATGATTTAGTTGACGCGTGGAGGCTCCTTAACCCTAGTAGTCGCCAATATTCATTCTTCTCCGCAGTACACTATATGGGTGGAGAAAGAAATAGCGGGTAGGCTCCTTGACAGCGCGATAGAACCCATCACCTGGTCGGATCATGCACCGGTGGTGGTAACGATTCGAGGTCGGCAAGAAGATCGAGGGGTACACTTTTGGAAACTGAATGAAGCCCTGCTAAAGGATGATAGAGTAGTGAAGGCGTTAAAGGACCTGATACCTGAGTACTTTTTACACAATGATACCGGTGAAGTCTCTAGGGGGGTGGTTTGGGATGCTTTCAAGGCGGTGGTGCGAGGAACCTTGATTAAATGGGGAACCAGAATTAAGAGGGAACGAGAAGAGAAGGAGCTCAGTCTGAGACAGAAACTTGTGAGACTGGAGGGGGTGGATGCCGGTGGAGGGGGCGGCGCGGTGCGAGGGGAAGTGTTAGAAACTAGGGCTAAGCTAAATGCGTTGGAAGTGGACAAAATCCAGTACCGGTTGCAACTGCTGCGCCAAGAGTTCTTTGAGGGAGGGAATAGGGCAGGTAAGTTTCTTGCGCAGAGGTTGAAACAGAGACGGAACAGGACATTAATAACACAAATCAGGGGCAGAGAAGGGGTGGTAAGGGAGGAGAAGAGAATCAGAGACGAATTCGTAGATTATTATCAGAGGCTATATGCAGCTAAGCCCGACAGATCAGAGGAGGAGCTGGAAGTGTATATGAGGGAAGCATGCCTTCCGCGCTTGGAGGAGGGCGAGAGGGAGGTGCTAGACTCGGAAATAAAAGCTTCCGAAGTGGCGGCGGCTATTAAGGGTTTGAAACTAGGGAAGGCCCCGGGTCTAGATGGGTTGTCAGCCAGTTTCTATAGGACGTTCAGGGATCTACTGGTGCAGCCTCTGACGGTTTTGTTTAATTCCCCAAGGGAAGGGGGAAGACTGGCGGCCACGATGGGGTGGGCAGGGATCACGCTCATACACAAAGAGGGCAAGGACCCACAGGAGTGTGCCTCATATCGGCCCATCTCCCTGTTAAATCTCGACGCAAAGTTGATGGCTAAAGTCTTGGCAGGGAGACTCAATAAAATTCTGGGGAAGTTGGTGCACGAAGATCAAGCAGGGTTCATTCCTGGGAGGCAGGTGGCGGACAACATCAGGAAAGCATTAAATGGGATATGGGCGGCGAAGTCCAGGCAGGAACCCGCTTTGCTGCTTTCGTTAGACGCTGAGAAAGCCTTTGACCAGGTGTCGTGGAGTTTTCTGTTCTCGGTACTGAATCACATGGGGTTTGGGAAGGGCTTTCTCGATTGGGTAAAGGCATTATACGCGGAGCCCAAAGCATGCGTGAGGGTGAATGGCGGGTACTTGGGATTTTTCCCGCTAGGGAGAGGGACGAGGCAGGGGTGCCCACTGTCCTCACTATTATTTGCCCTATCGTTGGAGCCGTTGGCAGGGAGGATTAGGAAAGACCCACGCATAGTGGGTATAACTGTAGGACAGCGGGAGTTTAAAATGGCTATGTTTGCTGATGTTGGTGGGGCAGCCGGAGGGGTCGCTGCCGCAAATAATGCAGGAGGTTCAGGAGTACGGAGAAATGGCGGGGTTCAAGATTAATTGGGGCAAGTCGGAAATTCTGAACCTGACAGTGGGGGAGGAGCTCCAGAGGGGCCTACAACAAACATTCCAATTTAGGTGGGCCAATAGGTCTATTCGATATTTGGGAGTCTATCTTGGGCGGGAACTGGGAGACTTATACGAGCTGAATTATGTGAGAGTGTTCCGGGAAGTCGAAGTCCAATTGAGAGCCTGGAATAGGGGATTCATATCGGAAGTGGGGAAAATGGCAGTGGTCAAAATGATGCTATTACCCCAGTTCCTGTATTTTTTCCAGGTGTTGCCAGTGGTTGTGCCGGTAAAAGAGCTAATCCGGCTGCAAAAGTTGGTGAACAGGTTTATATGGGGCAAAAAACGTCCTAGAGTGGCGGCTAGAACGTTGCAAGTGGCCAGGTTGGAGGGCGGAATGGGGGTGCCAAATTTTAAAAAGTACTATGCGGCGGCTCAGTTAAAGGCGGTATATTCGTGGTTAAGAGAGCAACATAAGCATTGGGTGCAGATGGAGGCAGAGGGTCTGGGGCCAGGGGCTTTGGAGAGATGGGTGTGGGGAGGAAGAGGTGGTAAGTGTGAGAATCCGATGGTGAATCATACGCTTGCGGTGTGGCAGGAATACAAGAAGAGGTTAATAGGGGAGAGGAGGTGGACGAGGGTGATGTCAGTACTAGCCTGCTGCGAGGAAGGGCAGGGCCCGGAGGTGGTGGTGGTGCAACGGTGGGCCCGGCAGGGGCTGGCACAAATATCCCAGGTACTTGATGGACGAGGAGTGAGGGAGTTTGAGGGAATACGGGATATGTACCAGCTGCGGGAAACTGATAGATTCCCATATTTGCAGTTGAGTTCATATATCAAGCAGAGAAGACATTGGCAGGACTTTATGAAAGAATTGGAGTGGTTCGAAGGGAGTTGCCTAGGTTCATTGGGGAGAAAGGGGATTATTTCTCGGATTTATAAAGGGCTCACGGTGCGAGGGCCGGAAAAATTAAGCTTCATGAAGGCCTGGGAGAAGGATTTGGGCACATCGTGGGAGGTAGCGGAGTGGGAGCAAATAGCTCAGGGGATAGCGAGGGCCTCTATAGCAACCTCATTGCGAGAGAATGGATGGAAGGTGCTATCTCGATGGTACTTAACACCAGAGCGACTGTTTAAAGCAAAGGTATGTGTGACGGATGGATGTTGGCGGAAGTGTGGAGAGAAAGGGACTTGGCTACACATGTGGTGGTCCTGTCCAGTAGTGCAGGCGTATTGGAGGGCTATAGGGGGAGTCATAGAGAGCATCATAGGGGATAAGTTTGATCTGTCCCCGGAACTCTGTCTCCTTCTAAAGAATAAGGGCACGAGAGAGGGGAATTGGAGCGTTGTGTGGCAGTGCATTATGGCGGCCAGATGCGAGATTGCTAAGCACTGGAAGAGTGGCCATATGCCCTCCCTGGATCAGTATGCACAACGTTTGGCAGAGCTGTATCAAATGCATAGGCTGACAGGGTGGAGAAAGGGGAAAGAGGAGAGAGTAAGGGGACAGTGGGAAGGGGTGTGGAGATGTTTAAATAGGGGGACAGGGCGGACGTAGGGGAGGGTGTGGGTCTCTAGGCCGGAAGATGCAGAGAGGGTAGAGGGTCACCCACGAATCTGATACATGTAGGGATGGTAGACAGGGGGGGGGGAGGAGGGGAGGTAGGGTGGGGAGGGATTGGAGGGGGGGGGGAAGGCAAATAAAAATAAGCAAGAACGCACATGTTCTGCATTGAAGCGTTCTTAAGGGATGTTGGGAGGGATATTGTAAATGACTGTAAAAGGAGCAGAAAGTTTAGATTTTATGTTAGTGTTTAAGTGAATTTTTATGGTTCAGCAAATGTATGATGTTTGGTTGAAGTTCTTGCTGAATAAAAACTTTAAGATATAAAAAAATATATATATTATCTTGGAAGCCTAGACCAGCTGTATACCACGCTTTAAGAAAAGTGGAAGGAAGGCCAAAAAACTGCCAGCATGGTTTAAAGGTGAGGTCAGAGGCTGTTGTAGCCAAAAAAATATGTTTCAGGAAATGGAAAAGGGAACCAAATGATGAAAACTGTAAACAACAGAAGCACTGGCAAGTTAGATGCAAGGTATTGATAAGGCAGGTAAAGAGAGAATTTGAAAAAAAGATTGCTGTGGAAGCAAACACATATAATAAAATCTTTCTCAAATACATTCCTAGCAAAAAACATGTGAGACAGTCAGCTGGACCATTAGATGATAGAGAGGTAAAAGGGGCACTAAGAGGAGGCAAGACCATAGCGGAGAGACTGAATGAATTCTTTGATTTGGTCTTTAGTGAAGAAGATATAGGGAAGTTACCTATCAATAAACTGGGAAAATGTATTACAACTATTTAATAAACTACAGGGTAGCAAATCACCTGGACCAGATGGTATACATCTGAGGGTGTTGAAAGAACTGAAATATGAGATTGCAGATCTACTATTAGTAATCTGTGACCTATCATTAAAATCATCTGTAGTACCTGAAGATTGGCGAATGGCCAAAGTAACGCCAATTTTTAAAAAGGGTTCCAAGGGTGATCCGGGAAACTACAAACCGGTGAGCCTGATGTCAGTACCAGGCAAAATGGTAGAAATCATTATAAAGAAAAAAATTAATGAACATGTAGATAGTCATGGTTTAATGGGAGAAAGTCAGCATGGCTTTAGCCAAGGAAGGTTTTGTCTTACTAATCTGTTATATTTTTTTGAAGGTGTGAATAAACAGGTAGACAAAGGTAAGCCAGTCAATATAGTCTATCTGGATTTTCAGAAAGCCTTTGACAAGGTCCCTCATGAGAGACTCTTGGTGAAATTAAAAAGTCACTGGATAGGAGGCAGTGTACTATTGTGGATCAGGAACTGGTTAAAAGATAGAAAGCAGAAGGTAAGGCTAAATGGCCAATTTTCCTAATGGAGAAAGGTGAATAGTGGAGTACCCCAGGGATCTGTGTTGGGTCCACTGCTTTTTAACATGTTTGTAAATGACCTGGAAATGGGAATAATGAGTGAGGTAACCAGATCTGCAGATGAAACAAAATTATTCAAAGTTGTTAAAATGCAAGAGGATTGTGAAAATTTGCAAGAGGACCTTGATAAACTGGAAGACTGAACGTCTAAATGGCAGATGAAATTAATTAATTAATTAATTAATTTATTTATTTACATTTCTTATATACCGCGCTATTATAATCAGTGTGGTTTACAGTTGAAACAAACGTACTACAATGTAGTGGTACATTGAGCTTACATAGAACAGGGTATTCAAAACCTGGAGGAACTAGGGGGAACTATATACAGCTTATGTAAATGTTACAATAACGATAAATCTCAATGGGTATGTAAGGGGTCTGTAAGGGGTATGTAAGCATACTAGTACATATGAGTCAGGATGGAGAGAGGGAAATGTGATTAACCATTATCAGTGGGGGGATGTTCAGTGGGGGGGGGGGGGTTAGATGGGGGGTCCGAGGGGTGGGTGCGTGCTTTTCAAACTGGGAGACTGGGTAGTGCTGCATGAACAGATGGTGTTTTAGGGCTTTTCGGAACACCACCAGGTTTTGGGTAGCTCGGAGTTCTGCTGGGAGGGCATTCCAGGCAATCGGTGCAAAAATGGAAAATGCTCTGTTGGCTGTTGACTTTGTACATTTTGTTTAGGAACTTAGGGACTTCAATTGTGTTCATCTGCGTAGTTCTCCTTATTCTGTTAATTGTGGTACGGTGGAGAAGTGCGTTGATGGGTGTAGAGGGCTGGTTCTTGAGGGCTTTGAAGGTTAGTATTAAGATTTTGTATGTGATTCTGGCAGGTAGTGGCAGCCAGTGTAGGTTTATCAAGATAGGCGTTATATGATCCGACCTTGATGCACCAACTAGAACCCTTGCAGCTGAGTTCATGGCAAGTCTTAATGTAGACAAGTGCAAAGTTATGCACCTAGGAAAGAACAACCCAAACTATGGTTACATGATGCAAGGTTCCACATTAGGAACCACCACACAGGAAAAGGATTTAGGCGACTTTGTGGATAACACATTGAAACCCTCCGCCCAGTGTGCAGCAGCGACCAAGAAGGCAAATAGAATGCTAGATATCATAAGGAAAGGAATGGAAAATAAAACAAAGGATATTATAATGTCTCTGTATCGTTCCATGGTGCGATTGCACCTTGAATATTGTGTGCAGTTCTGGTCACCGTTCCTTAAAATGGATATAGCGGAATTAGAAAGGGTATAGAGAAGAGCCACCAAAATGGTAAAGGGGATGGAAGGATATCCCTATGATGAGAGGCTTAAAAGGAGGGGCTTCAACCTGGAAAAGAGACGGCTAAGGAGAGATATGATAGTGGTCTGTAAATTAATGAATAGAGTGGAGCAGGTAAACTTAGATCAATTGTTTATGCCATCAAAAAGTAGAAAACTTAGGGGACATGCAACCCGTTTAAGACTAATAAGAGAAAATATTTTTTCACTCAATGTGTAATCAAATTCTGGAATTCGTTACCAGAGGATGTGGTGAAAGCTGTTAGTGTAGCTGGGTTTAAAAAAGGTTTGAACAAGTTCCTGGAGGAAAGGTCCATAAACTATTATTAAAGAGGATCCAGGAAATCAATGCTTGCCCCAATACAAACATTGTGGAATCTGTTTGTCATTTTGGTAAACTAGGTACTTGTGACCTGGATTGGCCACTTGGAAACAGAATACTGGGCTTGATGGACCTTGATCTGACCCAGTATGGTATATCTTATATTCTTAAATAAATACTGCAATTGTTTGGTTTACCTGCTGTAGTTCTTAAACCTCTACAGATGGTGCAGAATTCAGCTACTCATATATTAACTGGTACCTGGATTTATAAACATGTGTCCCCGGTTGTGCAAAAGCTTTATTGGTTACCAGTGCAATGGTGTATTCAATTTAGGATTATAATGATCCTTTTTTTTTATAAATAAGAGGCTTTATTGAACCATGTAACAAGGATATATACCAACAGCACTACAACTGAAGTAGAATGGAAAGTTACAAGCAAGAGTGTCCCAATTCAAATGGGCAGCCTCATTTTTATAACAATTTATATCATAGAAAACAACCCCCAGCCCTAACATAACGTCTACCCAACAACACTCCCTCCAATTCCGCAACTCCTTCCTCTTCCACCTTTCTACCTCTAACTGTCCTACCCCCCTCCTGCCCCGGAGGGGGGCGTCAGTCCAAGTTTGTTTAGCTCATTAGCATCTCAAACACACCATACCACTCGCAAAGGGCTCCCAAGTTTGCTCAAAGCGTATCTGCCCCGGCTTTCGAGATCAAATCACTCACTCCATGTTGTAGAGGATCCACATACAGACCAGCCATTGGGCCTGGGCCGGGCTACAACTTGCTTCCAGGCCTAAGCCAAGTTTAATTTAGCCACATTCATGCAGTGCCTGACCAACATGAGCTACAGGGATTTTGCCCCCGGTACCGTTCTATTAAACAGGAAAATGCCCGGGTCCCAGGGAACATCCCTACCAATCAATCGTTGCACCCAAAACAGAATACCCTTCTAGTAACCCTGGATTCTAGGGCAGCTCCACCATATAGGCACCAGTGTCCCAGTCAGCCCACATTTATGCCAAATAACTCACTCACCTATGGGTAGGCGCAGGCCAACTCTGCCGGAGTCATATACCATCCATACAGGATTTTATAGTTATTCTCTCTAGCATTAACCGCCAGGAAGCTTCACCACAGCTGATCCTCAATTTGTTCCCACTGCTGCTCAGTATATGTCAATTGCAACTCCGGGTCCAATAAGCCGAATGCTTCCCCACTCTAAATACCCGGTTCTGATTATGTAGTCCAACACCAAAGCACAGATACACTTGTGTAGAAACAACACCAACCAAAAGCGAGATGTAAAATTGTGTTTTAATGCAGCAAGATACAAGGGCCTATACCCGACATGGCCATGTTTCAGCACTGCCTTTGTCAGGGGTTTGTGGCCTAAAGCAATAATACATACAAAAACATAAAATAAAAATTAGGATAAAACAGTATAAAACAATATAAATACATGAAAACATTGGAGTCAAAAATAAATGATATTCATAAAATTAATATGTAAAAAGGGGGATGCCATTCTTAAAATGAATTAATACAAACATAAATTAACCATAGAAATCCATATTTAAAAACATCATTGAACTTATGAACCATTTATAAGAGGAGTAAAACCGTAAAAGGAACTTAAAAAAAGAAAGAGTGTCTGATTACCCAGACTGCTATATCATAAAGAGAATTAGAAAGCACACGTGACCATAAATTAGAAATGAAAAAACAGTACTGGATATATTATGTGCACTTTGTATATAGCGATCACTGTTATATCTATGAAAAGAAGCACAGACCAATTATAAACTACATATTTCTGTAATCTTTCAATATGTTAAAGTAAGGGGGTCGGGGGGGAGGGAGGGAGGGGGTGGGGCAGGAGAAAGAAAAAGATTCAAGAGTCCTATTAACAGTTCTCTGTTTAAATAAAGTTGCAAGTGTACTACCATTTAACTCGCTCTAGAACAGAGCCGCTAAATTACAAATCTGCACTAAGAAAAGTGCAGTATCATGGATTTTTGCGCAAAGGAAATTGTGTGAATTCAAGTTGCCCACCTGCTAAGAACTGTTGTTGTATATCTTGCAATGTTGCCATCTTTCAGAAAATCACCACAGTGTTTAGACTAAGATATTTAAACTCACTTTGGTGCCAAAGGTATGGTCGTCTTAGTTACCTTATGTCATCACGTAAACAAATTGACCGGCCTCTGAATGAAAGTCCAAAAACGGTGAATTTTGCTCAGTAGGTTGCATATTTCAAATTGGGTAAAGGATCTATAATGGGGGTAAACTAAGAGCGATTTAAATGGTAGTACACTCGCAACCTCATTTAAACAGAGAATAGTTAATAAAACTCTTGAATGCACATAATATATCCGGTACTGTTTTTTCGTTTCTCATTTATGGTCACGTGTGCTTTCTAATCCATTCCACTCCAGCTCGTACTGCTGTCTAATACCACGTAAGATTCGGGACACCCACCTCACCCCAATGGCGGTGCGCATAAAAAGCATTTTTCACAATACGTTGTCACTGGGATAGCCACACAAATTTCTACTGCCATGTCTCTAATGCTTCTGCCAGTAACCCCAGTTGAAAAGATAAAGGAATACGGGAGGACCACCATTTTAAGCACTGCTATTCAACCAAACCTCCAGATCTCGACATATTTGTCGAAGCAGGGGCATATAATTAGCTTGATAGAGCCCTCCAGGATCTCTCATTAGATTCATTCCCAAATATCGCATAGAGGAGTCCACCCACCTGAAGGGAAAGCAACCGTGAAGACAGCCACAAAGCTCCTCATTCACATTGATATTTAATATTTCAGATTTAGAATAATTGATCTTAAAACCTGAGAGTACTCCTCAAAAAGATGCATAACATTAGGCAACGATATCGGTCTGTAAGACAAGGCCTCGGTCCGAGGCTACCCTGGCTTGGGGATCATAGATATCATCTGTGAGGGGGACAACCCCCCTGCCTCGCAAAACCCCATTAAAGACCTCCACAAGCATGGGCGCAAAATGATTTCCAAATTTTTTATACTACTCAGGAGTGAAACCATCAATCCCCGGGACCTTTTCAGGTGGAAGGCCACCAATAGCCACCTGCACTTCCTCAGCAGTGGTATCGGCCTCCAAGCAATCCCATTCCACATCTGCTAGCACCACTAAATCCACTTCTCACAGGTACCCTTCTGCAAGGGGCTGCTCCCTGATATAGAAGGGCTCTTCCCGATATAGTTGCTCCAGATACTCTGCAAACACTGCTCGAATGTCCTGCGACTGATCACAAACTCGTCCCCCAGGATCACAGAGCTCTCGCACCATCTGCTCAGACTGCTGCTTACTCAACCTAAGAGCCAATAATTGCCCCACCTTGTTTCTCTCCTCATAAAACGTCTGCCGAAGCTGGCGTTTCATGAACTCCAGATCACACTGTGTAGTGTATACTTCTCCAGACGAGCCCTCACTGCCATCCAGAGCTTCGAAACCTGCTTTGACCACGTCTGTGCATGTTGCATCTGCAGGTGTGCAAAGTCAGCCCACAGAGCTCGCACATCTTGCTCACAGCACTGCCGATATCCCACCGCTCCCGCAATCAACCTCCCCCGAGCAATAGCTTTAAAAACATCCCACCCCATAGGTACTGTCACTTTACTTTCCCTATGTAACTCAAAAAATTCCTGAATAACTTGCTCATGCTTCCAAACTGCGTCCAACCAGTTGAAAAAAAAAACATGGTGCAGAGCCCACTGTCAGGGTCCCTCATCCTGCACTACTTCATACAGCAACACCCAAGATGGGGCATGGTCAGACCAAGTGATTAGTCCCATGCAACTTGCCCATCAAACATTGATCCAGCAGGAGATAATCTATGTGCGTGTGCACCTGGTGAACCGGGGAGAAGAAAGTATACCCCCTCTGACCTCTATGCATGTCCCGGCACACATCATGCAAGCCCAAATCTGTCAGGACCACGAATTGTGCCCTACTACCCCCACCCACTCTCTGAGCTCCCTGCCCCATATCCAGGCGAGGCTACAACACACATTGCAATCTCCACCCAAGATCAGGATACCCCTCGCGACATCAGCCAAGGTGGCTTTTAATTCCCTCCAAAAGAGGAGCTTGGCCTTCATTAGCAGCATACACGTTAGCTATGGTATACAATTCTCCAAATATCTGTATATTTAGAAAGAGCCATCTTCCAGCCCGGTCCTGAAGTACTCCCTCAAAATTATATTGCAAGGTCCTGCGAAGCAGAAACCCCCCCCCCCCCCTTTTTCAGCCTTTACTGCCAGCTGCCACCCAAACCTCCCCAAATGGTCCCCTCTGCAACCACTCAAAACACTCCATCATCAAGTGGGTCTCCTGTAGAAGAATCACATCCCCTCCCTGGAGTCTCAATTCCCTAAACAAAAGGAAGAACTTTCACGAAGAGTTTTAACCCTTAATATGAAAGGATAGAACATTCAGCATGGTCACTGAGTTGACCCCTTCCCCCCCTCTGGCAAGAGTGCTGGGACACTGGCGCATTCCTCCAATCCACTTCCAACCCAGACGGAAAAAGTACAAATCCGAACATTAAGCTTACTGCTATTGGCACCCACCCACTCCATCTTCCCAACCCCTCCCCAACCAACCCCTCCTTCCTCACCCCAACCCCCCCCACTCCTCCAAAGCCAGTTATCACAAGGGTAGGCTTGAGGAAGCAACATACTTAAGAACGTAAGAACATAAGATATGTCATACTGCGTCAGACCAAGGTCCATCAAGCCCTGTATCCTGTTTCCAACAGTGGCCAATCCAGGTCACAAGTACCTAGCAGTTTCCCCAAAAGACACAGGTTCCTCAATGCTTGTATTGGGTCAAGCAGTGATATCCCAGGTCCCTTTTAATAATGGTTTATGGACTTTTCCTCCAGGAACTTGTCCAAACCTTTTTTAAACCTAGCTACACTAACAACTCTTAATACATCCTCCGATAACAAATTCCAGAGTTTGATTACACGTCGAGTGAAAAAATATTTTCTCTTATTAGTTTTAAATAGGTAGCTTCATTGCATGTCCCCTAGTCTTTTTATATTCTGATGATGTAAACAATCAGTCTACGTTTACCCGTTCCATTAATTTATAGACCTCTATCATATCTTCCCTCAGCTGTCTCTTTTCCAGGTTGAAGAGCCCTAACCTTTTTTAGCCTCTCTTCATAGGAGTAACCTTACATCCCCTTTCCATTTTGGTGGCTCTTCTCTGTACCTTTTCTAATAACACTATATCCTTTTTAAGATAGGGTGACCAGAATTAAACACAATATTCAAGGTGCAGTCGCACCATGGAACGATACAGAGGCATTATACT
Organism: Ichthyophis bannanicus; assembly: GCA_033557465.1. Lineage (NCBI taxonomy): Eukaryota > Metazoa > Chordata > Amphibia > Gymnophiona > Ichthyophiidae > Ichthyophis > Ichthyophis bannanicus. The sequence goes on along the minus strand of CM066031.1, from coordinate 617,738,123 downwards.
CGTAATATCCTTTGCTTTATTTTCCATTCCTTTCCTTATGATACTTACAACTCGTTTTGCTCTCTTGGCCGCCACTGCACATTGGGTGGAGGGTTTTAACATGTTATCCACGATGACGCCTATATCTTTTTCCTGGGTGGTGGTTCCCAATGTGGAACCTTGCATTGTGTAACCATAGTTTGGGTTGTTCTTTCCTAGGTGCATAACTTTGCACTTGTCCACATTAAATTTCATCTGCCATTTTGATGCCCAGTCTTCCAATTTATCAAGATCCTCTTGCAATTTTCCACAATCCTCTTGGTTTTTAACAACTTTAAATAGCTTTGTGTCATCTGCAAATTTGATAACCTCATTTGTTGTTCCCTTTTCCAGGTCATTTATGACTATGTTAAAAAGCAGCGGTCCCAGCATAGATCTCTGGGGTACTCCACTATCCACCTTTTGCCATTGGGAAAATTGGCCATTTAGCCCTACCCTCTGCTTTCTATCTTTTAACCAGTTCCTGATCCACAATAGTACATTACCTCCTATCCTATCCCATGACTTCACCTCAACTAAGCCACCCAGGATGGGACCCCACACCCCTCCTTCCATTCGCTACAGGTCTCTAACTTATTACAAATACCAAACAGGCTCCCACACCGAGGACTACCAAACATACTGGCCTCACACTGCACACCTCAATGCACACAGTTTCATGCAAATACTCATCTCCAAGCCCACATTCTCCGAGCCTCAGGACCACTCTACAACCAGCATTCCCATAATCCACATTGTCCACATTCCAGTCCAAGTAAGGACAACAGTTGTACAGGAACAAACAAGGCAATAGACAGAAACCTCCATCACCAAAGACATAGCCTCATCTCAAGGGGCCATAAAATGTGCCTGTCCCCAGCTCGAGTCCACTTGTGCAGAGCTGGTCGGTGCTACTGGTTTTCAGGCAGAGTCATTTTGCACTAGGCCTTCCAGAAGCAATGCGTGCCAGGCCTCAGAGAGATCTCTCGCAGAGGTCTTTATCCCTTCAATGGTAAACGTTATGCAAAAGAGAGAGGACCAAAAGTTACGAATGTTTTCTTTTTGTAGCACATCAACGAAAGACTTCATTTCTCGTCTCCGTGTCAATGTGAACATGGAGAGGTTTTGATAAATGGCCACTTGCACTTCCTGATAAGGCAGCCATGCTGCGGGGTGATTCCGCACATATACTGGCCTTGCCTTACAGGTGCTGGACGCCCGTGGCTTTTCATGATTCTCCACTGCTTTCATTTTTGCTGCCATTGCGCCACTGGTAGTTCCTCAGCTTGACCGCATGTTTTTTCACCTCCTTCTGATGTGTTTGCGCACTTGGCTGGGGCTTTTTCTTGCACGGGGCACTGGAGCTGAGCTCTCAGGTAGCCATCGGTCCAGCTGACGTCACTTCCTCCCCCATAATGATCCCTTTTAAGGTATTACAATTGGGATGATTTTTGCCTACTGTAGTTTCAATTTCTTTTAATTCCACCTCCCATGGGCTTGGATCACAGGAGCTGGGCGTTTTTTAAGAGTTCCTGCCCTTGTTAGTAGGTATGGGTTGAAGATTTGTTCCAGACTCCATTCTTTGCAAGAACCCCTTTTATGGAATAAATTACCTGTGTCTCTCAAACTTATAATTGATGTTATTAATTTTAGAAAGAAACTGAAGGCCTTTTATTTTAGTCAAGCTTTTGAAGAATGAGCTTTAAATGGGCTTTGACTGAATATATATATATTTGTTTGAATTGTTTATTATTGTATGTGAAATAATGGTTTATTGTTTGTTTATCTGATTTGTTCTTATGTTTTCTTGTAATCCACCTAGAATGCATATAGATAGGCAGAATATAAAATGTTTTAAATAAATAAATAAATAAAACTTGTATAGGGCTGAAAATACAGCTATGAGAATGAAGATGGATCTAAGAGATCAAAAGGGAGTCTCACCTCAAGTTTCCATCATTCCTTATACTGTATACTGAAGTCATGAGAAAACCAGACACAGTATCTCTGGTTACAAGTCAAGTTCCAATCATATTTAATCCTATCAAATTACAGGGGTCTTGTCAAAGGGACTCGCCAAAGGGTGATCCTCTTTGACACATTTAAGTCTACTGCTTGAAGTGTCTGTCAGTGGAATTTCTGTCCCATATGGCAAGTGATATATAGGACAGAAACTCTGCTCTGTTTACAATTTATTCCCTCTTCTGCAAAGAACCATTTACAATTGATGCCATTAGCTAATTACAGAGTCCATAACTAAGAACACATTTAAATTTAAAATCATTGCTAAGGGGGTTTGAAGAAGCACATTTTGCCAGAGTGTGGTCAGTTCTTACAGTTCTTCAGCTAGGCTCACAGTATGATAGCTGTGGCAGTATTTACCTTGGCTTGGAGCAAGTCTCCCGTCCCAGCATGCTTTTTCTGCATATCCTTCTCCCAGTGAATTCTGATCATCTTCAGTATGTCATTCAGATCAATATTAGTTGGTTCATCTGTGTCTTCTAGCTGAGATCCAGCGAGTTGCTTATACAGCAGCTTTACATCCTGAAAAAGAAATTATTCAGCTAATAATAGAATGTGAATGTGCTGAAATGGCACTCTCTGAAGTTTGTGAAGACTTCTAACACCTGGCTATTCTTAGTATGATGTCATAATGCAAAGAACTCATTAATCAGATCACATCTTTATTGTGACTGAAATAATACTCAGAGACATATATAGAGAGGGAGTCTGATATTTAAACTTGTCTCATTTTTACTGGGGCCGATATTCAAAAGTACAGTACTTACGTTGTCAGCATTGGGTGCTGATGATACAAGTGATTTTCTTTGAAACTCCTCAGGGGGCAGTGTCTCCAAATGGGTTAGTTTTGCACATGCTGTGACAATAACGAATCTCACTCCTAACCAAAGTATGTGCAGGTCTAACCTGACCATCTTTTCTAAGTTCAAATGCAGGACACTCAATCAAGTTGGGGGGTTCAAAGTTAAGGAAAATAAAACATATGCTTATAATTTCAATTTTAATTTTAACCCAGAATTTTAATCGGTAGGTTTATAACTTTACCTACAAATGTGCCAATCAGGCCTACTTGTTGTACTTCTCTACAGAGCAAATTTTTTTAAAATAGCAACATTTCCACTAGATATTTAAAAAAATTCTGGGCAACTCAACTCAAAATTGTACATTACAGTCATTAGACATTTGAGAGTCTCTACATGCAGTTGGGTTTTTTTCTGTAGACCACACTTAGTTCATGATCGAAAAGCACCTTTCGGTTGGAGCATTGGAACCTGGCAAACATTAAAAAAAATATATATATATTAAGAGTTGCTTCCAGTGACGTCATCGGGACACATGGCGGTGTAGCAAATACGCTCCATCACCTAAGCCTGCAAGAAGGGGGCAAATGTACCCCTAAAAGCGTAAACCCAGAGGAGCAGAGGAGAGGAGGCATTGGAGAACGAACCAGTGAAGGGGAGTTGTAAAAATCGCAAAGGGGTACTCCCGTAAGAGCGCCGCTACCAGAGGAGACATACGGCGAGCAGCCGGATCAGCAGACCACACGGAAGGCTGGAGCAGAGCATGACAGAGCGGTGGAGCTGAGATCGCATCACTGAGGGCAGGGCAGATAGTAGAGGCACCGCATGAAGACGTAAAGGGGAGCAGTGAGCAGGAGGGTCTACCTGCCGGTGTGAAGCAGCCGGCAGAGCTTTGCGGTAAACTGTTGGATCGGAGGACCACGTGGCAGGCCGGAGCGGATCGCGGAAGAGCGGGCGACTGAGAGTGAAGCATGGAGTGTAGAGAAGGCAGTAGTGGCACTGCCTGGATCTGCAAAAGGGAGCTGCGAATGGGGGAAGTGTACCCCAGCCAGAGCGTTGTTACCAGTGGCCAATAGGTGAGCTGTTGGACTGGCGGTTGGTGGGGCAGGCCAGCACATTGGCCGGGGGAGTTGAGAAGATTTGAGAGGAGCAAACGTGAGTGGGGAAAGCAGCGGAAGCATTACCAGGAAGATCTGGAGAGTGCGGGCCGGAAACCAGTGCATGCCAGCAGCAACGGGGCTAAGGAGCAGCAGTGAGCAGCGGAAGAGAGCCTTGATGCAAGAGGAGAGAGTTCCAGTGGACCACGGTAGCCAGCAGGGTAAGAGCACCATGTCTCTCAGAGAGAAAGGTGAGCAGGCCTGTGGTGGATACAGCCTCTGTTGGAAAGACGTGGAGGAATAACACATAGAGGGAGTACTGCAAATACCTGGTGGGCTTGAGGAGCTGAGCCCCCAGCAGCTTGGCAGACACAATCAAGAATATGAGAGCAGGGTCCAGTGCTGTCATGGATGATCACCTCTGATTGAGCTAGAGGGGCCTGATAGTAACCCCGGAGATAAGCAGAGACATACAGTGAAAGAGGTCTCAGTGGAGAGCACCACGCCAGGGAAAACCTCGAAAACCAGATACCATCTTCAAGATGTTTAGTGAAGGTATGGAAAAAAATAAAGGTGGTTTAACTGCTCGTAAGAAATTTGTGGACTTCCGTTTCCCATATGCAGCAGCTAAAGGCGGAAGAGAGGGGGAGGAGGGCAAAACACAACCTGACGAACCAAACGATTTGGCGGAGGAGCTGGAATGGGGCTGTAGCCCAGGAGGAGTAGGTAAGCTGAAGGAATGGCTAACTGAGCTGAAAGATGAGATCAAGTTGGAAATTGGTGGGGTGAAACATGAAATTTGTAAATATTTAAATCTGTATATATGTTTAAACTATCTATATACCTAATCAGCATTTACTCAGCATTGTAACCCTCAAATTACCATTTTTATTATATACAATTTAATGTACACTGTAATTTCAATTGTTTGAATAAGTTTCAATGTAATGTTCAAGTTTTGTTCTTTGTAAGCCGCTTTGATTTTTCTGAAAGGCGGTATATAAAACCGTTCAATAAATAAATAAATAAACTCAGAGTCCATACAATCTTTGCGACAAGATATTGTAGACATAGGAAATCGAGTGGAAGAAATGGAGACCCAGATGGAGCAGCAAGGGGAGGAAATGGAGGACTTAAAAAAAGGCTGGGAGGAGTTAAAGCGCGCTCAAGAGGAGCAGCAGGTGAAAGTAGAAGACTTGGAGGATAGATCCCGGAGATGTAACATAAGAGTAAGAGGTCTCCCAGAGGACCCTAAATACAAAAATTGCGAAGTAGTGATCATTAAAATCTTCAGCTCTTTACTAGCCACTGCAGAACCGGAGAGGGTTGATACTATAGAACCTTCGCAAATAGAGCGAGCACATAGAGGTCTCGGTCCTGTAAGAGACAATAAACCAAGAGATATAGTTGCGTGCCTAAGCTCCTTTAAAATGAAAGAGCGACTGCTGAACGCGGCGAGGAAGGTGAGACAGTTCATCTGGGACGAGCATAAACTGGAGCTATTCCAAGATCTGTCTTTGGGAATGCTGCAGCGTAGAAGAAACCTTAAGGAGGTGATGGCCTACCTGAGAAGAGAGGACATAAGGTATAAGGGGTTGTTCCCATTCGGTTTACTGATAACAGCCAAGGGGAAGTCGAGACGGGTGCAGACAAGGGAGGAAGCCTGGACTGTGCTTAAAGAAATGGGACTGCCCAATTTACCGAAGGGGGAGAGACCTCTGGCAGGAACATCAGCAACAACTATAACGTCATCCAACCCAAAAAGGGATGTCATGCGATGGCACAGAGTTCCAGTGACAGGCCGACGATTGGCGAGACTGAACAGAGAGAGCCAAGGAGCACAAGAGGCGGAGAAAGGAGCTGGCTGAAATAGAGGACTATGTATACAGTGATGTACTGTAATGTATTTCTATGACAATGCTGTAGAAGTTAGATAGGAGGGGGAAGTAATTGGTTAATACATGGGAGTAAGGGAGGGGATGGGAAGGAGGTGGAAGATATAGGAAGGATACAGATAAGGTAAGATAGTTAGGGGAACGGAAGGGAAGAGCGGAGACGTAGGGGGTGGGTTAGGGAGTAGGAGGAATGGGTAGAGTTAGACAGGAACATATTGGAGAGAGATCTAGAGATAGAGGAGGGATGTGGAATGGAGGGGTAGAGACAGGCATGGCCTGGTAACAGTCACCATAATGGAAGACGAATCTCTCTATATGAGAGGGGGGAAGGGTAATGGAGGGTGGGAGGACAAGGGGAGGGGGGTTAGGGGTATATTTGATAGGGCTAGGAGAGTAGGGAGGAAACGGAAGAAAGGGTGAGTTAAAAATAGTTACATTAAATGTAAAGGGGCTTAACTCACCATTCAAACAACAAAAATTGTCTACAGAGCTTGCCCGCCAGAAGGCAGAAATAGCGATGATACAGGAAACGCATCTGACAAGAGCGACAGAGTACCTGGTTAAGCCTAGGGGGTATGGGGTGTGTATTCATGCATCTAATACTGTAGAAAAGAAAAAAGGAGGAGTTGCCATATTGGTTGCTACCAGGTTAAGGATGCAGCTGCAATCTATTGTAAGGGATAAAGCGGGGAGATATGTATTATTGCGTTTGAAAGTGGGGAATATATGGTACTGTATAGTGAATGTACAGTATATGCGCCAACAGGAGTTCAGCGTGAATTCTGGACAAAACTGAATGAGGAGGTGGGGAAACTAGGGGAAGATATCCTTATATGTGGAGGGGACTTTAATTTAACATGGAACCCAGCTTGGGACGCCACGGGGACAAGAGTGGGTAAACGGGCGGACAGGAAGAGATATCGTGACTTTGTCTTGCAGCATTGTTTGATAGATGCATGGAGACTACAGCATCCAGGGAAGAGACAATTCTCATACTTTTCACCAGTACATGGGTCCTACTCAAGAATAGATGCTATTTGGGTTTCAAAGGAGGTGGGGGGTCGGATTAAGGGGGCAGAAATGGAGTCCATTACTTGGTCTGACCATGCTCCAGTCATGGTAAGTTTGACAATGGAGGATGAGGGGAAAGGCACACAATTCTGGAGGTTAAATGAGTCACTATTGGAAGACGGGAGGGTCCGGGAAGATATTGAGAGAGAAACCCGGGAATATTTTAAATTTAACGATAATGGAAAGGTTGCATGGGGAGGAGTGTGGGATGGGTATAAGGCAGTGGTGAGGGGAATACTCATCAAATGGGGGGCACAGAACAAGAAGGAAAGAGAGCGAAGGGAGCGGGCCCTGAGAGAACGATTGATGGAACTGGAAGATTTGGATGGGCAAGGGCGGACGGGAACCTATAGAGGACAGGTGATGGCAGTGTGAGCGCAGTTAAACGACCTGCAGGCAGAAAAGATACGGTATCAGATGCAGCTCTTGAGGCAGGAGGTTTTTGAAAGAGGGAATAAAGCGGGAAGATACCTGGCGCAGAAGCTGAGACAGCGGAAGCTGCGCTCACATATAATGCGAGTCCGAAAGAGGGGAGGGGAGCTGGTAACTAAGGATGGGGAGATCAGAGACGCCTTTCGGGAATATTATCAGGAGCTGTATAAAGCAAGGGACTCCCCACAGTGTGAGAGAATACAGAGCTACCTTGATACCATAGACCTGCCTAAATTGGAGGAGGGGGAGCAAGAAGAAATTGGTAAGCCCATACGAGGAGAGGAGATGCAGAGGGCAATTAAGCAGTTAAAATTAGGGAAGGCGCCAGGGTTAGATGGGCTAAGAGCGAGATTTTATAGAAGATTCGGAGATCTACTAACTGAGCCCTTAGTGAGGCTATTTAATCTACCAAGGGAGGGAGGGAAGATAGCGGGTACGATGGGATGGGCGGGCATTACTGTAATACACAAAGAGGGGAAGGACCGACAGGAGTGTGCATCTTATAGACCTATCTCCCTGATCAATCTGGACGCTAAATTGCTAGCTAAGATACTTGCCACGAGGTTAAATAAGATCATAGGGAAATTGATACACCAAGATCAAGCGGGCTTTATTCCTGGTAGACAAGTTGCGGATAATATTAGAAAGATACTTAACATCATCTGGTCCATTGAGCAAAGTGGGGAAGAGGCCTTACTCCTGCCACTGGATGTGGAAAAGGCCTTCAACCAGGTGTCGAGGCCCTTTCTCTTTCAGGTATTGAAGAAATTGGGGTTGAGGAAAGAGTTTACAACTTGGGTGAAGGCATTTTATGAACAACCCAAAGCTTGTGTGAGGGTGAATGGGGCCCACTCGGGTTTTTTTACACAGGGGAGGGGAACGAGGCAGGGATGTCCCCTATCACCGTTGCTTTTCGCAATAGCATTGGAACCTTTTGCACAGAGGGTGCGAGAGCTGGCGGATATATTAGGAATAAAAGTTGGGAGGCGTGCATATAAAATCTCTATGTTTGCAGATGATATCATCTTAAGCATGGCCAGACCCCGGGTGAGCATATCCATAGTAATGTGGGAGTTGGAAGAATATGGTAAATTATCAGGCTTCACCATAAACTGGACAAAATCTGAAATTTTAAATTTAGAGGTGTCAGGGGATGTAAAGGATCACCTGAATAAGAAATATCCCTTTAAGTGGGCAAGCGAGAGCATTCGGTACCTTGGTATCCGGATTAGCAATAAGACGGAAGCTTTATATAAATTAAACTATATGAAGGTATTCGGGCAGATAGAGAGCTGGCTGGATGGGTGGGGGAGGGGGTACCTCTCATGGTTTGGACGCATAGCAACTGTTAAAATGATGCTAGCGCCGCGATTGTTGTTTTTGTTTCAGACGCTCCCAATACTTGTACTGCAGAACAGACTAAAACGGGTACAACGGCTTGTAAATAGATTTGTATGGGTGAAGAGGCGCCCAAGAGTGGCGATGGCGGTCATGCAAAGAGCAAAGGGAGAGGGGGGGTTAGGCGTGCCTAACTTGCGAAAATATTATGAGGCAGCACAATTGAAAACGATCTATGAGTGGCAAAGAGAAACACAGAAACAGTGGGTCCAAATGGAGCGGGAGTTGGTAGGGGGTGTGGGATTGGAAAGAGTGATATGGAGGGGGAGTAAAAGTCCCGACACTCATCTCCTCAACCCCATGATAGAGCATAGCTTGAAAATCTGGAAACGGAAAAAGAAATTGCTAGTTCCCGATAAAGGTTATATACAGGGGATGACACTCGAGGCGTGTTTTGAGAGGGAACAGGGGTCCGGGGTGCACATTTTATGCAGATGGGCCAGAGCGGGGCTGACACATATACATCATGTGCTACATCCAAAGGGGGTCTATGAGTTTGAGGGCATTAAGGACCTCTGTTGGTTGAAGGAGAGTGATTATTTTGCATATCTGCAAGTTAGCCACTTTATACGAGAACCGAAGGTATGGCAAGATTTATGGGAAACTAGAGGCTGGTTTGAGGCTATATGTTCAGGTCATCTGGGCCAAAAGGGGGTTTTGTCCAGAATTTACAAAGGTTTGATGGCAGTTGGGGAGAGTAAACTGAGCTATATGTTGAAATGGGAGGAAGACCTGGGGATGAGTTGGAATAAAGAGGTATGGAATAAGTTAATCCAGACGGTAGCAACTATATTAATTGCTACGCAAATAAAGGAAAATGCATATAAAGTCTTATTTCGATGGTATTGGACGCCAATATGTAAGAAACAAGCTGGAAAGGGGCAAGATGAATTATGCTGGCGGGGATGTCATGAGAGGGGGGGATTGGATGCATATGTTGTGGAAGTGTGACTGGATACAGGTAAATTGGGTACAGATAGATGCGATACATGGTATGACTGGATATAGATTGCAAAAAAGACCAGAAACATGTTTGCTGCACCAACTTGATGAAGATATCTCTAGATGGGATGAGGGGGTGCTCCATCACTGTATAGTTGCAGCTCGATGTGAGTTGGCCCAACACTGGGGGGGGGGGGGGGTGGGGGTAAAGCACACCACGGCTGACAGGATTTGTCCGAAGAGTAGCAGAGGTGAGTTTGATGTATAAATTGACAGAGCTGAGACGTGGGAAAGGTGAGAGAAGTGCAGAACAATGGAAGGGGGTGTGGAAGTGGTTGGAGGCCTGGAGGGAGGAAGAGAGAGAGCGGAAGGAGGATGTAAGGTCGCCTGCATGGTAGGACACGTAGAGCGGATGTATGGTATATGTACCGATCAAGAGAGAAGCGGAGTTAACGGAGTGAGACATGTGTAAGTGGAAGTAGGTGGGGGGGGGGGGGGAAGGGAGGAGGGGTGGGTAGTATAAATAAGGGGGGGAAATGTAGGGAGGGTTAGCTAGGAAGAATGCACTTGTAAGAGGTTGGGGATGGTAAACTTCGGGGAGCATGTATAATGTCGAATATACAGAATGTGAGATTATGGGGGAGACTGTAAAACGTTGCGTACAAAATATGTTGTAATTGATAGTGTTATTCACAATAAAAATATTTAAATGGAAAAAATATTAAACCAGTTTGCTTACATTTGTATATGGTACCTCATTACTTTTGAGGTGTACAAACACCTCCTTCCATTTTTCTTCAACCGTGGTGTCTGTTTTTTTTTTCTATTTTTGAACTTTTTCTACAGAAACAAATGACTTAGGACAAGAGAACTCATCAAATAGTTCAGTATCACTTATTACTGACTCTAGGCCAGGTACTGTAGACAAAACTTATTCTAAAGATGGCTCTAGCTCATAAAACTTCAGTTGTTTTTGCAGGAGAGTCCACTGTTGTTTCCCAGTCTCCTGGAAGTGAGTGGTCCACTGATCTAAGTAATCAATGCAAGTGGTGTAGAAAGATGACACAAATTGCATGACATCTGCTTTATCAATGCTGCCCTCTTCTTCAAGATCTTTTATCTTCTTTTTGATTGTCAGAGGCAAAAAATACTTCATTTTTCTAAGTTACTAACTTGTTTCTAAACTCACTGATTTACTCCAGCCACCTCTTATCATTGAGATTTTTTGAGACTCAATTTTTAAAGTTGCATTTTGGAAAATCACTGCCTAATTGTGCAGAAAGTACAGGCAAACGTCTGCTGATTCATTCTCAAAAATGTTTTTTGATGATAATTGGGCATTTTCCTGGCTCAGAAAATATGATCTCACTGGTTGGAACATTTTAATTAACTATGGCTGGTAGTAAAGCCAGACACCTAGTATTACTGTATCCGAGGAGCTTTTGATACTTACTCAGAACAAATTCACACATCTCTTTAAGTTCTTCATTTCTCACTGTATAAATGTGAAAATGTCTGAATGCCTTGTCAACAGTAACTTCAATGTCAAAAGGCAGGCATTTGACAGAAATGCTGATACAATTGTGAGCAATGTGAGCTGCACAGTTTGCACCAATTAAATTATTTCCTAAATCTTTTTGCAGCCTGTAAAAAAAATATTGTTATTACCCCTCCTAGCGGCCCCACCAAAATTTGCTGTTGGTATTGTCGGCACACAATACCAAAACTTTGGATCTTAGCCCATTGGACTCAAGAATAGAAACATAGAAACATAGAAATATGACGACAGAAAAAGACCACATGGCCTATCTAGTCTGTCCTTCCATAACAACTACAACAGTCCACTTTTTGCCTTTAGAGTTCCTCTGTGTTGGTCCCATGCTTTCTTGAATTCAGTTACTGTCCTCATCTCTACCACCTCCACTGGGAGACTATTCCACGGATCCACTACTCTTTCCGTAAAGAAATATTTCCGCATATCACTCCTGAATCTATCTCCCTTCACCCTCATCCCATGTCCCCTCGTAGCCGAACTTGCTTTCAATTGAAAGAGGCTCTCTCCCTGAACATTTATGCCACGGAGGTATTTAAACATCTCAATCATATCACCTCTATCCCGCCTTTCCTCTAAGGTGTACATATTAAGATCCTTAAGTCTGTCCTCATATGCTTTATAATGAAGCCCATTAATCATTTTGGTAGCAACCCTCTGCACCGACTCCATCCTGTTCACATCCTTTTGAAGGTGCGGTCTCCAGAATTGCACACCATACTCCAAATGAGGTCGCACCAAAGACTTATACAGAGGCATTATCACCTCCTTTTTTCTGCTAGCCATTCCTCTCCGTATGCACCCAAGCATCCTTCTAGCTTTTGCTGTCGCCTTTTCCACCTGTTTAGCTACTTTAAGATCATCAGACACAACCACGCCTAGGTCCCGTTCTTCTTTAGTGGACAAAAGTACTTCACCTCCTATACTGTATTGCTCCCTTGGATTGCTGCAGCCCAAATGCATGACCTTACATTTTTTAACATTAAATCCCAGCTGCCAAATTCTAGACCATTCTTCAAGCTTAGCTAGATCCCTCCTCATGTTATCTACCCCTTCCTGGGTGTCTACTCTATTGCAGATTTTGGTATCATCCGCAAAGAGGCAAACCTTACCCGATAGCCCTTCCGCTATATCACTAACAAAGATGTTAAAAAGAATCGGACCAAGGACAGATCCCTGGGGCACACCACTGGCAACATCCTTCTCCTCAGAGTGAGCTCCATTTACCTGTACTCTTTGTCGCCTCCCACCCAACCAACTTCTAACCCAAGCAGTAACTTTAGGGTCCATCCCTAGGGTGCTCAGTTTGTTTATAAGTCGCCTGTGAGGAACAGTGTCAAAGGCTTTACGGAAATCTAAATACACCACATCTAGAGCTCTCCCTTGGTCCAACTCCCTGGTCACCCAGTCAAAAAAATCAATCAGATTTGTCTGACAAGACCTGCCTCTGGTGAATCCATGCTGCCTCGGATCCTGTAATCCGCTGGACTCCAGAAACCTCACTATTTTCTCTTTCAGCAGCGTTTCCAATAATTTACTCACCACCGAAGTTAAACTAACCGGCCTGTAGTTTTCAACCACATCCTTACTTCCGCTTTTGTGTAAAGGCACCACATGAGCCTCTCTCCAGTCCTTTGGCACCACTCCCGACTCCAACGAGGCATTGAAAAGGTCAGTCAGTGGAGCTGCTAGAACGTCCCCAAGTTCCCTCAGTATTCTAGGGTGTATCCCATCCGGTCCCATCACTTTGTCTACTTTAAGTTGAGCTAGTTTCTCACGAACACAGTCTTCTGAAAATAGTTCAAGATGTCCCTCGCTTCTGTTCTTATTTGTGGGTGTTTTCTGAGGTCCTGCTCCTGGTTCTTCATCTGTGAACACAGAACAAAAATATTTGTTAAGCAATTCCGCTTTATCCTTATCAGCTTCTACATATTCCCCCCCCTGCACCCTTGAGTCTGACAATACCACTTTTGCTCTTCCTCTTCTCACTAATATATCTGAAAAATGTCTTATCCCCCCATTTTATTGCATTGGCTATAAATGCACTAGGAAAGAATGTCTGAGGTTTCATAATTAACTTCATGGACATCAAGAACTTTTACCTGAACCCCATTCTCAGTAAGAAAGCACCTTACTAAAATAGGGCACACTTTAATGCTTCCATGGTTTGAGCAATCACAAAAAAATGTTTAAAAATCTTGTCTCAGAAAGAAATGTCTCAGAAATTGCTTCTGTTTTGGTTCGGTATATACTGATGACTGAAAAGAATGGTTGTGGACAACACAGTGATAAGCTCATGTACCCTTAGTTGTAGCCAGTGACTGAGTTTTTCTTATCAAAAGTTTGACTTTTAAAAAAAGAAATCACAGTTCTACTTGAAGAAGCACTTACATCTACTGTCTTGTGTTTGCCCGTCCTTAGATGCTGAACAAGGTCACCCTTTCCTGCATGTGCGATTGAAAAGGAAGATCGGCATTTGTTACAAAACACCGTGCTATCACCAGAATGTTTCTTAATTAATGGGTATTCATTTTTGTAGTTGGTCGTTAAAAACACTTTCTTTTTGGCATTTTCAAATGAAAATAAAGTCTAAAGATGAAATAGAAAAATGCACCCTAAGCCAAGAGCCTACACAGATGACAGTGATACTGATACTGATGTTGACCAAGCATCATAGGCGCAAGCTCTGTGGGTGCTTGAGCACCCCCAATATTTTCTCCTGTAGGTCTATATATCTGTAACAAAAGAGACACCATACTCCAGAGCTGCAGGACAAGGGAGAAAGGAAGGGTTCTGTGTCCTAGCTACTGTTCCCACCTCCCTCTGCTCCCTATTGACTGGCTGTGTCTGCTGCAGCCTATTGGCTGGCTTTGTTTGACTGATGGTTGCCAGGGCTCTGAGGAGGAAGCAGAGCCAGATTTGTCAGATATGCAGAGGACTCAGGAGTTTAGGATTGCCAACCATCTAAATTAGTTTAGAATTCTACAACTTTGTACAGTAGCTGTCTTAGAATGATGTCTAAATTGGGTATTTTTTAGAGTTTAGCTCTACAGCTCGCCAGTGTTTCCCTCTCACTGTGCAGAGTAAGTGATAGGTTCCAGCCAATGGAAAGGCTGTGAGGCAGCCATGAGGCTCTTACATAAAGTAATCAGCCTGCTATTTCAGTGGACACCCTTCCCCCACTCCAGGTCTGAGCACAGTATCCCCTAGCCCAGAAACCAACAGACCAGAGCACACCGGTTTGGACAGGTCACCCAGGTACCTTCCCCAGGGGCTGCTGATTGGTGGACAGGAAATACCTGTGGCAAATGGGATTATAGAATGAGTTTGAAATTATACTGTATTTAAGGCATTGAAGGACGTCCCTCGGGGCTCAGACTCTTTTGTTGGAGGGAACCGGCTCTCTGTCTGATCCTGTGTGCACATTAAAGATCCTGTTTGCATTCCAGCCTGTCTGTGAGTTTTCCTTCTGTGGGTGAGTGATTGAATAAGAGCTTTTCACAGCATTTGCTATAACATTTTGGTGCGTTGGCCGGGAAACTTTAAAAGAAAAGCCTCTCTCTCATCGCACCCACAGTGGGAAGACTACTGCTTTTTGCAGGATCGGGGCCTCCACCGGTCAGGGACCGACCCCTCCAGGTGATTAACGATCCTTGGCGCCACGGGGCCCCTTTTGTGCTCCGAAGGACTCTTTGACTTGTGTGGTCAGTCGGTCCCTGCGGCTGAATCCCCGATTGAAAACCGGCTGGATAGACTGGCATCCAAACTACCTGTCTGATCAGAGTTCTGGTGAGTACTGCTACTTTCTGTACTCTATCTGTGAGTCCTGGTAATTTCTGGGAACCTGTAGCGGCCCGATCAACCGCAACGAGCAGTCCTAATAGGGGCCTTAGTGGCCCTGAAACCATTGCTCGTCCTGTCTGTATCTGTATCTGAATCTGCTGTATCTGAATCTGAATAAGAAAAAAAGGGGGGGGGGGCGCTTGCGAGCGCCAGTAAATGACTGCAGTATAAATTTAACTTTGCCACCTCGGGCCCCTTAAAGGTATTTAAAGTGCAGCGCTGCCAAAGCTATTAAAAATTGCCTAAAATATTAGTACTTAACCGCCTTAAGTGTGCCTTTCAAGAATAATTGCGCTGATCGCAATTCTCCGATGATCGGGGCGATTTATTTAGAGCCTTTGCCCCATGTGCTCCTATAGTGTTGGGGGCTTTTTTTGTGTTGCTGGGGGTTTCTTTTGTGTTGCCATGTGCTCCTATAGTGTTGGGGGCTTCTTGTGTTGCTGGGGGTTTCTTTTGTGTTGCCATGTGCTCCTATAGTGTTGGGGGCTTTTTTTGTGTTGCTGGGGGTTTCTTTTGTGTTGCCATGTGCTCCTATAGTGTTGGGGGCTTCTTGTGTTGCTGGGGGTTTCTTTTGTGTTGCCATGTGCTGCTATAGTGTTGGGGGCTTTTTTTTGTGTTGCTGGGGGTTTCTTTTGTGTTGCCATGTGCTTTTAGTGTTGGGGGTTTCTTTTGTGCTAGTGATCCTGGAGCTCCATCTAGTGGACATTAGAAAAATAGCTAGCTATATTTCTCATATTACTATTATCCACATGGTAAAAGTTAAATCCTATGGTACAGCTAGAGAGTGTGTGTATGTAATGTGTATTTGTAACAGCTGCTACTGAGGAAAGAGAGTGTATGAGTATTCGCTGCTGAGACGTCTCTGTTTTCTGTTTTCCCCTTTTTCTTTTTCCCTTTGTGGTCCTGTGTGTTTTGTGCAACCAAACTCTGCCTGTTGCCTGGATTATATTGTATATTGTATTCCCAGAAGTGGGATTGGAAAATTTACACTGAACATTGCATTCCTAGAATTGGGATTACAAGATTTGCACTGTAAATTGTGATTTTGCAAATTGTGATTAGAGCATGGGGTCCGGAGGCTGAATTGTGGTGGGGGAGTATCCGGACCAGCTTCCCTGTATAGATTCATGGCTGGCCCATGTGGTAAATGTGCTGTTATGTAAAAACCTTTAGTGTCTCTGTGTTTAGTTGTGACATTAGGGAAAGAAAGTTTTTGTCCAGACATTAGGTCTTTATATTTCAGGATTGATTTTGATACTCTATCAGTAAAAGGTGAAGTTATTGACGAGTCGCCCCTGTGTCCCCAAACAGTGAAAAACACCAGGTCTACTGATTGCAGGGAAGGGGACAGTTTGGAAAGGGGGGTGGGGTTTGCTGTGTGTGGACTGTAGTACTGGTATAGCAGTGAAGGAAGACAATTGCTTTGTTTGATGCGTATCCAGTTTCATTGCTATGTTTCATGCATGGTCAGGGAACCAGGTGTTTTGGTCACACCTCTCAGCAGTGAGTGGGGGGTGATTGAAACTGCTGAGATAGTTTGCATAGCTATAGAAAGATACTGGGAGGAGTTCCTTCTTCTAGCAGATAAATGGAGGCACATTAGAGAGGACAAAAGAAAAAAAATCACCTAGGAGTCTTTCTCCTAGCAAACGCCACACCTAGTCTCCAAACAATCCTCTGGTCATCAATTTAGATTGTAGAGTTTAAGCTTCTGGAACCATGGGGGGTGCCTCCTTTGAGCATCCTCAAAATGTCTGAGCGGCATCTTGACTGTGTAAGGCTGAAGAAGGACTGTCAAATTACTGTTAGCAATATCTGTAGGGCAAAGCTGATGTGTGAAAATTAGCTGCAACACATTTGTTAAAACTTAAAAAAAAGGGGAGAGAAAATCCTTATAAGATTATAAAGAAATGAAGATTTTTTTACTTGTCTTTTTAAAGCCTGAATTTTATCTCTGGTACATATATTTGGTTTTGACTGCACATACAAAATTAAGCAAGTAATATTGCATTCTTTCCTGCTTGGTACATTAAACTGCCTTGATCAACTGTATTCATTTTTCTGATACTACAATGATATTGCATTCCAGGTATCTACCAACCTTTTTATGGAAAAGTATCAGTTTCATGCTTGTTTTGAACTGTAGGATTCAAGGTAATTACTTTGCCTTATTAAGCACTGTGCTGACAAATGATGAACAGAACAGTAACATCATAGACGCATTGGTGTCCAGAGAAAGTGTACCTTGTTTTGAGGGTTTTCAGTTTCAGGAGTACAGTATATTATAGCACTGTGAGAAACAAATCTTTTTAGTTTATACACTTGCACTTTGTTACCAAATATACTGGTAGCAGTACATTATGTAGAGGTCCAGTATACACAGCAATAATAAGGATACATTAGTACCTATGTATGTGATTGGTGGAATGATGCAGGTGATGGGGGAGTGTTGTGAGGGATGAAGTGGGATATTAAGAAGAAGGACTTTTGATAGACATTAAACTGATGAAGGTAATTTGAAGTGATGTATCTGGCTAATGAATATGTAAACAAAAAAAAAAAGAAAAAAAGAGATGAGCATTTTATTCCTGAATGGGGCCTGGAGCCATGTCACCAAATTGCAATCCAGGGAGCCCAGCGGAGGGAGATGGCCGGGGTCCAGATGGAGCAGACCATCCCGAGAACTCAGAGCTGCTCACCGCTGAGATGTGTGAAGGAGTCCCTATCTGGATCAGTGTGTCACATTGAAAACGGGCCAGGGTGTCTGCCTATGAGAATGAGAGGTTCAAATTTTGAGAGAGACAGAACTTGAACTTCAGAGAAAGGTGAAGCACACTGCGAGGTCCTGGGGAACTGCTGAGAGGCAGGAAAAAGAACTGTTGGACTGACTGGGGGGTTTTGGGGGGCTTCTGTGAATGATTGTATTGTTATCCTTTTAATATTGTTTTCTTAGAAAGTAACTGAAATCTACAAGCCATTTCGGCTTCAGCAACTGCAATACCCACACCAGCTCAAGTTTTTGCTGTACTATTCTCAGAACTTTATTTATCACATTATTAAGCACTGCTGCTTTTGACATACTTTCATGTTATGTGTTTTCAATATTATTGACCAGCTGCAAGAAAATGATGTTACAATGTATGTTGTCTCTAGGGAACAGTACCAGAAGCTGCTTTTCTGATGACCCCTATCTGTCTCAATATCTGTCTCAAATGGTTGCTTGTCCATTGCCCTTAGTGGGATTACCTTTGCCCCATAAACAAGAAAAGAAAAAGAAAAATTGGGAATGAAGGGAAATTGGCTGATAGGTATGTCTAGTATGGCTGCATCCTTGCCTGAGGCTGTAATACATTATGATGACACGGAAAAAGCATGTGGGCTAAGAAAATGAGTACCCAGAGCCCAGCACAACAAGAGTAAAGCCAGGGGGAACCATACTCTGAACAGAAGTGCACAGAGAATGGACCTAGCTAAGAAACAGGTCAGGCCTGAAAGTGCACAGAAAATGGACCCAGCACAAGAAAAGACATGCCAGGCCTGAACAGGTTAAACAGGCCTGAGCAAGCTGGGCAAGCCTGGACAAGTTAAACAGGCCAAACAAAGCTGGTGATACAAAGTACTCATATGCCCTGAAGACTACAGTGCCAGTGATTAATGAAGCAAAGGGAATGGCAGGGTGCAGCCAGAATGACTCAACACTAGCAAGAATAAAAGCCATTAATATGCTGATAAGGGTGGATCCCAGGGAAAGAGCCTTTGCCCCAAAGGAAAGAGGCCTCTGCAGACTTTTTGCACATGGCCCTCCTTTGTCCCAAAGGAAAGAGGCCTCTGCAGGCCCTGCAACCTTTTACAGTCAGAACAGCAACTTGTGCACACGGAACAAAAACCTTTGTGCAGGAGTTGCTATAGAGGGTATAGGGCAGCGATGGCGAACCTATGGCACGCGTGCCAGCTGTGGCACGCGAAGGCCTTGCAGCTGGCACGCGGGCCCATTTTAAGACTATGTTCCTTCAAAAAGATTTAAAAAAAATTAAAACGCTCAAGTTTGTTCCACTGCCGAGGCCGCTTCTCGGCAGTGGCAGATTCACCCTCTCTAGCGGCAGCGGCGGCGGTGGCGGTGGCGGTTGCGGTTGCGGCTGCGGCTGATCTTCAATTTAAATAAAAAACAAGCCGGTGCACAGCCTTCAGTCTCTGTGAAGGAGCCCATGCAGATGCATTCCGCCCCAAAAAGGAAGTTAATGTAACTTCCTTTGGGGGCGGGACACATCTGCACGGTGGCTCCTCAGAGGCAGGAAGGCTCTGCACTGGCTTGGTTTTTATTTAAACTGAAGATCACTCGCACGGAACAAGAGTGTCTGCTGCTCCTCTGGTTCTTCCCCCCCCCCCTCCTATCCTTTGGATGGGACTTGGGGCCACTCACAGGATGTTCCTTGGGAGAAAAAAGCACCCAGGCACAAGTGGAAAAACAAGGACTAACAGGCAATCCAGCACACAGTCATCCAAGGAAAAAAAAGGCACTCTCTTTAGCTTTAACCACAAACACTCAGCCACACCAGCTCCCCCCAAAAAACAGAGGCAAACTGGCTTGTAGATGGCATGACTAACTCTTTCTTCTATGATCAAATACTTGCCACTCCAGCCAAATCCATCAAAGGCCCTCAAGTTCTGGTGAGGAAAGTGCATGCAGGCAATAGCATCCTTCACATTCTGTATCTCCCAGTTTTAGACTGTAAGCTCAAAGAGCATGTCCCTGTGCAGACAAGTTCATCAGTAACACTCCAGGGGGGTTGGGGAAGGAGGCAGCCAGCACCACTCAAAAAACAGCTTGCAGCAGTCAAGTCTCTCCTAGCGGGCCTTAACTGGTCACCGCATGCTGCTCTAGTGCTGTCTACATGCTGCTCCCATCCCGGCTTCCATGGCTGCACTGAACTCTGCTCCAGTGCATGACAAACAGGACCCGCCATTGCACTGGAGCCCAGAAGCCAGATATTGCTTGTTTCAATCCATGCTGTGGTCATGCTGCTGTTCCTGTTCTTGGTCACTCAAGCTCCCCAAGATGTCAGAAAGGCCGTGCCAAACCCTATTTTCGTGCCAGAGCACCATCAGAGGTGAGTGGAATTCCCATTTTTCCAGGGCAAGGATAATGCATGCATATTTTTATATTTTACACTATATTGGGGAACTGCATCTCTTATTTATTTGATGTTGCACTGCATGTGGACTCTGGCTTCTTGGGGTTTCAATTTAAATTTTGTCTACATAATTTTATTTTTACTTTGATGGACTCCTTATGTGAGTTTTGGAAGTTTGTGCTGATATGGTATGGTATGGTAGGTTTGCTCTTTGTTGTAGGGTTTTGTATTAGTTCACAATATGCCTGGTACTTGAGAATAGTGCTTGTTGTTGTTGTTGTTGTTAGTGAGATGATCAGAATCAGATTTTTTTTTCTTTTTTTAAATATTGAGTTCTGTGGGTGAATGTCCTGGTTCTGCTCTGCACCTACTGTGGATGCAAAATATATGTTGAAAAAGAAAAAGCAAGAACCATAACGCAGTTTATAACAATAAAATAAAAATCAGTTATAATTTAGTTTTATAAACTGTGCTGTTGATTCTTGCTCTCTTTTAGCTCCTTGGTGTGCAAATAGGACCTACCTAGCCCTGTGCAAGCGGTGCAGTCGCACAGGGCGCAAAGGCTTAGGGGACACATTTTGGCTGTATGCCGTTGCCCTGCTGCCGCTGGCAGGACAATAGAAGGCAGCCAAATTGTGCCCCCAAGCCTTTTCGCAGCACTTTAAGCAGGTCTGGTCCCTCCCTCCTCTGATGCAATGTCAGAGCAGGTAGGGACAGATCTGCTTAAAGTGCCAGCGCCTTTCAGATGGGGCGCATGCCCCCATCCTCCTCCCCATACCTCCATCCAGCACTGCCTGCTCTTTCCCTGCTGCCGGTGCCGCCATGAAAAAAAAACAGAGGGCGGCAGCAGCAGGGAAAGAGCAAGCAGTGCTGGATGGAGGTATGGGGAGGAGGGGGGGGGGCACGTGCCCAAGCTGCAAGTCGCACAGGGCACGATAGCAGCTTGGTACGGCCCTGTGTGCAAACATCTCACATTCCCTCCATATAATCTAAACGGCTTTTTGGTTTGGTTCAGTCCCTGATTGGAATTCTGAAAAAGCCCTTCCTCCCTCTAAGTGGGGGGGGGGCACCATCTCATTCTTCATCTCGGACAGCAGATTGCCTTGAGCAGCCCCTGGGTATCAACAGCATAGCGAAGGTTGTTGAGTCTTCCACCAATCTTCACATCTCTGTTGTCTTCATACAATCCTGCTTCTCTGATGATTTGTTTTGCATATAAATTAAACAGGTAGGGGGAAAGTATGCAGCCTTGTTTTACACCTTTGCTTATTTTAAACCATTCTGTTTCTCTTTGTTCCGTTCGAACTGTTGCTTCTTGATCAATGTACAGATTGTGCAAGAGAATGATCAGGTTCCTCGTTCCTCGACCTTTTCTGAACCCTGCTTGCACTTCAGGTAGTTCTTGTTCCAGGTATGGCTTTATAGGCTAGATTTATAAGCAATTAAATGACTGGACAAATATAAAGGAATTCCTGTATAAAATTCTGTATGGGTCAGATCAGAATCTTAAATTTTATTTGATAACTAATGAGAAGCCAGTGACCTTTAATGAGCGAAGAAGTCACAAGGTCAAATTTAGACGCATTATGGAGACGTTTTATGGCCATATTTTTAATACGTTGTAATTTGGATATTCGGGACTTAGAGAAAATCTACCATGCCAGCACTAACACCCAAAACTCACATAATAAGAATCCTACATAGGAAAAGGCAGTGCTGTTAATATTGTAGTGGGTGCTATATTCAGTGATGGGAAAGTGATGCTAGAAACAGATTAACGGATGACATGAGTGCTGCATGTGTTGCTCTGAAATTAACGCATTATGAGCCAAGGATTGACAAGTTATCAGCATGCATGCAACAACAAACATCACATTAATTTTTTTCATGTATAGATTCTTTGGGAATACACACCGAGTCCTGACACAGTTAACAGTTTTAAGAAGTTTATCTTTTTTTTACTCAGGATACATTTGACATGTTATGTGAATAATACATTTAAAATATATTGTGTAACTGAATCAAATTCTTCTTAAATTCATTAAATTGAATGAAATCATTAAAACATTATAAATTGCCAATAAATTGAAATGAAAACCAAAGGATTGTGAATCAAATTGATTCTCTGACAATACAAAGATTCCAACCTTTACAAATGATGTTACATAGTTCAGGCAGCTTTATAAAGAGTTTTTAGATACTAAAATCTTGTTGTTAAGGTTTAATTGACGTGCTGGCACTTTGAGGAAATTCTTTGGTTTTGTGCGGCAGTTTGGGCACTCGGGCTCAAAAAGGTTAGCCATCACTGGTATAGGGTATGTGTTGTTTTAAACTCACTGATGCAAGTGTTTCCATTGAACACTCTATCCAAGATCTAAGTGATCTAGTTAATCATATTACTGACCCGTCCATGGGTCCTGGGTGGTTTATGAAGTGGTTCAGTTGGCCAGGGGGACTAAAAATCCCAGTGGTAGGGGTTCTTTTTATTTACTGCTATGTGCCATTCTGCCATGTTGTATCCCCATTCTTTACCGCTTCATTACCACCACCCTTGACACCCTGATAGAACGCAAGGCGATTACCACTGTCATGGCCCTGACCCAATACACCCCTCTGCGGCTTGCCTCCAGTAATGCAGCTCTCAACTGCCTCTAGCGGTTGAGGTCTCACTTAAAAAGGGGGGAATGAGGCAGCCATGAGGCTCTTACATAAAGTAATCAGCCTGCTATTTCAGTGGACACCCTTCCCCCACTCCAGGTCTGAGCACAGTATCCCCTAGCCCAGAAACCAACAGACCAGAGCACACCGGTTTGGACAGGTCACCCAGGTACCTTCCCCAGGGGCTGCTGATTGGTGGACAGGAAATACCTGTGGCAAATGGGATTATAGAATGAGTTTGAAATTATACTGTATTTAAGGCATTGAAGGACGTCCCTCGGGGCTCAGACTCTTTTGTTGGAGGGAACCGGCTCTCTGTCTGATCCTGTGTGCACATTAAAGATCCTGTTTGCATTCCAGCCTGTCTGTGAGTTTTCCTTCTGTGGGTGAGTGATTGAATAAGAGCTTTTCACAGCATTTGCTATAACAGCTGCACTAGTCACAGGAAGGGTGGGCTGATTTTCTGCACAGGGTCTGGGAGAAAGTCAGTGGAATTAGTGGGTTTCTTGGTAGAGGTGAGTGGGTTTGTTGAGAAAGGGTAGAAATATAAGAAGAATGGGGTAAAATGTGAGGAGACTATTGCAGGCTGACAAAAAGAATTGGTAGCAAAAGCAAGAACTGGGGGCATTGAAGTAGAGGAATGCAGAAGCAGCACAGCACCAGTAGACAGTCAGAGACAGAATCTATCTGTCTGAAAAGTGCTAGTGTACATGTGTGTATCTGATTTTGGAGGTGGGGGGGGGGGGGGATGAATGCATGTGGATGTGTGTGTGACTGAAGTAGAACAGAGTGCAAGCATGTGTATATGATTCTGTCTCTCTGATGGAAATAATCTCATATATATAGAGTTTCCCTTTGAAAATTTCAGCTGGAGTGAAGTTCGCTGGTACAAATATGGAAGAATGTAGGAGTGGGACACGTGTTTAAAAATAGAGGACATTTAGGCATCCCGGCTGAAGTAATATGATTCTAGGGACAAATCCTTAAAATACGGAACTGTCCCGTATCATACGGGACGGTTGGTCACTTTACGATCTCAGTCTCTCACATTTACTGTTGCCATACTAGTTGCATTGTTCCAAAGAGAGTTTCCTTCTGGAGTTCATAGCATGTCATAGGTACTTAGAAGTTGTTTTTCATCAGGCCCCTGGCACCCAGTGGGATGGGAAAGATTTCAGCCACCTTTTCTTGGTCTCTGACTGCATATTTTGGTATTTGAGGATCTTCTCCCTCAATATACTATCAAAAGAATAATCACTTTGCACTGACTGCAGTTCTCGTATTTTCTTCCTTTGCAGCTATGTTTGGTTTTCTTTCATCAAGCGTTTTATCAGTTAGAATAGGAATACCCCAGACGATCACAACTTCTTCATTCTACAATACTAGTGCACTGAAAATACACTGTAATGCTTGGCCATATAAGTCGGAAGGTGGCCAAAATGTATCTGTTCAAAGTGGGATCAGATTTTGGAAGGCGCTAAACCAGTGCTTCCCAAACTTTTTTCTGGTGTGACTGACCCCATTTTAGCTGAGAAAAATTCTTGTGACCCCAGATCCTAATAAAATAAAATTGTCACTCAAACAACATAAATATAAACATATAAATATGTAAATCTACGCTTTTTAAAGTAATTATCTGATGTACTGATCATGCCTGACACATATGGATTTCAAAAGTAATGGCACGGCTTCTTGAACATTTGCAGTGTGGGGCTGAGTATCCACAGGCAGTGTGTGTGTTTTGGAGCTAAGTGTCTGGGAGGCAGTGTGTGTGTGTGTGTGTGTGTGCACGTGGGAGCAGTGTGTCTGTGCAGATGTGAGGAATAAGTGACCGGGAGCAGACGTGTATGTCTGAAGCTCAAGAAAGAACACCTTGCTAGTGGGCTTTGAGGTCCCCTCCCAGCGTTTTTGCCCTGAGCTGGACCCCGGCCATATCTATCACCCTATATATATAGTATACATAAACCACCCTAGGTCTGGTAATAAATCAACTCAACAGTGCACAATTACCAAACAAACCCCTTCCAAAACCAAAAATAAAGAGGTTCCTTATCTTTTTGTTGGAAGATGCCGAGGGAGGCTAGAATAACTGTCTAACCCCACCAAACGGCAGCCTCCATTTTAATGATAAATATAAACTTCATCAAGAAATTTTACTCAACGGTAAGGCTCCAGTCCAAGCGACTTAACTTATCATCCGTAGAGTGCGGTATCCAAAAATCAGGCTCAAGGCACGACGTGCACGTTTCGGGATCCTCTCCCTGTATCAAGTGCTTCCATCGACTCGTATAAACCGCCAGAGATCACCAAGCTCACATACTCGGTAATTTCAAAAGGGATTAACTTACATCATTGGCTAGTATCACCCATCACTCAGCAACAGAACATCCAATCAGACGACAGGAAAACCCCACTGAATCAGGGGAATCCCACCACGTCATTGGTGACATCTATCACCCTGGTAGATGTACATTCCAAAAGTTACATATTCCAATCACTAAATAGAAAATGCAGTTATTTTTTCTACCTTGTTTTCTGGCCATTTTGTTTTTCTAATCATGTGGCTCTGCTTTCCTCCATTTTCTCTTAATTCTTGTTTCCAGGGTCACCTGTCTATTTGCAATTTCTTCTTTCTCCTCCTGTCTTCAGTATTACAGATTGATGTAGGTGATGATGTGATCTCTTCTTTTCCGTGTTCTTCTTTTTCCTTTTACTATTTAGTTGTCAGTCTCCCGCTGTTTTTCTGCACTTACCTACAGCTTTCCATCACTTTCCCTCATTCAGCCCTCCCATTCCCTTCCATCAATTTTTTATTGAGGAATCCACAGTATAAAACAGCAAGCATTAACACAGAATTTCTTATACAGAACTAGCACACGCTAACATAGCTCAACTACTCACCCCAAGGACACATCGAACTGTATTCATAATAAAACAAACCCTTACACCCCACCCCACCCCCAAAATCCCCCCAAACCCCCCCCCCCTCCGAGGCTGGCTACCATACTAGCATAATAAGTATACAGTCAAGAGGCATAAGTCTAACAATGGAACATTAGTTATCATCAGCTTCATAAACAACATTAGAGTCAAAGGACAGAATCTGAACATCCTATCGGTGCAGGAGACACTAGACCCCCCCCACTTCTTTTGCAGTGTGCCATAGTCCGACAAACCCTTTACCAAAAATACCCATCAGATAACGCATTACGGGGTGGGACCACTAACCCATCTAAAATAAGGGCCCCAGATTCCCTGAAACCGCGCCAACCGCTGCTGACGGAGGGCAGTAAGGCGGTACATTAAGGAAAGATGCGCGACTCTCTGTTGAACTTCCTCTAAAGTGGGCGGAGAGACAACCCTCCACTTCCTCACAATCAAGTGCCTCATTGCCCCACACACCACCTTACACCACTTTGATCCCCCTCCCACATTCAACAAGGCCAGACATGGACCCAGATCTATACATTCACCCAGGACCGCTCCCATCCACTCCGCAACCACACGCCACCTGGGCTGGAGTTTAGGGCATTCCCACCAGATGTACATAACGGATCCCGACTCCCCACACTCTCTCCAACATAACCCCAGCCCCCCACTCCATTTCTGTATCCTTTGGGGTGTCAAGTGCCACCTATAGAGCACCTTATAGTTTTGCTCCAAAATAGAGCTAGACAGGATCCCCTTGAACAGCCCCTTGTAAACTGCTTCCCAATGATCATCATCCCAACACATATGTAAGTCTCGCCCCATGCTTTTTTGTGGGCCCAGTCCCCCCTATCCCTGGTGTCCATTAGTCCGTATAACCGGGAAATCAGGCCTTTGACCACCCCGCCCTCCACTAACCCGTCCACAACGGCCCCTTGCCCCTCTCCCCCCAACCTCCTAAACGGTTGCAAAAATGACGCACTTGCACGTATTGATACCTGTCCCCCTCCAGCACCGGGAATTCTTTCTGTAGATCCTCGAAGGCCACCCAATCCGCCCCGTTTTTAAACTGCCCGACATGGCCCAGCCCCTGTCGTGCCCACCTCTGAAAAGTAGGGTCACACCTCCCTGGAGGAAAATCGGGGTTATCTAGCAGGGGCATAAACCTAGAACACCCCCGGTTGCCATACCACTGGGATCGCCATTTCAACCAATATCGCAGGGTAAGCGCTACATAAGGGTTCCCCCCTCCCTGTACCACAGCTCCAACGTCCCTCACCCAAACAATATGAGATAAGCGTCTCCCCCCCCCTTATCCCCAGCTGTTCCAACTCCA
This sequence comes from Ichthyophis bannanicus, assembly GCA_033557465.1. NCBI lineage: Eukaryota > Metazoa > Chordata > Amphibia > Gymnophiona > Ichthyophiidae > Ichthyophis > Ichthyophis bannanicus. The sequence goes on along the minus strand of CM066031.1, from coordinate 617,710,999 downwards.
CCCATTCAGCTGCATCCCGCAATATCCATTCAAAAACCGCCTGCACTCTGACCGCTTCGTAATATCTACTCAACTGGGGCATCCCCATACCCCCCCAAACGTCGAGGTGCATATAGGACGTTCCGGGCCACCCTCGGTCGCCGACCCTGCCACACAAAAAACAAGAGCTTATCCTGTAGCTTACGTAGGTACGACACCGGGACCTCGACTGGCAGGTTCATAAACAGATAGAGGAGTCGAGGAACCAAGATCATCTTGATCAAATCGATTCGACCTAGCCAGGAGATCTCGAAGGCCCCCCACCTCTCAAGCTCCCGAAGTACCTTACCCTGAGCAGGCAGATAATTCTCCTGGAATAGATCCCGGCTCTAGCCGGTGAGCTGCACCCCAAGATACCGAATGCTAGATTTGGCCCACCGGAAAGGGAAGGACTTCTTCAGAGCCTCCACGGTCTCCCCACCTATTGTGAGGTTCAGCACTTCTGACTTCGTAGGGTTCATACGAAACCCTGACAAGGCACCATAAATGGTCAATTCCTCTAAAATTGCCGGAAAAGATCTTAAAGGGTCGGAGACAAAAAACAGAACATCATCGGCAAAGAGGGATATCTTATGGTGCTTCACGCCCGCCACTACACCTCGCACCTCCGCACAGTCCCGTATCCTCTGGGCCAGCAGCTCCATGGCAAGTATAAAAAGCAGGGGGGAAAGTGGGCATCCCTGCCTCGTCCCCCTGTGCAATTCAAAAGTTTGGGTGGTAGAACCATTAATATTTAGGCAAGCTAATGGATGCCGATACAAGGCTCGCACCCAATCCAAAAATGGCCCCACTATCCCCACCCGCTCTAGCGTCACAAATAAAAAGGGCCAGCTCACCCTATCAAATGCTTTTTCAGCATCCACAGCTAGCAATGCCATCTCTTCCCCCGCCCTTCCCCCATGCCATACTAAATTCAACACTCTCCGAATGTTATCGGAGGTGTATCTCCCGGGCACAAAGCCGGATTGATTTGGGTGTACCAGCTTCCCCATAAACGGAAGCAGTCTATTCGCTAGGACTCGAGTAAAGATCTTAAGATCGCTGCCCAAGAGGGATATAGGCCTATAAGAGCCACATTCTAAAGGATCCTTCCCTTCTTTATGTAAAATACTGACCCCCGCCAACCTCAGGGATGGTGGCAATATACTATCCCCCTTAACGGAGTTATACATTCTCACTAAAGGCCCAACTAAGCACCCCGCAAAGACTTTGTAAAAGCGATTGGGAAATCCATCCATGCCTGGGGTCTTATGGGCCCTCAGGCCTTTAATCACTGTCAGGACCTCATTCTCCCCAATAGGCAGTGAGAGACCCTCCGATTCCGCATTAGACAAACTAGGCAATCGGACAGTATCTAAAAAGTCCTTGATCGCGGCCCTCTGGTACTACAGTTTCCGGCGTATAAAGCTCCCGGTAGTACTGGACAAACCGGTCTTCAATCTCTTTCCCCAGCCTCAGCAGTCTGCCCTCTTTCCCTCTTACCTTCAATATAGCATTCCTGGCAGCCAATTTCTTGACCCGACGCGCCAACATCCTACCCGCCTTATTGCCGAATTCAAAAAACCTCTGCTGTAGCATGTTTAATTTGTGCCTGATCTCCTGCATATGCAATTCACTCAATTCCAACTGTGCCTTTCTCAACTGCCCTTTCACGGATGCATCCTGCGACCCCCGCTTCAGACGCATTTCCAGCTCACCAATCACAGCCAACAATTCCGATTGCTTTTCCAACCGCAATTTCTTTTTAAGGGCACCTAGAGCTACCAGCCTCCCGCGGACCACCGCCTTCAGACAGTCCCAAACAATTCCCGGTGACCATTCCCCATTATCATTCATGAGCAAGTACTCTTCTACATCTCTCCGTATTTGTTTCACTACCTCCGAATCATCTAACAGGGACTCATTCAACTTCCACCACCGCTTTGCAGGTCTCGAGTTCCCAAGTTGTAAAGTACAAACAACAGGGGCATGATCCGACCACGTTCGTTCTCGAATTTCACAAGCTGCCACTCCGGCCAGCAGCGATTTATCAATAAACAACATATCGATCCGAGAATACACCCCATGCACGGAAGAGAAAAACGAATAGTCCCGCTCGCCATAATGCACCTCCTGCCAAAGGTCCACCACCTCCAGGGTTTCCATCATACGCTTCAAACGGAAGCGATTCTTCCGCGTCATGGACGATGCACCTCTTGAGGTATCTACTAAAGGATTGAGGGCCACATTAAAATCCCCCCCTAAAACTAGCTGCCCTTCCCCCTTATTTACAAGAACTGCCTCCAGTTCCCCAAAGAAGGCTGCCTGGTCAGAGTTGGGAGCATAGACACTAGCCAAAGTATACAGCTGCTGTCGCCATCGTAACTTGACCAACACATACCGCCCCCCTTTGTCCCTAGTCACCTCCTCAACCTTCCCCAGCACCCTGTTGGACAACAATAGTCCCACTCCTTTTTTCTTTTCCAGTTTATTGGAAGCAAAATATTGTTGTGGGAAGCGAGGGTGTCGCATGCGACCTTCGTCTTTAGGGAGCAAGTGGGTCTCCTGAACAAAAATTACATCCCCCTCCAATCTAGAACACTCTTTAAAAAGCAGTTGTCTCTTATAGTAGGAGTTCAGACCCCGAACATTGATAGTCACCAACTTAAGTGCGGCCATAGACTCTCCCCTTCACTCCATAAACCAGAGCCACCCCATTAACCCTTCCCCCCCTTCCCCCCCTTCCCCCTCCCCCACTCCCACCCCTCTCCCTCCCCCCCCTCCGACCCCCCTCCCCCCACCGCACCACCCGATCCAGCAAGTAGATCGGTTCCAGGTCACGTCAATCAGGACAGCCTCCCTGCTCACTGCTTAAACCATTCCCCGGATACATATACACACCTCTATACTTCCCCGCTTATTAATATAGTCATTCCATTCACTCACCCAATTCCCCCACCCTCAAATCACTCACACCCCAGCAATAAAAATACAAATAACCCCTGCAGCAAACAAAATACTAAGACCCCAAAAGATTTACTTGGCAACAGATAGAATTCCAAATGTACCCCCTTTCCTTTTTTTTTTGTTTATATTTATGTTTGTATTTGTTGTATTTGTATGTGTATTACCCCTCCTCAGCATCCCCTCCCCACACCCTCCACACAGACCCAACTGGGTTACCAAACCAATATTTAGGTCCATCAAACTGGTACACCACAGTTCAGGTGGCCAACTCCGCAGGCTGCAAGGATGGCTTCGTCTTCCGTAGCCTCCGCTCCCCGCCGGACACTCTACTCCAACTCGTCTGGGGTCGTTTGGAGGGATCTCCACCCTCTCTCGCTCTCTGGTCGCCTGGTGCAGGTGTCGGAAGATTGGTCCATCCCGCCTGCTTCAATCCTGTAATGGCTGCCTCTACAGTGTGTGCCACATAGGATTTCGTGCTAATAGTGAACTGTAGGCCCACGGGAAACAGCCACCGGTAGCGCACATTCTCTTCACGAAGCCACTTCGTCACCTGCTGGTACTCCCGGCGCTTTTTCATAGTGATACTAGAGAGGTCAGCAAACACTTCCACATCCGCCCCATGCCAGTTGAGTTTCCCCAACTTCCGAGCCGCCTTGAACACCAGCTCTTTGGACCGATATTCATGCAGGCAGCATACAATATCTCTGACTCTATTATCACGCCTCGGGCCCAAGGACCGATGAGCCCGATCCACTCTGAGGCACACCCCTTCTACATCCATATCTGCAGCTTTCAGAACAGCGCTACAGAACTCGTCCGCCAGAGCAACATAGTTGACAGCTCCGTCCCCTTCCGGGAGGCCCCGTATTCGGATATTCGAGCGGCGGGAGCGGTTTTCAAGATCCTCCAGTTTTTGTAAGATGTCACCCTGTGCTTCCTCCAGCACGGCAGTTCGCTGGGCCGCAACCCCAAGCTGTTCATCATGCTCCTCTGCTCTATTTTCCAGCTCCTCTAGCCGGGTGCCAAGTATTAGCATATCGCCTTTCAGTTCCTTAAACCAGTTCTGAACCTCCAACTTAAGGGTGGATATCTCTGATTGTGTAGATTCAAACCAGCTTTTCAGGTCTGCGCGCAAGTTCTAGATTTCACCAGCAGTGCCCGTCGCGCCACCTCCAACTCCATCTCCCGCCTCCACCCCTGCACTGCCACCAGCCACCATCTTGTTGACCGGTGTCTTCACTCCTACTCCCCCTTTGAAGGAAAAGGTTTTTAAGGCCATCCCAGTCTTTTTGCCAGCCATCCCGTCACAAAGGTGTGCCAGGTCAGCCACCCAGCACGGCGGCAAGGCCACTCAGTTATCTCCGCAGGGCCCACTCCTGTAATCCAAACCCTTAAGTTGTATTCCACTGCCCTATTAGGGCTCAACTGATGGACAACCAGCGTAGCTTGGAACAGCCCTGAGAGTTCCAGACGGGGCCAAAGTAGATGCTCAAGGAGAGAGGGCCGAAAGGTGTGCACAGTGGGTCATAAGCATATCATATACTGCAGTAACTGAGCTCCCTCTTGTTATATCCGGGGCCCTTACACTGATCTAGATTGCTAGTCTGCAGTTCCAGCTCTCGCATGGTTCAAGATCTGCACCAGGCCCGGTCTTCTCAGCTGCCCCTTACACCGGAGTTCTGCCACGCGGTCCGGTATCGCAATGCCACCGGAAGCTCCGCTCGGATTCAGCCACGAGGGAAAATCTTCGCCGCACCGTTCGCTCGCGGCCAGCCGCACAGCGCCCCACAACTCTGGGGCTCTCCCCCGAACAGGCTGCTCTTAAGCGCTCCGGACTCCGCCGGTGTCTATAGTGAGGAGAGGGGGGGAAGCACCTCAAAACCCGCCGCCGTTCACGGTGTGCACACTCCGTCGACCTGAGTTGCGCTGCGTGCAGCCACGGTTGGTTTAAACTCTGTCGGATCGCTCAAAAGGTGCCTCCGACCTCACTCCTGTCTCACTACCTTCTTTTTCTACACCGGGGGGATGCTTATTACTCCTTTTGCAGGGTAAGTCGGCGGAGCCGGTCTAGGACACCACCATGCTGCCTGGTGACGTCACCGGAAGTCAGCCCTCCCATTCCCATCTCTCTTTCCTTCCCAAGCCCCTTATTGCTCAGTCTTTCACTAACTATCCCCATCTCTCTTCCACCTGTGTCCAGCATCTTTGCTTTCTTCTCTCTCACTTCCCCATCCAGGTCTCTCTCCTCTCCACCCCTGTTTAGTAACTCCTTTCTGCCTCCCTAGTCTCCCACCCAACACATGTCCAGCATCTCTTCTGTCTCCCTGACCCTGCCCTCATGTCCAGCACTCGTCTCCCTAGTCCCTCCATTCCCAGTATCTATTCTGTCTGTCTCCCACCCTCCTTTCCATGCCTTGTATCTCCTCTGTCTGTTTCCCTAGTCCCACCCTTAATTTTCAGGCTCATCAGTCATTGCACCCTCCATGTCCAGCATCTCTTCTCTCTCACCTACCCAGTAACACCTCAATGTCAAACATACCCTCTGTTTCCATAGTTTCCCCCCAAAGACTGTCATTTCCTCTGTCTGTCTTACCAATCATCTTCCCACCCACATCCAGCATCTCCTGTCTCCCTGCCCAGTACTCCCACATGTCAAGGATCTCCGGTCTATCTCCCTTCCTCCCCCATGTCCAGAATCTCCTCTGTCTCCCTTGTTCCCCCTCCCCATGTCCAGCATCTCCTCTGTCTTCCTGCCCTGCACCATCCCCATGTCAGGCATCTCTCTGCCATGCAACCTATTCTATCCCACATCATGTCAAGTATCCTCCCTATTTCCCCTTCCCTTGTGGTCTACATCCTACCTTACTTTCCCCTCCTTGCTGGTCCAACATCTTCCCCCAGTCCTGCACCATCTCTTACAAGTAGACAAAGATTAAATTGAAACCCCAAGGAGCCAGGCTCTGCATGCAGTACAATACCAGAGAAATAAACTAATGCAGTTCCCCTTGTATTGTACAAAATATAAAGATGGCACATATCAAATCCAAAAACGGATATATTCCAGTCATTAAACTGAAAATAAGTTCTTTACCTTTGTGGTCGGCTATTTTAATTTTTCTAATTGCCTTCGTCCAGGTGTCTGTTTTCTGTGTCCTCTGTCTTTTCTTAACTGTCTTTTCCAGTGTCTGCAGTCTGCCACTTCTCTCCCGCCAACTTCTTTACTTCTCTCCTACATCCATCTCTGACATTTATCTTTTCCTCTCAGATTTCTTCTATTTATGATTTCTCACTCTATCCACTCAGATTTCACTCCTCTTCCTCCTTACTGTCTAGTCCCTAATTCCTCACTGTTTACTGCATCTGTCATAGCTCTCAACCCTCATCCTATCTTCCCTTTCTAAACCTCTCTTTCCCCAACCTCCTTTTCCCCAGTCTTTCCTAACTCTAGCCCCCTCTCTTCCCCTCCCTGCCGAACATCTTTCTCTTTCTCTCTCTCCCTCTCCCTATTCCCTCACATCGTCTCTCCCTAGCCTCAGCATCTTTCTCCTTTGGCCCTTCCTCCCCATATCTGGCATCACTCCTCTGTCTCCCCTGATGTCCAGCATCACCACTCTGTCACCCCATGTCTCCCCTCCCTGGTCAGCATGTCTTCAGTCTCCCTCCACCCCCTTATCTCAGATTTCCTGTTTCTTTCTTCCCCTTGCCTTGCATTGATCTGCCACCCCCCCCCCTCCAACATGCGTACCATAAGCTTATCTTCAAATCCAGTCATTGTCATCTGCTGACAATCAAAGAAAGCACACGTGTGGGTCTTTCTGATACAGGAATGCGTTCATCTGTAAGGCCCTAGCAGCCCTCCTTGTCCTGCCTCCTCTGATGCAACAAGTATGTGGAAAGTAAGCAATCGTTCCCAAAACAGCGGCGGCCGCCTCACTTCAAATCCAGCCTTCGTGCCTGCCGCTGCCAGCAATCAAAGAAAGCACAGGTGCAGGGCCTTTCCAATACAAGTGTGCATACCCTCTAAGACCCTGCCAGCCATCCCCGTCCCCGCCCCTTCTGACATGACAAGAATGGCCGCGCCTGTACTTTCTTTGCCGGCGGCAGCGGGGACGAAGGATGGATTTGAAGTGAGGTGGCCACCGCTGTTTTGGGAGTGACTGCCTTACTTTGTGCTGCCTTTGCGCTGTCTGAATGTACCTCTCCGAATCACAACATGCGATTCTGACCCCAAATAACGATTTTGCGCCCCCATTTTGGTTTGTGACCCACAATTTGGGAAATGCTGGGCTAAACGTTATTCAGATGTCAGAAATATTCAATCTGAATAGCTTATGTATATAAGTCTGCCCACGGACACAAGGAATAAGTTTATGCAGATGATCTATTGCTGTAAAGTTATGCCAGCATTTTCAGCATTCACACATGATCTACAGTTTACTCTATTATGTCTAGTGCACACAAAACGGATTCGACCATTGAGCTACATAACATAAGAACATAAGATATGCCATACTGGGTCAGACCAAGGTCCATCAAGCCCAGTATTCTGTTTCCAACAGCGGCCAATCTAGGTCATATGTACCTAGCAGATTCCCCAAGAGACACAAGTTCCACAATGCTTGTACTGGGTCAAGCAATGATATCTTCGGTCACTTCTTAATAATGGCGGGAGGTGCATTTATGGACCTTTCCTCCAGGAACTTGTCCAAACCTTTTTTAAACCCAGCTACACTAACAGCCTTTACTACATCCTCCGGTAACAAATTCCAGAGTTTGATTACACGTTGAGTGAAAAAATATTTTCTTTTATTAGTCTTAAATAGTTTACCCTGTAGCTTCATTGCATGTCCCCTAGTCTTTCTATATTCTGATAAGGTAAACAATCGATCTACGTTTACCCGTTCCACTCCGTTCATTAATTTATAGACTTCTATCATATCTCCCCTCAGCCGTCTCTTTTCCAGGTTAAAGAGCCCTAACCTTTTTAGCCTTTCTTCATAGGAGTATCCTTCCATCCCCTTTACCATTTTGGTGGCTCTTCTCTGTACCTTTTCTAAAATCGCTATATCCTTTTTAAGATAACGGCGACCAGAATTGCACACAATATTCAAGGTGCGGTCTCACCATGGAACGATATAGAGGCATTATAATATCTTTTGTTTTATTTTCCATTCCTTTCCTTATCATAACTAGCTTTCTATTTGCTCTCTTGGCCGCCGCTGCACACTGGGCCGAGGGTTTTAACATGGTATCCACAATGACGCCTAAATCTTTTTCCTGGGTGGTGGTTCCTAATGTGGAACCTTGCATCGTGTAACCATAGTTTGGGTTGTTCTTCCCTAGGTGCATAACCTTGCACTTGTCCACATTAAATTTCATCTGCCATTTTGATGCCCAGTCTTCCAATTTATCAAGATCCTCTTGCAAATTTTCACAATCCTCTTGGGTTTTAACAACTTTAAATAGTTTTGTGTCATCTGCAAATTTGATAACCTCACTCGTTATTCCACTTTCCAGGTCATTTATGAATATGTCAAAAAGCAGCGGACCCAGCACAGATCCCTGGGGTACACCACTATTCACCTTTCTCCATTGGGAAAATTGGCCATTTAGCCCTACCCTCTGCTTTCTATCTTTTAACCAGTTCCTGATCCACAATAGTACACTGCCTCCTATCCCATGACTCTAGTTTCGCCAAAAGTCTCTGATGAGGGACCTTGTCAAAGGCTTTCTGAAAGTCCAGATACACAATATCAACCGACTCATCTTTGTCCACCTGTTTATTCACTCCTTCAAAAAAACATAACAGATTAGTAAGACAAGATCTTCCTTGTCTAAAGCCATGTTGGCTGTCTCCCATTAGGTTGTGACTATCTACATGCTGAGTAATTTTATTCTTTATGATGGTTTCTACCATTTTTCCCGGTACTGACGTTAGGCTCACCGGTCTGTAGTTTCCCGGATCACCCCTGGAACCCTTTTTAAAAATTGGTGTTACATTGGCGATCCTCCAATCTTCAGGTATTAGAGATGATTTTAATGATAGTTCACAGATTACTGATAGCAGTTCTGCAATCTCATATTTTAGTTCTTTCAACACCCTTGGATGTATACCATCCGGCCCAGGTGATTTGCTACTCTTCAGTTTATCTAATAGTTGAAGAAATGGCATACTAGATCAGGCCAAAGCAGGGCCAGCTTGTCCAATAGGAGAGCTAGGCGGTGGCAGCAGCAAACATGACCGACTGTACTGCCCCCCCTAGCTTTCCCCAATTCCATTTGGGGGGAGGTGAGCAGTGGCAGCAGCAGTATTTCCAAAAGCTGCAGTTTTTTGCCACCGTTTTCTTGCCCAAGGCTGGCCATATCCTTCAGCACACATGGCCTGTTGCTTCTGACCCCCCTCTGCGAGTAAGTTGCATTGGAAGGGGATCAGAAGCGGCAGGCCATGTGTGCTGAAGGACATGGCCTGCCATGGGCAAGAAAGCGGCAGCAAAAAGCAGCTGCTTTTGGAAATACTGCTGCAGCCACTGCCCATCTCCCCCTCTAGAGGGAATCAGTGGCAGCTGGGGAGGGGGGGGGGGGAGGTCGGCAGCAGCTGGGGTGGGGTCAACTGCAGCTGGGGGAGTGGCAAGATTGCGGTATCTGCCTAGTGTGACACAACCCCTTGGGCTGGCCCTGGACCAAAGGTCCATCTAGTCCAGTATCCTGTTTCCAACAGTAGCAAATCGAAGTCTCAAGTACCTGGCAGGATCCAAAAAAGTACACAGATTCCATACTACTTACCCCCAGATATAGGCAGTGGCCTTCCCCAAGTTTATCTGGTTAATAACACTTTATGGACTTTTCCTATAAGTATTTGTCCAAACCTTTTTTAAAATTCCGGCACACAAACTGCTTTTACCACATTTTCCGGCAACAGATTTGAAAGGTTGATTCTCTGTGAACAAGTAGGAAATAAGCCTTCACGTATGGGTGACGTCACTGATGGATTCCTGCACAGAACGCTCCATAGCTTCCAAAGGAAACCTTTGAGTGGTACACCACGCATATGTGCTTGCCTTCCTGGCTGCCGTGGCACCATCTTCTCCAGTCTTCTTTTTTCTGCAGAGCCCCTAGGACGTACTCCTGCAGTTCGGAAAGAGATTTTACTTCTGGCCCTCGTAGACTGACTTTTTTGTCTTTTCCTTATCACCTGTCGCTGGTTAATCAGTTTTACTAACTTAGTTTTTCTTTTTCTTTTCTTTTGGATTTAGTCTACATTGCCCCTTTGGGGTTGTGTTCCCACCCACAGCTGATCTTCAGTTTAATTTTGCCGAGGCGTTTTTTTTGGCAGGTATAAGCCAACTAGTGGCTTCAAAAAATGCACCGTGTGGCAAGAACACACTTGGAGCATTTTTTGAAGCCACTAGCTGGCTTACACATGCCGAAAAAAAACCTGCCTTGGACCCAATCACCAGCTGGCATCCTGCAGATCTGCTTGCAAATGACGCGCCAAGGACTGAAGAGTCGGGAAAAACAGAAAGAGTTCCTCTCATCAGATTCAGCGTTCTCAGCCCTAACCCCATCTTCCACACCCATCAAAGTTTCAGAGGCATCTAAAGAGAATGAGCTAGTCGGAGTAGAAGGGCCCAAGCAATGAGAGGAGATCCTCTGACGAGTAGGTGTCGAAGGGTGAGTGACCAGCCAAGATCGTCTAGAGGGACAAATTGACCTGGATGGCAGAGTCGACCCATACAGCCCAGGAGGGCAGCTGGATGTCTCCCGATACACCTATCATCATGGAATCCCTGTCCAAGATGGTGACACCAGTGTCCGTGGCTGGGGTATTGGCCCCCTCACAGGTGGTAGTTCTGGAGGAACGCCTTTGAGCCCTCAAATCTCATTTGGGGGTTGTGAAAGCTTTTGCTGAATGCAGATTTCACAGAGCACAGAGCGTCTTCACCGCATTCCTTCCAACCCATCCTGGAGACCCATGCCCTGACTGATGAGGCAGAGACATCAAGTGGGAGATCAGAATCGACTCCAGTCACTGTGGCAATCTCCTTTTTCAGTGTATCAGAGTCTGACGCCCAGGTGCATTGCCATCGGTGCCAGGGGTGGCATGGGAGCCACTGAGGATTCAAAGTGCTATTTTAATTTCCTCATAGAATCCAAATCAGAATGGGAGTCCAAAAAAGAATCGGTTACTTCGGACCTTCAGTCTCCGGACCTTCCCTCCAATCTGTCGCCTTCCCTCGAGTGGAACAAGTCACCACCGGAGTACATGTTATTCCAGGATTTTGTTCAGGACATGGTCAAGGCCATACCCTTCTCCCTGGAATTGGAAGAGGAACAGAGAATGGCAGAACTATCGCTCCTCCAGTACTCCTCAGCACCCAGGAAGGCAGTGACAGTTCCCGTGCACCATGCCTTGCAGAGGTTGTTGCTGCAGGACAGGGAAGTGCTCGTGATGGTCCCCACCGTCAGGCGCAGGCTCGACTCACTGTACCAGGTCCAGAAGGCCCCAGGCTTTGAGAAGCCTCAGCTTCTGCATAATTCCATCAAGGTAGAATTGGCCTTGAAGCGGGCAAAGAGCACCAAGACATAAGAACATAAGAAATGCCATACTAGGTCAGACCAAGGTCCATCAAGCCCAGTATCCTGTTTCCAACAGTGGCCAATCCAGGTCACAAGTACCTAGCAGTTTCCCCAAAAGACACAGGTACCTCAATGCTTGTATTGGGTCAAGCAGTGATATCCCGGGTCCCTTTTAATAATGGTTTATGGACCTTACCTCCAGGAACTTGTCCAAACCTTTTTTAAAACCAGCTACACTAACAGCTCTTACTACATCCCCCGGTAACAAACTCCAGAGTTTGCTACCCGTTGAGTGAAAAAATATTTTCTCTGAATAGTTTTAAATAGGTTACCCTGTAGCTTCATTGCATGTCCCCTAGTCTTTTTATATTCTGATGATGTAAACAATCGATCTACATTTACCCGTTCCACTCCATTCATTAATTTATAGACCTCTATCATATCTCCCCTTAGCAGTCTCTTTTCCAGGTTGAAGAGTCCTAACCTTTTTAGCCTTTCTTCATAGGAGTATCCTTTCATCCTCTTTACCATTTTGGTGGCTCTTCTCTGTACCTTTTCTAATAATGCTATATCCTTTTTAAGATACAGCGACCAGAATTGCACGCAATATTCAAGGTGCGGTCGCACCATGGAACGATACAGAGGCATTATAATATCCTTTGTTTTATTTTCCATTCCTTTCCTTATGATACCTAGCATTTTATTTGCTCTCTTGGCCGCCGCTGCACACTGGGCGGGAGGGTTTTAATATGTTACCCACGATGACGCCTAAATCTTTTTCCTGGGTGGTGGTTCCCAATGTGGAACCTTGCATCGTGTAACCATAGTATGGGTTGTGCTTTCCTAGGTGCATAACTTTGCACTTGTCCACATTAAATTTCATCTGCCATTTGGATGCCCAGTCTTCCAATTTATCAAGATCCTCTTGCAATTTTTCACAATCCTCTTGGGTTTTGACAACTTTAAATAGTTTTGTGTCATCTGCAAATTTAATAACCTCACCCGTTATTCCCTTTTCTAGGTCATTTATGAATATGTCAAAAAGCAGCGGACCCAGCACAGATTCCTGGGGTATTTCACTATTCACCTTTCTCCATTGGGAAAATTGGCCATTTAGCCCTACCCTCTGTTTTCTATCTTTTAACTAGTTCCTGATCCACAATAGTACATTACCTCCTATCCCATGACTTTTTAGTTTTGCCAAAAGTCTCTGATCAGGGACCTTGCCAAAGGGTTTCTGAAAGTCCAGATACACTATATCAACCGACTCACCTTTGTCTACCTGTTTATTCACACCTTCAAAAAAACATAACAGATTAGTAAGACAAGATCTTCCTTGTCTAAAACCATGTTGGCTGTCTCCCATTAGACCATGACTATCTACATGTTCACTAATTTTGTTCTTTATGATGGTTTCTACCATTTTTCCCGGTACTGACGTCAGGTTCACCGGTCTGTAGTTTCCCGGATCACCCCTGGAACCCTTTTTAAAAATTGGCGTTACACTGGCGATCCTCCAATCTTCAGGTATTACAGATGATTTTACTGATAGTTCACAAATTACTAATAGCAGGTCTGCAATCTCATATTTCAGTTCTTTCAACACCCTTGGATGTATACCATCTGGTCCAGGTGATTTGCTACTCTTCAGTTTATCAAATAGTTGGAGGAGTAGCCTAATGGTTGGGGCAAGGTACTTCAGGCCGGAAGGTCGGGGGTTCAAATCCCACTAGAGGACAGCAACCTTGGGCCGGAAGGACTGGGGTTTCTAGTCCCACAGGTGCTCCTTGTGGTCTTGGGCAAGCCACTTAACCCTCCATAGCCCATGTTCCCTGTAAAATAGTTATCTCCAAGTTATAATGCCCTGTTCAATGTAATTTCAGTTTGTTCAATGTAAACCGCACTGATGCAGAATAGTTCGGTATATAAGAGAATGTAAATAAATAAAATAAAATAAAATAAAATAATACATCTTCCCGATGTAGCGATATTTCTTTCAATTCTTCTGCAGTATCACCTTTAAATACCACTTCAGTCATGGGTAACATCCCTACATCTTCCTCAGTAAAGACCGAAGCAAAGAATTCATTCAGTCTCTCCGCTATAGCCTTGTCTCCTCTTACTGCCCCTTTTACCCTTCTATCATCTAATAGTCCAACTGACTCTCTCATAGGTTTTTTGCTATGAATGTACTTGAAAAAGTCTTTATTATGCGTTTTTGCTTCCACAGCAAGTTTCTTCTCAAATTCTCTCTTTGCCTGCCTTATCAATCTCTTGCATTTAACTTGCCAGTGCTTGTGCTATTTCCAGTTTTCGTCATTTGGCTCTTTTTTCCATTTCCTGAAAGATGCTTTTTTGGCAACAACAGCCTCTCTGACCTCACCTTTAAGCCACGCTGTTAGTTTTTTGGACTTCTTTCCACTTTTCTTAAAGCGTGGAATACAGCTGGTCTGGGCTTCCAAGATAGTATTTTTAAACAATACCCAAACTTGATGTAAATCTTTAACCTTAGTAACTGCTCCTTTTAGTTTTTTCTTAACTATTATCCTCATCTTATCATAGTCTCCCTTTCGAAAGTTAAAAGGTAGTACTGTGGATTTCGTTACCATCCCTCCTCCATTAAATAAATCAAACGCGATCATGCTATGATCACTATTGCCAAATGGCCCCAACACCCTTATCTCCTTAAGACCCACTCCTTGGACTTCTATGGGATAAAATGTTATCAGGGTTCCATGCAGGTCACCAGGATTCTGTCCTACCAAACCTATATGAGCATGTTCCTCAGGGATGTTATGTTGAACCTCGAGGACTTTGCCACCCTCATTCCCAAGGATTGCCAGAAGATGTTCCATAGCATGGAGGCCCATGGCAAAGACTGCTCAAAATTCATGGTACGTGGCAACTATGACACCTTTGAGTCTGCGGGTAGAGTAGTGGCAGTGGGCATTGCCTCTCGCCGGATGGTGTGGCTACAATCTTCCTACCTGGAGCAATAGGTCCAGGACAAGATCACCAATGTCCCCTGCTGGGGAGAGAACCTCTTTAGTAAGCCGATAGAGGAGAAGGCAGAGGAGCTCGAGAAGGAGCATATGACCCTCTCGAGGCTCTCCAGGAAAACCGCGGATCCTGCGTGGAAGAAACACCAGATAAGAAGGCCTTCTAGCTGCGCCTGTGCCAGTATTATCTGGCCCAGCTGCAGGTGCAGCCTAAGGCACAGGCCTCCCGCCAGCAGCAACCCACCCCACAGCCCAAAGCGGGGAGTAGGGTTTTGATGGGTTCCTCAGGAGCATAGCCAGCCAACCACTGTCTGCTGAGGTTCAACCGCAGGTTGGGGGGAGGCTTGCCCACTTCGCTCACAGGTGGCCCCTCGTCACCTTGGACACCTGGGTGCTGCAGATTGTCCAAAGTGGTTATAGGCTGCACTTTGCCAAGTTTTCATCTCTCTATGTTCCGGGAGAGTACTTCATGGACCCAGGGCCAGTCCATCCACTAGGCGAGTTAGGCGGCTGCCTAGGGCATCTGGCTTGGGTGGGTGGCGGTGGCAGCAGTCCACATGGGTGGCTGTGCTGACCCCTCCAGCTGCTGCTGATTCTGTTTGGGGAGAAGGCGGGCAGCAGCAGTATTTCCAAAAGTGGTGGCAAATAGCTGCTGCTTTTGGAAATACTGCCGCTGCCCACCCCCCCTCCCAAGACGGAATCAGTGGTAGCTGGGGGGGGGGCAGTGTCAGCCGGGAGGGGCAGTGAGGCCAGAGTGTCTGCCTAGGGTGGCAGAAACCCTTGGGCCGGTGCTGCCTTGATCCCACACTCTGGGATCTGCTCCTGGCAGAGGTCTCCAACTTGCTGGCCAACTTAGCTATTAAACCGGTTCCCTTAGCTCAGGATGGTCACAGCTTTTATTCCAGGTATTTTCTGTTCCTTAAAAAGACTGGTGGGTTCTGGCCCATTCTGGACCTGAAAAACCTGAACCGGTTCCTCGTACGCAAAAATTTCAAGATGGTCTCACTCGGGACACTGCTCCTGTATCTCCTTCAGGGTGATTGGCTATGATACCTGGATCTAAGGGATGCATACATGCACATCCCGATCCACCCAAGTCACAGGCAGTATCGGTGGTTCATGCCAGATGGCTAGCATTTTCAGAACCAGGTGCTTCCTTTCATACTGGGCTCAGCTCCACCATTCTTCACAAAGTGCCTGGCAGTTATGGTTGCCTTCCTTCGGAAACTAGGAGTCTTTGTCTTCCCATACCTAGATGACTAGTTCATCAATGGTCCCATACTGGATGGCATTCGGTCATAGGCCGAACTCACCATTCAGATGCTTAAACTTTTGGCTTCATGATCAATTACCTGAAGTCCATCTCCAGCCCATGTAGCAGCGGGACCCTCCTTGACACCATTCAGGCATGGACCTTTCTACCAGCAGATGTAGCAGCTCATCGATGTAGTGGGCGATGTGTAGCGTCGGCACCACACAACAGCTCACAGGATGTTAAGAGTCCTCAGGCACATGGCGGCCACGGGTACATGTCACTCCTTGATCCCTTCTCTCCATGCGCCAGACCCAGTGGACCTTGAGCATGCAATGGGGACAGGCCACTGGCTGCCTTTGGAAAGGGTAATAGTCACCATGCCACTGGTGCAGTCCCTTGCCTGGTGGCTTGAGCCGAGGAATCTCCTGAGGGGTTTTCTGTTCCAATCAGCAGCCTCCAGCAAGACGCTTACAACAGATGCATCCGAGCTCGGCTAGGGAGCATGCCTGGATGGCCTGCACACCCAGGGCCTATGGTCTGAGCAGGAGAGACTGCTTCAGATCAACTTTCTTGAGCTCCGGGCGATAGCCAATGCTCTCCGTGCCTTCTGAGAGCACCTGACCAATCAGGTAATCCTGATCCTAATGGACAACAGATAGCGATATTCTACATGAACAAGCAGGGGGGTACAGGCTCGTACCTCCTGTGTTGGGTGGTCATTTGGCTGTGGAAGTTCATGCTGCTCCATGGCATGGGCCTGCGGGCAACTTATCTGCTTGGCAAGCTCAATGGTCTGGTGGACCAACTCAGCTAGGTGCTTCAACCACACGAGTGGTCCCTCAAGAGGTTGGTGGATACCTGGATCTTCCGGAAGTGGTGTACTCCAATGGTGGACCTCTTCACTATGGCACACAATACTGAGGTGGCTCGGTTCTGCTCTTGGAGGCTGGCCAGCGACTGCCTGGCCTCAGATATCTTTCTTCTTAATTGGAGGGAGGGCTTGCTGTATGACACTCCAGGCCGACAAAGGCTCTATGATCCTAATTGCCCCTTACTGGTCTTGGCAGCCCTAGTTCCCACTGCTGCTGCAGCTCTCACAAAGAGAGCCTCTCTGCTGGGGCTCTGACCTGGGCCTCATCTCGCAGGAGGGAAGGGTCTTGCTGCACCCCAATCTCGGCTTGTTCCTCACTGCGTGGATGCTGAGTGGGTAGTCCTCTCTGAGCTCAGTCTTCCCGAGGCGTCCCCAACATCCTTCTGGTGTTCCACAAGGACTCGACATGCAAGGTTTATGTGCTCAAGTGTGGCAGCTCACTGCCTGTTGCATGGGGCAGGGCACTGGACCCCTTCTCCTGTGCAGTGGACCAGCTGCTTTAGTATTTTTTGCACCTTTTTGACGCCAGCATGAAGTCCAGTTCAGTGCAAGTTTACCTCAGCAAAATAGGGTTGTGTCATCTCAGCCCAGTCTCTTGTGGCTCGCTTCATGCGGGGCCTGCTCCTCTCAAAGCTCCTGTTCAAGCCTCCTCTGGTGGCTTGGGATCTCAATGTGGTTCTCTCCCAATTGATGCAGGCCCCTTTTGAACTGCTGGACTTGTGCACCCTGAAATTCCTGACCTGAAAAGTCCTCTTTCTGATGGCGATTACATAGGTGCAACATATCAGGGAGCGCCAGGCTCTGATCATTTATCCTCCCTACACCAGGTTTCACCACAACAGGATGGTGCTTTGCAAACATCCACATTTCCTGCCGAAGGTGGTGTCTGCATTCCACCTCAACCATTTGATAGTCTTGCCAATGTTCTTTCCCTGGCCTCATTGGGTGAGGCAGCGCTGCATACGTTGGACTGCAAGTGAGCGCTAGCCTTCTACTTGGGGTGCATAAAGGCTCACCGCCAGTCCACCCAGTTGTTTGTTTCCTTCGACCCTAGTAAGCTGGGCACCACTGTCTCGAAGTGCACGCTATCCCTTTGGCTAGCAGGCTGCATTGCTCATGTGTATTCCCAGGCTGGGATGAGCCTTAAGGGTCATGTCACAGTTCACAATGTCCATGTGATGGCTGCATTGGTGACCAACCTCTGTTCTGTTTCTGCAGAGGAAATCTGCAGGGCTGCGACATGGTCTTTGGTCCATACCTTTGCAGCCCATTACTGTCTGAATGGGGATTCCGTACGGGACAGCAATTTTGGCCAGAGTATGCTCTTGCATCTCTTTGGTTTTTAGAGTCAACTCCTGCCCACTGACTCTTCTGTCCATCCAGGCTACCTGCAAAAACCCCTTAGATCAATGTCTGCTGAGGATGCTGTATCAGACAAGTCCTTCAAGGGACTACTTTGCTGTTCTTCCTGGCTTTTCCAGTTTGGTTGCCCCTGTTGGGTGGTTGTTCTCCTGGGGTTCTGGTAGCCTGTAACTTGGGAGTCCCATACATGAAGACTTATTTCCTGCTTGTTTACAGAGAAGGCATAGTTACTCAGCTGTAGCAGGTATTCTCCGCGAACAGCAGGAATAAGTCCTCACACTCCCTACACTCCCTGGGGAGTTTTTATTTATTTAGAAGTATTTAGTATACCGCCTTATCATTAAATCAAAGCGGTTTGGCACATCAAACAATCAATAGTAGTGTGTGGTTTGTAGCATGCAGTGGTAGAACTGGGAAGAGTGGTGTGTGGTGCAGTGTGCTAGATTACATCCGTGAACTATTTATATAATGAGCAGTATATACATATCGGTGAGCTATTTACATAATGAGCAATATACATATATACATTAATGGGGGGGCCATTTGAAGGCGAGCTAGGATCGTGATCCTGTATTGCCTTGGAGGTATTGGATAGGGTCCATTTATGTGAGGTCTTTGAAATGTTCTGTAAATAGAGCAGTCTTAAGAAGTTTTCTGAAGTCCTTGAGGTTCTTGGTTGATCTTATGTGGTCTGGGAGTGAGTTCCATATAGCGGGTGCTGCGAGGGAGAGTGCTCTCCTTGATGTTGTCCGCGTTGTTTTAGTAACTTCTTTTGGTGTTCTGATGGTGTCTGAGGTTCCTTTTCTTCTTGGTCTCTTGTTGTCATTGGTTATTATGAGAGGTTGAAGGCTGTCAGCTGTGAGGTTGTGTATTATTTTAAATAAGTGTAAGAGAACTTTGAATTGTACTCAAGAGCTGATTGGGAGCCAGTGTAGGTGGTACAGTATGGGGGTGATGTGGTCGTGATTTGTGTGACCTTTTATGAGTCGTGCGGCTGTGTTTTGTGCTAGCTGTAGTGGTTTTAGTGTCTTTTTTGGAAGCCCCTGGTAGATGTGATTGCAGTAGTCTAGAGTTGGAGTGATGATGGCTTGACAGACTGTTCAGAAATGTTCATGGGCGAGGATGGGTTTGAGCCTTCTGACTGTCCTCATTTTGATGTAAGCGCTCTTTGTTGTTTTTGCAATATGGGATTGGAGGTTAAGGTCCTTGTCGAGCGTTACTCCCAGGTATTTTATTTCTTGTCTTATTGGTATGATGGTGTCATTTAGGTTGATGGTGGCCGATGGTGAGAATGTCTGGTTTCTTGTGATGAACAGAGCTTTGGTTTTGTTGTAGTTTACTGATAGGTTGTTTTCCTGTAGCCAGGTTGTCATTTGTTGGAAGCAGTTGGCTATGTTGGAATAGTCCGGGTTGTCCAGATTGATTGGTGTGAATATCATTATGTCATCTGCGTCTATGGTGTATTGAATCTTGTGCTCCTTGATGATGGCGCAGATGGGTTGTACGTAGATGTTAAAGAGCAGGGCGGAGAGAGCTGATCCTTGTGGGACTCCCTGAGTGACTCTGAACGGTTGAGAGGTCTTTGTTCCACATTTGACTTGTAGCTGTCTGTTGGTGAGGTAAGATGTGAACCAGCTCAAGGTGGTGCTGTGTAGGCCCGACTCCTGTAGTCTGGTTAGTAATGTTGCGTGGCAGACAGTGTTGAATGCTGAGGAGATGTCCAGGAATATCATAATGACGCCCATTCTGGTGTTGTCTATTGTCCTCAACAGGCTGTCGAATAACTGAATCAGTATGGTTTCAACTCCGTGGCTGGGTTGGAAGCCATGTTGATTGGGGTCCAGGGGATTGTGGATATCAATGTGTTGTTGGAGTTGGTGTTGGAATGTTTTCTCGATGATCTTGGATAGGAATGGTAAACTTGATATGGGTCTGTAGGCGGCGGGGTCAGTTTTAGCCAAGGTGGTTTTCTTGGGGATTGGACGTATTGTCGCTAGCTTCAGGGAGTCTGGCATTGTTCCTTTGGAGAGAGAGTTATCTACTATATTCCATATGACTTGTAGCAGGTCCTCTTTCGTTGCTTTAATTCAGGATACTGGGCAAGGATCTGTAGGGGCGGTGCTGGTGTTGAGGTCGGTGATGATCTTGGATAGTTGTTCGTTCGAGGGGATGTTGAATGTTCCCCAGCTCTGCTTAGGTGCGGAAGTCTTGGTTTTGACAGTCGCGATGTTGTTCTGGGGTGTTGCAGTGAATTTGTTCTTGAGGTGGTTAACGAAGACCTGTGGGTCTATTTGTTGCTCGTTTCTGTTGTAGGGTTCTTTGGTGAGGGTCTTTACGACTTTGTAGAGTTCGCAGGGTTTGTTCGTGGATTTCAGGATAAGGTTAGTATGGTATTCTTTCTTCTGATGGTTGATGAGTTTGTTATATTCTTTTTGTTTTGTCTGGTATTGTTCCTGTACGGAGGTTGATTTGTTGCGTCTCCAGCAGCGTTCAAGTCGTCTTAGTGCTCTTTTTGCTATATGTATATCTTTGGAGTACCATGGGGTGGAGCAGGGCTTTGTTTTGTGTGATTGTTGTGTTCTGCGGGCGGGTGGCTTGGCAGCAGATGAAATGATGTCGTTCCATTTGGTGATTTGCTCATCTATGTCCATTATCTTTGTGTTGAGGAGTTGTTGTGTGTCTTGTGTGAACTGTTTCTTGTTGAAGCTTTTGAATCTCCTGGTTGGGGGTGAGTTGTTGTTTTGCTTTTTTGAATCTGTGATTTGTAGTTTAATCTTTATTATGTGGTGATCTGACCAGGGTACTGGTGTGATGTATGGTCCTGAGATGAGGTTTCCTTTCTTTAAGTTGTTTGGAGCAAAGATTAGGTCGGGGGAGTATCCAAGATTGTGGGTGGGGGTGTTGAAATCAGTTGGGTGAATTGGAGGGAGTCCAAGGCTGATAGGAAGGCTTCTTCTTCTTTTCTGCTGGTAGATCTGAGATTGAAGTCTCTGAGTATTAGAATTTGTTTGTGTAGGTTGTTGACTGTACATACTGCCTCTAGGATTGATGATAGTGCATCTGGTGGTGCGTCTGGTGCTCTGTAGGTGAGGCATATGGCTAGCTCTAGGTTTTCAATGATGATTGTGTTGCAGTGGTCTGTGCTGGTTGAGAGTTGCCTTTTTTGGTTCCTGCTGTTATTAGACTGGAGAAGATGGCACCGTGGCAGGTGGGAAGGCAAGCGCACATGTGCGGTGTACCTCCCAAAGGCTTCCTTTGGAAGTCAGGGAGCATTCCGTGTGGGGTTCTATCAGTGATGTCACCCATACGTGAGGATTTGTTCCTGCAGTTCACAGAGAACACCTGCTACAGGTCAGTAACTATGCTTTATGCCTTGAGTAAAAAAATATTTTCTCTAAATTGTTTTAAGTGTGTTACTTAGATGTTAGTTTTTTGCACTTAATGAATGTTTAGCGCTAAAACTAAAGTATGTTAAGCTAAAACTAAAGTGTGTCAAGCCTCCACGGTAACTGTCAGGGGCATGGCCGGCATGTTCCTGGCAGTTAACACAAGGATGTGCACCCTAATGAACGGTGCAATTACTACTACTACTGCTACTACTACTACTAATCATTTGTATAGCGCTACAAGGCATACGCAGCCCATGGATGCATCCAATTCCACCTATTGAGATGACGTTAGTTCCACCTGTGCTCATTACAACATCGATAGCACACAATGCTAATGTGCTCACCACATCTGCTGTCCACACCCTACCCCTCCTATTCACCACCCCAATGCGTGATTAGCAGTATGGGAATCAGCATGCAGTAACTGTCATCCCCCACTGTAACTATTACCATGTGCAAAAGCATGCTTTAATGGCTTAGGGCTCTTTAGTAAAAGTGCCTCACAGTAACTTCATGGCATGTCCCCTAGTCTTTCCACTTTTTGAAAGCATAAACAACTGATTCACATTCACTCGTTCCTCTATATGATGATTTTATAAACTATCTCCAAGCTGAACAGGCTTAATCTCTTCAGCCTTTCTTCATAGGGGAGCTGTTCCATCTCCTTTCTCATTCTGGTCTTTTGTTCCAGCAACAGGTAGCGGAACTCATGAGAGAACGAGCAATACTGGACTCGGTGCTTACAAATGGGGAGAGTGTTTCTGATGTAATGGGTGATCATCTCGCATTCAGTAATTACCAGATAGTGTGGTTCAGTATTAGGATGTGGGTGGAGATGGCTCATGAGAAAGCGAGGGCCTTAGAATTCGGGAAAACTAACTTTGCCAAGATGGGGGAATTTCTTGAGTTGTCAGCTGGAAGGAGTAGACAAACAGTAGGCAAAACTGAAAGAAGATATTTTAAGGACAATGCATCTTTGTTAGGAAAGAAAATGAAAGTAAGAGGAAAAGAAGGCCCTCATAGTTTTCAAAAGAAGTAACTAAAAAGGTAAGGAAAACGAGGCTGTTGTGTGCCCTCAAGTCGGTGCCAACTCATGATGACCCTATGGATAAGTTGCTCTGTCCCCTGAGTATTTTTGGCAAGGTTCAACCGGAAGTAGATTCCCATGCCTTTCTTCCATGCAGTAAGTCCACAGCACTTGGTATTACAAAGTGGTCTCCCATCCAAGTATTAACCAGGCCCGAAGCTATTTAGTTTCTGAGATCAGATGAGGTTGGGCTCACATAGGATGGCATGGATGTAGTTGAAAAAGAGGTTAGCCTTCATTATCCATAAGAGATCTCAGAAAGAGGAAGACAAACAACAGTATCTAGAGAAGCAAGGGAAGCTGGTAGTTAGGAAAGCAAAGATGCAAATGGAAGAAAAAATTGCCAGCACAATAAAATATGGGGACAAGATCTTTTTTAGATATATTAGTGATTAACAAGAACAGAAGAACAATGAACCAAAAAGGAATAACAAATGTTGTTAATGTCAATATCCACAATTAAAAAGACTTAACATGAAAAAATTCTATCCTGCAACAGCGGTTAAACGTAAGTCCAGTACAATTATCTTATCATTTAGTAGCCCAACATGTTCTGGCATATATGCCTTAGGGACACCAAAAATATTTTTACCGATGCCCACAGCCACACGTAGTCTCTACATGTAGGTAGAAAATAATCACACTGTTTTCAAAAGTTTTTTTGAAAGGCCACAGCAAAAATGAAAGAAAGAAATAACTCTCCTACAAATGCTATTAATGAAGATAACTAAATATAAGACTGAACAATCAAAGGAGGGTAAGGGCTATATGGTGTAAGTCTTTCCAAATAAAAATGAAAATTACCATATTATTCTCAATATATATATACAAACTAATGCCCTAAACCACTTGCTATGCAATACAGGCAGGCAGGAGCTTCTAAACACTTAAAGAAACTGTGTATGCCACCAAAGAAACAGATAAATACACTAATCTACCAGTAAGAAAAAGAAAATTAATCCAAATACTTACATAGGAGCATGTCTAATATATTACTTTCTTGGAGCAGCATTGCATTCCCCCACAGTAAGGCAGTTATAAACATAGCACTGGTCAGGTCAAAGTGCAAAATCAACATTTTGAGGGGTTTATATTATTGAAAAGATGAACTGATTTCCACTTTTGCTGCTGCTGGCTCAGTCAGCTGATGGACCGCGGCAGAGGAAGGCAGGAGGGAAAATGCTAGGATGTTGAGGGGATGCGGGAAAACAATAGGGAAGTGTTGGACCATGAGGTGGGAAGGGGAGATGGAAGAGAACAGGAAGATGCTGGACTATGGGGTGGAGTGAGGTGGAAGTGGGGTGTGGAGGAAAGAGAATGGGGAGATGCTGGACCATGGGGTGGAGTGAGCTGGAGATGTGGCATGGAGGAAAGAGGATGGAGAGATGCTGGATCATGGGGTGGAGTGAGGTGGAAGTGTGGCATGGAGGAAAGAGGACGGAGAGATGCTGGATCATGGGGTGGAGTGAGGTGGAGATGGGGCGTGGAGGAAAGAGAATGGGGAAATGCTGGACCATGGGGTGGAGTGAGGTGGAGAAGGGGTGTGGAGGAAAGAGAATGGGAGAGATGCTGGACCATGGGGTGGAGGTGAGATGGAAGTGGGCCATGGAGGAAAGAGAATGGGGAGATGTTGGATCATGGGGTGGAGTGAGATGGAGATGTGGCATGGAGGAAAGAGGATGGAGAGATGCTGAATCATGGGGTGGAGTGAGGTGGACGTGGGGTGTGGAGGAAAGAGAATGGGAGAGATGCTGGACCATGGGGTGGAGGTGAGATGGAAGTGGGCCATGGAGGAAAGAGAATGGGGAGATGCTGGATCATGGGGTGGAGTGATATGGAATTGGAGCATGGAGGAAAGAGAATGGGGAGATGCTGGATCATGGGGTGGAGTGAGCTGGAGGTGGGACGTGAAGGAAAGAGAATGGGGAGATGCTGAACCATGGGGTGGAGTGAGATGGAAGTGGGGCATGGAGGAAAGAGAATGGGGAGATGCTGGATCATGGGGTGGAGTGAGCTGGAGGTGGGGCGTGAAGGAAAGAGAATGGAAAGATGTTGGATCATGGGGTAGAGTGATATGGAAGTGGGGCATGAAGGAAAGAGAATGGGGATATGCTGGATCATGGAGTGGAGTGAGATGGAGGTGGGGTGTGGAGGAAAGAGAATGGGGAGATGCTGGATCATGGGGTGGAGTGAGGTGGAGGTGGGGTGTGGCGGAAAGAGAATGGAGAGATGCAGGATCATGGGGTGGAGTGAGGTGGAGGTGGGGTGAGAGGAAAGAGAATGGGGAGATGCTGGATCATGGGGTGGAGTGAGGTGAAGGTGGGGTGTGGAGGAAAGAGAATGGGGAGATGCTGGATCATGGGGTGGAGTGAGGTGAAGGTGGGGTGTGGAGGAAAGAGAAAGGGGAGAGGCTGGATCATGGGGTGGAGTGAGGTGAAGGTGGGGTGTGGAGGAAAGAGAATGGGGAGATGCTGGATCATGTGGTGGAGTGAGGTGAAGGTGGGGCATGGAGGAAAGAGAATGGGGAGATGCTGGGCCATGGAGTGGAGTGAGGTGAAGGTGGGGTGTGGAGGAAAGAGAATGGGGAGATGCTGGATCATGGGGTGGAGTGAGATGGAGGTGGGGTGTGGAGGAAAAAGAATGGGGAGAGGCTGGATCATGGGGTGGAGTGAGCTGGAGGTGGTGCATGGAGGAAAGAGAATGGAGAGATGCTGGATCATGGGGAGGAGTGAGGTGGAGATGGGGTGTGGAAAAAAGAGAATGGGGAGATGCTGGATCATGGGGTGGAGTGAGCTGGAGGTGGGGCATGGAGGAAAGAGAATGGAGAGATGATGGATCATGGGGAGGAGTGAGGTGGAGATGGGGTGTGGAGAAAAGAGAATGGGGAGATGCTGGAACATGGGGCGGAGTGAGGTAGAAGTGGGGCGTGATGGAAAGAGAATGGGGAGATGCTGGACCATGGGGTGGAGTGAGATGGAGGTGGGGTGTGGAGGAAAAAGAATGGGGAGATGCTGGATCATGGGGTGGAGTGAGATGGAGGTGGGGTGTGGAGGAAAAAGAATGGGGAGAGGCTGGATCATGGGGTGGAGTGAGATGGAGGTGGGGTGTGGAGGAAAAAGAATGGGGAGAGGCTGGATCATGGGGTGGAGTGAGCTGGAGGTGGTGCATGGAGGAAAGAGAATGGAGAGATGCTGGATCATGGGGAGGAGTGAGGTGGAGATGGGGTGTGGAGAAAAGAGAATGGGGAGATGCTGGATCATGGGGTGGAGTGAGCTGGAGGTGGGGCATGGAGGAAAGAGAATGGAGAGATGATGGATCATGGGGAGGAGTGAGGTGGAGATGGGGTGTGGAGAAAAGAGAATGGGGAGATGCTGGACCATGGGGTGGAGTGAGCTGGAGGTGGGGCATGGTGGAAAGAGAATGGGGAGATGCTGGATCATGGGGTGGAGTGAGCTGGAGGTGGGGCATGGTGGAAAGAGAATGGGGAGATGCTGGAACATGGGGTGGAGTGAGGTAGAAGTGGGGCGTGATGGAAAGAGAATGGGGAGATGTTGAATCATGGGGTGGAGTGAGGTGGAGGTTGGGTGTGGAGGAAAGAGAATGGGGAGATGCTGGACCATGGGGTGGAGTGAGGTAGAAGTGGGGCATGGTGGAAAGAGAATGGGGAGATGTTGGATCATGGGGTGGAGTGAGGTGGAGTGAGGTGGAGGTTGGGTGTGGAGGAAAGAGAATGGGGAGATGTTGGATCATGGGGTGGAGTGAGCTGGAGGTGGGGCATGGTGGAAAGAGAATGGGGAGATGCTGGAACATGGGGTGGAGTGAGGTAGAAGTGGGGCGTGATGGAAAGAGAATGGGGAGATGTTGAATCATGGGGTGGAGTGAGGTGGAGGTTGGGTGTGGAGGAAAGAGAATGGGGAGATGCTGGACCATGGGGTGGAGTGAGCTGGAGGTGGGGCATGGTGGAAAGAGAATGGGGAGATGCTGGACCATGGGGTGGAGTGAGCTGGAGGTGGGGCATGGTGGAAAGAGAATGGGGAGATGCTGGAACATGGGGTGGAGTGAGGTAGAAGTGGGGCGTGATGGAAAGAGAATGGGGAGATGTTGAATCATGGGGTGGAGTGAGGTGGAGGTTGGGTGTGGAGGAAAGAGAATGGGGAGATGCTGGACCATGGGGTGGAGTGAGGTAGAAGTGGGGCGTGGTGGAAAGAGAATGTGGAGATGTTGGATCATGGGATGGAGTGAGGTGGAGGTTGGGTGTGGAGGAAAGAGAATGGGGAGATGTTGGATCCTGGGGTGGAGTGAGCTGGAGGTGGGGCATGGTGGAAAGAGAATGGGGAGATGCTGGAACATGGGGTGGAGTGAGGTAGAAGTGGGGCGTGGTGGAAAGAGAATGGGGAGATGTTGGATCATGGGGTGGAGTGAGATGGAGGTTGGGTTTGGAGGAAAGAGAATGGGGAGATGCTGGACCAGGGAATGGGAGTGGTGGTGAGATGAAAAAGAAGAGCTATTGGATAATAAGTTAAGTGTGGACTGACTGCTTTTAAATGCATAGATAAATGAAAAATGAATTTATAGTTTTATGCTGTGTGAGGATGATAAACGTAATGGGGCAATATTGACCTTTTTGGATTAGTGCATTTATCCAGATCATAATTGGAAATTATTTGAACCCAGTTTTATAAAATTTACAAAAGTATCTGAATTTCTTTTTCTTAACGATATTGAGTTCTTTAAATAATTTGGGGTTATGATACCAAAAGGATTTTTTTGTTTTTTAATAATCTATGCGTCCCTGCAGTCTGCCCAGACCACAGTCCCAGGTACACCTTCTGACAAAGTGTGTACTTTTATACCAGTCAATATTTCATAAAGGTGATTTACATTTGAGTGTGGCTACATATGTGTGGGAATGACTTGATAAAATTACCCTCATGCTTAGTGTGAAGCCCCCTTCTGGCCACCAAGTTCGTTAAACTCATAAGCCCATTTCAGAGGTGCTACTATAGTGTACTTTGTAGAATCTTATAATTTATTTTTCTAGAATAGTTGTTTCTTTTGAAAGTTATAGAAATAGAAGAATCTGCAATAAAAACCTCAAGCCATTTTTGATGGATGTACATGAGAAAATCTTTTGGTTCATTTTTGTTTCATTTTTTGGACTTTTTCACAGTTTTCAGACTTTTTCACACATTTGTGCCCATAAAATATTAAAATTGTCAGAATCCTATCAAATTATTGATCCTCTATATCTAAGTCTAAAAATTCAGACGCTTCCGGAAAACAAAACCACCAGCGGCACAAAGTATAGAAAGGAAGAGCTGGTATTGACATTGTCTCTTGTGAGACAGAAGACTTACTCTGCTCATTGAGAGGCATGTGAAAACCTGACTCTTCCTTCATAGGTGACGCCCTGATTGAGATCAACGGTTCATACCGAGGTAGGACTAATCTTATCACACTCAGAGCAGTACA
This sequence comes from Ichthyophis bannanicus, assembly GCA_033557465.1. NCBI lineage: Eukaryota > Metazoa > Chordata > Amphibia > Gymnophiona > Ichthyophiidae > Ichthyophis > Ichthyophis bannanicus. Next base: position 617,683,002 of record CM066031.1, on the reverse strand, counting down.
TGCAATTTTTCTTCAAATTAATCACCCACTTTTATCTATCTCAATTCCTTTGTTATACCCTGTCTTGTTTGTAAATGTTTTCAACCTCCACATGTCCTCTTCACTGTCTATTATGATGCTTTTGTGTGTGTTGTGCTGACATCATGAGCGTCATGCCTCTGTTATATGATTGCTTTACATGCTGACTTCATATCATGTTACATTGATTTCATTTGCCTAGTTTCAAGTTCACCTTGCTGTTCTGTGCACATGCTGAAATTTCAGCATTTTATTACATCTTATAGTCATTGTGTAATTATAAATTTTCTCTGTCTAGTTATGTGGTAGGCGAAGGCCTATGATCCATGCTAATTGAACTAAACAGACAGGCCTAAGCAGCTTGACCTGTAAATGAAGCCTGTAGTTAGGCCCAGAGGAATGAAAACCCCCCTGAATGATGACACCGTAGAATTGAAACTTAACTGAACACAATTTAGTATAGCTAAGCAGAATCGAAACTTAGAAAATATAGAAAAACAAGTCTAATTGGTACTGATAAGAGAGCACAGCTTCTATGGAATTAATTAACTCTGCAGAAAGCAAGGTTACAGTGCCCCGCTCTCACTCATATTCTAGCAAGCCAGTGACCTTGGAGGAGAGAAGTATCGAAAGTCTAAGAACTGTCCATTGTAATGAGGACTGAAGGGGGGGGCAACCAGGTGCTGAGCCCAGATCAAGGTCCTCATTGGATAGCTACGTAGTGGTACCGGGACCAATAGATGGGTGAGAGGGGTTACTGGGACCAATAAAAAGTTTGCCTATGTCTAGAATGGAGAAGAACAGTATAAAAGTTGTTGTTTTGCCAGAGAACATCGCTCAGCCATTTTGAATTTGATTCTGCTTGAGTCTTGTGCACAAATAAATGATTTGGACCTTCTGAACTGACTCCTGGTATTATTGGGTTGTTTGCGCTCTGCTGCTACAGTTACACTAGCTATACATTATATTGGGTGAATTTCTTCAAACAAGATGGTCAATAAATCTTAATAAAAATGAGATAATATGTATCCCTTTGACAAGAGTGCTCTCTTTCTCGTGGCTAATTATTTAGCCATTAAAACGACAGTAGGGCCTAAGACAGAAGGGCAGAAGGATGTATTCATCTGCTGAGATGGTCTTGCTAATTCATTGCGCATAGCTCAGATGTCTTTACGAAGCTCCTCTCTTATACAGAAGGACAGTCACCTGCCGCGGCTTCAGCAGCCTATGGCCAAGCAGCGCATTTGGAGCACTGGTATTATTAGTAAATAATCTCGCACCATCTGCTCTCAATATCTTAATCACCAAGGAAATACCTAAACGCACCCAAAGGAGTAATAACACAAATAAATTAGCGATACCAAAAGAATTTGCAAAAGCTAAAAAACTTACCAATAATAGGGTTTCTCACATTATGCCCCTACCCTCTGGAATGAACTACCTGATGACATTCGACAGCTGACTGACATTAAGGAATTCTGTAAAAAATTAAAAACACACCTATTTACCACACACTATGTTGCACAAGTTAACCTAAATACACAAAGGGACACAGGCTAACACTTGATGCTACACAGGTTTAAACTAGACATACAAAGGGGCATAGGCTAACTAATAATAACCTATATCCCAAAACTAAACTAATACTGTCGCAAACAAATATTCCACCCTGTATATAGTTGCTTCTCCATCCCTATAGTAATGTAAAAATGTAAAAAGCTCAGATTGTACTTCCAAGCATACCTCCTGGAATGTAAATTGTACTGTATGTATATAGTTACCATGTTAACTGTAAAAAGTTCACAATTGTTCTATGTAATTTGACTAGGTATGTATTTTACCATACCTTGTAAAGCACAGTTACTTACCTGTAACAGGTGATCTCTGGGAACAGCAGGAATAAGTCTTCACATATGGGTACGTCGGTACCGATGGAGCCTGCACGGGAATGCTCCCCAGCATCCAATCAAAAAGCTTTTGGGAGCATCCCTCGCGCCTGCGCACTGCCTTCCCGCCTTTTCCACTGCCTCTCCTAAGTTGAGTTTCATAGCTGAGACAAAAGGAGAGAAAGAGGAAAGGAAGATAGATAGATAGATACAACTCCTAGGGGAGGTGGGTGGGTTGTGAAGACTTATTCCTGCTGTTCCCAGAGATCACCTGTTACAGGTAAGTAACTGTGCTATCTCAAGGAACAAGCAGGAATGAGTCTTCACATATGGGGACTCCCTAGCTATAGATGCCAGGGAGAGATCCCATAAAATGCATGTCCCTGGATCAGGACTGCAGTGTCCACACATGGATCTCCAGCATCCCATGAGGGATGGAGGGTAGGAGTTGAAAGAAGAGGTAGCTGTAAGGAAAAACAGCAAAGCTAAGGACTACAGGAGAGGAGTCCTTGGTATGTATGATAAGTATCATTAAAAAATTTAATGAACAATCACAAAATGGATCTTACCTACTGAATTGTAGGAAGTAGAGAGTGTGATGGAGTCTACTGCAGAAGCAGTAGAGGATCCTTAAGGTGACCTCACAGCAGTGAGGGTGAAGGTCCAAATCTGGAGTTGGCAGGTGACCCAGGTGTCAACTGGGGTAGTAGAAGAATGGCAGGTCTTCAGTGGAAAGCTTTATGGAAAAAGCTGAAAACTCCTTTAGCTACAGAGTCATTAACATTGAGGAGTTAAAAGGAAGACTGACCGATTTGGACAAGTAGCCCAGTCCTGGAGGGAAGAAAGGGTATGGGAAAAAAAACCGCCTTCCCAGGGAGGACAGATGCGTGAAGGGCTGAAACTTCAGAGCTACTGAAGATGTACACAGTCTTTCCTAGCTGGTGAGAGATAGGAAAGATATTGAAGCATGATGCTTCAGGGATAACGAGATCTAGAGTAAAGTGGAAGCTGTTAGTACCACGGTAGTGGTTGTGTGCATAACAGCCCCCACATACCAAGGAACAGTATGAAGATATGCTGATCCACTGTCTGGAACCTTTAAGAAGGTAAAACCTTTATAGCATAGACAGTTAAGGAGATAGTATGTAATACATATCTACCCATAAAAAGCATCTCAACAGAGACATATATAGGGGGATATATATATATATATATAGATATATAGATATGTATATATATATATATATGTAATATATATGAATATATATATATATAGGGGTATAACCAATGCACACACAGCTTACAGACATCTGTATGTATAGAAATATACAAGGATATAGACCTACATGAATATTGAAGTCTGAAGGTACATGTCTGCAACTAAGCCCCATAAGAACATTCACATGAGAGATGTGAAGGAGAAAGATTCATCTAATAACAAGAAGGTGGAACCTACTTGAAAAGATATATAGAGAATCTATTCTTTCGGGCTAAGAGGGTGCAGGAATGCTATCCAATAAAATAACCAGGATGGTTGTGTGAAAAAACAGAGGATAATATCAGTCTGTGGAGAACAAGTCGTGAGTTCTGTAGAACTCTGACATGGTAAATGGACAGGAAACACATAGAGGGAGATACCAGGATGACCCATTGGGGGAACACAGGGGTATCATGCGTTACTGGTAGAAAAAGTGCTGTCCATGAGGAGTAGGATAGCATGAGGTCAAGCTGTAAGGAAAAAGAACATATGCCTACAGGATTGGGAAAGTCCTTGGACATTCACGCAGAAAAAGCTTATATCCTGCATTAAAACAGGAGAGAAGAGGGTGTGGAAAACCCTCACAGTCATGGAAAATGACTGATAAGCCTTTTCTACTATATAGAATAGCCATCAGAGACAAAGTTCAATGCTCTCCAGCAAGGGCCCATAGTAGAAAGCTTCTCTGAAGATTGAAGAGCATTATGCAGGAGATTAGGAGATAAAACTGACAGTAGGTCAGCTGTGTTGCCACATCCAAGGAAATGGAGATGGCCAGAAAGAAGATAATGTGAGAAGCCTGAAGTGAGAAGGGTTATCCAAGATAGAAGAGGACTGTCTTGGAATCACTACTAAGGCTAGACAAAAGTAGTGGAAGATAGACTGAAAACTTGTGGGAAAGTACCAGTAGTCCAATCACTAGAACTCCTGCATGAACAGCAGCTGAAAAAGACAGCAGAGAGAATCTTTCTGTATAAAACAGAGAGAACAGACAAAGGGAGAGGAATGTTCCTGTCCCTGTCTGACAGCTGTCCAGAGAATTTATTCTAGGAAAAATTCTATACTGGAAAGAAGGGCTAGAGAAGCTGTCCAGTATGGTACCACTCATTCAGGGGAAACCCTGGAGGAGAGGGTAGAGAAGACATGTAATTGAGGGGTGACTTACCATATGGTGAGTCAGTGGAAGGAAAAAATGTTCATGGTGGGACAGAAACTATCATGGGATAGTTGTTAACTTCTCTTCTTGGTAGGAAGAAGAGGAGAGATCTGTAACCCATGGACAAGAGTATCCTGACAGCTTAGCATATCCTGAGAAAGGAAAGCACATGAATAGTTTTAAAGAAAAAAAAACAGTGAACAAACTTCTGCGAAGAAGAAGTTAACTGTAAGTTGCAACCTTCAGGAACCTATGGTTGCTGGGTATGCTCAGACTGGCTAGAGTTTGGATTCTTCAGACTAGGACGAGGTGTCCCCTGCTTGGGTACATCTGAATGATGGGCAGAAGAAGAGTGAAACCTTCTTTTCTTAGGGAAAGAAGGTTTGGTAGGATATTTCCTACCTCGTGGGGAAGAAGAAGGCTTAGGATGGTCCCTAGAACCAGGGAAGTCAGTGGAGCAATGAGCAACCTGACATAAAGCCTCTTTTTTGAAGAGATTTTCTCCAGTACAAGGAGAATTACCCATTGTGTGTTGTGCCCATCTGCTCAAGTCTGAAGCCTGGAGCCAGGCTCTACGACGTTCTCCTATGGCAATAGCAGAGGATCTGCTAACAGACTCAAAAGAGTCTAGAGAAGCACAAGAAAGAAACCAAGAGATATTCTGGCTATGACTAAGAAGCAAGGAATAGTCTGCAGCCTTAGGTTCCGATAGAAAGGGAGTCAAAAGAGATAATTTCTTTGTGACCTCCTGGAGAGATAGACTCATGTAAAAAATATAAGAGATAATCCTTGATGCCAACATAGATGTTTGGAAGGTTTGACGTCCAAAGGCATCAAGTGCTCTAGATGCACGACCTGGCGGATAAGAAGAATGCTTCTTCTTGCTTTTTACCTTCCGCAATGCTGATTCCACTACAATGGAATGATGGGGAAGTTGAGACTTTTGAAAGCCTGGAGAGGGGGGCACCTGATACAGAACATCAGTTGCTGTAGAAGGTGAGGGAACCCTTAAAGGTGATTCCCAAATTTTTAGAAGAAGATCCTGCAAAGAATGATGTAAAGGAAGCATTATATTTTCCTTTTCTGCAGGAGAGCCTCGAGTGGGAGCACAGCCAGGGATAGGAATAGCAAGAAAGTTTGCCATGTCAAGGAGAAATTTCTGAAAAGAAGGATCTCCGATAGAAACTATCCCTGGCCAGGCTAAGGCTGAAGGAGCAGCCTGAGCACCAGAGGATGTATTGGTCTGGTGCCCAAAAAGAATCCCACTAGATGGATAGTGGTACTGGCAGTCACGATTTGAGGCAGTCAGTACTGCATCGTCCATGCCAGGTATCGATTCCAAACTAGGCATAGAGAGGATCGAAGGTGCCGATGTAACTGCAGGAACCGACATCGATACCGGTACCGGTAGTCGAGTCGGAATCGGAGGCGGTAACGCCATCGAAGCAGTTATCGGAGGCTGCTCAAGCGGTACCGAGGCGACCCAAAACGTTTGGTGAATATTCTCGGTACTGCGTATCCGGAAATGATAAGGGTCGGTTCCGAGACGCGTCGGTACCCAGTCATCTAAACTAGATAGCGATTCCAGACTCGGCATTGAAGGGAGCGAGTCTATCAATGCATGTCTAGAAGGTACCGACGTCGATGGTGGTATCGGCGATGTTGCTGATACAGAAAAGTCAATCGGAGTCGTATCGATCGGTCCCGAATGTACCAAGGACGTCAGATGACGATCCCTGGTGAAGAGTGGATCACTCGACACCGGTGCCGATGCCGGGGTATCGGTACCGCTCGAAGTGGATGCCACCACCGAGCATGGCTCAGATACAGGAAAGCCAATCTGGAACGTATCGATTGGTCCCGAAGGTACCGAGGACGCCAGATGACGATCCCTGGTGAAGAGTGGATCACTCGACACCGGTGCCGATGCCGGGGTATCGGTACCGCTCGAAGCGGATGCCACCACCAAGCATGGCTCAGGTATGTTCTGTGAGGGGTGAGCCCCAGGAACAACTTGAAACCCCTGAAATGCTTTGGAGCCCGAAGACTCCCGCCGGGGTTTTAAAGCCAATCGAGTCTTGAGGGCAAGGCCGGAGCCGTCATCATGCTTGGCATGAGACTTACCACTCAAGGACTGGCTAGCCTTAACAGACTGTTTGTGGGTTACCTGATCCTGTAGAGAAGAAAAAGCCGGTGCCCTCACTCCGGGAGGGAAAACGGTATCGAGGGAAACTCGAAACAGGGAAGTTCTTCTCAGAGTTTTGCAGCCTGAATGTTCAGGAGAAAAAGGGTCGGGACCCAAACAGGATAGACACCAGGAATTGGAGTCTAAAAAGAAGACTGTGTTTCCACAGTGAAGGCACTTCTTAGGAGAAGAAGGCTCCATGATGGAGAGGCCTTGTAGGCCCAAAAAAGTTAAGACAGAACAGAGGGAAAATCTCTCTGAGTTTAAGAAAAAGAAAAGAAAAAACCCACCGGCGGTACCGGTGGCGGCGGGAGACACAGCTGCGACCACAAGAAAACAAGAATATAAGAATTTAAAGAAAAAAGTTTCTGCGGTGACAGGAGGACGTCCTGCCGGCTCCGCGGAAAAATGAAAACTGAGGAGAGGCAGTGGAAAAGGCGGGAAGGCAGTGTGCAGGCGCGAGGGATGCTCCCAAAAGCTTTCTGATTGAATGCTGGGGAGCATTCCCGTGCAGGCTCCGTCGGTACCGACGTACCCATATGTGAAGACTCATTCCTGCTTGTTCCTGGAGATACCACTGTTCATTGTAAACCGCACTCGATCCATGGGAAAGTGCAGTATAGAAATGTTTGTTAAATAAATAAAATAAATAACTGGTGGCTGTTAGAAAATTTTCCCTTCTTTGCCATAATGCATTTGATATGTCATAAGGTTGGCCCCGATATTCAGTGGTGGTAGTGAGCTGTTATATAGTCGTTGCTGCTGAACTTAAGACCTGGATATTCAATGCCGTGGTGAAATCTGGCCACCGGCATTGAAAATCCGGATCAGCCGGATAGTGTGGAAGCTAACCAGGCAGCGATGATATTCAACTGCTGCCCTGTTAACTTCATGGCCTAACTTAGGCCATCCTTTAAGGTGTCTAACTTTCACCATTTAGGGATAACTGGGCAGCAGCTGAATATCGCCACTGCCCAGTTACCCGCGGGTGCCACCTCCATTCCACCCCTGGAACACCACGACGCTAGTCAGCTAGCATTGCAGCGTTCATCAGCAGCAGCAGCCGTGAATATCCTGCTCAGTGCGGTTAATAGGTCTGTTAACCATGTTAATTGCTTTGAATATCCCACCCCATTCTTTTCTACAGTAGCCGCAGCTTTGGTAGCTTCTAAGCCCCAAGTGAGGCAGTTCTCAGTCTGAAGTATAGACTCAATTTTTTCCAGAGCACACCATCACCTTAAGATAGCTGCAACAGTACCCAAAAGTGCTTTTTTTAGAAGTCATAATGAATGGGATTTCATACGGTGCTTCTCAGGAATGAGCCTTTGTAAGCAGCTGTTTTTCTCTGGGAGCAACTTCTTGTTTTTTTCCTAGAGAGCCACTGTAGCAGATTCCTTCTGTCAGAACGTTTCTGCCTTTATCTTGTTATATTTATTTTTTTATTTAGACAGTTTTTTATACCGCCTTATCCTTCAATCAAAGCGGTCACAACACAATTGGGGGATACATTTAACATGCAGGGATATGAGACACATACACTAATACTTACAGGGAACATGGGCAACGGAGGGTTAAGTGGCTTGCCCAAGACCACAAGGAGCATCTGTGGGACTAGAAACCTCAGTCCTTCCGGCCCAAGGTTGCTGTCCTCTAGTGGGATTTGAACCCCTGACCTTCCGGCCTGAAGTACCTTGCCCCAACCACTAGGCTACTCCTCCCCCTTATAGTCTTTACCTTAGGTTTCATAGGTTATTTCCTTTGCATTTCAAACTCTGTGAGGAGAGCAAGGCATGTGTGTTCTCACCACTGGCAGGGGGAGGAGGAGCACAAGCCTAAACTGAGCACAAAGGACTGATTAACCTGATCTCACAGGCCCAGTGGTGCTTCAATCAATAGTAACCTGATTGTTTCACGGAGCTTGAGAAACCAGAAGGACTTATTTAGACATTTCTTTAGCATTATTCCTCATCTTTCCAAGAGTATGTCCAAGATGACTCAAGTAAACATTAAGAGGGTTATTTTAGAAGCCTTATTCGTGATTTACACATGTATTATCAGGCATATATATACGTGGCAATGGCCATATTAGAAAGGGTCTGATTTACATGTGGATGTCCATACCACACTGCAATTGCGTGGGGCCTGTGCAAGACCAAAATCTATATGTGTATCATACAGGGAATGAACAGAGAAGCCCAAATTTCCATATCTGGATTTACAACTACTACCTGGTACAAGTAGCATTTTCAAGGAGGGATTAAGGGACTTATCCCTCTTATCACCCAAAGTTTATTTCCCCCTCCAAACTGAAATGAAGTAAAGATGAAGTCTTCTGTAAATAATTAAGAGTATCTGCCCATCTCGGTTTGCAAAAGGGCTCGGATACATGTGTAAGTCGCAGCACTTGCATGTGTCTGCTGAGAAATGGCAGCACTTACGCCTGCAAGTTGCTGGGTTTCCTCCATAGATTTTCCCCAGGTTTCCATTGTAAAACGGCACCTCCTGCTGCATGTGGAGGTCCGCCCTAGTGCATTCCTGCACTTCCAATTAATAAAAAACACACCCATCTTGAGCGGCAGAGATATGACCATCTTACACTGGCCTTCCACTTGCACGCACTCTCTCTAAAACTGACACAGATTGTCAGATATTTTCATTTCAACGTTGCTTCAACCACATACACGTATTTTCTATAATGTGCCTTTAAATAAATGGATAAAGTTAAAATTACTGAACGCAAACATCGTACGTGCACAAAAAATACGAAGGCAAAAATAAATACTGTATAGATAATACCAATATTGTAAATGATCACTGAGAAACATTGATAAAACGAGAGAAAATGTGAGAATCCTAATAAGAGCATAAAAACAAGACAGAAGCAATCAAACCAAAAACCCAGGTACCTATCAAGTATCCCAAGGACAAATCAAATCTTGGAAGCCATGACTACGATTATCACAGCATGACAATGAGATAGGGGAGCAATTTTCTCTTTGCCCACTTAGAGGGGAGTTTCAGAAGGGACATCCAAGTGCAATCTGGAGCGTCTAAGCCAGGACACCTGAAAAAAAAAGCAGGCACAGTCATGTGCAGACATGATTTCACAAAGGTGGACGTGCCCAATATGGATATCTGTGGGGGCATCTACCTAGAAATCCCCAGAACTGTATTTCAGACCCTGGATGTTTAGGATAGCCAAATGGTTAGAGTAGGTGACTAGAAACAAGGCAGACAGGGTTCAAATCTCACTGCTGCTAATGCTGACCCTCTGGATGTTTTTCACCCAAAACAAGCACTTTTCAGATGCCTGTTTTTGCCTGAAGCAGGTCTAAACTTAGATGTGATGCCGAATGTCCATGACGTTTCAGAGATCAGGCGGGGACGTACAGGTTCCTGGGGTTGCCCTGGCCACGCCTCCACCATGCCTCCATTCAGACTTGAACATCCCCAGAGCTAGTTTCTAAAATGGGAATGTCTCTATGCCTGTTTTTGGACACCTAAAGCATAGATAGGGCTTTTAAAAAAAAAAAACCAAAGCTACAAAGCCTGTGAGACTTCATACCTCTAAAAGCTGAACGAATTTAAACAGTGAAAGGTTACACATACTTTCCTTTTGAAAATGGAAAAGTACCTGTAGATGTGCGGCTCCTTTCTCTGCGGGTACTTTTTTGATCAAGATTATACGCATACTTTTATTTCTATTCCTCCTAAACCTATCCCTGGGAATTCCTCTGCTCGGGCCAAAGTATATGCACTGTAGAACAAGGCTCACGCCTGTACCCGCACACGGGGTCGACAGTTTTCAAATAGCCCAGGTCTGTGGGCAAAAGACACCGTTTTACCTATGGGGATGGCTTTGAAAAGTGCCCCATGAGAATGATTTTAGAAGCCTGTGAAATCTCAGGTAGTCACATCCACAATCCGAATATCCTTTGGAAGAGATTTGACAGTAAAACCAGTTCTTCTTTCATATTTTCTATTTGATTTGCCAGATTCATTTTTGTTGAATTTGCATCTTCAATCACCCTATACAAAGAGTTAATATAATCTTCCACCGCCTTTCGGAAAGGCAGTTTATTCTCATACCTGTAACAAGACAGTTCATTCAAAGCAGACTCAGTGGATAAAACCTTCTATTGTACATATTTGACTTGGATTTTAATCAGCTTGGTTGGCATTCATACGAGAACATAACAGTATGTTATCTGCAATTAGTATTAATGTTTCCATTGGTATCACGGCATTCCATCTGCCTTCCTTGACTGCACAGACAGCTCCAACAGCAAACATTTTGATGGATTTCCAGTAAAAGTGTGTATGTTAGTGCAAAGCTTGCAGCGTATGCTGTTTTCTCGAGTTCCTTAGAAACTCTCCTGCCAACAGGATGCTCAGACCCTAGCTCACATAACTCTGACTTGTGAACAGGCTCATCTAAACCATTTCTCCTAGGGAAAGGCCCTCCATGTACGGAAGGCAGCAGCCTGAGTAGAAGTCCACAAACGACAGACAAAAAGAATGATTTAAAACACCTTGATGCCATGCTAGAGACAAATTTCAAGCAGTCAGCATTATTTTGATGTTGACAGTGGGATATGTAAATGGGGGTTTGTCTGGTACCTGTCCTTGAAGTCTTCAGCACAGGCGTGTATGTTTTCTATTTGTAGCAAAAGGCGAGCATTTGCCACAACCGCATCACTCACCTAAAAAACAACAAGTAGAAGTCGTCATCGCTCATGCTTCATAAGGTCAAAGAAGCATGTTGAAGAAATCTGTTATTAGCTTTTGTATATGAAGACTGCAGCCATGGCTTTCAAATCATATCATTCACGTTGAAAGAAGAACAATTTTGAGTGTTTTGTTAAGCACATTTTCAAATTAGAACAGTAGGATTTTATTTATTCCCTCCTTTTTACCCTAATGGTCCTCCCTCAATTTCTTTCTATCATATAAAAATGCCACAGAGGCTGATGGCACTCTATAGACTAAGGGGCCCTTTCACTAAAGTACGCTATGGGCCCAATTCTGTCCCGGACATAGATCTCCTTTCTATGTCCGGGTTGAGCCGGATGTACAAAGGAGATTGCGATTCTGATCCCACGGGGCACGTCTAGCCCCACAGGATCAGAATCGCGAACAGTCAGGGCTTTTAAATGGAGCCGCGGAGCCATGGCATCATGTTGCCATGGCACCGCAGCTCCACTTAAAAGCCGCAATGCTGGCCACTTGCAAAAAAAGAATGGAGTGTCCCGCGGGGCCCCCTCTGCCCGGCTGAGCTCTCCCTGCCCGGCTGAGCCCCTCTGCGACGGCTTTCAGATCCGCGAAGAGAGAGTGTCTCTCATCAACCCCTGCAGGCTTAACAGAGACACGAGGGAGACACTCTCCCTTCGCGGATCTGAAAGCCATCGCAGAGGGGCTCAGCCGGGCAGAGGGGGCCCCGCGGGACACTCCATTCTGCTGCTGCCGTAGCGGCAGCAGCAGCAGCCAGCTTTTTTTTTTTAAATTTAATTTTTAAAAAAGCAGAATGTTCTTTGCACGGGGCCCCCTGAAACGCGGGGCCCTGTGCAAAAAACATTCTTGCTCAATGGACGGGCCGGCCCTGATTGTGTTCTGTCTGGTTTTAAATGAAAGTGTGGATGATTATACCAAGTTGATATGAATGAGTAAAAAGATTTGATATATGTGATGTTAAGTGATTGTGCGGTCTCTGGCTTTAAACGAAAGTGCGGATGACGATACAGTGTTGGTATGAATGAATAATAACGTTTGATATATATGAAAATCTTTTGTGAGTATGTGTCATAGCCGCATTGGACTGCTGTTGCTGCTATGGTGAGTATTTTTGAATTTGAGCAAGGATGTGTATGATTGTGCTGGAATTGGACTGAACAGTAAGGCTTAGGCAGAATGTTTTTATCTATTGTTTTCAGTAAGCAAAAGGAATGTATGACAGGTATGTGTCTCATGCAGGATCGCTTTCCATAAATCTGCAACCAAAGCACGTGTGCAATAAGTGCTATGAACTGTATGTTGCTGTACCGGGGTTGAGCCGTTCAGTTGTGGGCTGTTGCTGCTATGGTTTGTTTTGGGCCCTATTATAAAGAACGAGGCATCAGAAGAGTGAACGGGTGTTGCTTATATGGCATGGTTATTAGACTGATGCAGCTAAAAGTGTTTTGATTTATGCAAATACAATGTGTACCATTGAGTGGAGGTGTAGCCTAGTGGTTAGAGCAACTGCCTTATAACCAGTAGATCAAGGGTTCAATTCCCACTGGTACTCCTTGTGACCTTGGGCAAGTCACTTTATCCTCCATTGCCTTGGAAGAAAAGGCTGGTAATCTACTTCCAGTGATACATTGCCAAGAAAACCCAGAGGTAGCTGGGTTGCTATGAGTCAACACTGACTTCATGGCACTTTAAAAAACAAAACATTGAGTCAGTGCTGACAACCCAGCAGCTCCTGGAAGTAGATTGCTAGTCCTTTCTTCAAAGGCAATGGAGGGTAAAGTGACTTTCCCAAGGCTACAAGGAGTGCCAGTGGGAATCAAAACCTTGTCTCTTCATCAACAGGCCACTACTTTAACCACTAGGCTACTCCTCTACTCATTTTAGGGCAAAAATCAGGTGAAAAAAAATGAAAGTGTATGACTGAAGGGGAAACCAGGCAGGGAGTGGAACAGAAAGAGAAACAGAGGAAGACACCGAGGCACAAACACCTTTTTGCCAAGAATATTTTTATTTATGTCATATTTTTATTTATGTCTCACTTGGTTTGCAGCTTGTCGTGCTGTGAGGGCTTGCGTGCATCAGTGATGCTGAGAGCTAAACTATCGGTAGTTTAACTACTGGCAGGGTCTCCCAAGATGGACAGGTCTCAGCTGAGGTGCCAGACGAAGACAAACCACCCATCTGGGCAGCAGCAGAATGGGATAGTGTTGACGGCGGAGGATCACATTTCTGTGACAACGGCAACAACACCAAACTTAAACTGCGCGGAAGGAAGGCCCGGCAATCTACTTCTGTATCTTGCCATGAAAACACAATGGATAGTTACAACAAAACAAATTGTGCTATGGTGCTGGAAGATGAGACTCCCAGGTCGGAAGGCACTCAACTAGCTACTGGGGAAGAGCTGAAGACTTTTCAGAGTAAAGCCAGCATTTATGATGTGGTTGGATCAAAGCCCTCGGGAAGTCTGACTGCTGATGTAGCTGCGCATGAAATGAGAGTCAGAAGCTGTAAAGATGTCTTACACATTGGAACATGGAACGTACGAAGCATGAACCAAGGGAAGTTGGAGGTGGTCAAGAATGAAATGGAACGTGTACAACTTGATCTGTTGGGTGTCAGCGAACTGAAATGGACTGGCATCGGGCACTTTGCATCAGATGATCACATGGTCTACTATGCTGGAAATGAAAGACAAAGAAGAAATGGTGTTGCATTTATAATAAAGAAGAAACTTGCAAGAACTGTAATGAAATACAATGCAGTCAGCGAACGCTTAATCTCTATTCGTCTACGAGGATTGCCTATCAACACAACTATAATTCAAGTATATGCCCCAACAACAGCTGCAGAAGAGAATGAAATTGAAGAGTTCTATGAACAAGTACAAGCTGAAATTGACAGAACATGCAAACAGGATATCCTGATAGTCATGGGTGACTGGAACGCAAAAGTTGGCAACAAAGAAGAAGGCAAAGTAGTTGGAAAATATGGACTTGGCAACAGAAATGAAGCTGGAGAAAGATTGATAGAATTCTGCAAGACCAATGATCTATTCATCTCAAACACCTTCTTCCAGCAACACAAGCGACGACTGTACACATGGACTTCACCCAATGGATTGTATAAAAATCAAATTGACTACATCTGTGGAAGTCAACGATGGAAAAGCTCTGTAACATCAACAAAGACAAAACCTGGAGCTGACTGTGGTACAGATCATCAACTACTAGTATGCAAACTCAAGCTAAAGTTGAAAAAGAGCAAACCACTCATGAATGCACCAAAATATGACCTTGAGAATATACCACTGGAATTTAAAGACTGCCTGCAAAATCGATTTGCTGCTTTAGATACAAATGACAGAGCTCCGGAAGAGTTATGGAATGACATCAAGAAGGTTGTGCTGGAAGAAAGCGAGAAGTCTCTACAAAAGGTTAAAAAGCAAAAATGGCCAAAATGGATGACGGAAGAAACTCTGAAAATTGCCCAGAAACGCAGAGAAGCTAAAGCCAAAGGAGAAAGAAAGACAATCGCAGAACTCAACAGAGATTTCCAACGTGCAGCAAGACAGGACAAGGAAAAGTACTACAATGACACTTGCAAGGAAATAGAAGCAGAAACTATTAGAGGAAGAACAAGATCGGCTTTCCTAAAGCTGCGAGAGTTAAAGAAAAAGTTCCAGCCTCGAATTGGAATGTTACAAGATGCTCAAGGTTCTATGTTGAATGATGCTGAGAAGATCAAGAAAAGGTGGAAGGAATATACAGAGCTTTTATATGATAAAGATCAAGTGGACCAACAGCCGTTTCAACCTATACCTTATGATCAGGAACCATTGGTGATGAAAGAAGAAGTTGAAGCAGCATTGAAAGCCTTATCAAAGAACAAAGCACCAGGCATTGATAGCATTCCCATAGAAGTATTGCAGCAATCTGATGCAGCTGTTACCGTACTTACAAGGCTCTGCCAAGAAATATGGAAGACAACATCATGGCCAACTGACTGGAAAAGATCTGTGTTTATACCAATACTAAAGAAAGGTGATCCAACTGACTGTGGAAATTTTCGCACAATCGCTCTGATCCCACATGCCAGCAAGATTCTACTGAAGATTATTCAAAAGAGACTACAGCCATACCTAGAACAAGAACTACCTGAAGTGCAAGCAGGGTTCAGGAAAGGGCGAGGAATGAGAGACATCATTGCGGATGTGAGATGGATCCTTGAAAAGACTAAAGAATACCAAAAGGATATCTATTTGTGCTTTATCGACTATAGCAAGGCTTTTGACTGTGTAAACCATGAGAAACTCTGGGCCACATTAAGAAGCATGGGTATACCAGAACACCTGATCGTTCTCTTGCGTAATCTGTACATTGATCAAGAAGCAACAGTTCGAACGGAACAAGGAGAAACAGAATGGTTTAAAATAAGCAAAGGTGTAAGACAAGGCTGCATACTTTCCCCCTACCTGTTTAATTTATATGCAGAACAAATCATCAGAGAAGCAGGACTGTATGAAGACAACAGAGGTGTGAAGATTGGTGGAAGACTCATCAACAACCTTCGCTATGCTGATGATACCACATTACTGGCTGAAAGCGAAGATGATCTGAAACATTTGCTTCTCACAATCAAAGAACATAGTCTCAAAATGGGCCTGCACCTTAATGTAAAGAAGACAAAGATCATGACAACTGGCATAATCAACAGGTTCATCGTTGAAGGAGAAGAAATTGAAATTGTGAACAACTTTAACCTACTTGGATCAACTATCAATAAAGAAGCAACAAGCAGTCAAGAAATCAGACGACGCATTGCTCTTGGCAGAATGGCTATGAAAGACCTAGATAAGATTCTCAAGAGCAGAGATGTCTCTCTCCATACAAAGATTCGACTTGTTCAAGCCATGGTATTTTCAATAACATCATATGGATGTGAAAGCTGGACAGTGAAAAAGACAGACAGGAAGAAAATTTATGCCTTTGAATTATGGTGCTGGCGGCGAATACTGTGTATACCATGGACTGCCCGAAGAACAAACCAGTCGGTACTAGAGGAGATCAAACCTAAGCTTTCTTTAGAAGCTCAGATGACAAGACTTCGACTTTCATACTTCGGACACATCATGCGAAGAGAGAGATCATTAGAGAAAGACATCATGCTTTGCAAGATAGAAGGTCAACGCAAAAGAGGAAGGCCAGCAATGAGATGGATCGCTACAATAACAGCAGCTACGGGTACCAGTCTGTCATCAATGAGCCGCCTGACTGAAGACCGAAAACAATTTAGGATAGCTATCCAGAGGGTCGCCATGAGTCGACTCCGACTCGACGGCACTTAACAACAACATGTCATAGATAAAAAAATAATAGCAAAATGTCTGAGCTGATGCTGATAATTGTTTCTTCTATGATTTTGATGATACCGTTGTTGCTGGATACCATTCCTCTGTGGCCTCTTGAAGTAAATGACAAAAAGGTCTGGTGATAGCTGATAAATACCTACATTTTGCAAAACCCACTTGATCTGGGTAAATTAGATAATGAATCACCCTCCCCAGCCTACTGGCCAAAACTTTAGCATAAAACATAGGATCACAGTTACTTAATGACACTGGGTGATAATTTTGGCAATACAAAGATCTTTTCCAACACCACATTTAACGCTTCTGAGAAAGTGCCACCTCAAGAAAAGACTGATAAAGTTGCATTATTATTAGGGCCAGCCCAACCATTAGGCAAAGTAGGCAGTCACCCAAGGTGGCAACTTCTTCTATACTGAAGAACTCCTCCCTCGATCCCTTTGTCCCAGCTCACTACCATTCTGTCTCCATGCTTCCCTTTCTTTCCAAGGTGCTGGAAAAATTAGTTTTTTCTCAGCTCTCTGCTCATCTAGATTCCACACACACTACACACCCGCCAATCTGGTTTTTGCACGGGCCATAGCACTGACACCATTCTTCTCTCATTCTTGAATGAAATTCACCACTCTCATGATCGGGGTGAAATTTCTTTGACTGTTTCTCTAGATCTTTCCACAGTGTTTGATTTGGTTGATCACATCACCCTTCTCACTTATCTGCATGATTTTGAGATCTACATCAGTGTCCATCGCTGGTTCCCCTCATTTTTTTTGTCAATGTTTTTTTTTCCATCCCGGGTACCTTTCCTTCTTCCTGTGGCATACCTCAGGGTTCCGTTCTTGCACCCCTTCTCTTTAATATTTTCTTAATTCCCCTCACTCTCCTCATTCAGCAGCACGGGATCTCTGCGTATTACTACGCAGATGATATCATTCTTTTGTATCACACTAATCCTTCTGCCCCCAATTTGCTCCCCTTGAACACTTGTCTCTCTTGGGTCTCAACCTGGCTCACACAAAATTTCCTTCATCTTAACCCTGCTGCTGCTATCTGGATTCCTGCTCACGATCCTTCTCCCTCTTTTGCTCCTTCCTTCCCTTCTGGCCCCATCCCTGTGGTTGACACCCTCCGTTACCTTGGAGTCATCTTGGACTCATCACTTTCCTTCCAGTCCCATCTCTCTGCTTTGATTCGCTGATCCTTTCTTTCTCTCCGCCATATTTGAGCCATTTGTCTTTTTCTATCACCTACACCTCTCTCTACTCCTCACTCTGGTTATATCTAAACTTGATTACTGTAATGTTGTGTTTCTTGGTCTTCCACAATATCCGTTCCATCATTTACAACTGGTTCAGAACACTGCTGCCTGTCTAATTGCTCACACCTCCTGTTATGAACATATTACACCACTTTTGATCTGTTACCACTGGCTTCCCCTCAAATGCCATCCTCAGTACAAACTTCTGACCTTGGTACATAAGGCACTACATACTAACAGTCCCACCTATGTCTCCAATGTCCTTCATTTTCATACCCTTCATCGTGTCCTATGTAACATACATCTCAATCGTCTCCATCTACCCTCAGCTTTCCATGCAAGGCTTGAATCCACCCGCACCTCTGCTCTCTACTTCCTTGGCCCTGTACTTTGGAATTCTCTGCCCCCCGACCTTCAACTAGAATCTTCCTTCCTACAGATTAAGGCAAAGCTTAAGACTCACCTTTTTCAGCTGGCTTTCGACCTCTCCCCATCCATCCCTGATGGCCCTCCCCCTTCCCTACCCTTGCTTTTCTCTTGTGTGCATGTTTGGCTTTCCTGTAATACTATGGCATTCTTTTAACTTTCTGATTATATTGCTGGCTTTATAGCTTGTAAACCACCCTACTATCTGGTTAAGGAGCAGTATATCAAGTTTTAATAAACATAAACATGAACATAAACAACTTAAACACCTTCCTTGGATATCATGAGAGCTTGAGAATCCAATATAAGTCAATATAAGAATAGCAACCCCATTCTTCTTGCACTGAGCTGAGTTTAAAACACATTCTTTGACCCAATCACACTTCAATTTCTCACTCTCTAATGTATTCAAATATGTTGCTTGTCAAATGGCTGCTCCCCTCCCCTCCAGGTTTAAATTCTTAAGATGCAACAAAATCTTCTGAAGGCACATTTTAGAATTGACATCTGCTGTAGGTGCAATTTGGGATGTCCAGCTCAAAATGTCTGCAAAAGGGCCATCCAGATGCAAATTCTGTCCCGATTTTAAAAACTTTGCACATACCCAAAATGGACGGCGGCAGCCCTGGCAACACAGATGTCCCTGTGGTAAAGGTTTAGGTCAGGGATGTCTATCACATGCTGAATGCAAGTCCATGCCTGCTATTTTGCAAGTGGAAATGGTTATCGGCGTGCTGACTAGAAAACAAATGTCCTTGTTTCCCCTCAGTTTTCATTATCATCATGAAAAGTATTGGGGATATCAGAGTATTTTCCTCTCTACTCCCTCCTTTTCAGATGCCTATTCATGCCCTGCAGCAGGAATAAACATGGACATTACTGCTGGATGGTGGAATTGTGCTCACTGTTTCTGAAAGTAGGCTGCATATTTAACTTTACCGGAATGCCCCAGGCACATCTCTGCCACACACCCATGTGACATAGATGTTCTTGGGCTGGGGATGTCCATAAAACTGGTTTCTAAAATGGTTCTTGAAATGTCTCTGTGATTTGCCTCCTATGTCCCTTTTTCAGACATTGCTCTCACAAATAGAGCTTCTAAAATGTCCGCCTTTATGTTTAATGAGGTGGTTAAAACCATTAACATTGAAGGACACAAGTTTGCCCTTTAACCCATTCAGTTGCCTAGAAATCCTGATTCACACATCACTATTCCATCCATCCATTTTCTTGTGTCTTGTGATTACTCAGACCTATGTAACTTCTCATCACATGTGCAATACCCAAACAAACCCAACAATCAAACAACTATATTTTAATCCAACATGACCTGTGAGCAATAATTGGAGGAGAGGACAGCCATGTCCTAACTTTGTAGTACAGCAGCACACGCAAACATTTCACACACTCTATGTTCCATCCACACTACTCTAAAAATATCCCCACAGCCACTTTCCCAAGCAGTACTTAAACCCTGACAACACTTCCTATAATACACTTTTCACCTATCACAGGTCATCCATACAAATCTTTGCAGCCACAGCAACTGCTGTAATATAGAAAGACAGGAAAAAAAGATCCTTCAGGACCAGCTCCCAATGCTCTGCATGTCACCATCTGAACATTCCCCAGATTTCTATAAACTTGATCAGCTCCTGAAAAGACGAAGTTTTGTTGTAGTGCAGGGTAAAAAAGGGCCATACCTCACATTCAGGGCCTTCAGCCTTGGATGGAGGTCAAGAAATTGCTTTTGGCTGTGCTGTCATAGGAGGATAATCCAGTGAGCCAGATGTGATTACTGTTTTCTTATAGTGGGCTCTTCCCACGCACTACACCAAGAATTTCCTCCATGTAAGGATACTGTAAAATCTTCATAATGAAAGGCTGTGAAAAGCACCTGTCCACTGAATGAAGGGCAGGTATACCATGCACTCTCTCCAATGATCGACTGAAAGAGATATTAAGCAACTTGGATACATTAAAAGCTAGCAGGTGTTCTCTATGGACAGCAGGAATAAGTCCTCATGTATGGGTGTTGTCCCCGAAGGAGTTCTGTGCTGGAATGCCTCCCAGATTCTATTGGAAACCTTTGGGAGGCTCCACCATGCCTGTGCACCTCCTTCCCTCCTGCCACTGCAGCACCATCTTGATTCAGTCTGATAACATAGCTGTAGCAGAAGACAACTCCTCTGGGAGGTGGGAGAGTTGTGAGGACTTATTCCTGCTGTCCACGGAGAACACCTGCTGCAGGTGAGTAATGTCTTTTCTCCGTGGACAAACAGGAATGAGTCTTCATGTATAGGACTCCCAAGTTACAGTCTACCAAAAACTGAGATGACTACGAGAAGCCCAACTGGAGCAAAACTCAACTGTGGTATGGCAACAGGCCTTAATGGTCATGAGACCAACTACGTATAAAAGCAGTGATTCTCTCTTCTCTTTTGTTTATTTTTGGTAGCCTGGACAGAATAGAATGGGCCTAAGGGGGATGGAATTGGATTCTAATACCTAAACAGATTCTGGAATATAGATAGGCCGAAGTTGCCATCTAGGCAGTAGTGGAATGTGAATGTGTGAACTGAAGACCACATTGCAGCTCTGTAGATTTCTTCCACGGAGACCGAGCATAAGTTGGCCACCGACGCAACCAATGCTCTGACATTATGAGCAGTGACATGACCACCAAGGCTCAGGCCTGCCTGGGCAAAAAGTGAAAGAGATGCAGTCTGCTAGCCAAATTGAAAGACAGCATTTGGAAACAGCAGCTCCTAGCTTATAGGGGTCAAAGAAACAAAAATTTGGATGGACTTTCAATAGGCTTTTGTCTGCTCCAAATAGAAGACTAAGACTCGCTTGCAGTCCAACATGTGCAATGCAGCTTCCCCTTTGTGTGCATGAGGTTTTGGGAAAAATGTTGGAAGAACAACTGACTGAATAAGGTGGAAATCCGATACCACTTTTGGAAGGAATTTAGGATGAATACAAAGGACCACTCTATTATGGTGGAATTTGGTATAAGGCGGATGAACAACTAGAGCCTGAAGCTCGCTCACTCTGCATGCTGGAGTGACAGCCATTAAAAATAAAACCTTCCAGGTCAAAAACTTCAGAAGACAGGAATTGGGATTACGATCCAAATGCGGCCTCAAAGAGGTAAGCCTTTAGCAAGGATTTGAAGAGGGGGAGAGAAGAGACTTGACGTAAAGATAGAGGAAATTTGTTCCATGCATAAGGAGCAGCAAGATGAAAAGATCAAAGTCTAGAGTTTGTAGAGGAAAAGTGCATAGAGAGAAGAAAGTCAGAGGAGGAGCAGAGTTCGCGAGGAGGAGTATAGGGAGAGAGAAGAGAGGAAAGGTAATGAGGGGCAGTAGAATGAATGCATTTATATGCTAGAAGGAGAAGTTTGAATTGGATACAGAAATGGAAGGGAAGCCAGTGAAGTGATTTGAGAAGAGGAGTTATATGAGTGTATTGGGGATGGTGGAAGATTAGCTGTGCAGCAGAGTTCTGGATAGATTGACGAGGAGAGAGATGACACTGAGGGAGACCAGCAAGGAGGAGGTTGCAATAGCCAAGATGGGAGATGACCGAAGACTGGACAAGAGCCTTAGTAGTGTGTTCAGGGAGGAAGGGACAAATTTTGTTAACGTTGACGAAACGACAGGTTTTAGCTATATGTTGAATACGTGATGGCTGGGGGGCTAAGGGAGAGAGAGAGTCACTGGGTGATGGCTGGGGGATCTAAGGGAGGGAGAGACACTGGGTGATGGCTGAGGATTAAGAATGAGAGAGAGGGAGACATTGATGATGGCTGGGGGGGTGCTAAAGGAGAGAGAGAGACAATGGGTGATGATTGGGGGAGAGTCAATAGACAGACACTAGATGATGGTTGGGGGGGCTATGAGAGAGAGAGAGAGAGAGAGAGACAGACAGACACACACACACTGGGTGATGGCTGGGGGAAGGTGTCATGAGAGAGAGAGAAAGAGACTGGAGGAAGCGTGGGGGTGGGTATGAGAGAGAGAGAGAGAGAGACATACACACACACACACACACATGCAGCCCACGAGTGACAGTCCCCATGACAGACATGCACACATGCACATGTACGCATCCCCTAACACTCCCCATGACAGATACACATGCAATCCCTGACACTCCCCTTCACACTGTCTGCAAACAGTGTAAATGCCTTTGAATATCGGGCCTTTAAATCTATGAATCCTTTAGGTATAACTTCTGAACTAGTTGATGATACGAGACTGTATTATTTGAGAACATGTGCATGCAGCATGTAAGTGCAGTATCAGCATTTAAAGGCAAGTTGTACAGAGAGGACAAGCTTCAGAAATCTACTTTTGTCATAGGAAACAACTTCTGTCATAGGGGATAGGGAGATAGTAGATTGAGTGGGTGGAGGGAACAGAGAGAGAGAGAGAGAGAGAGAGAAAAACTGGAGATGCTGAGCTATGAGGGGATGATGAGAGATGGTGGACAGAGACAAAAATACTTGACTCTGAGATGTGGATAGGGAAGATGAAGGGCAGACAGAGTGATCCTGGGCTCTGAGGGGTGGAGAGAGAGAGAGAGATGCTGGGCTCTGAGAAGTGGACAGAGGATGAAATTTGAATGGATACAGAGTGAGTAACGAAAGACATGGAGGAAGGAGCTAAAAGAGAAAGATCAGTATGTCAGAGACAGATGTAGAGAAGGAACGGAAGAAGACAGGAGGAGCAAGGAGAAATGGAAAATGGACAGCAGACACTGGAAAAAGGGTTAAGAGAAGACAGGGTAGCAGAAGAGAGACTGAGGCCATTGTGACTGAAAAAATAAAATGCCCTGACTACAGTGATAGGAAAAAAGTATTTTATTTTTAATTTATTAAGTGGAATATATTAATTTTGGGAAATGTGCATTATCGATGTCCATCTGCATTTTGTTCATCACAAAAGAAAATGCATTTCTATTTTTATTTTTCTGGTGTTGCCATAAACGTGAAGTTTGACTTCTTGGGGTTCCCAGTTCAATTATTGTCTTTCTAATTTTTGATCCTTTGTTTTGTATTTGGTGAGGGTCTGTGTGTGTTTTGTATGTTATGACTGAGGTACAGTAGTCTGTTAACATGCAGTTTCTGTATAGAGATCTGCAGTGGTAGCAGTCCCACTTTTTCTGTTTTCCCAGTAGAGAAGGTATTGGTGTTCTCTGAGACATATTGGTTTAATATTTGTAGTACTGTCTCTTCATGGGTAGGATTGGTGTCACTTGGACAATGTTTCTCCAAATTGGTGAGTTTTGCAGAAACCATGACAGTCATGAACCTCATTTCTAAGCCAGAGTATGTGGAGTCTGATCTCAGTCTCTCAAATGTATTGCTAATGCTCAGCGTATTACTTGCATTGTGCTAAAGAAAGTTTCCTTCTGGAGTTTGTAAGATGTAACAGGTATGGCTAGTTTGTTAAGATGTGCTTGGAAGTTCTTATTTATCAAGCCTCTGGCTCCCAATATAATGGGAAATATTTCTGTTTCTTTCTGCTACATTTTCTTGGTCTCTGACTGCATTTCTTTGTAATTCAGGATCTTCTGCCTCTCCACATAGTAACATAGTATATGACGGCAGATAAAGACCAGTATGGTCCATCTAGTTTGCTCAGCAAGGTGGCAAGAGTAGGTGCGTCCACCACTCCTTGCAGGTCACCCCTCTCTATGCCTTTGTTTAGGGGTGTATCCACCGCTCTGTGTAGGTCATCCATATTTGTTGAGATATCAGAGACAGTTAAATTTATTTTAATTTTATCCTGTTTCTATAAAGGGATCCATTCACTGCATCTGTCCCATGCCATTTTGAATTCTGTCACTGTATTTACCCCCACTACTTCCATCGAGGGGGTATTCCAAGCATCCACCACCCTTTCAGTGAAAAAATATTTCCTGACTTTGCCTTTCAGTTTACCCCTCTGCAGTTTCATGTTATGCCCTCTAGTATTACAGCTTATCTGTCTTTGAAAAAGGTTGATTTGTTCATTAATACTCTTTAACTATTTAAAGGTCTGCATCATATCTCCCCTGTCCCTCCTCTCCTCTAGAGTGTACATATTTAGATCTTGGAGTCTCTTTTCATACGTCTTCTGTCACAGGCTCCAAATCATTTTGGTCGCCTTCCTCTGAACTGTTTCCAGTCTTTTCATATCTTTTGTGAGATATAGTCTCCAAAACAACACATTATTCCAAGTCAGGCCTCACCAGTGACTTGTACAGTGGCATTAGTACCTCCTCCTTTCTGCTGGTAATTCCTCTCTGTCTGAAACCCAGCATCCTTCTGGTTTTTGCCACTGCCATGTTACACTATTTCGTTGCTTTGAGATCTTCAGAAACAATCACTCCCTGGTCCTTTCCTGGTCTGTGCATACAAACCTATTGCCCCTTATTTCATACAATTCCCTTGGATTTCTGCATCCCAAGTGCATGACACTGCACTTCTTCATATTAAATCTTAACTGCCAAGCATTAGACCATTCTTCCAGCTTTTGCAGCTCTTTCCTCATGTTTTCCACACCCTCAGGGGAGTCCACTCTGTTACAACTTTTCATGTCATCTGCAAAAAGACAGAATTTTCCATTCATTCCTTCCACAATATCACTCACAAATACATTGAACAATACTGGCCTCAAGACTGATCCCTGGGGCACGCCACTAATCACCTTCCAAACATCCGATTAGCAGGGCCGGATTTACCTTGAGTGAGGCCCTACGCCAACAAAAATTGTGGGCCCCCAGCAGGGGCGGCCCAAGGGGGGTGCGGGGCCTCATTTGCATAAGGGGCCTCATTTGCATAAATATTTGCATAATGTTACCATATACTAACTTTTAGTAAACGTGCCTCTTAATGAGTGTATGGATAAAGAAAGACTAAAAGATTTCTACATTACTATAATCCAGTGCCAACCCATAGCAAACCCGCCGTATCCTAACAGCACTACCAGGACTCACAAAGCACCATACTCTACCAATCAAAAGGCAACACTGCAAATATTAAACCAATACATTTCAGAGAACAACAATGCATGACCTACTGGGGAAAGAGAACAAGTGGCAATGTCAAATAGGAATTATATAAACAGAACACCTCAGCTCAGTTACACATGTAGAACATAGACCATCACCAAACAAGTAATCACAATTTAGAAACAGGAAGACAATAATTAAACTGGGAATCCCAAAAGCCAAACTTGGAATGTACAACACTGTAGAAATAAAACTATACATTAATTTGCTCTTGTACTAAACAAAGCGCAGACGTTAATGATGCACATTTACCAGAGCTGACATATTCCAATTAATAAATTCAAAATAAAGAGATATTTTTCTACCTTTTGTGCATTTTTTTCAGCTGCAATTGCTCCAGCCACTTTCTTCTGGTTTCTTCGTGTCTTCTGCTAACTCTCCATCGTCTGCTGTCCATTTGTCCTTTCTTTTCTCTTCTAGTTTTTTTCCATTCTCTCTCTACATCTGCTTTAACATACTAATCTTTCTCCTTTTGCTCTTTCCTCATTCCTATTTCATCCACTCAAATTTTACCCCTCCATCCTCATACCCACTTACTCTCCCCCAATACCCGGCCAATTGTAGATTTTTTATCCCTCCCACACAAAATATTTTTCCCTTCTCCATTTTACTCTTCCAGCCCCATCCCATTCTAATCCTCCCCCAACATCAGCTCCCTTCTAGTTCCAGCCTCACCCAGCATCCATTCCCTTCTAGTCCCTGCATCAGCCCATTTCCAGTCCTAGACCCCCATCAGCCCATTTCCAGTCCTAGCAACCCCCCAACCCAATACCAGTCCTAGCCCCCCCATCAACCCACTTCCAGTCCTAACCCCCCATCACCCCATTTTCAGTTTAAGCCCCCCCTATAACCCATTACCAGTCCTAACCCCCCATCAGCCCACTTCCAGTCCTAACCCCATTAGCCCACCTCCAGTCTTAACCCCCCAGCCCATTTCCAGTCTTAACCCCCCCATAGCCCATTATCAGTTCTAACCCCCCCCCAACAGCCCACAGCCCATTACCAGTCCTAACCCCATCAGCCCACCTCCAGTCTTAACCCCCCAGCCCATTTCCAGTCCTAGCCCCCCATAGCCCATTACGAGACAGCCCCATCAGCCCACAGCCCATTATCAGTCTTAACCCCCCCAAAGCCCATTACCAGTTCTAACCCCCACAACAGCCCACAGCCCATTATAATTATTAACCCCCCCAAAGCCCATTACCAGTTCTAACCCCCCCCCAACAGCCCACAGCCCATTACCAGTCCTAACCCCATCAGCCCACCTCCAGTCTTAACCCCCCATCCCATTTCCAGTCATATCCCCCCCCAATCGCCAATTACCAGACAGCCCATTATCAGTCTTAACCCCCCCCCCATAGCCCATTACCAGTCCTAACCCCCCCAGCCCATTTCCAGTCCTACCCCCCCCCCCATCGGCTCAAGTAAAATGAAATTTTAAAAAAGCAAAACCACTGGCTGCTACCAAGGCCGCGGCAGCATGGACGGTCCCGCGGGGCCCCCTCTGCCCTGCCGATTAGTGAAAGGAAGGTGATTCGTGGCATGCCTCAGGTATCAGTCCTGGGGCCGGTACTGTTCAATGTATTTGTGAGTGATATTGCAGAAGGATTGAATGGAAAAGTCTGCCTTTTTGCAGATTACACAAAAATTTGCAACAGAGTGGACTCGCCTGAGGGAGTGGATTTATTTATTTATTTAACAAGTTTTTTATACCGCCTTTTCCTTCAATCAAAGCGGTCACAAGAAATACAAGGTATAAACAAGGGAAACATAAACAGTATAGACATGACAACATATGGTAATGTAGGAAAAATAACAAGGGTTAACAATATAGTGGATTATTTATAAAGTATATACAATAGATGATATCTTAGTCATTTGTTGATCCATAGTGCTCAATGAAAAGTAAAGTTTTTAATTGCTTACGAAAGTCACTTAAAACATCAATTGTGGATAACATGAGGGAAGATTGCAAAAGCTGGGAGAATAGTCTAATGCTTGGCAGTTAAGATTTAATGTGAAGAAGTGCAGTGTCATGCACTTGGGATGCAGAAATCCAAGAGAATTGTATGATATAAGGGGCAATAGGTTTGTATGCATGGACCAGGAGAAAGATCTCAAAGTGACTGTTTCTGAGGATCTCACAGATAATTACTGGGAACTGACACCTCTATCATCAATGTCTTTCTGGTGTTTTTCTCCTTTACCACTATATCGCATCCAGTTTCTTATCTGTCGGAATGGGAATGTCCCAGGTGATCATAACCTCTTCATTTTCTGTAATTCTCTTAAGGTCATAATCCTAGTACTTTTCAGTGACAGTGATGTTGTAGTGTTTACAGAGTTTCCAATGGACAAGACGTGCTATTCTGTTGTGCCCTTCTGTATAGAAATTTTCTGCCATTAAAACTTCACAGCTAGCTATGAGGTAAGTCGTTGTTTCCAACTCTCATAGAATCGGCATATGTCTGTTTTGCCTGTTTTTTCAAAGCTCACTATAAACCATCTCATCCGTAATCTGCTGTCCTGGGCTGCAACTATTAATCTCTCATCCTTCGGTTTCAGTTCACCTCTCCTTAACTATTCATGTGTCCGTTCTTGATCAATAAAGAGTTCCTGGAGTAACACTTTGTATTTCCCACTGTATTTGTGCATTTGTTATTTGTTTTTCCTCGTTTGCTGCTTTAACTCCTTGAAGAATTTTTTCTTTTGTTTTGCAAATTCTGTTGCTTCCTTTCCTGTGTGTGCTTGTGGATTCTCACTCATTCCTTCTGGTCATTGGAATGCCTGTCCAAGTTTCTGGATGTTTATTTTCATATTTCAGCACTTTTTGCATATTTGAATCCAAATGATGCTGTCAGGTATATCTGGAAACTTGTGATAGTAGCTCTGTAGGTGTAATCAATCTCTATGAGGCCTAGCCCTCCTTCAGCTCTAAGAATGCTCTTGGCATACACTGATTCTTGTAAATTACTTCATGAGCATGGAGGAGTTTTCTTGTTTGCACATCCAGTTTTTCAAGATCTTTAAGAGGCTAGTCCACAATCTCAAAGCTATATGAAAGTACTGAAATTGCCAGTTGATTGATGGCTTGTATCTTATTCTGTGATGTTAAAGCACTTTTCAAAAATAATTTGAATCTCCTGTAATATTCTTTACTGAGCTTCTCTCTCAGTAATTTCTGCTTGAGTGTCATACCTTCCTCTACTCCGAGATACTTCCTGTTGAAGATTCTTGATTTCAGAGCCCTCAGCCAGGGAGATGTTTTCTATTTTGCTCAGTTTTCCTCTAAAAACGTTGCCTTAGCACACTTATCAAGGCCAAAAATCGTCCTGATATCATCAGGAAAGCTTTTCACCATTCAGAGTTGCTCTGCTAATTGTTGGTCGCTGGAACTGTAGAGCTTCAGATCGTCTACAAATAGTAGATGGGATGTTGCTTCTGGGTTATTACCTTCTTTAGGATTCAGGCTAAATCTGTATCCTAAAGAGTTGATGAGAGTACTCATTGGACTAAGTGCCACACAAAATAGAAGTGGCAACAGGTAATCTCCCTGAAATATTCCTTGCTGGATCTTAATGATGTACTGATCATCTTCATATTTCAAAAAGAGTTTGGTTTGCCACATTGTCAAAGTGGACTTAATGTACTCCATCAAACCAGGATTTATTTTGTACATTTCAAAGCAATTTATTGTCCAAGAGTGTGGGACACTGTCAAAAACATTTTTTATAATCAATCCATGCTATACTGAGATTTCTGCCTTTCTTAGCACTGGCCATGATGCCTTATTCAACATTAACTGGTCCTTAGTTTCATATGCTCCCCCTCATATTGCCTTTTTGCTCTATGGCCATGATGTTATTGAACTTAATATGATTATATATTCTGTCTGCATCTATTGCAGCGAAGAGCTTATAGGTTGTAGGTAAACAAGTTATTGGTCTGTAATTATTGAGAATATTACTTGGGTCTCCCTTTGGATGGAGAAATGTTTTTTTCTGTAGTGGGCCATTGCGGTGTTAAGTCTGGCTGCTTGAAAAATTTATTTTTGTTGTTCGCCAGGTCTTGGTGGTGGAGTGATGTTAATTGTTTGAGCCAAAAGTAGGTTACACCATCTAGGCTAGGGTTCTTCTAGTTTGGGGCTCATTTTAACCTGCTTTCCAGCTCTTTCATTGCTACTGCAGGCCATGCCATAGGATTGATGTTTGCTTTTTCTAAATGCTCCTGTATGGAGGGTAACCATTGTGCTTCTTGATTGTGCTCTGTAGGGACCTTGTATAGTTTTTTTCCTGAAGGTTTGTTTCAGCTTTATTAGGTAGCTTTTACCATATTAATGCTTTTT
Organism: Ichthyophis bannanicus; assembly: GCA_033557465.1. Classification (NCBI taxonomy): domain Eukaryota; kingdom Metazoa; phylum Chordata; class Amphibia; order Gymnophiona; family Ichthyophiidae; genus Ichthyophis; species Ichthyophis bannanicus. Next base: position 617,653,309 of record CM066031.1, on the reverse strand, counting down.
CCCAATTCCCTGTAGAATTGTTTTGGGTTCTCTCTAAATAGTTTATTTTGATATCTTTCTTTTCTGTTTTTTTCATATCTTTGCAGTTACTTTCAATTTATTGTTGGAACATATAAATTTCAGGTCTTCTTCTGTTAATATTGCATGTTTCAGCTTGATGTCTTGGGTCTTCCTCAATATCTTTGGTGATCTTAATCCTTTTTAGATACCCGTCTATCAGGTTTACCTATGCATGCAATGATTATATTTTTCCTTCAATGCGCTTTTTCCAAGGAGGAACTGTTATTATTCTCTTTTTCTTCTGGACCTGCACTTTAGTTGGTAGTATTCTTGCAGCAATAATTTTAGTTGCACAATATTGCATTTGATTTATCTTGGTGATGTCAATAAATGGTCCATTTATACGGGATATGGCCTTGTTCATCTTAATTATCATACTTCTAACCTTAGTTGTTAAATTTAACTTGGGTAATCCTTCCCTTGCCTGGAACCCTGCATATTCATCTCTTTCCATGTGGTCTAGGAGTTCTATCTTGAATTCCTCCACCTCTGGGTCTTTCTCCTCTCTTTCTTCCTCCTCTTCAGTTGATTTGTTGACCCGTCCTTTATTCAGCTCACTCTCCTGCAGTTCCAGATCTCTCAGCTCCATCTCCCCCTCAACTGCTCTGTCTTTTTCTTTGTATTCCTTTCTCCTGGTACCTACGTCTTCTCTTCTCTCTGTATTTCTTTTTCCATGGAAGCCCTTACTTGCTTCAAGTTGTTATCATTCACATACTTCTTTACTTTGATCTGTGAAATTAAAGATCTTAAATATGCATCCGTAGTTTTTTGCAGTTTTTCTAGTGGCAATTTTCCCTCTTTCTTCCAGTTTTTGGTGGTTCTCTTTGTATACCCTATTGATTTAAATATAGAGTTTTTAGCATAAAAATAGCAGTACATTATCTCCTCTATCTGCAGAAGTCCACTTAACCATAGTTCATTCTTTTAATGTTTTCATTAATTTCTGTGGTTTATCTCCTGCCACAGTGGATCCATGAACATGCTTACCATGGCCTTTATTTGTGGCAGCGATATTATCTACATCTGCAGTGCTTGCACTATTGCAACCATTATAATTAGCCCTAGTGCATAAGCCATGGACAGGCACCTTTTTATCCTGGATAACGTGCGGCTAGTATGTATTTTCCTTTTTCATTCCTACCATACGTCAATTATAGTGTCACCTTGCTGAGAGTTAGTGCAGATGTTATATAACAGAGTTACCATGTGAAGGTACTCAGCAAGACTTGAGGAGGGAACTTTATGCTCTACCCCTAAGAGATGCAGATTAATTCACCAACAACCTGACACCTGACTGTCATTTTTATTATTCTAGACTAATACAGCAACTCCTCGGAAACTTTTCAATATGTTTGGACAAAAGAGAAGCTTGTGAAGGGCTTCACTGGACTCCACTGGGGTGGGAGTGGGTAGCAAAAAATGTAGCACCGGTTCTGATGGGAGATGTCTACATTCTGGGTTCTATCCTCAAACTGAAGTGTCATAAGAACATAAGATATGCCATACTGGGTCAGACCAGTATCCTGTTTCCAACAGTGTCCAATTAGGTCATAAATACCTAGCAGTTTCCCCAAAAGACACAGGTTCCACAATGCTTGTATTGGGTCAAGCAGTGATATCCAGGGTCCCTTTTAATAATGGTTTATGGACCTTTCCTCCAGGAACTTGTCCAAACCTTTTTTAAACCCAGCTACACTAACAGCTTTTACTACATCCTCCGGTAACAAATTCCAGAGTTTGATTACACGTTGAGTGAAAAAATATTTTCTCTTATTAGTCTTAAATAGGTTACCCTGTAGTTTCATTGCATGTCCTCTAGTCTTTCTATATTCTGATGACGTAAACAATCGATCTATGTTTACCCGTTCCACTCCATTCATTAATTTGTAGACCTCTATCATATCTCCCCTCAACCGTCTCTTTTCCAGGTTGAAGAGCCCTAACCTTTTTAGTCTGTCTTCATAGGGGTATCCTTCCGTCCCATTTTCCATTTTGGTGGTTCTTTTCTGTACCTTTTCTAATAACGCTATATTCTTTTTAAGATACAGCTACCAGAATTGCACATAATATTCAAGGTGCAGTCGCAACATGGAATGATACAAAGGCACTATAATATACTTTGTTTTATTTTCCATTCCTTTCCTTATGATACCTAGCATTCTATTTGCTTTCTTGGCTGTTGCTGCACACTGGGCGGAGGGTTTTAACGTTATCCACGATGACGCCTTAATCTTTTTCCTAGGAAGTGGTTCCTAATGTTGAACCTTGCATCGTGTAACCACTGTTTCGGTTGTTCTTTCCTAGGTGCATAACTTTGCACTTGTCCATATTAAATTTCATCTGCCATTTGGATGCCTAGTCTTCCAATTTATCAAGATCCTCTTGCAATTTTCCACAATCCTCATGGGTTTTAACAGCTTTAAATAGTTTTGTGTCATCTGAAAATTTGATAACCTCACTCGTTATTCCCATTTCCAGGTCATTTATAAATATATGTTAAAAAGCAGTGGGCCCAACACAGATCCCTGGGGTACTCCATTATTCACCTTTCTCCATTGGGAAAATTGGCCATTTAGCCCTACTCTCTGCTTTGTATCTTTTAACCGGTTCCTGATCCACAATAGGACACTGCCTCCTATCCCATGACTTTTTAATTTTGCCAAAAGTCTCTCATGAGGGACCTTGTCAAAGGCTTTCTGAAAGTCCAGATACACTATATCAACCGACTCACCTTTGTTTACCTGTTTATTCACACCTTCAAAAAAACATAATAGATTAGTAAGACAAGATCTTCCTTGTCTAAAGCCATGTTGGCTGTCGCCCATTAAGCCAAGACTATCTACATTTTCAGTAAGTTTATTCTTTATGACGGTTTCTACCATTTTTCCTGGTACTGACCTCAGGCTCACCGATCTGTAGTTTCTCAGATCACCCCTGAAACCCTTTTTAAAAATTGGCGTTACATTGACCATTTTCCAATCTTCAGGTATTACAGATGATTTTAATGACAGTGTCAAGTGTTTGAATGTTACTTTGAATGGGTCTGGTCATCAGCATGCCTTGGTCTAGCTTTCTGAGCCTTTCTACTGGGCTTCATGACCAACTTTGACTGGACTTAGTCTTTCCAGACAGGAAGGCTTGCTACCTCACCTGCTACTCTTGAACCCATTCTAAGTGACATTAGGTCAGAGGCTACACCAGAGTTATGATGATCTTTATCCTGGTACCTGCAGGAAAATGAGGGCCTGTGAGTGAATGCTCTTGGGACACCTCTTGAAGCTACAGGCTTGCCTCTTGGACATCGTCCAGTAGAAAATTAACAAAGCAAAATCAAAGGGAATTATCACAGAAAAGATTACTTTTAAGACAGAAGTCTCTGGGGGAGTGTTGCCTGCAGTTTCACACGCTGCGGAGAGTGGAGAGTGAGAACAGCTGGTGCTGGAGCGAGCCGGCCCGTGCAGGGCAGTCACTGCTGATGTCATTTTGAGGCTCCATAAAGGATCTGTGCACGGAGCTGTTTCTTGGGAGTGTTGCCTGCAGTTTCACACGCTATGGAGCGTGAGAACAGCTGGTGCTGGAGAGAGCCGGCCCGTGCTTGAAGCTCCTTAATATATCTATAGTGCTTTACGCCGCTTAGCCGTCGGCGCTTGTTGGGGCATTTTCTAAGGGGTGTTTTCCAAGGGGGACATATGCCCCTTCTGAGCCCCTTAAGAGTACATTGGGAGCATTTATAGATCTGTGAAGTGGCAATGCCCGGCGGTATAAGGAAAAAGAAAACTCTCTTGGCTGTGTCTGCTGGTGGCCCTATGGACAAGCATGTAATATCTACACCGGTCTTAACAACACCAGGTACTGTTCCTTTTGACCCCTCACTGGAGGGGCCGAGTCTTAGCTCTCCTGAGCATACCCCTCCTCTTCCTCCTGGTTTTTTGGAATTGTCTGCTGTGCCTCAGTCCGGTGTTTTGAGTTCACAGAAGGAAGTTGTGCTCCCCAAAATGGTTTCTTGGTTGGAGCCCTCCACTCCTCCTGGTGACTCACAAGTCTCCTCCATTTCTCTTCTGGATATTTGGAAAGTAGTTAATCGTACTGAACAGATTCTTGCTGAGACTGTTCCCTCTTTATGTCAATTTATTAGGGACACTGTTATTAAATTTCAGAATCTTGATAGATTGGAACTTTGTATTCATCTATTTCGAGTATAGATACGCAAGTTAAATCATTTTCTTTATTCCAGTCTGCTATCATGAAAGAAAGTTCTATTATGTGTCAAAAACTTGAAACTTTAGAGAATATGGTTAGGTTTAAGAATTTGAGAGTTTAAAATTGTTTTTCTAGTAGTTTATTATCTCTATCAATATTGTTTAGGAAATATTTAAAAGATGTTCTTCTCCTCCCCACCACTGATGCTATAGTGTTTGCTAAATGTTATTATATTTCCTTAAAAATTGTTTCTCCAAGTGTTGGGGAAGGGGAAATAGCTGTTCTTGAAGATAAAAATGGGTTTAACTTGATTGTCTTCTTGGAAGAAACTCAAGATATTATTTCCACTAGAGCCACATTATTGGTAACTGGTTTCTGAAGAAGATAAAGTCTCTATTCTTAAAGCTTATTTTCGGAAAAGGACAAGCTTTATTGTGGTGATAAGGTCTCTGTTTTTCCTGATGTATCTCGCTTAACACGAGCACGTAGGAAGTCCTTTCTTGCTCTCAAGTCTAGAACTCTTGCCTTAGGCGCTACTTTATTCTTGCACTACCCTTGTAAATGCTTAGTATCTCTTGGATATGACAGGTTTGTCTTTTTGTCATTTTTGGATTTGGAAAGGTGGATTCTTGATAAGGAAAAGGTGCAGTGACTTTTGCTTTTCCTTTATGTCATTATGTCGTAGTTTAGAAATTGTCAGGCGGTGGGAGGGTATAATTAAATGACTGCTCTGTGTGGCAGGGACACCTTTCTTTGGTTTGGTGTTCCTTGCCTTGATTTTTCTTGTTATTGATTTCTTATGGCTTTCTCCCTGAGATGTGGGCTAATGTACTTGTTTCTCTATACTTTGTGAACATTGTATAGTTTTTGAAAATTTCAAAATTAAAAAAAAAAAGATATTAGTCTCTGAATGGGCAGTACATAGCTCAATGGAGCCGATGTTGCAAACTCAGCCCTGAGCTGAGGCAACAGCAGCACACAAATAAGAAAACTTAAGCCAAGCTGAAATTCCCGCCTAAAGGTTATCAGAAATGGAGATGTTGACCGAAATCAGAAAAGGAAATGCCTCAGAAGGCAAACAAGATCAGCATCCTCTTCCAAAAGTTTGTATCAGTAGAGGAGAAATCACATGCTCTAGAATCCTAGAACTTTGCTCTGAGTAGCACATTTGAAGTTTGAATAATACGTATCAATGATTTGTCTATTAACTTGAGATCCATGATCCCAAAAGCTCCAAGTGAAACCCATACTAAGAGAAAGGTTTCAGGCACGATGGATCTGTGGAACCTGTGAACTGAAATGGAATTGCTGAAGTGAAATCCACTATGCTCGGTACAATGATTAAAATCAGCAAACACCCAAATTCTGCCAGTGGAACCCCTTGTAAATACTTTCCTTGTAAACAAGTCAGATTAGTTTTTGAACAACTGTGAACTGGAGGTGTCTAAAAACATTCTTGGTCTAGAGAGTAACATAAATCTGGACAGTCACTTGACCATCCTTACTTTTGAGCACTTTCATCTGTGGTCTGCTGTATGATCTGATTGACCACTGCATAAACAACCCTGATACTGTCAGCAGCACAAAGTATGCGGGTGCAGTAAGTACATATGTGGTTGAAACTTCAGTGAATGTACATAGTTTTCTCCTGCAACCACCTTATGCCCCCCCCCCCCCCGTGCACCTCTTCTTTCTATGGCTAAACTGAGTGCATTTTGAGAGTATGCAGATACTCTTAAAAGGCTGGAAATTAGTTTAGGTGGACTTAGCCATTCTAACAGTATTTCTCCCAATCTTTTCCCATGTAGTTCCCGACTAAGGCTTTGAGAATTTACCCCATTATATATACAAGGTGCGATAAAAAAATATTGAGACTTGTACAATAAGACAAGAAGTAAACACTGACAGTTATTGCACTCAAAGTAGTCCCCTTCCAATAAAACACACTTCCTCCAGTGTTCTTGCCACTGCTGGAAATTTTGAAATATCTCTTTCTTCCTATCAGTGGTAATTTCAGGTTTGGAAACAAGAAAAAAATCACAGGGTGCAAGGTCAAGTGAGTATGGAGGTTGACAGACTTGATCGATTTGGTGTTTGCCCAAGAACTGCTGGACAAGATGTGATACATGAGCTGGGGCTTTATCATGATGAAGCAACCATTCACCATTCCTGTGCAACACTCTGGCCTCTTACGATGAACTGCATCTTTCAAAGGAGTCAGAACTTGGACATAGTACGTATTCCTTATGGATGGTTTAGCCTTTTGGAGCATACTCATGATGAATAATACCCTGGTAATCAAAGAAATCTGTGAGCATGATCTTGACATTGATCTTCACTTGATGGATTTTCTTGGGTCTGGGGAAGTCTGGAGTCTTCCAATGTGAGGACTGAGCCTTAGTTTCTAGGTCATTTATTTATTTATTTGAGAGTTTTTCTATACTACACTTTCCAGGAATCATAGGCAGTTTACAGTGAACAAAAACTTATTACATAAAACATGATAACAATGTAATCAGGGGCAATATCAAAGTCAAGTGGGTGACTTTGAGCATTGGATATACATTGGGATAGATCATAATTCATTTACAGTCAACATATTTACAAGCAACATATTTACAAAGTTGGTTCATATTCACAGCTAGTCAATAAGGGGTATGATATTAACTTATGAGCAAACAATGAGGGGGTACCCTCAGAGGCTGTTGCTATGTTGGAACCTTGTTGCTTGGCTCTGGTGGATCGCCAAAGTATGTCTTAATTTCCTTCTGGAATATCTGTAGATCCTTAATGAATCTACGTTTTTCTGGAAGAGAGTTCCAGAGTTTAGGAGCGAAATAAGAAAACACTCTAATACTTGTAGAGCGATTAGTTTTACGAAAGTCGCTAGGAACTGTTATGGTGTTCTGGGTGCAGCTTCTTCATGATCTTTCATCTGATAGTTTGTTGATTAATGTAGAGAGGTATGAGGGGGCTATATTTCTGAGTAGTTTAAAAGTGACCATTAATAATTTGTATCGCATCCTACTTAGAACCGATAAGCAATGAAGACTACAGAATAGGTGTTTTGTGGTCAGAGCTTTGGCTTTTGAATACTATACAGGCTGCAATGTTCTGGGCCATCTGAAGAAGATGGAGACTGTTTCGGGAGCTCCTAGATTATACTATTACAAAAAGCAATCTATACTTCAATGGTTCCACTAATTGTACCCAACAAGTCAAGATTGGACAACAGACATCCAATTTATACAAACAAGAGCAGGGCGTACCCCAAGGATCTGTCCTCTCAGTCCTCCTGTTTAACTTATACTTTCAGCCCATATGCAACATATTTAAAAACTTTAATGTAGGATATCACGTATATGCAGATGATATAATGTTATATCTCCCTATCATCATATCAGATTCCTTACCGCCTCAGATTTAGTCCTGCTTCAGTGAAATGGCACAGTGGCTAAACTCAAATAACCTCAAAATAAACTATAAAAAGACTGAGGTATTATATGTCACCAGGAACCATAATTTCATTCCTCCTTCCAAGATCCAACTTCATGAAGCTGAACTTGAAGTAAAACATGAAGTCAAATACCTTGGAGTAACTCTTGAATCAGTCACTTAACATTGTTACCCACATAAAACATATTATCAGCTCCGTTTATTATAAACTTAGAATGCTCCGACAGCTCAGACCATTACTCTCAAATCATGATTTCAGATCTGTGCTGCAAGCTATGATCACCCCACAGATCGCTTTTTGTAACAGTATATGCCAGGAGCTCCCGAAACAGTCTCTCCATCATCTTCATGTGTTCCTATTTGGTGTAGACGTGTGAGGAGAGGAATATGACTGATACAGACAAATGCAGAAGTGATGTCTAGAAAAATCCGAATAAAGGTTTTATGAGAGTTACCAATATCTCTAATCAGTTTATCAATGAGAGCTAGTAGGAGTGTCTCAATGTCATAATTAGGTCTGAAGCTGTATTGGTGCTCATCTAATGGGGCGTTCAGATCAATATAATCTTGTAATTGGGTTTGCACAACCTTTTCAATAACCTTTGCCAGGAAGGGGAGGCTGGAAAAAAGTCTATATGAAGCCGGGTTCTCTATATCCAGAGACTTATTTTTTTTGTCTGTTTTATTATTTAACTCCAAAGAGGAACATTACAATTGTATACATATACAGAGTTTTTCATCTTACTTTTACAGTTTCTTTATTCCCATTTACATAATTGACATTGGCGTTCCCCCCCCCCCACCCCCTCGCTTAGCCTCAATCTACTAATCCTATAGTTCCCCACCAATTTTCTCTTGCTCCTTCGTGGTTCGGCCTGTACCTGGCCATATCCAGCTTCTGGATTTGTCTTATGTCCTGCAGACATCTTCCACATTCAGTATTCAGGTTTACTCTGTTTTTGTGACTTTCGTCCTAATTATAGCAATGTCCGCTTAATACATTGAAAACGTAACATTTCAAAATGTGATAGATTTACCAAGTGGAGTTTGTTAATTCCCCTTATCTACTGTAGTGCTGAAAGGGTTCTTGTGTTGGGGTAAGTTATAACACCTTCCCACTCTTTCCTTAGTATTTATTACTTCTGGTTTCCCTTCTTCCATCTTAACCACCTTTCCTCCCACTGTTTCTGGTTCCCTTGGGTCACTGCGGTCATTCTTTCAAATGTCTTAGCTTCCCCTACTTTCCCCCACCAATCTTCCACTCAGGGGCCGGTCTGTGACTTCTATCTCCATGCAATGGTGACTCGGGCCATCAGAAGCAGTTTGGCTCGCAGGGAGGTGTGTCTCTCCTTTGTTTGCCGGTCACTCTCCAGTCCCAGGAGGAATTACACTGGGTCTGGGGATATGTGAGAGCGGAGCACCTTGCTCATTTCCTCTGCTACCTCTTCCCAAAATTTGTGTACTTTGGGGCACTCCCACCACATGTGGAAGAAAGTACCTTGGCTGCCACAGCCTCTCCAACATATCCCAACTGTCTTCCAACCCAATCTTTGCAGTAGCATAGGGATGAGATATAGTCATTGTAATATTTGTAACTGCGTCTGTTGCCACCCTAGTATTCCTATGGGCACCCATGTGAATGTTCTTCCACTGCCACTCCTTTAGGGGGTACCCTAGCCATTCCTGCCATCCTTCTGTGTGGGTGGGGGAGTTTTTATGTTTCTCTCTGAGGAGCCCTCCATAGAGCTTGTAGATGATTTGTTTCTTTCTGCCCCCCCCCTCAGTATTAAATCTTCTAACCACGTAGATTTCTTTCCTAACCAGGGACTTATATCAGGGCGCAGGATGAAAAAGTGCAACTGAAAGTATTGATAGAAGGGAATTTTTCTGCCCACCTTGATTTTAAGGTCTTTATGTGCTATACAGGCCCCTCCCAATATTAATTCAGAGAAGCGATTTATCCTCGCCCCCCGAAGGTCCTTTATAAGTGCTAAAACTTCTGGCACTGAAAAGAGTCTATGGTCTCTGATTTGGGACCATTTTGAAATCATTTCCGATAGGGTGCCCTGCTTATAACACATTTTCCTTATCCTCTGCATTAGGCATAGAAAGGGGTGTTATTCCCCTCCTCTGATCTTCCCCCTCTCATCTCCTTCCTTTCCCACTGTGACCCAGTTCTCAAGTATAGAAAAGGGAGAAACCATCTGTCTTTCTATGTCCACCCACAAAGCTCCCTCCGGCTGATCTTGGTGAACCTTGAAGGTTCTTAGGATAGCAGCTTGGTGCTACAACCATAGAAGCGGGAACTTTACCCCACCTTTTTCAATGGACTCCTATCCGGGCCCTTTTCCCACCAGAGATAATTTTAGCAGTCTCTTTTCCCATTTTTAAAGGAAATCTCTGTGGAGACTTATAGGGATTTGATTAAAAAGGAAACTGAACTTCAGGACTATGTTCATTCTTATAGCTGCTATTCTACCCATCCAGCTTAGTGTCAGGCTTGACCAATGAAGCAAATCACTTTCCAGTTGTGTTGCCAGTGTTGTATAATTGAGCCTAAAGAGGTCATATGGATCTCTTCCAATTTGGACTCTTAAGTACCGAATATTCTGGGTCGCCCATTTAAATGGGAAGTTTGCTAATTCCCCATGGGAGAGTCTTCCCAGGTTTACCACTTCAGTCTTATTTAGATTGACCTTGAAGACTGAGACTCTCGAGAACCTCTCGATTTCTGTTAGTAAATGTGGAAGGGATTCTCTGGGGCTAGCAGAGCCCATGCTAGGGTTTCTAGCACCCCCCTGCAACCTATAAATCGGTGTCCCTCTCTCATTATTATTAATGTTGGCTGTACCCTACCCTCCTTTTTCCCAAAACCGCTTTGTAAACTCTTTTCAAGCGATATTAGTATTTCTCCTTCAAATTCAGTGTTGTAAGAAATTGCAGCAAAAGAGCAAATGCATAGCCAAAATAAAAATACTTATCATACAAACAGGCTGTGATAGTCCAAAAAAACCCCAAATCTGATTCTGGTTATCTCACTAACAACAACATAAACATTCTCCAGTGCCAGGCATATTGCAAACTAATATAAAACACTGTAAAAGTCACTGAAAATCTACAAAGTCAAATCTACCATACCATACCAGCATACACTTCCAAAACACATACAATAAGGGGCCTACCCAGAAAAAAGCAGCACTACAAATACTGCAATGGGCCCCAAAACCTCCATACACCTATTTGAAAAACTGTAAAAGTCAAATTACGGCAGGACAGATCCCTACATACAAACTTCATGTTAACAGAACACCTGGCCTTGGTCACACACTCAGAACACAGACCCTCACCAAGTACAGAATAAGTGACCACAACCTAAAATAAAAATAAAAATATGTAGACAAAAATTAAAATGAAACCCCAAGAAGCCAGACTCCGCATGTGGTGCCACACCAAATAAGAGATGCAGTTCCCCATACTGTTTGAAATATAAAGATAGCGCAAAGTCCAGTCACTAAATTGAAAATACAATTATTTTTTCTACCTTTGTTGTCTGATGATTTTTGATCATGCTGGTCCTGATCTGAGGTTTCTGTTTTCCTCTGTCTTCTCTTAGCTCTTTTTCTATGGTCTATAGTCCATCTGCCATTTCTTGTCTCTCCTTTTGCCGCCTTCATTTTCTTCCATCAGTCTTTTTCCAGTCCCAGTAACCCTCCCCAGCATCAGCCCCCTTTACAGTCTCCCCTCCCAGTACCTTCCAGTGTCAACCCCCTTGCATTCCCAGCACTACCACTGGTGTCTATTCCCTTTTAGTCCCCCTCCTTCTCCATTGTCCAGCCCCTTCTAGTCCAAATAGCATACCCGGTATCAGCAAACCTCCGGTCCCAATGCCCCCTCCCATGTCAGTTCCCTTCCAGCCACCCTCTCCTCTGTCCATCTGTCTTCCAGTGCCATCCCCAGGTGTCAGCTCCCTTCAAGCCTCCACCTTCCCTCCACTCTCCTCCTTCCCCTCTTTTCCACTCCCTTCCAACCCCCCATGTGAGCTCCCTTCTAGTCCCCACCTTCCCCCGTCAGTTCCCTTCCAACCCCCTCCTATTATCCAGCCACCTTCCAGCCCCATCCCCAAGTGTCTGCTCCCTTCCAGCTCCCCCCTTGTGTTTGCTCCCTTCCAGCTCCCCTGTTTGCTCCCTTGTAGCTCCCCTATCTGCTCCCTTTCAGCCCCTTCTCTGTCTGCTCCCTTCCAGCTCCCCCATGTTTGCTCCCTTGTAGCCCCCATGTTTGCTCCCTTGTAGCCCCCATGTCTGCTCCCTTCCAGATCCCCCCGTGTCTGCTCCCTTACAGCTCCCGTGTCTGCTCCTTTTTAGCTCCCCCCATGTCTGCTTTCTTTCAGCTCTCTCGTGTCTGCTCCCTTGTAGCCCACCATGTCTGTGCCCTTTCAGCCCCCCGTGTCTGTTCCCTTCTAGCTCCCTCCATGTCTGCTCCCTTTTAGCCTCCCCCGCCCGGTGTCTGCTCCGATTCGTCCTTCAAAAAAGAAAGCAGCCGTGGGAACATTTCTCAGTTCCTGTGGCTCTGCTAACTTTTAAACTGCTGAGTCATGGTATTTCTAATAGCAAGAATAAGCATTTTCTGTTTCTCGTAAGAAACAGGAAATGCTTATTAGAAACTCCGCGACCCAGCAGTTTAAAAGTTAGCAGAGCCGTGGGAACAGAGAAATGTTCCCGCGGCTGCTTTCTTTTTTGAAGCGGTAGGTGGTGGGTGGCTAGCGACAGTGCCCCCCGCCGCCAGCGCCCTCCTGCCACGCTTACCCAGCTTACCGAGTAGTGCCAGCCCTGGGGGCTAGAGACAAACAGCAGAGTGTCATCTGCATAATAATAATATTTTGTGATCTTGTTTCCCTATTTTTATTGGGCAGATATCTGGGTTTTCCTGTATTCTGGCCACAAAAGCTTCTAGTACCATGGCGAATAACATGGGAGAGAGGGGGCACCGCCACCTCATACCTCTCTACAGTGTGAAATACTCCAATCTGCCGCCATTGGCCAAGATCCAAGTTCAGTGGATCCTATAGAAAACCCTCCCCTAAGTCAAATTTTTTAAATAATTTCAAATAGGAACCATCATTCAACTGGTCGAAGGCTTTTTCCGCATCCAGTGCCACACAGAGAGCTGGATTATTTCTCTCCTTAATTAAGTGGAGGAGATTTACTGCACATTTTAGATTGTCTGAAATTAAACGCCCTTTTATAAAGCCTGTTTGATCAGGATGTGTCAATTCTGAGAGAAGGTTCTCAATGGGTTTGGTGAGGATTCTGGTGAACAACTTAGCATCAGTGTTAATTAGGGCAATCAGCCTGTAACTGCTGCATGGATGAGGAGGTTTGCCCTCTTTTTGTAGAACAATAACATTAGCTTGGTCCATTGAGTCTGGCAGAGGGTTGCCTCTCAATGCTACTGAGAATATTCTTACTAGGAGGGGGGATAGTTCTGCTGCCAGACATTGATAGAATTCTACCGGGTATCCATCCCCACCTGACACCTTTCCCTTGGGCACTGCTCTAATTACCTCCTGAACCTCGGTGCCCTTTATTGGGGCCCCCAGCCTTGTTGCCTCCTCCTCCCTGAGTTGCGGGACATTAACTGATTTAAAGTATTTTCCCAGCTCCACCTTTGATAACTTACTTTTGGACCTATATAGGTCAGTATGAAAAGCCTGAAATGCCTCACAGATCCCCTTAGTGGTGTATTTTTTCCCCATTTGGTCCCTGAATCTCAGCTACTAGTCATGATGCTCTTTGTTTCTTCAATTGCCATGTGAGTAATTTACCTGCTTTGTTGTTGTTGTTGTTAAGTGCCGTTGAGTCGGAGTCGACTCATGGCGACCCTCTGGATAGCTATCCTAAATTGTGTTCGGTCTTCAGTTAGGCGGCTCATTGTTGACAGACTGGTACCCGTAGCTGCTGTTATTGTATCAATCCATCTCATTGCTGGCCTGCCTCTTTTGCGTTGACCTTCTATCTTGCCAAGCATGATGTCTTTCTCTAATGATCTCTCTCTTCGCATGATGTGTCCAAAGTATGAAAGTCAAAGTCTTGTCATCTGAGCTTCTAAAGAAAGCTTAAGTTTGATCTCCTCTAGTACCGACTGGTTTGTTCTTTGGGCAGTCCATGGTATACACAGTATTCACCGCCAGCACCATAATTCAAAGGCATAAATTTTCTTCCTGTCTGTCTTTTTCACTGTCCAGCTTTCACATCCATATGATGTTATTGAAAATACCATGGCTTGAACAAGTCGAATCTTTGTATGGAGAGAGACATCTCTGCTCTTGAGAATCTTATCTAGGTCTTTCATAGCCATTCTGCCAAGAGCAATGCGTTGTTTGATTTCTTGACTGCTTGTTGCTTCCTTATTGATAGTTGATCCAAGTAGGTTAAAGTTGTTCACAATTTCAATTTCTTCTCCTTCAACGATGAACCTGTTGATTATGCCAGTTGTCATGATCTTTGTCTTCTTTACATTAAGGTGCAGGCCCATTTTGAGACTATGTTCTTTGATTGTGAGAAGCAAATGTTTCAGATCATCTTCACTTTCAGCCAGTAATGTAGTATCATCAGCATAGCGAAGGTTGTTGATGAGTCTTCCACCAATCTTCACACCTCTGTTGTCTTCATACAATCCTGCTTCTCTGATGATTTGTTCTGCATATAAATTAAACAGGTAGGGGGAAAGTATGCAGCCTTGTCTTACACCTTTGCTTATTTTAAACCATTCTGTTTCTCCTTGTTCCGTTCGAACTGTTACTTCTTGATCAATGTACAGATTGCGCAAGAGAACGATCAGGTGTTCTGGTATACCCATGCTTCTTAATGTGGCCCAGAGTTTCTCATGGTTTACACAGTCAAAAGCCTTGTTATAGTCGATAAAGCACAAATAGATATCCTTTTGGTATTCTTTAGTCTTTTCAAGGATCCATCTCACATCCACAATGATGTCTCTCGTTCCTCGCCCTTTCCTGAACCCTGCTTGCACTTCAGGTAGTTCTTGTTCCAGGTATGATTGTAGTCTCTTTTGAATAATCTTCAGTAGAATCTTGCTGACATGTGGGATCAGAGCGATTGTTCGATAATTTCCACAGTCAGTTGATCACCTTTCTTTAGTATTGGTATAAACACAGATCTTTTCCAGTCAGTTGGCCATGATGTTGTCTTCCATATTTCTTGGCAGAGCCTTGTAAGTATGGTAACAGCTGCATCAGATTGCTGCAATACTTCTATAGGAATGCTATCAATGCCTGGTGCTTTGTTCTTTGATAAGGCTTTCAATGCTGCTTCAACTTCTTCTTTCATCACCAATGGTTCCCGATCATAAGGTACAGGTTGAAACGGCTGTTGGTCCACTTGATCTTTATCATATAAAAACTCTGTATATTCCTTCCACCTTTTCTTGATCTTCTCAGCATCATTCAACATAGAACCTTGAGCATCTTGTAACATTCCAATTCGAGGCTAGAACTTTTTTAACTCTCGTAGCTTTAGGAAAGCCGATCTTGTTCTTCCTCTAATAGATTCTGCTTCTATTTCCTTGCTAGTGTCATTGTAGTACTTTTCCTTGTCCTGTCTTGCTGCATGTTGGAAATCTCTGTTGAGTTCTGCGATTGTCTTTCTTTCTCCTCTGGCTTTAGCTTCTCTGAGTTTCTGGGCAATTTTCAGAGTTTCTTCCGTCATCCATTTTGACCGCTTTTGCTTTTTCACCTTTTGTAGACACTTCTCGCTTTCTTCCAACACAACCTTCTTGATGTCGTTCCATAACTCTTCCAGAGCTTTGTCATTTGTATCTAAAGCAGCAAATCGATTTTTCAGGCAGTCTTTAAATTCCAGTGGTATATTCTCAAGGTCATATTTTGCTGCATTCATGAGTGGTTTGCTCTTTTTCAACTTTAGCTTGACTTTGCATACTAGTAGTTGATGATCTGTACCACAGTCAGCTCCAGGTTTTGTCTTTGTTGATGTTATAGAACTTTTCCATCGTTGACTTCCACAGATGTAGTCAATTTGATTTTTATACAATCCATTGGGTGAAGTCCATGTCTACAGTCGCCTCTTGTGTTGATGGAAGAAGGTGTTTGAGATGAATAGATCATTGGTCTTGCAGAATTCTATCAGTCTTTCTCCAGCTTCATTTCTGTTGCCAAGTCCATATTTTCCAACTACTTTGCCTTCTTCTTTGTTGCCAACTTTTGCGTTCCAGTCACCCATGACTATCAGGATATCCTGTTTGCATGTTCTGTCAATTTCAGCTTGTACTTGTTCATAGAACTCTTCAATTTCATTCTCTTCTGCAGCTGTTGTTGGGGCATATACTTGAATTATAGTTGTGTTGATAGGCATTCCTCGTAGACGAATAGAGATTAAGCGTTCGCTGACTGCATTGTATTTCATTACAGTTCTTGCAAGTTTCTTCTTTATTATAAATGCAACACCATTTCTTCTTTGTCTTTCATTTCCAGCATAGTAGACCATGTGATCATCTGATGCAAAGTGCCCGATGCCAGTCCATTTCAGTTCGCTGACACCCAACAGATCAAGTTGTACACGTTCCATTTCATTCTTGACCACCTCCAACTTCCCTTGGTTCATGCTTCGTACGTTTCATGTTCCAATGTGTAAGACATCTTTACATCTTCTGACTCTCATTTCATGCGCAACTATATCAGCAGTCAGACTTCCCGAGGGCTTTGATCCAACCACATCATAAATGCTGGCTTTACTCTGAAAAGTCTTCAGCTCTTCCCCAGTAGCTAGTTGAGTGCCTTCCGACCTGGTGGTCTCATCTTCCAGCACCATAGCACAATTTGTTTTGTTGTAACTATCCATTGGGTTTTCATGACAAGATACAGAAATAGATTGCCGGGCCTTTCTTCCGCGCAGTTTAAGTTTGGTGTTGTTGCCGTTGTCACAAAAATGTGATCCTCCGCCGTCAACACTATCCCATTCTGCTGCTGCCCAGATGGGTGGTTTGTCTTGGTCTGGCACCTCAGCTGAGACCTGTCCATCTTGTGAGACCCTGCCAGTAGTTAAACTACCGACAGTTTAGCTCTCAGCATCACTGATGCACGCAAGCCCTCACAGCACGACAAGCTGCAAACCAAGTGAGAGACCTGCTTTGTTACCTTGTTCCATATACTGTCTTTTAGTTAAGCTCAGTAGGCATACAAACAAAAAGAAAACACAACTCTACCTATCACCCTCAATGGTAATAGATTTCTCTGCATAAAAGTATGCGTTAAAATTAAAAATGGAAGAGCAAACCTCAGAACCCTCTGACACCCCCACAGTTCACACAAAGTGAGCTCAGGTGTGCCGGTGAGGTTAAGTATCAACGGTTCGCCAATCCACCAAACATATCAAAATTACAGAAGTCACCATTAGACATTGATACTCACAAGATTCTCAAAAACACATCTGCAAAATACATGATGTTTTCAGAACAATCATAATATAACACAAACATCAATAATGCACAAAAATCAGAATCTTAGACTGTAGGACTCCTGGTTTTGAACCATCAAACACATCAAAACCTGACGCCCGCCGAAATGTTCCTCTTGCGTTTCGCCACCGCTGCTTCAGGGGAAAATGATTCTAAAACAAAAACATACCACAAACATGCTATGTATTACTGCTACCACCCTCAGAAAGTACCACTTCCAAACATTCTAGCAATTCAGAACAGAAACACTCCTACCTGGCCATCTTCAACAAAGGGCCCAACCAAACAAAGCCATCTTCAACCGACAGGCTCCCAACCGCTATTATCGCTTCAGCATATCACTCAGAACATCCAGTGCCAGATACCTGTATAAAAACACCACACAAACACCTCCCACTTCTCTCATCCAATCAGCTTGTCCGCTCTAAACACAAACTCCCCAATCCACACCTGAATTCAATCCTTCAGATATCACAGTCACAAGTTGGAAGATCCAGTGCTATTCCCTATAAAGCAGATGTTGCTCGCATGTTCTCCCCCTTGAACCTACACAAATCCGCTCTAGACAGAAACATTGCAAATCCAAAAAACAATGTCCCTTCATAAGACAATGCTCAACCAAAGGAGCCTCACTCCGTTTGCAATACAACCGACTCTTGTGCTCACTGATCCGTACCCGAAAGGGACGGATCGTTTTCCCAATGTATAGCAAGTGGCATGGGCAAAAAATCCCATAAACCACATAATCCGAGTTGCAAGACTGGAGGTAGTTGTATTGATTTTGGATATTATATTGTTAAGGCATTTTAAACTGATTTTGTGGAAGGTCTGCCATCCTACAGCTGCGGTATCCTCTGTGTTCGTTTAGAAGGTGGTATCTTTTGGGGCTCTTTTCAGTTTATTCATCAAATGGGTGGCCAAGGTCTTCAGATTTATAGAGAAGTTATTTGTTTCAGTTTTAGGTGTCTTGAGTGATTTAAGTATTTCAAATAACTCCCTGGGGCTGTTGAGAGATTTGGTAAAAATCTTGGAGTGGTATTCCCTTTTTTTGTTGATAGAATCTTTATATTGTTTGAGTGTGTTCAAATATCTTATTTTGTCTACAGTAGGTTTTCTGGTTCTCCAGTTGCGCTCAAATCTTCTCAAGGATCTTTTTATCTTTCTAAGGTCATTTGAGTACTAGTCTTCTGAATACCTTTGCCTATTGCTGTATTGGAGTTTAGGGGCTGAGGAGGCTTTAGCTAACATAGTGTTCCAGTTTTCCACTGAGGTATCTAAATCCATAGAAGTGGAGTCAATTCTGGGGAGGATCTCATCTAAGAAGGCTTCCTTCTCGAATGCCTTATATCTTCTGGTATGAATGACTTTATTCTCTGATAATGTGTGTGGAACTTGGGGATGGAAAGCTGAAGTCCATTGGATAGTGGTCAGACCATGGGACTGGCCTTGTTTTTGGAGGGGAAAATAAGTGATGTTGGCAAAGCTTGCTGGCCATAAACCCATGATTCATCACCAGTAATAATCTTTTTGATGAAATCGGAGTCATTTTCAACACATTTCAACAACCCCCTGGCTGCAGTCGCTCTTCTTTTTGGTCAGGGGACAGGAGTATCGGCACAAATTTTGAAGACACAGCTCATCCCCAAATCGACAGTAAGAATGGACTATACAGACCCAAAACTGATGCCCATGTCCTCAGCAAGCTCCCTGATAGTCAAGCGACAATTTTAGCATATTGTGGCATACACTTCTTCAACTTTGTCTTCATTCCTGCTTGTGGATGGCCTTCCAGAACGTTCATCACTGTCAACACTTTGGCGGCCTCTTGAAAACGTTTGTACCAGTCATAAACTCAAGCACAACTCATGCATTTATTGCCATACACTTGCTGTTACTTGACATAAGTCTCTTTGCACGAATCTCCAAGTTTCTGGCAGAATTTAATGCAAATTCACTGTTCAATTTTTTCACTCATCATAAATCTGACAAACTGCTTTTACACGATACCAAACATCATGAGATTAAAAAAGGTACAGGTGTTTTGCAGCCACGCTACACTCTGCACATGCAGAGCACATAACTAGGTCACTGCATGCTTAATAGCATTGTGGTGCGACGTATTGATGCTTTCTGATCACATCTCGTATGTTGCAGTATTTTGCTCCCTGTCTGCATTTTCTTCCTGGAATTCAACAGAAAGTTTTTGTTTTACTGCAGATGTCTCATAGGTCTCTTGGGTAGCTTTTTATATTTAAGAGAGAATAACTGATTGTAACCATATTTGAATGTACTGCCACAATTTACATCAGCCTTTCTGGCAGAGTGTAAGACATTTTTTTTTACAACTTTATTTAACAGTTTTACTTTACAACAGAATGTGGACAATAGCAAGATTTTTTGACAAGCGTTATAACTAATTCAAAAGAAAATCAAAATAAAGAAAAATTAATTTTAAAATTACTGGATGGTTAGTAGGAATATGCACTTAACCAGTAGCAAACAGCAACAGGCACAATCATCAGTCAGGAGCTGATTGGAGATAATCATCAACCAATCTCCAGATTCTAAGTGAAGAATGTAGTATATGACATTAACCCACTGACCGGTGATGATGCTTTCTGATCCCCTTAATATATGTTAGTTATCTCATGTTAATTACCCATGTTAATGGTATGTAAACCAGTCCGAAGGTAAATTTCTCAAATTAAAATTAGTGTGCTGACATTAATGTTAATGCAAAAATTTAACTACATCTATGTATTTAAATTTCTTGCAGTAAAGAGATCTGAGTTAATGTTCACAAGCTTTAACATGCATTATTTTGCTATGTGTTCATATGTAATACAGTAGAATAGTAATGATGGTGGATAAAAGCTAAATTGGCCCATACGATCTGATTTGCATAATTATGCAACTTATTACTTACTTACTTTGCATAGAGTTTGCACGGCTCCTCTTGATAATGTGTGCAACTGAAGTAATGTACATTAATAGCATGTTAAATGCAGTGACGTCTCAATATCATACTTGCAGAGAATAAATTTATCTGAAAAAGTCTGATTTCATTTTCTGTCTCAAGTTTGGCCAGATTTTGCTGATCATTTGCAAATACCAATGAGAACTGGTGAAACAACGGCAAACATGTTCTCACATACCTTGGCCATCATTGTTTTCAGCAAGAAATCTTTGTTACTCACTTGATGGCAGATATCGTCCCAGTTCTTTCTGACTGACCCCCAGCTACTGATACTGGAAGACTTCTTGTCCAGGTACAGACTGATCTGCTTGGTTGATCTGTTCTAAGGCTCTCACTTTCTCTGTGTATTCCACCAGACACTTATTCAGGCTTTCAAAGGATGATTCTCTTCCCTTTTCCAGCCCTTGGGTAAATGGTACAACTTGAAAAGAGCTAGGCAGGCCCTGTAAAACAACACTGCTGATCCCCAGGGTTCTGTGAGACAAGTGCGTTCCGAGGCTGCTGACCGCACCAGCAGAGACAGTACTTACATAAACTCCAGATGGTCTAGACAGACATTTTGCACCTCCAATGTTCGTCCTACGATTGATACCCCCATAGCCATCTGGTGAAGATAAAGTGGATTGTTGAGTCAAGAATGAAGATCTGTGCCCTGGCAAAGGCATGCTGAAGCCAGATTCAACCACACAGCAAGTTTTCTGCCACTTGCCCCAATGCTGTACTCACACTGAGGCTTTCCTTGGGAAAAGAGATTTGGTGAGAAGCTTTTCTGTTTGCTGCTGCCTTGTCGGTAATTCTGGAGCACAGTATTGTAAACTGTCACATTGCCTGAAGTTTCTCACTGTGTCAGCAGTCTATTTCATGCAAAATCCAGCTGCCACGGCCATGTCAAAAGAAAATAGCAGTGTGCTTTATCACAAGCTGTAAACTCATCATTCCTTTTCACATCAGTTGCAGTGAAAACACTGTGAACCAAATAAAGTGATTTTTTTTCTGTTTTACAAATGGTATTTAGATAGCTGTAGATAGTTCCCCCAGTTGAAACCCAAGTTGTATCTCCAGTTCATTGTAAGTGCTTAATAGTGCGCCTGTTCTGCACAAAAATGTTATCTGTAAACCACACTGATTTTAAAGAGCACGGTATATAAAAACAATAAAATAAATAAATATTTAGTTACATTTTTGTCTGCTCTGGGACCATTTCCAAACTGAATTGGGAGAAAGACCTCATGTACTTTTTTACCTCTGAATGTTGCACTAGTTCTCAATCTAAAAGAACCAATGGCATAAGTTGTAGTGGGGGGACCCCAAGCAAAATTTTACTAAGGGGTCTCCAATCCAGGGGGGGGGGGGGGTATGCGTGCATGCAACTAGCCTTCCTTCACACACACCCTTCCCCAGTGCATCAAAAATGTACTTTAAGTTTGCCGCGAGTTGAGCCTGTTCTTGCTTTTAAACAAAATTTTTCTTGCCTAGCCATGTTCATCTCCCACTGCTGTTCGAAGTCTCATGATAATAGCTGCAAAATCATGCAGCTGTTATTGTGAGACTTTGGCCCTGCAGTGGGAGATGAATGCTGCTGGGTAAGAAGAGTTTTGTTTAAAAGCAGGAACAGGGCAGTGCATGGCACACTTCAATGTAAATCATTTTTGTTGCACTCTGCCTCGCCCATCACAATGCGGGGTCAGTGGAACAAATGGGCCCCCTTGTTGCCTGGGCTCCCCCTCCATGCTGTGGGGGCTGTTTGGGCAGAATCTATGCCACTGAAAGTGCATAAGTGCTTTTACTTTGAAATTTTCTACAAGTACAAAGTATGTGCGGCTCCATGTCCCTGCCTTTTGTTGCCGTAAAGGAATACTAAGCTGAGGTAGCATTGAAAGCATTATCAAAGAATAAAGCACCAGGCATTGATGGCATTCCCATTGTAGTTTTAGAGCAATCGGATGCAGCTGTTACCATATTTACAAAGCTCTGCCAGGAAATTTGGAAGACAACATCATGGCCAACTGGAAAAGATCTGTGTTTATATCAATACTGAGGAAAGGTGATCCGACTGACTGTGGAACTTATTGCACAATCGCTCTGATCCCACATGCCTGCAAGATTCTACTCAAGATCATTCAGCAGAGACTGCAACGAGAACTACCTGAAGTGCAAGCAGGGTTCAAGAAAGGGTGAGGAACGAGAGACATCATCGTGGATGTGAGATGGATCCTTGAAAAGACAAAAGAATACCAAAGGGATATCTATATGTGTTGGGAAAAAAAGGTGCGAAGACGTCAGGAAAAGAAAATTAAAACTACAAAAATAGACCCGAATTAAAACTACAAAAATAGACCCAAACTCGACGCAGAGGCAATGAGGTCGGTGGCAGGAAGAGTACCGGTGTGATACCGGAGATGAGTATGAAACTCGGAGAGAAAAATCAACTTTTTCTGGGGACAAGTCAGACAAATGTCTGAAGGGCTCTGCGGAAAAAAGGAGACTGAGCAAGATGGCACCCTTGGATGGGGAGGGGACCATGCACACGTGGTGGCATCTCCCAAAGGCTTTGTTTGAAATCTGGGGGGATGTTTCCGTGAGGGCTCCGTCAGTGCTGACGTCACCCATATGTGAGGACTGACTTCCTGCTTGTTCCCGGAGAAATCATCTGTATTCAATGGCTGTCCTAACTATGCGGTTTAGCTATCTAGTTCAGCAATGGGCAAACTACGGCCCGCGGGCCGTATACGGCCCGGCAGACCTTTTAATCCGGCCCCTCCTGTATGGACGGCATGGTAGTGGCTGGTTCTGAGTCATTGTGATTTTCTGCTCCTCATTGGTCACGTCTCCCGCCATTTCTTGTTTTGGTAGTTTCTGAAGAGGGGTGACCGGTAGCGTTTCCGTAGCATCATAGATTTTCCTTCCTTTCCACCGCCGTACGGGTAGTCTGGGTGAGAAAACACTTTGCCAAAATCTCACTTTTCTTGGTAGATCGGGCGCGAAGGGGTGGTGGTTCTTGCAAGATTAGGGCAGTGTGGGAAATGGTTTGTTCTATGGGGGCGGAGCCTCAACGTTCCCAGAACGTTTTCGGGCTGTTTATAGGGGGCGTGTCCAGAACGTGGAGATCCCGCCCCCTGCTTATTGGGATTTAGGATGCTGGGGTGCCATCTCTGGTTCCAAATGAGTTGGAAATAAAAAGGACCCGGAGCAGGAGAAAACTGACTGTGTTTAAAAACCAAAACAAAACCAAACCCGGTATTAATCATTCTGAGGTGAGGTGGCAACACTGGAGGAGAACTGACAGGGCAAATGGGGGGGGGGGGGAAGCATGTCAAATGGAGAAGGGGAGATAAAGAGGGAGGGAGGTAAATATTCCTGTGTTGGAGAAGGGACCCTTGAGGGCTGGAGAATGGGAAGGATGAAAGGGGGGGGGGGAGGTTAGAATGACACGGAAAGAATAAGTGGATATAAGGTCTGTATTTCTCTGTTCCTCAATTCGATAATACCCTCCTCCCTCTTTTTCTGTTCAGCACCACAATATCCCCTTTGCCATATTGTCTACAGTGGAATAACCCTTAACAGCTCAGCCATGATTCTTCCTCCACTCTAAGGCTCCGGCCATTAAACTGCACCCAATCTGCTCTGCGTTGCTCATTATGCAACAAAATCATACTACAGTAACCAAGAAATAAAGGTTAGCCAATAAATTAATTGTGATACTGTACTGATATACAGTTAATAAATTCCGTAATGTAGCAGCAGATAAGCATGCAATAAATAAATCCAGGAGTCTTTTCAAGGATCCAAGCCAGTTTAATGTGCACATGGCTCAAGCAATAAGCAATTTCAAAATGGCTGAGCAATGGCTTCTAGTAAAACAACAACTTTTATAGCTTTCTCGTCCATTCTAAGCATAGGCAAACTTTTCATTGGTCCCAGTACCCCTCTCACCCATCTATTGGTCCCGGTACTGATATGGCTACCCAATCGGGACTCTGGTCTGGGCTCAGCACCTGGTTGCCCCCCTTCTAGTCCCAATTACAATGGTCAGTGTCTCTAACTTGTTACATCTCTCCTCCAAGGTCGCTTAGCTTGTTAAAACATATGGGAAGCAGGGCACTGTAACTTTGCTTTTTGCAGAGTTAATTAATTCCATAGAAGCATAGCACACCTTATCAGTACCAATTAGAGCTGTTTTCTGTCTTTTATAAGTTTCGTTTCTGCTTAGCTATGTTCAGTTAAACTGAGTTAAGTTTCAATTCTATGGTGTCATCATTCAGGGGGGTTTTCATTCCTCTGGGCCTAACTACAGGCTTCAGTTACAGGTCAAGCTGCTCAGGCCTGTCTGCTTAGTTCAATTAGCATGGATCATAGGCCGTCGCCTACCACAGTAACAGCTGAAAAGTATCAGTATATGTGCTTGAGAAACCTTTATTTCATAGCTGTCAAAGCAAGACTGCTTATCTATAATGAGGGGTCTCTAGCGGAGTAGAGCCACAACGCTTGGGTGACATTATCCCATGTCAAGGCATACCAAATTGTGCTGCTTTCCTAAAAAAAAAAGAAAAAAACCTCAGGAAAAGCCCACATGAGCTTCTTGAACATGTGTACTGTAGGGGTTCCAGAGCTGCCAGAGATCCCACCTCAGCCCAATCACATAGCCATGATAGAGTTGTTGAGATAGAGGGTGGGATTGTGTAGCGCCATCCCCCTGCTGTCCAGGGAGAACCTGTATTCTCCTAAGACAAGCAGGATGAGTCAGCCACACCTGGTGACATCATCCGACGGCGCCATGGATATGGAAGTGCCCTCCAGAGCTCGGAGTACGGATTGAGCCGTACGTGCAGGCGCAGGCAGGGAGTTGACGTCACGTCAGATGACGTCAACTGCCTTTCCGCGTGCCTGCTAGTGAGGAGCGATCCATGCGGCGCCCGGCAGCTAGAAGAGAAGAAAGCGCTAGCCAACATAACAAGCAGCCTATGGGCAGATGCGTCTTATAGGGTGAAAAATATGGTAATCTCCTGAGGCCTTCTGACTAGTGTCCGTGATGGTATCTGCTTCTTCTTCAATTGCACGCTATTATTTGCACTTGCTTATTTTAATTTTTATTATTCTTCTGTTGTGTTTAGTAATTTCTGTTTTAACTCCTATTTTTATTTATAGATCTTTATTGCAGAATCCCAAAATGAGTGGGGCAAAGAAAAGAAAAGTGGACAGTGAATGCAGAGTGTTTAATAAGGAATGGATAGCAAAATATTTTTTTACGGAAGTCCGATCAATGGCTGTATGTCTCATATGCCAGGAAACTGTTGCGGTTTTCAAAGAATATAATATCAGCCGTCATTTTGCCACGAAGCATGCTAACTATGCTAGCAAGCAGTCGCCTCAAGAACGGGGGTCTACAGCTCAGAGGTTGATGGCTAAATTACAGGCTCAGCAAAATTTATTTCACAGACAAACTGCGATTCAAGAGTCAAGTACCAAAGCAAGTTTTATGCTCTCATTCAAATTAGCAAAAGCTAGTAAACCCCTCTCTGAAGGAGAGTTTTTGAAAGAATGCATGATAGAGACCGCAGGTCTTTTGTGTCCAGAGAGCAAAGACAAGTTTGAAAAACTCAGTTTATCACGCAGGACAGTGACTCGTCGTGTGGAACTGATTGATGAAGACATAACAAACAAGTTAAATAATATTGCAGAGTCCTTTAAATTATATTCGCTAGCACTGGACGAAAGTACAGACATAAAAGACACAGCTCAGCTCTTAATTTTTATCCGAGGGATTAGCGACAGTTTTGAAATAACAGAGGAGTTTTTGGCCATGGAGCCACTTAAAGGAAAAACACGGGGAGAAGATTTGTATGACCGGGTGTCTGCTGTCATCGAGAGTATGAAGCTACCTTGGAGTAAACTTGCTAATGTCACTACGGATGGATCTCCAAATTTAACTGGAAAAAATGTGGGACTGCTGAAAAGAATTCAGGATAAAGTGAAAGAGGAAAACCCTGAGCAAGAAGTTATTTTTCTCCACTGCATCATACACCAAGAATCTTTGTGTAAATCTGTATTACAGCTTAGTCATGTTGTGAATCCAGTTATAAAGCTTGTTAACTGCATACGAGCAAAGGGACTTCAGCACCGTCAGTTCATTGCATTTCTGGAGGAAACCGATGCAGACCACCAAGACTTGCTTTACCACTCTCGTGTCCGCTGGTTGAGTTTGGGCAAAGTGTTTAAACGAGTGTGGGATCTTAAAGAAGCGATTGATACATTTTTGGAGTTAAAGGGGACGTCTGATGATTTTCCAGAGCTGAGCGACAAGAATTGGCTGTGTGACTTTGCGTTTGCTGTTGACATTTTTTCTCACATGAATGAGCTTAACGTCAAGCTACAGGGAAAAGACCTGTATATTCACGACATGTATAGTAATGTAAATGCCTTCAAAGCCAAGTTGACTTTTTTTTCTAGGCAAATTTCAAAGAAAAACTTCTCTCATTTTCCCACACTAGCCACACAGGAAAAGGACATCCAAGATGTGAATAAATATAGCAAATCACTGAATGACCTGCATGAAGAATTCTGCCGTCGGTTTTCAGATTTTGAAAAAATTGAAAAGTCACTTCAGCTGGTGGCCTGTCCCTTGTCACAAGACCCAGAAACAGCACCACAAGAAGTGCAATTGGAACTAATCGATCTTCAATCTGATGCAGTCTTAAAGGAGAACTTCCACTCTCTTCCACTAAAAGAGTTCTATGCCTCACTTAAAGATGACTGTTTTCCAAACCTCCGGGGGATGGCACAGAAGATTCTGGCCTTGTTTGGCTCGACCTACGTGTGTGAGCAGACGTTCAGCATCATGAACATCAATAAATCCCGTCACAGATCCCAGTTAACTGACCAACACCTCAGATCTATTCTGCGAATTGCAACAACAAAGCTATCTCCTGACTTTGATGCCTTAACAAAAAAGGGAGACCAACAACACTGTTCCCACTAAAATTGAAGGTACTATTTTATGAAAGAAATACATTGCATAAAATGTGGGATTGCTGAAAAGAATTCAGGATAAACTGAAAGAGGAAAACCCTGAGCAAAAAGTTATTTTTCTCCACTGCATCATACACCAAGAATCTTTGTTTAAATCTGTATTACAGCTTAGTCATGTTGTGAATCCAGTTATAAAGCTTGTTAACTGCATACGAGCAAAGGGACTTCAGCACCGTCAGTTCATTGCATTTCTGGAGGAAACCGATGCAGACCACCAAGACTTGCTTTACCACTCTCGTGTCCGCTGGTTGAGTTTGGGCAAAGTGTTTAAACGAGTGTGGGATCTTAAAGAAGCGATTGATACATTTTTGGAGTTAAAGGGGACGTCTGATGATTTTCCAGAGCTGAGCGACAAGAATTGGCTGTGTGACTTTGCGTTTGCTGTTGACATTTTTTCTCACATGAATGAGCTTAACGTCAAGCTACAGGGAAAAGACCTGTATATTCACGACATGTATAGTAATGTAAATGCCTTCAAAGCCAAGTTGACTTTTTTTTCTAGGCAAATTTCAAAGAAAAACTCTCTCATTTTCCCACACTAGCCACACAGGAAAAGGACATCCAAAATGTGAATAAATATAGCAAATCACTGAATGACCTGCATGAAGAATTCTGCCGTCGGTTTTCAGATTTTGAAAAAATTGAAAAGTCACTTCAGCTGGTGGCCTGTCCCTTGTCACAAGACCCAGAAACAGCACCACAAGAAGTGCAATTGGAACTAATCGATCTTCAATCTGATGCAATCTTAAAGGAGAACTTCCACTCTCTTCAGAAAAGAGTTCTATGCCTCACTTAAAGATGACTGTTTTCCAAACCTCCGGGGGATGGCACAGAAGATTCTGGCCTTGTTTGGCTCGACCTACGTGTGTGAGCAGACGTTCAGCGTCATGAACATCAATAAATCCCGTCACAGATCCCAGTTAACTGACCAACACCTCAGATCTATTCTGCGAATTGCAACAACAAAGCTATCTCCTGACTTTGATGCCTTAACAAAAAAGGGAGACCAACAACACTGTTCCCACTAAAATTGAAGGTACTATTTTATGAAAGAAATACATTGCATAAAAGTTTTGTAAAATAACTCTTTTTATGCTTTTCTACCTTAAATTAATCTAAACATTTAATGTTACAAATTTAAATGTAATTTATATTAATTCACACATACACACCGTCCATCTACTCTTGGTCCGGCCCCCGGGTCCAATATATGAACCCATTGCGGCCCTCGAGTCAAAAAGTTTGCCCACCCCTGATCTAGTTGGTAGCTGAATATTAACACTAACCAGATATCTGTCAAGATTGACCCATCTTGGCCAACAGCTCTGAAATTAACTGGGTGTTTTTCCTGCGGTCTATGAGGTTATTCAGCAGCACTATTTGGATAGTGCTACTGAATGTTGGGATTGTAAGGATTTATGCAGTTTGTAGGCCTTCAAAATGCATAAACCCTTGTGAATATCCACTCGTAATTTTACAAAGACAGATGTGTCCCTAAGTTCCCTTTATAAAACAGACATAAATGCATATCTGCTGCATTGGCTATATGGTGCTATCAAAAAGTTCCTGAACTTGTGCCACTGCCCGGGAATGGAACATAGTATAGCAGTGCGCTGCCATGTGGCACTACCTGGCAGCCTTGTGAGTCAGTGTGCTAAGCGGCACGGTGCTGAGTAGACATGGGATGGCGCTGCACTTCTTTGTTTACCACGTTTCACAACTTTCTCGCCACCGAAAATGAATTAGAAACTCAAGCAACGTGCGTGCCAAGAGCTCAAGGACAATGTCAAGGCTGACAATGATTTTCTGAAACATGTCATTACTGGGGATGAAAGCTGGGTTTATGGGTAAGACCCGGAAACCAAATAATCCTCACAATGGAAAAGTCCATTGTCACCTCATCTCAAGAAACGCAGCAAGTGAGGAGCAATGTGATTGTTTTTGTTGATCAGAAAAGAATTCTTATGCAGTCAAAGCGTTCTGAGTTGTGGGTTCTGGGATCTGGATGGTCCACCATGACAATGCCCGAAGACAGAGATGCTGGAGAATACAACTCGATCTTCAAATGTTCGTATTTTGAATTTTCCTGTGGTTCCTGGTGTGGCTCCTATAGAATTATTTAAAAAATGTTTACAAGAGT
This sequence comes from Ichthyophis bannanicus, assembly GCA_033557465.1. Lineage (NCBI taxonomy): Eukaryota > Metazoa > Chordata > Amphibia > Gymnophiona > Ichthyophiidae > Ichthyophis > Ichthyophis bannanicus. The sequence continues at coordinate 617,623,964 of CM066031.1, read as the reverse complement.
CACTTTCTGTCCCTCTGGATTTGATACCACCTGTTACAAAAGCGTTCTATTTACCATCTGGTAAAAGGGAGTCTAAAGTTTCTAATGTAAATTTGGACATGGATTTTCTCAATGTGTCTGACCTTCTTCAATCACCAACCACGGATAAGTTGTTGGTTTCTACCTTGCTTGTTACTTTTGCTTTATCATCTGACAAGGTAGCTGCTTAGGCTTTATTACAAGAAAAGAGCTAATTTGTTTTATGGGCAAAATTTTTTAGTTTTTCCAGATGTATCAAGAGAGACGCAGAAAAGGCATAGGCAATTTTTGTTATTTAAACCTGGAGTTTTGCAACTAGGTGCTTCTTTTCTTTTACGTTTTCCCTGTAAGTGCATTATTGTTCTTCAAGTTCAGAAGTATATTTTCTTTCAACCAGAAGATGTTTCTGCATTTATTAGTGCTCGATTGCCTGTAATTTCTATCCCCGTTGAGGATAATGTCATCCATATGTGAGATTTAGTCTTGGGCCCTCAGCTGCTATCTAATTGAGATAAATGTTTCTTGAAATATCAGTGGGGTTCCTCACCCTATTTGTGATATTCTTTTCACACCTCCCATTTGGGGACTATAGATATCTCTTGCTTATTTATATTGCTGTGTATTGTTTTCTTTGTTTCTGTTTTTGCAACATATATCTTTTCTGTACAAGCGCTGTTGCTTGATTAATTTGTAAAATTATAAATATATAATAAAAAAATTTATACTATCTTGGAAGCCTAGACCAGATGTATTCCATGCTTAGAAAGACGTGAAAGGAAGGCCAAACGATAGCCAGCACTGCTTAGAGGTGAGATCAGAGAGACTGTTATAGCTAAGAGAGAATCTTTCAGAAATGGAAAACAGAGCCAAATAATGAAAACTGGGAACAACGTAAATACTAACAAGTGAAATGCAAGGCATTGATAAGGCAGGCAACAGAAAATTTGAAAAAAAGCTTGCCTTGGGAGCAAAAGCGCATAATAAAATCGTTTTCAAGTATATTGTAGAAAACCATCTGTGAGTGAGTTAGTTGGACCATTAGATGATAGAGGGGTAAAAGAGGCACTAAAGGGGGGGGGGGGGGGGAATAAGTCCAAAGTGAAGAAACTGAATGAATTTTCTGCTTCAGTCTTTACTGAAGATGATGTAGGAAACTTACCATGCCAGAAATGATATTTAAAGGTGATGTATCAGAGGAATTGAAACAAATCTCAATAAATTGGGAAGATATACGAGTAATACAGCTAATTGATAAAGAGCAGCACATCAACTGAAAAGGAGGACAGTTGAAGCCTTGCCCCACTCCTGGTGAAAGCAGGAGTGCTGCGAGTGAGTTGGAGGACTTTGGAAGCTGATCCCTGCCTACTCTTATTATTCTTGCTGGATTTGACTGCTTGAAAATGCCATTAACATCGGTGATCCGGTACTGACATCATTATCCTACAACGCCAAAGTTGTCTGAGAAGGAGGGGACCCTCCGCTGCGGGTCCCGGCGAAGGGACATGGTAAGGGGCATGCCCCTTGAAGGCCCTGAGGACTTGTGGGATTCTGGGCTTCTTGCTTTGTGTTTTTAAGATTTCTTTTCATGGCTGGCTGTGTTTTAATGTCCCCTTTTTGAACCATGTGGGTTGTTTGGTTTTGTTACTGGGTTTGGGATGAGGAGGGTTTCTAGGCCTTTGGTTATCCTTGTTATCTCAGGATATGGTAGATATGGGTTGCCTAATACCATTTATAAGCTTAAGGAAAGGGCCCCTACAATTCGGAGGATACTGTTTGCACCTCCCTCTACTAACACCTCTGCTGTATCTAAGAGTCAGGAGCTAAGATTTGTTGTTATTAATATGTGCTCTGTCTGTAACAAGCTTGATATTATTTATGATTATCTTTCTGCCAATAGCCCTGATGTGGTTGGTATTACTAAGATGTGGTTATCGAATAGTGATTCAGTTTTGCTGAATCACCTCTGTCCGGCTATGAATATTTTTCACAAGCCACAGTCAGGGAGGCGTGGGCGGATTGGGGGGGGGGGGGGTAATGATTATTGTGAAAAAGGAGTGTGATTTCTCCAAAGTTGTGTCTGTCTCACGCCCTGATGTTGAGATGGTGGTTGCAGCTAATGGTCGGTGTGGTTTATCATCCTCCCTCTGGATGTTTTGTTGATCTCTCCGACCTGCTGGCGGAATAGGCTTCCTTGTATGTGGATTTAGCTAGGTTGTTGTTGGTTGGCGATTTTAACTTATCTATGTTATATGAGGTTGCAGCTGTATCCCCTTTGGATCCCTTGGTGGTGAAGTTTTTGCAGGGTTTGGACTTGTTAGGGTTTGTTCAAGTAGTACGACAAGTTACTCATGTCCGTGGAGCAGTGGTGGATTTAGTTTTTGTTCCCTCTGGTTTTGTCCATTGGTGAGTGGCTGCTAGTTTGCACTGTCTGCCCGTTCCTTGGTCAGATCATTGCTTTCAACTTTTTCTTTACCGGTTGCGATTGGGCATGCCGCTTTAGCAGGTGGCGCTGCTCGGCTTTAGTGTCATTTTGCTTTGTTCAATAAGTACTGGTTTCTCCTTGGGTTGTCCTCTCTTCTGGGGAGTGCTTGGTTGATGAATGGAATTCAGTAACGTCTGAGGTTGCTCGTAGGCAATATGTTTCTTTTGCTGGGACCCAGCGCCATATTGCGCCCTGGTTTAATAAATCTGCTCACAATAAGAAGCGACTTCTGCAACAGGCGGAGGCCGTTGGCGTAAGCACTGTACCAATTTGTTGAAGACCACATATCTCCAGTTGTTAGCTATCGGGTCTTTGTGCTGGAAAGAAAGATAGTTTATACGAGCTATCTTACCTGGTCTTTTAATTGTCTACGAGAATTGTTTTCTGTGTTGCGGTCCCTTGAGCGCCTTCCTGACAATGGGTCTGTTGTATCTCAGCCCTGTTCTCAGGTCTTTCTTAATCAATTTGCAGGTGGGAGGGGCACTTCAAATCAGGCCTTATCGTCCATGTCCTCCCTTTTTATGGACTTTGTTCCCTCCACATTGAAAGATGTATGGTCGGAGTTTAGATTGATCTCACAGGATGAAGTGGTGGATATTGTATCTGTATTACTTTTGTCAACTTGTCCTCTTGACCCTTGCCTGGTATCTTGGGTGAAGGTTGTTAAGGAAGAGTGTGTTTTCCATTTGTAAAAGTTGGTAAATGCCTCTTTGTCTTCTGGGGAATGTCTTCTGGCCTAAAGAGGGCTTCTGTTCAGCCTCTTCTTAAGAAGTGTGGCCTTGATATGTCATTACCAGCATCTTATCAACCTATTTCGAGCCTTCCGTTTTTTGCGAAGCTTACTGATCTTGCGGTACTACAGCAATTGCAGGACTTTGTTGAGCAGCGACAGTTGTTGGATGAGCAGCAGCATGGTTTCCGCCAGTGCTATGGTGATGAAACCTTGTTTCTGTCCTTGTTCAACAATCTGCAGTGTAGTTTGGATTGTGTGTGTACAGCCATTATGATGGTCTTTCTTGACATTTTGTATGCTTTTGATTCTGTCAATGATGTTCTGTTGCTTCAGCAGCTGCAATCTGAAGATATTGCAGGTCAGGTACTGCATTGGTTTTCTTCATATTTGTTTGACCATTTTTTTCAGGTACAGGTTGGGGCTGATGTATTGTGCTTTGTTTTTCCTATCGCAGGATATAGCACATGGCTTTGCCCTGTCACCCTTATTGTTTAACATCTATGTTTCTCCTGTTTGTGCATTCTTTAAAATTTTTGGTGCTTCATATCATGTATATGCTGCTGACTTTTTGCATTACATGCCGTTTAATGTCTCAGCTGGCTTTGCCACTTTGCTGCTCCTGGATTGCTTGCGTGTTATCGCAACATGGGTTACAGATCAATTATAGGAAGACGGGAGTGATGTTTGTATCTCGTGATAAGTCTTTTGCTGCTCCATCGGAGGTGCTTTTGAATGGTCACCCAGTGGTAGTTCATAGTGAGGTGGTATATTTGAGTGTGATTTTGGATACTCATCTGAATATGCGGACTCATGTCTCTAAACTTGTATGCCACTCATTCTTCCAGATTCTTTTGTTATGACATCTCAGGCCATTACCCTCTCCTTCTGATTTTTGTCTGATTTTCGTTCTGTCTTTCAGGCAGTGCTGTCACCTACGTTTGATTATGTGAATGTTGTTCTAGCTGGTCTTCCATCTTTGACACTATCTGCTCTACAAATGACACAGAATGCTGCAGCAAGGGTGATTTTGGGTAAGTCTTGGCCTGAACATATCACCCCATGCTTGCATTATTTGCATTGGTTGCTCTTTGAGCAAAGGGTTGCATTTAAGTTCCTGGAAGAAAGGTCCATAATCAATTATTAAAGGGGACCCGGAAATCCACTGCTTGCCACAATACAAGCATTGTGGAACCTGTGTCCTTTGGGGAAACTGCTAGATACTTGTGACCTAGATTGGCCACTGTTGGAAACAGGATACTGGGTTTGATAGACTTTGGTTTGATCCAGTATGGCATATCTTATGCTCTTATGTTCTTAAGATCCTTTGTTTTGTGTTGAAAATTCAGCTGGGCTTGTTGGCATCTTGTCTTGGAGGTTGCTGTGGTGGCATTCTTCTGTTCATCCAGTTCGCTTGAGTCTCTGGGTCTCGCTTTTCTTGCCGCTGTTGTTGGCTAATAGCTTGCACATTACGCGGTCATGAGCTTTTTCTTTTGCTGCGCCCTGTCTGTGGAACCATCTACCTGATTCCTTGTGTTGCTGCTTGCAGTTTGTGATAAGGAAGCTTATCATAGTTCAGGAGGGAGCTGTAAAAGAGGTGAATTGGCTCTGAACAAGCAACCTGTCTTTGCTGGTAGAAATACTAAAACAGAATGTTTTCATAAAAGACTACCAGTCCCAGAATGCACCAGGTTTCAAACAGCCTCTAGAAGGGCTGAAGTGGGGAAATGTGTGTTTAATCAGGAGAGCTATGAGGTAATCCCCAATCACTCATCTCCAAGGGCAGGGCTTGATTCAGCACAGCTTGGCTGTGCTAGGGTGGAGTGTCCCTCTAAGCACGTTAAAAGTAATAGATTTTCTACACACAGACAGAACAGGCAGAATCGTGAGCAGATCAAGGACAGAGAGAGCAAGGAGAGACAGAAGCAGCAGCAATTTGGAAAGAAGAAGAGAAAGACACCTTGGAGGTCTAAAGAAGGAGCCCACAGCAGTACGTGTGTTGGGAGTCATTTCAGAGGCAAGCATACTCCATTGGACTGGAGGAAGCCAGAGGAATGGGGTTATAGAGCCAGGAATTCCCAGACGGCACCTTTGAAGGAGACGGCTGCAGGTGGAAGGGGCCCTAAGACCGTTGCAAGAAGGTATGTGAAGAGAGACCCAGTGTCCAGGGATCTTGATTGGAAGGCTGGACATAAAAGCTGGACTACCTACTGGCCAGGATACCTGGAGAGGAAGCCTAACAGCAAAGGAAGCTCAGGTATGAACTTTGATCTATGCCCTAGCTTTTCTCCAGGAAGACAGCAGGGAAACAAATATTATCCTGAGAGTGAACAATTGAGGAATTCCTCTGAGCCAGACCAGGATATTGATTCCATGATATTTGAGGAAGAAGGAGATATATTAAATGATCAGAATGAATACATGGATTGCTCTCTGTCTAGGCTGCTGTGGTAAAATACTTTCTCAATAATACAAAAAACACCAAAAGGAACTATAATTTGTTCTTTTATCTACCCAGAAAAGTCTGCAAGAAAGCTTTTGGGTAGGATTGAGCCACGTAGAGAAAGTGAACCAGCAAAGGGGTTTGCAGCTGGCTAATTGGTGATAATTGAGCCAGTCACAAGTGCACGTGAGCTCTGAAAGGAAACTTTTCTTTTGTGTGTGTAAATAGAAGAAAGTTATCCTTGAAAAAGAACAGTTTTGTTACTTTTGGGTTTTGTTTTTGCTTCTGGAGCAATGCTAAGAAAGTTATTAGCATGAGCCATCAAAAAGACCTTTTCTGTTTCCCATCAAGGTCTTATTTGATTTTTGCTTAAGAAATTCAGTTACCTTATTTCATGTTTTGTTTTCCTGAATGCAATACTGAAAGCAAGTGTCCTTTTTGTGTTACCAAGTAAATCTGTGTGGGAGAATTAACCCCATGAATAAAATCCATTTTTCTTTGTTTACATTCGTGCATCACAACTCATTATTTTGTGAACGGCTGATTCTGGTATAAGTCAACTACATTCCCCACAATCCTTTGCAAGTCATAATAATATTTTTGCCTTTGCTAAGACTGTGGCCATTCACGACCAGCGCCCCCGTTTACAAGTTCCATAAGACATTGAAGACTTTTTTGTATTGTCAGGCTTTTGAGTCTGCTCCTTTTTGATTTACTCCCATGTGTTTTGTGGTGCATCTGTTTTCTGTTATTTTTATTGTGTATGTTTTATGTTCCACTTTGAACTATGCAATTAAGCGGCTTATAAATGTTTTAAATAAATAAATAAAGCTGGACGGGATGGCATACATCCCAGGTGTGAAAGAACTGAAATATGAGATTGTAGCATTACTATTAGTAATCTGTGATCTATCATTAAAATCATCTGCAGTACCCAAAGATTGGAGAGTGGCCACTGTAACGCCAGTTTTTAAAAAGGGCTCTAGAAGTGATCAGGGAAACAACAGACCAGTAAGCTTGACATCAGTACCAAGCAAAATGGTAAAAACCATTATGAAACAGGTAGATAGTCATGGTTTAATGGCAGAAAGCCAATACAGATTTAGCCAAGAAAAGTCTTGTCTCACCAATCTCTTATATTGTTTTTGAAGGTGTGAATAAACAGGTAGATAAAGGTGAGCCAGTTGATATAGTATATCTCGATTTTTAGAAAGCCTTTGACAAAATCCCTCAAGAGAGACTCTTGGGGAAATTAAAAAGCCATGGCTAGGAGGCAATGTACTACAGTGGATCAGGAACTGGTTGAAAGATAGAAAACAGAGAGTAGGGCTAAATGGACAATTTTCTCAATGGTGAAGAGTGAATAGTGGAGTACCCCAGGGATCTGTGCTGGGTCCGCTGCTTCTTAACATATTCATAAATGACCCGGAAATGGGAATAACGAGTGAGGTGATCAAATCTGCAGATGTCACCAAATTATTCAAAGTTGCTAAAACACAAGAGGATTGTAACAAATTGCAAGAGGACCATGATAATGTGGGAGACTGGGAGTCCAAATGGCAGATGACATTTAATGTGGACAAGTGCAAAGCTATGCACCTAGGGAAGAACAACCCAAACTATAGTTACACAATGCAAAGTTCCACATTAGGGACCACCACCCAGGAAAATGATTTAGGCATCATTGTGGATAATACATTGAAACCCTCTCCCTCGTGTGCAGCAGCAGCCAAGAAAGCAAATAGAATGCTAGGAATCATAAAGAAAGGAAGGGAGAATAAAATGAAGGAAATTATGATGTCTCTGTATTGCTCCATGGTGCGACCGCACCTTGAATATTGTGTGCAATTCTGGTCACCATATCTTAAAAAGGATATAGCTGAATTAGAAAAGGTACGGAGAAGTGCGACAAAACTGGTAAAGGGGATGGAAGGAAATTCCTACACGGAAAGACTTACAAGATTAGGGTTCTTCAACTTGGAAAAGAGACGGCTAAGAGGAGATACAGTATGATATAAGTGTATAAAATAATGAATGGAGTGGAATAGGTAAATGCAGATTGACTGTTTACCCCTTCAAAAAGTAGAAAGACTAGGGGACACATAATGAAGCTACAATAGCATTTTGTGGCCTCATGTAGGATCTAATAAAATTGCATGCATAAAAAATTGGCAAAAAGAATTCCTAGCCCCTGCTTTTACATGATATGGGTGTAGGTGTTTCTGTGGGTGGAGAATAGGCAGGGTGGGATCGGCATGAGGGCTTGTAGTTCACTGACTTGCCGAGCTGAGGTCAGCACCACCATGAAGACTACTTTCAAAGAGAAGTGCCAAAGCGAGCACGTCGCCATCTGCTCGAAGGGCGGCTGTGTCAGCTGCATGAGCACCATGTTCAGGTCCCACTCTGTCAGTGGGGGCTGGACAGGGGGCTTGGAGAGTAAAAGGCTCCGCATGAAGCAGGAGACCAGTGGCTGGCCTGAGAGGAGTTTACCCTCGACGGGGAAGTGGTTGGCTGAAATGGCGCTCAGGTGAACCCTGACCGTATTGGATTTCAGCCCCACCTGCGAGAGGTGGAGGAGGTACTGGAGAACCCACCGGGTGGAACAGGAGAACAGATCTATCTGGAGCCTGGTGCACCAGACCGAGAAGCGCCGCCACTTGAGGGCATAGGCTCATCTCATTGAGTCTTTCCTCGATGCGAGCAGGACTTCCTCGATCTTCTCTGGGAGGTGCAGTGAGGCTAAAGAGACCTGTTCAGCCACCAGGCTGTTAGGGATAGTGAGTCCAGGTTTGGGGAAGCACCTGTCCCTCCTCCTGTGTCAGCAGACCCGGAGCACTGCCCAGGGGGACCGGGGGCTATGACAAGAGCTGAGGTAGAAGTGGGAACCAGGGCTGTCGAGGCCACGAGGGGGCCATGAGAATCACCGATGCTCGGTCCCGCTGAATCTTGTGGAGGGTCCTCGCTATGAGGGGAGTGGGGGGAAATGCATACAGAAACCAGGAAGACCAGTTCAGGAGGAACGCATCCAGGGCTACCTTGCTCGGGTGTGGTATCGGCCCGCAAAAACGGGAAAGCTGTGCGTTCGCTGGGCTGGCAAACAGGTCTATGGATGGAGTCTCCCAGCGGCAAAACAGGTGGAGAGCCACTTCGGGACTCAGGCGCTACTCGTGCAGGTGAAGAAGCCTGCTGAGCCTGTGCACGAGGACATTGTCTTGGCCCAGAAGGTAGACAGCTCTCAGGGTCATGCTCTGGTGCACTGCAAAGGAGCAGAGGAGGACTGCCTCCCGGCAGAGGAGGCAGGAGCCCGTACCCCCTTCCTTGTTTATATAGAACATCACGACCTAGTTGTCGGTTTGCACGAGCACTGACTTGCCTCGCAATTGGTGCTCGAAGACCCTCAAGGCCAACCGGACTGCTCGAAGTTCGAGCAGGTTGATCTGCTGCCAGGATTCCTCGGGTGACCACCGTCCCTGGGTACGGAAGTTGTCACAGTGGGCTCCCTAGCCTGACAGCGAAGCATCCATCATCAAGATGAGCTTGTGCTGCAGAGCCTGGAAGGGCATGCCCTGAAGTAAGATTCGGAGATTCTGCCACCAATCCAGGGAATTGGATAGGCTGCATGAGACCAAGATGGGATTCCGGAGCCGGCCCAAGGTGGAACTTGGAGTAATTGATCAGGAAACTGAGGCCCTCGAGGAGGACGACTATGTGCGACGCCGAGAGGCGTGCCTCCTTGGCCAATGCACCCGTGATGAGCCAATCGTCTAGGTAGGGGTAGATGGGTATGCCCTGCAGCTGAAGGTAGGCTGCGGTTGCCAACAGGCATTTGGTGAAGACTCGTGGGACAGACGCGAGCCCAAAGGGGAGCACTCTGTACTGATAGTGCTCCCCCTGCACCGTGAAATGCAGGTACTTCCTGTGCTTGGGGTGAACAGGGATGTGGGCATAAACGTATCTGAGATCCAAGGATCATAGCCAATCACCCTGCCGGAGCGACAGCATTCTGAACTTCTCTCTCACCAGAAATTTGTTCAGATTCCTGAGATGGAGGATGGGGCGCAGGCCCCCTGTCCTCTTCGAAATGAGGAAGTAATAGGAGTAGAACCCCTGACTTTGGAGATGCGGTGGGATCTTTTCAACCGCCCATTGACGAAGGAGGTTGTCCAATTCTTGCTTTAAGCAAGCCTGGTGTGAGGGAAGCCAAGTAGGCCCTGCTGGGGAGAAGGGAGGGGGAAGTCTGTCCAGATGGAGATGGTAACTGTCCTGGATGACCTGGAGGACCCAGGTGTCTGATGTGATGGCCTCCCACTCAGGGGCGAAAAGGGACAAATGTCCTCCTATCAGTGGGAGAGCCGCCGAAAGACAAGATGCATATGGCGTCAAAACCCCAGAGCTGACTGGGGTGGCTGGGTCTTGGGCTCCTTAGGTTTCCGGTGGCCCTGAGCTCCGCTCTTGCCTTGGCCGCTGGGCATCAGCGCTGGGGCAGGTGGATAGAGTAGGTATCCCCGGTAAGGAAGCCCCTTCCTCTGAAAGAAGGGCTTCTTGATGTGCTATTTCTTCCGAGGAAGGGACGAAGTTTTCCGAGAGCGACAGGTGTGGGTTACGAACTCAGGCTCGATCTCGGCTGCCTTGTCTTCCATTGGTTTGCCGAACAGTTGTTCGCCAAGGCAGGGAACATCCAAGAGTTTCTCCTGGACCCACTGTTCCAGGTCTGAGGACTGGAGCTATGCTTGATGCCGGGCTCCGGTGCCAGCCACTGTCACACGGGTGGAAGACTCAAACACATCATACGTGGCGCGAGAGAGGTATTTCGAGCAGTCCACGACCAATCTCAGGAGGGTTTGAAATCTGAGAAGGTGGTCACCTTCGAGGCCCACGGCGAAACTGCCAAGCTCTTTAGCGAGGTCACAAAGGAACATAGCCATATATAGTTGGTATGCCTGGATGCGGCATGCCAGCATGGAACCTCGGTAAGCCTTACGCCCAAGGGCATTGAGGGCACGGGATTCCCTGCTGGGCAGAACCGAAGAATGTGACTTCAGGCTCTTCTGTTTCCGCATTGCAGATTCCACTATCATGGAGGTATGAGGAAGCTGGACCTTTTGAAACCCAGGGCTGCACTGGACTCTGTACATGGCATTGAGTCTTTTACTGATGGTAGGGACCAAGGCGGGTGCTTCCCACATGCGGAGGAGCAGCCAGGATAGGATGGATGGCACAGGGACTGTGAGAGACTCCCTTGGAGGAGACTCATAATGCAAAATGTTGAGTTCCTCTGCCCTTGGCTCTTCCTCGGTTTGTGTGGGCAGATTGAGGCCGAGCCATATCCCGCACAAATACCAAGGAGAAGGTATCTTTGGGGGGTAACCGCCTTCGCGAGGCAGGCAAGGATGGGTCAGAAGGAAGGTTCTGATGGACGTGGGTTTCAGGGGACGTATCCCCGTCCGACTCCCAGCCCAAGAGGTCCGAGAAGGATTCGGAGATGGGCTGATCCCCACATCCGGTGGCCGAGGCCCGTATGGAGCCAGAGGCACTGACTCTGGAAGACCTCGCCCACGAGGAACAGGATGGCAAGCAAGGCCCTCATGAGGACCATGGCTCTCGGGGGTTTCCAAGGCAGTTTTCGGGACCACAGTAGAGGGACCCTCGGTCTCGAGCCAGCCGTGCTGGGCAAGAGCTCCTGCTGGGCAGCTAGGAAGGCAGAAACGCTGCGCTCTAGTGCCAGTATACGGGACTCCCACTCAGGAGTGGGTCCCCGGGACACCAACGCTGGGGTTACCAGGTCTGGCATGGAGGAGGAGAGGGGGTCCTCACCGGGATGACCCTCAGGAGACTGGGCACCATCGGCGGAGGCCTCCATGTCTGTACGAGGTACCTTTCGAGGCCACTACTTGTCCGATTCTCGGGAACGCTGGGGAGGGCTAAGGGAATGAGTGCGACACCGCTCACGGTTATCCAGAGCCCTTGACAGCGTCTTTGAGGTCGTCTTCTTCTTCTTTCGCCATTCCACCTCGGGCAAACCCTGGTAAGAATGACGCCTAGGACGTGGAGTCACTGCGGGGGACCCCGAAAGCGGTGGATCGGTGTGCCACTGGGGACTCTGGTGCTGACCTATGGAAAATGTCGTCTGACTTCTCCTTACGGCTTTGTAAGGCCTTAGTGGACATTTTCTTGCAAAGCGAGCAGAGCTCCGGGTTGTGGTCAGCCCCCAGGCACTGTAGACAACAGTCGTGAGTGTCCGTGAGTGACGTGTTTTTCGAGCATCTGTCACATTTTTTGAAGCTGGTGGCCATGGGGGTGAAAAGAGCCCCTGCAAAGTCGAAAACCCTCGAGGGAAAAGTAGGGATCCCCTGGCCCACAACTGAAGCGGGCGCATCAGAGAGGACAGGAGAGGACTGGTGCAACTGGAAAAAAGGCCAAAAGGCCGAAGGAGAAAAAACTATTTCTGAGGGACAAGGATGTGCGTCTGAAGGGCTCCGCAGAAAAATGGAGACTGAGCAAGAAGGCACCCTTGGACGGGAAGAGGACCACACATGCGTGACAGCAATCCCAAAGGCTGTCTTTGAAAACTGGGGAATTGCTCCGCGCGGGCTCCGTCGGTGTCGCCGGCACCCATAAGTTAGGACTGACTTCCTGCTTGTTCCTGGAGAATTGAAACGTCCAGGTCACCATGTTTACAGATGTGCTGGTATTTTAGAAATGGCTCTGCTAAATATGAAGCTGTTTCTAAAATATACATTCAGGGGCTATGGGAGGAACGATTTCAGAAGGATGCAAGTAGGAAAAACAGACAGGGGAAACCCAACAACCTACACATAAGTGCCGGAATGCCACAACAAGCATGTGAAAATATCAGCAGTTACACATGTAGATGTGCAAATACTCGTAATTACAGAGGACTCTGTCTTGCCCCATTTCAATTTGGAGAGGGAAAGAAACATTGTGGAATTAAGGGGATATGCCCCAGAAGCCCTCCCATAAAGGGATGGCCAAAAGGAACATTTTTAAAATCCCTATTCATGCCAGAGACATGGACGATTTGGGGCTTATACAAGGATAGCCTATTTGAAATGGGGGATACATCTACAGATTTTTGTCCTGTCCAGGGCACACCCTTGACATACCCCTAACTACTTTGGACATGGTGTAATCATTCATGTTTGGATTTCACCTTTTCTAAGATGGCCATTTACACATGGCCATGATTTACACATTTATGTGGCTGTTTATATACCCCTTTTCTCAACCCAAGGGCCCTCATCACTCTTTTGTTGTCCCTGGTTATGTCTCGCCTGGATTTTTGTAACTCTGCCCTAGCCGGTATTCCTCAGGTTCAGCATTCAGAACACAGCAGCTCGCCTCATTGCGCATTCCACTCGTCAGGAGCATGTCACCCCCCTTCTTATCCACCTTCACTGGCTTCCTTTTGAATTTCGCTTTCGCTTCAAGATCCTCACCATTGTTCATCAAGTGATTTACACTCATACTCCACAGTACTTGGCAGACCTTCTCCAGTTTCACACTCCCAGTCATGATCTCCAATCAGCACACGTAAATCGCCTGCACCTTCCCTCCCCCCCACGTGCCCATCTGCAATCCACTCGCACCTCTGCCTTTTTTTACATCTGTCCTGCAGTATGTAACTCACTACCCACCTCTCTCAGGCTGGAGCAAAACCATCGCATCTTCAAAGCCCGATTAAAAAACTATTTGGTTTCCTCTGCTTTTGACCTCACTGCCTCCACTGTGTGATTTTGTCTTCTCCATGTTGTCTACCTTTTTAGTTTAGTATGATTGATTGTTCTCTTTCCTGTCCTGTCCTGCATTGTAACTTCCTTTCTTTTTCTGGCCATGAGCCATCCTTGTACTTTACTTACTGTACACCGCTCTGTTTTTTTGTAGAAGGGCGGTATATCAAATGTAATAAACAAACATTTAAATCACAAATAGGGCTTCTAAAATAACCCCCTTAGCATGTCTATTGCCTCTGTCAGGCACCTTCAACTCACCCATCCCTTTTCTGAGCTGTAACTTTGATGTAACCTGCAACTCACTAGCTGACTGTACTATTTTATAGGGATGTGCATAGCCAAAAATAAATCCGTTGATTTCATTTAGGATGAACACATACATGATTTTTGAATATTTTTTGGTTCTTTTCACAATGCGCACATACTTGTTTTTTATGTGAGCATTGTATGTATGCAAGAACTTTTTCATGTGTGTCAATCGATTGATTGGTATACACACATATAAGCAAATTGTGGTCACTTAAAATTCTCAGGAACTGAATACACGCTCATGAATGGCACTCCTATGATTTAAATCAATATAACTGCACTGTCTCTTCACTGACCTGATGAAGAGATTTTAAATCTTGCAGATATATTGAGTTCCTCTCTTATCTCTCCCTACAACCTTCTTGGGAACTCCGTTCTTCTGGCAAATTGCTTCTATCTGTGCCCTTCTCTTCTACTCCAGACTTCGCTCCTTTCACCTTGCTGCTCCTTATGCCTGGAATAAACTTACTGAGTCTATATGTCAGGTGCCTTCTCTGGCCCTTTTCAAATCCAGGCTGAAAACTCACCTCTTCACTGCTGCTTTTGGATCTTGACTTACCTGGTCTCCTTTGTGTTTCCTTACCTTTCCCCTAGATGTATCCCCTGTCTACAGCTACTGTGTTGTCTGTCTTGACTAGATTGTAAGCTCTGATGAGCAGGGATGTCTTTTACATGTGTCTGTACAGCACTGTGTACGCCTTGCAGCGGTATACAAATGTTCAGTAGGAGTAGTAGCTAGTCCAACAGAAAGGTATCACCTGCAGTTTGTTTGTTGACCCTTATTTCTACATATTTAAACGTATTAACATAGTAATTATATTACTTTTGACAAAGAAGCACAAGTGCTTGAGAACTGTGTGAAAACCCATGTGAAAATGAGTGATTCTAGCCTTACTTTTGAATCTGACTTCATATATAAATTATTGAAATAGGGGGATCATGAACTTTATAAATTAATTTTCCTTATTTGCTAAGTTTTAAAAAAATGGAACAAATTTTTGCTTGGCTTGTTTACCACATGAAATTTTGCACCGTGGGGAAGAATGGCATTAAAGAGTTAGTGTACCAAACTGTCATACAGTACAAGCCTATTATCCACTATTTCTGGCAGATCTTATCCCACCATTTTACATTGGATACTCCCATAACAGCTTCAAAAAGTCTCCCAGCAGCTTCAGAAGTCTCTCATCCTTAATCACCCCTAGACAACTCTAATAAACCCTCAAACCCCATTCCGGGAGTCAACAGATCCCCCATGGCAGTCATCCCTAGAACCTCTTGACCACTAAATGCCTTCACGGGCATGAGAGAGTCTTATGGCTTCTGCTGTCATGGCATCCATTGCTGAAATGGTGGTGCTAAGCACTGCCTCACACTTACACTGTGCATTGTGCTGACAGTCTCCTGAAATCCTGAAGTGTGGGAAAACAGTGAAAGTGTAGTTACTCACCTGTAGCAGGTGTTCTCTGTGGATAGCAGGAATAAGTCCTCACATAAGGTGATGTCACCAACAGAGCCCACGTGGCATGCTACCCAGCTTCCATTAGAAGCTTTTGGGAGCTGCACCGCGCATGTGCACCTGCCTTTCTGCCTGCCACAATGCCATCTTCTCCAGACAAATTTCAAAGCAGTAACCAAGAAACAATTCCCTGGGGAGGAGGGAGGGTGTGAGGACTTATTCCTGCTGGCCACGGAGAACACCTGCAACAGGTTATTTACTATACTTTCTCTGTGGCAAGCAGGAAGTAAGTCCTTACATATGGGACTCCCAAGCTAACAGGCTACTGAAAGACCCAACAGGGGCAACAAAACCTGGAGAACAGGAAGAACAGAAAGGTAGTCCCTCTAGGGACCCCATGGATTCAGCATCCTCAGCGTACAGCAGCACTGAGGTCAATCAACATTTGCAGGTAGCTTGGCTGGACAAAAGGACTGGCCTGGCCAAAGTTGCTGTCAAGTTAGGAATCCCCATCCAGACGGTAGTGGGCTGTGAATGTATAGAAAGAAGGCAACATTGCAGCCCTGCAGATTTTCTCCAAAGATGCTGAGCCCAGGTTAGTGATGGAGGCAGCCATGACTGGAATGCTATGAGCCTTAATACGATGCTCCAGGTTCAGGCTGACATTGGAATATGCCAAGGCGATGCAGTTCGCCAGCCACAAGGACAGAGTACACTTATAAACAGCCGTCCCTAGCCTGTTGAGGTCAAAGGAGACAAACTGCTTTGTGGACCACCGGTGAGCCTTGATACACTCGACGTAGAAGGCCATGGCATGCTTGTGCAATGCTGCCTTTCCCCGGTTAGCATGAGGCCATGGAAAGAAAGCCGGCAAGACAATCATCTGGTTGAGGTGGAATTCGGAGACAATCTTTGGCAGAAAGTATGGGTGCATTCACAAGACCACTGATTCTGGTGGAATCTGGTGGATGCACCACCAGAGCCTGTAGTTCACTGACACAGTGGGCTGACATGACTGCCACCAAAACCAGGACTTTCCAGGTCAAGTATTTGAGAGGGCAAGCATCGAGCAGCTCAAAGGGTGTCTGTTGCTGCATAAGGACATGTTGAGATCCCAGGGGGTTTGACGGGAGGCTTCAAGAGAAGCAAGCCCCGCATGTAGCGAGTCGCCAAGGAGTGAGCTGAGATGGGCTGGCCCCCGAGCTGCGATGGTCAGTGCCAATTGCGCTGAGGTGGACCCAGATAGAATTGGATTTCAGCCCCGATTCTGAGAGGTGCAGGAGGTATTACAGCAACAGATCCACTGCATAAGAGAAAGGATCCAGTGCCCTCTCTGCGCACCAAGTGGCAAATCTCCACCACCTGAATGCGTAAGCCCGATGTGTTGAGTCCTTGCATGACACCAAGAAGACATTCATGATGCTGTCAGGCAAATTGAGCTCCAAGAGGACTATCTACTCAGCATTCAGGCCATGAGGACAAAGGAGTGGACGTTGGGGTGCAACAGGTCCCCTCATCCTGGGAGAGGAGATCCAGGGCAGATTACAGGCAGAGAGGGTCCATCCAAAAGAGCTGAAGCAGCAGGGGGAACTACAGCTGCTGGGACCAGTACGGGGTAATGAGGATCATGGTGCCCTTGTAGGCCTGAAATTTCAGCAAATTTTCCATGAGCGGGACTGGGGGAAAAGCATAGAGCAGACTGATGCCCCAGTGGAAGAGGAAAGCATCTGAGGCCAGCTGGTGGCTGGATGGCCTCCTGGAGCAGAACTGGCTCACCTGAGCATTCTGCGATGTGGCAAAGAGGTTGATAGTGGGGATACTACCTGAAATCTGTTTCACTACCCCCCTGTGGCGGGTCTACTCTGATCAGCTGATCCGCTAGGACATTGAGCTTGCCAGGCAGGTAGGTCACCCGGACCTCCATCCCGTGAGCCAGGGCAAACTGCCACAGCTGGACTGCTTCCCAACAGAGGAGATATGAGCCCGTGCTGCCCTGTTTGCTCATGTAGAACTTCATCACCTGGTTGCCTGTCTGGATCAGGACCACCTGATTTGCCAAGTGCATCTTGAAGGCACGAAAGGCATTCACTATGTCCCTCAACTTATGAAGTTGATCTGGTGAAGGCTCTCCTGCTCTGATCAAAGACCCTGTGTCCACAGGCCATCGAGATGAACACACCACCTGAGCTTGGTTGTCAGCATCCTGTGGGAGGCTCCACTTGGAACAGGAGGCCTGGAAGCAATCATCCAATCATCAGCCAAGGGACTCCACCAGGAGAGTGGTAACCACCACCTTGTCCCGGAGGTGGCCTGTGGCCTGCTTCCTTTGCGTGCGGAGGGTCCATTGTGCCTGCCACATGGAGAGGCGGGTCAAGGGGGTAACGTACGATGGAGGCCATGTGGCTAAGCACCTTCAGTATCCCCCAGGCCATGGTGTGGCACTGATGTCACACGATGCTGACCACATCCATCAGCTGCTGCAGGTGGTCCAGCAGTAGAAATGCCCAGGCTTGAAGGGTATTGAGGAGGGCTCTGTTGAACTCCAGCCTCTTTGGGCAGCTGATGACGAACCCTAGCCACTCGAGGACCTGAATGGTGAGGTGAGCAGACTGCCGGACAGCATCCAGAGTGGAACCTTTGATGAACCTATCGTCCATATAGGAGAAAAGAAAGACTTCCATGGTTTGAAGGTATGTGGCAACTACCACGAGGGACTTGGAGGAGACCGGAAGTACAGAAGCCTAAAGAGGAGTACCCAGTACTGGTAGTACTGGCCGGGATGTGTGTATACGCATCCTTGAGACCCAAGGAGCATAGCCAGTCATCCTTAAGAAGGGAGCAGCATCACCAGCAAGACTATCTTGAACCACTCATGCATGAGAAACCGGTTGAGGTTCTGGATGTCCAAAATGGGTCAGAACCCCTCTGTCATTTTGGGGGCCAAGAAGTACCTGGAGTAAAACCTGCTTCCGATCTGAGGTCATTTAGCAGAGAGGAGACCTCCTCCCGCAACAGTCCTTGGTACATCAGATCCATGGGGTACTCCCTTTGGGAGGAGGCGGTAGCTGGGCAAAGTGCAGCTGATAGCCCTGTCGGACGACCTGGTGTCTGAGGTGATAAGGGGCCAACTGTGGGTGAAATGGATGAGCCGCCCCTCTACCTGAGGGGGAACTCAACAGGTACGAGATGGTTGGCTATGCTCCTGAGGAACCTGTCAAAAACTGGTCCCTGACTTTGGCTATGGGGCTGGTTGAGCCTTCTCCTGCTTCTGTGGACATGGGGCCTGCATCATTGGTTGAGTACTCTGGGGCGCTGGATAGTACAAGCACGGGTCCAGGTAGAAGGCCTTCTGCTCTGGTACTTTTTCTGTGACGTGTCTACAGTTTTCCTAGAGAATATCACGTGCTCCTTCTCAAGCTCGCCTGCTTTCTCTTCAACTGGCTTCCTGAAAAGGTTGTCCCCGCTACAGGGGACATTGGCCAGCTTGTCCTGAACCCATCACTCTAGGTCGGAGGACTGGAGCCAGGCCAGCTGCTGGGCACTGATGCCCACTGCTGCCACTCTGCAGATGGACTCTATGGCATCGTACATGGCTCACATGGCATACTTCAAGCAATCCTTGCTGTGTCTTATTAAAGGGTGGAAGGAGTCGAGGCTGTCAGGAAGGACATAGGCGGCAAACTCCTCCAGGTCCAACATGATGTCTTTTAGAAACATACTCATATATAACATGAAGTTCTGGTAACACCTCCTTCCAAAGGAGTCCAGGGTCCTGGCCTCCAGCCCTGTGGGCACTGAGGAGTGAGTCTTGGTACTCTTCACGTGCTTCAAGGCTGACTCAATCATGATGCAGTTGTGTGGTAGCTGGGGCTTCTCAAAGCTCGGTATCTTCTGGACTCGGTACATTGAGTCTAGCCGCTGGCTGCAAGCAGGAACCATGAAGGGACTTTCCCTCAATCACAACAGCAGCCTCTGCAAGAAATGGTGCACTGGCACCATCACTGCTTCCTTGGGCGGATACAGCAGGAGCTCAAGCTCCTCCTCCCTTGGCTTGTCCTCTGCCTTAAGGGAGAAGGGTATGGCTTTGACCATGTCCCTTACAAAGTCCTGGAAGGACATGTCCTCCGGGGGTGATTTACGTTGCTCATATGGAGGAAATAGATCAGAAGGAAAGTCAGAAGATTTCCTGTTCAAGATGGCCAAGCCCTTCTCTGTCTCCCAGTCCTCAGATTCGGACTCTGAGAGGAAATCTAAGTAGCTGTTTCCTCAACCTTCCTACTCCGGTTAGGTGGAGAGGGCAGGCGGAGTGAGATCTGTGGCATGAGTGAAAGAAGGGGTGTCCCGGAATATCAGAACTGAATCCGCTCGACAGGGAGATCCCTGTGGGAACTGGAGTTGATTCCGATCTCCCCACCCGATGCGCCTGCCTCTGCCGACAGGGCATGGGTCTCCAGGATGGGCTGGACAGAGTGCAGTGATGCTGCCGAAGCCATCACCGAGCCTGCATGCTGCAAGACTAAGACCACTGTCATGTGTGCCTCGAAGGCCCTCAGGCGTTCCTCCAATATCACTTCCTCGGAGGGACTGGGGCCGGAATTGCAACTTCAGCTACTGGTATGGATACCTCTATCAGGGAATCCACAATGACATCTGGTTGCCCCCAAGGCTGTGGGGGTTGATTCCTCCCATCTGGGAGTTGATTCCTCCTGCCAGGGAAGCTTGGCGGGCTGCTCCTGGCCCTCTCTGTCCACATCGTGCCATGAAGGGCTGCAATGCCGATGCACCTTGGACTTGACCCGGTGCTCGGGTGCCCCCTTTGATGTTGACAATATCGGTGTCAGGTCCTTCCTCGATTCTGGTCAGGCATTAACAGAGTCTTCACTCAGTTCCTCAGTCCCTCGGTTCCGAATGCAGCCGGACATCCTGCCCATCCCGCCCAGTTGACTCCTCAGCAGAACTCTAACAGTTTTGCTGATGCTGGGGCCAAGGATGCTGAATCTGATGTTCTGAAGAAGGACTCAATCTGCTTTTCCCAGTCTTTCAGACCCCTCCTCATCATTTGCAGGTGAAAGTTGCAGGACACAGGCTGGTGATCGGGCCCCCGGCACTGCAGGCAACCAGTTATATCTGTCCGTGATCAAAATGTTGCGACCATATTTTGTGCACTTTTTAAAGCCACTTACTGGCTTAGATATGTCCGGGAAGAACATGCCAGTGAGGTCGGAGGCCTCAATTGTGACGGAGGGAAAAAGGCTCGGACAGGAGAAAAGCACCAAAAATCAGAAAAACAAAAGAGTCAGCCATAGCACTCGCCAAACATAAGAAATGCTATACTGGGTCAGACCAAGGTAGGTTCCCAAAAGGGCACACAGGTTCCACAATGCTCATCCTGGGGTAAGCAGTGGATTTCCCGGGTCCTCTATAATAATGGTTTATGGACCTTTCCTCCAGGAACTTGTCCAAACCTTTTTAAAACCCAGCTACACTTTTACTACATCCTCTGATAACGAATTCCAGAATTTGATTACGCATTGAGTAAAAAAATATTTTCTCTTATTAGTCTTAGCTTACATTGTACTTCATTGCTTGTCCTCTAGTCTTTTTACTTTTCGATGATGTAAACAACTGATCTACGTTTACTTGTTCATTCATTAATTTATAGACCTCTATCACATTCCCCCTCAGCAGTCTCTCATCCAAGTTGAAAAGCCCCAATCTTTTAAGTCTCTCCTCATAGGGGTATTCTTCCATCCCCTTTACCATTTTGTTGCTTTTCTCTGTTCCTTTTCTAATTCTGCTATATGCTTTTTAAGATATGGTGACCAGAACTGTACACAATATTCAAGATGCGTCGCAACGTGGAGCAATACAGAGGCATTATAATATCCTTGGTTTTATTCTCCATTCCTTTCCTTATGGTTCCTAGCATTCTATTTGCTTTCTTGGCTGCCGCTGCACACTGGGCAGACAGTTTCAACGTATTATCCACGATGACGCCTAAATCTTTTTCTTGGCTGGTACCTTGCATTGTGTAACCATAGTTTGGGTTATTCTTTCCTAGGTGCATAACTTTGCACTTGTCCACATTAAATTTCATCTGCCATTTGAAGTCCAGTCTTCCAATTTATCAAGGTCCTCTTTGCAATTTTTCACAATCCTCTTGCGTTTTAACAACTTTGAATAATTTTGTGTCATCTGCAAATTTGATCACTTCACTCATTATTCCTATTTCCAATCATTTATAAATACATGAAAAAGCAGCGGGCCCAGCAAAGATCCATAGGGTACTCCCTTATTCACCTGTCTCCATTGAGAAAATTGGTCATTTAGCCCTACTCTCTGCTTTCTATCTTTTAACCAGTTCCACAATACTACACTGCCTTCAATCCCATGACTTTTTAATTTTGCCAAGTCTCTCACGAAGGACCTTGTCAAAGACTTTCTAAAAATCCAGGTACTCTATATCAACCAGCTCAGCTTTATCTGTTTATTCACACCTTCAAAAAACTATAACAGATTTTGCCCGATATTGACATCAGGCTCACCAGTCTGTAGTTTCCTGGATCACCCCTATTTAGGGTTGCCAACTGGCTCCAGATGCGCTCGATAGGCTTGATCCAGTCCTGTGTTTACTCCATTGCATGCAGGGAATTGTAGTCTTGCTTTTCTTATGGAGTGTAATGGAGAAATCAGAACTACGTGTCCCTGCATGCAATGGAGTAAACCCAGGACTGGATCAAGCCTGTTGGGTGCATCTGGAGTCAGTTGGCAACCCTACCCCTATTATATACACCTGACTAACTCTCTTGCCTGTGACACTCACCGTCTCTTCACAACTCTCAACTCTATCCTCAAGGTGCCTCCTACTTCGACCCCCTCCTTCCCTTTCTGTCCAAACTTTGGCTATTTCCAAGACAAAGTCCACAAGATTACACTCCAATTCCTCATGAGATCAGCTGCATACCCTCTTCCCCCTCTTCACTCCCAACTCTTCCCCTCAACTTCTGCCACTCTTTCTTCCTTTTCTAAGATCTGAGGAGGAAACCACACATCTTCTTTCCTCCTCCAAACTCACTACCTGCTCTTCTAATCCTATCCTATCCCACCAATCTCCTAAGCTCCATTTCCTCCATTTTCATCCCTTCCATCTCTCAGATTCTCAAACCTATCACTCTCCACTACAACTGTTCTTGCAGTCTTCAAGTATGCTGTTGTCACATCTCTCCTCAAGAAACCCGCACTAGACCCTACCTGTCCTTCTAATTTATTGATCCATCTCCCTCCTCCCCTTTATTTCTAAACTACTTGAACATGTAGTTCACCACCATTAGAAACATAGAAGCATGATGGCAGAAAAAGACCACATGGCCTATCTAGTCTGCCCTTCCATATCAACTACAATAGTCCCCTTTTTACCTTTAGAGATCCTCTGTGTTTGTCCCATGCCTTTTTGAATTCAGATACTGTCCTCATGTCCATCATCTCCACTGGGAGACTATTTCATGCATCTACCACTCTTTCTGTAAAGAAATATTTCCACATATTACTCCTTAGTCTATCACCTTTCACTCATCCTATGTCCCCTCGTAGCAGAGCTTGCCTTCAATTGAAAGAAATCCTCCTGTGCATTTATGCCACGGAGGTATTTAAAGGTCTCTATCATATCGTCCCTATTCTGCCTTTCCTCTAAAGTATACATATTAAGATCTTTAAGTCTGTCCTCATGTGCTTCATAACAAAGACCTCTAACCATTTTAGTAGCCACCCTCTGCACCGAGTCCAACTTGCTTATATTGTTTTGAAGGTGCAGTCTCCAGAATTGCACACAATACTCCAAATGAGGTTGCAGCAGAGACTTATACAGAGACATTATCACTTCCTTTTTTCTGCTAGCCATTCCCCTCCCTATATACCCAAGTATCCTTCTGGCTTTTGTAGTCACCTTTTCTATTTGTTTAGCTACTTTAAAATCATCAGACACAATTATGCCCTGGTCCCACTCTTCTTTTGTGGACAGAATTATCTCACCCCCTACACTGTACAGTTCCTTTGGATCTTTCAGCCAAGCTGTTGCCTTGACTTTCTCTCCTCTCAAGCCCTTCTGGATCCTTTGCAATCTGGCTTTCGTCCTTTACATTCTACTGAAACAACTCTTGCCAAAGTCTCCAGTGACCTGTTCCAGGCAAAATCCAAAGGCCTTTACTAAAGCCTCATCTTTGTTGACCTTTCTGCTGCTTTTGACACTGTTGACCATGACCTCCTCCTTGATACCTTATCCTCACTTGGTTTTAAGGGCTCTGTGCTATCCTGGTTCTCTTTCTATCTCTGCCACCCCATTTTCAGTGTCTGCTCTGATGGATCCTCCTCTTCTGCTATCCTGCTCTCAGTTGGTGTATCCCAAGGGTCTATCTTGGTTCCACTCCTTTTCTCTCTCTATATCCAGTCTATTCATGCACTCATCTCCTCCCATGGTTTTCAGTACCATCTTTATGCTGATGACTCTCAGATCTACCTCTCTACACCTGAAATCTCTCTGGCAGTCCAGGCCTGGATCTCTGTCTGCCTGACATTGCTGTCTGGATGTCTCACTGCCATTTGAAATTGAACATAGGCAAAACTGAGCTTCTTATTCTTCCCCCTACACCCACATCCCCCCTTCTTCCTTTCTCAATCTCTGTGGATGATACTCTACGAATCCCTGTTTCCTCAGCTCGCAACTTTGGGGTCGACTGACACCTCCCTGTCCTTCTCCACACACATCCAATGGATAGCAAAAACCTGTTGTTTCTTTCTCCATAACATCAGCAAAAGTTTCCCCTTTCTTTCTGAACACACTACTAAGACACTTATCCACTCTTTAGTCATCTCCTGTCTAGACTATTGCAACCTCCTCCTTGTTGGTCTCTCTCCGAATCATCTCTCTCCCTTTCAATCTATTCAAAACTCAGCTGCGTGGCTAATCTTCTGCCAGCTTTGATATGCTCTTCTCAAGTCACTTCATTGGCCCCTATCTGTTTCCGTATCTAGTTCAAACTATTCCTACTGACCTATAAGTGCACTCATTCTGCTGCTCCTCACTACCTTTCCTCTCTTATCTCTCCCTATACCCCTTCTTGGGAACTCAATCCTTTTACCTTGCTGTTCCTTATGCCTAGAACAAACTACCTGAATCTGTATGTCAGGCTTCATCTCTGGCTCTTTTCAAATCCAGGCTGAAAACTCACCTCTTCGAGGCTGCTTTTGGATCCTGATCCGCTTAGTCTCCTATGTGTTTCCTTACCATTTCCCTAGATGTATCTTTGTCCTCAGTTGTCTGTTTTCACTAGATTGTAAGCTCTGATGATCAGGGACCATCTTTTACATGTACCTGTACAGTGCTGCGTACGCCTTGTAGCGCTGTACAAATGATCAGTAATAGGAGTAGTAGTAGTACTAACAGACAACAGGTGGTAAAAATTAAGAAGAAAAAACACTCACGGGGGTAGAAGAGAGAGTTTTTTTCTGCTGGTGCAGGACATGTTTGATTGGCTCCGCGGAAAAAAAGGAGACTGAAGAAGATGGTGCCGTGGCATGCGGGAAGGCAGGCGTGCAAGCGAGGTGCAGCTCCCAAAAGCTTCCAATGGAAACTGGGGATCATTCCACGTGGGCTCCATTGGTGACGGCACCATACTTGAGGACTTACTTTCTGCTTGTCCACAGAGAACGTTGGATTCAGCGTTATCTAGACTGTCCCTTGGTGACTCAGTTTTGGGATCAAGCGAGGAATGTTCTTGAGGCTCAAGTTTTCTCAGAGTTGGAAGATGGACTGAAAGCTGATATGACTATCATGGATAACTATTTTTGTCACTGGTTGACTCATTCTATCTTTTTAACACAGACATCTCAAAAAACCTCATACATTTTATTTTTAACTTCCACAGATCTGGCCTGCCTGGGTATCAGATAGGACCACAGCCTGTCATGTCAACAACACCTGTCTAAAGCAGCAGGAGAATTAAAAGTGAAAAATAATATCATCTGCAAACTGAACCACAAGAGGAGTGAATGTTCTCAGCTACTGTATCTTCTCTTGTCTCTTGCTGTTCTGTATCCGACTATCTTGCATCTACATGGGCCAGTCATCTCATACAAAACCAGCAGATTTGCATTAACCTGCAGTCAAGTGAATTGTGCCCACAGCTCTGTGCCTTACTCTGCTCACATTGTAATTTGTGTCATCCAATATCAGATCATTCAATCTCAGATGTGAGGCTTGTTACCAATGTGCAGCTAAAGCCATTTTTGCCATTACATTTGGAGATGCTTCAACCTCTTGCTATTCAGTTATCATCCAGTCATCCCATTGCATTTGCCCGACATCCCATTAAGGTGAGATTGAGATGAACGTGGTTAGCGGATCTTCCCATGAATTCCTTTCTTGTCGATGATCCATGGCACAAGTGGGTGCTTCTAAACTGCTTTTAGACACAGTGCCAGTGTGTGGTCAGCCAATTCAAAAATGTTGTACCCGTGGGCCTGCAAGCCAAGTGTCAAAGGAAAATTCCTACAGTTTCCTTTTGAAAATCCAGTGGCAGGCCAGTGCTATATGGAGACTCTCCCCCATTTACTTTGCATGAAATGAAGGAAATGAAATCCCTAACTCTACCCCCATCACTGTCCCTTTAAACACTGGTCTCACTTCTGTAATTATTCATAGAAAGTAATTATTGTTATGGAATGATACAAACAAACGTCTTGCAAAGCTGTGTACCCTATTCTCTCTTGCCCATATTAGTGTCGACCAAAAAAGAACTGATCGCGAGAGCAAACTATCGACAACCGTTTCCTAGTTGGAAGTCTACCTTATAGAACCAAAAGCCTAAGGTATTTTACAGACTGATATCAACCTGTTTTTAAGGAATAACACACAGAGACAACTAATTTGAAAACAAAATTAATTGACCAGCTGATTTTGTTTAGAAATACCTTTATTTTATAAACCCACAGTTTCTTCTGTAAAGTCTGACTACACTTATAAAAAGATGACATTTCTTAGGAAAAAAATGCTGAAAACCTCTTCAGAAGTCAGGGTTACACAAAGAGTATATTTATAATATATATATTTATAATTTAAAGACAATGAAGTTCAACTGCAATACAAGGGAGGGAAGGGGGAAAGGAAGGAAGTGAGAGAAGAGGAGGGACGTTCATATTTCAGACACTTGCTCATTTCCTGTAAAAAGGGTTTCCTGGCAGAAGGGGTTAACAAGGACCATGCCGCTGTCTCTGTAATCACCATTAGCTGGGGAACGAGGCTCAGAGAGATGATCCTGGTGAAAAAAGAAGGGGGGGGGCAGAAGACAGGGAAAAACAAGAAAAACAGCATTTAGATAGCTAGAGATGTATATGTATGAGTATTTGGGTAGCTAATACATTGTAGACATGTGAGATCATCAAGATATATTCCAAAATATTCCTATATGAAACACACTGCCACACACACAAATGGCTTTGGTTCAAATATACAAAAGGAAAGACTGCCAAGCACTTGATCTGTTAGGATTTTTACCCTGGTGCTCTTTATTTAGTCAACTTTAAGGGGCTAAGGAAACCAAGTTAGCGGCTACTGCTGGGGTAACGTGGAAATACCGCCCGGCTAGAGCACTTAACGCAGTGGAAACACAGATATCACAGGCACTTTCCTGCAATATCTGTATTTCGCCCGGTGGACCTGGGTGGCGGAGCAGGACTAGGGCGGGGTGTATTTGTGCCGATGGTTGGCAGCCATCACATGAAACTTTGTTGTGCATTGGCTGCCAAATCGGGCCTCATTGTGGTGGCAGATAACATCACCCCAAGAGGTGGCTTTAATTGCTTGTGATCCATGGTGACGGGCATTGTGGCTGCTGCCGATCTGCCCTGCAGCCATGTGCCCCACCATTTTATTTATTTATTTATTTTATTTAATGTCTCTTTTATACCGCGCTATTTAGAATCAGTACGGTTTACAGGTAACAAAATTTGTGCAGTGCAGGCAGGTCTGCACTGGACTTACAATAAACAGGGTTTTTTTTATACAGGGCCATGCCCCGGTCATCCCCCCTTTTAAACAATATCATTGGTGCCATGAATCTAAAGATCTGCAGCACTGACAATATCTAAAGAAGCGCCGGCCCCTCCCTTCAGCACTGATCTCCCTGGACAGCTCTCGATCCCATTAGTAACTGTCCGCAGGGATCATGCACTTCCTCCCCTGAGAAAAGAAAGTATCCCAGCTAGTCAGTCAGATGGCCAAAGCCTTCCCCTTCCCTCACGTACAAACTACTGGTTAGCCAGTCAGGGTTCCTCCCTCCCCCTCTCCCCATTTTGCAAGGCCCAACAACGGGGGCAGGAGCTGGGAGGACAGCTCCTGCACCTCTTCAGCACTGTGCCACCAGGGCTTCAAGATATGGACTGGGGTGTTGGGTGGGGGGCTGGTGGGGTCCCCAAGCCAACTGGCTAGCTGGGTTTCTATGTTAAGGAGGAAGGGAGAAGAGGAACCCCAATTGGCTAACAAGGAGCTTTTAAAGGAGCAGGAAGTGGGGAGGGGCACATTGGCCACCCGACTGACTAGCTGGGATAGCTTCTCTTGTTGGGAGAGGCACTGACCCCCCCGCCCCTGGATAGTTCTCAAGGGGATCAAGAGCTGTCCAGGGGGAAGATCTGCAGCACCAACAATATTGTTAAAAGGGGGGATGATAGGGGCATGGGGGGGGGGGGGGGAGCCACAGCAACAATCAAGACACGGAGCTTGTGAGAGCTCTGTGCATCTGATCGCTACCTGTCCTCCCCATGGATTTACTGCAGAGGCTTGCGATACCTGCATCGGCAGCCACTGTGGGACTTCCTGCACTACCTGCCCATGTAGGAATTATGGGTCTCTGCAGTAAATGCAAACCTCTGCAGTATCTGCAGGGGGAAAGCTGGGAATGCCCGCTGCAAATACCATGGAGATTTTGGCTTTTCCCTTGGGCCTTTTGCAGCTATCGCATCACAGTTCTTTGGACGCCTTGTTATACTCTGGATGTATTTTATGGTTTGTTTGTGTACTGCTTATGAACCGATTGGGATTAAAGTAGTGAAAAAAATCTTTGGGAGAGCAAATACTACTATTACTACTACTACTGATGATTTATATAGTGCTACAAGGCATATACAGAGCTGTATGGATACATGTAAAGATGGTCCCTGCTCATGAGAGCTAGTGGTGGAAAGATGAATATAAACGAAAGGACAACTGATCATAATATTACATACGAATAAATAAATGAGTTTAACACATATCAGTAAAACAAAACTAAAACTAAAGACATAGAAATAAATAACAGAGGTAAACCTCTGAAGAAAATCTGGGTAAAATTATAACTGGGTATCTAGTTTTAGGCACCCAGAATATGCCTATCTTTTTTTTTTTTTTAAGTGCCTTAAAGTCAATGCTGACTCCTGGCAACCCAGCAGCCCTCAGGTTTTCTTGGCAAGATATAGCCGGAAGTAGACTGCTAGGCCTTTTCTTCCGAGGCAATGGAGGGTAAAATGACTTGCCCAAGGTTACAAGAAGTGCCAGTGGGAATAAAACCCTAAGAATATAAAAAACGCCATACTGCGTCAGACCAAGCTCCATCAAGCCCAGTATCCTATTTCCAACAGTAGCTAATCCAGGTCACAAGTACCTAGCAGATTCCCAAAAAGGCCCACAGTGGATTTCCCGGGTCCTCTTTAATAATGGTTTATGGACCTTTCCTCCAGAAACTTGTCCAAACCTTTTTTAAACCCAGATACTGTACACTAACAGCTTTTACCACATCCTCCGGTAACGAATTCCAGAGTGTGATTGGGTGTTGAGTGAAAAAATATTTTCTCTTATTAGTTTGAAATAGGTAACATTGTAGCTTCACTGCATGTCCCATAGTCTTTCTACTTTTTTGATGGCGTAAACAACCAATTTTCATTTACCCATTCTAATCCATTCATAAATTTATAGACCTCTACGTATCATATATCTCCTCAAGCGTTTCTTTTCCAAGTTAAAAAGGCCTAACCTTTTAAGCCTTTCCTCATAGGAGTATCCTTCCATCCCCTTTACCATTTTCGTGACTCTTTTCTGTATCTTTTCTAATTCCGATATATCCTTTTTAAGATATCGCAACCAGAATTACACACAATATTTAAAGTGCGGTCACACTATGGAACAATACAAAGGCATTATAATACCCTTGGTTTTATTCTCCATTCCTTTCCTTATGTTTCCTATAGCATTCTATTTGCTTTCTTGGCTGTCACTGTACATTGGGCAGAGGGTTTCAACCTATTACCCATGATGATGCCTAAAACCTTTTCCTGGCTTGTGGTTCCTACTGTGGAACCTCGCATCATTTAACTATAGTTTGGGTCGTTCTTTCCTAGGTGAATAACTTGGCATTTGTCCACATTAAAATTCATCTACCATTTGGACGTCCAGTCTTCTAGTTTATCAAGGTTCTCTTGCAATTTTTCACAATACTGTTGTATTTTAAGAAGTTTGAATAATTTTGTGTCATCTGCAAAGTTGTTTACCTCACTTGTTATTCCCTTTTCCAGGTCATTTATAAATATGTTAAAAAGCAGCTGGTCCAGCACAGATCCATGAGGTACTCCATTATCCAACTTTCTCCATTGAGAAAACTGTTCATTTAGCCCGACTCTTTGTTTCTATCTTTTACCCAGTCCCTGATCTACAATACTACACTCCCTCCTATCCCATGACTTTTTAATTTGCCAAAAGTCTTTCATGAGGGACCTTGTCAAAGGCTTTCTGAAAATCCAGATATCAACTGGTCACCTTAGTCTACCTAATTATTCACACCTTCAAAAAATATAACAGATTAGTAAGGCAAGACTTTCCTTAGCTAAATCCATGTTGGCTTTCTCCCATTAAAAAATGACTATCTATACGTTCAGTAATTTTATTCTTTATAACGGTTTCTACCATTTTGCCCGGTATTGATGTCAGACTTACTGGTCTATAGTTTCCCGGATCACCCCTGGAACCCTTTTTAAAAAATTGGCGCTATATTGGCCATTCTCCAGTCTTCCATTACTACAGTACTAATAGTAGGTCTGCAATCTCATATTTCAGTTCTTTCAACACCCTTGGATGTATACCATCCAGTCCGGGTGATATGCTACTCTTCAGTTTATCAAATAGTTGTAATACATCTTCCCGGTTTATCAATATTTCTTTCAATTCTTCAGATAGATCACCTTTAAATACCATTTCAGGCATGGAAGGAAATCCAAAAAACTGCCAGCATGGTTTAAATGTGAGGTCAGAGAGGCTGTTGTTGCTAAAAAAGCATCTTTCAGGAAATGAAAAAAAGAGCTAAATGATGAAAACAGGAAACAGCAAAAGCACTGGCAAGTTAAATGCAAGGCACTGGTAAGGCAGGTAAAGAGAGAATTTGAGAAGAAAGTTTTTATGGAAGCAAAAACAAGTAATAAAGACTTTTTCAAGTACATTTGTAGCAAAAAACCTGTGAGAGAGTCAGTTGGACCATTAGATGATAGAGGGGTAAAAGGGGCAGTAAGAGGGGACAAGGCTATAGCAAAGAGACTGAATGAATTCTTTGCTTCGGTCTTTACTGAGGAAGATGTAGGGATGTTACCCATGACTGAAGTGGTATTTACAGGTGATTCTGTGGAAGAATTGAAAGAAATATCGATACACAGGGAAGATGTATTACAACGTTTTGATAAACTGAAGAGTAGCAAATCACCTGGACCGGATGGTATATATCCAAGGGTGTTGAAAGAACTGAAATATGAGATTGCAGACCTGCTATTAGTAATCTGTGAACTATCGTTAAAATCATCTATAATACCTGAAAATTGGAGGATCGCCAATGTAACACCAATTTTTAAAAAGGATTCCAAGGTGATTCGGGAAACTACAGACCGGTGAGCCTGACATCAGTACCGGGAAAAATGGTAGCAACCATCATAAAGAACAAAATTACTCAACATGTAGATAATCATGGCTTAATGGGAGACAGCCAACATGGCTTTAGACAAGGAAGATCTTGTCTTACTAATCTGTTATGTTT
Organism: Ichthyophis bannanicus; assembly: GCA_033557465.1. Classification (NCBI taxonomy): domain Eukaryota; kingdom Metazoa; phylum Chordata; class Amphibia; order Gymnophiona; family Ichthyophiidae; genus Ichthyophis; species Ichthyophis bannanicus. Next base: position 617,592,675 of record CM066031.1, on the reverse strand, counting down.
TTTGAAGGTGAAAATAAACAGGTAGACAAAAGTGAGTCAGTTGATATAGTGTATCTGGACTTTCAGAAGGCCTTTGACAAGGTCCCTCATCAGAGACTTTTGGCAAAACTAAAAAGTAATGGGATAGGAGGCAGTGTACTATTGTGGACCAGGAACTGGTTAAAAGATAGAAAGCAGAGGGTAGGCCTAAATGACCAATTTTCCCAATGGAGAAAGGTGAATAGTGGTATACCCCAGGGATCTGTGCTGGGTCCACTGCTTTTTGACATATTCATAAATGACCTAGAAAAGGGAACGAGTGAGGTTATCAAATTTGCAGATGACACAAAACTATTTAAACTTGTTAAAACCCAAGAGGATTGTGGAAAATTGCAAGAGGATCTTGATAAATTGGAAGACTGGGCATCCAATTGGCAGATGAAATTTAATGTGGACACATGCAAAGTTATGCACCTAGGAAAGAACAACCCAAACTATGGTTACACGATGCAAGGTTCCACATTGGGAACCACCACCCAGAAAAAGATTTAGGCGTCATCATGGATAACATGTTAAAACCCTCTGCCCAGTGTGCAGCAGCGGCCAAGAGAGCAAATAGAATCCTAGGTATCATAAGGAAAGGAAAGGAAAATAAAACAAAGGTTATTATAATGCCTCTGTATCGTTCCATGGTGCGACTGCACCTTGAATACTGTGTGCAATTCTGGTCACCGTATGGAAGGATAATCCTATGAGGAGAGGCTTAAAAGGTTAGGGTTCTTCAACCTGGAAAAGAGATGGCCGAGGGAAGATATGACAGGTATATAAATTAATGAATGGAGTGGAAGGGGTAAACCTAGATCGATTGTTTATGCCATCAAAAAGTAGAAAGACTACGGGACATGCAATGAAACTACAATGTTATCTATTTCAGACTAATAAGAGAAAATATTTTTTTACTCAATACATAATCAAACTCTGGAATTCCTTACCAGAGGATGTAGTAAAAGCTGTTAGTATAGCTGGGTTTAAAAAACGTTTGGACAAGTTCCTGGAGGAAAGGTCCATAAACCATTACTAAACAGGACCCGGCAAATCCACTGCTTTCCTCATTACAAGCACGGTGTCTTTTTGGGAACCTGCTAGGTACTTCAGAGCTGGATTGGCCACTGTTGGAAGAAGTATACTGGGCTTGATAGACCTTGGTCTGACCCAGTATGTCATATCTTATGTTCTTTACCTCTTGCTGCTCCACCCTGCCCGTGATCCACATCACTCTCACCTGGTTGTCACACCTGGTCTTGTATACCACCGAGGGAATCCTTTTGTGAACTAAAATTGCTACCTCTCGCTTCTTAGAGTTAAAGGCTGAGCAGAAGAGTTGTTTGTAATGTCTCATCTGAAGCGGGTCTCCTGTAACAGGGCAATGTCGATCCGAGAACGAAGTAAGAGATCAAGTACCCGCCGCCTTTTACTTGGGTGACTAATTCCCCCGATGTTCAAGGAAGTCACCTTATACCCCCCCCCCATTTGTGCTGAGATCCACCTGATATCCAACTCCTCTCCCCCTTGCAAACAGTTCACTCATACCTTCCCCTTCCATCCATTTCTGCATGCACCATTGAGCAATACTAACAACCTTAAGAACTCAACAAAACAACATGCTCTCCAGCGACTCCGGCCATCCATCCACTCAATATCCTCCTCCATTTTCTATTAAGACTTCTGCCACTCTGTACTCGCTCCTCCAGACGTCCCCCCTTCCCCCTCTGCCCCCTGCACGTCCCCCCTTCCCCCCAACATTCATTAACTCAACCCCCGCACCCTCTATCCCTGTAACCCCCAAGGTCTCACTATTATGGTCCCTACCTACCCCACCCTCTACCTCCAACCAAACAGCAGTCAGGACCCAGGCAAACATTCAAATGGTTTTCACTGTCCAGGTCTGTAGGAGTACCTTCCAAACGGTAAAGTTCTCAGTCTCTGGAGCAAACATCAAATCTTGCCCTGTTCCAGTCCTCAGTCACCTCTCTCAGCGATCGATGGTCTGTTGGCACTCACCAACCACTGTTCTCCTCATTGCTCTCCTGCCATCGCTGCTGCTCCTGACCAGTGAGCTGAATCTTCTCCCTGCCTTTGAGACTCCTGAGTGTTTGAACAGACCGGGTTTCCTCCGGGGCACTCCTCTTTGACATGGACCCACTCTTGCCGACCCCCATTGGCAAAGACTTCCCACGCAGGGGGGGGGAGGGAATTGGCTGCTGACAAGGCAGAAAGAGCCGCCATAAATCTGTTTACTGCCTCTGGAGCGGTGAAAAAGTGCCATATTCCATTGTCCACAAAAGTTAGGCGAGTTGGGTACCATATTGCCGCCTTAATCCCCCTGCCCACTAACTGTTCACAACATTTCAACAGGTCTTTTTGGCATTGCACTATCTCTGGGGCCAGGTCTGGAAACACCATAATTTTCCATGTTTTATAACACACATGTCCAATCTTTCTGGCTTCCCAAATTACAAATTCTTGATCAGGGAATCTTAAAATTTTACAGCGAAAGCCCTCAGTCTGGCATTGGCCTCAGGCTGCGCCCTCTCCAGTTCATAGTCCCCCGGGGAGGGAGAGCCCTGGAAACAGGCCCCGAGTAGTTCTTAGATGAATCTGGCAGGCTCTTTCCCCTCTGGGACTCTGAAAATACGTACATTGTAGCGGCGATCTATATTTTTGTGATCCTCCATTTTTTCCTGGAGCCATACCAATTGCAGCTTCATGGTGATCATATCTGCTGAAAGCACATTTTGGGTATCCTCTGTCCTCCGATCTGGCCTTCAACCTGTTCGATCCTCTCTCCCGGTGCAAAAATCTTCTCCTCAATTTTGGTGAGCACTTTATTCACGATCTCCGTTTTTGAAGTTTGTATCTCTTGCAGGACTGCAAGCAGCACCTCACTCCCTTCAGGGTTCTCTCCTCCGGCTCACTGGAGATTGAGGAGCTTGGTGATGGCAGCTGCGAGAACCCCTTGGGTGCCTTCCCAATCGTCTTAGGTTTGCCATGTACAGCTCTCTAATTGTCTTTGCTGCCTTGATTTTAACCAATTTCAGCATTTTTTTGTTTATTTCCCGGTGTTAGTGCCGCTCTCTTTGCAATTTAGGGTGCTGGGGCTACAGCTGTTGTGCAGGTTCACGGAGAAGGACTTGCACTGGAAGTCTTCCTGCAAAATTTTAATCCTGTGTGACTCAATGCCTTCTCTAACATAGAGCACACCCCTCCACCAATTTGATCTACCCTATCATTGCAATATAGTTTATACCCAGGTATCACAGTATCCTATTTATTTATTTTATTTATTTACAACGTTTTTATATACCGCCATTTCCTAAGATCAGTGGCGGTTTACATTGAACAATAAGCCAAAATACAGAGAACAATGTGAAATACAGAGAAACAATAATTAACTATCAACAAAATACATGTAACTTTAAGCAACCTTGAATAGATTATGACAGGTAAGAACTATTTACAGGTTTGACATAGTTTACATATTTACAGGTTGTAGATATCAGTTCAGATAGGAATGTGAGTAGGAGTAAATTGAGTAGGAGTAATAGATACAGATTGAGTTATGGAGGATATGAAGTCGTATCCATATAACAATCCATATTGGAATAGTGTAGTGTGAAGAGGTGAGTTTTTAGTTCTCTTTTAAACATTTGTAGGTCTTTTATTTCTCTAAGCTGTGTCGGGAGGTTATTCCACAAGGTTGGTGCAATATATGAGAAGGCGCTGATGCTTGTTGTTTGTTTAGTCTTCCTTATTGAGTCAGGCACGAGGATGGTGTTGAGATTGTTCTTCTTCTAGTTCTGTTATCAGGTGGGTTATGAATCAATGTGGATAGGTATGATGGGGCAATCTTATAAATTAATTTGAATGTGGTCAATATAATTTTATATTGGATCCTACTTGATATGGGTAACCAGTGAAGTGCATATAATATTGGAGTAATGTGATCGGTCAGTTTTGCTTTGAATATTACTCGTGCCGTAACATTCTGGGCCATTTGAAGGATTTTTAAATTTTTCTTTGTTACTCCTTGCAATATACCATTACAGTAATCAAGGTGAGGGGTTATTAATGCTTGAGTAATAGATCTAAAATCGTTGTTTTCTAATAGTGGTCTTAGTTGTTGGATTGATCTGAGCTTATAATAAATTGTTTTGGATATTTTTTTAATGTGAGAAGTAAAGCTAAGGGTTTTGTCAAGGGTGACTCCAAGATATTTGATTTTGTCTTTAACTGGGAGGGTAAAATTGAAGAGTTTGATTTCTGAAGGTGGGGTGAAGTTCGTGTTTCTTGAGGTAAATAATACTTCTGTTTTTTTGAAATTTAGGTTCATATTATTTGATCAAAGCCAGAGTTCAGCTTCAGTGAGGCATGATGTTAAATTATCATATTTGGGGTCAAGTGTGTTTATTGGGGAGAACAACATAATGTCATCCGCATAGATATGATAGTTCAACTTATATTTTTGGAAAATGGTGCATATCGGTTGTAGATAAAGATTGAATAGGAGGGCAGATAGAGCAGAGCCCTGTGGTATTCCCTGTTCTTGAGGAAATGTAGGTGATGACATTTGGTCAACTTGGACATATTGTGAACGGTCCGAGATATATGACTTAAACCATTTAAGAGTTAGTTTTTGTAATCCTAGCTGACTGAGTCTTGATAAGAGTATATTGTGGTTTACACTATCAAATGCAGCGGATATATCAAGAAATACCAGGATGAAGGCTTGCTTCGTGTTATCTAGACCTTTAATGACAGTGTCTAGAAGGGCAAGTAGTAAGGTTTCTACACCGTGGAAAGAGCGAAACCCATATTGATGATCATCGAGGGGGGCAGAAGTATCTATATAATCCTGCAGTTGAAGTGGACAACTTTTTCGATAATTTTAGCTAGGAAGGGGATACTTGCAATCGGTCGATATGACGATGGGTCATTGTCATTTAGTATTTTGTTCTTAAGAATAGGGCGGATTGCTGTTATTTTGAGTTCTTTAGGTAACAGTCCTTGCTGAAGAGATTTGTTTACTATGTCTAATATAAAGGGGGCTAGTACAGTTTTAGATGTTTTAATCCAAGACACCGGGCAAGGATCTAGGATGGATGTGGTTGTGTTGATTTTAGTGATTATGTTAAGTAGGTGCTTTTTGTCGATAAGTTGGAAGGAGTCCCAAACATTGCCATGGTTGGCTGTATTTGAGAGGGGATTGGGTATCGGTATAGAAGTCAACCTAAGTTTACTAGCAAAATAGCTTGCTAATTCTTGTGGGTTAATAGGTACCCTGCTTGTTTTAGCAGTTGGGGTTTTAGTTAATGATTTTACAATTTCAAATAATTCCCTAGGGCGGTTGATAGATTTTGATAGAATATTCATATGATATTGTTTTTTAGCATTGTTTGTGGCTGACCTATAGTTATTAAGAGTTGGAAAATATAATTCACGGAGTTCTGGAGTTTTATTTTTTCTCCATTTGGTTTCCAATTTTCTAAGTTTTCTTTTACTTAAAGTTAGTTCCTGTGTGTACCATTTTTCAGATGATCTTTTATATAGTCTATTAGCTTTGCTAGTTAGTGGTTTGGATGCTGCTTTTATTACAGTGTTCCAATTTGTAATAGCTTTGCTTAGATTGTTTTCTATATCGAGCTGGGGGACAATTGTATTGGTTGTCCCTCCTTCCACCAGGTCTCCGAGATGTCAATTATATCTAACCTTTCATTTAGTGCTATATATTCTAACTCTCCCATCTTATTTTTTAGACTTCTAGCATTTGCATACAGGCATTTTAGAGGTTGTATTTTATGCATATTAATCTGCTTAGCAATTGATGGGGTATTTTGGAATCTTTCAGCTCTCTACTTAAGGGCATCTGGGTTACTTTTATCTTTATTGGAACCTCTCTGTCGTGATGCCCTAACTTCCCTCTTTTGCTAGTATCCTTCAAGGATACATCCTTCTGAACCATGTACTCTTGGGTGACAGTCGGCTTTCCCCTATTATCCAATTTAAAGGCTGCTCTACCTCCTTTTTAAAAGTTAATAGCAGCAGCCTGGTTCCATCCCAGTTAAGATGGAGCCCATCCCTTCGGAAAAGCCCCTCCCCAGAACGTTGCCCAGTTCCTATTGAATCCAAAACCCTCGTCTTTGCACCATCGTCTCATTCATGCATTGAGACTCTGGAGCTTTGCTTGCCTTTTGGGTCCTGCACGTGGAACGGGAAGCATTTCAGAGAATGCTACCCTGGAAGTTCTGGATTTTAACTTCCTGCCTAAAAGTCTACATTTGGTCTCCAAAACCTCTCTCCCACACTTTCCTATGTCATTGGTACCAACATATACCAAGATAGCAGACCCCTCCCCAGCACTATCTAAAACCTTGTCTAGGTGGCGCATGAGGTCCACTACCTTCGCACCAGGCAGGCATGTTACCAGGCGGTCCTCACGTCCACCAGACACCCAGCTATCTACATGCCTAATAATCAAATCGCTGACTATAATGGCTGTCCTAACCCTTCCCTCATGGGCACCTGTCCCTGAAGAAACCTCCTCAGTGCAAAAGGGATTTACATCACCTGGAGGACAGGTCCTTGGAGGACTGTTACTTTAACCGCTAGGCTACTCCTCCACTCATGCCTATCTTAAGCCTATTTTATAAAGAAAGGCAGGTGCCTACTTTTCTTTAAAACATAGAGGCATAAGCGTCTGAAAATGCGTGTCAAATCTAGGCCGAGCACTTACACCAGTCCTAGGACTGGTGTACATGCCTGCACCTAGATTTTTAAATGATGTGTGTAAGTTATAGGATTTCCTATTTTACATGCATAGATTTGTGCTCCGCTTAAACTCTGCCCCTGTGCATGTCCTCACAGAAAGTACGCGCCATCAGCCTGACGCAGCTACTTACAAAATAGCAAGCAGCTAAAATATGTGTGTAAAGGCTCATGGAAAATATATGACTAATGCGCATTGATGATGTACCACTTTACACAACTCCTTATACATTTGCCTCCAATATGTTAAATGCTCAAATATTACAGGAACGGATTCCAAAAAAACAGCAAAATATCAAAACATTAAAAATGAAAACCCAACGTGACCAGGTTTCAACAGTGTTGCTTGAACTGGGGTAACCCTTGTTTAAAAAAATAGAAAAGATAAAAAAAGAAGATAACAAATAACAATTTAAATGAATAAAATGGTGATGGTGATGATTTGTGTTAATTGTAATAGATTCTTGCAGTTTACATACGCTATAAATCTCTTTGGGTCATTTTGTTGAGGAAACAAATCTTTAAATATGTTTATAAATAGGACTTCTGATTTTAGCCGATAAACACCGATAAAATACCCCTGATGCCAAATATTAATAGGTGTTTATTGGATAAATAACAGAAAAACATCCCAAGTACTTTTTCACACCTCTCCTGGCTTGTCCTGTATCTTCCATTCAGTTTTTATGTCCTTTCTGCATTAATGGCTCCTAAATTACACAAACGTACATGTTTAACGCCACTGGAAATCCCTAATTAGCTGGAAAACAAATACCTAAACACTTAGGAATAGAAGCCCTAATCATAATATGATGTAAAAGGAGTCGTTGTAATCTGAAATTCACTGTCCTAGAAAACATTTCATGTCAACCAACACTCATATTTCATTTCTGTCTAATATGCAGGATTGAGGCAGGGATCATAATAGAAAATGAGATAGTGAGAAGGAGGGGGAGAGAGATGAAGAAAGGGAATTTGATAGAGAAGGTAAGAGAAAAGAGAACGATAGAGGGAGGAGAAGGAACAGCGGGTGAGAGGGAAGGAGAAGGAGAGGGCGAGGGAAGAAAGACATACTGCATTGGTCAGGGAGACAGAAATGACCCAAATTGACTTAGACTCTTCCCCTGATTAGAATCAGATCCTGGGAAACTTCTCCTCGCCCCCTCCCCCACATACATTTAGACAACGCTTTCTCCTATCAATGATAATGGAAGGAGGAAAGTATAAACGAAAACTGGCGTATCACAAATTTTAAAACCAGAATTGTTTGCTCTTCACTGGAGGCACTTCCACAAATTGATATGTAGCCCCAGTGAAGCCCTTTGGTTTGAGCGATTAAGGTGGACTTTTCTAATTTATATGTCCCCTATAAACATGAGGTACATGCTTGATCAAAATATATGGGGTATGCTTATTAAGCTACATTACCTATTAACACAGCCGAGAGCGTATGCTGTCTGCCTGCGTTAACAGATAGTGCAGGCAAAATGCAGATAGCAGAGAAGATCCCTGTGCTATCTGCCGAATGCTGAGTATGTGCACGAGTTGGTGGGCTTGGGGTGGTGAGCGGTCGCAAACAGCGCATGGTCAATGTCAGAGCTGCAGACAGCGTTGGTGCAGGTAGGGCTGCTTCTTGAGATGGAGTTATGTGTATCCACGGTGCTGCCAGGCCGAGCTCTTTGCAGTTTCGTTGTGTTATCTGCTAGGGAAATGCTGTGAACACCCCAACAGACAGTGCATCGTGCTAACATGGTGCTATCTGAACAATAACGGTGTGTTAGCTGCAAAAACCTAACGCGGTTTGGTAAACATACCCCTGTATGTCACACCCATAGTAAACTGTAGTGGTGCTCATCCCAACTGAACAAAAAATTATTTGTTTTTGGCTGGCAGTTTGCTCCTGTTCCTTTGGGTTTCCGGCTCAGTTGGAGCATACCTTTTTGGGCTACAGTGCTATGATTTCTCAACTCTAACTGTCTAGGGTTTTCCTCATTTCAGTGGTGGTAGTCAGTATATTTATGTAAATGGAAGTTGCACCGTGTATATATGCAGGGCTTTTTTTGAGGGGGTACACAGTGGTATGAAGGACCGGCACCATTTTCACTGCCTGCTAAAATTGACCCCTGGTCCCTATGTAATAATGAAAAAGCCTTGCATATGAGTACCGGCACCTTTTCTTCTAGGAAAAATGCAGTGTATAAATGTATATTCAATGCTGCTAGATGTATATTCAACAGCACTCAATATATGTATTCACTGTTGACTGTCGCCATCACTACCTGCTTAGTTTAAGCCTGCCTTTCAGCAGGTCTAAACTAAATATATAAACCAACTCTACAGTGGCTAAATAGTGCTGCTATATGGATAGTTTTGAGTTGTTCCCTTGCTTCTCTCTAACTCTGACCCTCCACGATGTGGATATTGGCAGAGAGGGGCATTCTGTGCTGGCCGTCTCCCCCCCTGTTCGGCTGCACAGACGTAGACCCGATTCTGATCGCACAGAGGCTATATGTTCCCTTCAGGATCAGAATCATGTCCGGATGCGCAGGCTGTGCCCCGATTCCAATCAGTCACATGTCCAGCCCACGTACCCAGCTCAGCCAGGCTCCGCAATCCCCTGCCACAGAAAACAATCTTCGTTTCCCGCAGCTTGACCACCGATCTGGCCTTCCATGGCCAGGGTAAGGATGGGGGGAACCTCCTGTACACCCTTGCCCCTCCTTACCAGGCCCAGCTGCGTCGTTTTGCCCCCCATCTAAGGGGACTTATTTCACCTCTGTGGTGGAATAAGTCCGCTGTCTCCGTCTCTGGACGTACAGGGCCAACCTTGGTATCGGCCTTGTATGTCTGGAGTTGCTCTCTGCCCACCGCCTGTCCTTGCTCTGGCTCTGTCCCGTTCCCTTCCTTCCATGAACAGAGTTCCCCGTACAAATTACCTGCTCGTATGGGGAGCTCTGTCCCTGACAGGCTGCCCGGCTGTTTAGGGATGTCTGGATCGGATGTCTGGACCTGCTAAGCAGTGTTCAGGATGACCCCAAAAGTGGATAGATGGATTTATCAGTCTGCCACTCTCCATAGAAGGGCTGAAAACTGACAGATAGCGGACTGACACATTTATCAGCTGCCAGTAAATATATAATCCTTTCGAAAACTGGCCTAATTTTGTCCAGCCAGAGATAGGCTAGGGGCCACATACGTACTGTAGTTTTCTCTGCTATACACAATCTCGGGGAGGGGGTGGGGATGGGCAGTTAAGAACATAAGATATGCCATACTGGGTCAGACCCAGGTCCATCAAGCACAGTATCCTGTTTCCAACAGTGGCCAATGTAGGTCACAAGTGCCTAGCAGTTCCCCCAAAAGACACAGGTTCCACAATGCTTGTAGTGAAGCAAGCTGTGGATATCCCAGGTCCCCTTTAATAATGGTTTATGGACCTTTCCTCCAGGAACTTGTCCAAGCCTTTTTTAAACCCAGCTACACTAACAGCCTTTACTACATCCTCTGGTAACAAATTCCAGAGTTTGATTACACGTTGAGTGAAAAAATATTTTCTTTTATTAGTCTTAAATAGTTTACCCTGTAGCTTCATTGCATGTCTCCTAGTCTTTCTATATTCTGATAGCGTAAACAATCGATCTACGTTTACCCGTTCCACTCTATTCATTAATTTATAGACCTCTATCATATCTCCCCTCAGCCGTCTCTTTTCCAGGTTGAAGAGTTCTAACCTTTTTAGCCTTTTCTCATAGGGGTAAGAGTTCAACTAGAGGCTTGAAAGTTCATTGAGAGATGTACAAGTTTAAAAGTTTGCCTAGAATGCTAATACCCTTACACTGGCCCTGGAGCTGCTGCAGGGTCTCCGAGCCCATGCTGGCTTACAGATCACAGCTGATTTTTACTCTTACTGGTTCCACCACTGCCTGAACCAGCAGCGAGAGGGGTTGAGGACAGGCTTTACGCTGGTGGCATGTCAGCAGCTTTCCTTGTGGCACTGGGATCCAGGCAATTGTCCTGTTAGCCTCCCCTAGCTCCAGCCCGGAAAACAGCTACTTGAAAGTGAAACTCCAGTCTGAGCATCACTGCTTGCAATCTGTTCTCTAGAAATGCAGCTTTTCGTTCAGCAAACGGAATTTTCTCTCAATAGATTAAATGGAAACTTTGAATCAGTGGAGTAACGATGTGTGCCTCAACACAGAACAGTCTAAGCTTACGAAGTGCATTTTAAGACTTCCAAGAAAAAACAAAGACATCCTCCTCCGCTGGCAGCACCACTTCTTTCCCAGGACCTCCGCTAATGTACATTACCTCTGATGTTTCCAGCGACTGAATCTCCCTGGGTAAATCCACCGCATGCCGGTTGAAGTAGTCCATGGTTATAGCGTTGTTCCAGTAGCTCAGGTTGTTCTCAGGGTTGGAAGTCTTTTTCTTCCTTCTCATGCAGCACACGGTTAGCAGAACCGCTGTGAACACACATTATCAAGAAGTTAGTAGTTTCAATCTGGAACTACCCAAATCTAGGGTATATTGTAGCTCAAGGCTTCCCAAACCTGTCCTGGGGATCCCACAGCCAGCTGGGTTCTCAAGCTATCTTCAATGAATATGCATGAGATCAACTGGCATATAGGAGATAATTCTATAAGGCACGTCTAGATTTGCATTTTAATGCACATAAAACACATCTGATTTATAAAGTAAGGTATGGGCGTACTTTATAGAATGGGGCGTAAGTGGTGAAAAACGTGAGTAAATCTAAGACACAAGCACTTATGCCAGCCCTCTGGCTGGTGCAAACACCCATGCCTAGATTTAGCAGGAATGCCCATAAGTTATAGTATTCTATAATTTACACATGCAACTCTGTGTTCCACTCACGCTCTTCCCAAACTCCACCGCTATGCACCCCCCCAGTGAAAGTATGCGCCATCTGCCCATGGCAACTATGTTTAGAATAGCAACTGACTAGGCAATGTGCCTTACGGCTCATTTATGTACATAAACCACTAAAACACTATGATTTACAGGTGTAAATATGCAGAAATCTAGCCATACAAAATTACCCTCATGTGGTTCCAATGCATGCAACTTGATCTCACGCATATTCGTTAGGGATATCATTAAAACCCATCCAGCTATGGGATCCCCAAGACAGGTTTGGGAAGCCCTGGTGTAAATAATTGTGTTTTTACAAGTTATTAAACTCTTTTTATGCTAGCTGATTGCCATACTCAGTATGTGAAATATAATTATTATTCTGCATTTTATTACGATACAGATAATGTATTATATTTAGCAAAACCTTCCCTCTGCAATTAACACTCCATGAGGTCTATGTACTAAAAGTGCATTAAAACTGATGCATATGCTAACCTCATTAGCGCACATGTTAATTAATGCAGCACGTACAAAGGCTCTGATATGCAGGAAAATGCATGCTGTTAGCATAGAGGATGGTGGTTTAAATTTGAATGTACAGTTGGGGTTAACATTATTGGCAGCCTTGCATTTTAGGTATGTTGTGTACAATATCTTGAGAAATAACTGGAAATATTCCAACTGTATGTCATCATAATATTGTAATAGTATGTTCAAAGGTATACAACAAAAAAAAGATGCCTGTGCAACTTAGTTTTAGTAATTTCTAGAAACAAACACAAAATATGACCTGGACAGGATTGATGGCACCCTTCACTAATATTTATTTATTATTTATTTAACAACTTTTATATTTGTTTGCACAACCCTTGGCACATCCATTGGCAGTGCTTCACCTATAAATGTATCGCTGGTCTGCATTGCCAAAGAGCTGATGTTTGGTTTCATCTGTCCACAGAACATTTTCCTAGAAGGATTGTGGTTTCTCAAGGTGGGTTTGGGTAAAGATCAGGCCTGCCTTTTTATGTCTGTCTTTGAGCAGTGGGGTCCTCCTTGGCCTTCACCCATGAAATCCTTCTTTGTTTAGTGCGCAGCATATGGTGCAGGTTGAAACCGCCACTCCAGATTGCTCCACGTTACCCTTAAGCTCTTTGGATGTTGTATGTGCTTCTCCAATAGTTTGCACTAACCTTCGAAGACTTCTTGGATTAATTTTCATTTTCCAACCATGTCCTGGGAGGTTCTTGACAGTTCCATGAGCAGAAAACGTCTTAATAAAATTGTGAACTGCAGACATAGGAATCCCAAGGTGACCTTGTAGCCCTTTGAAGTTTGATGTTTGGAGATAATGGCTTATCTGACAGTCTCAGGCAGCTTTCTTGTCTTCACCATTGTGAATATGGAACAGGGAGTGAATGTAGCCATTTTTAAAATTAGAGCCATCGTTCATTGGTTGATTCAAGTTATGTGAGTACTGACAAATGATCACAGGTACATCTCATTTTACTGCAATGGGAATGTGGTTCTTCTGTTTCCAACTGATGTGAATTGTTTATAAGAGTGCTAATAATCATGTCCTGGAAATGTCCCAGTTTGTATTCTGTTTTCCAGCTATTTCCTTTTTAAATTGGTCTTGTTTTATTTGATTCTTTTATGTGTCAAATATGTGGGCATATATAGTCCAAAGCCATTTCACTGGCCACTTTTTTTAGAAGATATTGGACATTAAGGGGTTGAACTGCAAGGGTGTCAATAATGTTGACCACAACTGTACATGTATACGCTAAGCAGGTACCATATATGAAGGTCCCCTGAGCAAACTGAATTTAAGGAACGCTTTTAGCATGTTAAATTTATCTTCTATCAGGGAGCCATTACTATTCTGATATTTGCAATTTACTACTGAAGAGAAGCCATATCCTTGGTCTTCTTTTATTTTATATTTATAAATTTACAAATAATATTCAAGCAACAGCACTTGTACAGAAAACAGCATGGTCAAAACATGCTAAGGAAATTAACAAAGCAAATAAAAATGTTATGACTATTCCCCTTTAGCCCACTAAGAAAAGGTAGAGGAATCTAATGGTAATTAAAACAGAAAATATCAAAACATCATATATAATCCTTTGACAGCCAACTCCAAACCCAGGCCTTCATTAAATTAACGGTTTCCTGCAGGGATATCTCAGCTTACCCCTGCAGACTTGTTGGCATTTATAAAAGCTGCTAATTCAGGTGGCTCAAAGAAAACATGCTTTACAGACTGAAATTTTACCAAAACTTTACATGGAAACTTAAGGAAAAACCGGCACCTAATTGCAGTACCCTGGGCTTTAACAAAAGAAATTCTCTTCGTCTCTTTTGTGTCTCCCTGGAAAGATCAGGATACATTCTGACACTTAAGTCCATAAAAGGAGCATCGTGCTTTTTGAAATACAACTTTAAAAGCCAGTCTCAATCCATGATCAAGGCCAATGTCGCTAATAAAGTTGATGGTTCTGTTATATCAGATCCAGAAGTCTCCAATAAGTTAGAAACATGAATAAATCATGGGATTGACCCCCCAAGTTGTTACAACTCAGGAATATGCTCGAGATAAAGGAGATATAGATTATGGAGGAATCTTGAATGTTTCATTCACATCTTTTTGGGGAAGATCAGAAGTATCTTAGGAAAATGTATGTCTTAAGTTGCCGTTACATGCTGCCTTTGCTAAGGACTACCTCTTATTTCTCAACAGATTATTATCTTTTATTAATACAGAATTCGCAGCTTGCAATTACCGTATGTAAGTCTGGGTCTCCAAATTAGAAAATTCCAACTGGGGTTTGGCTTGTTCACTACGAAACAATTTTCTTTGCATTTTCCTGCAATTCGTTTGAACAAGCTTCAGCCTAAGGTGACAAGGCCTTCCCTAGTTTGATAATAGCATTCCATATAGTTTCCAGAGTGACATTCTACAGACAAGGCTTGGCGACGTCGGATCCATGATTCTTTTATGTTCCCTGGTACAGCATTTGCCCAATGGTCAAAGGCACCGCCCCTTCACCTCTTTCCTCGCCCACCTCTCTAGTTTCTTCCTCTATTGCCCAATCTCAGCTGTTTAGGACAGAAAAAAAACAACTGTAGAAAACACTGGTGCAAACCTCTGTGGATACCTTTTCCTAAGCATACTTCTTTCTCTTCATGAACTGGGGCAAAATCCACAGGGAGAAGTACCAGTGGACCTTGCACTTGCCCACACAATTTTGAAAATTGCCTCAACATGATTACACTTATAACCCCCTCCCCCAGGTCCTTGGAATGGTAGGCAGGTGATACCAGGGATCTAGTTACAGCGATATTCCTCCCAGACTCTCTCCTACCCCTTCATTGAGCCAGCAGAGACTCTTTATTAACAGGGATCAGATTTGCCAAGGGGGGAAGGAAAAGCCATTCAAGGCCCTTGGTACACCAAATTCAAAGAAGCTATGACATGGAATTGAGGGCTTCCGTTTTTTTTACTGTGAAAAATGTCCAACTCAAACAGTATCTGGTTACATAGTCCTTGGTATCACAGACAATCATCTGTGTTCTCAATCGGATTACTTGGCAGCTCTTCAATCACAGTATTTCTTTAATGGGCTCCTAAAGTTACTAGCATACTCCAACGTCTCTCTCCCTCCTCACTGGGATCCTAGTTCTCTCCTCCTTCCTTCTGTTGCACCTGGAGGCAACCTTCCCACCATACCTTCTCCAGCAGGCAAAGTCTGCTCCAGTATTAGTGCAGACACTTCTGTAGGCTTGGCCAGCAATCCCGCAGGTGGGTAAAACCTCTGACTGACTCTCACTCTTCACATATAGACAAGCTTAGCATCAAGGGGTGAGTTCACACTGGTTGACAATAAAATAACAGAAGACCCAGAAATGGGTCTTTGCACAAATAACATCCACTGAAACAGCGATAAAACCACTACCAAAAGGATATCGGAGAACCACACTTCACACCCTGTTCATTAGGATTATACATGGGACAGGAAGAACCAAAGCTGCCATCCCACAGAGGGGATGCTACATCAAGATGGCATGCGCCTACTGCTAAGGCTAGAAACGGAGTGGTCCTGCACATAGTGTATGCTGGAATGGTGAGGGGCCCGAAGGGATCTTTACACACTATGGGGGTCATTCTGATCTGCGTTTAGTGGGTCTGGATGTCCAGATCTGCTAAACGTCTGAACCGTGCTTGCGGCAGAAGAGCTCCCCACACGTACTGACGAGATGTGCAGGAAGCTCTGTTCGTGGGTGGGAGGGCCGTGGGAGGAGCAAGGGCGGGCAGTGGGTGGGAATGCGACTCTGGACATACAGGGCCGATTCGGAGGTCGGCCCTATATGTCTGGGGTTGGCAGGGTAGACAGGGGACATATTTCACCCAGGAGGTGGAATAGGTCCCCCTGGATGTCGGTGGACTGCAGGGCATGGCAACCTCAAAGAGGTGAGAGGGTGCAGGGGGAGCCTGCAACCCGACCCTGGCCATGGGAGGCCAGATCGGGGGTCAGGCTGTGGGGAAAGAACCTTTTCTTTGGCGGCTGGGGATCAAGGCTCCTGAATGGAGCCACAGTACCATGGCGATGGGATGCCTTGGCACTGTGGCTCCATTCAGGAGCCTGGCTGACGTAGCTGGGGATCTGCTGGGTGTGTGGCCAATCAGAATCAGGCCACGGCTGGCACATCCAGGCCAGCAGATCCGATTCTGATCCCGTAGGCATGTCTAGCCTCCACGGGGTCAGAATCGGATGCTACTGCTGTGTGCCCAGATTCTGACCAGCCATACAGGGGCGGGACGGCCAAGATAGAATTGCCCTCCCCATGCACATCTTTAAAAAGTTTATAAATGCAACAGAACTGTTTTACTCAGCACCAACATGCTGCTGGTGTGGGTCACAGCCAGGCTACACTGGCCATACCCTGTCTTCCCTGACATTTCCATCTCAATTGTCTGAATCACTCAAACTCTGTGTGAATGTACAGATCTTTGGGTGCCCATTTATAAAATTTACCTTTGCACTCAAAAACATCTATGTCCACTCACACAAACACAGATAAACTAGTGTATATCCTGTAAGCGCCGGCTTGCGTAGTACTGTGTACTTTATTTTTCTTCAGCAAAGACATGCTTAGGAGGGAACACTTTGCAGCTCTTGGGGACCTATTAGTAAAAGTGTGTTAAGCGGTTAATGTGGGAATTAGATTGCATCGTTAGCACCCTGCAGTTATGCAGCAGCTTGATGCTAGCGTGTGCTAATTCCTGTGAGCCGCCAAATATAGAATGGGCGAAGAATGGGCAGGGACTGCACTATACACTTAATGCGTAATTTTCTAACAGGGCGCCTAGATTAATAATGCAGGATGAAGCCTATTTTTAGCCTATTTTATGAAGAAACATAAGCACCTATATGCCTTTATAAAATACTAGCGCAAATCCTACAGAAATTGCACCTATATGTTTATGTTTATTTTGTTTATTTCGAATTTGATATACCGCTCAGGCCAGAGGCATTAGAGCGGTTTACAATGCAAATCATTCAAGGAAATAGAAAAGAACGCCATTTATATGATAGGACAGAATAGAGGACAGAGACAGTCAGACAGAAAAGAAGAGGAGAGGAACACGGGACAGCGAGTTACCACAAAGTGGAGGCAAGTCGACCGAGTCCATGTCTTCGGATCAACCCACAGCCACAAACGCCACGGCCCTATGCCTAAGGGCCACGCTGAAGAGGCACCCATTACACCTGCTGAAAAGCAGGCCTAAATGTTAGTGCATTCAGTACGTAACGTGCATAGGTGCATATTCTATAAAATACACGCATAAACTGCAACTCCGCCTATGCTTCATCCTAACTCCACCACTGCACACACTTCCTCTACAAGTATATGCAGGCTGCACTGAGCACACGTCTAGATGTGACCTAATTTTGTAAGCGTCCATTTACATGCCCAAATTGCATTATGTACACAAAAATGGTTTATAAAATTACCCCTTTGGGTGTTCTTTTATAAAGCCATTTTCATGCGTATGTGGCAATGTAAAGCGGGCCTTATAAAACGGCGCCAGACATAGAGGCATGTACAAGTACGGGGTTTGTGTGGAATGTGGGCAGTTGGGACGTACACATGGGGTTAGATTCTGAACCACATTTAATGGGTCTGGACATCCGATCCAGATGTCCAGACTCCCTAACCGCCTGGATCGCTATGCAGGAAACAGGGCTCCTCGCATGTAGAATAGGGTTGTACGGGAAGCTCTGTTCATAGGCAGTAGCGGGTGGGCCGGAGGTGGAGCGAGGGCGGCCAGTGGGTGGCACCATGACCCAGGATGTACAGGGCCGATTCCGAGGTCGGCTATTTAAACGGGGGATGTAGGAGCTGTGGTATTAAAAACAGGTGAGGGGGTGTCCTGCACCCAACCCTGGCCATGGAAGGCCTGACTGGGAGTCGGGCTGCGGGGAACGAAGAGTCTGCTGTTGCAGCTGGGAACGCGGTTACTGCATGGAACCGTGGTGCCAGACAACATGATGTCATGGCACTGTGGCTCCATTCAGGAGCCAGACTGAGCTAGACAGGGGTGTGACTGGACGGCTGGGGTGTCTGAATCGGGTCATGTCCCTGACGTCCTGTCCAGCCACTATACTGTGATTCTGCTCCTGCAGGGCTGTTTAGCCCCCGCAGGAGCAGAATCGGGCACATCCCTGGGCCATCTGGATGGCTGGACAGCCTGGGGACGCACAGGTTTGAATTGGCCTCAGTCTTTAATTGGCACATGTACTCCCATAATCTAGGCATCTGGGTAATGTCCACGCCTGGAACGCAGCCACGATTTGTGCAGGACGTATGCTTTATAAAATAGGCTTTTAAGAAGCACCTGCTAACCCACTTAACCTGTTATAAATGTACCCTCAGTGTAATTATATGGCAAATATGTGCATACACGTAGCTATTTTAGTCATCTACATGAATAAGTGGCCACTTGTGTGTGTAAAATACCAACTAACATAAAAGTAGGCGTGTAAGTCATCATGCCTGAAATTAACATGGGAGCTTTCACACTTATGTCTTATTTTATAAAGTCACTGCGGAGGCTTTGCAGTCACTTCGTGTTCATTTTTGGCTATCAAATGTGCAGTAACTGCAACATTTCAACACATTGGTAAAAGGAACCTCGATGTACCATCTGGGGGCATCCTGTTCCATATGTTCTACTGCTTCTCTCTGGGCAGGAGCTGCCATTAACCCTCCCCGCTTCCCTTCTCTGACGTCAGCAGAGCTCTTCGATGGATGCGGGTGCATCGAATTCTATTACGTGGCACATCTACTCCTGCGCACTTATTCAAGTTGCTGTCGCTATGGTACAAGATGTTTTCTTGTAGTTGGATTCTGTGACCGTTGGGACTAGGAAAAACAAGAAGTGAGGAAAATAATTAGTGTTGTGGATAAAAGGTTAGGATCAATAGAAGCATAGCATATCTTCTACATGTCTTGTGAAAATGATAAAGGTATGGGCCCTTTTGCTACACTGCTGTAGGTTTATGCACATACTATGCGTTAACAGCAAAGCCCAATGTGGGTAAGTGCAACATCTGTGCAGTAACTGTTGAGACTGTGCCCCAGCATGTCCCCTGCAATTACCACATGGAAATGTTCCTTATGATGTGTTAAGTGCAATAGCAATTAGCACAAGTACACTTATTAGATACAACTATTAGATAAACTGAAGAGTAGCAAATCACCTGGGCCGGATGGTATACATCCAAGGGTGTTGAAAGAACTGAAATATGAGATTGCAGAACTGCTATCAGTAATCTGTGAACTATCATTAAAATCATCTCTAATACCTCAAGATTGGAGGATCGCCAATGTAACACCAATTTTTAAAAAGGGTTCCAGGGGTGATCCGGGAAACTACAGACCGGTGAGCCTGACGTCAGTACTGGGAAAATGGTAGAAACCATCATAAAGAATAAAATTACTCAGCATGTAGATAGTCACAACCTAATGGGAGACAGCCAACATGGCTTTAGACAAGGAAGATCTTGTCTTGTCTTACTAATCTGTTATGTTTTTTTGAAGGAGTGAATAAACAGGTGGACAAAGGTGAGTCGGTTGATATTGTGTATCTGGACTTTCAGAAAGCCTTTGACAAGGTCCCTCATCAGAGACTTTTGGCAAAACTAAAGAGTCATGGGATAGGAGGCAGTGTACTATTGTGGATCAGGAACTGGTTAAAAGATAGAAAGCAGAGGGTAGGGCTAAATGGCCAATTTTCCCAATGGAGAAAGGTGAATAGTGGTGTACTCCAGGGATCTGTGCTGGGTCCGCTGCTTTTTGACATATTCATAAATGACCTGGAAAGTGGAATAATGAGTGAGGTGATCAAATTTGCAGATGACACAAAACTATTTAAAGTTGTTAAAACCCAAGAGGATTGTGAAAAATTGCAAGAGGATCTTGATAAATTGGAAGACTGGGCATCAAAATGGCAGATGAAATTTAATGTGGACAAGTGCAAGGTTATGCACCTAGGGAAGAGCAACCCAAACTATGGTTACACGATGCAAGGTTCCACATTAGGAACCACCACCCAGGAAAAAGATTTAGGCGTCATTGTGGATACCATGTTAAAACCCTCGGCCCAGTGTGCAGCGGCGGCCAAGAGAGCAAATAGAATGCTAGGTATGATAAGGAAAGGAATGGAAAATAAAACAAAAGATATTATAATGCCTCTATATCGTTCCATGGTGAGACCGCACCTTGAATATTGTGTGCAATTCTGGTCGCCGTATCTTAAAAAGGATATAGCGATTTTAGAAAAGGTTCAGAGAAGAGCCACCAAAATGGTAAAGGGGATGGAAGGATACTCCTATGAAGAAAGGCTAAAAAGGTTAGGGCTCTTTAACCTGGAAAAGAGACGGCTGAGGGGAGATATGATAGAAGTCTATAAATTAATGAACGGAGTGGAACGGGTAAACGTAGATCGATTGTTTACGTTATCAGAATATAGAAAGACTAGGGGACATGCAATGAAGCTACAGGGTAAACTATTTAAGACTAATAAAAGAAAATATTTTTTCACTCAACGTGTAATCAAACTCTGGAATTTGTTACCGGAGGATGTAGTAAAGGCTGTTAGTGTAGCTGGGTCGAAAAAAGGTTTGGACAAGTTCCTGGAGGAAAGGTCCATAAACCATTATTAAGAAGTGACCGAAGATATCAATGCTTGACCCAGTACAAGCATTGTGGAACTTGTGTCTCTTGGGGAAGCTGCTAGGTACATATGACCTAGATTGGCCACTGTTGGAAACAGAATACTGGGCTTGATGGACCTTGGTCAGACCCAGTATGGCATATCTTATGTTCTTATATTTATTTACATTCTCTTATATACTGCATCAGTGTGATTTACATTGAACAAACTGAAATTACATTGAACAGGGCATTTTAACTTGGAGATAACTATTTTACAGGGAACATGGGCTATTAGGGTTAAGTGGCTTGCCCAAGACCACAAGGAGCACCTGTGGGACTAGAAACCCCAGTCCTTCTGGCCCAAGGTTGCTATCTTCTAGTGGGATTTGAACCCCTGACCTTCCAGCCTGAAGTACCTTGCCCCAACCACTAGGCCACTCCTCCACTCCACTCCACTTATGCCTCCTCTTGAGGTGGCATTAAATGTCCCACATTAACTGTATGATACATACTGTGCACTAACTGCAATGTGCAGTTCACACCCGCTCTCTGCTCGTAACCTGCCCAGTCCCTGCCCCTTTGCACATTAAGCAGTTAATGTGGGATTTTTACTGTGCTAGCATATGCAAATCTGTCTTCTGCATATTCATCATGGATATCCTGAAAACCTGACTGGCTGGGTGTGCCCCAAAGACGGGGTTGAGAAGCACTGCATAGGCTGCCCAAATATCTGAGATTCCAGACAGGGTCACCCCGTCTATTAGCGGCCTAGGTGGCTGCTTAGGGTGACTAACCTCTGTGGGTGGCATGGTCCCCGCGGTAGGCCTTTTGCTTCGGCACAAATGGCTTGCTGCTCCCCCCATGCCAAGCTGCACTCCCTCCCTCTGTGCTAAGCTGTGCCACTGCCCCCCACTGCCTCAGCAGCAGTGGCCCGCGGCAGGTCATGTGCTTCAGCACACATGGCCTGCCGCTTCTGACCCCCGAAGTTGCATTGGAAGGGGGTCAGAGGCAGCAGGCCATGTGGGCCAAAGCACATGGTCTGACTCTGAGCCGAGCCACCCACTCAATTCCGCCGCTGGAATAAGCGGCAGCGGGGGTGACGGCACAGCTCAGCACGGGGCGGAGGGCCGCATGGCTCGGCACATGGGGGGATGGCACGGCCGGGGCTTCTGCTTGGGGTGGCAGAAACCCTTGGGCCAGCCCTGATTCCAGAGCTATCAGCCTAGTGCAAACAGTGGACACTGATTGCTGCATTTGCTAAATTGTCTGTGGTCTCAAGTCACTGCGCAATGTGTATGAAGGAGCTGCTATGGAACATAGATGCTGTGCTGGTGCAAGGGTATGAGGCATTCTAGGTAAGCCTTATTCCTAGCGCTGCCCCTGCTCCAGCCCCCACTGCTGTTGCCCCTCTCCAGGACATGCAGTGGCGGTAATACATTTAAAAAGGCACTACAGTGGACTTCTGGTGATGTCATCGACCTATATGGGGGCGCAGCGGGAGAGTTCCACCATCAAAGCCTACAAAAAAGGTGGAAATGAACCCTTAAAAGAGAAAGGAAAGGGGCTGTAGAGGAGGAGAGAGGGCAGCGACAACCTCCAGGAGTGAGAGGGCAGCTGAGAAGACCGGGCTTACCCCATAGAGTATACAGAGAGCCGCGGATAAGCGGGGAAGAGGGCGGCCGCGTGGTGAGGTGGTTGAGCGACCCACGGTGAAAAACACACAGCGGGAGGGATGAGAATGGCGATAGCAGCACTAACTGCAAGCTTACAATGGCGAACTACAGTGATCCGCGGCGGTCTGCAAATTAAGTAAAAACAAAAGAGCGCTGAGTCTTGAAGCCACGGGGGCCAAGATCGAGACGCCACTTGGTGCTTTGCAGTGCTAGCAGCACCAACTGCAGGCGGACAGCGGTGAACAAGAGTGGATCAGGCTGGAGGATAAGGCCGGGCAAAGGAGAATAAGGAGCAAGTAGCAGTCGGTGGAGGAAAAGGTGAGCACGAAAGCTCAGAAGAGAGTGGGGCAAGCTAGAAAGAGTGGAGGGAGAGGTGGAGAAGCTCAGGAGGACGAAGTGGGTCTCCAGGAGAGTGCAGATTGACCGGCTGAGACCCTGAAGAGCTTTGCCCACCGGGTCCACAGAAGTCAGGTGGCGTGGCAGCGTGTGAGCAAGAGAGCCCTGAGATAGAGGCCATATAATCTAGCCTTTCAGTGGTTTTACTAAGGGAGAAAGAAGAGAGCACTGTTTAAAAGCAGCTGCAGCGGTTGGAGGAGAACTTGCATTATATAAATAATGGACAAATTGAAACGAGAAGGAGTGGTGAAAAAAAAACCTGGCGGAATTCCGTTCTTCTTATGTACCACCAAGAGGCGGAAGGAGGGAGAGAAGACTGGTAGAACAATGACGGAGTCGCCGCCAAGACAAGAGGAAGACAGGGAAGGAGAGGAGTGTGGGGGAATGGCTGAAAAAATTAAACAGTGGCTGCTGGAATTAAAGGAGGATTTAAAGGAAGAAATAAGTGGAGTAAAAAATGAGATAAAAGAAACCTTGCAAACGCTTAAACAAGACATTACAGATCTGGGAGAGCGGGTGGAGGAGGCAGAGAATCAGATGGAACAGCAGGGAGGACCTATGGAGCAAATCCAGAAAGGATGGGAGGAGCTGAAGCTGGCTCAAGAGGAGATGAAGGCCAAAACAGAAGATTTGGAGGACCAATCTTGAAGATGCAGCCTCAGAGTGCAAAGGGTTCCGGAGGAACCCAAGTACAAGAACAGCGAGGAGGTGGTGCAAAAACTATTTGGAGATTTATTGGCAGCAGTGGATCGAACAAGAGGAAGTGGACAGGACCCAACTGAAAATAGAAAGAGCACAGAGGGTTGGGACCCATAAGGGACAACCGTCCGAGAGACATTGTAGTTTGTTTGAGCTCCTTTAAGATGAAAGAACGCCTACTAGGAGCGGCTAGAAAGCTAAGAAACTATCAATGGGATGGTCACAAAGTGGAACTGTTTCAGGACTTGTCCCAGGGAACGTTGCAGCGCAGAAGGGAGATAAAAGCGGTCACGGCCTTCTTGAGGAGGGCCGATCTGAGATACAAGTGGCTGTACCCGTTTGGACTGTTGATTACGATGCAAGGGAGATCACGGAGAGTGAGGACAAGCGCAGAAGCCTGGAAAGCACTGAGAGAGTTAGGGGCGGAAAATCTTCCGGAAGAGGCAAAAAGCCCAGATAAGCGGATGGACAAGGAGACCAATGTCACTAGGGTGGAGAGCTTGCGGTGGCAAAGAGCAGCAGCAGGCGGTAGGAGTTTGGCGAGGATGGTCAAGGGTGGTCAGACAAAAGTCGGACTGGAACTTGATGGTATTTAATATGGAAATGGTTTTGTGAGGTTGTAAGATGAAAAAAAAATAAAACTAAAAAATAAAATAACTGTGGGAGTTAGGAAGAGGAAATAGAGGGGGGGGGGCACGGGAGTGGAGAGGGGTGAGGGCGAGTGAGGAGGGCCAGGAGGAAGGGGCTTGGGTAAAGGAGAGAGGGTTAAAGGGGGCGGAGGGAGGGGGCATAGGGGAGGAGTTGGGAGAGGGTAGGATTGAGAGGGGTAGTTGGAGTATAGTAGGATGGAGGGAGGTGGAGGGAGGAGGAACAGGGGGAAGGGTAGGCTGGGGTCTGATGCTGTTCACTGTTATGGAAGTTGAATCTCTGCAATGGAGAAGTAGGATGGGGAGAGGAGGGGGTGGGGGGAGGAGAGGAGAGGGGGGAAGAGCCGGGGGGAGGTAGAGGAGGGGGAGTAGCTGGAGGGGGGGTGATCAGCAGGATGGGATGGTAGAGGGGAAGGAGGGGGTGGTAGAGGGGATGGGAGGGGAAGGGGAGGCGGAAGGGGGGAGGGGAGGAATGCAGGCTGGGAGGAGGGGGGGAGTAATGCCAGACAGTGAACTGAAAATAGTAACTTTGAATGTGAAGGGGTTGAACTCACCTTGGAAAAGGCAGAAATTGTATAAAGAATTAACAAGACACAAGGCTGCAATTGTAATGCTGCAGGAGACACATTTACAGAAAAAGCATGAATCGGTAGTGCAGCCCAAGGGTTATAGGGAGTGTGTTTATGCTTCCAATTTAAGGGAAAGGAAGAAAGGTGGGGTGGCGGTATTCATTAGTGGGATGCTTAAAACAGAAGTGCAGGCGGTGATTAGGGATAAGGTGGAGGGGAGATACTGATGTGAGTGAAAATTGGGGAGGAGTGGTTTTGTGTGATAAATGTATATGCGTCCACGGGGTCCCAGAAAGAATTTTGGGAGGAGTTGAGTAGGGAAGTAGCCTCAATGGGTGCTGGGGCGATGATCTGTGGTGGGGATTTCAATATGCCCTGGGAGGTGGGGAGGGACACGACTGGAAAGAGTGAAGGGCGGGGGAAGGATAGGCAGAGATATCATAGGTTTGTGAAAGAGAATGATTTGATCGATGCTTGGCGCTTGTTGAATCCGGGTAAGCGACAGTTCTCCTTTTCGGCAGTGCATGGCACATATTCAAGGCTTGATGCCATATGGGTAGGGAAGGAACTGGCGGGCAGGATAAAGGGAGGAGAAATTGAGCCAATAACGTGGTCAGACCATGCACCAGTGGTAGTACAGGTGAGGGTGGGGAGTAAAAACAAAGGGGGGGCAATACTGGAAACTCAATGAAGGATTGCTGGAGGACAGTAGGGTGGTGAAAGAGGTAGAACTATTAATTCCGGAATACTTTGAGAAGAATGGGGAGAGAGGGGTAAAAGAGGGAGTAGTGTGGGATGCTTTCAAGGCAGTGGTAAGAGGGGTGTTGGTAAAGTGGGGAGCACGGATAAAAAGGGAGCGAGAGGAACAGGAATGGCAGTTAAGGCACCAATTAGGGATATTGGAGGGGAATAAAGACTAATAAAAGAAAATATTTTTTCACTCAACGTGTAATCAAACTCTGGAATTTGTTACCGGAGGATGTAGTAAAGGCTGTTAGTGTAGCTGGGTTTAAAAAAGGTTTGGACAAGTTCCTGGAGGAAAGATCCATAAACCATTATTAAGAAGGGACCCAGGATATCAATGCTTGAACCAGTACAAGCATTGTGGAACCTGTGTCCCTTGGGGAAACTGCTAGGTATGTATGACCTAGATTGGCCACTGTTGGAAACAGAATGCTGGGCTTGATGGACCTTGGTCTGACCCAGTATGGCATATCTTATGTTCTTATGTTCTAAAGATGCGAGGGGGGAGGGGAAAGATGCGAGGGGGGATGGGCAACATCAGGGAGCAGTATTGGAATTGAGGGCTAAGCTGAATGCATTAGAGGCGGACCGGATCAGGCATCATATGCAGTTGCTGAAGCAGAACTTCTTTGAAGAAGGTAATAAAGTGGGGAAATATCTGGCACAGCAGCTAAAAAAGAGAAAAGAATGGAATAGGATCACACAGATCAGAAGTGGGTGGGGGGGGGGAGGGGGGTGCAGGAGGACCACCAGATTAGAGAGGAATTTGTAGCGTTCTATCAGAAGCTATATGCGGCCGAAACAGAGGGACCTGAGGAAGCAATCCATACTTATTTGGGAGGGGTGAGGCTGCTGTGCTTGAAAGAAGAGAAACAGCAGATGATAGATAGGGAGATTGGAGCAGAGGAAGTGTTACGGGCAATTAAGGATATGAAGCTGGGAAAGACTCTGGGTTTAGATGGCCTGTCAGCGTTGTTTTATAAGAAATTTGGGAGCCTATTGGTGTAACCATTAACAAGGGTATTCAATATGTCCCGCAGTGGGGAGAAATTGGCGGATACGATGGGGTGGGCAGGCATTACTCTTATACACAAGGAAGGGAAAGACCCGCAGCAGTGTGCGTCCTATCAGCCAATCTCGCTTTTAAATATTAACATGAAACTATTAGCAAAGGTATTAGCGACGAGGCTTAACAAATTTCTGGGGAAATTAGTCCATGAGGACCAAGCAGGTTTTATACCAGAAAGGCAGGTGGCGGATAACATTAGGAAAGTGTTAAATGTAATTTGGAAGTCACGAAGGTCAGGGGAAGAGGCGCTGCTGGTTTCACTTGATGCTGAAAAAGCATTTGATCAAGTGTCCTGGAAATTTTTATTCTCAGTATTAGAAGTTATGGGATTTGGGGCCGATTTTGTGAAGTGGATAAAAGCCTTATATGTTAGTCCTAAAGCTTGTGTGCGAGTGAATGGAGGGTATTCACGCTTTTTTCCGCTGGGTAGGGGGACTAGGCAGGGCTGTCCATTGTCGCCATTGCTGTTCGCGCTCTCCTTAGAACCACTGGCGGCGCGGATAAGGGCAAGCCAGGACATTACGGGGGTAAGGGTGAGACAAACAGAGTATCGCATGTCGCTCTTTGCAGATGATATCCTGTTAACAATTACGAGACCCGGGGAAACATTGCCTGCAATAATGAGTGAGATTCAGAACTATGGACAGTTGGCGGGGTTCCGGATCAACTGGCGGAAATCGGAAATTTTAAGCTTGGTAGGGGGGAGGAACGACATGTAGAGCTGCAGCAGCGCTTTACATTCAGGTGGTCAAAGAAATCAATTAGGTATCTGGGGGTGCACGTGGGGAGGGCCTTGGAGGACTTATTTGAGTTAAATTACAAAAACCTGCTGGGGCAAGTGGAGAGTCAGTTGAGGGGGTAGAGTAGGGGGTACTACTCTTGGTTTGGACGGATGGCGATAGTTAAAAAGATGTTGCTTCCTCAGTTCTTGTTCTACTTCCAAGTGCTGCCAACAGCGGTACCGAGAAGAGCAATGAGGAAGGTGCAACACCAAGTGGAAGGTTTTATATGGAGGGGGGTAAAATGGCCAAGGGTGGCGGTGAGGACATTACAGGTACAGGGAAAGGAGGGCGGGATGGGGGCGCCTAACTTTACCTATAGGGCAGCGCAGATGAGGGCGGTATATGCATGGTTACGGGAACCAAATAAACAATGGGTGAGGATGGAAGCAGTAGAGTTTGGCCCTGGGGAGATGGAAAGGTTAGTCTGAGGGGGGAGGGGGGAGAGGGGCACTAACCCGTTGGTGGGGCACACACTAAATGTGTGGCAGCAGCATAGGAAGAGGATGGTGGGGGACAAGAAGTGGTCACATACAATGTCTCTTCAAGCGTGTTGTGAAGAGGGAGTAGGTCCGAGTAGAATAGTTCTTAGAAGATGGGCGGAGCAGGGATTAAATCAGGTGGCACAGATATTAGTACAGAAGGAAGAGGCTTTGAGGGGGTACGTGATATATATCAGTTGTTGGAAGCAGATATGTTCGCGTATGTGCAAATGGGGTCAGTAATTAGGCAAAGGATGAGGGAACCGGCTGCAGGGGGGGGGGGGGGGGAGTTGAGTGGTTTGAAGGGGCTTGTCTGGGTTCCATGGGGCAGAAGGGCATGCTGTCTAGAATTTATAAAGGATTAATTGCGAGGGGAATAGGGAAGTTAAGCTATATGGAAGCGTGGGAAAGGGACTTAGGGGAGACATGGGGGTGGAGGAATGGGAGGGAGTGGCGATGGGAATAGCCAGGTTTTCCATAGCCACGTCATTGCGGGAGAACGGGTTCAAGGTGTTGAGTCTGTGGTATCTCACACCGGAGAGGTTGCATAAGGCGGGGATAATGAAGACGGACGACTGTTGGAGGCTGTGTGGTGAAAGGGGAACTTGGATTCATATGTGGTGGTCATGCCCAGTGGTTCAAAGGTATTGGGGGAAAATTGGGGATAACATCAAAAAAATTGTGGGTTCATGTATAGAGCTTATGCCTGAAATGTGTCGCCTGCAAAAGCTGGATGGAAAGTGGGAAGGGGACTGGAGATTGATATGGTATTGTGTCACTGCGGCCAGATGTGAAATAGCATGGTATTGGAGTAGTAAGAGTTTACCATCCATGGCCAGCTATGCTAAACGCTTGTCGCACATATATTTGATGTATAAATTGATGGGGGAAAGGAAGGGCAGAGGGGGACAAATGACGAAACAGTGGGAGGGGGTATGGAGCTGGTTAAGAGAAGGCATGTGGAAGGAGGATGCAAGAGAGGGGAGAGAGGGAGGAGAGATGTCGGTGGGGTGAGGGAATTTGCTTTCACGTTTGGGTTACAAGAATGTGTTTTTGCTTTTAGGAGGGGAGCAGGGGGAGGGAGGAGAAGTGAGTAGTGGGGGGGGGGGAGGGAAGATCTGGGAAGGGAGGGGAGGCATAAACCTGTAATTGCTTATGGTAACAGCAATTGTTGGAACAAGTTGTGTGTGGAAAATTCAATAAAGTTTAAGTTATAAAAAAAAAAGGCACTACAGCGCTGGAGTTACTTTCTCTTCTGACACTGTAGCGCTGGAGTTACCTTCTCTTCTGACACTACAGCACTGGAGTTACCTTCTCTTCTGACACTGTAGCGCTGGAGTTACCTTCTCTTCTGACACTACAGCGCAGGAGTTACCTTCTCTTCTGACACTGTAACGCTGGAGTTACCTTCTCTTCTGACACTACAGCGCTGGAGTTACTTCTCTTCTGACACTGTAGCGCTGGAGTTACCTTCTCTTCTGACACTGTAGCGCTGGAGTTACTTTCTCTTCTGGCACTGTAGCGCAGGAGTTACCTTCTCTTCTGGCACTGTAGCGCTGGGGTTACCTTCTCTTCTGACACTACAGCGCTGGAGTTACCTTCTCTTCTGACACTGTAGCGCTGGAGTTACCTTCTCTTCTGGCAATATGGTGCCATTCACACGTCTGCCATTTGTGCTCTGATTCCACTTTCTGTTAACGGGAATGTTGGTGCTGTAGGTGACTGCCTAGAGCGCTTCAGGGTTGTCTCGGCCCTCCGTATACGCATTCCATCACAATAGAACAGGGCAGGTGTGAGAGTTTTAATTATTTCAAGTTAACATATCAAGATCAAACTTGACAAAGAGATAGGAATAATATGATGTAAATAATACAGCAAGAGAAAACAAAACCAAAAGCCATAAGAAAAAAAATTGACACAAAATTCCTCTTTTAACACCCCTGTGGACAAGAAATGAAAGGAGGAGGAGATCCAAAGAAAAAGGAAATGAAGGACTGGCAATATTCCCGTGAAATTGCGCACGAGTCCTCCTCCAACATCGCAGCACCTCCCCCACTGGCGACAGCTTCACAGGATTGTTGGACAGTGGTGGAAGCACGGCAGTATTAGTAATGACAAGCCAAGTGTGAAGCATCAAGACGTTGCCCAAGGTTCCCATTGGCCACCTGAGAGTTCAAGAAACAAAGAAACATCCCTAAAGGACTAGAGTCCATATCTGTTAGTGTTATATATCGGATAACATTTGGAAGGAAAATGTAGCTGAAAAGTAAACATAGAGAGACTGCAGTTCCTGTTGTACGCAAGAGATGTCTTCCTTCTCTCCTGTCTACGTAATTAATAAACCAGGAAGATTCCACTTTGGATCCAAGAAAATTAACATCCGTATTACATAAATTACAGTAGTCAAAGAAAGGGAGCCAGATCTTATCACTAGTTGTGAAAAATCCAACGACTCTGTCTCCAGTTGGTAAAAAACAAATAAGCTGTGCTCACAGAGAGTAGAGTTTTGGTTGTTATCTTAAGTATTCCTTGAAAATAGTTTTTGAATAAATCAGTAGGAGGTGTTTCTACATTCTTAAAAATATCAAGAACCTCAGACTCAGATGTCTAGCCTGGTCCTTCAAACTTTCTGTGTCGCGGTGTCCCAAGAAGCTATCCTGAACCAGCATCAGATTCCCATCCTGAACAGCAACCACAGTAAACTAACTCTACTACTTTCTGTGAGTGCTTTTCCCAAAGCACTCCACGATGTCTTGCGTGAGTCTCAGTAACATGGATCATCTTAGTCAAAGCATTAAGAGAGTAATTTTATAAAGAGCATCCTAGATTTTGATGGCAACTACACACGCAATGGGAGTATTTTATTCATCTATGCATGTAAGTGACTACTTAGGTGCATACATGAGCACACCCACGACATGCCCCATTCTGTAAAAATGTGTGTACGTATGATGGCATGTGCTTGCACTGTGGGTGTGCACAGGGCGTGGTTTGCGTAGATTGTGGGTGGGCCACAAAGTTACATGTGCAAATAAAACATTATAATTTATGCATGCTCTTTAGAAATCTAGGTGAGCATTTATACCAAGTCTAGGGCTAGTGTAAGCGTCATACATTAATTTAACATGTGCTAGTATTATATAAAGACAAATATGCACTGACTTTTCTTTATAATATAGCACTTACTGTAAGTAGACCCCTGCATTTAGGTATAAAGTAGGCATCTCCTTGAAACTTACAGAAGTGGAGGGAAATTTCCCTATTGAATAGTTATCTTTATTTGCATCATTTGACATAGCGCCCTTACCGAAGTGTCATGGCGGTGTACAATAAAATATCAAGACTGCTGGAAACAAAGGAAGAAAAAAAAGAACGCCATCAAATCGACAGGAAAGCAAATAGACCAGGCAGAGAGAAAGATAGTAAAGGACAGCAATGGACAAAGGACACCATAAATATTAGACACAACAAGGGACTAATGGTGGGAGGGAGGCAGGGGAACTGTGGTAATTGTGAGAAAATTGGATCATGAGGTCAGTGCAAATGGGGGGGTCTGCCTGTGGGAATGCGGAATGATCGGGTGGGGTGGGGAGATCATAGGCCTGATAATAAAGGTGGGTCTTAAGAAGGGCTTAAACCTGGGAAAAGATAATTCAATACGGAGGGAGTGTGGGAGGGAATTCCAAAGGGCAGGACTCAAGAAGAAAAAAGCAACATGACGAGTTAATTCAAGATGGGCCTGGGCAGGGGATGGGAGATAGAGATGATTGCCGTGAGCAGAGCGAAGTAGACGGGGAGTGGGCTGGAGATAGATGATGTCAGCTAGATACTGGGGTGTGCTAGTGTGAAGGACCTTATGTGTGATAGTGAGAATCTAACTTTGATGGGGAGCCAGTGTAGGGAAAGGAGACAGGGGGTAACGCGATCACGAGGAGAGGAATGGGTAAGGAGATGGGCAGCTGTGTTTTGGATTAATTGTAGGCGTCGTAGCTGATATTGGGGGAGACCTGCGAGTAAGGAGTTGCAGTAGTCAAGCTGAGTGATCACCAATGAGAGGACGAGGGTGGTGAGGGATGAAGCGGGAAGAAGTGACCGAACAGCCCGAATCTTGCAAAGGTGGAAGAAAGAGCTACGTACGAGTGCAGAAATGTGTTGGTGAAAAGAAAGTGAGGGATCAAGGGTCACCCCAAGATAGCGGAGAGTGGGAACCAAAGGGATAGGGAGGGTGGACATAATGGGCTCCAGGCTAGGGGAGGGAGCACCGAAAGTAAACCAAATAGCAGAGGACTTGGAGGGGTTAACATGAAGGAAGTTACTAGTGAACCAACCGGAGATAGAAGCAAGACAGGTGTTGAGAGCAGAGAGATCCGGGGCTGAAGGACTCGTATGATGAACTAGGAGAATGTCGTCTGCATAGACGTAAGCAGATATTCCAGCCTGTTGTATGAGCAGGGCAAGGGGAGCAAGGAAGACAATGAAAAGAAGGGGAGCAAGGATAGAACTCTGGGGGATACCACAATGCAAGGGAAAAGAGGGGGAAGCATTGGGGCCTGACTGGACAGCAAAGGTGCGAGAAGAAAGAAAAGACCGAAACCACTGAAGAACAGTGCCATGAATACCAAGGTCTGACAAACGGGTGAGAAGAGTGCGGTGATCTACAACATCAAATGCAGCCGAAAGGTCCAGAAAAACAGCAATAGAAAAATCACCATGATCGTGAGAACGGTGTATTTTGCTGTGAAGTGCCAAGAGAATGGTTTCGGTACTGTGACAGACCCTAAATCCAGATTGCTGGGGGTGTAGGGAAAGGGTGGAATCGAGATGTGAGGTGAGTTGCAGGAAAACAAGCTTTTCAAGGATCTTTGACAGGAAAGGGAGTTAGGGCATTCCAGAGAGCATCAAATATTATAGTGGCAAGTTTGACCCCAAAACCCCCCTCTGTACGTGCTCTGAAGCATCCACAGTAGCTTGTGAATCTCTTCTTTAAGGGCCTGCACAATGGAAAGATGTGCTCCCTGACTCTGGAGGAGGTACCTCAGTTCTCTGCTGTAGCTGCCCTTACAACCCCGAGACTCCTGAACCACTATTCATCTGTAGCAACATCTGCCCTCTTATCCAGCTGTCAACATCCGTAGCAATTGCCCATCCTGGCATCTCCCTTGGCATACTGGTCTGTCTGGATGGGGATGGAAGCAGTAAAGTCTCAGGGCCCAATGATGTGACTTTCTCCAGCGAGGGGCACTAATGAACCACCCCAAGCAATGGAGAAAAGAGCCCCCAACAGTCCACTGGTGGCACAAATTACAGAAGTGTCCATGGAGGCCTAAGAAGGGGAAGGCCCTGCTAGGGGACAAAGAGGTAAGTCTGAACCCAGCTCTTGTGTTTTTCCATAGATGGCTTCCAGTGATAGAAGATTCTCAGAATTCTTGTATGACCGGACAGAATCAGGCCATGCAAAGTTAGACCAGATTCTGATCCTGCGGCCCGGCTGTACGTCCCGGCGACTACCCGTCTAACTCAGCTGGGTTCTTGAATGGAGCCATATTGCCATGGTGTGCCGTCGCCATGGCACCACAGCTCCATTCACGAGCCATGATTGCCGGCCGCCCCAGAGCAACGCCTGTTCCCCACAGCCCGACCCCCAATCTGGCCTTCCAAGGCCTGGGTCGGGCTGCCGGGAACCCCTGTGCCCCCTCACTTGCCTGTCCGTGTCCCGGTCCCCTGCCTCCAGGAGGACTTATTCCACCTTCGAGGTGGAATAAGTCCTCAGTCTAAATCCAGGGCCCCGGATGTTCAGAGGCAATCTCTGAATCGGCTCTGTACTTCCTGGGTTGCCGCCTGCCCATTCCCCGTCCTCACTCTGCCTCCGGAATGCCCTCACCCGTCCCCATCTAGGCCTCCCCGTACAAACCTGCTGTTCGTATGGGGAGGCTTTTGCCTGGGCTGGCAGGGGGATGAACAGCAGGGATGGATATCCCAATGGGACGTCCATCCCCGCTATTTTCAGGACAGAATGACCCCCTAAGCCTAGAGATCATGTCACCCCACTGCTGTTTAAAAATTGGTGTTACATTGGCGATCCTCCAATCTTCAGGTATTAGAGATGATTTTAATGATAGTTCACAGATTACTGATAGCAGGTCTGCAATCTCATATTTCAGTTCTTTCAACACCCTTGGATGTATACCATCCGGCCCAGGTGATTTGCTACTCTTCAGTTTATCTAATAGTTGTAAGACATCTTCCCGATGTATTGATATTTCCTTCAATTCTTCCGCACCTTTAAATACCACTTCAGTCATGGGTAACATCCCTACATCTTCCTCAGTAAATACCGAAGCAAAGAATTCATTCAGTCTCTCCGCTATCGCCTTGTCGCCTCTTAGTGCTCCTTTAACCCCTTTATCATCTAATGGACCAACTGACTCTCTCACAGGTTTCTTGCTACGAATGTACTTGAAAAGGTCTTTATTTCGCGTTTTTGCTTCCGCAGCAAGCTTCTTCTCAAATTCTCTCTTTGCCTGCCTTATCAATGCCTTGCATTTGACTTGCCAGTGCTTGTGCTGTTTCCAGGTTTCGTCGTTTGGCTCTTTTTTCCATTTACTGAAAGATGCTTTTTTGGCAACAACAGCCTCTCTGACCTCACCTTTAAACCATGCTGGCAGTTTTTTGGACTTCCTTCCACTTTTCTTAAAGCGTGGAATACAGCTGGTCTGGGCTTCCAAGATAGTATTTTTCAACAACACCCAAGCTTGATGTACGTCTTTAACCTTTGCAACTGCTCCTTTTAGTTTTTTCTTAACTGTTTTCCTCATTTTATCATAGTCTCCCTTTCGAAAGTTAAAAGGTAGTACTGTGGATTTCCTTACTATCCCTCCTCCACTAATTAAATCAAAGGCGATCATGCTATGATCACTATTGCCAAGTGGCCCCAACACCCTTATCTCTTGCACTAGATCTGGTGTTCCACTAAGGACTAGGTCTAATATGGCTTCCCCTCTGGTCGGTTCATGAACCAGCTGCTCCAAGAAGCAGTCATTTATTTCATCTAGGAACTTTATCTCCCTAGCATGTCCAGACATGACACTGACCCAGTCGATACCGGGGTAATTGAAATCACCCATTATTATTACTGTGCTGTAACTTTTGTTAGCTTCCTTGATTTCTTTGAGCATTTCATCATCCATTTGGTCATTCTGGCCAGGTGCTCGATAGTACACCCCCACTGCCATTGCCTTCCCCCTTTTATATGGAATTTCAATCCATATAGATTCTACAGCAGATTTTGTTTCCTGCAAATCTTTAATCCTTTCCGAGTCAATGCCCTCTCTAACATAGAGCGCAACCCCTCCACCAAATTGATCAGCTCTATCATTACGATATAGTTTGTACCCAGGTATCACAGTGTCCCACTGGTTGTCCTCCTTCCACCATGTCTCTGATATTCCAATCATATCTAACCTTTCATTTAGTGCTATATATTCTAACTCTCCCATCTTATTCTTTAGACTTCTAGCATTTGCATACAAGCATTTTAGAGAATGTATTTTATTCATGTTAATTTGGCTATTGTTAGACATGGGTAAATTGGGATCTTTAAGTTCTGTCTGCTCCATACTTGAGGGCATTTGGGCTACTTTACTCTTTTGTGGAATCTCTCTGCTTTTGGTAGTATCCTTCAAGGATACATTCTTCCGAACCATCCGCTCTTGGGCGACTGTCGGCTTTCCCCTAATATCTAGTTTAAAAGCTGCTCTATCTCCTTTTTAAAGGTTAATGCCAGCAGCCTGGTTCCATCCCGGTTAAGGTGAAGCCCATCCCTTCGGAAGAGCCCTTCCTTTCCCCAGAATGTTCCCCAGTTCCTAACAAATCCAAAACCCTCATCTCTGCACCATTGTCTCATCCACGCATTGAGACTCCGGAGCTCTGCCTGCCTTTTGGGTCCTGCGCGTGGAACAGGAAGCATTTCGGAGAATGCTACCATGGATGTTCTGGATTTCAGCTTCCTACCTAAAAGCCTAAATTTTGCCTCCAGAACCTCCCTACCACATTTTCCTATGTCATTGGTACCGACATGTACCAAGACAGCAGACTCCTCCCCAGCACTATCTAAGACCTTATCTAGGTGGTGCGTGAGGTCCGCTACCTTCGCACCAGGGAGGCATGTTACCAGGCGATCCTCACGTCCACCAGCCACCTAGCTATCTACATGACTAATGATCGAATCACCAACTATAAAGGCTGTCCTAACCCTTCCCTCATGGGCACATGGCCCTGGAGAAACTTCCTCGGTGCGAGAGGGTTTTACATCACCTGGAGGACAGCTCCTAGTTACAGGATCACTTCCTGCCACACCAGGGTGATGCTCTCCTGTCACGTGACCTCTCTCCTCCATGGCAACAGGGGTGCTGCCAGACTGGAGGTGGGACTTCAGGACTATATCCCTGTAGGTCTCGTCTATGTACCTCTCTGTCTGTCTTATGTTTTCCAAGTCTGCTACTTTAGCCTCTAGAGAACGGACTTGTTCCCTGAGAGCAAAGAGCTCCTTGCACCTAGTGCACACGTAAGACCCCTCACCAACTGGGAGAAAATCATACATTTGACACTCAGTGCAAAAGACTGGAAAGCCCCCATCCCGCTGCTGGACTGCTGTCTGCATCTTAGTTTTAAGTTTGTGTCTAGATCTTTAAGTTCTTACTTACTAGGGGTTGCTATGGGTATTTATACCAATAAAACTGTACCTAATACGTTTAATATACCTTGTTCACCTGAAGCTTAATTAATCTCAGGTCCTTAGAGTATGACTGATTTGGGTAATGAGCTTCACCTGAAAGCACCCCCTGTCTTTTAAGATGTGTAGTACCTATAAAGCTATGATTATCCCAGGGGAGGGAGGGAAATAACACTTATTAAAAGAGGGCTGCTACACAGTACCCTGTCTTGTGCTGCTGAGGTAAGCTAAATTCTGATTTGATTTAAATTATAGCTCTTAGCTGCTGCTAGGCTCTAACTTCTTATGAACTTTAAACTACAAGCTCTCTGCTGGGTTCTAAATTTAACCAGAAAGCTCTCTTCTGTGTTTTAAAACTAAAAGTACTTTTCTGATGCTAGGCCCTGAGTGACTATTAAATGTACACTACAAGCTCTCTGCTGGGTTCCAAATGTAACCAGAAAGCTCTCTTCTGTGTGTTAAATTTAAACTAAAAGTACTTTGCTGTTACTTGGCCCTGAGTGACTATTAAATTTAAACTACAAGCTCTCTGCTGGGTATGAAATGTAACCAGAAAGTTCTCCTCTGTGTTTTAAATTCAAACTTTAATTGCTGCTACTAGGCCCTAACTGATCCAACAAAAAACAGTGGGTTCACAGATTAAGTAGCTTTAATACAAAAAATTCTTTTTAGAAAATTACCAGAAGTATATACTCACAGTTGCAGATTTCTCTCCAGAAGTAACAGTCCCCCTTTCTAGTCCTTCAAGGATGCCTCAGCAGACCGACAGAGCCCGAAGGCCTTACCTGCAGGGCAGAAAGCCACACAGCCTGCTCCTACCACCTTGAATTCCTCTGATCCTCAAGCCGCGCTGATGCGCCTGGCAGCCGCGGCGAGGATTGCTCAATCGGTTCCACAGAGTAAAATTAAAATCCCGCAGCAACGGAGAGGCTCCGTCTCACACAGCTTCAGTGTGGCTGTACGGGTCCCGGAGCTCTCTCCCGTACAGTCAAGGGAGAGAGAGATCTGCACCGGCAAATGCCTGCAGCAAGTGAAAATAACTGACAAGGAGGGAAGGCGAGAGCTGCTACTAATTGAAAGAGCCAGGCTCAAATTTAAAATTACTGTAAATAAGGAAATTTGCTCCTAACTAAAGGGAACTAATCCCTGATTGCCAATTAACCAAAGGTAACTGAATTAAAAGTAAAATTAAAAATAAATTAAAGGTAAAAATCAAAAGTAAATCAGAATAGAATTTGTCACACTAAATGCTCATTATCTGTTCCCCCAAGTGAGCCCAGAAGCTAGGCTCACTATGTCCTCCTGCTGCATGGAGACTGGACACACTGGAGGCTGAGGGGAGATACCAGCAGGCTATATCCAGTGATGTCACGACTTTGACA
This sequence comes from Ichthyophis bannanicus, assembly GCA_033557465.1. Lineage (NCBI taxonomy): Eukaryota > Metazoa > Chordata > Amphibia > Gymnophiona > Ichthyophiidae > Ichthyophis > Ichthyophis bannanicus. The sequence goes on along the minus strand of CM066031.1, from coordinate 617,554,603 downwards.
TGCCCAGTCTCCAAGCTGCAGGAAGAGGTGCACAACCCAGAGGTGGAGGACTGAACTGGAGGAACGATAAGGAACGTATTTTGTTCTGGGTTACATGCATGGCAGCCCCCTCAAAAGTGTTAGAAATGCTCCCAACACTTACCATGCAAGTATTGCACCTAAGATGCCCTATCTCGTGCAGTTAATACATGTCAGGTGCAAAATCTTAGCACACTTTAGTAAATGGGGCCTGAAGGCAGAACAAATGTGCTGTGTGTACTACCATCTTTTTCCAGTAGATGGCAGCAGAGCCCAACACATTATCTGGAAGACAGCTTTTAGAACAACTAGTGTCGAATTTATCTAATCCTACCATCAGAAATCCAGTGGTTATAATTTGAAAAAGAAAGAATCCTTCTGTCTTGAAATGACCTGACGGACTAGAAAAATGTATGCTTTTATTCATTGCAACATGAGAAGCAAATTCACAAGGGTGGGCTAGCTCATAGTGCAAAGGTGCTCATTTTATTACCGAGTGCTAAGTTAATGCACGTCTTCACACATGTACTGTACACCTATTTTATAAAGTCCAGTGCATGCATACTTGACTTTATAAAGCAGAGCATAAGTGCGAAAGCAAACATGTATGGTAAGGTGCAATCACTCACAGCAGCCCTAGAGATAGTGCAAATGACAGTGCCTTCATTTAGCAATTGCACACAAAGTAAAAGAATTTTTTTTGTAAATCTATTTATTTAAACCAACAAAACACATCAGACAATCTATAACCCAAGAATACAGGTTATGTAGCCTGCTTGTCTAGCACCTGTTCATCGACAGTAGCCTTCGGGTACTTACTGGTTCTTTTTCTAGTCTTTAATCCCCCCACGGTACCCCTCCCACCGCCACTCCCAATGTACTTTCCCCCAGCACTCTTATATTCCAGCAGCAAAGTTATTCCATAATGCAGCATACCGCCACGGGGTCACCGAACTCCTTCCAGTGCACGCTTTCAACACCCATTCAGCCATATCTTGTCTGCGTCTAATCTACAGCTCACTGTCAGACGCACTCTCATCCACCCATTCGACCAAGATAACCTTCCTTGCAAGCATCAAGGCCACTCATGCAAACTTTGTCCCTGGGAGGCCCACTCCCCGTTCCCATAAAGGTGCTTCTGCACCCAACAACAGAGCTGCATAGATCCATTCAATGTGGGCGTCCACCACCCACATTGATCTAATATTCCCTCCCAGTAGTTGTGCAGTTTTGGACATTCAAGAAACATGTGCGAGAGTGTATCTTTCCCATCCAGCAGCAGAGACAATCGGGTTGTTCCCAAAGTTTTAGCTGCACTCCTCTAATCCTGGAAATATATGCCCTCTATAGGATTTTATATTGCATTTCCTGTAGAATCACATCCAGGGTGATGTGTGCCATCTCAGTGAAAAGGCGCTGGATATCCGCCTTCCCCACAGGTTCACCCAGCTCTGCTGCCCACACTCCCGCAAGGGCCCCCATTCCACTCCCTCCCTTCCAATCCCACGTGATTTTGTACCAGTGTGACACCTAATTAAGCCGTGCAAGGGTGGAGAGAGAGGTTTATCCAAAGCTGTGTAGCCCCCCCCGTTCCATGCCCCTTCTGACACCTTTCCAGTATATAGCAGCAGCACTGCAGGTATGCCAGGAAGCACCTACTGGAGATCTGCCAATGCTCTTTCACCCACTCCCCATTTCCAGGAGCTGCCCACAAACTTGCAACCCTGTCGCTCCCAAAACGTGAACGCACCTCCCTCTATTCCTGGGAGGAACTCCAGTTTGCCTACTAGCAAGCGGAGGGGGGAAGGTCCTGGGTCCCTCCCAGTTTATACCTCCACCAAGCCTATGCCTTTCCCAGAGTCCCAGGAACCGGCTGTCCCCTCCCAATCTGCTGTGCCAGGCCTGAGTAGTTTGTAATAGATTGAGAGTGATAGGGTGTGCATCCATTATCAAAAAACCCTCCTGGCGCGAACCTCTCCCTGGAAACACACAACTCAGGCACCTGCCTCAGAAGAGTAGCAATATTATACTATCTCAAATCAGGCAGACCCCCCCCCCCATACGTAATAATAATGTTGTCCCCTGTCATCCCCCAGCCCATGTATAACACAGTTAGGGCCCACGAGATATTAGCGGATGCAAAGTGCCCTGGCACAAGTTTGGCACCACGCTGGGGAGAATCCAACCTAAGTGCCTAGCCAGGATGGACGCCACTAGCTTAACATCTTGATTCAGCAATGATACGGGTCTGTAAGACCCAAACAATACTGAGTCAATCCCTGGCTTAGGCAACACCCTGCCATGGTGTGGTTTTGTCATCCCCCCAAATCACTCCTCTCAAAAGCCACATCGCATTGCGCCAGAAATGGCACCATCACTCTCTCATCTAGGAACTTATAAAATTCTGCACCTAGCCCATCAGGCCCGGACACCTTCACCAATATGAGAGCCTTAATAGCCATCATCACCTCTGTGCTAGTAAATGAGTTGTCCAGGGCTCGAAGGTCCTCCTCCCCGAGCGTGGGCAGCTCCAAACCCCTAAAGAAGGTCTCTCTGCCGTCATCATCACGCGATCCAGTATAATAGTGATGGAACTGCTGCCGCACCCCTTGGGCTGAATCATGCATCCTCCCCTGAGTCATGCATTCCAGTGATGACACTCTTCTATTTTGCTGAGCTGACTAATTTAGCCAGTAGCCTCCCACTTTTATTGCCCCAACAGTGGAACTGGTCTTTGTAGATCCGTTTGTCTTGGAGAGTGTGAGCACCTTCTTGTCCCTCTGATGTTTCCACCATGCAACGTAGGCCAGGATCTTCCCCCTCATGGTCTCCTTCACCACTTCCCAAAGTACCTGCTTATCTATTTCCTCACTCTCATTTTCTTTCCAGTACCTCTCCCAGGCAATGTGCAGATGGGCATGAAATCCAGGGTCTTTGTACAATGTGAGGTTCATCCGCCAGGGTCTGGTTCCCCTCGCCACGTCTCCTCCCCTCAGCTGGATCTCCATACAGACAAGGGCATGATCAGAGAGCCCCAAGTCCCCAATGCCTGCTCTATCGAGCCCCTAGAACATGCCCTCCTGAATTAGTAAATAATCCAGCGTACATAATTGTGTGGGGCAGAGTAAAATGTGAAGTCCAATTCTCCTGGGTGAAGGTTGCACCAAACGTCCAGAAGCTCCAACTTGGTAATCAGTAAATTCACCCCCTTCTTTCCCGGGTGACTTAAGTCAGGCCTTGGGGGCTTATAGTCTACCATTGGATCTTTGGTCAGGTTGAAATCCCCTCCCACTATGAGCTGATACTCAGCGAACCCCGCCAGCCTGGCTAGGTACTGTCAAGAAAAACCCATGATTGTAGTTATTCAGTGCATAAATGTTGTATAAGCACCACCTTCCACCTCTATAGTTCTCCCCCCAGGATATGGTACCATCCCTTGGGGTCAGCCACACTCCTATATATCACAAAGGTCACCTGTTTGTGGATCAAGGTAGCCACACTCTGCTACCATCCATTAAAAGACACCGTTCCCATTTCTCCCAGCCAGCCCCTGCACAGCTTACGATGTTCCCCCTCGCTCAAATGTGTCTCTTGCATAAAGACTATGTCAGCCTGTTCTTTACGGAAGAAATTTAGCAATTTGGTGTGCTTGATTGGTGAGTGTATGATCGCCACATTAAACATCAGGACCTTGAGCTTATCCAACGCCCTCACTTGCCTGAGGTTCTCCTTGTACCATCCTCATGCAGTTGCCACAAGCGGGCAGTATCTCCCAGCTGAGCACTGCCCCCTGCTGCCATTCCCGTTTTCTTGTTTCGATTCCCTGGAGTGGCTCCCCACTTTCCCTCCCTCCCTCCCTCCCTCCCCACTCCCATGCTCTGCTCATCCTGACCTCCCCTGTCTTCAGTACCCAAGCCCACCCTGTCCCTTCTCCTGCCATACCACACCCTCTCTAGACCCCCTCCCCCATCAGCCACCACAATCAGTCCTCTAGCATCCTTCCCCCACTCAGACAACCCCACCACAACCCCCCGTAAGACAATGCCATGCCCTCCCCAGTCTCATCACTAGTAAATGTCCACATGTAGCTTCCCAGCAATCTCCCGGTGGCCAAGGTCCTTGCTTCTCATGCCTCCTGCTGGAGTCCCCTCTGCTCCATCAGCACCCTCCAGATGCTGCATCTCATAACATAGTCCACTAGTGAGGCCACATCCATTCACAGTCTCCCCAGTCCAGGCTGCAAGACTCCACATGAGGACAACTAGTAGGCTCCCCCGTTCCTCTCATCCAGTTGTCTGAGGGACACATGGTCAACCTACAACGCAAATTGGATAAAAGGTTTTACTGCTGACAGGACAGAACTCGCAACTCTCTCCTACCTCTCACTCCGCTGGGAGACTGTCCACAAAAGGAGTGGAGGAATAGCCTAGTGGTTGGGGCAAGGTACATAAGGCCGGAAGGTCAGGGGTTCAAATCCCACTAGAGGACAGCAACCTTGGGCCAGAAGGACTGGGATTTCTAGTTCCACAGGTGCTCCTTGTGGTCTTGGGCAAGCCACTTAACCCTCCATAGCCCATGTTCCCTGTAAAATAGTTATCTCCAAGTTATGATGCCATGTTCAATGTAAACTGCACGGATGCAGAATAGCACAGTATATAAGAGAATATAAATAAATAAAAATAAAATATTTTAAAGCAACCAGTGTGTCCAGTTGCTGGGTTCGATTGGCATATGTGACCTGCAACTTTGCTGGGAACTACAGTGCAAAATAGATGCCCCTCCTCCCCAATGTGGAGCAGTATGGTGCCATCACCCTCCGACTGTCAGCCACCCATGCGGAATAGTCATCAAACAGCAGGATCTTCTTGCTCTGATATTACAGAGTCCTCTTGGCCTGAGAGAGCCATCAGCCGGTGTTTGTCGGCAAACTTCAGGATCCTGGCGATCACTGGGCAGGGTCTCCCCGCATCCTCCCTTGGTGTGCTCGCTCCACCACCATGCGGGCTCCTCCCATCTGTAGGCCAAACTGCTGGGGCAGCCATTTCTCAATAAGGTCCCATAACTTCACACTCTCCAGAAGCCCCACCAACCTGATATTATTGCATCCGCTCCTATTCTCAAAGTCATCAACTTTATCCAGTAAGGCTTACCGACCCTGCTCTAGCGCGGCCACTAGGGCCTCCAAGGTCTCCGAGTGCTGCTCCTGCACCCTATACAGTCCTCCACTTGCTGAAGTCAGGCTATTTGCGCCTCCAGGCTGCTCTTGATGTCATCAGTAGAACTCTGCAGCCTGGTCAGCTTGTCTGCGAACGTGGAGGTGATGGTTTGTGTGAGCTCTCTCACCACTTCGCCATGCAACGTGACAATCGGGGCTCTCTGCTCCACCATGATCTTGGCTTCTGCTGTGCACTCTTTTCCCGCTTTGGGTGTCTTTGCTGGCATTCCTCTCGGGGTTCTCCACCCTCCGATCGTGTACCGGATGTCTTGGGCTCGTCGGGAGACACGGTGGCTCCAATTGCCTGGCATGGAAAACTGCCATTTTTTTGCCAAATTCAGCAGGGACAGAGCAGAGCTCAGCTCAGCAGTGCCTGTTCAGGTAATCATCATCATGTGACCCCCAGAATGTTATAATCTATGCACATAATTGCTTGCAGCACCCAAATTCCACCCATGTGCACACCCACAGTGAAAGCACGCAAGATGCAAACTATGCACATACTTTCAAGCTAGTTGGTATTTTATAAGAAGTAACTTATGCTTGTAAATTACTAAAATTGGGGAATTTATGAACACTGTTTGGGCGTAAATCTAGGTGACTTCTTATTAAATTATTCCCTTGGGGTAGATTCTGACTTGTGTTTAGCAGGGATATACGTCCCGGTCAGACGATCTAGGCCCTGGATGATGTCGGGCTGCGAAGAAAATGACGTTAGCAAGCAATGTGGGCAATCGGGGCATCACGGCAGCTCCATGTAGGAGCCCAGGCTGAGTTAGCTGGGGAAATACCCGGATGTGCTGTGGGCCCATCCAGGCCCGTTGCACCCATTTCTGATCCCGTGGAGACAGTTGTTTTTAATCATGAGGTGCAGGCATATTGCAGCATTTCTTGTCCGCTGGCTGGTAAAGGATTCCTGCGCAGCTTCATGGGAATGTTCAGTACAAGGCCATAGATCCCATGGGGCAATACTGGGATTACTGTATATCAGATTATCAGGGTTGACCAGGGTCAGGTGACAATCCTGTGTTTGCTATGTGACTCCATTTTTATTTCTTTAGAACAGGTCAATCCAGTCTGAGTATGATCTCATAGTATTCAAGGCTTTGTAGTTCTGGTTTTCCATAAGAAATAGAAGAGCACAACTTCATGCCTGCAGTGATGTAAAAACAGGACTGGACCAATTTGTCCTATGACCCTACTCAAAAAATGACATCAAATTAGGTTTGTTAGCTGGCTCCAGATTTTCCTAACAGGGTCGATCCAGTCCTGGGTTTATTCCATTGCATGCAGGAACTTTGTAGACTTGCTTTATTTAGGTACTGCAACTGGGAAATCAGAACTACAAGTCCCTGCATGCAATGGAGTAAATATATGACTGGGCAAATCTGGCCTTTGGGATACCTATTGTGTTGTGCTGTCTCACACATTTTTTAGTCACGTCAACAATATAAAACACTTTTTCATCTTCCGAATTACTATGCAATTAAAATGCGCTGTAAAGACTATTTCTGTGTGATGATGTCACAAGAAAAAAGAGCAGGTTGTTATTCAACCCTTGTCCATCGAAAGGGCAAAGGAGGGATCTGTTGCAAAACTGAATTAATCTGACTTTCAATCACTGAGCAATTGTACGCTGTATTAGTCTATCTGTAAAAAAAACAGCCGAGGAGCAAGTTTCGTGGAACATATTAAGACGTTTCAGCTAGTCTGTAGTCTTTCCCACAATACATATAGGGAGTAATTTTATAATGAGCCGCCTAGATTTACACATGAGCAATGTATGTAAATCTAGGAACTGTAGTCATATATGCATGTCAGCAAGTGTAAATAATGCAGTTGCATACTTTCACTGTGGCCATGTGCAGGCATGGAGTTTGGACAGAGCGTGTGTGGAGCAGAAGTTTATGTGCAGAAAACAGAGTTACTTACATGTAGCAGGTGTTTTCCCTGGACAGCAGGATAACTCCACACGTGTGGGTGATGTCATCGACAGAGCCCCATGTGAGAAACCTCTCCCAGTTTCTTCTAGAAGCTTTTTGGAGTGGTTCGATCACATCAGGGCATCCATTTCCACCACCTATTACCGTGCTTCACCTCCTCAGTCAGTTATTACCTGATGGTAGAATGCAACTCCAAGGGGAGGAGGGAGGGTTGTGAGGACTTATCTTGCTGTCCAGGGAGAACACCTGCTACAGGTAAGCAACTCTGTTTCTCAATGGACATGCAGGATATGTGTCCACCTATGGGATTCGCTAGCTACAGGCTGCCTTAAAAGAAAAAAAAGGGGAAAAAATTGGTGATGGAACAAGCTGACAATGGATAAACATATGTTTTTGTTGACAACAGGCTATTTTGGATTTTTATATATATATATTTTTTGCACAGATTTTCTTTTTTCTTTTTAAAGGAGGCAGCCTGCAACAGAAAATAATTGGGCCTAGGGGGGGAATGAAGTTAGATTCCATTCGCCGAACAGATTCTGGAGAATGGATTGGCTGAACTTGCTGTTGCATCGTGAATCCTTTTCCAAACAATAATGAGATATGAATGTGTGGAAGGAAATCCACGTCGAGGTTCTGAAGATCTCTTCCATGGAGGCTGATCTGAAGTGGGCACTGACGTAGCCGTGGCTTGTACATTATGAGCCATGACATAACCCCCAAGAGTCAAACTAGCCTGGACATAAGTGAAAGAGAGACAATCCGCTAGTTAATTGGAAGCATACAGTTGCTGATGGCCGCCCCTAGCCTGTTGGGATCAAAAGAAACCAAAAGTAGGATGGACTTTCTATGGGCTTTAATCTATTCCAAATAGAAAGCCAACATATACCGTGCACTTTCCCCTTTATGGCATGGGATTTGGGGTAAAAAGTTGGAAAGACTATTGACCGATTAAGGCAGAAGGCTAACACAATCTTAGTAAAGAATTTAGGATGAGTACACAAAACCACCCTATTGTTGTAAAACATGGCATAGTGTGGATCCATTACTAGGGCCTGGAGTTCACTTACTCTGCGTGCTGTGGTGACCGTCACCAAAAATAAGACCTTCCAGGTCAAAAACATCAGTCCACATGTATCAGGTGACTGAAAAGGAACATTCATCAGCTGAGCTAAGACCACGTTGAGATCTTAAGACACTATGCATGGGCATAAGCGAAAGAGATGCAGTCTGCCAGCCAAACTGAAAGAGAGCATTTGGAAATGGCAGTCCTTAGCTTATTGGGGTAGAAAGAAACAAAGCTGGATAGGCTTTCTATGGGTTTTTGTTCACTCCAAGTATAAGGTTAAGACTCGCTTGCAGTCCAACATGTGCAATGCAGCTTCACCTTTGTGTGCATGAGGTCTCGGGAAAAATGTTGGAAGAACAACTGACTGATTAAGGTGGAAATCGAAAACCACTTTTGGAAAGAATTTAGGATGAGTACAAAGGACCACTCTAATGTGGTGGAATTTGGTGCAAAGCTCATGAACCACTAGAGCCTGAAGTGTGCTCACTATGTGTGCTGAAGTGACCGCCACCAGAACTTTCCAGGTCAAGAACTTCAGAGGACAAGAATTGAGTGGCTCAAAGGGAGCTTTCATGAGCTGTGCAAGAACCACATTGAGATCCCAAGACACTGTGGGAGGCTTGTTGGGAAGCTTCAAGAGAAGCAAGCCCCATATAAAGCAAACAACTAAAGGCTGTACTGAGATGGACTTGCCTTCCACACCTCGATGATAAGCTCCAATTGCACTGAGGAGGACCCCGATGGAGTTGGACTTAAGTCCAGACTCGGAGAGGTGTAGAAGATATTCAAGCAGCTTTTGTGTGGAACAGATGACAGGATCTAGGATGTGCCTCTCACACTAGACAGCAAACATCTTCCATTCGCAAGCATAAGACTTTTTCGTAGAGGCCCTCCTGGAGGCCAAAATGACTTTGGTTACACCATCCAGCAGGTTGAGCTGAGATAACATTAGCCTCTCAGCATCCATGTCATCAGGGCCAAGGACCTGATGGTGGGGTGCAACATCGTCCCATCCTCCAGCGTTATTACAACGAATGCGTGGCTGAACTGTAGAGACTCTAGACTGGAGAATGGCAGCAGGAGGGGAAACCAAGGCTATCTGGGCATAGGGAGCGACGAGAATCCTCGTGCCTCCATCTGTTTTGAGCTTCAGGAGAGTCTTTGCAATGCAAGGTATTGGAGGTACAGAAGACCCTCTCTCCAATGAAGGAGGAAAGCATCCGATGCTAGTCTGCTGTGTGATCTTACTCTGGAGCAGAACCAATCCACCTGGATACTTTGTGGGGTGGCAACTAGATCTATTGAGGGGTGCCCCACTCTCAAAAGATGTGAGTTGCAATTCCCTGTCCAGCGTCCACTCCTGCAGTTGGAGAACTCGACTCAGTCTGTCTGCCAGAGTGTTTTGCTTGCCTGGAAGGTACGTGGCTCTCAAGTCCATCCCATATGTGATGGCAAACATCTACAGGCTTCTCAACACAGGAGGTACAAACCTGTTCCTGCCTGCTTGTTGATGTAGAACATGGTGACCTGATTGTTAGTCTGAACCAGAACAATTTTGTTGGCCAGTCGATCTCAGAAAGCCTTTAGAGTATTCACCACTGCTCGTAGTTCCAAGAAGTTGATCTGATGAAGACTTTCTTGTATGGACTCATCACCCTGGGTGTGCAACCCATTGAGATGAGCTCCCCACTCCAGCTTGGATGCATCTGTCATCAGAACTTTTTGGGGTGAAGCAATTTGGAAAGGAAGACCCTTGAGCAAATTGTGGTTTATTGTCTAGTAGTGCAATGACTGAACTAGAGGGGTGGTGACACACAAATGATTCCCAAGTCGACACGTGGCCTGGGTCCATTGAGTCCTCAGAGTCCACTGAGCTTGTCTCATCTAGAGGCATGCCAAGGGTGTGATATGTACTGTGGAGGCCATGTGGCCTAGCCCAGTCAACATCCTGCGAGCTGTTACCTGCTGACTCAATTGAGTCTCCCGGACAAGTGCTGTTAATTTGAAAAGTCAGTCATGCGGCAGGAAGGCTCTCACCTGAGTTGTGTCGAGTAGGGCTCCTATGAACTCCAATTGTTGGGTAGGCTGCAGGTGGGACTTTGGGTAATTTACAACAAATTCTAGTAGTTCGAACACCCAAATGGTCAATCATGTTGATTCTTGGACTCCTTCCGCCCATCTCATTCTTGATCAGCCAATTGTTTAGATAGGGAAAGACAAACACTCTCAGTGTCTAGAGGTAAGCAGCCACTACTGCGAGGCTCTTTGTGAAGACGAGAGGTGCTGAGGCCAGACCAAACGGCAACATTCGGTACTGGAAGTGCTGTCCTCTCAGGACGAATCTGAGATGCAGTGCCTTGTGAAAGTATTCATCCGCTCGGTGTTTGTCTTGTTTGGTCACATTGCAACCTGGAATTAAAATACAGATTTAGGGGTTAGCACCATGTGATTTACACAACATGCCTACCACTTTGAAGGAGCAAAATATCCTTCATTGTGACACAAACAATAATTAAGACCAAAAACCCCAACAGAAATCAGTAATGTGCATGGGTATTGCCCCCAAAGTCAATACTTTGTAGAGCCACCTTTTGTTGCAATTACAGCTGCAAGTCTCTTGGGGTATGTCTCTATTAGCTTAGCACATCTAGCCACTGGGATTTCACCCATTCCTCAAGACAAAAATGCTCCAACTCCTTCAAGTTAGATGGGTTGCATTGGTGTACGGCAATCTTCAAGTCATAGCACAGATTCTCAATTGGATTGAGGTCTGGGCTTTGACTAGGCCATTCCAAGGCATTTAAATGTTTCCCTTAAACTACTCCAGTGTAGCTTTAGCAGTATGTTTAGGGTCATTGTCCTTCTGGAAGGTGAACCTTCGTCCCAGTTTCATATCTCTAGCAGACTGAAACAGGTTTTCCTCAAAAACTGCCCTGTATTTAGTGCCATCCATTGTTCCATCAATCCTGACCAGTTTTCCTATCCCTGCCGATGAAAAACATCCCCACAGCATGATGCTGCCACTACCATGTTTCACTGTGGGAATGGTGTTCTCGGGGTGATGAGAAGTGTTGGGTTTGCGCCACACATTGCGTTTCTCATGATGGCCAAAAAGTTCAATTTTCATCTCATCTGACCAGAGAACCTTCTTCGATGTGTTTGGGGCGGTCTGCAACATACTGTTGTGAAAACTGTCTTCTTATTGCTTTCTTTAAGCAATGGCTTTTTTCTGGCCACTCTTCCATAAAGCCCCGCTCTGTGGAGTGTACGGCTTAAAGTGGTCCTTTGGAGAGATACTCCCATCTCCACTGTGGATCTTTGCAGCTCCTTCAGTGTTATCCTTGGTGTTTTTGTGGCATCTCTGATTAATACCCTCCTTGCCCATTCTGTGAGTTTTGGTGGGCAACCTTCTCTTGTCAGGTTTGTTATAATGGATTACATGGTGCTCTGTAGGATATTCAGAATTTGGGATTTTTTTAATAATCAAACCCTGATCTATACTTCTCCACAACTTTGTCTCTGACCTGTTTGGAGGGCTCCTTGGTCTTCATGTTGCTTGCTTAGTGTTATGGCAGAGTCAGGGGCCTTTCAGAACAGGTATATTTATACAGGCATCATATGACAGATCATGTGACACTGACTGCACACAGGTGGACCCTAATCAACTAATTATGTAATTATTTTGCTATGAAACCCTATTTTATTTAGGGTTTCATAGCAAAAGGGATGAATACATATACACTCACAACTTTTCAGTTTTTACTTGTTTTTTTTAGATATACAAGGTATTTTATTGTCATTCCACTTCACCAATTTGGACTATATTGTTAGGTCCATTACCTAACATCCAAATGAACCTCCATTTTCATTCCAGGTTGTAATGAGACAAAACAGGACAAAAACCAAGGGGATGAATACTTTCACAAGGCACTGTACTTCCTATGAGGGGACTGTATGTGGGTATATGCATGCTGCAATCTCCGTTCCACCGACTCTGGCACCTGTCCCAGGGACTCCATGATGGTCAAGGCATTGGGAGATTGCTGGTGGCCCGCTGGGGACTTGGGAGTCGATTCCTCTCATCGGGGTATCTTTGCAGGTTGCTCCCAGCCATCGCCCTCGATGTCATGTCCAGAAGGGCTCCAGTGTCGATGCCTGTGCTTGGCATGGTCTCCGGCTGCCCCCCTGGGCACCGATGAGGCAGATGATGAGTTCTTCTGAGGCTCTGACTGGGTTTCAATGGTGAGTCTCTGATCCAGGCTATTGCAGCACCTTGGTTGCGAATGAGCATGAGCACCATGTGATGCCAATGCCATGGCGGAGCCCTGTCCGAAGAGGGACTCACGCTGCCTCTCCCGACCCTTGAGGCCCTTCCTGGTCATCTGCATGCACAGATTAAAGATGGAGGGCTCATGGTCAGGGCCGAGGCACTGAATGCACCAGCTGTGATGGTTAGCAACCAAAATGGTGCGTGCACGAATGCACTTTTTAAAGCTGCTGGCCAGTTTTGACATAACTGGAAAAACGGCTGCCGCAAAATCAAGCAGCTCAATACTGACAGCGAAAATAGCCCGTGAAAAACAGTGAAAACTTCCCATAAGTGCAAAAAAAGGAAAAGGAGAGAAGAATTCCAAAAAGAATGGACCAGCACCGGCAGGAGCCAATGCACCGACAACGGGCGGTTAGACAAGCAGAAAAACAACTTGGAGAAGTACTTCTGAGTCTCTATTTCAATCTCCTTCCAGCTCTTTTGGGAGTGATGATGCACCAATTCCCTTCTAGATTTTGAGGGTGCATTGAACTACGAGACACTAGAAAGGGAAATCAGTCAGGCAGGCATCGGTGTCAGGGGTCCTTCGATGTCCCAGTGTTGATGCCTCTCCCGCAGGCAGTGCATGTGTTGCTAGGAACGGCTGCACAAGGGCCAATGTCAATGGAGTCAACATCAAGGCTCTGAAATGCTGCATCGCTAGCAATGCCATAGTGCATTCCTCAAGCGCTTATAGAATGCACTTCTCCAAGGCTGCCTGAGCAACTTTGACTGATGTACTCAGTATATATACAGGAATATCGGCAGCTGGATCTTGGCTGTCGGTGCCCCTCCGATGTCCTGGAGGATACACACTCTTCCTTTTGGGGAACCTTTGAGAGGCACTCATGCAAATCCCCATCACTCTTGATGCCATGCCTCAATGGGATCTGTCGCCGATGCACCAGAGTCTTCACTGATGTTTGGCCTGGTCACCTCTCAATGTCAAAGACAGCGAGGCCGAATCCTTCCTCGTCTTGGGGTGGAGATTGATTGATGGCTGATGCTCCCAGGTACTATGGGTGTTTGGTTCCGATTGAACTCAAGAACTGCTCGATATTGATGCATCACCAGCATCTGATTCAGCCTAGGAAGTCATAGAGACCGATGTTTCCAATGCTGAAGGTGATGAATCGGACTTGTGAGAGCCAAAAAGTGATTCACACTACTTATCTTGACCCTTGAGTCCTATTTTTGTCCTCTGCAAACATAAATTACAAGAAGAGGGTTGATGATCAGGTCCCAAGCATTGTAGGCACCAGTTATGGGTATCTGTAGCGGATATGGTCCTAGAGCACTTGAAACATTTCTTAAACCCACTGGCGGGTTTCTGGGACATGGCGTCCAGAAAAAAAGGCAGCAAGAAAAACACACAACTGGAGAGAGAAAAGGTATAGGGAGGAGAGAACCGTGATGGCAGGTGACTAGATTTAAAAATCTGAGGTGAAAAAACCCCGTTGGGGGAAAAAAGAAATTTATGAAGTGGAGGATGTCTGGAACATATCCATGGGGCTCCGCAGAAAATGAAAGAATGAAGCCTCATGGCACCATGGCAGCAGGCAGGAAGGAGACACACAGGCATGGTGGAGCCTCCCAAAAGCTTAAAATAGAAGCTGGGGAGCATTCCTGCGCAGGGCTCCGTCAGGGATGTCACCTATACATGAGGACTCATTCCTGCTTGTCCATGGAGAATGAGGTATACGCTTACGGAATTTGTATTCAGGCCAGACTCTGAAAAATATAGATGATATACAAGCAGTTTTTGTGTGGGATGTGAGGAAGGATCTATGGCCTTTCCTTCACACCAGACAGCAAAGCTCTTCCATTTAAAACCATATGACTTTCTAGTGGAATATCTCCTGGAAGCCATGAGGATATTGGACATGCCAACAGGCAAGTCCAAGGAAGACAAAGTTATGCTCTCATTATCTAAACTGTGAGGGCTAAGGACTTGATGTTGGGATACAACAATATCTCCTGGTCTTGTGTAATCAAGGTTGGAGAATTGCTCAAACTGGTGCCCTGATGGAAAGTTCAAGAAGAGGGAACCAGGGTTGTCTGGACCAGTAAGGGGCTATCATGGTGCCCTTGTTATCTCTGAGTTTCAGGAGAGTCTTCACTATCAGAGGTATAGGAGGATACACATACATAAGTCCCTATCCCCAACTGAGGAGGAAGGCATCTGAGGTAGTTTGCTTTGTGTTTCCACTTTGGAGCAGAAATGAGTCATTTACTTGTTCTGAGGAGCGGATAACAAATCTATCGAGGGGGTGCCCTACTCCTGAAAGGTACTCTGTGTAACTGCCCTGTCCAGGGTTCATTTGGGAGGTTGAAAGACAAGGTTCAGCCCGTCTATGAGGATACTGCCCTTGCTAGCCAGGTAAGTGACTGAGCATTATCCTATGCGAGATTTCAAAGTTCCACATTCTGACTGTCTTCTAACACAAGAAGTACAACTTAGTGCCTCCGTGCTTGTTGATGTAGTACATGGCTCCCTGGTTGTCATCTGAAACATGACAATTTGAATGATTGGCTAACCGATACCCGAAAGCCTTTAGAGCATTCAAAACTGTTTTCAGTTCCAGGAAATTGATCTGATGGAGGTTCTCCTGGGAGGATCACATTCCCTGAGTGTGGAACCAGGGCTAGTTCAAGGATATGAGGTACCCTAGGCAAACCTCATTCCTGCTACCCCTTTGTTCCCACTCCACACCCATTGCTGCTGCTGCAACCCCTCCCTGATACCTGCAGCGGTGGGAATGACTTTGAAATAGCAATGCAGTGCTTACCAAATGCCTTTGACACTGCATGCTGTTGGTGCTTCCACCTGCGCTGATACAGACTTCTTGTTTATTGTCGTCACCCCCTGTCTGGGCCAGAGGCTTACAGGCAAAGGGCTGCCATATTTATCCTTAAATAAAGATTTGCAACTTTGTCTCCAGCAGGGAATCCTGGGACTTGTAGTTCTTTATGTTTACTCAAGGACAAAGTAGTATGTGACCACTGGGGTTTGTTAAGGCAAAACAAGAATTTTATTTTGGGTTTCCTTCCGAGCATTAAATTCAAACGCAGGCAAAAAGGATCATTCTCCAAATGAAAAGCTTACAGGAAACAAAAGTACAACTGGAGTTGAAGAACTGAAAACACTTAACACGGCAGCTGTTTTCAGCAAACATTTCAGCACATGTATTACAGCTTCTTTTCCATTCATTCAGCATAGGTAAATTCTTGTCATTTATCAAAATGCTGCTTTACTTATCAAGCTCTGGTTTTAGCAAAGTTCTTTACCTTAATGGAAGCTCTTAGCATTTTCCTGGCTAGGTGAAAGATTGCTCTTAAAAACTTCTTTTCACAGTCCTTTTCTAGCAACTTTCAAGCTTCCCTCTTGCATAAAGAACAATCCATTGGAGATTCATCACAAACAGAATCTGGATCAAAAAAGTCAATTTGCATGCCCTCCTGCCTTACAAATTGTTTGTCTCTTCCTGGGTTCTCAGTAATTCCTTCCAACTTACTATTTTGTAGAAACTTCAAGAGTTCTTTCCAGAGCTGCTCTCCCTGGTAAGAAATGGTTGTATCTTGAGAGTGGGGCTTCTTAACCTGGAACAACTGCCTTAATGCTTCACCTGTGTTCAGCTCTGCTTCTCTGCCCTTGGCTGGGTTCTGGTCACCTCTGTTTGTAACTGCGTTCACCCACCTTCTGGCAGCTTGGGTTCTCTGAACTGGCTCTTGCACACTCTGCACTGCACTTATTCCACCTCGTCAGCAACCTTCCCAGCTACCCATCTGCTGGTCTCCGGTTCAAGCGTACCTCTCACACAAGAACTGTTTCCTCTGTTGCTGGAACTGTTCTCCCACGTGGAGTCAAGCCTCCCACGTCTCCCTTCTCTCCTGTTCCTTCTTTCGCTCCTTCCTCCTTCCGCTGTCCCTTCTCTCTGCACTGAAGCAGGCTTAAAAAGCTGCTTCCTAGCTACCACACCCTTATCTCTGCACAGGTGGTTGTCATTAGAGTCTAAGCCTGCACCTACGTTAGGGCTTGGGTATGGCTTAGCCTCAGCAAGTACGTGCTTCTTTTGCTTGGCTGTAGTTTTAGCCCTGTGAAAACCTTGCCTGTCTCTTGTCTTAAAGGCATATTCACTGTTTTCCTCTGTTTCCATCGGCTCAGCACAGCTCTCATTGTCACATTATATAAAGGCAGAAGCTACTGGACCTGTTTACGTCCCCACGTAAACAGGAAATCTGTGTTGGAGAGGGCAGAGGCACCAACAGCACACAGCATTGGAGGCATTTGGTGCTGCGTTGCTGTTTTAAAGTTATTGCCACTGCTTTGGTTGCCTACTTCACCTAATGGTAGCACCAGCCCTATGTGGAATCCTAACTCTATTTGGACAGAACTGGTATGAACAGTCTTTGATAGGGAAGAATTTGGAAAGGTAATCCTTTGGCCAGATTGGAAAGGTCATCACAAGAACAAGGAGTCCAAGGGGATGTGTGACAGAAATTGCGCTGCTGAGCCTCTGTGTACTGTGTCCACTGCCTGCTCAAGATCCACTGAGCCTGTCTCATTTTGATATGTGCCAATGGTGTGATGTGAACAACTGAGACCATAGGGTCCAACATCCTCAACATGTTAATGGCTGATGTCTACTGACTTTTCTGGAAATCTCCCACAATTGCCACCCGTTGGGGAACCTGTCTTGTGGGAGAAAGGCTTTCTTCTGAGACATGTCAAGCTGAGCTCCTATAAACTCTAACTGATGTGATGGGCTTAAATTTAACTTGGGATAATTTATGACAGGAGTAGAAGAGTAGCCTAGTGGTTAGAGCAACAGCCTAGTACCCAAGCGATCAGCGTTCCATTCCCACTGGCACTTCTTGTGACCTTAGGCAAGTCACTTTACCCTCCATTGCCTCTGGGAAAAAGGCCTGGAAATCTACTTAACAGTCATACCTTGTCGAGAAAATCCAGGGGCTGCTGGATTGCCAGGAGTCAGCATTGACTTCACAGCACTTTAAAAGAAACTCTAGCAACTCCAACACCCAGATGGTCATACCAACAGAATTATGAACTTCTTCCTGAATTGTATTTGTGACCATTCAATTGTCCAAGTAAGGAAACCCATGCCTGCCCACCAGCCTTCATAGACATGCTGTGACAGCTGTGAGGTATTTGTTGCTGACGTGAGGCCAAACAGTATTACACGATAGTGCAGGGCTTCACAAATTTTGTGTGGATTTAGGAGCCAGGCCAAAATCGTAGGAGCCAGTGCTTGTGACCTCCTCGTACCCCTTCACCATTGTCTCTTATGATGGTCTCATATTCTCAGGTCTCATGAGACGAGCATTAGAGTTCCTATACCATGTGGCATCCTTAGACAGATAACCGTTATAGCTTCAGATATTATGTGTTTGTACATGTGTGAAATTTAACAGTGGTGTGCCTGTCTCTGCATGGGATGTGGCGGTGGGTGTCTTTGTGTGGAAGGAATGTGGGGCTGTGGTGCATGTGTGTGTGTGCTGCAAAGCTGGGGAGGCTGTCTTTGTGTGGTGCAGTGGTGGTGTGCCCGTGAGTGTGTGTGTGGTGCGGAGGTGAAGTGCCTGTGTGTGTATATGGCTCAGAGGTGGGGTGCCTCTGTGTGTGTGTATGTGGCTGGAGGTGAGGTGTCTAAGTGTGTGTGTGTATTTCTGTCGGGCGGAGGTGAGGTGTCTGTGTGTATGTGTGTGTATGTGGCTGGAGGTGGAGTGCCTGAGCGTGTGTGTGTGTCTGTTGTGTGGAGGTGAGGTACCTGTGTGTGTGTGTGTGTGTGTGTGTGCAGTGCGGAGATGGGGTGCCTGTGTTGGTCTGGGGGGGGTGCTTGTGTGTGTGTTCTGGAGGGAGGGGAACGTACCTTTTGGCAACACACAACATCTTTTTATATTTTTTGCTACAGGCCATGATTCCTTCTCTTCTGCCTGCAGCAAGGGGATCCCTGCAGGCAGACAAGGGACTGCGACCATCGGGGCAACTTGTTTTTGGGGGCAATGCCACCTCATCCCCCCAAACTAAGCCCATGACCACCCCTTGCCCTCCATTCCCCCCATCCTCCTTCCTATTATTTTTAATAAGGCTATTGCCCCTTTAAAGTTTTGCTGCTGCACTCCTCCCCCCTCTCGTCTAATCTTATTTTTTTCCTATGGGCCCTGATCCGGCTGTCTTCTGCCCTTGATCGTGGCCCCGAAGGAAGCAGGCTGCCCACGGGGATCCCACCCCCCTGCAGGAAGAAGAAAATTAAACCAGCAAAGGCTCCTTCTGTCTGCCTGCGGGTGATCAGATCCCCACGGGCAGCCTGCTCCCGGTGATCCGATTTCCTGCGGCAGACAAAAGGGGCCTTTACCCCTTACTTTTCTTCTTCTGCCCTCAGGGAATGAGATTGTGCTGCCTTTGGGGCTCTGATCGTGGAAGGAGCCTTTGCCGGCTTACTTCTCTTCTTCTGCCCATGGGGGACGGGACCCCCACGAGCAGCCTGCTGCCTTCGAGACTGCCATCATATTTTTTTTTTAGGGGGGGGGGAGAAAATCCCAGGCGTAAATTTCTAGTCACCATGGCGACCTGGCACCTGGAGTTTGCCAAGCCTGCGATAGTGGAAGTGGTGTGTTTCCCTGCAACAAATCACAGATACGTCCTCTGACTGAGCAGGTATAGGCATTCTTTAGGTACAGAGAAGATAGCCAATTCTGTTTTGAAAGAAAGGTAGGTAGGGTGCCAAGAAAAAACACTCTTAACTTCTTGCGAACAAGGTACCTGTTCAGATTCCTCAGATCTAGGATAGGATGGAATCCCCCTGTTCTCTTTGCTATTAGAAAGTGCCTAAGTAAAATTTCTATCTTTCCTGCCTTGGTGGAACAGATTCAACCTCATTGGCCTGTTGAGAGGCAGAACATTCCTGAAGAAGTATCTCCTGGTGTTGAGAAGCTAGCAATGGTCCACTCGGTGGACAGTTTGGTGGTAGCTTGAATAAATGTAATCTGTACCCATCCCAGACTATTCTGAGAACCCAAGTGCGAAGGTTACAGGGGACCAATGATCCTCAAAGAACGTGAACTTCCTCCCGACAGGCAGGTTCTCTGGGACAAGGATGGGGATATTGGCTATGTTTCTTAGGAGCAAATAAAAATCCCATCCCTGGGCCCCCTGCTGCCTACAGTTGGAGCAAGAACTTTTCTTGGTATGAGTCAAGCAGGAAGGATGAGGATAGTTATACCTGTGAGAGTAATGGGATTTCCTTTGTCCTCCACTCTAGAACCTCCTAAATGATGAAGAGGCCAGGATGGAAGTGGGCCTGGAGAGGGTCTTAAGAGCGTCACTGTGCTGCTCGATGATGGTAGAAGCTTCCTGCACCTTATCTCTGAAGAAATTCTCTCCACGGCATGGCATGTCAGCAAGCTTCTCCTGGACACTAGGGAACTGAAATTCATCCCTGGTGGCTAGTGCTCCTACAGCGGCTAGCCACCAGTGCTGAACTTTAAACCTGGCTATTCAATGTTGGTGCCATATCTGGGCTGTGGCATTGAATATCTAGGTTTCCTGTAAAGCTAACCCAGTAGCAGCAATCCTGCTTGGTTAGCTTCTGCAGCAAATCTTACACCAGTCTTTCCTGCACTTGACTTTCATCGTGTGTTGCTAATCGGGCAGTGGCTCAATATTGTCCCTGCCTGGTTAGCAGTGAGTATTTCCCTGGAATGCCCCCAGCCCACACTGATGCTAACAGGTTAACATAAGGGCATGTAGCCGTGACAACCATGGCATTTACATGGTTTGCAGGTCAGTTTAATGAGGACTTAATGAGAATATCACACAAAGCTCATTAAGTCCACATTAAACCACCACAGGGAAATATTTGGTATTACCACTTATTAAACTTAAACTCCAGTAAAACAACTTCTGTCTGCCCCCACCTGATGGCTAAGTTACTGTAAACAAAATTAGACGCCACCTCCCCCATGGCACTCAAGCAAAACTTTAGATCCAAACCTCAATGATCCCCAAGAAAACACCTGGTCCTCATTCAACACAGTAAGCCCCGGAGTACTTGGAAACCATCATCTACAACATTAATACGTTCAACTACCTCTCCGCTTGATTCACGTCCAGTATCATGGATCAGACTCACCAAATAGGAATTATCTCCAACTGTTCTCAAGATAGTACAAACTTCCCTGACTCAAGCCACATGCCAAAGACTTCAAATGTGCATTTATCGGACCCATATTAAAGAACCTCATACTAAACCCAGAATCCCCAGCATCTTACAGACCCATATCAAGCATCCCATTCATTGCCAAAATCATAGAAAAAAAACATCCAGATGCAGCTGCAAGACTATATCGACACTCACGCACCCCTTGATCCACACCAGCATGGCTTTAGGCCATTCCACAGAGATGAGACACTCCTAACCTCACTCCTCGACAAACTGACAAAGGGCATTGAAAATACTACACAAGGCTATGTTCTCATATTCTTGGAAATATCTGCGGCATTTGACTCTGTAACCTACCATAGCCTCCTATCCCGCCTACATGCAATTGGGCTAAGAAACAACACACTTGGTTGGTTCCAATCCTACCTTGAGGACTGTCACCAGCAAGTCAAAGTAGGATCGGTCACCTCTCAATGCTACAAACAGCACCAAGGCCTCCCACAGGGGTCTGCCCTCTCCTCCCTACTGTTTAATATCCTGATACAAACACTATATACCGTTATGCAAAAACACAAAATACTCTATCATCTGTATGCGGATGATATCCTAATCTATACAACATTCTCCAACTCAACATACACAGCACTAGCGACATGCTTCAATGCCATATCCAACTGGCTCTCTGAAAACAATCTAACCAACAATCACAGCAAATCTGAGGTCCTCCACATAACAAGAAGTCCATCATTCATCCCACCACTCATTATAAAACTGAAGGGCGCAGTACTTACAGTCAAGGAAGAAGTCAAATACCTGGGGATAACACTTGATCAGAAACTATCCTTCCAGCCCCACATCAAAAGAGTAGTAAAATCAGCCTACCATAAGATCAGAACAATTCACCGACTCTGACTAGTACTCGGCCAATCAGACTTCAGAGATATATGATGCCAATATGGGACTACTGCAACATAATATACTATGGACTTCCCCAAGCTACCATTCACCCATTACAAACTGCACAGAACACTCCTGCCAGACTCATTTCAAATACACCAAGAAGGGACCACATCACCCCAACCTTAGCCAAGCTGCACTGGCTCCGAAAACTCTCACGGATCAGATACAAAGTCCCACTAACCATACTTAAGATCCTACACAATATTTCTGTAAGCATCCTGCAAACACTAATACATAAACCACCAGACAACAGAATCAGAAGGAAGACCTCCAGGACCTCCTAGCCATACTGCATTTCCAGCTCAAATGTAACCAAGCAGCATCAAAAAGGGAATTCTCACTATATGTACCTGCTGAATGGAACTCATTACCTGCTGACATTCGCTCTTCCAGTATTATCGCTGAGTTTCGATGTAGGCTAAAGACATCCTGTTTACTGAACACTATGGTCCTTACTCCTAAACCTCATTTATAGCACTTTTGCCACCCCTCACTCTTCCTGTAC
Source organism: Ichthyophis bannanicus (assembly GCA_033557465.1). Lineage (NCBI taxonomy): Eukaryota > Metazoa > Chordata > Amphibia > Gymnophiona > Ichthyophiidae > Ichthyophis > Ichthyophis bannanicus. The sequence goes on along the minus strand of CM066031.1, from coordinate 617,532,404 downwards.
ATATGCTAATGCAATTTATATAATCCTGTTCTTATAACCCACCAACCATGCTACCCATCACCTGTATTTTGTTGCTCTCCAGTTCCATGTAAACCATTTAACAGTTCTGTTAATTGTAAACTGCTATGACGAGTAGATATAGCGGTATTAAAAAGTTGTTAAATAAATAAAATAAATACATAAATGCCTTTGAATATCAGGCCTTAGGTTGTCAGTCTGAGGTCCAGAAACATGACATCTCTGGGTGTCAATACTCACAGAGGAGTTTCTTGATGCCAAATTGAAAATATTATATGTCACTCATACAATGTTTTTTCCTTATTCCTTCCCTTGGCCTACTTGGGACTGGTACTATTTGGTCACTCTGTAGAGGGTAGACTAATGAGTCACAAAATGCAGCAATCCCTCAAAATAAACTATCTTGTGGACTTTGCCTAGAGGGGAGTCAAAAAGATAAGAATAATCACTATTATTATATTTTAAGACATGCGTATTCAGTTGGTTGTCAAATAACATAAGTCTAATACAAGTTAAATCAACAGTCTAAAGAAAGAACTGAGGTCGTTGATGCAAAAGAGGCACATGCTACTGGCAAAGTCCACAAGATAGTGCCTATCTGAAGTCTGAGACCTGAAGTTCTTTCATTATAATGAATTCAGAGTTACACATTCAGATAAGATCATAGCCTGAGTTTATTTTGAGGGATTGCTGCATTTTGTGACTACTTGGGACTGGAGCTGCGTGGCTCTTTCTGGAGGGAGAGAACCTGCAAACTCGTCCAGATTGCACAGCCCTGGGACTGGTATAAGAGGTTGCGCCTTAAATTAACGTGCATTTTTGTCCATTTACGCTTGCATTTTATAAAGTCAAGTACCCATGTACTTTATAACACAGCCATGAAATATGTGCATGAAAACATACAGTAACTATCAAATTACTGTCAGTGGCTGCTTATTAGAGTTTAATTATAATTCTGCAGCAGTTTGGCTGATGAGCTTACAATATCACATAATAATACTCCTAGGGGAGTGCTGGGCAAAAAAATTAAAATTCAGCGCAACATTTTTAAAATTAAATTCTGTAAAATATTTTTAAATCTCGCATGCTTTGTTTGCAATTTCTCATGCAGAATTCTCCCATCATAAGGCCTAGCTCCTCTTCATCGCAGGCTAGCACCCTCTCTCCAACTTTTTCTTTAGGGCTCGGCCCTCACCAGCACTCTCAGTCGTCAGGTTCTACCCTTCCCAGCTGTCTCTTTCCAGGTTAGTTTGAACCCCTTCTTAGGCTTTATTTCTCCCTACCTCAGTAAGTTCAACCCTCAGCTTTCTCTGTCTTCTCTCCAGGGAGCACCTCCCAGTTTTCTCTCTCCGCTTTCCAGGGGGGCACCTCCCAGCTTTCTCCGTCTGCTCTCCAGGGTGGGCATCTCCCAGCTTTCTCTCTCCGCTTTCCAGGGGGGCACCTCCCAGCTTTCTCTGCCTGCTCTCCAGGGTGGGCACCTCCCAGCTTTCTTTCTCCGCTTTCCAGGGGAGCATCTCTCCAGGGTGGTACCTCCCAGCCTTCTCTGTCCGCTCTCCAGGGGCCCACCTCCCAGCTTTCTCTGTCTGCTCTCCAGGGGGCCACCTCCCAGCTTTCTCTGTCCGCTCTCCAGGGGACCACCTCCCAGCTTTCTCTGTCCGCTCTACAGGGGGGCACCTCCCAGCTTTCTCTGTCCGTTCCCTAGTTCTCTCTCTGAGCTTTTTCCCTACCACCCAGCAAGGCCTCTTTTCTGTCCCCAATTCTCTCTCCCCATCCCCAGCAAGCCCCCAGCCTTCTTTGCCCTTCCAGTTTTCTTTTCCTACCTCTCAGCAAGATCATCATTCTCTCTCTGTCCCTCCTTCTGATCCTTCCTAACTTCTCTATCCCCCCCCAACACCCACCCAACTTTCTTTCTCCCCTTCTCAGACACATGCATCCCAATTTGCTTTTTGCTCCTCTGTCCCATCACCACCTTCTGCTTACTCTCTGTCACCCCCGACCGTAGAGCCCAGCTTGTTCTCTGTTCTCCCCAACACCGTGCCAGTGGTATGGTAAAAATGAGAGGGGGACGAGACTGCTCAATGGGATGCATCCTTCTCCTCTGCTGTCCTGACTCAGACTTCCTGAGTTGAGATGCAGTGTTATATGGGGGCCCCCTCATGGTTCAAAATAGCCAGCAAGACCAAGGCAGCAAAGGAGGAGGACGTGGCCTGATGTGGGTAGTCTCTTTTCCCCTCTTCTTGCAGCATACAGGCAGAGGGGACCAAATGAGTAGCCACCGCTGCTGCCTCTTGATCCCTGTGCAGAATTTGGTACGGGAGTGGAGTTCTGCATTCAGGGCTGGCCCGTCCATTCAGCAAGAATGTTTTTTGCACAGGGCCCCGCGCAAAGAACATTCTGCTTTTTTAAAAATTAAATTAAAGATTTGAGTGGCCGTCGTTGCTGTGCTTCCCGCGGGGGGAGGGGAGGGGGAGGGGGGGGGAGGGGGGGGAGGTGGGGGGAGGGGGGTGTAACAAACTTAGCGTCCCTTAGTGTTGTTAATGTTCTGTTTAGGTTGGGGCCTGGGTGGTGGACAAGAAACAGCCCCGCCTGGGCTGCGTTTTCCTAGTGTAAAAGTGAAAATGGTACCTGTTGATTGCTGGCTGTTATTTGTATCTTGACATGCTTAATAAACAGAATTTTGAAAGAAAAAAAAAAGAAAAAAAGAAAAAAAAAAAAATTAAATTAAAAAAAAAAAAGCTGACTGCTGCTGCTGCCGCCACGGCAGCAGCAGAATGGAGTGTCCCGCGGGGCCCCCTCTGCCTGGCTGAGCCCCTCTGCGCCGGCTTTCAGATACGCGAAGGGAGAGTGTCTCCCTCACGTCTCTGTTAAGCCCGCAGGGGCTGATGGGAAATTTCCCATCAGCCCCTGCGGGCATAACAGAGACGTGAGGGAGACACTCTCCCTTCGCGTATCTGAAAGCCGGCGCAGAGGGGCTCAGCTTGGCCGGGAGAGCTCAGCCGGGCAGAGGGGGCCCCGCGGGACACTCCATTCTGCTGCTGCCGCGGCGGCAGCGGCAGTAGCCAGCTTTTTTTTTTTTTTTTTAAATTTCCATGAGCCGATGGGGGGGGGGTTAGGACTGGTAATGGGCTATGGAGGGGGTTAGGACTTGACTTGAGGTGGGCTGGGGGTTGGTGGGGGGGTTAAGACTGTTAATGGGCTGTGGGCTGATGGGGGCTGTCTGGAAATGGGGTGATGGGGGGTTAAGACTGGTAATGGGCTATGGTGCGGTTCGGACTGATACTGGGGTTTGGGGGAGCTTGGACTGGAATTGGTCTGATGGGGAGTGGTTAAGACTTGAGGTGGGCTGAGGGGGTTAGGACTGGTAATGGGCTGTTGGGGGGGTTAGGACTGGTAATGGGCTATGGGGGGTTAAGACTGGTAATGGGCTGTGGGCTGATGGGGGCTGTCTGGAAATGGGGTGATGGGGGGTTAGGACTGGTAATGGGCTATGGGGGGGTTAGGACTGATAATGGGCTATGGGGGCTAGGACAGGAAATGAGCTGATAGGGAGGGGTTAGTACTTGAGGTGGGCTGATGTGGTTAGGACTGGTAATGGGCTGTGGGCTGATGGGGGGGTTAGGACTGGCAATGGGCTATGGGGGGCTGACTGGAAATGGGCTGATGGGGTTAGGACTGGAAGTTGGTTGATGGGGGGCTAGGACTGGTAATGGGTTGGGGGGTTGCTAGGACTGGAAATGGGCTGAGTGGAAGGGGAGGCTTGAACTGCAAATAGCTGATGGGGAGGGGCTTGGAATGGAAATGGGCTGTGAGGGAAGGGAGCTAGGACTGAAAATGGGCTGATGGAGCAGCTAGGGTAGGACTGGAAATGGGCTGTTGGGGGGGAGCTAAGATTGGAAATGGGCTGTGGTGGGGGCTTGAATTGAAATGGACTCATGGAGGGGCTAGAACTGGAAGTAGGCTCATGGGGGGGCTTGGACTGGAATTGGGCTGAGTGGAGGGGAGCTAGGATTTGACATGTGCTGATGGTGGGGCTAGGAAATGACTAGAAATGGGCTGATGGGGGGCTAGGATTGGAAATGAGCTGAAGAAGGGACTCAGACTGGAAATGGATGGGGGAGCTAGGACTGGAAATGGGCTGATGGGGGGCTAGGACTGGAAATGGGCTGATGCAGGGACTAGAAGGGAATGGATGCTGGGTGAGACTGGAACTAGAAGGGAGCTGATGTTGGGGGAGGATTAGAATGGGATGGGGCTGGGAGAGAAAAATGGAGAGGGGAAAAATATTTTGTGTGGGAGGGATGAAAAATCTACAATTGGCCGGGTATTGGGAGAGTAACTGGGGATTGAGGATGGAGGGATAAAATTTGTGTGGATGAAATAGGAATGAGGAAAGAGCAAAAGGAGAAAGATTAGTATGTTAAAGCAGATGTAGAGAGAGAGAATGGAAAAAAAAAAACTAGAAGAGAGAAGAAAGGACAAATGGACAGCAGACGATGGAGAGTTAGCAGAAAACATGAAGAAACCAGAAGAAAGTGGCAGGAGCAATTGCAACTGAAAAAAAATGCACAAAAGGTAGAAAGATATCTCTTTATTTTGAATTTATTAACTGGAATATGAAAGCTCTGGGAAATGTGCATTATTAACGTCTGCGCTTTGTTTGGTACAAGAGGAAATTAATTTATAGTTTTATTTCTACAGTGTTGTACATTCCAAGTTTGGCTTTTGGGGTTCCCAGTTTAATTATTGCCTTCCTGTTTCTAAATTGTGATTCCTTGTTTGGTGATGGTCTATGTTCTGCATGTGTAACTGAGCTGAGGTATTCTGTTTATGTAATTCCTATTTGACATTGCCACTTGTTCTCTTTCCCCAGTATTCTCTGAAATGTATTGGTTTAATATTTGCAGTGTTGCCTTTTGATAGGTAGGGTATGGTGCTTTGTGAGTCCTGGTAATGCCGTCAGGATACGGCGGGTTTGCTATGGGTTCTAAATGGGCAGCGTTTGTAGTAGTTCCTAATGTGCCTGGCAGTTGGCACTGGATTATAGTAATGTAGAAATCTTTTAGTCTTTCTTTATTCATATACTCATTAAGAGACATTTTTACTAAAAGTTAATGTATGGTAACATTACACAAATATTTATGCAAATAAGGCCCCGCACCAAGTCTCCGCACATGGCCCCGCACCCCCCTTGGGCCGCCCCTGTCTGCATTGCACAGAATTCCCCCAGCAGTTCTTATGACAGCCTTGAAACACTGCAGGCTATGCTTTAGCTGGACTCCGACATTGACCAGATCCTAAAATGACTCAGCCTTTGCTGTGACACCTCCTTGAGGGCGGAGGTATTTCCTGACAGCCAGATGAAGCATATCCCGATGTCTCAATGCTAAACCTCACAGGATAAAGAGAATAAAAAACATTAACTTACAACAGGAAGATACTGGAACACTGATAGCCAGAATAATCCAGACAATGTCCATCTTGCTGAGGCAAATTGTTGCCCTGTGCTGGGATGAGTCCCCTTCAGTGACATGAGAAATATTCCCTGACATACCAGGCTTCCAGGTTCCCGCTGGCACCAACCTGTTTAGGAAATTTCCTGTTGCTGTAGAAGCAGCTGTAGTTATGGAGCTGGACACCCTGATTGTAGGTACTGCAGATACCATGGGTCCCTTGTTTTCTATGGTAGCAGTAGTCACCCTGTAATGTGTTGTAAGAGTCCCAGTAGGCATAGCTATGACTGTGGCAACAGGAGGATTATCAACCTCCAGAGGAGTCTGAATTGACGGAGCCAAAGCTGGTGCCGTTTCTGTCCCTGGATCTAGACTTGTTAAAGAAAGTCTGTTTTTATCAGGGTTCAAAGTCACCAAAGAGTCATTTTGGCCCAGCATTTGCCATGATTGGTAAGTGGGCTTGAAAGGCACCGGCAGGGATTCAGGGTTTTTTGATGCCTCTCGCACTGGGATGTTAAAATCTGCTGTCTGTGACCATGGTTCCGCTATGTTCTGTGTTGTGCCCTGGTGCTCTGCCTTTTTAAGGCCTTGCAAGACGTGGCTATGAAGGGCAGAGTCTGAGCTTGTTGGAGATGGCACCACAGTGTTATAGCCATCACGAACACCTGCAGCCTTGAACTGGGTCCTTACAGGAAAGGGCAACTGAAGCTCTTCCGTAGTGCTCTGTGATTCAGTAGTCGGGGCAGCGCTACCTTTGTAAATCTGAAATGTCTTCCCTGCAGTGTATGTTGCCCCTGAAGGCGAAGAGCTGTGATTGTAGATGTGGTACATGTCTGTACGAGCTCTGTGATCTGTGCCGTCGCTGATTTCCTGCAGGTGGAGCAAAGAGTCTGCTCTCCCCATGGAGCTGGTAGTGTGCAGAGCTGCAAGAAGGCCTGTTATGGGGGGCTCTGTGGTTGAGTGGCCACTCTGTCTAGGCATCGCCATGGTTGTTCCTGAGGTGGTGTCTACTTGGAGGCCCAGGGATGGGGAGGTAGGAACTGGTTCTTTAACAGCAAACACCAGTTCTTCTGTTAGTGCCAAGATAAGTAAAATACCTACAACCAAGGAGAGAGTAAAATGGTGAACAAAATCCTCCAAAAGGCTAGAATAAAATATCATTATTTAAGAAACAATATCCAAGAAGGCAGACTGACCACTCTCCCAGGTAAAGCGAAATCCTCAATTAATGGGTCCTATGTACTGAGAGGGGTATATTTAGCAGGACTGCGGTGATCTCCATATTCAACGGCACTATGGAGATAGTGCTGCTGAATATCCCCCTAGATTGTAGAAAAGACACCCGGTTAAACCCAGGACAGTCTGTGGATGGAGCATGGCAGTTAGCGTTCACAGGACAGGTCAATGGCTGTCCTAACTTTATGCGGTTTTCGCTGTCGGGTTAGTGGCTAGGAACTGTGCTGTCTGGCGAAACTAGATATTCAGACCTGGATGCTGCATAAGCTCTGGTGCTGAATATCCAGTTTAAATTAAAGCGGTAGTGGCCAGATGCTTTAAAAGTGCTGACTGCCCCTGTTGAATATCAACCCCTAAGCATTTTTCCATAAACACACAATGGGCCCGATTCCGTTATGGATGTGCTGGCCCTCTGTGCACCCGGTTGGAACCAGACACACAGAGTGAGCCGGGATTCTGATCCCATGGGGCACGTCTAGCTCTGCAGGATCAGAATGGCGTCCAGGCCAGGACCCCAATTCAGGTCAGCCTGCACGTACAAGCCTTCCACCGGCTAATGCAGCCAGGGCTTTTGAATGGAGCCATGGCGCCATGGTATCCAGTTTCTATGGCACCGCGGCTCCATTCAAAAGCTGTGATCCCTGGCCACCGGTCCAAAATGTCCACTCCCCACAGCCCAACCCCTGATCTGGCCTCCCAAGGCCAGGGTCGGGCTGCGGAGAATTTCCTCTGCCCCCTCCTGCCTCTTTCAAGCCCTGGGCCTGCCCGATCCACCCGACTAGGGGAACATATTCTACCTCAGAGGTGTAATAAGTTCCCCGTTCAGGCCGACAGCCCTGGACATACAGGGCCAACATTGGAATTGGCCCTGTATATCCAAGGTCACAGACCACCCACTGCCCATCCTAACTCTGCCCCTGCACCGCCCCTTTCTGGCCCCTTCTAACTTCCGCCTCGGAATGACCCTCAGTGGGAGAAAAGCTTGATAAACCGGTCCCTAAGAAACTGAGCTTGAAAGCTATTCCATTTGCGTTTCAAACTCATTTCAAGTGAGCTATACAATGAGGCATAAAGGTTTCTGAAACGCCCCTCAAATGGATTTGGCTGTGCATAAAAATAGCTGAATTAGCACAAGTTTGAAACTAATGAGTATTAGCCTGTTTAAAGGGTGCTAATGAAATTTTAATAAACAAAAACACTATTGCCAAGGCCTCAAACCATGTGACTGTGCATTCGCTTGTTCTTCACAAACATCAATATGTTGGCCACCTCTGGAAGATTTTTACTTTAATAGTTAAAACATAAGGGAGGTGTTTATATATTGCTTATGTGAACGTCTGAAAAAAAAGCAGGCATATCCACGTTCAGACATGATTTCACAAACGTGGACATGTCCCATATAGACATCCGCAGAGCCGTCTACACAATCTCAGAATAGTATTCAAGATGGGGGACATCTAAGAATAGCCTAATGATTAGAGGAATGGGCTAGAGCCAGGGTTCAAATCCCACTGCTGCGATCATTGTGATTGTGGAGAGCACTGAGGATGGTGGAGGGCTATCTTATCTACACCCTCTGGATGCTTTACAGCTACAACAAGCACCTTTCCAATGCCTATTCATGCCTGAAGCAGGTCTAAACTTGGACGGGATCACGGACATTGCCGATGTTTCTGAAACTGAGTGATGGCATCCACTGCATTTTCCCTGACACGCCTCTACCATCCCCCCCCCCGTCTACGTGGCTATCCCTGTGCTGGAGACGTCTCTATAAAATGACTCCAGGGACGTCTCCGTGATATGGACATCCACATGCACGTTTTCGGACATCCACCATAGACCCAAACAAAACCAACAGCTCATCAGCACAGCAACCCGAAAGCCCTGGACCCCAATTATGTACAAACGCTAACTGATTTACACTGTAAATAGTTGAACACCACACACACACTGTTACTCTATCTTAACTAACTATAGTGTAAACAGTTACAACCTTGAATACAGTTACCCTGTTATATGTTACAATCTTCAGTTCTATGTACAGCAGAGGCCCACCACAGCCCCAACACTCCTGTTTAATGTAAGCCGCCTTGAATGGGAGAAAGGCAGTATAGAACAAGTTTAAATAAATAAATAGAAATATCATGACTTGCAAATATCCATCATACTGACAAAACTGAATATTGTACATGTTCTTGTAATACCTCATAACCCCTTCACAGATGGGTAATTTGGAAAACGTACATAATGCAATACTCTACATGGCATCACCATGTGTCAGTACACGCTACTAAACAATTTTTTAATATGACTAATGGAGCTTAATATACAGTAAATGGCACTGAATATGATGAAGTATGTGGTTGGAAACTCCTACATCAGCTCAATATTGATCGTTATTGTCCAAGATTATTTATCATTGCTCCATAGTCTATTTTTTTGCTTTCAAAAAAATCTTTAAATGTCTAATTTTTTAAGTCCGATATCCACATACTGTGAATCAATCTCTTTCAGGCTTCCGGTGAAAAAAATGTCTCTGCATTCATCACAGCCACAAATGAATGTATTGATTACTTATCTTCTCAGTTAACATAACTTATCCACTGCAGTTGCATTGCAATGTGCTTATCAATCCATGCTCCAACCGGTTTCACCCATTCTGTTTTTTTTCAGGGAGTATTACACTGACATGGTGGCAATTTTTTGGGGTGGATTTTAGTGGATAGTTTTGCTGATCTGTTGGTGGTTTTGATTATTGTGGAAAATTTACTATGAGACAACCTTGTGAAGCAGCAGACATATACAATGAATTGTAGGAAACAAGCACAGAAAAAAAACCTAAATAGTTGCATATGTCTTCAAGATAGGTGTATCACAGAAGAAACCTGTGAAAGAGGCTGACAAGGCAAACTGGCTCCTATCTGCAATTTTCTTCAGAGGTTCTACACTCAAGCTCCTTTTCATAAGAGGGGTTATACATTCAATTCTGTAAAGAAGGGTCTTAGGGGTTTCATTTAGGAATACAGTTATAAGTCAGTGATTCTCAACCCAGTCCTCAGGGATTGCTTGGCTGGTTGGGTTTTCAGGATATCCCCAGTGAATATGCACAAGATTTAATTTAATTAATTAACAGTCGCTTATGTACCGCACCTTCCAGAGATCAGGTGCGGTTTACATTTAACAACAATATAACAGGCTGATGTCTGTTTTACAATGAACGTCTGAAACAGTGTAACTATTATACAACAAAACAGTCAGTAATCATTACAAGGAACGTCTTAAAACAAAGGAAAATTGTGCAAAAACAAATAACATTTTGGTAACTATATGCAATTGGGGTATGAGTGCATTACATAAGACGTAAAAATATATTATAAATGTCTAAACTAGTGTAAAATCTTAGGGTTGGAAGGTGTTGGATCATGTCAATTTTGTGTCACTCAGTCAAGCAGTGTTGTTATCCGTTTTCTTGTTGGGAGAGGGAGTTTGTTGTTAGCCCGTAGTGTGCCTTAAACAGATGTGTTTTTAGACTCTTACGGATCTCTTTGATCTCATTTATTGATCTGATTTCCTCTGGGAGGTCATTCCAGATAATGGGGGCCACATGGGAAAATGCTTTTTTGTTAGTTGTCTTTTTAGCTTTTATGTATTCTTTTGGGGTCCTTAATTTGTTTGTTTGGTCTCTTCTATGTAGATTATTGGTTGATTCTTTAGATATGAGATTTTTTATGGTGGGACCATATTGTTTAGAGCCTTGAAGGTTGTTGTTAGTGTTTTGTATAGGATTCTGCTTTATATTGGTAGCCAATGAAGATTTGCCAGTATAGGTGTTATGTGATGAAATGGTGGGACATTCATGATGGTTCTGGCCGCTGCGTTTTGAGCAAGTTGGAGTCTTATAAAGATATATTTATATGCTTTCTACTGGCGAGTGATCCCTGAGAACTGGATAGAGAACCAGAGCCTGCCAATCTACTATGCGGGCTAGGCATCCGCCTAGGGTGGCAGACCTCTGGGGCAGCACTGCAGCCCCTCTACATACTTCAAAACAGCTGCAAAGCAAGTTACTTCGGTGCCGCAGCAGACCCTGTAGTGCTCGCATGCATTCATGGTCTGCTGCTCCTGATCCTTCAACGAAAACCTTCTGTCAGAGGTCCTGAGTGCGCACATGTGCGCCTGTGCTTCTAGGCCTGCCATGGCACCGAAGCGGCTTGCTTTGCCATGGTTTTGAAGTATGTGGAGGGCTGCGGTTCTGCCCCCTGAAGTCTGCTGATGTCTTCAATAGGTGAGACAGAAGGGAAAGGGACATGCTGGATGTCTGGGGCAGGTGGAAAATAGGGAAAGGAAAGATTGATGGGACAGCCTGGTGAGGGGGAAGAGGAGAATGCTGGATACTTTCGGGGGTCGGGGATGCTGGACTATGAGGGTAGGTAGGGTAGGTGCTGGAATATGGGGGGCAGGACCCTAGTTCAGCTGGGGGGGGGGGAAAGGCGTTCAGGACCCTGAGCCACCCTGGTAGGTAGGGGCATAGGACTAAAGGTTCACCAAGGGCGGCAGATACCTTTGGGCCAGCCCTGTTGAGAACCACTAGTATAAGTGAGGTTTATCAGACTGCTGAGTGCCATAATGCATCTCTGGAGGGCTGCACACCAGTTGGGTTTTCAGGATATCTGTAATAAATAAGCATGACATATATTTGCATGCAGTGGAAACAATGTATGCATATATATCTTATGCATATTCATTGGGGATATCCTGAAAACTCAACTGGTGTGCAGTCCTGTAGGGATGTAGTCTAGCACTCTTGGCCATATTCTTTTGAATGGCTCTTAATTACCATATTATAGTGAAAACATCTCTTGTTAATTTAAAAATATAGGGCCCAATATTCAAAGGCATTTACATGATTTACAGACCTGTAAACCACGTAAATGCCACTCAGAGGGATATTCGGCAGCACTAACACGGTTAGTGAATATCTGTGGGTTCTGCCGTTATGTGCCCCGATGCTACATGGTTAACATACTGAATCGTGGCGATATTGAGCCGCTGCCCAGTTAGTGACCTGTAAATAAAGACAGGTGTGGGAAAAGCTGGTCTATCTTTACCCAGGGGAGCTAAATGGGCAGTGGTTCAATATCGGTTAGCTTCTGTGCCGTGCAGCAGACCCAGATATCCAATGCTGGAGACTGGATATGGCCCCGGCATTGAACATCAATGGTTGCGGTTCAGCAGTGATGGCTATGCGCTTTAGTAGCACTAGCTGCTGCTGCTGAATATTGGGCCCGTAGACTATGACAGCAGATAAAAGCTGCAAGGCCCAGATGGTCTGTCTATTTTCCATTCCAGTTGCAATACCATTGATTTTATTTATTTAGCAATGCTTACATACTGCTTTTCACTGGGTCAAAGCGCTGTACATTCAGGTATAGTATATATTTCCCTTGTCTCCGAAGGGTTCACAATCTACCTGAGTCAACAGAGGATTAAATGGCTTGCCAGGGAACAGGGGGTCCCCTCACTCAGAATATCAGTCAGGTAGTTGCTCCAAGAATAAAGAAAACAATATTTTCTCAAGCTATATAATACTTTTTGAACTCTGCAATGATGTTTATATGCAGCAAAAATAGTAGTAGTTTAATTATGCAGCCTGGAAATCGAATATAAAACATGTAGACTCCCGACACTATGCATTGGACCAGCATGGCACTTAATGTAAATGTATATTCCGCAAAAGATAAAGGAGATAGATGCAAGGTGATCAAGTACCAAGAAGCAAAATCAAAAAGCAAGAACCACGGTACAGTTTATAACACCAAAATAAAATTATCATACCTAATTTTACTGTGGCATTTTAAACTGTGCCGTGGTTCTTCAGGGACCAAGGGGTGATCTTCCAAGGGCTGCATGAGCATAGATGGTGTCCACCTATCCAAGAAGAGTCAAAGTGTCTTCCGCAGCAGACTGGCTAACCTACTAAACAGGGCTTTAAACTGGATTTCATGGGGACGGGTGAAGAAAGCTCCCAAGGTAGGTGAAAGCCTTCAGGTAAGTAATACATGAAATACTTCTGTAGGTGTGGGGAAAAGGGCAACATCTGGAAAGCGGTGTGTATTAATGCCCATAGTATGGGAAATAGGATTCCGCATGTTGAAGCTTTAATGGAAGAGGCTGACTTGGATTTAGTAGCTGTTGAGGAGTCGTGGTTCACGGAGAACCATGACTGGGTTGTAATTATACCAGGCTATAATTTATTCAGGAAGGACAGGCTAGAATAAAGGGAGGAGGAGTGGCACTATATGTAAAAGATAATATTAAAGCTACAGACTTGCAGGGCTTAAGAGAGGAGGAGGAAGCATTGTGGGTTAAACTGGAAAGAGGGAAGGGAGCATCCATTTGCATTGGCGTTATATACAGACCTTCTTCACAGGCAGAAGAAGCGGACAGAGATTTAATTGAAGACCTTTGTAGTATCGCTATGAAAGGAAAGGTCTGCTAATAGTGGATTTCAATATGCCAGATATTAATTGGGAATTATTCCGCAACTGGTAACAGAACTCACACATGATAGGGCCATACTGCAAACAAATGTGGAGAGTGTTTCAGATGTTATAGTGGGTGATCATCTAGCACCAGTGATCATCAGATGGTGTGGTTCAGTATTAGCACTAGGACAGATAAAGTCCAGTCAAACGTGAAGGTCCTAGACTTTAGGAAAGCTAACTTTGCCAAGATGGGACAATAATTCAAGCAGTCACTAACAGGATGGTAACACCTGGAAGATGTAGAAAAGCAATGGGCAAAACTGAAAGGGGCAACAGACTTTTTTTTTATTAGGAAAGTAAGTAAATGTAAAAGGAAAAGGAGGCCGCTATGGTTCTTGAAAGAAGTAGCTGAAAAGATGAAAGAAGTAGCTGAAAAGATGAAGAAAAAGAGGGTGGCCTTCATACAATACAAGAGATCATTGAAAAAGGATGATGAGCATCAATATTCAGAAAAGTTTAGAGAATCTAGGAAAGTAGTCAGTAAAGCAAAGATACAAATGGAAAAAAATAGCCAATGCATTAAAATGGGGGGACAAAACATTTTTCAGATATGTTAGTGAGGGGAGGAAATGCAAAAGTGGTATTGTCAGAAACAAGGGGGAAGGGAAGGAATATGTAGTAGCTGATGATGATAAAGCGGAATTGCTTAAAAACCATTTCTGTTCTGTGTTCACAGATGAAGGGCCAGGAGCAGGATTTCAGAAAACACCAACAAATAGGAACAGAAATGAACTGGATCTTGAACAATTTTCAGAAGACTGTGTTCGCAAGGAACTACTTAAACTAAAAGTAGACAAAGCAATGGGACCAGATGGGATACATCCAAGAGTGCAGAAGGAACCTAGGGAAGTTCTAGTGGCTCCACTATCTGACCTTTTCAATGTCTCCTTAGAGTTTGGCATGGTCCCAAAGACTGGAGAAAGCTGCATGTGGTCACTTTACACAAAAGCAGAACTAAAGATGAGGATGGAAACTAAGGGCTGGTTAGTCTGAACTCTGTGGTGAGTAAACTAATAGAAAGATTGCTAAAACTGAGGACAGTGAGGCCCCTGGAATTCAATGGAATGCAGGATTCAAGGCAGCATGATTTTATGAGAGGCAGGTCTACAAAAATTACTCAAGACCTATAGAGAGAATCTATCATAGCATAATAGCATTAAGTTCCAAAACTCATACAAGGGGCTATCCAGAAAAGAGCAGCATGATAAATACTTCAGTGGGCCCTAGAAAATCCATACACTCAGGGGCGGATCTACTGTGAAACTAATGAAGCTTAAGCTTCAGGGCCCCTAATCCCAGAGGGGCCCCAGAAGCGACTTCAGTCCACATTACTTAAAAATTTGGGGTCTAATGTATGAGAAGGGGTTTTAAAAAATAATAATATTAATACGATAGTATAATTCAATACAAAATAATAGTTACTTTAATAACTTTTTAATTTTTAATTTTATCATGTAGGCTAGCCATAAACGAAAAAATGTTCTGAGATGCAGTAGTTAATTTAAAAAAAAACTTTGTGGTGATCTGTTGTAGAACAACCCTATTGAAGAAGATAACAGTAGTTACCCAGTCCTTGTTGCTGGTTGCGAAGGGGCCCCCATAACAGTTCAAGCTTCAGGGTCCCAAAAATGAAGGTCCACCACTACATATACTTATTCAGAAACCAAACAAGCCAGATTACTACTAATCCCTACCTTGAAACTCCATTGTAACCCAACACATAGCCTCAGTCACACATGCACAACACAGATAGATCCTCACTAAGTAGGGAATATATTACCACAAGCTAAAAACAGATGGGGTGGGAAGGATAGTCAAAGCCATTTAGGTAGTCTGCAGACCTGCAAACTGCCTAAACGGCACTCAGCGGGATATTTAGTGGCACTGATATAGTTAGTGCTCAGAATATCCCTGGGTGCCACAACTAAATGCCGCGACACCAGCCGGCTAGCATCGAGGCGTTCCAGGGGTGGGGTGGAGATGGCACTGGGGGATAACCGACTAGCAGTGATATTCAGTCGCTAGCCAGTTGTCCCAAAGTGGCAAATATTTGACACCTGAAAGACTCAACTAACTTTCGCCACTTTAGCTGTGAATATTGATGCTAACTGGTTAGCTAGCACACCATCCAGCCAATCCGGATATTCAGTGCCCCCCAGACATATGTAGACAAAATTTAAACTGAAATCCCAAGAAGCCAGACTGAGTTTTTGGTGGGCCTGAGATGAACATGGGTGGGCACAAAGCCGTGCGAATGTTGATATGGCTTCCAGTTATCCTCTCATTTGACTGTTCTGCTGCCACTAATGAGCCTAATGCCAAAATGGATGGACCTTGGCCCACCCAGGCCCACTCCTGGTTACACCCCTGCACGCAGTACGGCACCAGGGAAATAGACGGAGATGCATATCCCCCTGAACTGTGCAAAATATAAAGATAGAACATGTAAATTCTAAAGACTTACATAGTCCAATCACTAAACTGAAAATAAAATTAATTTGTCTACCATTTTATTCATCTCAGTCTCTGTTTCTGCTTTCTTCTGTCTTCTCTTAACCCACTTTCAAGGTCTCCAGCCCATCTGCCACTTCTCTCCCCTCCTGTCTTTTTCACTTCCTTAATTTTCTGGCATTGGTATTTTCCTTTCAGCTTTCTTCCATTTATTTTTCTCTCTATCCCTACCAACTCAGATTTTTCTCCTCCTTCTTACCATCCATCCAGTCTTCAATCCCCCCCCCCCTTGTTACTGCATCTACCACTTTCCAACTCTTAACACAGCCCTCTCCTTCCACAGCCTCTGATTCCCCCTCCAGTCTTTAACTAACTCTCCCCTTTCTCTCTTCTTCCCCTCCTGCATATTTCCCCTTCTATCCTCCCCTCTTCAGTGTCTCTCCCCTCTACCCAAAAGGCTTAAACACACAGATTGATTGGTATACTGTCATTTAGGATGCCTTGTCCACTATAGCCTTTCATTTAGGGAGGGGTTTCTGAGTGGTGGGACCTCCCCCTTATTTGATTGGCGCGTTTTTTCAACCTTCCTGATAGGTTGGGGGTTGCTTATGTCAGTTGTGAGAACAGACGCCGAACCGGAATACTTAAGGCGTTCCTAGTAAAACTTCAGAACTTCATTCTGGCTGAAGACTGACTGCATTGAGCTTCACCTGAAGCAGGGTTGCTAAATTTTGAACCCGAAACGTGACACGTCATTGGTTTATGTGGTATCCTGAACAGCCTGAAGGATTTCATTATTCAGCTAAGTACGATAAGCTGTTTTTTTAAAGAATATTTCTAATTAAAAAAACGGAGAAGCCACGGTGGTGAATTGATTGGTTCTTTTTATTGGAGCTACCAGCCCAGTGAAAAGTAAATGGTATACACGAGGGATTGTTCCTTTAATCGATTGGAATTCTTTTAGGGATTTGTCTATTTGATTTTGGTCGAGGATTTTTTGTTTTTTTGACATCTTTATTGGGAGCTGAAGATAAGTTGATGTCACCAAGTAGAATGAGTGCTTTGTTGTTTTGAGAGTGGGAACATACTTATTCAAGGACAGTTGCTAGATCATCTGGCCAGCTAAAAGGGGATCTATATGTGAGACAGATTGTCATGTTTCTATTAAAAATAATGAGCCGGTCCAACTTACAATCTGAGGATGCAACGATTGTGTGAAATTTGAGCCGATTGTTGGCTAGGAGGCATACACCACCTCCCTTAGCATCAGTTCAAGGGCAGTTGTGTATGGTGTGGGTATCAGTGTTTAATTGGTTTAAAAGAACATTGTCTTTGACAGCCAAGTTTCAGTGATGCACATAATGCCAAGGCTGGAATCTGAAATGTAATTATATATCATAGGAATTTTGTTATGGACTGAACAGGGGAGGAGTGATCTAGTGGTTAGGACAAGGTACTCCAGGCCAGAAGACTGGGGGTTCAAGTCCCACCTGGGGATAGCAATCTCAGGCTGGAGGGACTGGGATTTCTAGTCCTATAGGCACTCCTTGTGGTCTTGGGCAAGCCACTTAACCCTCCATGTTCCCTGTAAGTATTAGCATATGTGTCTCATATCCCCCAATTGACCACCTTGACCCAGTGAAAAGCAGGATATAAATACAGCTAAATAAAATAAAAATAAATAAATAACATGCATTAATTAGGGCAATTGTGAGCCTTGGGTTGTTAGTTTGGTATGATTGATTAGGTGCTATATCTGTTGTGTTATTGGGTATGATATCAACGAGGAACTCATGCCTTCAGGTTTTTGGTGCATTTAAGGGGGTCACAACTATAGTTGTGTTTCATAAGTCTTGAATTGTGTATTAAGGAAATGATCCATGATTATGTAATGCGAGTGATCTCCCAGTCAGCAGCAGTGGGAGTCAGAGACTCAGGTGGAGTATGTTTGAGAATAGATGGGTGTCTTGTAATGAGAAATAGGTATGGCTTTGAGTGGGGATTGTCTGGCTGGAGTTAGTATGTCTCGACTGAGTATTAGAATTCATCTAGGAGGTCCTGATCTTCTTTGTAGATTCTTGGTGTGGCCAATCCTGTGGTTCACTCATGGGGCTTTAGCTGGAGTCATCGGGCAGAGCGTCTCCATATGCTAGCAGGCCGTGTAGTCACGGAGTGAGGACTAGCAGAGATGCTCAGTTTAAGCAGGTTAATAGCTGTTTACAATTTAGGACCACTCTAAGGAGCGGGCATGCTCATCTGGCATTTAAATTTAAAGTAGCTAGTGTGCCCTCTGGTTGGCTGCATGGAAGAACGGGGAGGAGCTCACCACCTCACTCTCTCCGGCGCTGCTGCTGGATGTTCCTGCACTGCTCTGCTTCTCTTCTGGTACGGCGCACGGGCCTTTAAATTTAAAGTTTGCTGGTGTGTTCGCCGGTTGGCTGCATGGAGGAGTGGGGAGGAGCTTACCACCTCACTCTCTCATAAAAGCTCAAAAATGAGTTAAAAGATGGGGTTTCATTGAAGACAGTGAATACTTCAATTAATTGGGGAAAGTTGAAAGAATTTTGGCTATAGGACCATAAACCAATTTATATAAGAAAACCTGAACAAGGGCTGGCTGGGTAAGGGGTAGCATGAGAAGGAATGCAAGTGGGGCAGCTCTTCTCCTAAAAAACAGTGCCCTGCCTCTCTTTTTCATAGCATATACACAGTTCCTCAGCGCATGCTCAGATCTCAAAAGCAGAATGCAAAGGATTGTTTGATTGTATATTATTCAGCTTTGTCTGTGAACTGGACTAATACTTTCAGTTACTATTAAGATCACAGACAAAAATTACTAAAGAAAAAGATCTAACTTTATACAAATAAATTATCTGTATGAAGTTATGCCGGCATATTTGACACTCAAACTTAAATGCTTACCTCCACTGAAGATATGCATAAAGATATAAGGACAGATTACACAGGTACACTACCAAAAAACTGCCTCCAGTTTTGCAACTGATTCCTATAGATTTTGGGGTGCTGAATCCAGGAAAAATAGCCAAAATGTTGCATCACGTCACGTTTTCTTGCAAAATTAGATTTCTTACCCATATAAGGAATGTTCACATAATTTCTTTTTAGCCGACTGCAGTTTATTTTCTTGGCCCAAAATAGAGGTTGTAATGGTTAACTAACTAGAAACACTCCCTCATGATATTTTAGAGTGTTTTGTATTCATTTTATACATTAACAGGACAATTGGGAGGCGGGGGGCTCAATCCAGTACTCGCGCTGGCGCATGTTCTTTCCTGTTCGCCTCGCCTCGTTCGCTCGCTCAAACACGGTGGTTGCGACATGAACGTTCCTGTCAAATTTCAGTTTCTTGCAAGTTCATTATTACCTTTTGTTTGCTCAGTCGTAATCCAGCTTTATTCCGAAGTGGTTCACTACAGTTGTAGTTTGCAGTGCTGTGTATTTGTGATGGCTCACAGAGCCAGAGGTTGCGTCAACTCTCCGGACAGTTTTTGTTTTATTTGTGGGGAATATACCGTGAAAAAGCGGCAGAGGAACATTTCTGCATTTATTAAAAAAGTATATTTTGCCTATTTCGGTTTGAAGTTAGGCGATCAAGACAAACCGTGGGCTCCTCACAAAGTGTGCAAGACATGTGAGGAAGATCTACGCTTATGGATGAAAGGTAAAAAACAAGCATTTCGTTTCGGAATACCTATGATGTGGTGTGAACAAAGAGACCACAGCAGTGACTGCTATTTTTGCTCTTGCATTGTGAAGGGATACAACTTAAAAAATAAGAACGTAATAAGTTACCCCAACCTTCCCTCAGCAATTAGGCCTATGCCTCATAGCAACGAAGTACCTGTGCCTGAACCACCAAAATCTTTGGATCATATTTGTGTGGACGGTTCTGATCATGATGAGACTCATCAGATGGCTTTTCCCGATGAGTCCAGTACTTCTGAGTTTGAAACTGAACCAAATCCGAAACCTGAACTTTTCTCTCAAGCTGAATTGAATGATTTAGTCCGTGATTTAGGACTCCCAAAAGATGCTGCCCAACTGCTAGGTTCTCGGCTTAAACAGAAAAATCTATTGTCACCAGGAACAACTTTTTATTGGTACCGCAACCGCGAGACACAATTTTTGAAGTATTTCAGCAAAGAGGAAGATTTGGTATTTTGCAACGATATATACGGAGTGATGGAAAAGTTTAAACTCAAGTATGATCCTGCTGAATGGCGGCTGTTCATTGATTCGTCAAAAGACAGCATAAAAGGTGTTCTTCTTCATAATGGCAACACATTCGCTTCAGTTCCTATTGCTCACTCTGTTATTCTCCAAGAAAAATACGAGAATTTGGCCCTGATTCTTCAGAAGATTCGTTATGATGAGCATAAGTGGATGATTTGTGGAGACTTTAAAATTCTATCCATGCTATTAGGGCAGCAATCCGGTTTCACCAAATATCCCTGCTTCCTTTGCTTGTGGGATAGCCGGGCCCGCGACCTACACTGGGGGAAAAAGACTGGCCAATTCGGGAGTATTTGAGACCCGGTGAGAAAAATGTTCTTCATGAGAGCTTGGTACCTCGTGATAAAATTCTATTACAACCTCTCCACATTAAGTTGGGTCTCATTAAGCAATTCATCAAGTCCCTTCCAAAAGATGGTGAGTGCTTTCGGTACCTTTGCTCAAAGTTCCCCCGACTTTCTGAAGCAAAGCTAAAGGAAGGAGTGTTTGTTGGCCCTGATATAAGGAAACTCATTTCAGATGGAGCATTCGCAGAAACGATGTCTGAGAAGGAAAAAGAAGCCTGGGATTCCTTCAAGGATGTTGTTCTCAAATTCTTGGGGAACAGGCGGGATGAGAACTATAAGGATATTGTTGCCAGGATGCTCAATGCCTTCAAAGAACAAGGCTGTAACATGAGCCTGAAAGTCCATTTCTTGCACTCCCATGTGAACTACTTTCCCGAAAACTTGGGGGCGTACAGTGAAGAACAAGGTGAAAGGTTTCACCAGGACATCAAGGACGCAGAGAGAAGGTACCAAGGAAGATGGAACACCACTATGATGGCTGATTTCTGCTGGTTGCTGCTGCGGGAAACCCCAGATGAAAAATACGCCAAGCAGCGCACCAAGAGAAGCATTCGGGGGAAGAAGAAACGGGCCCACCAGGAGATTGATTGACCCAAGAATGACTTTAAAATCTAAACTGTGTTGACAAATATTGTGTTTTTACTAAACTTTGAAATAAAAAATTGCTAGTTATTACCACAGTGTCGGATCTCATTTATTAGAATTTTATTTTCACACCATCGGGTGTTTGTCTTCATGTATTGCAATGGTGCGGTTTGCGTTTTCTATTCTTACATACATACCTGTACAACATTTTTTGCACATTTCTTTGCTTTGCTTTGTGTCTAACCTCGCTCTTATATGCTCAATGTTTGTGCACATGTATGTGGCTGTTTTAAGTGCAGACAATTTTGCTACCATCACAGTGTGTTTTGTTGACATTACTCTATTCTTATGTGCTGCCTTGTTACAATTTTCTTTATTCTTATTTGAATAACTACTAAACAATTAGTATAAAGAATTCATCCAAGAAACTTTTATCTCGATTGCACTCAATCTGAAACGTTCACCTCAAACTGCTAACCCAATGTAGCAAAAAATCTGTACGTGATGGAGCAAATTGGTTACCAGATTTGGATTCAGCGCACCAAAAAACATAAAAATCAATCGAAACATTAGAGGCAGTTTAAAAAAAATTTTTTTTAGTGTACCTGTGTTATTTTTGATTCTCTGTGGAATAATCAAGTGCCAAAGAATCCAGGTTAGGACTTCAAATTCTTCCTCATCTGCTATGATTTTAGGGGTAGGCTCATTACATCTATTTAATTCATGCAGAAGAACACAGCACATACTAACTACCCTTCACTCGTTTATAGCACGGGCATTGTCCAGTAATAAAATCATTGACTGTTACTCTCCATCATGGTCTTTTTTTTTGGGCCATTATATGGCTCTCAATCAGTTGGCCTTTGCAACTTCATCATGAAGCAATAGCTGAAATTAAATATTAATGATCAGCAGCTCTGAACATCTAATTTTATACCCCACCAACCAACTCTACTTATAAAATGCAGTCGAGTGGATCCCCAGATTCACAGCTTTGGAAATACGCATTAGCCTTAGAATCTAGTCTGAGACTGAAAGCCTTTGCCTCCTTAAACATTTATTCTTCTTGTCCAAAAACATAATTATTTAATGTTTGTAAAATCTGTGCAACTTGTGTAACTGTACATATTAAAATTCATTTGATATATAGAGCAATATTTTCAGTGTTCTTTCTTGACATATTAGTTTACATGGATTTGTAAATATTTATTGCTTCCCTTTTTCAGTCGGGAATCTTTCAGCATTAAAGTTTCATGACGTGAAACTAGAGAAGTCAGCTTTCTGTTGAAACAACTTCATTACTAACAGATGCTGCTCACTCACATTTGACAGTCTAACCATGAACCACGTCTATGCGTGGTTGGAGCTAATCTTCATTGACTTCTCTGGTACATTGAATCCATCTTACATCAGGTTTATTATATAATATCCCAACTACTTCAGATTCAGAAGCAGAGAAAGGGCAGGCTACTAAGTGTTGACTGTTTCTGATCGTATGTTGCTCTGTGAAGTATTTCATCTTTGTTATGTTACATTTGACCAGTCTAATTGAGCTCTGGCATTGGTTTCAGAGTTGGATGGTAGTTATCCCAGAGATCTGAAAGAACTCAAAAATGAAACTGCTAACCTGTTACTACTAATCTATAAGCCTATCATTTACAACAGCCACAGTGCACGAAGACTCGACAGTGATTTATATAATGCCAGTTTTTAAAAAAGGCTCCTGGGGTGATCAGGGAAACAATAGTCTAGTAAGCCTGATGTCAATGGTAGACAAGATGCTAGGAGCTATTAAAAAACCCCAACAACACAGTTTATTTCACATCCTTTTTATTAAAATTTTTTTCACAACAAACTATACAACCATAGAAACAACAACAGGTACACACAACCATTCATAAAACTAGTGCGCTCCTAACATACCCCCCCTCCCCAATACCCCCTCCCTCCCCTCCCCACACAGCATGGAAAGTTCGCCACACTTCACAGTTCCCAAATCCACCAATAGACATAGTATATAGGCCCAAGGTAAGGGGCAGTTCCTTCCTCCTTCTGCACAAAGAGCAGGGCAGTGGGCTGCTGTCCAAGGAAGAGAGAATCAGAACTACTCCAAAGAAGAGATTGTATACAGCAAATAGATATTACAGCGGGACAGTACGGTGATATTAGCTACATCGTCTAGGCAGGAAGCTCCCCAGCTCTCGCAATGACCCATGTCCATGACCTCATCCGCCAACATTGAGCACTGCTCCCCTTTCCCTCGCAGACATCTGAGAGAGTACAGGAGACCACATGTCCCAAAAGTCTTCCCAACTCCTACCTCCCCTTTGCTGTGCGGTCATCTTTTCCATAAGCATCAAGTCGAACATAGATTGTTCCCACATTCCCACAAGGGGGGGTGAGGGAAAGATCCAGCGACTCAGCAGCGCCCGCTTGACCATCAGAAATCCCCGTTCAAAGAGTGCTCTACGCCAATACGGGGGTTGAGCAATACCTAAGGCCCAATTATGGAAAAGGCATACCTCCCTCTGTATGGCACATTCTGACCCAGTCCAGGTCTGCAATTGAGCGCAAACTCGCACCCATAGATCGCGCACCTTCGGGCAGCCCCAAAATTTATGAAGTAGTGTCCCAACCGCCCGATTACACCACGCACACAGGTTAGTAGGTCGTATCCCTACTTGTGAGGCCCATTGATCACTAGCATAGGCTCTCCACAAGAACTTGTACTGCATTTCTTGGAGATATATCCACTTCACACCTTTCGGGATCCCCTCAAACGCTACTCGTAATATAGCCGCTGTCATCTCTTCCACGCCATCGCCCCTCCACCGACCCGCAAGATCAGTAAGGAACCCGTCCCCTCCGGAAGGTCGGATCACCTGTCGACATAACTCTTCCCCCGGGAGACGCTCCGCCAACCTCTCCAGCACAAAACGCGGGGGACAGGAGGCCATCCAATCTCCCACCCTCCCACCTATCGAGGTTAAGTAATGTCGCACCTGAAGGTAGGCATAAAAATCCCGGGTGCGAAGGTCATATCGGCGTTGTAATTGCTGGAAGCTGTCCAGAACACCAGCATCCCGCGAATACAAATCCTCGAAACACCTCAGTCCCCTGGCAGCCCAGGTACAAAAAACATTACATTGGGAAAAACCAGGTCCAAAGTCCGGGTTACCGACCAAGGGCAGCATCGGAGACATTCTCCTGTCCCAAGCAAATCTCTGACAAAGGGCCTTCCAGGCAGCGCGCAGGGCCTCAAGATATTTCCTCCCCACCCCTAGCCTAGACACCGGCGGCATCTGTTCAACATGTAAGAGATAGAGGACATGATAAGGAGTGAAAGCCGCCGTCAGCTGTCGGACTAGAGCCCCCCCCTCCGGGGCTTCCAAGATCTCCCATATGTGGCGAGCCAAATAACGAAGGTTATAGTTGCGCAGGGAGGGCAGTTCTAAACCACCTTCCTCCCGTCTACTCTGCAGCGCCCGTAGAGGGATACGTGCACGACGACCTCCCCAGAGAAACTTTCGAAGACAGCACTCCAAGCGCCTCCAATCCTTATCCAGAATCCAGAGCGGGAGCATACGAAGCACATAAAGCCACCTAGGAAATTCTACCATGGTGAACAGTGCAATCCGTCCTCTTAAGGACAATGGGAGGCCCCGCCATCCCAGCAACGTCTGCTGACTTCTGGCGAGCAATCTGGGCACATTAGCACAGTAGAGATCTGCGGGCCGATCCGGCAATTGCACCCCGAGATAGGTAATCTGTCGGTCTGCCCACACCAGTGGAAACTCCCCCGCCCAGCGATGTCGCACCCTACCCCCAACATCCAACACCACCGACTTCGCAGCGTTAATCTTGAGGCCAGAGAACCGTCCATAATCTCGTATCAATGTCAGCGCATTCTGCATCGACACGTGCGGGCTAGTGAGGCAGAGCAACATATCATCCGCAAAAGCGCAAACCTTCAATTCTTCCTTTCCCCCCATTCGAATCCCCGCAATGCCAGGGTTGGCTTGTAAAGCCTGAAGTAACGGCTCCAAAGCAAGAACAAATAACAATGGGGATAGTGGGCATCCCTGTCTAGTGCCCCTCTCCAGTTCAAAAGGTTCCGAGAAGACGCCATTGGAGCCAACGCGCGCCAGGGGTTTCGCATACAACGCCCGAATCCAGTGCATGAAAGTGCCCTGAAACCCAAAGGCCTCCAATGCATCCCAAAGATACTTCCATGCCACCCTATCAAAAGCCTTTTCGGCGTCCAGGCTAACCAGCAGCAGGTCTTCAGCTTTCTGCAAGCAGTAATCCATACCTAAAAGAAGTCTAGCAATGTTCCGAGAGGCCTCTCGGCCCTGAACAAACCCGACTTGTCTCTCATTAATAAGAGACGGTAAGATGGGGGCTAATCTATGTGCCAGTACAGAGGCCAGCAGCTTTAAGTCACAATTTATAAGAGAGATCGGACGGTAAGAGGCGGGATCCAGCGGATCCTTCCCCGGTTTAGGGATCACCGTAATGTCCGCACATCGCATATCACGTGGAAATATCCCAGCCTCTTGCGCCGCTTCAAACATCACCACCATAGAAGGGGCCACGCTTTGTGCCAAGATTTTGTAATATTCCATGCTAAATCCATCCGGACCCGGAGCTTTATGAGACTTACCCTGGCCAATGCCCACCAGAATCTCTGCCACCGACAGCGGGGCATTCAGTTGTTCCAATAATTCCGCCGAAAGGCATGGCAGTGCCCGCTTCTGCAGAAAAGCCGCCCCCTGGGCATAGTCTCTTCCCTCTTCTCTATAGAGGTGCATATAAAAGTTGCGGAAGATCTTAGCTATGTCTTCCGACCGATTTTTCATGCAGCCAGTCTCATCTCTTAGCACCGGTATAAACCGAGTTCCCCGGATTGCCGTACAAGTTGCGCTAATAATCTCCCAGAGCGATTACCAAATAAGTGTAGTCGGTGTTTATAGTGCTGCATCGAGGCCGCCGCTCTTTTCTGAAGCAGTTCATTCAGAACCGTCTGCACGCGGATATATTCTGTCTGGAGAGCAGTATCTCGATGCCTACCGAGTTTAGCCTGGAGTGCGCTTAAATCACGTTCTAACATTAACACACTCCGATCTAAGTGCTTGCGCCTACGAGCGGTATAAGAGATAATCGCTCCTCGCATCACAGCTTTACTAGTCTCCCAAAACAGCAATGGTGGGCATTGCGGGGTATCGTTAAAAGAAACATAGTCTTCCCATTGTTTTGCCAGATAACCTCGAAAATCCTCATCTTCCCACAAGTATACAGGAAAGCGCCAGCCGGCTCTCGCCGGTCTCACACAATCCCAAGTGATCCAGACCATCCCATGATCCGAAATCATGATCGGCTCTATCTCTGCCCGCAGGACACGCGTAACCCCTCTTTCACTAACCAAAATAGAGTCTATGCGAGACCAAGTTAGGTGTGCTCTCGACTGGTGCGTATATGTACGTTCCCCAGGGTGCAGCATGCGCCATACATCCACCAATTCTCCGTGCCTACAGAGATAGCTAACTCCCCTACGCAACCAGGCACCCTCCCCTCGAGTATGGGACTTATCCAAATTCGGGTCATGTGGACAGTTAAAGTCCCCTGCCACAACAACGTTAGCTCGCCCAGCACACTTCAGCAAACCCAGCAGGTGTATAAAAAAGGCATGATCATACACATTGGGGGCATAAACATTCAAGATCCACAAAGGTTCAGCATACAGTGTGCCCTGCAACAAGAGATATCTGCCATGAGAGTCTGCCCGAGTGGTGTGCACCTCAAAGGGCACCCCTCTCCTCACTAACACCGCCACCCCCGCCTTTTTCGTGCCTGAATCAGCTCCATAAGAAATCTCTACCCAGTCTCGCCTCAATTTCTGATGTTCCTTGGCGCTCAAATGTGTCTCTTGTAGCAGAGCAATATGCGTTCCCTTTCTTTTCAACCCCTGGAGAATTTTAGTACGCTTTATCGGGGAGCCCATGCCTCCAACATTCCAAGACACTATCTTTATCTCAGGCATACTCCCATGGCCAAGAAATCCAACAGGTCAGATTAGTATAAAAACGTCTGGAGGTGCCCAGCCTCATCTCCAGACGTTGTACGCCAAGCCCCTTAATGGTTAAATTACCATGCTGTGTACCTAGACCCCCCTCAATTCCCCTACTCCATATTAAAACTCTCTTAGTCAACTTCGTGCATATCTTCCCCCCCAGTCTCCGCTCCCCCATCCCCCCCCGCATCCCGCTTATCCCCCCTCCCCTCCCCCCCATCCACCGCTCCAATACTCTCCGAGATCGCCCCCCTCCCCCCTCCCCCCCAGAAACATTACTCCTAACCCTTCCCTCCCCCCTGCCACCCTAGAAAATTCTATCATAATCCCCAATAAGAGAGAATCACAATCCGCCCTTCTGGACCGTCTCCCCTCAATGCCCTCGCATAAAGAGAGCCCCGGGTGAAAAACATCCAATCATAGCGAACCCCCACAGATCATACTCACAAGTTTAGTACTTTAAGAGCAACATAGCTAATTTACCAATGCAGGAAACTCTGAACAGTAGAGTAAGTAGTCGTGCATATACAGTACAAGCATATCTAAGTCGTCATGCCGCCTTCATCACTCTAGACACTCAGAACCAGTCTAGGTGACCCGCGGACGACATAATCAGGGCCCAGTCAATCAGAGCTATATGTCCCAGTCAAGAAGCATTGTCCACTACCGACTGCGATCCCTTTCTCGCCATCGCGGCCAGGAAAGTCTTGGCAGCCGGGACCCGATCAAAGGTATGGGTCTTCCCCTCAAGGTACACCCGAAGCACTGCAGGATACACAAGAGCAAAACGAATTCCTTCTCCCGCCAGCTGACCACAGAGCGGGGAGAACTCCTTACGTCTTGCCGCTAGAGCGGCAGAGTAGTCCTGGAACAGCAAGATCGATTTATTATCCAGGTGCAGAGAGCGTTTCTTGCGATATGCTTGGAGCAGGGCCATTTTGTGCTGAAAGTTCAATAACCTGGCCAGCACCGGCCGCGGCCTCTCCTCAACGCCTCGCTTCGGTCCCAAGCGATGCGCTCGCTCCACGATGACCCGGCCAATCAAGCTCTCTAGTCCCAGCTCCGTCGGTAGCCACGTTTCAAAAAGACCTGCTAGCTGTTGATCCGACCAGGTCTCCGGCACCCCCACCAGCCGCAAATTGTTTCGGCGCGATCTATTTTCAAGATCGTCCGTTTTCTCGAGCAGCACTTCAATTGCCTTTTGGTGGCGGTCACTAAGAGTATCCCGCTTCTCCTCGCCTTCTTCTAGCGCAGTAATGCGGTGCTCAGCCTCCTCTACTCTCCGGGTAATCTCTCCATAGGTCTCTGCCATTGAATCGAGTTTGAGCAGAATAGAATCAAATTGAGGCGCCAACAATTTAGCTACCTCTTGGGCAAGATCCTCCGCTCCCGCTTCTCCAGTGCCGGAGCCCGGAGATGATCCTGGAGAGCCCAGACTCGTTTCAGGCCGCGTGGCCGGCGCCATCTTAGATTCTCGGGCCCCATGCACTTTGTCCTTTTCTCGCTTTGCTGCCGACCTCATGAGTGTACAGTGTAAAATCGGGGCTCACTGCACGGGGGGTCGTCGGTTTGCTGATCGCACTCTATGTACCCCCAAGGACTCCTATGTACTGCAGGTTTCTTGCCGATTCAGGGAGACGGTCCAGGAGCGCACTGAGGACACGTCCTCACTCGCTCATGCGCTCACGTGACCTCCCCCAACAACACAGTTTAATGGGAATGAGTCAGCATAGGTTTAGCAAAGGGAAGTCTTGCCTTATCAGTTTACTAAATTATTTGTTTGTTTGTTTATACCTTAAAAACAAATGTGGATAAAGGTGGGCTGGTCGATATGAAAACCAATTTTAGATGAATCTGGAGATGGAAACTGAGATGTCCAGGTCAGGAAATGCACAGTTCCGCTGGTACTTTATCAAGACTCTGCCAAATGTGGAGCCTTTTATAAAACACGTATAAAAACGAGCAGAAATGCAAGCAGATTTGCACCAATGCACAGCTGGAGGAGCCATTTTAGAAATCTACCTGTGGGATAACTAAGTGGCAGCAACCTGGAAGCTTCTATGTGAAAGTGGCGATTCTGCAGCCTCCCTCCGCATCCGCTGGCACGTCCACATGTAGCCAGACTACTTTGCAGACTCTGTATGGAAAAGTACTGAGGCTGTCATTTTTTAAATTTTATCTTTCAATTTGGAGGAGAAAATAAAAAGGGGATTTAGTCTCTCATGTAAAATCCTGGTCAAAAGAAGCACTTTTAAAATCTATGCATGCCTTGGAGCAGCTCTAAAATCCCATGTGGAAATTTTTGGACATATATGTGGATTCTCTTTACAAAATGGGGAATGCACACATACATTTTTAGCTCGCCCAGGCCATGTCCAAACCACAAACACACCCCCACCATTCTCCTTTGCAATTTCTATGTGGTGTGCATTTTCACATGTAAATTTTGCCTTTCTAAAATTGTCAAGGAGTGGAGGAGTAGCCTAGTGGTTAGAGCAACTGCCTAGTACCCAGAAGATCAAGGGTTCAATTCCCACTGGCCTTCCTTGTGACTTTGGGCAAGTCACTTTACCCTCCATTACCTCAGAAGAAAAGGCTGGCAATCTACTTCCAGTGATACATTGCCAAGAAAACCCAAAGGTAGCTGGGTCACTATGAGTCAACACTGACTTGATGGCACTAAAAAAAATGAAAAAGAGCCAATGGGTCTGGATTAGAGGTAGTGCAGCAAGCCACCTGGCTTTTAGTTAAGCAGGCTGCGCTGCTGTGGAAGTGTGGGCCCGGTGGCAGGGGGATGTATCGGGCCATGGAACGGGGCCCAGTGGGAGGTGCCTGCCCCAGGAACCGAGGGGGCTAGGAACACCACTGCCATAGTGTATTTGAATTTTCAAAAGACATTTGACAAAGTCCCTCATAAGAACCCCATAGGAAATTAAAAAGTCATGGGATAGGAGGCAGTGCCCTATTGTTGACTAATAACTGGTTAAAAGATAGGAAAGAGAGAGTACAATTGATCAGTTTTCCAAATGGAAAAAGGCCAATATTGGAGCTTCCCAAAGATCTGTATCAGGACCTGTGCTGTTTATCATGTTTATTTATTTATCTACTAGTCATGGCGGTTTATAGGAACCATTAGAACAAGAACGTTACATGGAACAAAGGCAACAATGTAAACAGTGCGATATGCAGTTAGCAATGACTAAAACAAAACTAGCTGCTAAACACGTGCAATGTGAGAGGATGAAGAAATTCATTGGGCTAAGGGCCTAAACTTAGCTAATGGGCTTGAGCTTAGCAAATGAGTGTGTAGGGAGCAAGGTCCGTTTGACGGATGAGCTGCAGGAGAAACCGTGAGGGACATTGAAGTAGCTTTGGCGTAAGCCTCTGGTGGGAGGGCGGCTAGGTGTCTGAGACAAGATTTCCAGGAAGAGGAAAGTTTTTAGCTTGTGGTGAAATTCTCCGATGTCTGTGAGTGAGCGAATCTCCAGGGGGGAAAGAGTTCCAGATGGTTGGTACATAGAAGAAGGAGGCTCTGTTGGAGGTGGAGCTGTTGGTGCGGGCGATTGATGCTGGTACTGGGAGGAGGTTGTGATTGGCTCTCCTCTGTATTCTCTTACTTAGGGGCTGGTTAAGTAGAGGCCGAAGACTGTCTGTTGAGATGAGGTGGATGGTCCTAAAAGCAGTCATACAGCTTTGCATTTCACCCTTGTGTGGACTGGAAGCCAGTGTAGCTGCTTTAATGTGGGCGTTATGTGTGAATGCCAACTGGTATTGTGAAAAACTGCAGAAGGACCTTCTAAGACTAAGAGATTGAGCATCTAAATGGCAGATGAAATTTAATGTGAACAAATGTAAAATGATGCATATAGGGAAAAATAACCCCAACTACAGGTACACAATGCAGGTTCTGTGTTAGGTGAGGTGAAAGGGACTATTAAAGCCAAAAATATATATATTTAAAAAAGAATGGTAAGAGGATCCAAATGAAGAAAGTAGGAAAAAATATGAGCAATGACAAGCTGGATGCAGGTAAAATGGGAATTTGAAAAGAAGTTTGCCATAAAGGCAAAATTCCATAATAAAAGCTCGTTCAGCTATATTCAAAGAAAGAAGCTTGTGAGAGTGTCATGTGGACCATTAGTAATCAAGAGGTAAAAGGGCAGTCAGTGTGGAACAGGCCCTAGAGGAGAGATTAAGGGGCCCTCTTACAAATGGGTGCTAGGGTATTGAACTTAATGCGCAAAAGGCACTGAAACTATGACACATTAGGTGTAACACCACTGCGTTAACTGTCAGGGGCGTGGGAAGCATTTCCCCAGCAGTTAACGCACAGCATTTCCCCCTAACATTGGCAGCATTAGCGAGGGTACACTTAAGTCTACCTAGCGCAGGTTCACCTAATGCAGGTGGCATTAGGTGAAACCACACTAATGCAGTTAGCATGGGGTGTGAACCCAGCGCTAACTGTACTGAGCTCACCACACTCACTCACTCACTACCTTAATGTGGGTTGCACAGTTACAGCGAGAATAATCTCATGCCAAATTTAGGATTTTTGGTAGAAAGCTGAAATCCAGAACTTCCAGGGTAACATTTTCAGAAAAGTAGTCAACAGTTGCCAAAGAGCGCATGGATCAGGAGGATGTATCCTTGAAAGATACTAGCAAAAGAGGGAAGTTAGGGCATCCCGATAGAGAGGCTCCAATAAAGATACAAGTAACCAAGATGCCTTTAAAAGCAGGCACAGCTGAAGATTCCAAATTATCCCTGTCAACTTGTTAATATGAACAGAACTCCTCCTCTGAAATGCCTGTATGCAAATGCTAGAAGTCTAAAATATAAGATGGGACTGTTAGAATATATAGTACTAAATGAAAAGTTAGATATAATTGCCATTTCAGAGACTTGGTGGAAGGAAGACAACCAATAGGACACTGCGATACCTGGGTACAAACTACATTGCAATGACAGGGTATCTTTATCTTTATCTTTATTTAAAATTTGATAAACCGCTTTCCGTCAAAAAACATAAAGCGGTGTATAATAAAAGGTTGGCAATGCACATATAAAGAAAAGAACGCCAAGGCAAGACAGGAAAGCAGAGTATAAAAGCATAGACAAATAAGACGAACAGAAACAATAACACAACAAAACAGGAATGGGCCAATATTTAAAAGCATAAAATTAATAAAAACAAAAAAATTACAACAAAGATAAAAAGTATAGGCCCATTATTGGGGAAAACAAAACTAGACTATGGGTGAACAAAATACAAGACAGGACAATTATATAGACAAACAGCATCTCATAACAACTGAAAACATCAGGGAGAGTCATCGGGTGGGAGTTGAAAGGCTTGTTGAAACAGATGGGTTTTGAGTAGCGTTTTAAATTGAGAATAGGAGGGTTCTAAGCGGAGAGATGGTGGTAGTGCATTCCATAGAACGGGGCCTAAGAAGAAGAAAGCTGCATGACGGGTTTGTTCGAGGTGTGCTTGTGACGGGGAAGGAAGGGTAAGACGGTTGGCGTGAAGGGAACGGAGCTGACGGTAGGGGGTGTGAAGTGAGATCCGGTCTGCTAGGTATAGGGGAGTGTTGGTATGAAGGGCACGATGAATTAAAATAAGGAACTTGTACTGGAAACGAAAACGGAGAGGTAACCAGTGTAGGCGGATAAGAATAGGAGTGATATGATCAAAACGGCGTGAGAATGTGATGATAGCACGATCACATTTGATTTAATAAATAAAGGGAGGACAACAAGGAAATCCACAGCACTAGCTTTTAACTTTCAAAGGAGAGACTATAATAAAATGAAGAAAATAGTTAAGATAAAACTAAAATGAGTAGCTGCAAAAGTTAAAAGTTTACATCAAGCATGGGCATTGTTTAAAATACTATCTTGGAAGCCCACACCAGATGTATTCCACTCTTCAAGAAAGGTGTAAGGAAAATTCAGAGGTGAGGTCAGAAATGCTGTAGTGGCCAAAAAAGCATCTTTCAGCAAATGGAAAAAGGAGTCATATGAAGAAAACAGGAAGCAACATAAGCACTGACAAATTAGATGCAAGGCATTGATAAGGCAGGAAAAGAGAGAATTTGAAAAGAAACTTGCAGTGGAAGCAAAAATGCATAATAAAAACTTTTTCAAGTACATTTGTAGCAAAAAACTGTAAGACAGTCAGTGGACCATTAGATGATAGAGGGGTAAAAGGGGCTCTAAGGAAGGATAAGGTCATAGGGGAGTGACTGAATGAATTCTTTGCTTCAGTCTTTACTGAAGAAGATATAGGGAAGCTACTCATATCTGAAATGGAATTTAAAGGCGATTTGAAGAATTGAAACAAATCTCAATAAACTGGGAAGATGTATTACAGTTATTTAATAAATTAAAGAGTAGCAAATCACCTAGACCAGATGGTATATATCCGAGGATGTTGAAAGAACTAGAAATATGAGATTGCAGACCTACTATTAGTAATTAGGATTTCAATATGTAGTCTTTGGAGGAGGGACGGGAGAAGGGAGATATGATAGGCACAAAATTATCCCTTTCCTTTCTGAACATACTACTAAGATGCTTATCTACTCTTTAGTCACCTCCCATCTAGACTACTACAACCTTCTCCTTCCTGGTCTCCCTCTGAATCATCTCTCTCCCCTTCAATCTGTTCAAAACTCAGCTGTGCAGCTAATCTTCTGCCAGCCTCGACATGCTCATATAATCCCTCTTATCAAGTCGTTCCATTGTCTCCCTATCCATTTCTGTATACAGTTTAAACGTCTCCTACTGAACTATAAGTGCACGAATTCTGCTGCTCCTCTCTACTTTTCTTCTCTTATCTCTCCCTACACCCCTCCTCGGGAACTCTGCTCTTCTGGCAGATAGCTTCTATCTGTGCCTTTGTCTTCTACTGTCAACTCCAGACTTCAATCCTTTCACCTTGCTTCTTCTTATGCCTGGAATAAACTACCCGAAGTCTGTATGTCAGGCGCCTTCTCTGGCCCTTTTCAAATCCAGGCTGAAAATTCACATCTTCAAGGCTGCTTTTGGATCCTGATTCACTTAGTCTCCTATGTATTTCCTTAGCATTCCCCTAGATGTATTCTTGTCCTCAGCTGTTTTGTTGTCTGTCTTGACTAGACTTTAAGGTTAGATGAGCAGGGACCATCTTTTACATGTGCCTGTACAGCGCAGTGTACGCCTTGTAGGGTTATACAAATGATCAGTAGTAGTAGTAATAGTAGCAGTAATCTGTGAACTATCATTAAAATCCCCTATAGTAACTGAAGATTGGAGAATGGCCAATGTAACACAATGTTTAGTTCAAATTTGTTTTATTGACAAAAGATAAAAACACTTCCGACAAAAAAAGAGGGTTTTGGATTTGTTAGGAACTGGGAAACATTCTGGGGAAGGGAGGGGCTTTTCTAAAAGAATGGGCTCCAGCTTAACTGGGGTGGAACCAGGCTGCTGACATTAACCTTTAAAAAGGAGATAGAGCAGCTTTTAAACTAGATAATAGGGGAAAGCCGATAATCGCCCAGGAGCGCATGGTTTGGAAAGATGTATCCCTGAAGGATACTAGCAAAGCAGGGAAGTTAGGACATCCCGACAGAGAGGTTCCAACAAAGATAAAAGTAACCCAGATGTCCTTCAGTACAGAGCTGTAAGATTACAAATTACACCTATCAACTGATAACCATATTAATATGAATAAAATACAATCTCTAAAATGCCTGTATGCAAATGCCAGAATAATAAAAAATAAGATGGGAAAGTTAGAATATATAGCCTTAAATGAAAGATTAGATATGATTGGCATCTCAGAGATCTGGTGGAAGGAGGACAACTAATGGGACACTGTGATATCTGGGTAAACTACATTGCAATGACAGGGTAGATCAAATTGGTAGAGGGGTTGTGCTCTATGTTAGAGAGGACATTGAGTCACACAAGATTAAAGTTTTGCAGGAAAAAAGACCCACTGTAGAATCTCTATGGATAGAAATTCCATGTAAAAAGGGGAAGGCGATGGCAGTGGGGGTGTACTACCGATCGTCTGGCCAGAATGAACAGATGGATGATTAAATGCTGAAAGAATTCAGGGAAGCTAACAGAAGCTACAACATAATAATAATGGTTGATTTCAATTACCCCAGTATCAACTGGTTCAATGTCACAGCAGGACATGCTAGAGAGAGAAAGTTTTTATATGAAATAAATGATTGCTTCTGGGAGCAGCTAGTTCATGAATCAACAAGAGGGGAAGCTATTTTGGGCCTAGTTCTTAGTGGAACACAGGATCTGGTGCAAGAGGTAAGGGGTTTGGGGCCACTTGGTAATAGGGATCATAGCAAGATCACATTTGATTTAATAAATGGAAGAAGGATGGCAAGGAAATCCACAGTACTACCTTTTAATTTTCAAAAGGGAGACTATGATAAAATGAGGAAAATAGTTAATAAAAAACTAATAGGAGCAGCTGCAAAGGTTGAAGATTTACATCAAGCATGGACGTTGTTTGAAAGTACTATCCTGGAAGCCCAGACCAGATATATTACATGCTTTAAGAAAAGTGGAATGGAGGCCAAAAAGACTGCCAGCATGGTTCAAAGGCGAGGTCAAAGAGGCTGTTACCAAAAAAGCAACTTTCAGGAAATGGAAAAAGGAGCCAAATGACAAACATAGGAAACAACATACGAGCATCGGCTAGTTAGATGCAAGGCATTGATAAAGCAGGCAAACAAAGAATTTGAAAAGAAGCTTGCCGTGGAAGCAAAAACGCATAACAAAAACTTTTTCAAGTACATTTGTAGCAAAAAACCTGTGAGAGTCAGTTGGACCACTGGATGGAGAAGCAAAAGGGGTGCTAAAGGAGGACAAGGCCATAGAGAGAGACCAAATTAATTTTTTGCTTTGGTCTTTATTGAAGAAGATGTAGGGAAGATAACCATGCCCGAAATGGTATATATATGGTATATATATATATCTATATATCTATATATAATAAAGCTGATGTATCAGAAGAACTGAAAAAAATATCGATAAACTGGGAAGATGTATTACAACTATTTGATGAGTAGAAAATCATCTGGATTGGATGGTATACATCCAAGGGTGTTGAAAGAACTGAAATATGAAACTGCAGACCTGTGAACTATCATTACAATCATCAGTAGTACCATTAGACTAGAGCAGGGGTGGGCAATTCCGGTCATGGAGGACCACAGACCAGTCAGGTTTTCATGATGTCCCTAATGAATATTCATGGACCTATTTCCATACAATGGAAGGCAGTGGATACAAATAGATCTCATGAATATTCATTAGGGACATCATGAAAACCTGACTGGTCTACGGCCCTCCAGGACCGGAATTGTCCACCCCTGGCCTAGAGAATGGCCAATGTAATGCCAATTTTTACAAAGGTTCCAAGGGTGATCTGGGAAACTACAGATCGGTGAGCCTGATGTCAGTACCAGGCAAAATGGTGGAAACCTTTATAAAGAATAAAATTACTGAACATGTAGATCAGAAGTTCCAAACTCCAGTCCTTGGGGAACCCTAGGCCATTAGGGTTTTCATAATTCCCACAATGAATATGCATGAGATAGATATGCATGTTCTGCCTTCATTATATGCAAATCTATCGTATGCATATTCATTGTGGGAATCCTGAAAACCTGACTGGCCTAGAGTTCCCTGAGGACTGGTTTGAAAACCCCTGATGTAGATAGTCATGGTTTATTGGGAGAAAGCCAACAGTAATTTATCCAAGAAAAATCTTGTCTTACTAATCTGTTATATTTTTTGAAGGTGTGAATAAACAGGTAGACAAAGGTA
Organism: Ichthyophis bannanicus; assembly: GCA_033557465.1. Lineage (NCBI taxonomy): Eukaryota > Metazoa > Chordata > Amphibia > Gymnophiona > Ichthyophiidae > Ichthyophis > Ichthyophis bannanicus. The sequence goes on along the minus strand of CM066031.1, from coordinate 617,495,602 downwards.
AACTGGTTGATATAGTGTATCTGGACTTTTAGAAAGCCTTTGAAAAGGTCCTTCATGAGAGTCTCTTGGTGAAATTAAAAAGTAATGGGATTGGAGGCAGTGTAGAACTGTGGATCAGGAACTGTTTAAAAGATAGAAAGCAAAGAGTAGGGCTGATTGGCCATTTTCCTCAATGGAGAAAGGTGAATAGTGGAGTACCCCAGGGATCTGTCCTGGATCTGCTGCTTTTTAACATATTCATAAATGAATTGGAAATAGAAATGAGTGAGGTGATCAAATATGCAGATGATAAATAATTATTCAAAGCTGTTAAAATGCACAAGGATTGTGAGGACCTTCATAAATTGGAAGACCGGATGTCCAAATGGCAGATGAAATTTAATGTAAGCAAGTGCAAAGTTGCGCATCTAGGAAAGAACATCCCAAACTGTTGCTACATGATGCAAGGTACCACCTTAGAAACTATCACCTAGGAAAAAGGTGGATAATACACTGAAAACCTCCGCCCTGTGTGCAGTGGCGGCCAAGAAAGCAAATAGAATGCTAGGAATCATAAGGAAAGGAATGGAGAATAAAACCAAGGATATTAAAATGCATCTGTATCGACCCTGGAGAGGCTTTCTTGAGCGGGAGTGCTGAGGTCGAGTATCTGTTGGAGACAATGTGGAGAGAGGGGTACTTTTTTTCCACATGTGGTGGGAATGCCGTGTAGTTCGGGCCTACTGGGACAAAGTGCTAAAAATAATGGAGGAAACTGAGGGGTGGGCCCTGCCACAGCATCCGGCTGTTTTTCTGCTCTACTAGAGGGTTTCAGACGGTGCCCTCACAGTTCCAGGGCACACTCATACAATGTATAGTGGCTGCTTGGTGCAAAATTGCTGCACATTGGAATTATCAGGTGCTGCCGGGACAGGCAGGCTTCATTCACCATCTGGGCAATCTCTACTTGATGCACCACCTAACCAGCCTCAAGAGGGGTCGGGGTCGAGGTCGGCAGTGGCCAGACAATGGCGAGGAACGTGGCAGTGGCTGGAAAGTCATGGGGTGGCGATGGGAAGTGATGAAGGGGGATACACAGGATAAGGGGTATTTGGGGTATACTTAGTTAAGGTATCTTTAGTTGGCCACCTTAAACAGTCTGGTGGGAAGGGGAGGATGGGGGGAGGGGGTAGGGGGCAGTAGGGGGTTCTTCTTTTACTGAGATTTGGTCTTGCGACCATTTGCATAGCATTATGCTACGATGCTTGTCTTGTTTCTGAAATTCAATAAAAACTACAAATGAAAAAACCCCCCGCCTCTGTATCATTCCATGGTATGACCGCACCTTGAATGCTGCTTGCAACTCTGGTTGTCGTATCTTAAAAAGGGATATAGCAGAATTAGAAAAGGTACAAAGAAGAGTGACAAAAATGGTAAAGGGGATGAAAGGATACCCCTATGAGGAGAGGCTTAAAAGGATGGGGCTCTTCAACTTGGAAAAGAGACAGCTGAACATGCAGATAGTCATGGTTTAATGGGAGAAAGCCAACATGGATTTAGCCAAGGGAAGTCTTGCCTTACTAATCTGTTATGTTTTTTTGAAGGTGTGAATAAACATGTAGATAAAGGTGAGCCGGTCGATATAGTGTATCCTGATTTTCAGAAAGCCTTTGACAAGGTCCCTAATGAGAGATTCTTGGCGAAATTAAAAAGTCATGGGATAGGAGGCATTGTAATACTGTAGATCAGGAACTGGTTAAAAGTTAGAAAAAAGAGAGTAGGACAAAATGGCTAATTTTCTCAATGGAAAAAGATGAATAGTGGAGTACCCCAGAGATCTGTGCTGGGCCCACTGTTTTATAACATATTCATAAATGACCTGGAAATGGGAACAATGACACAAAATTATTCAAAGTTGTTAAAATATAAGAGGATTGTGAAAAATTGCAAGGGAACCTTGATAAATTGGAAGACTGGACGTCCAAATGGCAGATGAAATTTAATGTGGACAAGTGCAAAGTTATGCACTTAGGGAAGAATAACCCAAATTACGGTTACATGATGCAAGGTTCCACATTAGGAACCACTACCCAGGAGAGAATTTAGGCATCATCGTGGATAATATTGAAACCCTGTGCCCAGCGATGGCCAAGAAAGCAAATAGAATGCTAAGAATCATAAGGAAAGGAATGGAGAATAAAACAAAGATTATGATATCTCTGTTTCATTCCATGGTGCAGCCACACCTTGAATATTGTGTGCAATTCTGGTCGCCGTATCTTAAAAAAGTTATAGCAGAATTAAAAAAGGTTCAGAGAAGAACCACCAAAATGGTAAATGGAATGGAAGGATACTCCTATGAAGAAAGACTTAAAAGGTTAGGGCTCTTCAACTTGAAAAAAGATGGCTGAGGGAAGCTATGATAGAGGTCTATATAATAATGAACAGAGTGGAACGGGTAAACATAGATCAGTTCTTTACTTCTTCAAAAAGTAGAAAAACTAACGGACATGCAATGAAGCTACAATGTAGTCCATTTAAAACCAATAGGAGAAAATATTTTTTCACTCAACGTGTAATCAAACTCTGGAATTTGTTACCGGAAGATGTAGTAAAAGCTGTTAGTGTATCTGGTTTAAAAAGGGTTTGGACAAGTTCCAGGAGAAAAAGTCCATAAGCCATTATCAAAGAGGACCAAAGAAATCGACTGCTTACCCTGAGATAAGCAACGTTGGATCTGTGTACTTTTTTGGGAACCTGACAGGTACTTGTGACCTGGATTCGTTACTGTTGCAAACAGGATATTGGGCTTGATGGACCTTGGTCTGATCCAGTATGGCATATCTTATGTTCTTATGACCGCGAGATTGGGATACTGGGCATCTAGGGGTACTAATTGGAAGGAATATGGATTTAGCTCATACTTTTTTCAGAAGTAGCTCAAGGTGAGTTACAGTCGTACACAGTACGCATTTTCCTATCCCTTGGAGGGTTTACAATCTGAGTTAAATCCTGAGGCAATGGAAGGTTAAGTGACTTATCCGAGATCACAGGGAGTGGCAGAGGGATTCAAAACTGGTTTCCCTCATTCTCAATCCACTTCTCTAACCATTAGTGGACAGGTGCAAAGTGATGCACTTGGGGACAAATAATCCAAACTACAGCTATATAATTTGTTCCAAGTTAGAATTCATCACCCAGGAAAAGGATCTAGGTTCCATCATGAAAAATACATTGAAATCCTCAGCTCAGTGTGTGGCAGTGGCAAAAAAAAAAAAGAATGTTAGAATTATTAGAACGGGAATGAATAGCAACACTGAAAATTATAATGCCTATGTAACGCTGCACATTGCAAATGCACCTTGAATATTGGGTGCAGTTGTGGTTACAGTATGTCAAAACAGATACAGCTGCATTAGAAAAGGTACAGAGAAGGGCAATCAGAATGATCAAGGGGTTGAATGACTTTCCTATGAGGAAGGCTAAAGAGGTTAGGGCTCTTCAGTATGGAGAAGAGATGGCTGAAGTCTATAAAATCCTGAGTGGAGTGTAACAGGTAAGGGCAAATTGATTTCTTACTTTCTCAAAAAACACAAAGACTAGGGGACATTCCATGAAGTTACTAAGTAGTACACACTCAGGAAAAACCTGGAGACAGAGGTTTTCACTGAATGCATAATTAAGCTTTGGAATTAATTGCCAGAGGATGTATTAAAAGCATTTAGCACAGCAGGCTTTAAAAGAGATTTGGACATGTTCCTGGGGAAAAATTATTAAACTTATTATAACCAGGTAGACTAGAAAACAGTCACTGCTAATACCATGGAATCCACTTATTTGTGATCCTGCCAAGTACTGTACTTGTGACCTGGTTTGGCCACTGTTGGAAACAGGATACTGGGCTTGATGGACCTTTGGTCTGACCCAGTATGGTAAATGTTATGTTCTCATGTTGAATCGCTGTGGAATTTTCAGTCCAGTGACTCGAAGGCACACATTGCATTTTGTGCTACAGCTGCCACAAACCAATTAGAGTAATAGAGATTGTTCAAAAAGGGTTGAAGAATGAAATATCACTATGCCCCTGTATAGGTCTACGGTACGATCGCATCTGGAGTTCTGAGTGTAGTAGTTCTAGTCCTCCCATCTCAAAAAAGGAATATGGATTCAGAGAAGGGTTGAATAAGGGATGATTCTTTACTTCGGATGTTCATTTATTAGTGTGTATTTGTTTTGTTAGCACGCCTTACAGAATTCGGTAAATGCAAAATTGATTTAATACAGGTTAACCTAGGAATTAATGCACATAACATCTGTATGCATTGGAAAGTTCAAATGCGTGTTCATTTTTTTATTAACACAAATATTTTTATTTATTAGTACTTAGTTCATCCTGTCTAATGGTAGTTCAAGCTGAGTTACATTCAGGTATGTAGGTATTTCCCTGTCCCCAGAGGGCTTACAATCTAAACTTGTACTGAGGCAATGGAGGGTTAAGTGACTCGTCCAAGGTCACAGCAAGTGTTAGTGGGAAATGAACCCAGATTCTTTGGTATGAGACTGTTGCTCTAATCACTACGCTACTCCTTCACTCCTATGAGAAAGAAACAAAAAAAAAGGGCAAACAAACCAAAACCCAATTGATAATTTTTCCCCTGTGCATGCCCCTAGTTGTTTAACCTTGCAAACAATACTAAAACAAAAGGACACTCATGGAATAACCAACAGACTGAAAACAAATTGCAGAAGGTATTTCTTTCACACAGTGCATAATTAAGCCGTGAATCTGATGCTGGAGGGATGTGGTCAAGACGACAAACATAACAGGGTTCAAAAAAGGTTGGACAAGTTCCTGGAAGATAAATCCATAAACTGTACTATGAAAAATAGCAGTTACAAGGACTGCTGAAGCTTTATTAGATATGAATTCTAAGGTGCATCTTTACTAAGCTGGGCTAACAGTTAGCATACACTATTTGTAACTGGGTTCCAAATCATTCAATGGGACCTAGTTATAATAGCACGTGCTATGCCCCTAATTGTGATTTTGGTACTGGATGTCAAAAAGGAAAATGGTTGGAATGAACTTTATCAGTATATGCCCTTGTTGTTTACCGAATATAGTATTATTAAATTAAAAAATTTAGCAGGTAGAATTGGGAAAGCAATGGCTGAAACCAAAATCAGCTGTGAAACGTAGTATTCTATATCGTTCTGCTAGACCAGTCCAGACAAGTGGACTGTGTCCCCCTACCAGCAGATGTGGAGACAGAGAAAATATTCCAGAGGCTTCTTATGACATCACTGTGCCAGTATCAGCCTGATCCACCAGGGGCATATTCAGTATTCATACCCAAGCATATGGCAAGGAATCTCTGACCTCACAAAACCTCAGGAGAAGACAAAGAGATTGAAAATGGGTCAGATCAGACCCGGGGTTCCAGAGAAAAGTACAGCCCAATTCAGATAAGGTACGTACTTCTGGATTGCGGGATAACCAGAATCAGGCCCTAGGATGCCCACGGTTCCAGCCCCCCTTTTTCCCGCTGCCTGACCCACAGCTGGCCTGCTGTGGTCTGGATCGGGCAGCGGGGACCCCCTGACCAGGCCCTGGCCCTGGGGGGGGGGGGATCCTAAGGCTCGATCGCCGTTCTGTGCTGCTTATTCCACCTTTGAGATGGAATAAGCAGCATGCCCCCACGGGCCCGGCAGGACATAGAGGTCTGTGGCCTGAATCGGCCCTGTATGTCCTGCCGGGCTGACCAGCCCCTGCTCCACACCGAACCCTCCCCCTCCTGTCCCCCGCCAGCTCTCCCTGTCCTGATGCTCAGGCCGTATGGGGAGAGCCAGAGGGGTAATCAGGCGTGGACGGCTTGCGGGTTGCAGAATTGGGCCTTAAGTCCCCTAAAATAATAGTCCAATCTGTTTCTATGGGAGATGGCATTACTTCTGCAGCACAGAAACACCGTTCTGCGTAATATCGATAGCATATATTAATTGCTTTGTAAATAAGTTCCATTGTTCTATGTATAACAGCTCGTTGTAATGTACATCGCTTTGTCCCGGTGAAAAGCAGTAGAAAAAAATCAGTCAAATAAAATAAAATAAATTCATAGAGTGAAACACAGCACTTAGAGAATTGCTCCTTTTAAACTGCCTCTCTCTTCTCAACTCTTCCCAAGCCCCAAACTGCTGCCACCCTCCTAAAAAATACCCCATGCAACTGCCCCTGCAACTCCACCATGGCCCTGCAGACTGCCCCTACCCAAAAACTACTTCTTGCAACTGCCCTACCACCTCACAAGCTTCCCTAACCCCTAAATATTATCCTTTACCAGTATCACCATCCCCAAAAACTACCTCTCGCAACCGAGCCACCATCCTATCTTCCCCAGCCCTCAAAAATACCTCCTACAACTGTCCCCCACCCCAAAAAATAATCCAACTACTCTATCACCACCCCCCAAAAATACCCCTGCAACTAAATCACCACTCTGAACTGTCCTACCTCCAAAAAATACTCCTTATCTGCCTCCCTCCAAAATCTATCCCCCATAATTACCCCACTATTCTATAAATTTCCTCTATCACCAAAATATGCTCCCTGCAACTGCTCTACCACTCCAGAGTCTGTCCCATCTGTAAAAACTATCCTCTGCATCTACCTTACCACCCTGCAAACTGCCCCAGCCTCTAAAATACCCTAACTTTCCCTCTACCCCCAAACTGCACCCACACCACAAAAATACACCTGCAACTGCCCCACCACCAAAATCTCCCCCCACAACATCCCCACGCCCCCAAACTACTGCCATGCAACTACCTCATCCCCAAAAGTGACCCACCAAAATAACTCACATCTCTCAACTTTCTCCATGCAACACATGCACAATTTTTCAGTCAATAAAACACATACGCAGATATATACACACAGGGATCCAAATAATTCTTACCTGTGATTTGCTACATTTTAAGTTATTCAGATGTATATTTATTTTTTTTTGTTAATTCTACTGTGAAGGCTATTGGTTGCTATGTGTATGCTAGCTAATATCTGTTGCCATGGGCAGAACTATATTAAAGCACTGGCAAACTACGTACATACATAGGGTTCAAAGTTTAGGGGGGCCTTTCAGATGTAATCGGGACTTGAGAGGTTAGGATTGACAACTGCCTATCTTTTTTCAGGATTGTACTGATTTTTATGTTAATGCCCCGATGCTGGAAGCATGGCTAATGTGTCTGGACATTTTTTCAGAGTTTAAAACCTCTACCTGCAGTTCTCTAATCCTACGACATCTGAATGAGCCTGCCTTTTCTGTTTCCACTGTAACTAGCAGCAGAAACTGTGGATAGAATCCAGCTAATGGGAAGCCATTGGATGTGGAAATAGCAGAAGCCCACTCTAGGTAAGAGACTGTGCCATTGGAATCCAGCCAATATGAAGGCTGTGGGGGTAGAACGGGAGGAGGTGAGCTAGGATTAGTTTCTCTGCTGTCCAACTGAACTTTCTGCATATGGTAGGAGATGGAGAAGAAATGAAGGCCCCCTCCCCCCCCAAAAAAAATGCCTCAAAGCATTTCTATGGCAAAAGAAAGTCCAACAGCTGCAACAAAGTCACACTAATTCACAGTAATATAGCAACACAGATATAAAAGAACATGCACAGAATTTTCAACACGTCCACACACATACAGACACACACATGCAAGCATTCACGCGCACACCTGAAAGCATGCACTGACATACATGCAATGATGAACAGAGAGCGGAGAAGGTGCACAGCCGTAAAACAAAAATGTCCTCAAAAGACAATTTTACTGGAGGGACCTCAATCGGCTGAGTTTCGTCAAACATGCCTGCATCAGGGGTCTACAAATAATGTCATAAAAGAAGGGAAATGTAAATAATCATAAATATACGAACCCCTCACTTGGTTTGCAGCCTGTCATGCTGTGAGGGCTTGCATGCATCAGTAATACTGAGAGTTAAGCTATCAGTAGCTTAACTATTGGCAGGGTATTCCATGATGACAGGTCTCAGCTGAAGTGCCAGACTAGGACAAACCACCCAATTTGAGCAGCAGCAGAATGGGAGGGTGTTGGCAGTGATAGATCACATTTTGTGACAATGGCAACACTAGCATTACCTGCATGGAAGAAAGTCCTGGCAATCTACTTCGGTCTTGCCATGAAAACCCAATGAATAGTCACAACAATACAAATTGCACGATAGTGCTAGAAGATGACACCTGAGACCCCCAGATTGGAAGGCACTCAACTGGCTACTGGGGATAAGCTGAAGACTTTTCAGAGTAAAGCCAGCATTTATGATGTGGTTGGATCAAAGCCCTTGGGACGTCTGACTGCTGAAGTACCTGCACATGAAAACCCAATGGATAGTTACAACAAAACAAATTGTGCTATAGTGCTGGAAGATGAGACCCCCAGGTCGGAAGGCACTCAACTAGCTACTGGGGAGGAGCTGAAGACTTCTCAGAGTAAAGCCAGCATTTATGATGTGGTTGGATCAAAGCCCTCGGGACATCTGACTGCTGATGTAGCTGCGCATGAAATGAGAGTCAGAAGCTGTAAAGATGTCTTACGCATTGGAACATGGAACGTACGAAGCATGAACCAAGGGGAATTGGAGGTGGTCAAGAATGAAATGGAACATGTACAACTTGATCTGTTGGGTGTCAGCGAACTGAAATTTACTGGCATCAGGCACTTTGCATCAGATGATCACATGGTCTACTATGCTGGAAATGAAAGAGAAAGAAGAAATGGTGTTGCATTTATAATAAAGAAGAAACTCGCAAGAACTGTAATGAAATACAATGCAGTCAGCGAACGCTTAATCTCTAGTCGTCTACGAGGAATGCCTATCAACACAACTATAATTCAAGTATATGCCCCAACAACAGCTGCAGAAGAGAATGAAATTGAAGAGTTCTATGAACAAGTACAAGCTGAAATTGACAGAACATGCAAACAGGATATCCTGATAGTCATGGGTGACTGGAACGCAAATGTTGGCAACAAAGAAGAAGGCAAAGTAGTTGGAAAATATGGACTTGACAACAGAAATGAAGCTGGAGAAAGACTGATAGAATTCTGCAAGACCAACGATCTATTCATCTCAAATACCTTCTTCCATCAACACAAGCAGCGACTGTACACAGGGACTTCACCCAATGGATTGTATAAAAATCAAATTGACTACATCTGTGGACGTCAACGATGGAAAAGCTCTATAACATCAACAAAGACAAAACCTGGAGCTGACTGTGGTACAGATCATCAACTACTAGTATGCAAACTCAAGCTAAAGTTGAAAAAAAGCAAACCACTCAAGAATGCATCAAAATATGACCTTGAGAATATACCACTGGAATTTAAAGACTGCCTGCAAAATCGATTTGCTGCTTTAGATACAAATGACAGAGCTCCAGAAGAGTTATGGAATGACATCAAGAAGGTTGTGTTGGAAGAAAGCGAGAAGTCTCCACAAAAGGTGAAAAACCAAAAATGGCCAAAATGGATGACAGAAGAAACTCTGAAAATTGCCCAGAAATGCAGAGAAGCTAAAAGCCAGAGGAGAAAGAAAGACAATAACAGAACTCAACAGAGATTTCCAACGTGCAGCAAGACAGGACAAGGAAAAGTACTACAATGACACATGCAAGGAAATAGAAGCAGAAACTATTAGAGGAAGAACAAGATCGGCTTTCCTAAAGCTACGAGAGTTAAAGAAAAAGTTCCAGCCTCGAATTGGAATGTTACAAGATGCTCAAGGTTCTATGTTGAATGATGCTGAGAAGATCAAGAAAAGATGGAAGGAATATACAGAGTTTTTATATGATAAAGATCAAGTGGACCAACAGCCATTTCAACCTGTACCTTATGATCGGGAACCACTGGTGATGAAAGAAGAAGTTAAAGCAGCATTGAAAGCCTTATCAAAGGCATTGATAGCATTCCCATAGAAGTATTACAGCAATCTGATGCAGCTGTTACCGTACTTACAAGGCTCTGCCAAGAAATATGGAAGACAACATCATGGCCAACTGACTGGAAAAGATCTGTGTTTATACCAATACTAAAGAAAGGTGATCCAACTGACTGTGGAAATTATTGCACAATCGCTCTGATCCCACATGCCAGCAAGATTCTACTGAAGATTATTCAAAAGAGACTACAACCATACCTGGAACAAGAACTACCTGAAGTGCAAGCAGGGTTCAGGAAAGGGCGAGGAACGAGAGACATCATTGCGGATGTGAGATGGATCCTTGAAAAGACTAAAGAATACCAAAAGGATATCAAATTTGTGCTTTATCGACTATAGCAAGGCTTTTGACTGTGTAAACCATGAGAAACTCTGGGCCACATTAAGAAGCATGGGTATACCAGAAGACCTGATCGTACTTTTGCACAATCTGTACATTGATCAAGAAGCAGCAGTTTGAATGGAACAAGGAGAAACAGAATGGTTTAAAATAAGCAAAGGTGTAAGACAAGGCTGCATACTTTCCCCCTACCTGTTTAATTTATATGCAGAACAAATTATCAGAGAAGCAGTATTGTATGAAGACAACAGAGGTGTGAAGTTTGGTGGAAGACTCATCAACAACCTTCGCTATGCTGATGATACCACATTACTGGCTGAAAGTGAAGATGATCTGAAACATTTGCTTCTCACAATTAAAGAACATAGTCTCAAAATGGGCCTTCACCTTAATGTAAAGAAGACAAAGATCATGACAACTGGCATAATCAACAGGTTCATCATTGAAGGAGAAGAAATTGAAATCGTGAATAACTTTAACCTGCTTGGATCAACTATAAAGAAGCAACAAGCAGTCAAGAAATCAGACGACGCATTGCTCTTGGCAGAATGGCTATGAAAGACCTAGATAAGATTCTCAAGAGCAGAGATGGATGTGAAAGCTGGACAGTGAAAAATATAGACAGGAAGAAAATTGATGCCTTTGAATTATGGTGCTGGCGGCCAATACTGTGTATACCATGGACTGCCCGAAGAACAATCCAGTCGGTACTAGAGGAGATCAAACCTAAGATTTCTTTAGAAGCTCAGATGACAAGACTTCGACTTTCATACTTTGGACACATCATGCGAAGAGAGAGATCATTAGAGAAAGACATCATGCTTGGCAAGATAGAAGGTCAGCGCAAAAGAGGAAGGCCAGCAATGAGATGGATCGAAACAATAACAGCAGCTATGGGTACCAGTCTGTCAACAATGAGCCGCCTGACTCAAGACCGAACACAATTTAGAATAGCTATCCAGAGGGTCGCCATGAGTCGACTCCGACTCGACGGCACTTAACAACAACAACAACAACATATGGATGCGAAGAGTGGACAGTGAAATCGATGTCTCAAATTATAGTGCTAGCAAAGAATACTGTGTAAACCATGGACTGCCCAAAAAACATGCCAGGCAATACTAGATAGAAGAGATCAAACCTAAGTTTTCTTTAGAAGCTCAGATGACAAAACTTCGACTTTCATATTTTTGACACATCATGAGAAGAGAGAGATCATTAGAGACAGACAACATGCTTGGCAAGGTTGCAGGTCAGTGCAAAAGAAGGCGGCTAGCAATGAGATGGATCTGAACAATAACTGCAGCTATGGATGCCGTTCTATCAACTATGAGCCACCTGACTGGAGACCGATCATAATTTAGGACAACTATGCAGAGGGTCGCCATGAGTCGATACTGATTCAACAACTTAACAACAACATAACATAAAAACATTAATTAATGAATATACACAAATCAAAAAGACAGGCATAAAGACTAAAATGACTGTAAAAAATCATATACTACTGTAACTGCTACTACTACTGAACATTTGTATAGCACTACAAGACATACGCAGCACTGAACAGACACATGTAAAAGACAGTCCCTGATCATCAGAGCTTACAATCTAGTCAAGACAGAAAACACAGTAGCTGTAGACATAGGATACATCTAGGAAGAATGTTTGGGAAATACGAAGGAGATCAGTTGAGTCAAGATCCGAAAGCGGCATATAGAGAACATGTTTGTGTAAACAGTAATTTGAAAGTGTGCTAGAAAAAATATGAAGTATATAAAGACATGATAAGAATTATATGGATACTAAGGGGATCCTTTTAAAAGTTCTAGTTGTGGTTTTGGACATCTGGAGGCGTGCACATGGATATCAAAATCACAGTTCCCCTTGTTCATATTGTTATAGCTGTGCATGTTAAGTCTAGTTAAGTTAGCTACTGTGTTCCATGTACTTTAAATTGTTATCTGTAAACCACTTTGACAATTTGATAAGGTGCTATATAAAACCAGCTAAATAAATAAATATGTAGACGCCTTCATAGACATCCATATCGGGCTCATCCAGGTTTCTGAAATTGTGCCTGAACTTGCACGTGCCTGCTTTTCTTTTCAGATGTTCTGGCTTTGACATCTCAGATTGCACTTGGACGTCCCGGTGTAAAATGTGCCTTTACACTGTAATAAAAGACTAAAATATTTGTATGGATAAAGGAATTTGAAAGAATGAACATTGCAAAACCAACCTTCAAAGGGCAACTTAAAACCAATAAGAAGAAGTGCTGTGACTTGAGAAAAACTCTATAATAAATCTGTCAAAAAAGCGTTATTCAAGTCACAGCACTTCTACTTATCCGTGCAAATATTTCCGTTTTTTATTACGGTTTAAAGGCACATTTTACAAAGGACCTCCAAGTGCAATCTGGGACGTCAAAGCCAGAACGTCTGAAAAAAAGCAAGCAAATGCAAGTTCAGGCACGATTTCACAAACGTGGACGTGCCCGAAATAGAAGTCTATGGAGATGCCTACATAGAATTCCCCAAAAGAGCATTTCAGAATGGGAATGTCTAATAGCATAATGATTAGAGTAGTGGGTTAGGAGCAGGGTAGTCAGCCTTCATATCCCACTGTGGGTCTTTGTGATTTAGTCTAGTCATTTAACCCTCTACAATCTCTAGATATTTTAAGGTGAAAACAAGCACTTTCCTGATGCCTATTTGTGCCTGAAGCAGGTCTAAACATGGACATGCCTACAGACATCCCCGACATTTCTGAAATTGAACCGGGATGTGTAAGTCCATTGCACCTCCCTAGACACACCTTCACAACACCGCCTGTCTATTTGGATGTCCCCACGCTCGTGGGGTCTTAAAAGCCATTTGCAAAATGGCTCTGGAGAGATCTCTGTGATTTGGACATGCATGTGTACATCTTCAGACATCCAAATCACAACTAAGACTTTTCAAATGACCCCCCTTAGTGTCCATATAATTCTTAATCATGTTTTTATACAGAGAAAAGCCACCAACATGGTAAAGGAAATGGAAGGATTCCTCTATGAGGAAAGTCTTAAAAAGTTAGAGCTCTTCAACTTGGAAAAGCGACAGCTGAGGGGAGATATGATAGAGGTCTAAAAATAAATGAATGGAGTGGAACGGGTAAACGTAAATAGGTTGTTTACCCCATCAAAAATTAGATAGACTAAGGGACACGCAATAAAGCTACAATGTAACCCATTTAAGAGTAATAAGATGAAATATTTTTTCGCTCAATTCGTAATCAAACTCTGAAATTTATTACTGGAGGACGTAGTAAAAGCTGTTAGTGTAGTTGGGGTTTAAAAAAGGTTTGTACAAGTTCCTGGAGGAAAGGTCAATAAACCATTATTAAAGAGCACCCAGGAAATTCACTGCTTATCCCAGGACAAGCATTGTGGAACCTTAGTACCTTTTTGGGAATCTGCCAGGTACTTGTGACCTTGATTGGCCACTGTTGGAAACAGGATACTGGGCTTGATGGACTTGGTCTGACCCAGTATGGCCTTTTTTCTGTTCTTATATACGTTGTATGTTTTCTAGCATACTTTCAAACTACTACTACTAGTTTTTTATATCCATTTTAGTCTTTATGCTTGTCTTTTTGATTTGTGTATGTTTATTAATTAATATTTTTATGTTTATGATTATTTATATTTCCCTTCGTTTATGATCTTATTTGTAGACCCCTGACGCAGGTATGTTTGCCAAAACTCAGCTGAGTTGGGTCCCTTCAATAAAATCTCTTCTGAGGACATTTTTGCTTTACGGTTGCGGTCCTTCTCCACTCTCTGTTTGTTTTTATTTGGACTAGTCCAACGCAGAGATTTTCCTTCTCCTTTGTTTTATATACATGCAATGACAACACAAACGCATTATAACAATGTACACGTCAATTCAGACCCCTGGACCTCTAGGAGGACCTCTAACAAATGCCCACTCACACCACAGTGTGCAGATAAAAATCAGTTTTATTGATTCAATGCAAGTAAACCTACTTAATGACGCCAGCTTTGCTTTTTCAGACTGGCTTCTTCAGAGTTCCTACACATCTTTACTTCAGAACACAACACCTGCCACCGTTTATAACCCATTACAGATAATATATATTCTGGCTGTCCAGTTCTCACTCACGCACACATCTTAAACAATGAAGCAGCTGGGCACATTTTTCACACCAGCATGGCATATTATTGAGCCATTAGTGTCCTGGTGGTTCACTGCAACTCCCAACCTGGGCTCCTTCACAGCCTCGCTACAGGAGCTTAGTTCTCCATAATTAAGTTAACAAGAAAATCCAGTCTAGCCCCTCTGCTGGCTGACTCCTGGAGTTTCTTTCTTATCCCCCAGCACCCAGAACCATACCAAGCTAGAAATGCACTGTGTAAACTCACAAACCTGGAACCCCCCCAGCCTTCTGCGTGCAGGACCTCGCTCTTGTTGGGCTTCCTGGGAGCAGAGATGACATTAATGCCCTTTCCGTAGTTGCAACTAAGCGCACTTGCACAGCCCTTGGTACAGCCCTGCCACCAGTTACTGAAGCAACAAACACACTTTCCCCTTAGCCCGCTTCTCACACACAAGTCGGTCACTGGTGTTTCTACCAACAAAAGCCCACAGCTCGACGTAGAAAAGTATGCTGACATCAGACCAGGCAA
Organism: Ichthyophis bannanicus; assembly: GCA_033557465.1. Classification (NCBI taxonomy): domain Eukaryota; kingdom Metazoa; phylum Chordata; class Amphibia; order Gymnophiona; family Ichthyophiidae; genus Ichthyophis; species Ichthyophis bannanicus. Next base: position 617,480,582 of record CM066031.1, on the reverse strand, counting down.
TAGCACAGTCTTTGCACTGAATTTTCTGTGCTACTGTGGACAGAGAAGGCAGGAAGGAATCTAACATGAGCATAAATAATGTATTCATGGCAGCAGCCCGCTCATTTACATCTATTGAACCAGATGGTAACTATGCCGCACAGATGCAGAGAAGTGCGCAGAAGACCAGAAGGCTGAAGCGTTAAGGGTTAGCTCACAGGTCTGAGGTCAGTGCTGGTGAGGAATTTATGCCTGTTTCTTCAGCACACCACACCCACAACTTTCTTCTGGCTTTGCTGAAGAGAGTGCTGAAAGAAGCCGGCAGGGGAAGTGTGCTGAAACAATGCTATGTGCATATGCTGGATTGCTATTTGATGTATAAAGGGCAATATAGTGAGCAGAAGTTCTTCTCTGAATAATATCTATGTTTATGCGCCAGACAGCAATCCAGTACATGTGCGCAAGTACCAAATTCTTTTTCGCAACTCTACAACTCTAGCCACCTTAATGAGCAGACCAAATGGACCCTGCTGGTCTTTATCTGCTGCCATTTACTATGAGGACTATTTCAATCTGAACGTCCCAGGCTTCTGTGCATTCCGGTCAGAACCGGACGCACAGAGGTAGACACGATTCTGATCCCGCGGGGCACGTATAGTCCCTGCGGGATCAGAATTGTGTCTAAGCCTGTACGTGCAGGCTGGGACCCGATTCCGGTTGGCCTGCACATACAGGCTCCTGCCCGCTAACTCAGTCAGGCCCTAAATGGAGCCGTGGCGTCATGGTGTCTGGTTGTCATGGCACCGCAGCTCCATTCAGGAGCCACAATCCCTGACTGCTGCTGACTTTCTTCATTCCCTGCAGCCCGACCCCCGATCTGGCCTCCCATTGCCAGGGTTGGGCTGGGGGAATCTCCTGCACCTCCTCCACTGTTTCCTCCGGGGTGGAATAAGCCCCCCGTCCCATCTAGTCTGCCGGCCCTGGACGTACAGGGCCGACTTCAGAATCGGCCCTGTACGTCCGGGGCCGCAGACCGCTCACTGCCCGCCGTAACTCTGTCTCCGCCCCGCCCCCTTCTAGCCTCCCCGTACAACCTCTGTACGGAAAGGCTTTGGATGGGGATGGCAGAGGGGGCTTCAAGGTTCAGAATAGACCCATATGTTACTATGTTCTGTGTACAGTATATAGGTCACATGTGCCTGGTTTGCTTTCCCTGTTTAGCAGCGACCTCATGCACCAGCTCATATGCATGCTGTTTATTTACTAACCACCAAACCCCCCCCTTTATTTCTAAAATCCCCTCACCTAATACATTTTTGTCGGAACTGTTACTATAAGGAAAACCTCTTGAGGTACCATGTTCCTTTTTTCTCATTTTTACGAGCCAAATACCAGCTCTACCTGTGTAAAATCACCATAAGAAAAGTGCTAAAAGCAAACCCCTTAAACTAAACAAGGTTGTAAATGTTTAACCAGTTTGCAATAGAGAAGTATCAACTTATCTAGAAATCCGGTTCTGGAACCCAGACATTGTGTTATATTGAAGGTACATCTCCCTTCCACAATCTCCACTATCGGGGCCGCTTAAAAGCACTTCCGCTCCGTCTCCTAACTCTCGATTCTCAGCATACAAACAAAAGTGTAGTGCTACATAGCGCCATGTTTCAGGCCTGGTCCATTTCCTGGCCCTTCATCAGGCATTTCCTTTGCTGTTTATTTACAGCATTGCTGAGCCACACTTCTGTGCTAAACCTGCTTAGGAAACCCTGTGCTAGAGTTTAATGCTAGGCTCTAGCGCAGGGTTTCTGCATCGAGCTGCCCGTCTGGCTTCTTCACAGACTGGATCTCTTATCTTCCAGTACCTAGTGAAGCAAACACCCCTTCCCCCAGCCTGCCTTTCGCACAAGCTAGTCATTGGTGTTTTTCTCTTAGCTTCCTGTGCTACATACAAACAAATCCCCAGTCCACCTCTCACACAGACCGGCCACTCTTAAGCTGCCCCTTCACCACTTTCACAGGGTTAAAACATAAGGCTTGCCTTATCTTAAGGCCATTCACACCACTGGGTCACTCAGTATGGTGGATGTTGATTGGCACATCCCTGCTACGGTGCATCTAGAAGTAAGGAGATCCTGGATTCTCTACAGGGAGAACTATTCCAGCAACTGGTAACAGACCCCACATGTGAAGGGGCCATACTGGACCTGGTGGTTATGAATGGGGAGAGTGTTTCAGATATTATAGTGGGTGATCATCTAGCATCCAGTGGAGGAGTGGCCTAGTGGTTAGGGCAAGATACTTCAGGCTGGAAGGTCGGGGGTTCAAATCCCACTAGAGCAGTGTTTTTCAACCTTTTTTGTGCAAAGGCACACTTTTTTCATGAAAAAATTCACGAGGCACACCACTATTAGAAAATGTTAAAAAAATTTACCTCTGTGCCTATATTGACTATATATAAAGTAATTCTCTTGAATAGGAATCAAACACAAATAAATTATTTTATAATTACTTTATTATGAAATAATAAAGTATTTTATAATTGTTCATATTTCTGTTTACTTACTCAGTGCGAAACCTGGGCCTGTTTGGCTGAACACAAAGCTGATATTCTGGCAGGAATCGAAGAAAGACACACACGTAGCTCTTCGTCAACAGCTCTCAGTCTCTCTCTGTCTTTAGTTTTTATAGCAATCAGGCTTGAAAAGCTCATCTCACACAGATATGTAGTGGAAAATGGGAGCAATGTCAAAATAGCTTTGTTTGCCAGAACGGGGAACTCCTTGGCAGTATCCAACCAAAAACTGTCCAAAGGTAGATCAGCAAATCTTAGCTTGAAACCACGATTTTGTCTCAGTTCAGTTAGTTCCTCCTGCTCCTGTAAAGTCATGTCCTTTCCACCAACTGATGCTGAGCTATAAGGGTCCCTAACCCAGTCAAGGCATTCAGTGGAGACTGAAGAGAAATAACATGACAACTTCTCCTCGAGAGTTTTTAAATGTTTAACTATTATCTCACCCAGTGCAGCAGTGTGAACACCTTGCCATTGCTTGGTGAGTGTGAACATTTCAAGATTGCCACTTTCCACGTGTTGATTCCAGAGTTGCACCTTTGAATGGAATCCATTTATTTTATCTGTACTTGTAAGCAGATTTTCATTTCGGCCTAGCATTCGTGTGTTCAGCTCATTCAGATGATGAAAAATATCTGCCAGGTATGCCAGCCTTGCACACCACTCATCACTTGTAAGCAGCTTTTCGTAATCTGACCTCTCATTTGTCAGAAACACTTTAAGTTCCTCCCGCAGCTCATACACACGAACCAAGACCTTGCCACGCAACAACCACCGGACCTCCGTATGAAACAGCAAGGTTTTATGCTTCGCTCCCATCTCCTCACACAAAGCTGCAAACATGCGACTTTTCACGGGTCGTGACTTTACAAAGTTTACCATGCACACAACATCATCCAACACAGGAACTAGGTCTGCTGGTAAAGTCTTGGCTACGAGGGCCTCACGGTGTAAAAAACAATGCGTAACAATCACATCTGGATTTCTTTCCTTCACTCTGCTTACAAAGCCTTTGGTGCGCCCGACCATGGCTGCAGCTCCATCGGTGCAGACACTTGTGCAGTTTTCCCACTTAAGTCCTCCTTGTTCAAGGTATTCTGATGTGACCCAAAAAATTTCTTCTCCTGTTGTTTTTTCTGGCAATGCCTTGCAAAAAAAGAAGTTTTCTCTAATTGCATCACCATCCACAAAACGCACATTGGCCAAGAGTTGAGCATGTCCACTGATATCAGTAGACTCGTCAAGTTGCAATGCAAATTTCTCACTGATATGGATCTTTTCCAAAACCACACTTTCTATGTCTGCAGACATGTCATTAATACGTCTGGAAATTGTGTTGTCTGAGAGAGGGACTTTGTCTATTTCCTTAGCTGCTTCAGGTCCGAGCATCTCCTCTACCATAGCTTTGCAGGCGGGAAGTATTAATGTCTCTGCCACAGTGTGCGACTTTTTTGACTTGGCTATAAGTTCCTGATATGAATAAATGAATTGCTCCACTCCAACTTATTGCTAAATATAAAATCTTTATAGGAATGTTCCTCATTCAACTTATCATGCCCTATTTGTAGTCTCAGATTCACACGGCACTGATTATCATGAGATTCAATGAAAATCAACGTGCCCAAAAACATCAATGACTACTGGGCTTTTTTTTTTTTTGTATAATGCTGATACAACCCTTCTGTGCTTATCTTCCCTTATGAAAAAAATATATATATCTTTGTTAAAATATGTTTTCAAGATGCCATTTCTCTTTGTTGATTATCACTGTGTTGATTTTTTACAGATAAATATATATATACTCATATTGATAAACTTATCTTTTTTGTGTTGATTCTTCTTATGCTTGAGAATGCTAAGTCTTCTCTTAGCGATAAGCACTGATTTATCTGTACTCTCAACGCTCCATTTGGCGCCTATGCGTTTCACTCCCTGATTAGGAGTTTCCTCAGGAGATCTATATATGAGCAAAAATAGCATTATAGATAACGGAGCCAAAATCCACTGAAATTAGCTAGTTGTGTTACAATGCCTAATGCGAACGTGCTGACCCTGAAACTTATAAAACATATATCACAAAACTAAGTTAAAAAGCTAGTTAACTGTTCAAACCTGTTCTTTTGTGTTAATATCACCTCTTTGTTAACTGCTGCCCACGTCTCTCTGTGTTTTTCGAAGCAAAAAACGCCGCGCATGCGGATTTCTCTCCACTGCCTCCTTTTAAAGTGCTCAGCTGTTCCTCCTAGATCAGAAATCATTTACACACTTGCCATTCTATACACGCATTTAAACCTAAAGGCTGAACTGTATTTAAGGTGAAGATCCAGCGTTGTTCATAGAACAATAAAGTTTCATCCAGTGTTTTGCCTTTTTTAGATTTATTAATATGGTCAATACAAAAACAGCGGAGTTGTAAAAATTCATGATTCAGTTCTATACAATGTTGTACTAGAGGTGCCGTCATGATTTTATTTTTCAACCGGCTCTTGTGTTCTTGTATCCGGACCCTGAAACTACGGCTGGTCTTTCCAATGTATAATTTTTCACAAGGACATTTAATTGCATAAATCACTGATGTAGTGTTGCATGTCGTAGTTTTTTTGAGTACGTATTTTTTATCGGCATGAGTGAACTCTGAAATTTCCTCTGTTATCTGGCAAATAGTGCATTGTCCACATGCTGCGTGACCAGCAGGTTTTGAATCTTCTATTGGCATGCATAAAGAAGGTGTTTTTACTGGACTCAATTGTTCTTTAAAGTTGTTGTTTCTTTGCCAGACACATCTGATGGTGTTCTCTGTTAACCCAGGAACTGTTCTCAATATGTGTAGATTCTTTGTGACTAGCCTTTGAATACGGTAACTGAGAGGAGAATATCTTGTAACTAAATTGACGCTGTCATCCAACTTATTTCTTCTGGTAGGACATACCAACCAAGTTCTATCATTGTTCAGAGCTCTTTTATACGCTTGTGTTACAATACGTTCAGGATAGCCTCTATCGATGAAATCTTTGAACAGTTGTTTTGATTTATTTTTAAAGTCAGACTTGTCCGAACAATTACGTCGAAATCTTAAAAATTGTGAAAAAGGGAGACTGTTTTTTAATTTCTTTGGATGTGCACTAGAATAATGTAAAAAAGTATTTCTAGTTGTGGGTTTTCTGTATATAGTAGTTTCCCATTTTGTCTGTCCTTTGATTACTATCAAATCCAGAAATGTGATTGATTGTGAAGCTATAGTATGGGTAAACTTGATGGCCGTATTGCATCCATTTAACCAGGTTACAAATGCCTCTGCTGCTTCAATTGATCCTTTCCAAAGTGTGAAAATGTCATCTATAAAGCGCATCCATAATATAATTTGTGAAGCCCATGGGGATGCTTGCAACCATTCTCGCTCAAAATCCCCCATGAATAGATTTGCTATAGATGGGGCACACGAGGCCCCCATTGCAATGCCTGATGTTTGTAAATATATACTTTTCTCAAAATGAAAAAAATTTTTTTGTATGACCAATTTAGACAAGTCCGTAAGAAATGTGAGATGAGTGTCAGACAAGTCTTTTCGACTACGTAATGATTTTTCCACTGTATTAAGAGCTTCTTGCTGAGGTATACTAGTATAGAGCGCCGTGATGTCTAAGGTCATAAATAATATGTCTGTCTCCAACGCCCTTGAATTATGCTGTTCTAATTTCTCTATAAAGTGGGAAGTGTCTCGAAGGTATGATGGAATTTCCTTCAATAAAGGTCTCAAAAAACTATCGAGATAAACGGAGAGTGGTTCCAAGATGGATCCCCTTGTCGACACTATCGGTCTACCCGGTGGTTTTGACAGGCTTTTATGTATTTTCGGGACTAGATATAACTGAGCTATAGCTGGAGCTTTGATGTTTAAAAAAATCATCTCTTTCTTAGAGATCAATTTTTGTTGAAGAGCTGTTGTTGTTAAATCTTTGATGGCATTTCGTACTTCTTGAGTAGGGTCTATTTGCAGCTCTTGATAAACCTGGATATCTGATAATTGGCTGGCTGCCTCTCGTAAATAATCCCTTTTGTTCTGAATGACTATAGCACCACCTTTGTCAGCTCTAGAAATGACGATGTCATTCCGTTGCTTCAATTCTCTCCATGATTTCCTCTCATTTTTCGTTAATACATTATGTGTTAATCTGTGTTGATCTTCAAGCTGTGAAAGATCTTTTAAAATGACTTCTTTGAAAGTGTGTATAGCCGGAATTAGTGGACCAGGAGGGACCCATGTCGATTTTAATGGAAGAGGTATCCTATATGCAGAAGAAATAAGTTGGATGACAGCGTCAATTTAGTTACAAGATATTCTCCTCTCAGTTACCGTATTCAAAGGCTAGTCACAAAGAATCTACACATATTGAGAACAGTTCCTGGGTTAACAGAGAACACCATCAGATGTGTCTGGCAAAGAAACAACAACTTTAAAGAACAATTGAGTCCAGTAAAAACACCTTCTTTATGCATGCCAATAGAAGATTCAAAACCTGCTGGTCACGCAGCATGTGGACAATGCACTATTTGCCAGATAACAGAGGAAATTTCAGAGTTCACTCATGCCGATAAAAAATACGTACTCAAAAAAACTACGACATGCAACACTACATCAGTGATTTATGCAATTAAATGTCCTTGTGAAAAATTATACATTGGAAAGACCAGCCGTAGTTTCAGGGTCCGGATACAAGAACACAAGAGCCGGTTGAAAAATAAAATCATGACGGCACCTCTAGTACAACATTGTATAGAACTGAATCATGAATTTTTACAACTCCGCTGTTTTTGTATTGACCATATTAATAAATCTAAAAAAGGCAAAACACTGGATGAAACTTTATTGTTCTATGAACAACGCTGGATCTTCACCTTAAATACAGTTCAGCCTTTAGGTTTAAATGCGTGTATAGAATGGCAAGTGTGTAAATGATTTCTGATCTAGGAGGAACAGCTGAGCACTTTAAAAGGAGGCAGTGGAGAGAAATCCGCATGCGCGGCGTTTTTTGCTTCGAAAAACACAGAGAGACGTGGGCAGCAGTTAACAAAGAGGTGATATTAACACAAAAGAACAGGTTTGAACAGTTAACTAGCTTTTTAACTTAGTTTTGTGATATATGTTTTATAAGTTTCAGGGTCAGCACGTTCGCATTAGGCATTGTAACACAACTAGCTAATTTCAGTGGATTTTGGCTCCGTTATCTATAATGCTATTTTTGCTCATATATAGATCTCCTGAGGAAACTCCTAATCAGGGAGTGAAACGCATAGGCGCCAAATGGAGCGTTGAGAGTACAGATAAATCAGTGCTTATCGCTAAGAGAAGACTTAGCATTCTCAAGCATAAGAAGAATCAACACAAAAAAGATAAGTTTATCAATATGAGTATATATATATTTATCTGTAAAAAATCAACACAGTGATAATCAACAAAGAGAAATGGCATCTTGAAAACATATTTTAACAAAGATATATATTTTTTTCATAAGGGAAGATAAGCACAGAAGGGTTGTATCAGCATTATACAAAAAAAAAAAAAAAAAAAAAAAAGCCCAGTAGTCATTGATGTTTTTGGGCACGTTGATTTTCATTGAATCTCATGATAATCAGTGCCGTGTGAATCTGAGACTACAAATAGGGCATGATAAGTTGAATGAGGAACATTCCTATAAAGATTTTATATTTAGCAATAAGTTGGAGTGGAGCAATTCATTTATTCATATCAGGTATATATAGCTCCGAAAAGACCACAAACAATTTTTTGTATTTCTACAATGGAAGGTCCAGCCGGATGGAAAAATGTGTTGAGTTTTTCGTCTGATTTTATCACGTCACTCTGTCAAGAAAAAACGCCATTTTCAACTAATCACCAGACAGAAATAACGGATGGAACTATATGGGAAGCCCTTTTAAAGAAGCAAAGACAGATAGTCAGATCGGAACTTCATAGGCTGTCAATGATAGAATACGTTAATAGATGTCAAATTCCGAGGGGACTGAGAGTCTATAAGGAGCCTCGTCTATTTGCTACTGATTCAGAATTTGTGAACAAATGGAATTGCATTTTAAATAAATGTTCTTTGGACCTTATGGTCCTTATTGCAGAAAACACCAAGAAGGTACTTGAACAACATATCATAGAAGCAGATCAATTAGTTTCCAAACTTAAGAAAGCGGAGTCGGAAGACACGTTTAAACAGAAATGGGAAGAAATAACCAAACAATTGACAACATTACGACAAGAAGTAACTCGAGTCAAAATTAAAAAATTCAAAAGAGACCACGATGATTATACCAAGGGGTATGTATACCCTTGGATGAATCAAAACAGAAGACAAAAAACAAAAAAGAAAGTGACGTTTTCAGCATCCTCAGAGGACAATACTAGCACTGAATCCAATAGATCATCGACAGAGGATTTTTCAGAAGAGGCCTCAGACAAAAAGAAAAAGAAAAAAATTGTCACGAGAAACAGAACACGCGATTAGTTACAATACCAGGTCAACAATTAGACAACGATAATGACTCTATGGCAGTGATAAATATTTCTGATATTCCTCTTCCGAAAGATCAACTTCAAGTACTACAGAAAGGCTTGTCCTTTGTACCTGTTCTGATTCATGATCCGTTCCAGTTTCGGATAGATTTCGAGGCCTTTATCAGAAAACTTAATTTAAAGGGTTACTTTTATCAGAATCCGCTTCCAGAATCTATCCCTTCTGCATATAGGATACCTCTTCCATTAAAATCGACATGGGTCCCTCCTGGTCCACTAATTCCGGCTATACACACTTTCAAAGAAGTCATTTTAAAAGATCTTTCACAGCTTGAAGATCAACACAGATTAACACATAATGTATTAACGAAAAATGAGAGGAAATCATGGAGAGAATTGAAGCAACGGAATGACATCGTCATTTCTAGAGCTGACAAAGGTGGTGCTATAGTCATTCAGAACAAAAGGGATTATTTACGAGAGGCAGCCAGCCAATTATCAGATATCCAGGTTTATCAAGAGCTGCAAATAGACCCTACTCAAGAAGTACGAAATGCCATCAAAGATTTAACAACAACAGCTCTTCAACAAAAATTGATCTCTAAGAAAGAGATGATTTTTTTAAACATCAAAGCTCCAGCTATAGCTCAGTTATATCTAGTCCCGAAAATACATAAAAGCCTGTCAAAACCACCGGGTAGACCGATAGTGTCGACAAGGGGATCCATCTTGGAACCACTCTCCGTTTATCTCGATAGTTTTTTGAGACCTTTATTGAAGGAAATTCCATCATACCTTCGAGACACTTCCCACTTTATAGAGAAATTAGAACAGCATAATTCAAGGGCGTTGGAGACAGACATATTATTTATGACCTTAGACATCACGGCGCTCTATACTAGTATACCTCAGCAAGAAGCTCTTAATACAGTGGAAAAATCATTACGTAGTCGAAAAGACTTGTCTGACACTCATCTCACATTTCTTACGGACTTGTCTAAATTGGTCATACAAAAAAATTTTTTTCATTTTGAGAAAAGTATATATTTACAAACATCAGGCATTGCAATGGGGGCCTCGTGTGCCCCATCTATAGCAAATCTATTCATGGGGGATTTTGAGCGAGAATGGTTGCAAGCATCCCCATGGGCTTCACAAATTATATTATGGATGCGCTTTATAGATGACATTTTCACACTTTGGAAAGGATCAATTGAAGCAGCAGAGGCATTTGTAACCTGGTTAAATGGATGCAATACGGCCATCAAGTTTACCCATACTATAGCTTCACAATCAATCACATTTCTGGATTTGATAGTAATCAAAGGACAGACAAAATGGGAAACTACTATATACAGAAAACCCACAACTAGAAATACTTTTTTACATTATTCTAGTGCACATCCAAAGAAATTAAAAAACAGTCTCCCTTTTTCACAATTTTTAAGATTTCGACGTAATTGTTCGGACAAGTCTGACTTTAAAAATAAATCAAAACAACTGTTCAAAGATTTCATCGATAGAGGCTATCCTGAACGTATTGTAACACAAGCGTATAAAAGAGCTCTGAACAATGATAGAACTTGGTTGGTATGTCCTACCAGAAGAAATAAGTTGGATGACAGCGTCAATTTAGTTACAAGATATTCTCCTCTCAGTTACCGTATTCAAAGGCTAGTCACAAAGAATCTACACATATTGAGAACAGTTCCTGGGTTAACAGAGAACACCATCAGATGTGTCTGGCAAAGAAACAACAACTTTAAAGAACAATTGAGTCCAGTAAAAACACCTTCTTTATGCATGCCAATAGAAGATTCAAAACCTGCTGGTCACGCAGCATGTGGACAATGCACTATTTGCCAGATAACAGAGGAAATTTCAGAGTTCACTCATGCCGATAAAAAATACGTACTCAAAAAAACTACGACATGCAACACTACATCAGTGATTTATGCAATTAAATGTCCTTGTGAAAAATTATACATTGGAAAGACCAGCCGTAGTTTCAGGGTCCGGATACAAGAACACAAGAGCCGGTTGAAAAATAAAATCATGACGGCACCTCTAGTACAACATTGTATAGAACTGAATCATGAATTTTTACAACTCCGCTGTTTTTGTATTGACCATATTAATAAATCTAAAAAAGGCAAAACACTGGATGAAACTTTATTGTTCTATGAACAACGCTGGATCTTCACCTTAAATACAGTTCAGCCTTTAGGTTTAAATGCGTGTATAGAATGGCAAGTGTGTAAATGATTTCTGATCTAGGAGGAACAGCTGAGCACTTTAAAAGGAGGCAGTGGAGAGAAATCCGCATGCGCGGCGTTTTTTGCTTCGAAAAACACAGAGAGACGTGGGCAGCAGTTAACAAAGAGGTGATATTAACACAAAAGAACAGGTTTGAACAGTTAACTAGCTTTTTAACTTAGTTTTGTGATATATGTTTTATAAGTTTCAGGGTCAGCACGTTCGCATTAGGCATTGTAACACAACTAGCTAATTTCAGTGGATTTTGGCTCCGTTATCTATAATGCTATTTTTGCTCATATATAGATCTCCTGAGGAAACTCCTAATCAGGGAGTGAAACGCATAGGCGCCAAATGGAGCGTTGAGAGTACAGATAAATCAGTGCTTATCGCTAAGAGAAGACTTAGCATTCTCAAGCATAAGAAGAATCAACACAAAAAAGATAAGTTTATCAATATGAGTATATATATTTATCTGTAAAAAAATCAACACAGTGATAATCAACAAAGAGAAATGGCATCTTGAAAACATATTTTAACAAAGATATATATATTTTTTTCATAAGGGAAGATAAGCACAGAAGGGTTGTATCAGCATTATACAAAAAAAAAAAAAAAAAAAAGCCCAGTAGTCATTGATGTTTTTGGGCACGTTGATTTTCATTGAATCTCATGATAATCAGTGCCGTGTGAATCTGAGACTACAAATAGGGCATGATAAGTTGAATGAGGAACATTCCTATAAAGATTTTATATTTAGCAATAAGTTGGAGTGGAGCAATTCATTTATTCATATCAGGTATATATAGCTCCGAAAAGACCACAAACAATTTTTTGGCTATAAGTTCAGCAACTTGATAGCTAGCTTTAAGAGCTCTTTCATTTACCTTTGTGGTTTTTCTCATGAAAGTTGCCTGTTTCTCCGTGTTTTCACGCAGGCGAACAAAAAAGTCCGCATTCTTGTTTTGAAGCGAAGGGTGTTTCGTTTGGAGATGGCGTTTAAGTTTACTTGGGACCATAGCACTGTTAGATAGCTTTTCACCACACACCACACACAGTGGAGTTGGTTTCTTTGCATCTCCGGTGAAAGTAAATCCAAATGAAATATAGCTTTCGCTATATTGCCTTGTGCCAGAGAATTTCCTTGAGCTAACCATCTTTGCTTTCTTTTGATCCCCACTCATACTTGGGCTCTTATCTGGCTCCGAATTTTGTTCAGAATCCAGTTCTTTCCTTTTCAAAAATTTGTCCATCACTGCAGTATCTATTCCTGTCTCACTGTCACTCAGTACTTACTGCGCTTGTCTCCTCCAGATAGCCGCTGTCCGTCACACTCAGCACTCCATCCAGATCCATCAGTCAGCGCTCTTCTGCTCCTGTCTCCTCCAGATCCATCACTCAGCGCTCTTCTGTGCTGCGTCCGCGATAATCCTCCAGAGTCCAGATCCTTCGGTGCTCTTCTGCGCATCGGCGATCTACTGCGATGTCTTCTCCTGTCAGTGTAACAGTGACACCGGAGCTATTTATAGTCCGTAACATGCGCTTCGGCTCACAAATAGACCAATCATTAGAATCTAATGATTGGTCTATTTGTGAGCCGAGGCCACATGTTACGGATGAAATTGGAATTTTTCCCACGGCACACCAGACAATATCTCACAGCACACTAGTGTGCCACGGCACAGTGGTTGAAAAACGCTGCACTAGAGGACAGCAACCTTGGGCCGGAAGGACTGGGGTTTCTAGTCCCACAGGTGCTCCTTGTGGTCTTGGGCAAGCCACTTAACCCTCCATAGACCATGTTCCCTGTAAAATAGTTATCTCCAAGTTATAATGCCCTGTTCAATGTAATTTCAGTTTGTTCAATGTAAACTACACTGATGCAGAATAGCACGGTATATAAGAGAATGTAAATAAATAAATAAATAAATTACCGGATGGCGTGGTTCACAAGGGCTGAGACAGTACATTCAAAAGTAAGGGTCCTAGTCATTAGGAAAACATAACTTTGTCAAGTTGGATAATGCCTCAAGCAATCTGTTAGCTGGATGGAAACAGCTGAGGGATGTAGAAAAATAGTAGGCAAAACTGAAAGGGGGACATTTTAAGAACAACAAACCTTTTTGCTAGAAAAGTAAACAAATGTAAAAGGAATAGGGGTCACTATGGTTCTCAAAAGAAATAACTGAAAAGGTGAGGGAAAAGAGAGTGGTCTTCATAAGAGAAAGAGAGTCAAGAGATCACAGGAAGAGGAAGATAAGCATCAATATTTGGAAAAGCTAAGAGAAGTAGACAGGAAAGCAAAGATACAAACTGAATTAAAAATAGCTAATGCAATAAAATAGGGGATAAAATATTTTTCAGATATGCTAGTGACAGGAGGACATGTAAAAGTGGTATTGTCAGACTCAAGAGTGAAGGGGAAGAATATGTAGAAGGTGATGAGACAAATATTTCTGTACCGAGTTCACAGATTAAGGGCTGGGAGTAGGACTTCAGAAAACACACACAAATAGGAACAGAAGTGAAGTAGATCTTGAATGATTTTCAGAAGATTCCGTTTCTGAGAAGCTAGCTAAACTAAAAGTGGACAAAGTGATGGGGGGAAGTTCTAGCGGCTCCACTGTTTGACCTTTTCAATGCTTCTTTAGAGTGAGGAGTGGTCCTAGAGGACTGCATGTTGTCTCTTTACACAAAAGCAAAAGTAAGGTTGAGGTTGGGAACTACAGGCCAGCTAGTCTGACCTCTGTGGTGAGTAAATTAATGGAAATGCTGCTAATACAGAGGACAATGAGGTTTCTGGAGTCCAATGGATTGCAGGATCCGAGGCAGCATGGGTTTACCAGAGACAAGCCTTGTCAAACAAATTTCATTAATTTCTTTGGGCGACCAGAGAGTTGGACCAAGGGAGAGCACTAGATGTGGTGTGCTTAGATTTTAGTAAAGCTTTTGACGCTGTTCCGCACAGGTGAATTTTGAGTGATTATTCTGTGAATTGCATGGATAGGCAGAAGATCCTGAAGTACCAAGAAATGCAGTCAGAGACCAAGAAAATGTGGCAGAAAGATACAGAAATATTTCCCATTGTACTGGGGAGCCACAGGCTTGATAAAGATGAATTTTCAAGCACATCTTGACAACTTACCCATACCTGTTCATCTTGTGAACTCCAGAGGAAGGCTCTCTTTGGCATGATGCAAGTACTACGCCGATCATTAGCAGTAAATTTGAGAGATTGAGATCATACTCTACATACCCTGGTTTAGAAGTGAGGTTCATGATTGTCACGGTATATGCAAAACTAACCCATTTGGAGAAAATGCCCTGAGTGAATTATAAATAAATTGAGTGTCCTACGAATGGATCCTAGAAATGACTGACTGGGTTAGAAACTGGTTGAGCGGGAGGCAACAATGGGGACAGGTAAATGGAGTTCACTCTGAGGAGAACAACATCATCTATGGTGTGCCATGGAGATTTGTCCTTGACACAATTATTTTTAACATTTTTATAGGTGAGCTATTGCATAAAGTTTGCCTTTTTGTGGATGATACCACTATCTGCAGTAGGGAAGGTGTAGATAACATGAGGAGGGATCTAGTGAAGCTTGAAGAATGGTCGAGAAGTTGGCAGCTAAGATTTAATGCTAAAAAATGCAGGGTTATGACTTTGGGCTGCAAAAATCCAAGGGAGCAGTACAGTATAGGGGGTGAAGTACTTCTGTCCATGAAAGAAGAGCGGGACCTAGGGGTGACTGTTTCTGATGATCTTAAAGTGACTAAACAGGTAGAAAAGGTGATAGCAAAAGCCAGAAGGATATTTGGGTACATAGGGAGAGGAATGGCCAGCAGAAAGGAGTCGATAGTGCCCCTGCATAAATCTTTGGTGAGACCTCATTTAGAGTATTTATTTAGTACTATTTAACTCATACCTTTCTGGTAGCAGTTCGAGTTACATACAAGTACAGTAGGCATTTCCCTGTCTTGTGTGCAATTCTGGCGACCACACCTTCAAAAAGATAAAGATATAAGAGGTTTCATTACACTAATACACTCATAACACCAAAAGACTCCACAAAGTGGGCACAATCAACCAACAAACGGGCATTTGTGTCCTACGCACCCAGTTCTTGGAACAACCTCCCACATAATATCAGAGCAATCAAGGACATCACTCAATTTAGAAAAGCCCTCAAGCACCACTTGTTCATCACGCACTTTCACAATGCACCAACTCCCCCAGCACCGCAAAGCATCACAAACATCATCCCACAACCTGATAAGTCAAAGCTTATACTAGTTAAGTAAGAGGAAGTGGTCCGAAAATGGAATGCACACTTAGGGGCATGTTTACTAAAGAACGCTATTTGCACCACATCCCGTTATTGCGCAGTAAGGTACCTTATCACGCGTTAAAGCGCCATTATCGCGCGGTAATGTACCTTACCACGCGATAACGGGACGCGGCGCAAATAGCGTTCTTTAGTAAACATGCCCCTTAATCTCAATCCCTGCTCCACCTGTGTAATATTACTGTCACTTCTGTATGTAATTTGTACATAGTTTTCCCTGTTCTCTCTCCAAGTTGTCCTCCCTGTTCGATGTAAACTCGAGAGTGCCCTGTGGGCCTCGAGTCGTTCTGTTAATTGTAAACCGCACTGATGATAAAGAGCGCGGTATAAAAGAAATGTTAAATAAATAAATAAAATAAATAAATAAACAGGGTGGAGTCAGTGCAGAGGGCAGCTACTAAAATGGCCAGTGGTGACAGACTTAAGGATCTCAATATGTAGGTTTAAAACAAAAGGTGGGAGATTGGAGATATGACAGAGATGTTTAAATACCTCCTTGTCATAAACGCATAGGAGGAGAGTCTATTTTAACTGAAAGAAAGCTCTGCAATGAAGGCATAGGATGAAGGTGAAAGGAGATAAACTCGTGAGTAATATGTGGAAATATTTCTTTACAGAAAGAGTGGTAGATGTGTTGAATAACCTCCCAGTGGAGGCAGTAGAAATGAGGACTGTATCTGAACTCAAGAAAACATGGAACAAACACAGAGGATCTCTAAGGGAAAAAAGGGAGAGTAAAGCTTAGTAATTGGTATTGAAGGGCAGACTAGATTGGCCATATGGTTTTTATCTGCTGTCATTTTTTCTCTGTTTTTTTCCTCCTGCAATCACAGTCATAGAACTAGCAGAAACAAGGCAGTTTTATACTAGAGTACCTTTACCAAATTTTCAAAATAAAGACCTTCGGATGCTTTTTCTTTGAAAATTCACTAAGTTTGCCACATAGTCTGCTGCTACATCGGTTAATGAAAGCTGTTCCCTTAAAGGATATTATTAAGGGGAGAGAAAATGAGAGAGGAAGGAACAAAAAGGTGGAGTGGGAGAGAAAATGACAGAGGAACAAAGAGGGAATGAAAATAGAGGTGAGGCAGAGAGATGAGATAAACAAAAGGAACTTGAGAGAGAAAAGTGAGGGAAGAAAATAGAAAAGAGGGAGAATAAAGAAGCAGGGAAAGACAACTGGAGAGGTATGGAAAGGTAGAGAAGAGAGCATGAAAGAGATTGAGAGTTTAATAGAGAATGTGAACAGAAACAGATGGTGAGGCAGAGAGAAATGAGGGGTTAGAAAGGGGGAAGGAAGTAAAGAGATAACAAGGAAACCAGAAAGAGAGAAGAAAGGAGATAAAGGAATTTAGATAAAGGAAAATGAAAAATGAGTGAGGCAGAGTGAGAAAGAAAGGGAAGAAAAACTGAAAAATAAGAGAAAAAAAGACAAACGTGCAAAATAAAATTAAAAAAATGAAGAAGTGTGTGATATAGAAAGCAGGCAAAGTGCCACAGTATATATGTCAAAAAGGTTAAAAAATTTGAAATAATATTTTTACAAAAATAGCTGAAATACACATTTTTTTCTGGGAAAACTGAACAGAAAAAATAAAAGGGCGTGGAGAAGAGTGACAGTGAGGAACTTTGAGGCTGATATTCAGTTTATGCTCCTAACTTTAAGGGGCATTTTTATTAAACAGCGTTAGCTATTCATGCAGCAGATAACGCCTGCAAGCACACCCCATTACCACGTAACATGAGGCAAATGCAGATGGTACAGAAAAGTGGGGGGCAGGGCAAGGGCTGAGAATGGGCATATCTGTACTGCGTGGTTACTGCAGGCATACTCAGTGCACAGTAACCGTCAGATTTCAGATAACATGGGTGCAACTAATGCCGCCTCAGTAGGACTGCTGTACACGCCCCCAACAGATAACACACAGCCTCTGCAGCTAGCATGGTGCTATTTTCAGTGACACTGTGTTAGCTGCAAAAGCTTAACGCGGTTTAGTAAACATGCCCCTGAGGGTTAGGATCCTAAATTGCCCTGTAAAAATTTACTAGGACTGAGTTCCTAACTTTATGCTAAAAATGTTCACTGAATTCTTAAATTTAGGAATCAAAATGTGTCTGGTAACAGGAACAGATTTAAGGTAGATCAGGGGAAAAGGTTAGGAGCTTAGCACCAATTTTCATCATTAAGCACTTAAATGAGGCTCATAAATCTAGGAAAATGAATGCATGCCTAAATTTAGGAGTATAACTTTTAAATTCCTAATTTTAGGTGCATTTTCAGCAAAAAAATCTTAGGCTCCTATATTTGACTGAAAATAGGTGACAAACTTAGGGGCCCTTTTACTAAAGTGTGTTCAGGTTTCTGCACTTAATGCACGTTTAGCACTAAAGCTAACCTGCATTAAGTGCAAAGCCACTGCGGTAACTCTTAGGGGTGTAGCCAGCATGCTCCTGGCAGTTAATGTGCAGACATTTCCTTAATGCATGCCGCAATTATCATGGGTGCACCTAATGTAACCTATTGAGGTGGTGTTAGGTGCACCCATGTTTATTGTGACATTGACGGTGTATGATATGTTGCCCCGCACTAACTGCAATGTGCTCTCCCATTCCCAGTCTCTGCCCCTAACCTGCCCATTTCCCCGCTCCAGTGTGTGATTTGCAGGTAGTGCAGGAACTAACCTGTGGTAACTGCCATGTCCGTACGGTAGTGCATTTTAGTACGAGGGCCCGTCAGGCGACTAACTTAGGATCCCAACACTGGGAAACACTGATTGCTCAGCTGAGAGTTCTCAGTGTAAGCAGACACAGTGATTAAGTAAAAAAACAAAACAAAAGCTTTAAAGAATTTTAAATTTATTTAATTTTCAGGTATCTTTAGCCAAATGTTAGCAACTTATGAGTGAAGCACTTTCTTGTGGGGCATGGTGGGTGGATTCTGTTGACTCTATGAAGCATAGGCAGTTCGAAGCTCAGGTTTGTTTAATTTACAATGCAGCTAGAGATTTCAGTTCTCCAGTTCGGATTTTATTGCATAAACTAGGATGACTGTATTCTGGGGTTCTTTCAGTTGTTATGGTAACTTTCTTTAGAATGGATGCTGGCTCACAGTGTCTTGTTTTCAGATTAGAAATCAGGCAAACTACCCACATAGTTTATTCAATAATTAAAATAGTTTCTTTGGTTGATTTCTAAATCCAGATCAGAAATGAAGATGTATGATGCCATTATTAATTACGCTGAAATGTAATTAAGTCTTCAAAGGACAATGTCCCTTTCAGCTTGCCCTTGGAGGGGCATTCTACACTTATTATGGAAAGTACCCAGTCAGTCTCTATCCAATTCATTTTTAATTAGATTCATTACTTTTAAAACCAAGGAGAGTAATCTATTAACAATAATGACAGTTTTGTTCCAAAATTAAGGAATCAATGAAACAATTCCAGTTAATTACTGTCTCTGAAATATGCTGCTTTATTTTTTGACAGCATTTAGGTGACTCCTAGTATCACACTGATACAATTTTCAATTGCAGTATCTGTTTTTGTTACGCCTATGAGCTTCCTCTTTGTTTAAACCATACAAATTTATTTTTAAAGCTCTCTTTTCATAAAATCCATGTGCCCGGAGATCTCAGTACGAGTGAAGGTGGAGGGAGCATCTTCTCATTGAGCTGACTGGTGCTGTTAGACATGGTCTAATACAGTGTTCTCTCTTGGCGTCCTTCAGAACTCTACTGGACTCTCCAGGCCTCTCCTATTGTGCATGTGTTTCTCTCTCTCCAGCTCTCTTTGCTTTGTTTAGACCAGTCCTTGGGACACAACCAGTCAGTCAGGTTTTCCAAAATGAATATGCTTGAGATTGATTTGCGTACCCTGGAGGCAGTGTATACAGATTGATCTCATGCATTTTCATTGTGGGTATTCTAATAATTTGACTGGTTCGGGTTCCTTCAGCTATTGTAAAATCCTTGAAGATAGCAGCATGGCTCTTGGACGAGATGACCTCCAAAAATGCAAAGACATTATCTTTTGTCTCATGATTTGAAATTTTATTTCACGTTTGCCACCTTTATTCATAACTGAGATGCAAAATTAATTGCATTGACAGCCCTAGCAGAGCAAACTAAAGCTACTGTTTGAAACTACTGGAGCTTTATTGCTGCATTCCCTGACTGTCAAATACTGGCTCAGTGCACACAATTCCAGCCTTCGGCACCAAATTTACATTTTTTGGTGAGCTTTTCTTTTCAGTATATTTAGGCTGTGAAGCTATAGGGAAATAATATAACTCCTCCTCATGAAACATCATCTTTAAAATAAGTGTACATGGAACTTAGAAAGCTAAATTACCTTCTTTGAGTTTTTCTTTCCTTGCTCTTCTTGTTCTTAACATGAGTGAGGTTTTAAAATAATTCTTAAGGCCTGATTCATGAAGGTCTGTTTTCAGTGAAAGAGAATGGGAGAAAAGCCTTTATGAATCAAGCTCTTAGGGGTATGTTTACTAAACCGCGCACACGTGCGCGGCGCACAGTAGCGTACGCTAATGATGCACTTAAGTGCTCTTAAGTGCCCCGCACGCGTGCGCGTCACACTAACGGGCCCTCGCACACGTGCCCCTCACACTGACCGGCCCGCGCAAGTGTGATAGAGGCGTGGAAAGGCATTTCGAGGGTGGAGGAAGGCTCCCGAGGGGCGGGGGGACTGGGTCAATGGGTGAAGAGTGGGAGAGGAGAAGCCCCACGCACAGGAGCGGGGCTGAATTTCGGCAAAAAAATACCGCAAGTGAAACCCTCGCGTTAGAGCCGATTTAAAGGGAAGAGAAACCATTTCCGTCAGCAATGTACAGCAAAACCGGGGAAA
Organism: Ichthyophis bannanicus; assembly: GCA_033557465.1. NCBI lineage: Eukaryota > Metazoa > Chordata > Amphibia > Gymnophiona > Ichthyophiidae > Ichthyophis > Ichthyophis bannanicus. The sequence goes on along the minus strand of CM066031.1, from coordinate 617,460,045 downwards.
CCTGCAAAACGTGAGCAGTGTGATACATGTGCACAGAACAAAATAGCAAATATAAATTGAAAATGACCACAACAAATTCCAAAAAAATTATAATCCAGCTGGGCAACAGTGATATTAATGGGCAACCATAAAAAATACTCCCAGGAAAGCTCCAAAAAAAAGAAAAGATTTTTGGAAGGGTCTACGCTCCATAGACTCTTTCAAAAATCACTGCATTTTATTGGAGCTTTCCTGGGAGTGTTTTTTATGGTTGCCCATTAATATCACTGTTGCCCAGCTTGGTTTTGGTTTTCTTCCCCTTTTTTGGAGGTCATTTTTGAGGTTTATTTGCACCTTTGTCCCCATACAAGGTAAACGAGCCCACAGTAAAATTGTGCAGAGCAGGGTGTCTGACTCGTGCGGCCAGGTTTCCTATCTCCAGAGACTGCACTGTCTCTGTGGCCACAGTGTGGTGCAGCGGACACAGCCAGTGCCTGTAGGACCAGAGGGTCACAGGTTCAAATCTCAGCTGGGGCACCTGCCAACCCAGTCTCCATAGTTTTACCCACCACTAAACAGTGATAGTAAAGACACTCCTTTATTGCTGAGAACATAAGCATGGTTCAAACACCCATATTTTACCCTACACCGCACACAAACCATAACAATGGGCATTACCTACAGCCGAGTCCCCCAAATTCAGTCCTGGAGTGCCACAACTCAATCAGGTCATATGCTTTTTCCCAGATAAGGACATGTCTGCATGTTGGCGGAGGGTACAGGTGGTGGAGGGGGCAGTGGCTGCAAGCCACAGCAGACAGTGGCCTAGGCATGTGCAGGCTGGCACCGTCCACCGCAACAGACAGGCTCTGTTGGATGTACAGTCATAGACTCCCCAGGGAAGGCAGCATATCTGTGGCAACACAGTGGTGCAGTGCACACAGACAGTGTGTGCAGAAACAGAAGGTCAAAGGCCAGCTGGGGCTACCTCCAATCCTGTCCACATATTTTTCCCACAACTAAACCGTGATAGTAAGGACAAACCTTTATTGCTGAGAACATACGCATAGTTCATACGCCTATATTTTACCACACCAAACACAGACACCATAAACAGCCGCATTACCTAGAGCAGAGTCTCCCAAATGCAGTCCTGGAGGGCCCCACACCATTCAGGTTCCATGCTGCCTCTAATAAAGATGCCTGTGCTGCATATCTATGCAGCACCCCCATGGTATGGAGATGTAGCTCATGCATATTTATGAGGGACAGCATGAAAACCCGAACAGTGTTTGGAACACCAGGACTGGAGTTGGGAAACTCTGCCGTAAAGCAGCAGCCAACAGGGCCAGACACACCCACACACACACCCACAGGCCCCATTGGCCAATGCCTCCTGGAGAGGCAGGACATTGGGCCCTGCCTGTATCTCCCAATACTAGCAGTTGCATACCTTAGCAATGCCACCCTACACCTGGGTATATGGTACACAGCTATCAAACGTTTCCCATGATAACTGGCAGATATCAATTCCTACGTTAAGCACATTTTTCTCCTTGGCCTCCACCATAACAATCATTCTGATGTCTGCAGTGTGTGCTGCAGGTCTGGTCTCTGACAGTGTTTACCGCCCTGGGGAGTGATCCCCAACAGTATTGCGTACCATATCCATGCCTGTACTGTGCCCAGGACTGGTGTGGTGGGTATGGCTGCTGAACCCCTCTATAGAAGCACAATGCTGGCATAGGTGTGGGGGTGGCTGTCTGTCTATCCAGTGTGTGGTGGCTGCAAACACCTTCCACAGCCCACACTGCCAGCAATGTTGCCAGCATTGGGCTGCCAATGTGCATAATGAGGAACAAGGTACCATGGGTATAGGCCGGACAGTGTGGCCTGGCCAGGGTGCATCTGCACAGGGCATAGGGCACTGACTGGGACATTTTAGTGCCCGGCCACCACCTACACGGACAGGGTGACCTCAGTATGTCCTGCTGAGAGATCACTCTCACCCTGACTGTGCAGTGACCACAGCATGGCTAGGCACCCCCATAGTGCCATATAGTATTTCTTTCATGTGATAGATATGGGTTTCCTTTTGGGGCCCAGTCACTGATTTATCTGCTTGCTGTGTATGCTGACATCCCAGTTCTGGGTGCATGCATCTCCACTGGGAACATGCACTGTGGACTAACTAGCACACTGTTTACAGCTGGTATGTGTTGTGATGGAGCAGCTTGCAGGGTGCAGTGGATGATGACTTGCTGCAGGAGAATATCAGATAGTGGTGGGGTGCAGCTCACCATATCCAGGCCTAATGTCTGTCTGCTATTGTGTTATGGATGTGTATAGAGCTGCATTGACTGCCCTGTGGGGTGGCAGCTCCTCAGCAGGACCAGGGTTGATGGACCCCTCTACTGCCACCTTTGCAGGGAGGTAGAATGTGGATCTATTGATAGGAGACCCTGTTTGCTACCCTCAGCCCTGGTGGAGGGGGTAGTGGTACATGGCCCACCTAGGGGTCCATAGGGGCTACACCAGACTGAGTCAGACAGAGATATCCAAGGTGTTTGTGCAGAAACTACCTATCTCACACATTAACACTGCTTTGGACCTCCGGCATGGCCTCTTTCAGCCATGGAAGGTGTTGTGGACCTGGTCCTGGGCACCTCATTGCACCCTCAGGGTGAGCACAGTACCCGCACAATGTGACGGTGTGTAGCTACTCTGTGCCAGTAAAACACACGGTCAGTACCCCCTACCAGGCCGAGGTGGTGTGTGGGTGCACATGGTCACTTCCCTCTACCGGGCCGAGGTGCTGTGGGGGTGCATTGCCCATCTTGTGTTAATCTGTGGACAGCTGATTTGCATGTGCAGTGCATCATGGGTATGGGTGGGCTAACCCTATCCTGTTGACCACAGCAGACTGTCTGTGTGGTGACGTGCATGCTCTCTGCAGCCAGCCAGGGGATTACTAGCAGCTATAGAGCTGTAGCCCAATGGTTACTTCACTGCCTCTGAAGCCAGAGGTCATGGGTTCAAACCCACAGTAGGGTTGTCCAATGCATTATTTTTTTTAATGTACATATTTTGATGCCAGCAAAAACACCCTCAGCGTACTGTACCCATAAGGTGCCTCTGAGGGTGCTTTATAGGGTGCCCTATAGGGCACCTTATTGTTCCCGTCCATATAAGGTGCACTATACAATATCCTGTGACGCAACCTATAGGGTGCCCTATAGGGGACATTTTAGGGTGCTGTGGCGGACAGTGCAATTTATAATGTGCCCTATGGAGTGCCTTATACGGCACCTTCAATTACGGCATGTGAGGGCGTATTTGCTGGCAGCAATTAATAACATAAAAATAAAGTGCTGCAGGACAAAATATGTACAATGCAAAGCTGATACCACAGCCAGCCTTACGTATTAGGCACACTGGGGAGCAAACTCATGACCCCTGTATCAGCAGTCAGTGCCTTAACCATTGTGCTCCACTGCTGCTCCTCCTTGCCTGTCAGCGCACCTACTTATGCTTTTCTTTCCTTAAACTGCACAGTGCTGCCATAAAAAACAGTACACTGACCTTGCGGTACCTCATATGGCACCCTCTAAAGCGCCCTATAAGCAACATTCTAGGGTGCCTTGGCTGACAGTGTGGTAGGCGACGGCCTATGATCCATGCTAATTGAACTAAGCAGACAGGCCTAAGCAGCTTGACCTGTAACTGAAGCCTGTAGTTAGGCCCAGAGGAATGAAAACCCCCCTGAATGATGACACCATAGAATTGAAACTTAACTCAGCTTAACTGAACATAGCTAAGCAGAAATGAAACACTTAGAAAAGACAGAAAACAGCTCTAATTGGTACTGATAAGAGAGCACAGCTTCTATAGAATTAATTAACTCTGCAAAAAGCAAGGTTACAGTGCCCTGCTTCCCATATGTTTTAACAAGCTAAGCGACCTTGGAGGAGAGATGTAACAAGTTAGAGACACTGACCATTGTAATTGGGACTAGAAGGGGGGCAACCAGGTGCTGAGCCCAGACCAGAGTCCCGATTGGGTAGCCATATCAGTACCGGGACCAATAGATGGGTGAGAGGGGTACTGGGACCAATGAAAAGTTTGCCTATGCTTAGAATGGACAAGAAAGCTATAAAAGTTGTTGTTTTACTAGAAGCCATTGCTCAGCCATTTTGAAATTGACTTTGCTTGAGCCATGTGCACATTAAACTGGCTTGGATCCTTGAAACGACTCCTGGTTTTATTTATTGCATGCTTATCTGCTGCTACATTTCTTGGTGCGTTTGGCCTGGAAGTGCGAGTGGTGGATGGTGTTCAAGTGAATAAATCCACGTAATTCGCCTTGAGGTTTGGTCCAGTTGGAGCCATGCCAATCCGACGCAGGGGAATTTCCCTGGGCCCACCGATCCCCTTGTATCGGAGGGAGTTCTGCCTGGCCTCGGCAGGCACTGAATCCAGCTGGCCAACACTTCCGACCCGGGGGAGTCCAGGATCCAACTCAGAAGCTTGGGAACCAGATCTGGTAAGTATAGTTTTGAAAACCTGTCTAGACAGATGAGTTAGAACTGCAGTTTGAAACTTTGGTAAGAATTTGAAACTTGTAACTTGTAATCTCGAGAACTTGGAACTTGAAACTTGGAATTTGGTAATGAGAGCACTGATCCCCTCTCAAGGACGGTCCTATTACCCTTGCATGAGTATGCGCAAGGCGAAGCCATCGTCCTTTTTGTTTGGTAAGACTTAAGTCTTTGTTTGAAAATCCTTGCATGAGTATTCGCGAGGTACAGCTGTTAAAAAAAAATATCATGATTTAGCCTAGTCAGAACAGACAGGAACTTGGAATTTGTAATCTCGAGATATTGGGAATTGGTAAGAGAGCATGATCACCTCTCAAGGAAGGGCCGAGTAACCCCGCATGGGTATTCGCCGGGTGAAACCCCCATCCTTTTTGTAATTGGGAAATTGGATAAGACTAGTCAGAATAGATAGAAAGGAATGCATTCTGAGATACGTTGCTAGCATGACTGTGTGAATGAAGTGTGAATGAGAGGTCTGGCAGCACGGACCAAGCGAGAGTGGACTCTGGACTAGCGCAGTTCCTAGCCGGGTGACTGCGTCTAGGTCGCGAAACGGAGGAAGCGTTTGGTGTATTGTCTGCCCTACTGTGTATCTGTTTTTTGTTATCTGTTGAAACTGCGAGTTTCCCTTCTGTTATAAATGTGAGATTATTCTATTGGGTAATTTGTGACAGTTTACCGGTTAAGAAAATAGTATTAAGAAAGGAAGAAAGAAGACGTAAAACGCTACTTTAAAATCAAGGACTTCTCTCCCTCATTCTGTTTTCCTAGAGCACAGACAGTGTGAAACTGACAGGGGGCGTGTCTGAAGGAAAGAATGTATAGTGTCTTTTTAACCCTGTGCAGGCTTAAATCTCAATGCTGTTAGTTTGTGCTTATTTCAGGACAATTGTACCTGTGTTATTCAATATGTTTTTAATAGTAATGTTCCTTCTGCTATGGTTAGGTATTATATACCATTCGATAGGAATATTTAGTCAGGATTTTAGTTTTGAAGGTCGAATTAACCTCATCGGAGCTCCGTAAACTGTTTTTAGTTATATTCTCTGCTTTGTCTGTATTTTATTGTTACCTTTCAGAAATGATAAACTAAGCAAACTGTTTTTGGGTTTATTTCCTTTGACTTATAAACCTACAAAGTAATTATTAGATCACGACTTGACACTGATTTAAATGATTCTTGCTAGCATGTCTCTGTGAAACTGTGGTCATTTCGTTTCCAGTGAGCGAAGGGGTGTGGCTCACACAGCTTACTAGGGAATGAGACAGCCGTTCCCGATTGAGCAGTCTCTCTTGCTTGTTTAGAATAAAGGATTCATTCAATCAAAGTTTTAAAAAAAAAAAGTTTATCTTGCGGAGTGTTTGCACTAACCTTTTTATGAACAAGTATAAGTCATTTGAATGCATGCTTCCCCAAACTGTAAGCTGTTTTTCTGTATTTGAAAAAAGGGAAAGGTGTACTGTACTTTATGAAAAATATCCGGAATGTCTTTTGAATATTTGCTTCCTGAACTAAAAAAAGTAATAATTTCTTTTGCAGAGACATGCTGATTACGGCTGGCAGCTAGTTATTTTTATTCTAGTCATACGTAACAGATAGCTATAGTTCTCTCTATAAGATATTTTAAGAACTGTATCTAAATTATTCCTGTTTGGAATAAGTTGCAATAAGCATAATGGATGTATGTGCTCAATCTAAGTGTTTCCTGCCTGCCCTATGTTTACAGAAATAAGTGTCTTTTCAAGTAGGATCAAGAATTTCAGTAAGGGATTTACTGAAGACTATGAAATGTCTCTGTCCCAATCAGGAATGCTATGTGAAAGGGAGTGACTTCTGCTAGTTATATTTCCTTAGTTCACTATATTTTGCCCCAGAATCTCTAGATATCCTGTCTCGTCTCTCTCTCTCTCTCTGTAAGTAGCTCTGTTCAGAGTGCTTAAGGGGGGGATGGAGCCCAGTCCACCGATGATGTCACCCCCCGGTGGGCGTGAACTAATGTGCCCACAGTGGACCAGACGTGAAAGTCAGCTGACCAGACTTGTTTAGAACTGAAAAAACTGCATTATACACTGAGAAGCCTTAGGATTTGATTGAACTAATGAACAGTATAATGCAGACCAGTAGCCCAGGAGAAGTTGTGTTTTTGTCAGTCAGTCCCAGAGAGATAAAACAGAAATGAAACTGGATGGATTTGCGGACATTATAGTTACTGGAAGAGTTGATTTGAAAGTATGTGAAATGTAAGACTGAATGTGGCAGAGAAAGTGAATGTAAAATAAAGAGAAAGCAGATCAGCTTGGTGCTGCTTTCATTGAACGACGTGGAGGAGATTCTCCTAATCAAAGGACCAGAGAACGTGTAAGAGGCCGCAGAAGTAGCAGGCCTCCACTGGGTGCAAATCAGTGCACCCATTATAGAAAAAGAAGGACATTAGAGAAGTGAATGCCCGTATTTTGACTCCACCCCAGGAGGGGAGGAGGGAGTACTTGATTGCAGAGTCATAGAATAAAACCAAGCACAGTGTTTCAGCACGAGAGTGAAGCAGCTATAGCGTGAGTGGCAGCCGAAGAGGGCTACAGCATGGATGAAGACTAGGCCAGACCGGACTCTCCAGTTTCCCTGGTCCCCAGGAGTCAGTCTGAAAAATAGGGGACCAATATATGGACTTTTATGGGGGATACAGGAGCAGAATACTAAAGCCAGTAGCCCCTGTGTTTTTCTAGATGCATCACCATTATCAGAGCTACTGGGGCTAAGGCCACAAAGCCTTTTTTGCAGAACCGCATGTGTGAACTAAAAAAAAAAATAATAATAATAATGTACCAGTTCCTGTATATGCCTGAATGCCCTATTCCATTTTTGGGCCGAGACCTGCTTGCAAAGCTTCAAGCACAGATATCCTTTGTTGAAGGGGGAAAAAATGAAACTCAAAATCTGCTGGCCTGATGGTGTTAACTGTCCCCCAAGAAGAAGAATGGCGGTTCTATTCACCTGCATCCAAAGCAACAAGCTGTACACTTACCAACCTCATAGCCCCACCTGGAGGATGGGCAGAAGATAATCCACCTGGCCTAGCGAAGAACATAGCCCCTGTCATTGTCACCCTCAAGCCAGTCAAGAAGCCTGGGACAGGTGATTACCGCCCAGTGCAGGATCTAAGAAGAATGAATGATGCAGCTGAAACTATACAACCAGTGGTACCAAAATCCTTATATTCTCTTGGAACTGATCTCTGCTGAAGCTATATATTTTACCATTCTGGACTTAAAAAGATGCCTTTTTCTGTATACGCTTAGCCCAAGACCCCACTACAAGGAGGTAGGGCCAACTCACCTAGACAAGATTACCTCAAGAATTCAAGAACTCGCCTTACTCAGCAAAAAGATTTGACAAGTTATCCAGTAATTCCAGGAGAAAGAATTCTACTGCAATATGTGGACAACTTGCTTATAGCCACCAACTCAGAAAGTGAATGTCCACAAGCCACCAGTGAACTCTTGCACCTTTTTAATGAGGCTGGATACAAAGTCTCAAGAGCCAAAGCATAATTATGTCAAACAAGTTAAATACCTAGGATTCCAGTTGGCCAGCGGAATTCGACGCCTGGAACCCTTACCAGAACGCAAAGCAGCTGTATGCAGTATTCCTACTCCAACCACCAGGAGGCAAGTGAGAGCCTTCTTGGGTGCCACAGGGTACTGTTGTATATGGATCCCCAATTTCGCGCTGCTAGCAAAACCATTGTATCACATTGTATCAAGCTACTAAAGGAATGAAAAAGTCTCCATTGGAATGGGGACTTGAATAGGAATGCAGTCTTTTGATCTTTGAAAACCACGCTGATGTTATCACCAGCTCTGGGTCTACCAGATGTCCAGAAAACCTTACAGTCTCTATGTTCATGAGTCACAAGGAAATGTTCTAGGAGTGTTGACTCAATCTCTTGGACCTTATTTGAGAAGCTGTTACAGCTACAGCCTTCCTAGTAAGCAAAAACTAAAAGAAAAATCCCTTTGAGACAGAATCTTCAAGTTACTGTACCACACTCTGTTCTAACCAATATGAAATACAAAGGAAATTACTAGCTAACAAATCTATGAATGTTGAAGTATTAGAGTATGTTGTGTGAAAACCCCAGATACAACTGAAGGGTCAGTCAAGCTTTCAATCCTGCTATGTTGTTATCAGTTAGTCTTGATACCCTGATCATGACTGTTTAGAAATTATGGACACTGTATTCTCAAGCCGCCTGGATTTGACTGATGTCCCTATGGAGAACCCTGAACAGACTTTCTTTGTGGCTGAAGGCAGTTTCATCATCAATGGACATTGTTGTGCTAGATATGCAGTGGTGACCCCTGATTTGGTAGTTGAGTCCTCAGCCCTGGCCCCAGAAACTTCACCACAGAAAGCTGAACTGATAGCCCTCACTAGAGCACTAACAATAGGAAAAGAGCCCTGTCTAAATGTGTACCCAGATTTCAAGTATGCCCTTACAACCTTGCATGCACATGGGACCCTGTACACATAATGAGGGTGGATAACCTTAGGAAGCAAGTCCATTAAGTATAGCCCCAAGATATTGATATTAATAGATACATACTGCCTATAGATCTCAGAATTTAGGAAAAGTAGAATGTATGAATAGAACCCTGAAATCTCAGTTGTCTAAACTTTGCCAAGAGGTTTATCTGAAGTGGCCCCAGGTTCTTCCTATAGCCTTTCCTAGGATATACTTAGCCCCTGCTAAGTCTTTAGGAGTTTCCCCTTTTTGAGATTCTGTATGGGCAACCCCTGCCTATTGTATAGGAAATAAAAGGAGATATGAGACAGATAGGATCTGAAATTATTAGACATGAACTATTGGTTTTAAGTTCTGTTTTGCAGGAGTCTTCATACCTGAGTACAAAATCGATTACCCATCAATTTGCCTGCACCCCTGCATCCTTTCAAGCCTGGAGTCTCGGTGTGGATCAAAGAGTGGAGAAAGATACTGTTAGCCCTGCATTGGAGGGGACCCTATGTCGTCATCCTGTCAACTCCAACTGCAGTAAAAGTCGCAGAATTTGAACCTTGGATCCATCATAATCAAGTGAAGCCAGCAGCTGCTCTTGAACCTGATCAATGGACTACTGTACAGCATCCTGAGACTCCATTGCACCTCACCCTACGACAACAACCACGGACCTAAGACTTATTGGTCCCTCAGAAACTGCACTATTTCAAGACTGTTTGTTTATCTGAAAGTAAGCTTCGCATCTGAAAAAAACTGCAATCATCAGAAAGAGACTGTGTTGTGTTAAGAAATTGAATCTTCTAAGAGACTGTGTTTAAATACTCTGGAAAGACTGTTTTGATCTTCTAAAGAGTGAACTGCTCTAAGGAAGCAATAATAGCCTAAGAGACTATACTATGATATTTTAAGAAACTGAGACATCCCAGAAGACAGTGATACTTTGGAATCTACAGCCGTACTCCTGCCAAAAAGCTGGTAGGTCTACGTACGGCAGAAGCTTGAGGATCTACAATCAACTCTACCTTTGTGAAATCCGACAGTTCCTCCAATTTTTCAGAAACTATGCCCATTATGAATTATTATTATTGCTTTATTCTGGCAACAGTCTTGGAGTGCTTTGAAATGACTTTTGCCTTGCCTCCCTGGGCAGCCTGTATAAGTACAACATGAACTGGACCGAAGGTCACTCAGACCTTGTTTTATCATTCTTCCTATACTTGCACTGGTATACTCTCCAATCCAAAAGTTGTTCTAGATCTTGACTTTCTACAAGGCTATGCAAGCCACCGTTGCAATTCCTCATACCACCACCAGAACTTGTTTCTTGAACTTGCTGGAGCAATAGCATCTAGTCTCCACACTTCTGACTGTTTCTATTGTGGAGGAACTAAGATGGGAGATCAGTGGCCCTGGGAGACGCAAGAACTGAACTATTCTATCCTATACAATTGTCGTGCTGTGAGGGCTTGCGTGCATCAGTGATGCTGAGAGCTAAACTATCGGTAGTTTAACTACTGGCAGGGTCTCCCAAGATGGATAGGTCTCAGCTGAGGTGCCAGACGAAGACAAACCACCCATCTGGGCAGCAGCAGAATGGGATAGTGTTGACGGCGGAGGATCACATTTCTGTGACAACGGCAACAACACCAAACTTAAACTGCGCGGAAGGAAGGCCCGGCAATCTACTTCTGTATCTTGCCATGAAAACCCAATGGATAGTTACAACAAAACAAATTGTGCTATGGTGCTGGAAGATGAGACTCCCAGGTCAGAAGGCACTCAACTAGCTACTGGGGAAGAGCTGAAGACTTTTCAGAGTAAAGCCAGCATTTATGATGTGGTTGGATCAAAGCCCTCGGGAAGTCTGACTGCTGATGTAGCTGCGCATGAAATGAGAGTCAGAAGCTGTAAAGATGTCTTACACATTGGAACATGGAACGTACGAAGCATGAACCAAGTGAAGTTGGAGGTGGTCAAGAATGAAATGGAACGTGTACAACTTGATCTGTTGGGTGTCAGCGAACTGAAATGGACTGGCATCGGGCACTTTGCATCAGATGATCACATGGTCTACTATGCTGGAAATGAAAGACAAAGAAGAAATGGTGTTGCATTTATAATAAAGAAGAAACTTGCAAGAACTGTAATGAAATACAATGCAGTCAGCGAACGCTTAATCTCTGTTCGTCTACGAGGATTGCCTATCAACACAACTATAATTCAAGTATATGCCCCAACAACAGCTGCAGAAGAGAATGAAATTGAAGAGTTCTATGAACAAGTACAAGCTGAAATTGACAGAACATGCAAACAGGATATCCTGATAGTCATGGGTGACTGGAACGCAAAAGTTGGCAACAAAGAAGAAGGCAAAGTAGTTGGAAAATATGGACTTGGCAACAGAAATGAAGCTGGAGAAAGATTGATAGAATTCTGCAAGACCAATAATCTATTCATCTCAAACACCTTCTTCCAGCAACACAAGCGGCGACTGTACACATGGACTTCACCCAATGGATTGTATAAAAATCAAATTGACTACATCTGTGGAAGTCAACGATGGAAAAGCTCTGTAACATCAACAAAGACAAAACCTGGAGCTGACTGTGGTACAGATCATCAACTACTAGTATGCAAACTCAAGCTAAAGTTGAAAAAGAGCAAACCACTCATGAATGCAGCAAAATATGACCTTGAGAATATACCACTGGAATTTAAAGACTGCCTGCAAAATCGATTTGCTGCTTTAGATACAAATGACAGAGCTCCGGAAGAGTTATGGAATGACGTCAAGAAGGTTGTGCTGGAAGAAAGCGAGAAGTCTCTACAAAAGGTGAAAAAGCAAAAACGGCCAAAATGGATGACGGAAGAAACTCTGAAAATTGCCCAGAAACGCAGAGAAGCTAAAGCCAAAGGAGAAAGAAAGACAATTGCAGAACTCAACAGAGATTTCCAACGTGCAGCAAGACAGGACAAGGAAAAGTACTACAATGACACTTGCAAGGAAATAGAAGCAGAAACTATTAGAGGAAGAACAAGATCGGCTTTCCTAAAGCTGCGAGAGTTAAAGAAAAAGTTCCAGCCTCGAATTGGAATGTTACAAGATGCTCAAGGTTCTATGTTGAATGATGCTGAGAAGATCAAGAAAAGGTGGAAGGAATATACAGAGTTTTTATATAATAAAGATCAAGTGGACCAACAGCCGTTTCAACCTATACCTTATGATCAGGAACCATTGGTGATGAAAGAAGAAGTTGAAGCAGCATTGAAAGCCTTATCAAAGAACAAAGCACCAGGCATTGATAGCATTCCCATAGAAGTATTGCAGCAATCTGATGCAGCTGTTACCGTACTTACAAGGCTCTGCCAAGAAATATGGAAGACAACATCATGGCCAACTGACTGGAAAAGATCTGTGTTTATACCAATACTAAAGAAAGGTGATCCAACTGACTGTGGAAATTATCGCACAATCGCTCTGATCCCACATGCCAGCAAGATTCTACTGAAGATTATTCAAAAGAGACTACAGCCATACCTAGAACAAGAACTACCTGAAGTGCAAGCAGGGTTCAGGAAAGGACGAGGAACGAGAGACATCATTGCGGATGTGAGATGGATCCTTGAAAAGACTAAAGAATACCAAAAGGATATCTATTTGTGCTTTATCGACTATAGCAAGGCTTTTGACTGTGTAAACCATGAGAAACTCTGGACCACATTAAGAAGCATGGGTATACCAGAACACCTGATCGTTCTCTTGCGCAATCTGTACATTGATCAAGAAGCAACAGTTCGAACGGAACAAGGAGAAACAGAATGGTTTAAAATAAGCAAAGGTGTAAGACAAGGCTGCATACTTTCCCCCTACCTGTTTAATTTATATGCAGAACAAATCATCAGAGAAGCAGGACTGTATGAAGACAACAGAGGTGTGAAGATTGGTGGAAGACTCATCAACAACCTTCGCTATGCTGATGATACCACATTACTAGCTGAAAGTGAAGATGATCTGAAACATTTGCTTCTCACAATCAAAGAACATAGTCTCAAAATGGGCCTGCACCTTAATGTAAAGAAGACAAAGATCATGACAACTGGCATAATCAACAGGTTCATCGTTGAAGGAGAAGAAATTGAAATCGTGAACAACTTTAACCTACTTGGATCAACTATCAATAAAGAAGCAACAAGCAGTCAAGAAATCAGACGACGCATTGCTCTTGGCAGAATGGCTATGAAAGACCTAGATAAGATTCTCAAGAGCAGAGATGTCTCTCTCCATACAAAGATTCGACTTGTTCAAGCCATGGTATTTTCAATAACATCATATGGATGTGAAAGCTGGACAGTGAAAAAGACAGACAGGAAGAAAATTGATGCCTTTGAATTATGGTGCTGGCGGCGAATACTGTGTATACCATGGACTGCCCGAAGAACAAACCAGTCGGTACTAGAGGAGATCAAACCTAAGCTTTCTTTAGAAGCTCAGATGACAAGACTTCGACTTTCATACTTCGGACACATCATGCGAAGAGAGAGATCATTAGAGAAAGACATCATGCTTGGCAAGATAGAAGGTCAACGCAAAAGAGGAAGGCCAGCAATGAGATGGATCGCTACAATAACAGCAGCTACGGGTGCCAGTCTGTCAACAATGAGCCGCCTGACTGAAGACCGAACACAATTTAGGATAGCTATCCAGAGGGTCGCCATGAGTCGACTCCGACTCGACGGCACTTAACAACAACAACACTAGTGAGTGGGTATTGGCCCACCCCATTGTTGACAGTTTGTGTTTTGTTTGGACTGGACCACATTCTACTACGAAGGATGGACAGCTGGTCTGTCTAAATCAGAAGCTTTACGACAGCACAACAAAGATGCAACTGAACCTTCTAATCCTTTAGTTCTTTTTCCCACTCTTGCCAAACTATGGACTTTGACTATCTGCTTGTTGCTCCCTTGTTTCTTGCCACTTTGCTTGCGAATGATAACTTCAGTTATTAATAACACTGTAGAGCAGGGGTCTCAAACTCCAGTCCTGGAGGGCCGCAAACTAGTCTGGTTTTCACGGTATCCCTAATGAATATGCATGTGATATATTTGCATGCACTGCCCCCATTGTATGCAAATATATCTCATGCATATTCATTAGGGATACCCTGAAAACCTGACTGGTTTGTGGCCCTCCAGGACTGGAGTTTGAGACACCTGCTGTAGAGCATAAGGCAGCTACAAAGATATTAGCTATGTGAACTTACTACCCTATACCACAGAGTGATACCTTTACCTAGTATTATGTGATTTGATTCTCACACCTTATTAACATGCGGGTGAGAATAATCAAAGGGGGGAATGTGGTAGGCGACGGCCTATGATCCATGCTAATTGAACTAAGCAGACAGGCCTAAGCAGCTTGACCTGTAACTGAAGCCTGTAGTTAGGCCCAGAGGAATGAAAACCCCCCTGAATGATGACACCATAGAACTGAAACTTAACTCAGCTTAACTGAACATAGCTAAGCAGAAACGAAACACTTAGAAAAGACAGAAAACAGCTCTAATTGGTACTGATAAGAGAGCACAGCTTCTATAGAATTAATTAACTCTGCAAAAAGCAAGGTTACAGTGCCCTGCTTCCCATATGTTTTAACAAGCTAAGCGACCTTGGAGGAGAGATGTAACAAGTTAGAGACACTGACCATTGTAATTGGGACTAGAAGGGGGGCAACCAGGTGCTGAGCCCAGACCAGAGTCCCGATTGGGTAGCCATATCAGTACCGGGACCAATAGATGGGTGAGAGGGGTACTGGGACCAATGAAAAGTTTGCCTATGCTTAGAATGGACAAGAAAGCTATAAAAGTTGTTGTTTTACTAGAAGCCATTGCTCAGCCATTTTGAAATTGACTTTGCTTGAGCCATGTGCACATTAAACTGGCTTGGATCCTTGAAACGACTCCTGGTTTTATTTATTGCATGCTTATCTGCTGCTACAACAGTGCACTTTAAAATGTGCCTTATAGGGCGCCTTATGTTAACACGCTTTGAGAGTGCGTTTGTTAGTAGTGATAATTAAAATATGAATAAAATGCCTCCTAAAGCATTCTTCCCCATAATATGTTATGCCTCAGCCAGCCTTGTTCATTGGGCACTTTGGGGGATTGAACCCCTGATCCCTGCACCATTGGTCAGTGTCTTAACCATTGTGCTGTGGCTCTGCTTTTCTTTCTGCACATCAGCGCGCCACTTATACCGCCCAGTATTATAATGCCTCCATAAACAGCGCGCCGCCTTATGCCGCCCAGTATTAATATGCCGCCAAAAACATTAGCGTGCCGCCCAGCATTTCTGTGCCTCACAAATTACTGCCACAGCCAGCCGTCTTCATTGGGCACTGTGGGGGATTGAACCCCTGATCTCTGCACCATTGGTCAGTGTCTTAACCATTGTGCTTTGGCTCTGCTCTTTTTCTTGCACGTCAGCGCGCCACTTATGCCTCCCGTGCAGCTATCTCATGCGCTAAGGTGCGGGGCGCACATGGGCGCCACGCACCTTAGCGCATATGTAAATTCCGGCTTTTCTTTTTCAGGACGGAACGCCCACTCCTTATATGGCACCCGCACACTACCGGGGCCCGCACTCTACCAGGGTTTTAGTAAACATACCCCTTAGTCTCATTTTAAAAGGGACAGCAAATGGGTCAGCAAGAAAGTCACAAAGTACCTGACAGCCATATTGGCTATGATGATATAATTGAAATTATTGTGTCATCATTCTGATTGGCCTATAAAAGTGGAGGGAGCCAAGAGGATAAGGACAACAGAATTTTGTAGGATTAATTGGATGGACATACAGTATTAAGAAATGAATTTGACATAAATGGAATATCAAAAAGTTCATAGGCAGTGGAATGGGGTGCGCCGATGGTCCGACCCATATTTTGCCAAACACAGCATCAGCAACTAGAGAGCTTGGGGATGAGGCTGTAGATTGGTTTGTTTGATTCCTCCAACCAAAATGGTGTTCCACTGGCCATGAAAAAGCTATATATACTGTATTTAATGTGGTAATAATCAGACCCTGCACAGGATTTCACTTTGAAAAAGAAATCAGCCACCGAAACACAGCCCAAATCTTGGCACATATATTTCTACCAACTTTGAAGAAGATGCAAATGGATCTGAAGACAGTATGCATGGGGCTTTGAAAATGACTGTGCATGCTACCCTTCCCCAACATAACCCATGCCCTGACTGGATAAAAGTATTTATGCTATGATTAATATGGATATTTTTACTCACTGTAAAGGGGTTGGGAGACGAGAAAACAGCTCAAAACTGAGCTATTCAAAAACCATTTCAAGGACTTCATGGAATGACTTTTTCAGATTAGCAAAGCCACCATTGTAAATATGAATCTGTAAATATGTATCATAAGCACACAATGTATATAGCCTCACATCAAATCAACCACACTCCATCACACAGTACACTGCGACAAATCAACACTGCATGCTACTGACAACCCCCTTCTTTGATTGTTTGCTGTGCCAACCGCTTTGATTTCATGAGAAAGCGGTATACCAAGTCCGTTTAAATAAATAAAAATAAATAAATAAATATTCAAACTCCTCATTTCCATGGGTGTTTTATCCCAGGAAATGCCTTAGAATAGCACCCTCTGAATACTTTGTATGAGGTTTCATACTGATAATGCAAAGCAAAGTGACATTTCCAGGGTAATTTTGTAAATCTCTGGAGTTATCATGCATTAGTACACATGTATTCAAGGCCTATTTTATAAAATGAAACTATGGCCATGACACTGAATGAGCCCAATCTTGTCTGATTTTGGAAACTAAACAGGGTCAAGCCTGATTAGTACTTGGATGGGAGATGACCAAGGAATACCAGGTTTACTGCACGGAAGAAAGGCCCGGCAATCTACTTCCGGTAACATTTTGCCAAGATAGTTTTGACAATGGGAAAACTATCCACAGGGTTGTAGGGAGTCAGCATGAGTTTGATGGTACACACCAACAACAATTATATAATGAAGTTTGCGTGTACTTTACTTTATACAATGGAGACATAAGCTGTGTGAAAATTTAGGTGCAGGCACTTATGCTGGTGTCTGCCCATTTATGACGTAGCAATGTTTTGGGGCTATGGTCATTCCTGAAGTCATCAAGCCCATTATACTGTTTCCAACAGTGCCTTTATCCATGTCATAAATACCTGTCAGGTTCCTAAAGTAGATAGACAGGGTCGGCGCAAGGAGATGAGGCACCCTAGATGAACCTCATTCCGTGCACCACCCCCAGTGGTGCCCATTGCCACCAATAACGCCCCTCTCTGGGACCTACAACTGAAACAATGGTCACAACAGCCCCGCGGCACTTACCTTACCTTACAACTTAGGCGCTGTGGGGCTGTTTGCTTCCGCCTCCTCTGATGTCTGAAGCCAACTTCCTGTCTGCAAACAAGAAGTTGACATTGAGTAATCTACGGGGGTGGAAACAAACGGTCCTGTGGCACTGAAGTTGTCAGGTAAGTGCCGTAGGGCTGTTTGTGACTATTGCCACTGCTGCAGATCCTGAGACATGTTGACAGCGGTGGCAATGCTTTCTCCTGGAGGGCTAGCGCTCTAGGCACTGTCTAGTTTGCCTAATGGTAGTGCCAGCCTGGAAGACAGATTTCATGCTGCTAATCCCAGCGGTAAGCAGTGGATTTCTTCCAGTCTACTTTGACTTTTTCTCCAGGAACTTGTCCAAACCTTTTTTAAACTCAGCTACATTAAAGGCTTTTATTACATCCTCTGGCAACAAATTCCAGAGCAAGATGACACATAGCATGACAAAGTATTTCTTCTGATTAGTATTAAATGTACTACACTGTAGCTTCACTGCATGTCCCCTAGGCTTTATACTTTTTTTTTGAAGGAATAGACAAATAATTCATTATCAGATGCGGCTGTAATCATACTTACAGCATGAGACTCTGCCAGGAAATCTGAAAGACAACATCATGGCCAATTGACTGGAAAAGATCTGTGTTCATATCAATCCTGAAGAAAGGTTATACTGTGGAAATTATTGCACAATCACTCTGATCCCACATCACAGAAAGATTCTACTCCAGATCATTCAATGGAGACTATGACCATATCTGGAATGAGAACTGTCTTAAGTGCAAGCAAAGTTCAGGAAAGGCCAATGAATGAGAGACAACGTTGCAGATGTGAGATAGATCCTTGAAAAGACAAAAGAATAACAAAAGGATATCTATATGTGTTTAATTGACTACAGCAAGGCCTTTGAGTGTGTAAAATCATGAGAAATTCTGGGCCAAATAAAGAAGGATGGGTATACCTGAACATTTGATAGTTCTCATGCACAACCTTTACATTGATCAAGAAGCAACAGTTCGAATGGAACAAGAAGAAACAGAATGGTTTAAAATCAGCAAAGGTGTACGACAAAGCTGCATACTTCCTCCTACCTGTTTAATTTATATGCATAACAAATCATCAGAGAAGCAGGACTGTATGAAGACAACCGAGATGTGAAGATTGGTGGAAAACTCATCAACAACCTTCACTATGCTGATGATACAACATTACTGGCTGAAAGAGAAGATGATCGGAAACATTTGCTTCTCAAGATCGAGAAACAGTCTTAAAATGGGTCTGCACCTTAATGTGAAGATGACTAAGATCCTGACAACTGGCAAAATCAATAAGTTCATCGGAGAAGAAATTGAAATAGTGGATAACTTTAACCTGCTTGGATCAATAATCAATAAAGAAACAACAAGCAGTTAAGAAATCTGATGATGACGCATTGCTCTTGGCAGAATGGCTATGAAGGACGTAGACAAGATATGAATATTTGACTTGTCCAAGCAATGGTATTTTCAGTAATGTTATATAGATGCAAACGTTTGACAGTGGAAAAGATAGACAGGAAGAAAATTGATGCCTTCAAACTATGGTGCTAGCAAAAAATACTGTGTATGCCATGGACTGCCTAAATAACAAACCAGTTGATACTAAAGGAGATCAAACAAAAGTGTTCTTTAGAAGTTCAGATGACAAGACTTTGACTTTCATACTTTGGACACATCATGTGAAGAGAGAGATCATTAGAGAAAGACATTGTGCTTGGCAGGGTTGCAGGTCAATGCAAGAGGAAGGCTAGCAGTGATATAGATTGATACAATAATAGCAACTATGGATGTCACTCTACCAACAATTAGCCACCTGATTGAAGACCAAACATAGTTTAGGAAAACTATCCAGAGGGTCGTTATGAGTCGGCACTCACATGGAGGCAATTAATGATAACAGCAACAACTCTGAACATTATTTTATAGACCTCTATTATATCTCCCCTCAGCCATTTCGTCTCCAAATTAAAGTGCCCTAACTTTTTAAGCCTTTCCTCATAGGATATCCTTTAATCCTTCTATCATTTTTCCATTTTCGCTATATCCTTTTTTGGTGTGTGGTTATGGTCGCTGCATCTAATACTCAAGGTGTGGTTGCACCCTGGAGCGATAGAGAGGCATTATGACATCCTTTGTTATATTCTTCATTAGGAAAATCACTCTTATCTGTGCTCTTCTCTTCTACTGCCAACAGCTGACTCCATTTGTCCTACCGTATTTTGCCATATACCTGGAATTGACTTATCTGAGTCAGTACGTCAGGCTCTATCTCTGGTCCTATTCAAATCCAGACTAAACACTCACCTCTTCAAGGTTGCTTTTGGATCCCAACCCCCTTATTCTCCTGTTTAACACCCGGGTGTGTTTTAATCATTTCCTTCTTGAACTATCCTAGTTATTTGTTTGTTCTGTTTAACTTGAATAGATTGTAAGCTCTGTTAAGAGGGACCATTTTTTACATATTAGTGTACAACGCTGCATATGCTTTGTAGTGCTATATAAATGATTAGTGGTAATAGTAGTAGTAATTCTCCATTCCTTTTCTAATAATTCCTAGCTTTATAGTAGCCTTCTTGGCTGCTGCTCACAAGGAGTAGAGGACTTCAATGTGGAAAGTTCAGTGGTGTAAGTTACAATGAGAGGCCCCCAAGCAAAGTTTTGCTGAGGGTGAGGGCCCCCCATTGTTGTGGTGGTGGTGAGACCCCTCATGCGGCCCCTCTTCTTGCAGCAGCGGTGGCAAACCTATGTTTTTGTGCTTGTTGTGCTGCCTCCGCCCTTCTAAGTTCGCCATGGGCCCGGTGGCTGTTATCAGCCAGGCTGAAGTCTCGCAGTGTGGCTCTTATCGCGAGACTTCAGCCCAGCAAGGAGCAGTTGCTGCGCCAGCAGCAGACCTATGAGAGCACAGCCAGAACAGCAGGCATGATAAAGTAAGTTTGCCGTGCTTCTGCTGCCGCTGTTGTATGGGCCCCCTTTCTGCCTGCCCCCCCTGCATTGCGGGGGCTGCTTGGGCTGACTTTACGTCACTGGGAACCTTGCATCGGGTAGCTATAGTTTGAGTAGTTCTTCCCTAAATACAGAACTTTGCACTTGTCCACATTAAATTTCATCTGCCATTTAGATGCCCAGTCACCCAATTTCTCAAGATTCTTTTGAAATTTTTCACAATACTCCTGTGATTTAACAATCTTGAATAATTTTGTGACATCTGCAAAGTTGATCACCTCACGCTTTATTCCCATTTCCAGGTTATTTATAAATATGTTAAAGAAGTGGCCCAGCACAGATCCCTAGGGTACTCCACTATTCACATTTCTCCATGGAGAAAATTGACCATTTAGACCTACTCTATAGAGCATATTTACTAAAGGATTTAACATGTGTTAATGAAAGTTAACATGCACTAAATGCTCATAGTCCTTTAATTTCTATGGTACAGTGGCCCTTAACCTTTTTACTACTACTACTACTACTACTGTGAATTTGTATAGCGCTACAAGTCGTACGCAGCGCTGCACAGACATGTAAGAGACAGTCCCTGCTCATAGAGCTTACAATCTAGTCAAGACAGACAACACAGAAGGTGTAGGCTGGGATAAAACAAGGGGGAAGGGAAAAGAAAAAGGAAATCAGTGCTTTTTAAACATGCACCTATGTTTTCTATCTTTAGTCAATTCTCAATTCACAATAGGACACTGCCTCCTATCCCAAGACTTTAATTTCCTTGAGTCTCCCATGTGAGACCTTGTCAAAGGCTTTCTCAAAAGCTAGATATGCTGTATCCACTAGCTCACCTCTATCAACCTACTTATTCACATTTATTCCACGCTTTAAGAAAAGTGGAAGGAAGTCCAAAAAACTGCCAGCATGGTTTAAAGGTGAGGTCAGAGATGTTGTTGTTGCCAAAAAAGCATCTTTCAGGAAATGGAAAAAAGAGCCAAACAACGAAACCTGGAAACAGCACAAGCACTGGCAAGTTAAATGCAAGGCATTGATAAGGCAGGCAAAGGGAGAATTTGAGAAGAAGCTTGCTGCGGAAGCAAAAACGCTTAATAAAGGCTTTTTAAAGTACATTCATAGCAAAAAACCTGCGAGAGAGTCAGTTGGTCCATTAGATGACAGAGGGTTAAAGGGGCACTAAGAGGCGACAAGGCGATAGCGGAGAGACTGAATGAATTCTTTGCTTCGGTCTTTACTGAGGAAGATGTAGGTATATTACCCATGACTGAAGTGGTATTTAAAGGTGCGGAAGAATTGAAGGAAATATCGATACATCGGGAAGATGTATTACAACTATTAGATAAACTGAAGAGTAGCAAATCACCTGGGCCAGATAATATACATCCAAGGGTGTTGAAAGAACTCAAATATGAGACTGTAGACCTGCTATTAGTAATCTGTGAACTATCATTAAAATCATCTGTAGTACCTGAAGATTGGAGGATGGCGAACGTAACGCCAATTTTTAAAAAGGGTTCCAGGGGTGATCCGGAAAATTACAGACCGGTGAGCCTGACGTCAGTACCGGGAAAAATGGTAGAAACCATCATAAAGAACAAAATTGCTGAACATGTAGATAGTCATGGCTTAATGGGAGACAGCCAACATGGCTTTAGACAAGGAAGATCTTGTCTTACTAATCTGTTATGTTTTTTTGAAGGTGTGAATAAACAGGTAGACAAAGGTGAGTCGGTTGATATAGTGTATTTGGACTTTCAGAAAGCCTTTGAAAAGGTCCCTCATCAGAGACTTTTGGCAAAACTAAAGAGTCATAGGATAGGAGGCAGTGTACTATTGTGGATCAGGAACTGGTTAAAAGATAGAAAGCAGAGGGTAGGGCTAAATGGCCAATTTTCCAATGGAGAAAGGTGAATAGTGGTGTACCCCAGGAATCTGTGCTGGGTCCGCTGCTTTTTGACATATTTATAACTGACCTGGAAAAGGGAATAACAAGTGAGGTTATCAAATTTGCAGATGACACAAAACTATTTAAAGTTGTTAAAACCCAAGAGGATTGTCGAAAATTGCAAGAGGATATTGATAAATTGGAAGACTGGGCATCAAAATGGCAGACAAAATTTAATGTGGACAAGTGCAAAGTTATGCACCTAGGGAAGAACAACCCAAACTATAGTTACACGATGCAAGGTTCCACATTAGGAATCACCACCCAGGAAAAAGATTTAGGCGTCATTGTGGATAACATGTTAAAACCCTCGGCCCAATGTGCAGCGGCAGCCAAGAGATCAAATAGAATGCTAGGTATCATAAGGAAAGGAATGGAAAATAAAACAAAGGATATTATAATGCCTCTATATCGTTCCATGGTGAGATCGCATCTTGAACATTGTGTGCAATTCTGGTCGCCGTATCTTAAAAAGGATATAGCGTTATTAGAAAAGGTTCAGAGAAGAGCCACCAAAATGGTAAAAGGGATGGAAGGATACCCCTATGAAGAAAGGCTAAAAAGGTTAGGGCTCTTTAACCTGGAAAAGAGATGGCTGAGGGGAGATATGACAGAAGTCTATAAATTAATGAACGGAGTGGAACGGGTAAACGTAGATCGATTGTTTACGTTATCAGAATATAGAAAAACTAGGAGATATGCAATGAAGCTACAGGGTAAACTATTTAAGACTAATAAAAGAAAATATTTTTTCAGTCAACATGTAATCAAACTCTGGAATTTGTTACTGGAGGATGTAGTAAAGGCTGTTAGTGTAGCTGGGTTTAAAAAAGGTTTGGACAAGTTCCTGGAGGAAAGGTCCATAAACCATTATTAAGAAGGGACCCAGGATATCAATGCTTGACCCAATACAAGCATTGTGGAACCTGTGTCTTTTGGGGAAACTGCTAGGTACGTATGACCTAGATTGGCCACTGTTGGAAACAGGATACTGGGCTTGATGGACCTTGGTCTGACCCAGTATGGCATATCTTATGTTCTTATCTTCAAAAAATGTAGCAGATTGTTGAGGCACGACTACCCTTTGCTAAATTCATGTTTTTATCCCATTAAACCAGGACTATCTATATGTTCAGTAATTTTGTTCTTTATAATGGTTTCTACCATTTTGCCTGCCACTAATTTCAGGCTCAACAGTCTGTAGTTTCCTAGCTCATCCCTGAAACCCTTTTTAAAAAATGATGTTATGTTGGCCATGTTCCACTCTTTAGGTATTGTAGGTGATTTTTATTTCCAGCATAGTAGACCATGTGATCCTCAGATGCAAAGTGCCCGATGCCAGTCCATTTCAGTTCACTGGCACCCAACAGATTGAGTTGTACAAGTTCCATTTCATTCTTGACCACCTACAACTTCCCTTGGTTCATGCTTCGTACGTTCGATGTCCCAATATGTAAGACATCTTTGCAGCTTCTGACTCTCATTTCATGCGAAGCTACATCAGCAGTCATGAAAGACAAAGAAGAAATGGTGTTGCATTTATAATTAAGAAGAAACTTGCAAGAACTATAATGAAATACAATGCAGTGAATGCTTAATTTCTGTTCATCTATGAGGAATGCCCATCAACACAACTATAATTCAAGTATATGCTCCAACAACAGCTGCAGAAGAGGAAGATGTTGATAAGTTATACTAACAAGTACAAGCTGAAATTGACAGAACATGCAAACAGGATATCCTGATTGTCATGGGTGACTGAAACACAAATGTTGGCAACAAAGAAGAAGGCAAAGTGCTTGGAAAATATGGACTTGGCAACAGAAATGAAGCTGGAGAAAGACTGATAGAATTCTGCAAGACCAATGATCTATTCATCTCAAACACCTTCTTCCAGCAACACAAACAGGGACTGTACACATGGACTTCACCCGATGGATTGTACAAAATCAAATTGACTCATCTGTGGAAGTCAACAATGGAAAAGCTCTATAACATCAACAAAGACAAAACAAGGAGCTGACTATGGTACAGATCACCAACTACTAGTATGCAAACTCAAACTAAAGTTGAAAAAGAGCAAGCCATTCAGGAATGTAGCAAAATATTACCTAGAGAATATACCACTGGAATTTAAAGACTGCCTGCAAAATTGATTTGCTGCTTTAGATACAAATGGCAGAGTTCCAGAAGAATTATGGCATGACATCAAGAAGAATGTGTTGGAAGAAAGTGAGAAGTCTCTACAAAACGTGAAAAAGCAAAAACAACTAAATGAAAATTGCCCAGAAACGCAGAGAAGCTAAAGCCAGAGGAGAAAGAGAGGCAATCGCAGAACTCAACAGAGATTTCCAACATGCAGCAAGACAAGACAAGGAGAAGTACTACATTGACGCATGAAAGGAAATAGAGGCAGAAACTATTAGAGGAAGAACAAGATCGGCTTTCCTAAAGCTATGAGAGTTAAAGAAAACATTCCAGCCTTGAACTGGAATGTTACAAGAATCACAAGGATCCATGTTGAATGATGCTGAGAAGATCAAGAAAAGGTGGAAAGAATATACAGAGTCATTATACGATAAAGATCAAGTTGACCAACAGCTGTTTCTACCTGTCCCTTATGATCAGGAACCATTGTTGATGAAAGAAGAAGTCGAAGCAGCATTGAAAGCCTTATCAAAGAACAAAGCACTAGGCACTAATGGCATTCCCATTTAAGTATTACAGCAATCTGATGCAGTTGTTACCATGCTTACAAAGCTCTGCCAGGAAATTTGGAAGACAGCATCATGGCCAACTGACTGGAAAAGATCTGTGTTTATAGCAATACTAAAGAAAGGTGATCCTACTGACTGTGGAAATAATCACACAATTGCTCTGATCCCACATTTCAGCAAGATTTTACTCAAGACTATTCTGCAGAAACAACAACCATACTTGGAACGAGAACTGCCTGAAGTGCAAGCAGGGTTCAGGAAAGGGCGAGGAATGATAGACATCATTGTGGATGTGAAATGGATCTTTGAAAAGATTAGAGAATAACAAAAGGATATCTAGATGTGGTTTATTAACCACAGCAAGGCTTTTGACCGTGTAAACCATGAGAAACTCTGGGCCACATTAAGAAGCATAGGTATACCGTAACACCTGATCGTTCTCTTGCACAACCTTTACATTGATCAAGAAATAACAGTTCGAATGGAACAAGGAGAAACAGAATGGTTTAAAATCAGTTTAGGTGTATGACAAGGCTGCATACTTTCTTCCTACCTGTTTAATGTATATGCAGAACAAATCATCAGAGAAGCACGACTGTATGAAGACAACTGAGTTGTGAAGATTGGTGGAAGTCTCATCAACAACCTTTGCTATAATGATGATACCACATTACTGGATGAAAGTGAAGACAATCTGAAACATTTGCTTCTCAAGTTCAAAGAACATAGTCTTAAAATGTGCCTGCACCTTAATGTAAAAAAGACAAAGATCCTGACAACTGGCAAAATCAATAAGTTCATCGTTAATGGAGAAGAAATAGTGGGCAACTTTATCTACTTGGATCAGCTATCAATAAAGAAACAACAAGCAGTCAAGAAATCCGACAATGCATTGCTCTTGGCAGAATGGCTATGAAGGGCCTAGACAAGGTTCTCAAGAGCAGAGAAGTCTCTCTCCATACAAATATTTGACTTGTTCAAGCATGGTATTTTCAGTAATGTCATATGGATGCGCAAGTTGGACAGTGAAAAGATAGACAGGAAGAAAATTGATGCCTTTGAATTATGGTGCTGGTGACGAATATTGTGTATACAATGGACTGCCCGAAGAACAAACCAATCAATACTAGAGGAGATCAAACCTAAGCTTTCCTTAAAAGCTCAGATGACAAGACTTCAACTTTCATATTTTGGACACATCATGCGAAGAGAGAGATCATTACAGAAAGACATCATGCTTGGCAAGTTAGAAGATCAACACAAAAGAGGAAGTCCAGCAATGAGATGGATCGATACAATAACAGTAGCTATGGGTACCAGTCTGTCAACAATCAGCCGCCTGACTGAAGACCAAACACAGTTTAGGACAACTATCCAGAGGGTCACCATGAGTCAGCACCGACTCAGTGGCACTTAACAATAGGTAATTTTAATGATAGTTTACAAATTACTAATAGTAGGCCTGCAGTTTCATTTTTGAGTTCTTTGAGCACACTAGCATATGTCCGGGTGATTTGCTACTCTTTAGTTTATCAAATTGCTGTATTACAACTTCCAGGTTTATCAAGATTTGTTTCAATTCCTCCGCTATATCACCTTTAAATATCATTTCTGGCATGGGTAACTCTCCTACATCTTCTTCAGTAAAGACTGAAACAAAGAATTCATCTAAAGGCATATTTTATAATGGGACGTCCAAGTGCAATCTGGGACATCAAAGCCAGAATGTCTGAAAAGAAAAGCACAAAGTTCAAAATACCCATCAGGCAATGATCAATGACTTTTTTCTTTGATTGAAAAAAAAAGCAGGCATGTGCAAATTCAGGCACAATTTCAGAAATGTGGATGTGCCGAATATGGATGTCTATAGAGACGTCTACATAGATATCCCAGAAGAGCATCTCAGGACATGGACATCTAATAGCATAATAGTTAAAATAGTGGGTTAGTAGCAGGGTGTCCAGGGTTCAAATCCTAGTATGGATCATTGTGATCTTACACTGGTCACTTAACTCTTCATCTTCTCTACACTCTCTGGATGTTTTAAGGTCCAAACAAGCACTTTCCTGATGCCTATTCGTGCCTGCAGCAGGTCTAAACACAGATGTGCCTGCAGACATTTCTGAAATTGAACAGAGATGTGTAAGTCCATTGTACCTCCCCAGAAATGCTTCTCCCTTGTCTACTTGGACGTCCCTGTACTGGAGACATCTCTAAACATCATTTATGGAATGGCTTCAGAGACATCTCCGTGATTTTGATATCCAGGTGCATATCTTTGGACGTCCAAATCATTAGTAAGACTTTTTAAATGTACCTCTTAGTCTCTCTGCTATGGCCTTGCCCTCCCTTAGTGCCCCTCTGTCATCTAATAGTCCAACTGACTACCTCACAGACGTTTTGCTTCACAGTGTACCCGAAACAGATCTTATTGAGTTTTTGTTTCCACAGCAAGCTTCTTTACAAATTCTCTCTTTGCCTGCTTTATCAGGGCTTTCCATCTAACTTGCCAGTACTTAAGACTATTTTCTTTTTTCTTCATTCAGATTATTTTTCCATTTTATGAATGATGGTTTTTTTTGGCTATAGCAGCCTCTCACCTCACCTTTAAACCATGCTGGCAGTTGTCTGGCCCTCCTTCCACCTTTTTTTTAAAGCATGGAATGCATTGGATTTGAGCTTTCAAGATGGCAATTTTAATCAATGTCCAGCCTGATGTAAATTTTTGACCTTTGCATCTGCTCCTAAAAGTTTTTTCTTAGCCATTTTTCCTCATTTTTTCATAATTTCCCTTTTGAAAGTTAAATACTAGTGATGTAGTAGTGTAATAGATACAGTTTAC
The DNA here is from genome assembly GCA_033557465.1 of Ichthyophis bannanicus. Classification (NCBI taxonomy): domain Eukaryota; kingdom Metazoa; phylum Chordata; class Amphibia; order Gymnophiona; family Ichthyophiidae; genus Ichthyophis; species Ichthyophis bannanicus. Next base: position 617,432,039 of record CM066031.1, on the reverse strand, counting down.
ACAGAGGGGCATGTTTACTAAAGTATCTTAGGCTTTTGAATCTAACACTGGGTGATCGCTGCAAAAAGCTGATGTTAGCTGTAAAAGTCCTGTGGTAGCTGCAGTGGTTGTTCCCAGTATTTTCCTCTACAGATGCCACAGTAAAAACATAGAGATCACGGGGGAGGAGGGGGAGGGGGAAGCTTTGTGGATGCAGCTATCACCACCTATTGAGGTAGCGATAGTTGCATCCATGAAGCCTGCAAAAGTCTGTGATTACCACGCAATGGTAACAACCACTGTAAATGAGCCTTGAAAGCACTCCCACTCTCTGCTCTAATCCCACTAAACCTGCACCCACCATACCAAATGCAGACATTTCAGAAAAGTGCCACGATGTCTGCATTTTTTCCGTGTTAGCTGCCGCTGGGCTTAATTCCACGTTAGCCCCACAGTAGCAGCTAACGCTCTTTAGAAAACATGCCCCATGGTCCCTTAGACTATGTGTGGACTGCATTTATGATAGTATCCTCGATGTCTTATCAGTAAAGATTATAGCAAACTCCTTCCAAGCAGCCAACTGATCTTGCTGCCCCTGAATGATTGCAAATAGCTGTGTTTGAGCAGTGGTTAAGATCATGGCTAATGAATCAAGTAATCTGCAATCTCCTCAGCCTTCAAGTTACTCATCACGTTCTTTGTGTCAGTATACCTAAGCAAACAGGGAACTGTGGAGAACAAATTCTGCTGGCTGAAACAAAGCATTCTTTATCTTTGCAGAAAAATAAAAACCTGTACAATCTTCTAATTTAGTTCTGTATGGTTATAAATATGCAAATAGCACTGATGTGAATTGTTCATTGGATGCTTATACAAGAGCTTCTCTAGATGGCGGAGTTCTCTCTTCAATTCCTGGAGAGTTTCATTAAAACCAGAGGGTATAATTGGTTCTGGTCCTAGTCCTGCTAAGAGATTAAAATTGATAAACCTTAGCTATTTCAGTATTCTGTAGAGATACTAACTCTTCTTGAGTCTTATTGACCAAAGCTTGCTAAACATAAGGCCAATGTCCCTTAAAAATGTCTTGGCTAAAAGGAAAAACGGATGCACTGGATCTTCGCATTACTTGAACAAGTCATCGTATGTGACTTAATAGTAAGGTTAAACTAAATTAACCAGTGATCAGTCCATGGTAATGCACGGTATGAAAAGGAAGTACAGTTAATGCGTGGATTTGCTACAGCTGGGATAAACACTAGGCAGGATCGTACCAAGGGACATGCGAGTGGTGCGGCTGCACAGAGTACAAGTAAGGAAGGGACTGATGTCATCACTGGGCTTCTAGGATTCCTGATAAGAGCGAGTTCTTGCGCACATCTAGATGAGGTGTGCAAGTCGCAGAGAGTGCATTTCTAGCTTGGTACGGTCCTGACACTAGGTCAAGAATATGAACCTTATATATTGGGAAATTAATTTCTTGCTTAAAACCTTTTTTCTATTAGGATCATAAACTTGTCCACCTATGGTACCCGATACCTCTCATTGATGTGCATGTTAAAATCACCCGTAACAATTATGGTCTCTAAACTGCGATCTAAAGTGGCCAGCTATTTTACAATGCACAATGAGTGGGGGCCATATACACCAAAACAAATGTCAATGTCAGGTATTTTGGTTCATAATGAATTTTAGGGTGTTTGTTTGGCATATAAACACCCTAAAATCCATTATGAGCCAAAAGATCTGACACTGACACATGCTCCTGCCAAAATGAGCGTGGATAGAGAACTGGGAACTCAAGGAGTTCACAAGGGTATTTTCTGGATATTTATTGCATGTAGACCTTTGTCATTAATTGAGCACTGGAGATTGAACAGTTTGCCATAAAGGCCTAACCCAACAATTATTGGGATGGATTGTACTAGAAAACTAGATATGTAGTATAGCAAGACCAATGGTTTATACAATAAATACCAGCAAATAGGAAGTATCCTAAATACTGCCATTATATTTATTTTATTTATTTATTTAATATTTCTTATATACCGCACTATTGTCATCAGCGCGGTTCACATGGAACAAAAACATATACATACAGGATAACTGTAGTGCATTTTACAAGTAACAGGGATTTGAAAACTTGGAAGAAACAAGGTAGTCTATATAAATCATATACAATAAACTATATACATTAAACACAGTCAAAATTCACTAGAACTGAACATGGTGTGACTATTTCTCTTGGGAAGGTTTATACTGGAAAAAACTTAGGAATAGGTAGTGCTTAAGACTTTTCCTGAATTGTGTTAGACTGGTTATGGCTCTCAATTCTGGTGGGAGGGTATTCCATGCTACTGGGGCATGAATGCTGAAGGCTCTTTTAGATGTTTCCTTGGTGTATTTGACTGTTATTTTCGGGATGATTAGGGTATTTATTGCTGATGTTCTTCTGGCTCTGTTGAGGGCTTGGGTGTGTAGTAGGTTAGTGATGGTTGAGGGTGCTTGGTTGTTTAAGGCTTCATCTGGGACATGCTAAGGGGCATGCAATTTCGGCACAATGCCTCAGAGCATGATTAAAATTTATGGGCTGCCTGATGGCGACCGAGTGGAAGAGCAGTGACTTGGTGACCAACAGACCACGTTTCAATTCCCACTGTTGCTCTTTGTGGCCTTGGGCAAGTCACTTTACCCTCCATTGCCTCGGAAGAAAGGACTGGCAATCTACTTCCACTCACACCTTGCCAAGAAAACCCAGGGGCTGCTGGGTTGCCAGGAGTCAGCATCGACTCAAAGGCTCGCACTGTATTTGTGTGTGACATCACCTTGCAACATGGCTTGTTCTCAAGCACAGTGATGCTGTTCTCTGTCAAGGTGGCCAAGTTGAAAACCAAGGAATTTAGAGGAGGTGCTCAGTGTATGGTGAACAAAATGGCAGTTCTTTCACAGTCCCTTTAAAGCAGGGCCGGCCCTACAACGGAGCGACTTTGTTTTTTGCACATGGCCCTGCATTTTAGCCCCGCTTTTCATCCCCTATTAACTTATGCAAATGAGGCCCTGCAATCATTGTCTGCACATGGTCCCACATCCCTCTGCATCTCCCTTAGGCAGCCCCTGCTTTAAAGCGCCTCAGAGCGTGACTGAAATTTATTACTTATATGTGCAATAGAAAAGTGGTCAAGAGCACAGATTTTTTTATATTTATGAATATGAAAAGAAGACTACTGTGTTCAGATGTTAACCTCTGAGGATGCTCTGTGTAACACTGGATTGCATTCACTTCCAGGCAAATGTGCTGCTGTCTTATTTTGCTGTTTGCGTTTTGGTGCATTTACTCTTCTGTTTATTTAAAGCGAATGTGCCGGGAGCTGTTTCCACACATATTATCTATCAGTCAATTACAATGCCGGCAGCGCAGCACTTTCAGCAGTGTTTGTTTTTATCAGAACCATTTTTCCTGGAGATGATTTTGGATCTACGATATTTTTCTCTGTCTATGATGACAAACACATTTTCATTTTCAAAACTGTTCTGAAAACATTAATTCTCATGCCAAGGGTGAATATTTACTTTCATTGGTGTGCTATCAGCCTCTGCTTACAAAGAAATAAAGAATCAAGCGATATTTGTGTGTAAATTCATGTTGTCAGGTTACATTATTATATGCCAGATGGAAAGAAGGGGACATGCCGCATAAATGGAAGTGCCTTTTAAATCAACCTGACACAATGCCAGTCATAAAATGTAGGCAGATTTTTCTACATTGTCTTTCTCCAAGTACAACAGGAGACTAGACATCTTCTGCTGGTTAATGAGTAAGGCCATACTTTTAAGAAATAACTGTAGTTCTCTGCATCAACTCTGCTTCCTTGCACTCATCCCCAATATTTTTAAGGGACAATGTTCTGACGACATACTGGGCTCGATATTCAGTTAGCTGCCGGTGCTGAACTTTAAACCCAGATATTCAATGCTGAGGCTAAAATAAGAACATAAGATATGCCATATTGGGTCAGACCAAGGTCCATCAAGCCCAGTATCCTGTTTCCAACAGTGGCCAATCTAGGTCACAAGTGCCTAGCAGCTTCCCCAAAAGAATATCAGGGTTGCCCAGATTGCCACGAAGCCAACCGGGCAACAGCAATATTCAGCCACTACTGTACCTGGCTAGCTTCTGTGACGAAAGAGAGGCCAGTCTTTTCTGTGTCTGACATGTGCTATGTGTCGCTTACCAGGTAGTGGCGATATTGAGCTGCTGCCTGGTTAGCAATGGATGCTGCCCCAGAACAACCGCAGCACGCCCCGATGCTAACCAGTTAGTGCTGCTGAATATGCTGTTTAGCAGCATTTACACGGTTTGCAGGTCTACAAACCACGTAAAAACCTTTGAATATCAGACTGGCTCGAGGTTGATGCTTTCCACTGGATACCTTACTGAGAGCCCGCATGAACTGTCCCATGATATTGCAATCAATATTGACTCCTTAAGGAGGTAAACCTACATTGGCTCTTGGTTGCATAAGTGGGCAATAACTTATCTGATCTTGTGTCCTTATCATAAATCAGTGATAAAGTGTGCATGAGATCTGTAGAAATCTGATAGCAGCTAAAATGTGAGCACTTCAGCAATAGCTGCCCAGAACTGGACTGAGACTGCCAGCTCATTTTATACAACCAATATATTTTTAAGCCCAATTGACTCCAGCTGAATTTAAACAGGTAATTTAGAGGTAAAAGACTCTAATGTCATTCCCTTGACCCATCAAGTCCTCTTGTTGTCTTGTCTGAATCAAAGAAAGTTTTGGCAGGCATCTTCAAACAACAAACTAAATACCAAACTCCAATCAGACAATACAGCACCTTAGGAGAAAGAAGCCGCCCTGCTGCACAATTACAAGAGTCCTTACTGAGCTCTCACACTGCAAGACTCACTCTGCCTCAGAACCGTTTCACCTCCATGTTTCAATTCAGTGAACAATCACACGCGTGCATCATCCTTGCCAAAGCCACCTTTAATGGTCAACTGTTGAATTCCCTGCTAGGGACCATGATGCTTGAGCTTTATAAACTGCTTGGGTCTGCTCTAACTTTTCCATTAGACAATCATGCCATTTGTCTGATTCTGATCAATTTATTGGCTTCCTTTCATTCACACCGTTATATACTCTCTCTCTCTCTCATACTTCCATCCCGAAATGTTGGAGGCAATAGTCAGTGAGATGGCCACTCAAAGATATCTGGATCTACGGATTTTCAGCCAGCTTATCTGTATAAGTTGGAATGCCGATATATAGTCCTAAACTTAAATGGGTATGTTGTCCATGTAAAGTTCGGACTGCTATCTATGCATTCCACTTATATGGATAAGGTTATTCGAGCAGTAGCTGAATATTGTCACTATCTGCATAGCTTTTGACCCTGCCTCTGGAACACCCTGGTCCGTCCTCCATTCATACAAATACATTTGAACTGGCAAAATGTATCTGTAAGATAAAAGCACTCATGCGATTAATGACCAGTGCTGAAGCACTTTTGAGAATGAACCTCTTTAATTTACACCCACATTAAAAAGTAAGGGGTCAGTATTCAAAAGGACTTATCCAGTTAACAGGACTGGATAAGTCCAGGTGAGAGGGATATTCAGCTGCACTCTCCGAACAGTGTCGCTGAATATTTCCTCGGACCACCTCGCACTGTTCTGATGGGGCCAGGATGGTCCATGGGCACAGCAGAGGCAGCGATGGCACAAATCCAGATAGTTATTTACATAGCAGCACTGAAAAGTAACACTATCTGCACAACGTAGAACAGGAGAAAGCTGCCCTAAAAGGCTACGCAGGCCGCCTTTCTCGACAGCAGCTTCATATCACTGTTCTCTGGACAGTGCCGGCACTAACTGCTAAATCCAGATAGTCAGCGCCAGCTGGTATCCGCATACTGGTGGTGACTGGCACTTAAATAAACCACCGCAGGATGAATATAACCCCCCTAAATATTTATACCTAGTGATGGCGGCAGGAAGGTGGGCTGGGTGCAGCCTAGCTCTTTCCCCAGCAAAGGCTACACAGGGCAATACCCTGCAATATCTTTTTCAGTTTGTTTCTTTGCCTTTTTACAAACTATTGCCATTGGACCATCCTGAATGTGATTGATGATCAAATGTAAATATCTGAATTAAATAAAGAAATGACATGCCTCTGTGATTGTGGTGTCTATAAATATGTATGTAGAAGAGATTAACTGTTGCTAAGAATCATTACAGAACAGCATATAATATTGCTCCCATCATCCTCACCAAGACACTTAAGCTCGTGTCAAGGCCATAAGTCTTCCTATTTCCCGAGAGAGGGCTTTGATTCAGTACTATTGCTGAATCTGACATCTGAAATGGATTGGGTAAGAAACTGAAGGGAAAAACACCCACATCTCCATTAAAAGTGAGCAAAAGATGCTTGGTATAAACATGTCAATGAATTTATGTCAAATCTTCAGTAAATAAGTTCTTGGAAAAAAAATTAGGAACCAAAATCTTAAAACTGCCTTATTATTCAACTTAACAAACCTACTCTTATTTTAAATGCATTTCTAGTTCTGCAGAACTAAATTCCTCCGAGAAAGGTAAGCAGGGGAGAGAAGAATTTCTATAACTGACATGCAAAATGTCTCTTATACAGAGATTTTTTTACAGAATAATGTTCAAAGTAATTTGGAAGAGTATAAAGTATTTTACCTATGATAACTGGCAGTCTGAAAACTGCCCTCTCTCAATGTAGCTGAAAGTCTGCGTAGGATGGGGCCACACGTACTTTTTAAGATCGAGGTGAAAGGACATATTCCTGGGGGGCATGTTTTGGTCAGGGGAGGAAAATTACAGGTGTAAACTGCATTTTCAAATGTTTATGCCTATTTTTCCAGTAAAAATCTAGCCACAGAAAAAGCAGGTTCAAGTGACCACAAGTAGTTTGTACCCATGGCAAGTTCCAAAGAAAAGGTTCTTGCATACTTTTGCTTTCAGTACTGGTGCAAAATTTACATGCAATCTTTGTCTAGGTTCATTGACTTTCACAAAGACAATCCATTTGCAAGCTGATGAAAATTTAGAATTGGCTATGATCATTCCGTCTGTAGGTTCACAGCTGTAGGCTGGGCCAGTCCAGTGTTTCTTTAAGTACATTCTCAAAGAATTCCGATTTTCAGTTACGTCCACTGGACCCTCATTGAAAATATTGTTATGACTGATTTAATATAAATGAAGATGCAAAAAAGATAGTGTGAGATACACTACATGAAATAAAACAATGAGTGTGAAAAGAGCTGATGAATGATAAGGGGAGTGCATTGGACAAAATTTGTGTCCTTGAAGGTTCCACTCTAATGGTTCTTTACACTCTTTTTACATTTTTAAACCCTTCAAATACTGTGGTTACGCATTGGTGAGGGTTGATAAGCAGTCCTTTTCTAACACTGAAAGAGGGCATTAGGTTGTAGTATATATATCTTCCTTCTTACATATAAGGGGACTTTAGCAGTTTACAGGACACTTACTTAGGACACACTGGGGGGTCATCCCCACTATTTGTGCCTCTTCCCAATCCCATTTACCATCCCCACGTCTTCTACGGGAAACGTAGATGGGGCAGGAGAGGGGCAGAACGGGGGCAGCATAGGTGTGGAACGGGGGCAGCATTAGGGCAGGCAGTGAGCAATCACCGGCCCCAGACGTATAGGGCTGATTCTAATGTCATCTCTGTACGTCCGGGGCCGGCAACTTGCACAGGGATCTTATTCCACCTCCGAGGTGGAATAAGTTCTCCTAGTCACCAGGGATCGGTGGGCCCAGGACGTAGAAGGGGCCGGGGGAGTCCGAGGTCATTCCCCGCAGCCTGACCCTGGCCTTAAGAAGCCAGATTGGGGTCAGGCTGTGGGGAAATCAATGCTGGAGCCGGCGGCCAGGGATCGCGGCTCTTCAATGGAGATGCAGTGCCATGGTAACCAGAAGCCATGGCGCCATAGCTCCATTGAAGAACCCTGACTGAGTTAGCCGGGGAAAGCCTGTACGTGCAGGCCAGACGGAATCAGGGTTCTGGTCTGCACGTACAGGTCTGTTTGCGATTCTGATCCCACGGGGCTAGATGTGTCCCGCGGGATCAGAATCATGACTCCCTCTGTGCGTCCGTTTCTGGCCGGACGCACAGAGGGCCCAGACGTGCAGGATGGAATCGGGCCCACTACATTTAAAATGAGTGAATTGCACAAGTCTGCACTAGAAAAGCCCAATTCTATGCCACATTAAAATGTATATGTAACATATAATAATTCCAAACTTTCAAGGGTTCTGTAATCCATTGTCTGAATTGAAGATTTCTTTTCTACCTTTATTGTCCATAGTTTTCCTCATTTTTGCTTCTCTTGTCTATTTTCACCCGATTCCTTTCTTGGGTCTCCTTTGTTACTGCCTCCTCTCTCCCTTCCTTTTTCCATCTCTCGTTCTCCTGCCACCTTTGATATCTTTCTGTCATCTGATCTCTCATTCTTTCTCTATCCATTGCAAACTCTTTACTTCTCACCATCTCCCCCATCATTCATATTTAATGTTTCTACCTTTCTATCTGTTACTCCTCCCTTTCCCCTTTTGCTTATCATTCTCAGAGGTGAGGAGGGGAGGGATCTCGCTGCCACCCATGGAAGCAGTACTCCTGACAGATTCCTAGGCCTAAAGGCAGTTTTAAACACAGTGGGCCCAATGCAGAAAGCTGGCATTAGAGCTGTGTGCATAGTTTTCTAGTGAGAGTACCGCAAAAGTTGTGCACCGATATCTATAAGCAAAACATATACAAAAGAAGTATGTTCAAAACCTCTGCTTTAAATGGGGCTGATGCAGAAAGCTGGTGTTAGAGCCCTGTACTAAAAGCCATGTGTATGGTCTTTAAAACTCTGCTCTATGGCCCTTGGGCCGTGGCCCGAAGGGGCGTGACCAAAGGGGCAGGCCACACCCCTTTGGCGCCCCTTCGGCGTCCATTGGCGTTCTGGTATAATATTTGTTTGTTTGCTGTGTTAATTGTTAGCTTTACTATTGGGAAACATAAGGTTAAAAAGTCAATGGAAGATAAGGGTCCGGTGCATACGGGGGAGGGTAAGATGTTTGGGTCTTTAGACAAACATTTCTTAACCCTTCCTGAAACGTGTTCTCCTACTGAAGGGGTGTCTCTGAGCTCCGCTGAGCGGACTCCTCCTCTCCCTCAGCTCTCTTCTACTCTGGTAAGCGATACTAATAAGGTTCTTTTACCTGTTTATTCTCCGACTCCGTTACCTAATCCTGTGGTGGGTCTGCCTGTTGTGCAAACCTCGATTAGCCCTCCAGATGAGATTACTTTGAAGGATTTATGGACTGCAATTACTGCTATAGATGTAAAGGTTTCTACATCCTTTGATTCCCTATATGTTTATACACAAGAGTCTAACCGGACGTTTGCTGAGGTGGATGCTCAGTTGACTGAGGTGGTAAATTCCTTTTCAGAGGTAAATAAGCAACTTTTACAATTACAAAGTGTTAGCTCTGCTTCTATTAAAGATTCCTTTATTATCCAGAATAAATTGGAATCATTGGAGAACAGTGCTAAAGCGCTGAATCTCCGTTTTTTGCATTTTCCTATGTCATCGTTGCTTTCCCCTCAGATTCTACTTGATAAGTACTTTCAGGAAGTTTTGCTTTTTACTGAGAAAATTATTGTGCAATCTTGCTATTATATTCCTGCAGGGAAGCGTTGGGTTAACAACGATGAAGGTGGGTTGGATGTTATTTCTATAGATATTGATAAGGATAACCAATTTCTTGGAAGATTCATCTGATAAGATTGAGAAAAGAGCCACTTTGCTAGCTACTTTTCTCTCTTCTGCAGATAAGATTCGGGTTTTGAAAGCTTACTTTAAGAACAAAGAGAAGCTGTTTTGTGGCTACAAATTATATATATTTCCTGATGTTTTTCTAGACTTACCCAGGTCCGGAGGAAGGGCTTTTTGACTTTAAAGCCCTGAGTAATTGGACTGGGTGCTTCATTTTTCTTAAAATTTCCCTGTAAGTGTATTATTGCTTTTCAAAATTGTACTTATTTATTTTCTGATGTTGCTCAGTTAGAAAGTTTTTTGCTTGACAGGAAGGGATGAAGTTGATGTTGCTCTATTATTGCAATGCCTGTTAAATATGGGGGTGTATTACCTCTTGATTTCTTTGTTCTTTTTTTTAATTTTTTGTATTGATCAGGGCGACAGTTCACCTTTATGTGGGCTATTGCTGTTATTAATGTGTTTTGGAAATTGTATCTTTGACATTGAGATATTTCCTTATGGATGGCATTTCTTGTTTTGTTTGTGTGTGGATTTTTATTGTTAAATCTGTACTAAACATATTGATACAAAAAAAGCCATGTGTATGGTTTTCTAGTGCAACTGTACTGCAAAGGTTGCATGCCGGTATGCTATAAGCAAATGTATGCAAATGAGATATGCATAAATTTGTACGCTAAATGTGCTCTCATTCATGATTTTCACATGTCGGTTCTGTAGGGAGATATAAAAGAAAATGGCAATCAATTAATGATGGAATGGGGGTGGTTCAAGGGGGGTGCGGAGCCATATGTGGAGACTCATTGCGGGGCCTCATTCGCATAAGAAGCCTCATTTGCATAAATATTTGCATAATGTTAACACACACTAACTTTTAGTAAACATGCCTCTTAATGAGTGTCTGAATAACATTTGCATGTTGCTAATATAGATTTTAACTGTTGGTTATACATTACGTTTTGAGAATATTCTGACTGCCTACATTCCTTGTGTAACCCTTAAATCAGATATCTGAGTGTGCCCACTGTTCATGTAAGGTCTACTGGCCAGGGACACTAGTGATATAAGGCTACTTGGAATAGAAATATCTAAATTGCAGGGACCTGGTCTTTTACCTGAGTCCCCCACTTACTTACTTTAGAAGCAAAGGTATCAGTTAAAGTTACAGGGACCTTTGCACAGTAGGCAGATACAAAGAAAGGAAAAGTTCAGTTTGATTATTTCTGCTGCCATTGTTTGAATCTTCTGTTGTAAGCCTGCTCCCGGGGAGGGGCTAATTAGATTATCTATAGCCTGACACAAGTACCTGGTCACTGGTCAACTCCAGGCTTCACAGCTTCCAGAGCCTCCATACAGCTAAGCTTTCAATCTTTTTTGCCTGTTGCTAATATAGATTTTAACTGTTGGTTATACATTACGTTTTGGGAATATTCTGACTGCCTATATTCCTTGTATAGCCCTTAAATCAGAGTGTGCCCACTGTTCATGAAAGGCCTACTGGCCAGGGACACTTAGGTTCCTGCCCACCCTACCCCTCATCACACCCACTCCAGGGCTGCATTGCCTATATAGTGGTCACATACGTTGCCATCTATCCTTTTTAATTTGGTGTTAAGTCCACCTTTTCTTCTTCTTCTAGAATTGCTTAATCAGCATGTCATGTATTCAGTGCAATAACTGTGATGCTTTCGTTCTGAATAAAGAATTGACTCTACTAAGGGAAGAACTAGCTGCAATGAAACACACCTCTTCTAGGATACAAAGAGAACAAAGTCCACCACCGCTCCCATAAAGAATCAAACATCCCAGGAACAAATGGATCACAGTGGGCTCAGGTAGATTGCGACCTGTAACTCAGAGACATCTATACATCAAGAGATATCCCTGCATAATGCCTTCTCTGCTTTGGTTAATGAGGATCACCAATCCATGGAAACTGAAGGGCCCTTAAATGAGTCAGTCAATGTCCAATCTCCTGCTAAAGCATCAGATATGAAGAAAAACTCACCAAACCGAAAACTGCTACTACTTGGAGATTCCATCATCAGAGGCACCAACTTGGAAACAGTTCAAAGGAGAGAAGATAGTCAAATGCCTCCCAGGCTCTTCAGCCATCAGGAATACAAACCAAATTGTTGATGTACTTAGCGCAGAAAGTGAGCACTCCAAAATTGATGTGGTCATTCACCTGGGTACAAATGACCTGGCTAGAAACAGTGCCACTGCAGTTCAAAGGGACTTCCAGATTCTGGGAGAGAAACTCAAGCTTATTGTTAACACTGTAGCATTCTCAGAAGTTCTACCTGTTCATGGTAAGGGTGCAGAAGGTTGCATCGCATAAACAGCTTTAATACATGGCTCCAGACCTGGTGCGAATGAGAAGGATTCAGATTTATTGGCAACTGGGGAAACAGATGGACCAACAAGAGATTATACTGTGTTGATGGACTACATCTCTCTGTCGCAGGGAAAAGAATCCTAAGTGAAAAATTCAGGCAGTATGTGGATATGCATTTAAACTAGAAAAGCGACGGATGGAGGAGGACTAATTCAGGACATCACTTCTCGCAAATGCAGAACAACATCAGAAACAGCCACGCTTTTAAACCACACATCAACGACAAGTGGGAAGAAGTGGGCAGAACAAAATCAATGCAAAATACATGCAAGTCAGTTAAATGCTGGAAAGCAATGAGCACAAATGCTCGAAGCTTAGCCAACAAAGTTCCGGACCTGGAAGCCCTAATGGTGGAAATGGACTTGGACATTGTGGCCATTACAGAAATATGGTTTAATGAATCGCATGAATGGGATATAGCCATAGCTGGCTATAATCTATTCAGAAGAGACAGAGAAAGTGGAAAAGGAAGAGGAGTAACCTTGTATGTAAAAAGCAATATTAAAGCTACTGCAATGCAGGGGCATGGGGAAAAGAAGAAGTGCTCTGGATTGTGTTGGAAAGAGGAAATGGCACTGTCATCCATACTGCTGTAGTCTACAGACCTCTGACTTAAATTGAAGAAATAGATAATGAATTGATTATAGATATTGCCAAGATAGCCACAAAGGGGGAAGTGATCATATTGGGTGACTTTAATCTACCCGGTGTGGATTGGCGTACTCCTTCTGCGAATCTGGCAAGAAGCAAAACAATTGTGGATGCTTTCCAAGATGTGTCACTTAAACAAATGGTGATGGAACCAACCAGGGAAAGCTCAATGCTGGATTTAGTGCTCACCAACGGTGAGAGCGTGTCAAATGTCTTGGTAGGTACTCCTGTGAGTAGCAGCGATCATCACAGAAGTGGAAAAAGAAGGCAAATTATAAGTAGTAATTCAACGTCCTTGGACCTGAATTTCTCCACATTGTTCTTCCTTATTCTCCTGTTATCCTTCTTTACTCTGTACTCTCCTCTTAGTCAATCCCAAATTGGGTTATTTCTTTCAATTCTCCTTAAACTTCAGCTTTCTCAAGAATGAGACCAGTGCAACCATGTCCTGGACACTAACATGATCACATTTGATTTACAGTAATAAATGGAGGGAGGAAAACAAGGAAATCCACTGTGCTAGCATTTAACTTTCAAAAAGGAGACTGATAAAATGAGGAAAATGGTTAAAAAAAATAAAAGGAGCAACTGCAAAGGTTAAGAGTTTACATCAGGCCTACGAGCTATTTAGAATTACTATTTTGGAAGCCCAGACCAGATGTATTTCATGAAGTCATAGAGGCTGTTATAGCTAAGAGAAAATCCTTCAGAAAATGGAAAAAAAGAGTCAAATGATGAAAACAGGAAATGCAAGGCACTAAGACAGGCAAAGAGAGAATTTGAAAAGAAGCTTGCTGTGGAAGCAAATGTGCATAATAAAAACTTTTTCAAGTACTTTCATAGTGAAACACCTATGAATGAGTCAGTTGGACCATTAAATGACAGAGGGGTAAAAGGGGCAATAAGAGAGGACAAGGCCATAGTGGAGAGACTGAATGAATTCTTTGCTTACGTCTTTACTAAAGAAGATGTAGAAAACGCACCCATGCCAGAAATGATATTTAAAGGTGATGTATCAGAAGAGTTGAAACAAATCTCGACAAATCGGGAAGATATAATACAGTTATTTGATAAACTAAAGAGCAACAAATCACCTGGACTGGATGGCATACATCCCAGGCTGCTGAAAGAACTGAAATACGGGATTGCAAACTCACTTTTAGTAATCTGTGAACTATCATTAAAATCATCTGTAGTACCTGAGGATTGGAGAATGGCCAATGTAACACTAATTTTTAAAAAAGGGTTCCAGGGGTGATCCAGGAAACTATAGAGTGGGGAGCTTCACATCTGTACCAGGTAAAATGGTAGAAACCATAATAAAAAACAAAATTACTGAACATATAAATAGTCATGGCTTAATGGCAGAAAGTCAACATGGATTTAGCGAAGGAAAGACTTGTCTCACTAATCTCTCACATTTTTTTGAAGGTGTGAACAGGTAGCTAAAGATGAGCTGGTATTGTAGCTAGATTTTCAGAAAGCCTTTGACAAGATCCCTTATGAGACACTCTTGGGGAAATTATAAAGTCATGGAATAGGAGGCAGTGTACTTTTGTGCATTAGAAACTGCTTAAAAGAGAGAAAAAGCGTAGGGCTAAATGGCTAATTTTCCCAATGGAGAAAGGAAAAGAGTGGAGTACCCCAGGGATCTGTGGTGGCCTGCTGCTTTTTAACATATTCATAAATGACTTGGAAATGGGAATAACAAATGAAGGGATTAAATTTGCAGATGACACAAAATTATTCAAAGTTCTTAAAACACAAGTGGATTGTGAAAAATTGCATGAGGATGTTAATAAATAGGAAAACTGGATGTCCAACTCGAAGATGAAATTTAATGTGGGCAAGTGCAAAGTTATGCATTTAAGGTCCGATTCTGTGCCACGAATAGTGGGGATGGACGTCCCAATGGGACATCCATCCCCACTATCTGTGCCTTCCCCTGCCGGCGTCTAAACTTGCCCGCTGGTTGTGCGGGAAAGTTAGACAGGGGCGGCTTGAGGGCGGAGTCTGGGTGGGTGGTGGGCGGTCGCTGCCCCTGGATGTTCAGGACTGATTCTAATGTCGGCCCTGTACATCCAGGGCCGGCAATCTGTGCGAGGAAGTTATTCCACCTCCAAAGTGGAATAACTTCCCTGGACGTTTTTTGTTTGCAGGCTCGGGGTGTGGATGGGGCAGGGGGGGCCAGAGGACATTCCCCACAGCACGACCTTGGCCTTAGGAGGCCAGATGGGGGGTCGGGCTGTGGGAGATAAGCTGTTTTTTCTGGTGGCCGGCATCGCGGCTTTTAAATGGCGCCACGGCTCCATTTAAAATCCTGACTGAATTAGTCAGGCAGTGCCTGTATATGCAGGCTGGGCAGAATCTCAGTCCCGGCCTGCATGTACAGGCCTGATCACGATTCTGATCCCGCAGGGCTAGACGTGCCCAGTGGGATTAGACTCGTGAGCCCCTCTGTACATCCAGTCAAACCGGGCGTACAGAGGGGCTGGACATCTGGGATAGAATGAGCCTCTTAAGGAAGAATAACCCAAACTACAGTTACTTGATCCAAGGTTCCACATTAGGAATCACCACCAAGGAAAAGGATTTAGGCATCATTGTGGATAGTACATTGAAACCCTCTGCTCAGTGTGTAGTAGTGGTCAAGAAAGCAAATAGAATGCTAGGAATCATAAGGAAAGGAATGGAGAATAAAACCAAGGATATATTGTCTCTGTATCATTCCATAGTTCGACCACACCTTGAATATTGTGTATAATTCTGATTGCTATATCTTAAAAAGGATAGCAGAACTAGAAAAGGTACAGAGAAGAGCCACTACAATGGTAAAGGGGATGTAGGGATACCCCTATGAGGAAAGGTTTAAAAGGTTAGGGCTCTTCAACTTGGCAAAAAGTTGGCTGAGAGGAGACATGTTAGAGGTCTACTGTATAAAATAATGGAGTGGAACAGGTACATGTAGAAAGATTGTTTACTGCTCCAATAAGTAGAAAGATACCACATAGTCCATTTATGACTAATAGGAGAAAATATTTTTTCACTCAATGTGTATTCAAACTCTGGAATTCGTTACCAGAGGATGTAGTAAAAGCTGTTAGTGTTGTTGTTGTTGTTAAGTGCCGTCGAGTCGGAGTCGACTCATGGTGACCCCCTGGATAGCTATCCTAAATTGTGTTCGGTCTTCAGTCAGGCGGCTCATTGTTGACAGACTTGTACCCGTAGCTGCTGTTATTGTATCGATCCATCTCATTGCTGGCCTTCCTCTTTTGCGTTGACCTTCTATCTTGCCAAGCATGATTTATTTTATTTATTTATTTATTTAACAAGATTTATATACCGTCTTTCTACAAGTCAAGACGGTTTACATATAGCAATTGGCAGTGTGTTTCAACTGTTTACAAGGAACAGGTAACAGGTATACAATGAATATGAACGAAACTACAATGAATATGAAAGAGAACTAATTACAATAAACAGAGATTAACTATTTACATAGGAATTTACAAGGAAAAACACTAGGCTATAAGATATGATTTGAGAGGCCAAATGTAGGGAGCAGAGTGTACAGGGGTTAGTTACTAAGGTGGAAGGGAGAAATGTTTAATTTCTTCCTGAACTCAGAGTGGTTGGAACAGTTCCGCAGGTCGTGGGGAAGGGTATTCCATAAGGATGGGGCATAGAGTGAGAAAGCCCTGTTATTAGTAATTTGCTTGCAATATCGTTTAGATGTAGGGATGGTGAGAAGATTTTTAGTAATAGAGCGGCATGTTCTTGAGTTTGTGGAGGAGGAAAGGAGAGAAGAGAGGCATGGAGCTGATTCATTGGTTATGATTTTATGAATAAGAGTTATCACCTTGAATTTAACTTTATATTGAACAGGGAGCCAGTGGAGATCGTAGAGAACTGGAGTAATGTGGGATCGTCTGGGGTTGTTGGTTATAAGCCATGCTAGGGTATTTTGGGCTAGTTGAAGTGGCTGTATAGTATTCTTGGGGAGGCCATGATAGATAAGGTTGCAGTAATCGAGAGAAGGGATTGTGAGGGCCTGACAGACAGTACGGAAAGAGTCAGGGTTTAAGAGAGGCTTGAGGTTCCTGAGGATACGTAGTTTAGCATATATTGTAGTGGTGGCTTTCTTTATTTGTTCATAGAAGGAGAGGGACTGATCAAGGATAATGCCAAGATATTTCACTTGGTTTTTTATGGAGAGTGTGAGATCACCAATAGTGATGGTGGGAGGAGGACTGTATGCGGAATTAGAGAATACCTGAAAAACCTCAGTTTTGGATGGATTGATTATGAGGTTGTGTTGGGAGAGCCAAGATTTAAGACTGGTTAGGCATTCATTTAGTTTAGAAAAGTTAGGATTTGATCTCTCTCTTCGCATGATGTGTCCAAAGTATGAAAGTCGAAGTCTTGTCATCTGAGCTTCTAAAGAAAGCTTAGGTTTGATCTCCTCTAGTACCGACTGTTTGTTCTTCGGGCAGTCCATGGTATACACAGTATTCGCCGCCAGCACCATAATTCAAAGGCATTAATTTTCTTCCTGTCTGTCTTTTTCACTGTCCATCTTTCACATCCATATGATGTTATTGAAAATACCATGGCTTGAACAAGTCAAATCTTTGTATGGAGAAAGACATCTCTGCTCTTGAGAATCTTATCTAGGTCTTTCATAGCCATTCTGCCAAGAGCAATGCGTCGTTTGATTTCTTGACTTGTTGCTGCTTCTTTATTGATAGTTAATCCAAGTAGGTTAAAGTTGTTCACAATTTCAATTTCTTCTCCTTCAACGATGAACCTGTTGATTATGCCAGTTGTCATGATCTTTGTCTTCTTTACATTAAGGTGCAGGCCCATTTTGAGACTATGTTCTTTGACTGTGAGAAGAAAATGTTGCAGATCATCTTCACTTTCAGCCAGTAATGTAGTATCATCAGCATAGCGAAGGTTGTTGATGAGTCTTCCACCAATCTTCACACCTCTGTTGTCTTCATACAATCCTGCTTCTCTGATGATTTGTTCTGCATATAAATTAAACAGGTAGGGGGAAAGTATGCAGCCTTGTCTTACACCTTTGCTTATTTTAAACCATTCTGTTTCTCCTTGTTCTGTTCGAACTGTTGCTTCTTGATCAATGTACAGATTGCACAAGAGAACGATCAGGTGTTCTGGTATACCCATGCTTCTTAATGTGGCCCAGAGTTTCTCATGGTTTACACAGTCAAAAGCCTTGCTATAGTCGATAAAGCACAAATAGATATCCTTTTGGTATTCTTTAGTCTTTTCAAGGATCTATCTCACATTCGCAATGATGTCTCTCGTTCCTCGCCCTTTCCTGAACCCTGCTTGCACTTCAGGTAGTTCTTGTTCCAGGTATGGTTGTAGTCTCTTTTGAATAATCTTCAGTAGAATCTTGCTGGCATGTGGGATCAGAGCGATTGTTCGATAATTTCCACAGTCAGTTGGATCACCTTTCTTTAGTATTGGTATAAACACAGATCTTTTCCAGTCAGTTGGCCATGATGTTGTCTTCCATATTTCTTGGCAGAGCCTTGTAAGTATGGTAGCAGCTGCATCAGATTGTTGCAATACCTCTATAGGAATGCCATCAATGCCTGGTGCTTTGTTCTTTGATAAGGCTTTCAATGCTGCTTCAACTTCTTCTTTCATCACCAATGGTTCCCGATCATAAGGTACAGGTTGAAACGGCTGTTGGTCCACTTGATCTTTATCATATAAAAACTCTGTATATTCCTTCCACCTTTTCTTGATCTTCTCAGCATCATTCAACATAGAACCTTGAGCATCTTGTAACATTCCAATTCGAGGCTGGAACTTTTTCTTTAACTCTCGTAGCTTTAGGAAAGCCGATCTTGTTCTTCCTCTAATAGTTTCTGCTTTTATTTCCTTGCATGCGTCGTTGTAGTACTTTTCCTTGTCCTTTCTTGCTGCACGTTGGAAATCTCTGTTGAGTTCTGCGATTGTCTTTCTTTCTCCTCTGGCTTTAGCTTCTCTGCGTTTCTGGGCAATTTTCAGAGTTTCTTCCGTCATCCATTTTGGCCGTTTTTGCTTTTTCACCTTTTGTAGAGACTTCTCGCTTTCTTCCAACACAACCTTCTTGATGTCATTCCATAACTCTTCCGGAGCTCTGTCATTTGTATCTAAAGCAGCAAATCGATTTTGCAGGCAGTCTTTAAATTCCAGTGGTATATTCTCAAGGTCATATTTTGCTGCATTCATGAGTGGTTTGCTCTTTTTCAACTTTAGCTTGAGTTTGCATACTAGTAGTTGATGATCTGTACCACAGTCAGCTCCAGGTTTAGTCTTTGTTGATGTTATAGAGCTTTTCCATCGTTGACTTCCACAGATGTAGTCAATTTGATTTTTATACAATCCATTGGGTGAAGTCCATGTGTACAGTCGCCGCTTGTGTTGCTGGAAGAAGGTGTTTGAGATGAATAGATCATTGGTCTTGCAGAATTCAATCAGTCTTTCTCCAGCTTCATTTCTGTTGCCAAGTCCATATTTTCCAACTACTTTGCTTTCTTCTTTGTTGCCAACTTTTGCATTCCAGTCACCCATGACTATCAGGATATCCTGTTTGCATGTTCTGTCAATTTCAGCTTGTACTTGTTCACAGAACTCTTAAATTTCTTTCTCTTCTGCAGCTGTTGTTGGGGCATATACTTGAATTATAGTTGTGTTGATAGGCAATCCTCGTAGACGAATAGAGATTAAGTGTTCGCTCACTGCATTGTATTTCATTACAGTTCTTGCAAGTTTCTTCTTTATTATAAATGCAACACCATTTCTTCTTTGTCTTTCATTTCCAGCATAGTAGACCATGTGATCATCTGATGCAAAGTGCCCGATGCCAGTCCATTTCAGTTCGCTGACACCCAACAGATCAAGTTGTACACGTTCCATTTCATTCTTGACCACCTCCAACTTCCCTTGGTTCATGCTTCGTACATTCCATGTTCCAATGTGTAAGACATCTTTACAGCTTCTGACTCTCATTTCATGCCCAGCTACATCAGCAGTCAGACTTCCTGAGGGCTTTGATCCAACCACATCATAAATGCTGGCTTTACTCTGAAAAGTCTTCAGCTCTTCCCCAGTAGCTAGTTGAGTGCCTTCCGACCTGGGGGTCTCATCTTCCAGCACCATAGCACAATTTGTTTTGTTGTTACTATCCATTGGGTTTTCATGGCAAGATACAGAAGTAGATTGCCGGGCCTTTCTTCCGTGCAGTTTAAGTTTGGTGTTGTTGCCGTTGTCACAAAAATGTGATCCTCCGCCGTCAACACTATCCCATTCTGCTGCTGCCCAGATGGGTTGTTTGTCTTGGCCTGGCACCTCAGCTGAGACCTGTCCATCTTGGGAGACCCTGCCAGTAGTTAAACTACTGATAGTTTAGCTCTCAGCATCACTGATGCACGCAAGCCCTCACAGCACGACAAGCTGCAAACCAAGTGAGAGGATGTAGTAAAAGCTGTTAGTGTAACTGGGTTTAAAAAAGGTTTGGTCAAGTTCCTGGAGGAAAAGTCCATAAACCATTATTAAAGAGGACCAGGGAAATCCACTGCTTACCTCTGGGATAAGCAGCATGGAATCTGTGTGCTTTTTTGGGAACATGACAGGTACTTGTGACATGGATTGGCTGCTGTTGGAAACAGGATACTGAGCTTGATGGACCCTTGGTCTGACCCAGTATTGAATCTCTTATGTTCTTAACACCAACAAAAATTCTCTCTCAGTTCCTCTATCTACTGAGGGATGTATCTCCGATTTGGCGGTAACATTTAGGAGATATACTTGCTCTCCTCTCCAAGATTGCAGGCAAGAACAGTGGCCGAAAAGAGTCAGTATCTGCTCTTCAGCAAAAATGGTCAAAACCCACTCTTCTGCTGTGTAGTGAGGAATGCACCTGATTCAAAGGTCTCTTCCAGTGAATATCAAGTCCTCTAAAGTGTTTGGCAGGGATGCACCTGGGTCACTTTTACAATCTTTGATTCTTCTCTCCTCTCCACAACAGAAGGAAAGACGCTCACCTTCTCTCCTGCTGTCACTGGTTCCTCTGTTGTTTACTGCTGTTTGGTATGGACTTCCCTTAATCTGTGCTCTCCTTTCCCCTTGGATCACCTTACTCTTTATTCAAGCCAAGCCAGCTTGGGGCACTGCTGTCAGCAAACTGCAGCTGAGTAGATTACAAACTGAGGCAATCCCCTGACCGTGCTGGATCCCAACCTTGGGCTCGGTCAGCCTCTCTATCTTCATCTCTTGGACTCCCTGTGGAAGGCAGACCCTGAGTGCTGGCTTACCAGGCCCTTTATAGTTGCCCCCAGTTTGGAGAGAGGGAGTCCTCAGCTCAGTGACTGACAGGAAAGTCCAGCCTCCATTACATCACATTGAAATGGGTTTCAGCTTAGAAGCAGATACTCCCAAGATATTCCTTATTGTGAAGAAAGAGGGCACATTCTATGGGCCCCTGCTACACTTAGTTCAGCGTAATCATGATAGTTAGTGTCCCTTGGCAGGTGAAGGTTTTATATTAGTAAGTTAACACCAGCCTGAGGCAGGTATTAAATAGTGTCAGTTAGCAAGTGTTTGCTGAATAGTGTGGAAGATGAACACGCTAAGCTATTGAGTATGAGCTCGGTAGCCCCTAGTGTGCATATAACTTTCCTTCATTTGCATTCACACACATGCAAAATTTTGCACGCGCGCGCTAATATCTTCTAGGACCTCTTGATCATGCATGATAGTCTTCCTGTGCAGTTCGCTATTGTTAGTATGCGCAAGAAGACCTTAACGTCTATGCTAAAAATTATTGCATAGGCTCCTAAATCTATAAACCTGTTGAGCCCTTCACTACTTTTGCACATTTGGACTTTTCTGCTTCCTTCTACATCAGCCATTTCCAGGAAATACCTTTGTTTTAAAAAGATACCAGCGAAGCAAATTGTTTTTTTGCTTCAAAGTTTCTCCAAGATCTGTCTGTGCCAGTGCAGTGCAGTGTCACAGAACACAAAACTAGAAGACTTATCCTTCTGTAAATGTAGAGGGACGACATTTCATTCCTATCACATTGACAATGCACAGGCCACATTGAACAGTAAAGTGTTCTTGCCGATGGTCTGATAATAACTTTGCTCTTGCATCAAATCACACTGCATTTGCGAATGTCCTGTTTATTGATCCAAAATATTTCTCTCTAACAAACCTTGCTCTAACGCAATAATATTATTTGTAAATATACTTACTTTACATCCATTCATCTCTTTTTTCCATAATGTTTTCAAAAGTATTTACTGAGGGACAGTATCACATCACCCATTTTGGGGCTGGAAAGGAGGTTGAGGTGGGGGCTATCAAATATAATATCTGCTACTCAAACTGGAGATGAAGCTACATGGTAAGCCAAACGGGCACATAGATTGAAAATGGCTGTTTAATGAGGCATTTCAGGTCTTCCCAGCTCTAAGCCATGAAATTCATTAGTTGCCTTCATTTCCCTATGCATGAGCCTCATTATCTCTTTTTGGACATGCAAAGTCACTTAAGTGACAAGCATCCCCTGTAGAAAACGGCAGCAAGATCACGCTGAGCACTTTTGGACTGTGACAAAACAGCATGATCTAAGGGTAACGACCAAAAATGACTGTCTACAATTCTACTCCAAACTCTCTCTCTCTCTCACACAAACAAACACACGCACACATAAACACCCCCCCCCCCACACACACACACTCATGCACACTGACAAGTGTTAATATTCAGTGTGTTAAACTATACCATGCCTTAGCATGTCATAGGGCATTTAGGAATGAATGGAATATAAACCCAGCATGTGTCCTTAAGAAAAAAAAATCACATCTACACAAAGTTCCTAGAGAGAAAAAGCCAGACATGCCTGAGACGTCTACCAAGGATGCAGATGAAGTAAGAGTATAAGAGGAGGAAATTGCAACCTGATGAGGAGACCCAATGGCCAATTCCTCTACTATCTCCAGTTGTTTTGCAATGAAGGATTCTTTGTGCTTGTACCATGTCCTCTTCAGCACTTGGGATAAACACCAAGAATCCTAAGTTGCAAAAAAAGAACAGAGACAGTACAAAAATTGCCTGCTGGATCTGTCTGAGTGGGAGCATGTTACTCTTCTGGCATTTATTTAACAGGCTTTTTATACCACTTTATCATTCAGGTAATGTATATTGATAACTTGGATTCTTTTGAGGCAATGGAGGTGCCCAAGGTCACAAGGAGTGCTAGTAGGAATCAAACCCTGGTCTCTTGGTACCCAAGACAGTACTCTAACCATTAGGCTACTCCTCTAGTCCATTTGAATGTCTGTCCATGACAACCTTTTTTGTGGAGGGCCCAACACTACCCCTTCACTGGTCACAAACGTAGAGCGCCTCCTATGCAGAGGGGCTCTTCTCCAGGAGCAAATAACAAGTCAGGAGGGTCCCTAGTCCTTTACCCAGTCCACATCCAGTATAAAAAGAACGTTTTGATAGGGTACCAGCAAAATAGGGGAGACATGAGTAGAAAGAAAGAATGATGGAGATGAGGAGATGGACTTGAGCTTATAAAATGTATTTTCAAGCAATGCACTGTCAGAAGGCAAAGATCCTTGATGTCACTGCGAACAAAGTCACTGATGGCATTCAGATGCTTCAGACTAAAGAGCAATCTGAGACGCCAAAGGTTTTTTCAGCTCACCAACTGTTTGGGTTTATATAAGAACAAAAGAAATGCCATACTAGGTCAGACTAAAGTCCATCAAGCCCAGTATCCTGTTTCCAACAGTGGCCAATCCTGGTAGATTTCCAACAAGAAGCGATCAATGATCTGGGCTACAGACAAATTATCACCGAACCCACCCACACTAAAGGGAACATACTTGACATGATTTTTGCCCCCCTGTCAGCACAAGAACCAAATGAAGAACTTGTGACATCTCTCACCTCTGTACCATGGTCAGATCACAAGCTAATCAATTTCATCATACCTATCAACAACAGTTCACTACACAATAATGAATCTCCAAGCAACTCAACAAACACTGCTTCTCGAAACTTCAAAGCCTTCAATAAAGATCTCATACTGGCAGAAACTCTTCCTCTATTCAACAATGCAACTCTCAACCTAGACAATTTAATCTCCTCATGGAATAAGTCTCTTAGTTCCATTGCGCAAAATCCTACCAAGAACAATATCGCAAAGAAAAAAAAACACTCTCCATGGTTCTCACCTGAACTGCGTGTCTCCCGGTCACATTTACGGAAACTAGAGAAAAGATGGAAGCGGTCCCACTCCACTGAAGACCAGTCAGCATACAAAACTCACCTTGCAATCTACAGAGAAGCCATCCTAACAAACATGAAACAATACCATACCGACACTCTCAAAAGATCACTAAACAAACCACGTGACCTTTTCGAACTAGTTAAATCATTCTCTAAGGAACCATCCCCATGTCAACCTAAAGAGATCCACCCACAAGAGTATGCCAACCATTTACAATCCAAGCTACTTCAAACTGATAAAATTACCACGTTCATAGCACAAGACATCCCTAGTCCAACTTCCCTTTCTAAGTTCTCCACACCATCCAAGAAACTTGTGGAAGATACTATTGCAGCCCTCAATACCACGACTGCACAAACTGACCCCTGCCCCGCATATTGGATTAAAAATTTACGAACAGAACTCAGCCCACTGATCACAAAAATGATGAACTTATCATTCACAACTGGATCCTTCCCTGCAGCACTCAAGCAAACATCCATCAGACCGCTCCTGAAGAACCCTAAACTTGACCCAAGCAAAGTTGAATCCTACAGACCCATAGCCAGTATACCTCTCTTAGCCAAAATAATCGAAAAGGAAGCACAAAGGCAACTTCAAGACCACATAGATTCAACCTCCCCACTAGACCATCGTCAACATGGATTCAGGGAATACCATGGCGTCGAAACACTACTTACCTCCCTCTTCAATAAAATCGTCACAGGTATCGACAACATCCGTCAAGGTTTCGCTCTCATCTTCATAGACATCGCTGCAGCCTTTGACTCTGTACACCATGGTCTGCTAGTAGAACGACTAAAAGAAAAGGGCATAAATGGCATCGCCCTCGATTGGTGCAGGTCATACCTTGAAGACAGATGGCAACATGTAAAATCAGGATCAGGATCTTCCGAACCCTTCCATCAACAACAGGGCGTCCCACAAGGATCTTCCCTATCTTCTCTTTTATTTAACATTTACATGCAACCCATTTTCAACATAATCGGATCATTCAAGGTCGACTGTCTAATTTACGCTGATGACATCCTCCTCTTCATGCCATTCTTCACAGAGCAAATGGACCTTTCACCACTGATTGAATGTTTCAACGCAGTCTCCGAATGGCTTCTGTCCCAAAATCTTAGGATACAACACAAAAAGACTGAGGTGCTATTCATCACCAGAGACCAGAGTTTCTGCCCTCCACCTCATATAAAGGTCAATGAGGCTGAGCTCCAAACCAAATCAACAATTCGGTACTTAGGAGTCACCCTCGATCAACATTTAGATATGAAAACCCATATATCCAACATAGTCAGAGCCATTTATTTCAAAATCCGGTCCCTTAGACACCTGCAATCCCTTCTAAACCCTGAAGACTTCCGGACAATATACCAATCCCTGATCTTACCACACTTTGACTTCGCCAACGCTATTCTTCAAGGTCTCCCTCAATCAACACTCAACCCGTTGCAACTTGCCATGAATGCCGCAGCCAGAGTCTTAGTGGGAGCAGCAAGATGCAACCATATAACGCCTATCCTAATACAGCTGCATTGGCTCCCCATTCAAGGAAGGCTTATATTCAAATCTTTGTTACTCACTTTCAAATCCATCCATGGCATCACCTCCCCTTCATTAACCGATATCATCCAACCCATTCCTCCCAACAGAACAAGGAGATCCCTATCTACAAATGCACTACTAATCCCAAAGGCTTCAACAAAGTACACAACCGCAACATCTAACAGGGCATTCAGTATCTATGCCCCAAAATGTTGGAACGCATTACCACCAGGCATCCGTGCAATTACTGACCTAACACAATTCAGAAAGGCTCTCAAATTCCATTTATTTACACAGTACTACCAGATTAACCTAACCCCTACCTAATTGCCTCTCCTCTTACCTCCTCAAGATAACATCTCAACCCTACTGTACACATGTAACACCCTAAATTCTCAGTAATCAATCTCATTGTACATATGTAAGTAGTTCAGTTTGCATCCCCCGCGTTATCCAAGTTGTTACTCCTGTTCTCTGTAAAGCAAAACATGTTATCCAAGTTGTTACTCCTGTTCTATGTGAAGCCAAACAGTTTGTTATGGTCATTTTGTTGTATGTAAACCGCGCTGACAATAGTGCGGTATATAAGAAATTGTAATAAATAAATAATAAAAATAAATAAACAAGGTACATAGATTCCACAATGCTTTTACTGGGGTAAGCAGTGTATTTCCCGGGTCCTCTTTAATAATGGTTTATGGACCTTTCCTCCAGGAACTTGTCCAAACCTTTTTTAAACCCAGCTACACTGTCAACTTTTACTACATCCTCCGGTTACGAATTCCAGAGTTTGAATATGCGTTGAGTGAAAAAATATTTTCACTTATTAGTCTTAAATGGGTTAAATTGTAGCTTCATTGCATGTCCTCTAGTTTTTCTACTTTTTGATGGTATAAACAATCGATCCATTCCATTCTATTCATCAATTTATAGACGTCTATCAAATCTCTCCTCAGCTGTCTCTTTTCCAAGTTGAAGAGCCCTAATCTTTTAAGCCTTTCCTCACAAGGGTATCCTTCCATTCCTTTTACCATTTTGGTGGCTCTTCTCTGTATTTTTCTAATTTTGCTATATCCTTTTTAAGATATGGTGACCAAAATTGCACACAATATTCAAGGTGCGGTCACACCATGGAACAATACAGAGGCATTATAATATCCTTTGTTTTATTTGCCATTCCTTTCCTTATGATTCCTAGCATTCTATTTGCTTTCTTGGCTGCCACTGCACACTGGGTAGAGAGTTTTAACGTACAGTTTTATCGACGATGACACCTAAATCTTTTTCCTTGGTGGTGGTTTCTAAGGTGCTACCTTGCATCTTATAACCAAAGTTTGGGTTGTTCTTTCCTAGGTGCATAACTTTGCACTTGTCCACATTAAATTTCATCTGAATGTTACTCTGGACAATATCAGGTCTGAATTTCAGGTATAAACTTCCTCACACAGGGCTCATTTTAGGCAAGTTTTGAAGAAAGCAACATCTCCTGTTTGCACCTAAGTAAAATATGTTTTTTTAGAATGAAACTGATTATGGAGAGATGGCCAGGGAAGTGAACAGCTGCAAAGAGAATTGGAGGGAATCAAGAATCTCATTATTTGCAGCCAGACGATGTTGAACAGCAGACGTTTTAATCTCTATCCTTTCAATGGCTTTTGTCATTAGGTTAATGCATGTCCCTCCCTGGAGGATGTGATAAAACCTGACAATAGATACTCCTCTTACTCTTCTTCCTCTTTATCAACTTCATAAAAATTCTGTGTCTAAGGAAAATGTTTCTTTTTTATATTCTGGGTCACCTTACTGCTTAAAGTAGATATTTTATTGCTTTAATGCACTGCTATAATAGTCTCAAGGGAAGATGGAACCTACTGACTCTAAGCACAAGACTGTTAAAATGCAGACTGCAATGAAAAACAGACCTTAGCCTCTGCACACCTTGCAATATGTCAGACATGCACAGGACAAGTAGCAGGATAAATACTTTGGGCTCTGTTTTCAAAAACGCTGAAATGGAGCATGCAACGCAAAACACACAAACAATTTCTATTACCAAAATAGGATGGGAGGATGTAATAGGCATGTATGCCAGGTGTACAAAATCTAGAAAAATTTCACAGAATTATACATGAAGGGCTATAATTTGGGTAGCATGTAGTTTTAAAAATTAATTTGCAAGTGACAAAATACTTCAGCAATATAGTAGCAATTAAGGAAAATAATTTTTAAATCCTACCATAGCAACTTCAGGGGACCTTTTACTAAAGTGCGCTATGATTTTGTGAGTGTAGCGCAAAAATTAATGAGACGCTCCCACGGATGCTCTTCGGTAAGACTCTGAACTGCTGATGGTCCCACTCCTCAACATGCCATCGAGGAAGCGGAAGACCAAGAAGTTCACCTCGGCCTCTTCAGCAATTCCTGCGGCTGCAACTCAGAAGCTCCTGGCTGAGTTTGTCTGGTGGGAAGGTTCTGGCAGCCTTTCAGCCAGTCCGTTGGGTGGCCTTTAGCCGGACCCGATGAGTAGGGGGGTATCTCTGAGCCCCGAGGAATGCCTGCACCATGGTGACCTCGAACTCCTGGTGGAGAGAGCAGTGAGCAGCTCTGGGTTGGTGAAGGAATGCGCCCGGAGCGAGCCATGGGGGCCCCAGCTGCCTTCTAGATACCGAGGAAGGCAGGAGAATTTGTGGTCTGTGTTGGAGCATCTGGCAGCCGAATGGAGGGGGACTTGCCTTCCAGCGACTGGGTAGATGGAATTTCAGTATGTGACGGGGGAAAACTAGAAGTGGTAACTTTAGACCTCTTTTGGGAGGCCATCATTGGTTTGAATTCTTCCATTAATTCAAGTTTGCTTAAAGTTAAAGAGGATACTGTTAATATTCATTTGACTGTGGATGGACTGGCGCATGAACAAACTCAGCAGGGGGCATGGCTGGGTCTCCTAGAGGTCTGGACAACTGAGCAACAAGACTTTGGAGTGGAGGTGATCAAGGAAAGGACGCTAGTGGCCCAAAGATTGGAGATTCAGAGTAGACGCAATAACTTGCAGTTCCTGAATTTTCTTAGCTCTCCTATTATTTTGCCTACAGAGATGCTGCGTGAAAATCTGATGGAAGTGTTAATGATTCCTTTGGAGTCTATCTCTCCATTAGTGCGGGCCCAGCATTTATCCTTGAAAAATGTTGTTCTGCAGTCCGGTGGCCCTGGAGAGCTTCAGGATTCATTGGACCTGTTTGGTTTTTTAGAAAGTTTGTTAGAAGTTGTTATGGAAAGATCTACTCTGCTAGCTACGTTCCCTCTTGCGCCAGATCAAAACATGGTCTTTGTATTTTCGTCATATGGATGCTCTGTTTGGTTTTAAAATTAGCTATTTCATGGTTTTTCTTGCAAAACACAGCTACGACATCAAAAATTCCTGACTTTTAAATCCAGGGTCTTGGTGTTGGTGACTACATTTAATTTGAAATGTTCTTGTAGATGTATTATTTTCTTTCAATCTAAAGAGTTGTTTTTTTTTAAACGGAAGCAGTTGCTGAATTTTTCAGTGTCTAAGGAAGGGAGTAAACCTGATGATGTCACTGGCTAGGTTGCCTTAACCTCATATGTGCTTAGCTGTATAAGCTTTTCTCTGCTGGTGGTTGTTATTTCCTGAATCTTACTCAGATTTTGTAGGCACACTTCTTTTTTCCTGTTTTTTATGTGCTTATGAAAATTGTTAAATATGCATAAATAAAAAAATAAATAAAATAAAAATAAAAATGAATGTGTGCTAAGTGAAAAGCCTCCACGGTAATGGCTGGGGCGCTTTGCGGTGCCCCTGAGTTCATTGCAGATAGAACAGATCACTCTTACAATCCAAAGTATGGAGAACGGTCTCTGCGTTGCTGCCGTGAGGCCTCAGAAAGAAGGGGGGGAGCACCACTTCCTGACTGAGATGGAAGGGGGGACACTACCTTCGGCAGAAAATTGGGGTGTGTGCAGAGCACCACCTTGTTCTTGTAGAACCTCATGAAGGGAGGCTCTGCCATCAGAACCTGGAGCTCGCTGACCTTGCGAGCTGATGTTAAGTGCCACAAGAAAGGTGACCTTCCAGGATAAGTACTGCAAGTGGCAAGTAGCCAGAGGCTCAAATGGTGGCTTAGTGAGCTGTGGAAGCACCACACTGAGATCCCACTTTGTTGTTGGAGGCGGATGGGGGGGCTTGGACAAAATGAGGCCCCACAGGAACCGAGAAACAAGGAGTAGAGCCGAGAGGAGCTTGCCCTCAATGGGGTGGTGGTTTGCCGCAATGGCGCTCAGGTGCACACTGACTGAGTTGGACTTCAGTACCAGCTGCACCAAGCAGGAGAATGGGTTCACGTGCCTCTCGACACATCACCCAAAAATCGACGCCACTTAAAGACATACGCCCTTCTTGTGGAGGCCTAGCGGGAGGCCAAAAGGACCTCCTCCACGTCTCGTGGGAGGTTGAAGGGTGCTAGAGTTAACCTTTCAGCAGCCAAGCCATGAGAGACAGAGATCCCAGGTTGGAGTGTAGGAGAGAGCCCTCTTCCTGTGAAAGTAGCCCTGGGATGTGGCCCAGGGGAATCAGAGACACCGCCGTCAGGTAGAGAAGCAGCAGGAACTAGGGTTGCCTGGGCCACCATGGGGCTATCAGTATCAGTGATGCCCTGTTGCACTGGACCTTGAAGAGGGTCTTGGCGACCAGTATGTTGGCAGGAAGGCGTAAAGAAGACCTTCCATCCATGGAATGAGGAACGCATCCACTGTCATCCGAGATAGGTGAGGCTGGTGGGAGCAGAAGCAGGGCAACTGCATGTTGTCAGCGCTGGCAAACTGGTGCACTAGGGGGACACCCCAGATTTGGAACAGCCAGGAGGCCACTCTGGGGTCCAGGTGCCACTCGTGTGACTGGAGGACTTAGCTCAGCCTGTCCACCAGGGCATTGTCCTGGCCCGGGAGGTAGACTGCCTGCAGGAGCATCCCGTTGCATGCTGCATATGAGCAGAGGGCTACTGCCTCCTGGAAGATGGAGTACAACCCTGTGCCACCTTGCTTATTGACATAGAACACTGCAACTTGGTTGTCCATCTGGACCAGCACCGACTGGTGCCACAATTGGTGGCAGAAGGCGTGAAGGGCCATTAATATTGCACAGAGTTCCAGAAGATTGATCTGCAACTGGCATTCTGTCTGAGACCAACTACCTTGCATGCAGAGGTCCTCGCAATGAGCTCCCCATCCCAGCAGAGAGGCATCCATGGGAAGGACTCTCTGGGGAGTGGGTCCCTGGAAGGACATTCCGGCCTGAAGATGGTGGAGAAGCTGCCACCAGTCGAAGGAGTCTGCCAGATGGCGGGTCACTCTCATCCTGTCCCAAAGCCTGCCTGTGGCTTATGCCCACTGGGAGTGGAGGCACCATTGAGCCATCCCCATGTGCAGGCGGGTGTATGGGGTCACATGGATTATGGAGGCCATGTGGCCCAACAGGCGGAAGAGGAAGTGAGCAAACACCAACTGGTGGTGCTGCACCTCTGCAGCTAGCACCCTGAGGCGTTCTGACCACTTGGGCAGGAGGAAGGCCTTGGCCTGAAGGGTGTCCAGCTGAACCCTGATGAACTCCAGGCACTGAGCCAAAGAGAGGTGGGACTTGGGATAGTTGATGACTAACACCGCTAGGCACTTGGTGAAGACCCTTGGTGATGAAGCCAGCCCAAAGAGTAGCACTCTGTATTAGTAGTGACCTCTTCCCACCAAGAACTGGAGGTATTTTCGGTGGCTGGGATTGATCAGGATGTGTGTATAAGCATCCTTCAGGTTTAAGGGGATGGTTCCAAGGGAGAGCATCTTGAACTTCTCCCTCACCAGGAATCTGTTCAGGTCCCACAAGTTCAGGATGGGACTGAGGCCCCCTGTTCACTTGGGAACGAGGAAATACCTGGAGTAGAAGCCTTTGCCCCAGAGATGTTTGGGCACTGGTTCTACCGCCTTATCCTGAGGAGGCCTGCGAGCGACCTTGCTGTGGGTCAGAGAAGGCTTGGTACTGCAGGGCATTGCCAAAAAAACCCTTTTTCCTCAGGAAGAAGGGCTTCTTCCCTGGGGTTTCT
Organism: Ichthyophis bannanicus; assembly: GCA_033557465.1. Lineage (NCBI taxonomy): Eukaryota > Metazoa > Chordata > Amphibia > Gymnophiona > Ichthyophiidae > Ichthyophis > Ichthyophis bannanicus. Next base: position 617,400,190 of record CM066031.1, on the reverse strand, counting down.
TAAGGGGATGCACCGAGGTCTTTTTAGAGAGTATGATCCTTGTCAGGAACTCTCTATCTCTGCAGCTTTGTCTGCCATAGGTTTTCTGAAGAGATTTTCTCTGGTGCAAGGGACGTCGATGAGTTTGTCCTAGACCCATTGCTCGAGGTGTATGCTGCTCGAGACAGGAACTTTGAGCACTCCTTGACTGCCAAGGCCAGTGACTTGAACTGATGGAGAGGTTCCCAGTCAAGGCCTGCAGAGAAACCGGCTAGCTCCCTCGCTAGCTCCTTGAGGTATATACCAATGGACAACTGGTAAGATTGGACTTTGCACACTAGCAAAGAGTCCTGGAAGGCTTTTTGGCTGAGGGAATTCAGTGTCTGGGCTTCTCTGGCGGGGGGCACTGAGGAATGAGCCTTTTGGCTTTTGAGTCGATGCATGGCCGACTGGATGACCATAGAATTGTGAAGTAGTTGGGTTTTTTGGAACCCTGGGCTTCAACAGACTCGAAACACTGGCTTCAGCTGTCTGCTCACTATGGGCACTGATGCCAGTGTCTCCCATGTATGGAGGAGGAGGCACTCAAGGACTGGAGGGATGGACACCGTGAGGGCCTCCTTTGGAGGGGCCTCGTACTGGAGGATCTCAAGTTCCCCTATACGGGGGGTCCTTCTCTGCCTCAGTCTTGAAAGCGAGTGCCTTTGCCATATCCCACACAAAGTCAAGGAAAGCAACGTCCTCAGGCGGAGAATGGCACCGGGACACCAGTGGAGACAGATCTGAGGGCACGTCTTGATGTCACCGGCTGTCCAGGGACTCTTCAGCGTCGGTCTCCCAGTCTGGCTCGAAGTCAGAGGAAGAGTCGGAGGCCCCACGGTTCCCACTGTCGAGGCCCAAGTCCGGAGGCCTGCGGACCCCAGAGGACCTGCGGTCTGAGCCACCTGCACTGACCGTTGTTCTGGGGAGTCGGACCAAGAACTCATCCGATGCCGAAGGCTTTTCAAGGCCAGTGGCACTCAAGGACTGGCTCGATGTCCAGGGAAGCCTTTGTTGTTGAGGGTCCAGTCGTTGGAGAAGATGAACTGAAGTAACCGGACATCATCGCATGCTATTGGGCCAGGAGGGCAGAGAAACTGTGCTTCAGGGCCACCATCCTGGTCTCCATGCCAGTTGGCTCCACAGCCTTCGACACGGGCACTGATGGCTTCAGGCCTGGCATCAGTTCCGTTGAGGTGGAGTCCTCAACCAGGATGGCCTCGAGAGTCCGAGGCCATCCACCAGATGCCAACAACTCCTTCTGGGGCAGTTTGCAGGGCTGCTCCCGCTCCAACCCCTCGGACTCATGCCAGGGACTGCGGGGACTGGTGTGGGATATACCCGCTTTTCCAGACTTGTCCTCCCAAGGCAGCCTTCGAGGTTTTTGAGCTCTTCTTTCATTCCACCTCTGGAGATTTCCTCTCGAAGAACCCATGGCCGCAGGACTCCGAGGTACCAGAGAGGGATCTGGAGTGTGGTGTCTCTGGGGACTCCAACAAAACAGTCCGATTTGTGGAAGAACCTTTCCTTCTGCAGTTGACGTCTCTTGTTGGGCTTCGCAGTCATGCCATTGCAAAGTTTGCAGCCCGAGCCATCATGGTCCGGCCCGCGGCAACGGAGGTAATAGTCATGTGGGTCAGTCAGGGACATCATCTTACCACACCAATCACATTTTTTGAAGCCGCTGGAGGCCATAGGGAAAAAAGGGGCCCTGAAACCTGGGCGAAGGTCTGAGGCCTGCGACCAAAAAAGGGCACGAAGCACCGGTCAAGAGATACCTCGAGAAAACAAGGAAACGAACATGAGGAGTGACACCAAGGCAAGCTGGCTCAGGGGCGGGAAAAGAATTAGTACATGTACCAGATAAAACAAGACAAAAAAGTGACACTTTTTCCAAGGAAACGACACAGACGTCCAGTGGGCTTCACGGAAAAAAGGAGACTGAGGCAAGATGGCATCCTTGGGCCGGAAGGGGACCACGTATGCATGATGCAGCTCCCAAAGGCTTTCTTTGAAAGCTGGGGAGATGCTTCTGCGAGGGCTGTGTCAGTGCCGAGGTCACCCCATATGTGAAGAATGACTTCCTGTTTGTTCCTGGAGAATATCCCGTTCAGTACCCTTAGCCAACTGGCATCCCATTGTCCAGCTGGCTACAGACTGAATATCGGGCCTGGAATTACTACTTTAAGCTAGGCTGGCCCAACTATTAGGCAAGTTAGGTGGTTGCCTATGGCAGCAACCTCGGTGTATGTGTGTGCATATGTGTGTTTTGGCAAAGAGCAGGAAATTCAAAACTAAATAATTGATTTTTACAGCCAAGAGGGGTGTAAGGCTTAAGGTGTACTTAGGGATCCAACACCTTGAACCATCTCTGGGGCCAGCCCTGACTTTAGGTAAGAATTTGGAATGAGTTTGAAGAGCTACTTTATTGTGATGAAACTGAGTATACAGCTCATAGGCAACTAGGCTTGATGTTCACTTACAGCTGTGGTCAACATTATTGGCACTCTGGCAGTTCAATCCCTTAATGTCCAATATCCCCAAAAAATAAAAGTGCCCAGTGAAATGGCTTTGGACTATATATGCACACATATTTGACACACAAAAATAAAACAAGACCAATTTAAAAAACAAAATAGTATAAAAATTGCGACATTGCCAGGACATGATTTATTAATAATAATAAATCGAAGGATCAGCTGTACCCAATTCCTTACTTTGCTCATCCAGCTAAAACCTAATAGTATGAAATGCTTCTAAAGCTAAATATGAAATTTTTGTTGGAGTCCGTACCATGAAAGAGGACTCCTTCTCGTGGTACTAGTCTCCCTTTTAATCTTTAAATATTAAAGGAATAATCCTTCATCACAACACCAATGGATAACATTATATTGTCCCCCAGGAATGGCTATATAGGTATGATTATTATGATAGTACTTAGCTCCTTCCAGTAGAAACCCTGCCGAAATCCAGCTTTGATCAACAAAGTCAATCCGCTAAGTCCTCAGCAAACTTTCTCTCCAGACCGAAAGTCAAAGCAGATCGGTCCCGTGATGCTGTATTAGAGAAGCTGTAAGACAAATATGGCTCCTCTCCACATAACAAATAATACGGTGCCGTCCTCGAATCTCTTATTTCTATTTTCTTGAAAGAGTAGTTTCATCCGTCGACACAACGCTGTGTTTCTGGCTGTTGAAACTCCCGGCCCTTCTTCAAAAACCCGTGACATACTAACATGTCATGGAAATCTCCCCTTCTTATACGTTATTCCAAATCATGTGATGTATTACGTCCTCAGGGTAAACGCTGTCACTCCTCTTAACTATTATACATTATATAACACTCCACCAATCCAGAGATAAATTAAGTACACCGGGAGCTACTGATCGTAATTTATATATCCATTGTTGCTCTCTGTACTGTAGAGCAGCCTGTCTATCACCCCCTCGTGTGTTTTCTTGGATATAATCAATGATCCGCCACCGGAGATCCTGAAAAGTATGTTGGCATTCAGTACAATGATGAGCTACTGGTGCAGTCAACACTTTCATGTTTATCCGTGATCGATGCTCCTGTAATCTCTTCCATATGGGTCTAATCGTACACCCTACATAAAGTTTACTACAGGGACAGATCAAGACATATACCACAAAGGAGGAGGTACATGAGGTTGACATTTGGTTACAATAAGCCTGCCCAGAGACAGGATCCTCCCATTGTATACCCTCCAGCGTTTGAGGGCAAAAATCACAGGAGTTACAAGCCCAATGACCCTTTCTTCCCATGGTCAAAGGGTTGTCAGTAGTCCGTACCACCCAATCAGCTATGTTGCAGCCTCATTGAAATGCTATCATCAGCGATTTCTGGAAACAGAAGTGTAATCCCAGAAGGGACCAATGCTTTTTCAAAATGGTCATAAACCCCAGTGGAATTGGGCATAAATGGAAGTATCCCTACGAAAGAACATCATCCTCCCGATCATTCTTATCATGATGTAAAGACTTTGCCCACCATTCAGGATGAATATACGAGGGTCATTTTTAAAGTAAGAACCGAATGCGCATTGTGTCCGCGCGATCTGTCAAGTGACGTCCGTTCAAGGTCAGCCACTCTTGGCCAGTCTCTCACTACGCCGCCATTACGTTTCACGTCTCTGCCAGTGTTGGTTGTATGGTTATACTGCTTCGTTTGTCGCCATGTCAATCAGTAATCTCGTATTTCGCTCATTTATATGCCCTATCAATTATTTTGTCCGGATATCCTCACTCCCGGTTAGTAAATCCTGAGAATGTCTACAAAATTCTTCATTGGTAAAACATAATCTCTTCAAACGTGAATTGTCCCATGGGTAGGCCTCTACGTAAAGAACCCGGGTGATAGCTGGTAAAATGAAGTAAAGTGTTGCGTTGAACTTTCTTAAGATATAACGTGGATAATAATTTAGAATCTTGCTTATATAACCACAGGTCCAGAAATTCAATAGATTGAGAATTGTATTTGGGAACAAACTGAATATCCGGATCAAGTGTATTAATCCATTCAAAATTTTTTTTAGCTGTGACTCAGAACTGGTCCATAAAAAGAAAATGTCATCCAGGAATCGAGACCAACCCCTAACGTATTGAAACCATTCAGAGGGGTAAATAAGATATTCCTCAAACCTAGCCATGAATAAACTTGCAACCGATGGGGCTACTGTTGCCCCCATGGCTACCCCATGAATTTGTTGATAAAATCGTTCATCATAGCGAAAAATGTTTTTTTGCAAAACCATAGAGAGAAGTTGCACTATAAACGCCTTAGGTAATCATGAAGGTAACTGAATAGAAAGATTCTTTATCATTGATAATGCTTTTGCTTGGTCGATGTTAGTATAAAGAGCCTTGACATCCACGGTAACCAAAAAATAAGGTTGAACATTCTCTTGAATCTGCTGGATCATAGATAAAAAATGAAAAGAATCTTGTATATACGAACGCATCTGTGTCAATAATGGATATAAAAATATATCACAGAACTGTGATAAAGGTTCTAAGATGGAGTCTCAGCACGAGACTATAGGACGTCCTGGAGGATTCTCAAGATCCTTATGGATCTTGGGAACCATGTAAATCACTGGGGTTATAGGATTTTTTTATTAAAAAAAACACATTCTTTTCTGATAATCCAGCCACAATTCATGGTTTCTTCTGTAAGAGATTTAATCTGATGATGCAATAAGTCAGTAGGGTCCACCTCCAATACTTTATAATATTTTGTATCTGAGATATGCGATAGTACTGGTACTCTGTAATCAGTCATATTCTGAATAATGACTGCTCCTCCCTTATCTGCTCTCCTAATGACTATATCCATTCGATTTTGCAATTGGATCAAAGATTCTCTTTGTAACCTGGTGATGTTTAAGAAACCTCCAGATAGATATTCTTCAAATTTTGCCAAATCTCGTAATACCAAACGTTGGAATGTATCAATTGTTGGATCTAACTGTCCAGGAGGTAGCCATTTTGATGGATTCCTACAGACCGATGTGTCTACTTGACCCTCTTCAATAACTTTTTCACTAAAAAAATGATACACCTGAATTTTTCTAAAAAATCAATATAATGCCACTCTCATCTTAAATGGGTCATATCGAGATACAGGCAGAAAAGATAATCCTAACTGTAAAATCTGTAGTTGTTCAGTTGTAAGCTGCTCCGATAAGTTTATCACTGTTGTCGCGTGGTGGAGCAGGTGGCAGGTCCCCTTCAACCCTCCTCTTGACGCTGAGGCCAGCGTATATGAGGGCGGCCCCTGAAAAAAGATTGTTGCATAGCAGAGGACTTAGAACCGGCTCTATTCTCAGAATTATCTTTTCCAGAAGAATCACTGCTATCATCCTCCGTAGTGTCTTCAAAAGTAACGTGTTTTTTATTTTGTCCTCCTCCTTCCTTCAGATGCCGCCGCCAGGTATATACCCGATCTTGTTCATAATCATTAGTGTCTCTGACCAATTTTTTAATTTTTAACTGTTTCAATTTAAATTGTAGTAATTCTATCCCCCAAATACCCTAGGGATTTATTAACCCACCACAAGGGATATAACCTCTTCAGGTTCTCTTCCACTGCCCCACTCATCTGCACCTTCAACACTTCAGTCTTGTCTATATTCATTTTGAACCCTGACACTGCCCCGTACCTCTCCATTTCCTTCAGCACCACCGGTAATGACTGTTTGGGCTTACTAATATATAACAGAATATTATCAGCATACAGTGAAATCTTGTGACTTCTCCCCCCACATTCAATCCCCTTAATCCTCTCATTAACTTGTATCCTCTCCGCTAATGGCTCCACCACCAGAGCAAACAATAATGGCGACATTGGACAGCCTTGCCTGGTCCCACGCCCCAAAGCAAAGTCCCGGGAATACCGCCCATTAAGTTTTACCCTCGCCCTAGGCCCCCCATACAGTCTCTTCACCCACGTCTGATAATTTGGACCACATCCCACTTTCTCCAACACCTTCATCAAAAACTCCCAATGGACTCTATCGAAAGCCTTCTTGGCATCTATGGACATCAGCGCAAAATCCCCTTGTTCCTGCCACGCCTCCCATATCACCCCTATCACCCTTTTTATATTGTCGGCTGCCTGAGCCCCATTACGAACCCTGCTTGATCTGCCTTTACTAACACTGGTAACCACGATGCCAGCCTGCCCGCCAAAATCTTTGCCAGAATTTTAACATCTACATTCAAAAGGGATATAGGCCTGTACGAACTACAACGTAGTGGGTCCTTCCCTGGCTTCAGCAAAACAGAAATCCCCGCCGTTAGCATTCCTGATGACAGTTCCCCCCCCCCGATTCAATACCCTCCATAAAATTCCCACCACCTCCCCCAGAAAAACCTTATAGAAGCAGCCCGGCAGCCCATCTATCCCGGGAGCCTTCCCCCCGCCATCCCTTGTACTGCCTTCACTTTTTTCTCCTCTGAAATTGGGGCCTCCAACTCTACTTGAGCCTCCTCCGGTAGCACTGCAAGCTGTATATCCTCTAACTACCCAGTAATCTCCCTTTCCCCACTCCCATCCACCTTTGTATATAGATCCTGATAGTATTCCTTAAATTTCTCTCTAATATCCTCTTCCTCCCTACTGATCACCCCATCCTCCCCTCTAATCTGGTATATCGTTGAAGCCCCAGTCTGCTGCCTTAGGCGCCTTGCTAACAATCTACCCGGTTTATCCCTGAATTCGTAGTACACCTGCTTTACCTTACACAGTGCCCAGGTCACTTGGTCTACCTGCAAAGCATACAACTCTCCTTTCACTCTCTCCACCTGCCCCCTATCCCTCTTTGCCCCTGACCTCTGGTATCTCTCCTCTACCTCCTTAAGCTCCTTCTCCAGCTCACGCTCCTTCTCCTGTCTAGCCTTTTTCTTCCTTGCTCCCCACATTATAAACTGCCCCCTTATAAACGCTTTCAACCCTTCCCACAACGGCACCTCCCCCACCTCATTAAAGATCAAATATTCTGGGATTCGGTGTGGCTGCGTAGGAGGAACCCCGGGTCTCTTACCGCGACCCAGAGACTGCTACCACTGGGTTGGCTGCTGGACGCGCTCCCTTCCCTCCGCCATCGGGCAGGCAGCGCTGGGACAACCTCTCCAGGAAGGACCCTGTTGGGTATATTTGTGTGCTCCGCAGCTACCTTACGGATTCGGTGTGGCTGCGTAGGAGGAACCCCGGGTCTCTTACCGCGACCCAGAGACTGCTACTACTGGGCTGGCTGCTGGACGCGCTCCCTTCCCTCCGCCATCGGGCAGGCAGCGCTGGGACAACCTCTCCAGGAAGGACCTTTTTTTTCTTTCTATATATTATAGTTAATTTTGTGACCGCGGAGCGTGTCCGCGGGGCGTGCTCCGAAGGGGCGTGACCAAAGGGGCGAGACACGCCCCTTTGGCGCCCCTTCGGCGACAGTTCGGCGGCAGCTCGGCGTTAAGAGTTTAGTGTGTTGCGAGTTTGTTTAATTTTATGTAGTATGGGGAAACGCAAAGCCAAGGCAGGGGGGAAACCCACTGATAGTGCAGTGGATAAGGCGCCTAGTGGTCCTATGGACAAACATCTTGTCCTGCTTCCGGTTGCGCAGTCCTCCCCTGAAGGAGCCTCCCTCAGTCCTGGCGGGCGGTCTCCTCCTCTGCCTCCGTCTTCTGTTGGGTTTTCTTTTGCCTCTGTGGAGTCCCCTGATAAGGCGAGTCTTACTGTTCTTGATGTTTGTTTACCTAAACCGGTTCAGCTACTTGGGGTCGGAGGTTCTTCGGGACTCCCCACCCTTTCTCCTGATTCAGAGGTAACTCTAAAGGATCTTTGGAGTGCCCTCAAATCTATAGATGACAAAATGACCTCTACTTTAAGTTCCCTGTGTGTTTTCTCGGTTGAAACCGTTGCTTCTTTAAAACAGATTGATGATAAAGTATCTTTTGTTAATGGAGTGTGTGTTAAGTTGGAATCCCAGGTTAGCCCGTTGCATTCTGCACACGTGGCTAGTATCAAGGATTCTTTGCTTTTACATAGTAAATTGGAGGCATTAGAAAACTCTTTCCGCCAATATAATTTGCGTTTTCTAAATTTTCCACAAACTTCTCTCTTGGCTCCCAGAATTCTTCTGGATAAGTATTTGAGAGAAGTTTTACATTTGACCGACTCTATTGAGTTCTCACAAGTGTATTACATTTCTACTGCGGTGAAAAAAGTTGCCCCAGATGAAGGAGACTTAGATGTAATTGAACCTTCTATTTCTAACTTGACAGCTTTTTTAGAGGCTTCCACAGATGCAATTGGTACTCGGGCTACTCTTTTGGTGACCTTGAAATCTCTCGATGCTAAACAACAAATCCTTAAGGCTTTTTTAAAATATAAAGCGTCTGAGTTTTGTGGCCACCGAATAAATATTTTCTCGGATGTGGCGCGTAGTACCCAGCTTCAACGTCGGCTTTTTTTAGCCCTTAAGCCACGGGTCCTTCAGCTGGGTGCTACTTTTTTCCTAAGGTTCCCCTGCAAATGTGTTGTAAATTATGATGGTGCTTCATTTATTTTCACTGATGTATCCCATTTGGAAAGATTTATTGCTGACAGAAGCGTTGGGTGAGAATCACAGGGGAGTATAACCATAGGTTTATTTTTCCTCCTATATATGTGGGCTAGTAGCCTTAGTTTCCTAATGATGTTTTTGTGGTTTTTATTGTATATCCACACCTGAATCCCAATAATGTGGTCTACATCAGTTTTGTTTTCTTATACTCTTGGTATTGTGAGATGATTTTTTCCTTTCTGATTGTCTTTATTTTTCAGTTGTTGTATAACTGATTAAAATTAAAATTAAAAAAAAAAAGATCAAATATTCTTTTATAGCCCTCCTAACATCCTCCACCACCTCTTTACTCCTGAGTAAACTCTCATTTAATCTCCAAAATACCACTCCTCCCAACTTCTGGCCCCTAACACCCACCTCCACCGCAGCATGATCCGTCCAGCCTATCGGTATTATACTCCTCTCCCGCACCCCCATCATCCATTCCTTACCAATAAGAGCATATCAATCCTACTCCAACTATTATGTGGTGGCGAATAGAAAGTGTATTCTCTCCTCTTGGGATGGATCTCCCTCCAAGAGTCTACTAAGTTATATTGACTCATCAACTTTTTTAACCCTTGCTTATTCCTATGTCCCCCATCTACCCCTACCATCTCTCTATCCACCCCGGGGGCTAACACCACATTAAAATCCACTCCCACAAATAATTTCCCTTGCCCAACCCCCTCTAATAATTTCCCCACCATTTTCCAAAACACCCCCTGATTTCCATTAGGACCATACACCGACACTATTATGATATTTTTCTAATGACATGGTTTCCTTCAGTTGGACTTCCAATGGAGTTAATTTTTCTTTTACCACAGTCTCTTCCTTAGCCAATGGTTCAATCAATAATGCTATAATATCTAATCCACATTTGTTGAGTATAATATTCCATTTCAAATGAAAACCAGTATTGTCTTGAAACATGTGGGGTGGCTTCAATAATCTTAAACCCCTAGGGATCATCCGTTGTTTTATATATTGAGCCATAGTAGCGGCATGCAATTGAACCCTAATCAATTTTTTCTGTAAATTTTTATAATCAGTCCATGAGGTCTCCGTTCCAGTTACAGCTGGAATTTCTGAATCATCAAGATTTCCATGACGTGTTAATACGTCACGAGTTTTTGAAGAAGGGTCGGGCGTTTCAACAGCCAGAAACACAGTGTTGTGTCAACGGATGAAACTGCTCTTTCAAGAAAATAGAAATAAGAGATTCCAGGACGGCACCGTATGATTTGTTATGTGGAGAGGAGAGATTTTTGTCTTACAGCTTCTCTAATACAGCATCACGGGACCAATCTGCTTTGACTTTCGGTCTGGAGAGAAAGTTTGCTGTGAGTACTTAGCAGATTGACTTTGTTGATCAAAGCTGGATTTCGGCGGGGTTTCTGCTGGAAGGAGCTAAGTACTATCATAATAATCATACCTATACAGCCATTTCTGGGGGACAATATAATGTTATCCCTTGGTGTTGTGATGAAGGTTTATTCCTTTAAAAGATTAAAACGGAGACTAGTACCACGAGAAGGAGTACTCTTTCATGGTACGGACTCCAACAAAAATTTCATATTTAGCTTTAGAAGCATTTCATACTATTAGTTAGGTTTTAGCTGGATAAGCAAGTAAGAAATTGGGTACAGTTGATCCTTCGATTTATTATGTATTATGGTGGATGAACTGGTTTTATCTTTTAGGTTGACTAGGACATGATTATTAGCACCCTTATAAATAATTCAAATCAGTTTGAACAGAGAACCACATTCCCACTGCAGTAAAATTAGACACATCTGTGATCAATTTTCAGTACTCACATGACTTGAATCAACCAATGAATTGCGGCTCTAATGTTTAAAATTGCCACATTCACTCTCTGTTCCATTTTCACAATGGTGAAGACAAGAAAGCTGCCTGAAACCGTCAGAAAAGCCATTATCACCAAATATCAAACTTCAAAGGGTTAAAGGCTATCTCCAAATACATTGGGATTCCTGTGCCTACAGTTCACAATGTTATTAAGAGGTTTTCTTCTCATGGAACTGTCAAACACCTTCCAGGAGAAGTCTTTGGTGGGAGAGGTCTTTGAAGGTTAGTGCAAACTGCTGGAAAAATACCACGTATAACATCCAAAGAGCGTAAGGCTGACCTAGAGCAATCTGGAGTGGTGGTTTCAACCCGCACCATACACCGTACAATAAACAAACACTTCATGGCCAAAGGCCAAAGAAGACCCCACTGCTTAAAGACAGACATAAAAAGGCATGACTGATCTTTGCCCAACCCACCTTGAGAAATCACAATCCTTCTGCGAAAATGTTCTGTGGACAGATGAAACCAAACTTGAGCTCTCTGGCAATGCAGACCAGTGATATATTTACAGGTGAAGAAATGAAGTTTATAAGGAAAAAAAGATACCCTTCCTACAGTTAAATATAGTGGAGGTTTCATAATGTTGTGGGGCTGTATTACTGCCTCAGGAACTAGAGGCCATGAACTTATTAAAGTAATCATGAATTCAGAGGACTACCAAGATATTTTGGAGTGAAACGTGCTACCTAGTGTCAGAAACCTAGGTCTGTCGAAGGTCATGGGTCATGGATTCAGAGAAGCACATGGAGTCGACACAATCCTTACAACCCTATTCAACGATCTGATCACAGGAACAAACAGCATCAAACAAGGATTTGTCCTCATCTTTCTCGACATTTCCACCGCCTTCGACTCTGTGAACCACGATATACTTCTGCAACGTCTGATAGAGAAGGGGATTCGAAGCACAGCACTGGAATGGTGTAAATCCTACCTTTCCAATAGGTGGCAACAAGTTAAAACAGGCCAGGAATCCTCTGAACCATTCCTACAGTCTCAAGGTGTACCACAAGGATCTTCCCTATCGGCACTAATGTTCAATATATATATGCAGCCGATATGTGAATTGATCCGATCCTTCAATGTGCAATGCCTGGCATACGCAGATGACATCCTCATATACATGCCATTCAAAACTGACCAACCAGTGTTTTCACCTTGTTTCGGAGCAGTAGCTGAATGGCTGCTGACCCAAAACTTAAGAATAAATCATAGCAAAACTGATGTTCTTTTTGTTACAAGGAATTGTAAGTTCATACCTCCTCCGTCGCTACTGGTCAACAACATAGAACTGACATCCAAACACACAATCCGATATCTCGGCATCACACTGGACCAACACCTGGATATGTCAACGCATGTGAAGAACGTGACAAAGAGTATATATCATAAGATCAGAACACTGCGACACCTCCGCCCCCTACTTGATTATACTGACTACCGATCAACCTTTCAGGCATTGGTCCTCCCACATCTTGATTTTGCGAACATCATCCTCCACGGGCTTTCTCAATCAACTTTAAATCCACTTCGTCTGGCTATGAATGCAGCTGCAAGAGTCCTCTCTGGGTCACCAAGATCTGCTCACATAACGCCTATCATGAAAGACCTACACTGGCTACCTCTACAAGCCAGACTCCTATATAAGTCTCTAGTCCTGACCTTCAAAGCCATGAATAATTACCCACCGACACCAATCAGCAAACTAATTCATAACACCCTCGAAAATAGGAACAGAAGGACTACTGCTATGAACACCTTAATAGTTCCCAAGATGATGACATCATGTACTAAAGCTACATCGAATAGAGCTTTCTCAATATTCGCACCCCTAAATTGGAATACACTTCCCCATGAAATCCGTGGCATCAAAAGTTTATTACAATTCCGAAAAGCCGTGAAGCATCACCTATTCACAAAATTCTACCCAGAAAGTGATCATGGACTCCCACACAACCAACAGGCCTCCCACATACACCAGACACCTTAGCACCCTAATACAACCAGAAAATGGTTAGACTACACGATAGCCCACATGACTACCATTTACCCGTACCACCCACATGAATACACGCACAATATCCATTCGAGCTTGAATAATTGTATATAGTTAAAGTATATATATAATATAATGTTGGTTGTACATAGTTATCCCTGTTATTCCATGTTATATATTCCCCTGTTCTCTGTAAACTCAATGTTGCCTGTATGCATTGCAGTATTTTGTTCAATGTACACCGCGCTGATTGTAATAGCGCGGTATAGAAGAGATGTTAAATAAATAAAATCTAGCAGGACAATGACCCAAAACATACATTCAAAAGTGCAAAAGAACGGTTAAAAAGGAGCAAATGGACTATTTTAAACTAGCCAGCAATGAGTCCTGATCTCAATCCAATTGAGAACCTTTGGAAAGAGCTGAAATTTGCCACTGGTAAAAGGAATCTTGGAAACATTCATGAGCTGGAACAAATTGCAGTTAAAGAGTGGGAGAAACTACCAGCAGACAGATGTACGAAACTTATAGATGGCTACAAGAAACGTTCGGAGGCTATCATTACTGTCAAGGATTGTGCAACAAAATTTTAGTGAAGGTTGCCATTAAGAACATGAGAAATGCCATAGAGACCATAGTAACATAGTAACATAGCAAGTACATTAAGTCCAGTATCCTGTTTCCAACAGTGGTCAATTCAGGTCACAAGTACCTCCTCTGTTGAGAGACAGTCTGTTTCTGGAAGTTTGCTGTGACGCACCAGATGTTTCTCCGGGCAGTATATCTCCCGGAGAAGACAATGCCTTAAGTACATAAGAACAAAACATAAGATATGCCATACTTGGTCAGACCTAGGTCCATCAAGCCCAGTATCCTGTTTCCAACAGTGGCCAATCCAGGTCACAAGTACCTAGCAGTTTCCCAAAAAGACACACAGCAGTGGATTTCCCGGGTCTTCTTTAATAATGGTTTATGGACCTTTCCTCCAGGAACTTGTCCAAACCTTTTTTAAACCCAGCTACATTAACAGCTTTTACTACATCTTCTGGTAACGAATTTCAGAGTTTGATTACAGGTTGAGTGAAAAAATATTTTCTTTTATTAGTCTTAAATGGATTACATTGTAGCTTCACTGCATGTCCCCTAGTCTTCCTATATTTTGATGGCGTAAACAATCGATCTATGTTTACCCATTCCATTCCATTTATTAATTTATAAACCTCTATCATATCTCCCCTCTCTTTTCCAGGTTGAAGAGCACTAACCTTTTAAGCCTCACTTCATAGGGGTATCCTTCCATCCCCTTTCCCATTTTGGTGGCTCTTCTCTGTACCTTTTCTAATTCCGCTATATTCTTTTTAAGATACAGCGACCAGAAATGCACACAATATTCAAAGTGCGGTAGCACCATGGAACGATACAGAGCCATTATAATCTCCTTTGTTTTATTCTCTATTCCTTTCCTTATGATACCTAGCATTCTATTTGTTTTCTTGGCTGCCTCTGCACACTGGGCTGAGGGTTTTAATGTGTTACCAACAATGTTGTCTAAATCTTTCTCCTGGGTGGTAGTTCCTAATGTGAAACTTTGCATCGTGTAACCATAGTTTGAGTTGTTCTTTCCTAGGTGCATAACTTTGCATTTGTCCACATTAACTTTAATCTGATATTTGAATGTCCAGTCTTATAATTTATCAAGATCCTCCTGCAATTTTTCACAATTCTCTTGGATTTAACAACTTTGATTAATTTTGTGTCATCTGCAAATTTGATTACCTTACTCATTATTCCCATTTACAGGTCATTTACGAATATGCTAAAAAGCAGCAGACCCAGCACAGATTCCTGGGGTACATCACTATTCCCCTTTCTCTACTGGAGAAAATTGGCCATTTAGCCCTACTCTCTGCTTTCCATCTTTTAACCAGTTCCTGATCCACAATAGTACACTGCCTCCTATCGCATGACTTTTAAATTTTGCCAAGAGTCTCTTATGAGGGACCTTGTCAAAGGCTTTCTGAAAATCCAGATACAGTCAAACCTCGGTTTTCGTTGGCCCCGGTTTTCGTACGTTTCGGTTTTCGACGTCTTTTCTGACTGAGATGTTGTCTCGGTTATCGGATATCGCCTCGGTTTTCGTTGTGCTGCCAGATCTGAAAACTGTACAACTCCCAACTCCTGAAGAAGTGTCAACCTCGCGCTGGTCTGTATACACTGCCCGCCCAGTCCCGGCAGCACTACCCCCCGGACTCACCGATCGCGTGTTGAAGCGAAAGTCAGCTGAGCAAGAGTCAGAGTCAAGAGCCAAGGATTGCACAGAGAGGAAGGCCCCAATCTCTCCACCGCCTGCCTGTTCTCTGGAGCGCCCCCTCAGGCTTGGAGGTAGCTGTCAAGAGCCAAGGATTGCACAGAGAGGAAGGCCCCGATCTCTCCACTGCCTGCCTGTTCTCTGGAGCGCCCCCTCAGGCTCGGAGGTAGCAGGGTAGCTGTCAATGTGAGCAGGAGATGTTGAATGAATGTGGGAGGCAGTTCTTTCTCTTGCAGGGTACGCTTGCAAATTGCTGTTGAGACGGAGTCAGCGATCAGATTACAGTGCCGTACAGTACAATATCTGTGTGTTTGCTGTCCTGTGGACGATCGGGCAGGTGAGAGAAGTGACAGGAGCTGGGTGTCTGGAATGGATTAATTGAATTTACATTATTTCCTATGGGAAATATTGCTTCGGTTTTCGTACGTTTCGGTTTTAGTCAGACTTCTTAGAACGGATTAATAATGAAAACCGAGGTTTGACTGTATACTATATTGACTGGCCCACCTTTGTCTAACTGTTTATTCACACCTTAAAAAAAAATAACAGATTAGTATGACCAGACTTTATTTGGCTAAAGATATGTCGGCTTTCTCCCATTAAAGGTTTCTACCATTTTGCCCGGTACTGACATCAGGCTCACCGGTCTGTAGTTTCCTGAATCACCCCTGGAACCCTTTTTAAAAATTGGTGTTACACTGACCATTCGCCAATCTTCAGGTATTACAGATGATTTTAATGATAGTTCACAGATCACTAATTGTAGGTCTGCAATCTTATATTTCAGTTCTTTCAACACCCTTGGTTGTATACGATCTGCTCCAGGTGATTTGCTGTTCCTTAGTTTATCAAATAGTTGTAATACATCTTCCCATTTTTTTCAATTCTTTCGATGCATCACCTTTAAATACCATTTAAGTCATTGGTAGCTTCCCTATAGCTTCTTCAGTAAAGACCAAAGCAAAGAATTCATTCAGTCTCTCCAATATGGTCTTGTCCCCTCTTATTGCCCCTTTTACCCCTCTGTCATCTAATGGTCCAACTGACTCGCACAGGTTTTTTGCTACGAATGTACTTGAAAAATATTTTATTATGCATTTTTGCTTCCACAGCAAACTTTTTTGAAATTCTCTTTGCCTGCCTTATCAATGCCTTGCATCCAACTTGCTAGTGTATTTCCAGTTTTCCTCATTTGTCTCCATTTTCCATTTCCTGAAAGATGTATTTTTGGCTACACAGCCTCTCTGACCTCACCTTTAACCCATGCTGGCAGTTTTTTGGACTTCCTTCCACTTTTCTTAAAGCATGGAATACAGCTGGTCTGGGCTTCCAAGATAGTATTTTCAAACAATGCCCATGATTGATGTAAATCTCTAACCTTTGCAGCTGCTTCTTTAAGTCTTTTCTTAACTATTTTCCTCATTTTATCATAGTCTCCATTTTGAAAGTTAAAAGGTAGCACTGTAGATTTACTTGCCATCCTTCCTCCATTTATTACATCAAACGCGATCATGCTATGATCACTATTGCCAAGTGGCCCCAATACCCTTATCTTTTGCACCAGATCTTGTGTTCCACTTGAGACTAGATCCAAAATGGCTTCTCTTCTTGTCAGTTCATGAACCAGCTGCTCCCAGAGGCAGTCATTTATTTCATCTAAAAACTTTATCTCCCTAGCATGTCCTGCCGTGACACTGACCCAGTCAAAATCAGGATAATTGAAATCTTTCTCTTTATTGAGGATTTAATATAATGCTCTTACCGTAGGCAATAGAGCAGTTTACAAACAAATTATGAGTCTGCTGGGAAATAGAAAGGAACACCAAAAAAAATAGATAGGAAATTAAGAGCAGAGACAGATAGGAAAATTTAGGGAACCAAGGCAGAGGAGAGACAGCAAGTATCAACGAAGGGGTGGAGAGAGGGGAGAAGTGGGGGGAGGGAGGTCATAGGCGTTACAGAATAGGTGGGTTTTGAGCCTTGTTTTAAATGTTTGTGGGAGGGTTCTAGGCGGAGGGCAAGGGGGAGCGAATTCCAGAGCCGGGGACCCAGAAAGAAAAAGGCAGAAGAGCGTGTTGATTCAAGATGAGCCTGGGATGGGGAGGGGAGATATAAGCGGTTAGCATGGATGGACCTAAGGAGACCATGAGGAGTGTGAAGGTGAATCAGGTCTGCTAAATAAAGTGGGGAACCAGAGTGAATAGACTTGTGAATGAAAAGGAGTATTTTGTATTAAATTTTGTATGGGACTGGTAGCCAGTGGAGATGAATCAAAATGGGGGTGATATGGTCAAAACGTGTGGCATTGGTCAAAATACGGGCAGCGGTGTGATAAACAAGTTGTAATCTTCATAACTGTGATTGGGGAAGGCCGGCAAGGGAGGGATTGCAATAATATAAACGTGATACTACTAATGACAAGAGAAGGGTGGTCATGGATGGGACTGAGAGGAAAGGGCGGACCGCACAAAGCTGTCTTAAAGTGAGAAAGGCCCGTCTCACCATCGAGGAGATGTGCTCTGTAAAGGACAGAGAAGAATCCAAGGTAACCCCAAGGTAGTGCAGAGCTGGAACAACTGGTATAGGAGCAGAAGAGAGGAGGGGAACATGGGGGGGGGGGGGGAACTGGGTTTCCAAAAGTAAACCAGATGGTGAAGGTTTTAGAAAGATTGATATGTAGAAAATTAGAAACGAGCCAGGATGCGACAGAAGCTCAGTAGGAATTAAGAGGAGTGATATCGGGGGTGGTAGAGTCTGTGTGATAGAGAAGAAAGATATCATCAGCGTAAAAATAAGCTGAGACACTGTGCTGCTGAATTAAGAGTGCAAGAGGTGCTAAAAAGACGTTAAATAAGAGAGGGGCAAGGACAGAGCCTTGGGGTACCCCACAGAGAAGGGGGATGGAGGGAGAAGAGGAAGAACCAGAGAGGACAGAGAAGGATCTAGAAGAGAGAAAAGAATGAAACCACTGCAGGACAGAGCCAGAAAGCCCAGTATCGTGAAGGCATGCAAGAAGGGTGCGGTGATCCACTAGGTCAAAAGCAGCGGATAGATCCAGAGAAATCACCCATTATTATTGTGTTGTAACTTTTGTTTGATTCCCTGATTTCTCTTAGCATTTCATCATCCATCTGTTCATTCTGGCCAGGCAGTCGATAGTACACCCCTACTGCCTTCGCCTTGCGCTTTTTACATGGAACATCTATCCATATAGATTCTACAGTATATTTTGTTTCTGCAAAACCTTAATCCTTTGTGACTCAATATCCTCTCTAAAATAAAGTGGAACCCCTTCTCCAGATATATATTCTAGCTCACCCATCTTATTTTTTAGACTTCTAGCATTTGCATACAGGCAGTTTAGAGGTTGTATTTTATTCATATTAATCTGATTACCAGTTGATAGGTGCAATTTGGAATCTTTTGGCTCTGTACTGAAGGACATCTGGGTTACTCTTATCTTTGTTGGAACCTCTCTGTCGGGATGTACTAACTTCCCTGTTTTGCTAGTATCCTTCAAGGATACATCCTTCCGAACCATGTGTTCCTGGGCAACTGTCGGCTTTCTCCTACTGTCTAGTTTAAAAGCTGCTCTATCTCTTTTTAAAGGTTAATGTTAGCAGCCTGGTTCCATCCCAATTAAGGTGGAGCCCATCCCTTCGGAAGAGCTCCTCCCTTCCTCAGAAGGTTGCCCAGTTTCTAACAAATCCAAAACTCTCTTCTTTGCACCATCATCTCATCCATGCATTAAAACTCTGGAGCTCTGCCTGCCTTTTGGGTCCTGCACATGGAATGGAAAGCATTTCAGAGAATTCTACCCGGGAAGTTCTGGATTTAATATCCTACCTAAAATCCTAAATTTGGCCTCCAGAACCTCCCTCCCACACTTTCCTATGTCATTGTTTCCAATATGCACTAAGACAGCAGACTCCTCCACAGCACTATCTAAAACCTTGTCTAGGTGGCGTGTGAGGTCTGCTACCTTCACACTAGGCAGGTATGTTGCCAGGTGGTCCTCATGTCCACCAGCCACCCAGCTATCTACATGCCTAATGACTGAATCACCAACTATAACAGCTGTCCTAACCCTTCCCTCATGAGCACATGGCCCTGGAGAAACCTCCTCGGTGCAAGAGGGTTTTACATCTCCTCGTGGACAGGTCCTAGCTAAAGGATCACTTTCTGCCACACCAAGATGATGTTCTCGTTTCACGTGACTTCTCTATATTCATGTGGCCTCAATTCTCCAACAGAGGCTGCCAAATTGGAGGTGGGACTTCAGTGCTACGTCCCTGTTGGTCTCATTTATGTACCTCTCTGTTTTTCTTATGTCCTCCAAGTCTGCTACTCTAGCCTCCAGGGATCAGACTCGTTCCCTGAGGGTAAAGAGCTCCTTGAACTTAGTGCACGCATAAGACATCTTACCAACCAGGAAACAATCGTACTTGTGACATTCAGTGCAAAATATTGGATAGCCCCCATCTCGCTACTGGACTGCTGTCTGCATCTTAGTTTTAAGGTTTTGTTTAGCTATTTAAATTGCTTACTTAAAGTCACTAGGGATACTTGTACTGATACAACTATACCAATTACCTTTAAGGGACTTTGTTCAACTCAAGATTTAATTAACTTCATTGCCTTAATCTATTCCTAGTGATGATAATCACCAGAACCTGGAAGTGACTTTGACCACCCTTCTCCCTTTAATAGGATTAAGAGCCTATAAAGCTAAGATTATGCCTGGGGTAGGTGGGAGTCAGGGTGTGTGGGAGGGAACTAACACTTTGTAAAGGCTACTTGCTACACAGGTCACAGAACAGATCAAAGGCAGCTGATAAATCTATTGAGAAAATAAGTGCAACATTTCCAGAGTCAAGGAATTTATGAATCTCACTTAAGATGAATGTTAAGCAAGTCTCAGTACTATGGTGGGGTTTAAAACCTGACTGACATGGGTGAAGTATGTTCCATTTCTCTATAAAATCCCTAAGTTGTGTAAAAACTATCTTCTCTGTGATTTTGGAGAGAAAGGAGAGCATAGAAACCAGTCAATAATTTCCAGACCTTTGGAAGAGTAACAGAGTTGAGGGAAGAGTTAACCATTTCCAAAATGAATTGGTGTAGCGGCTGGAGTTGGGATTTCATATGAATGAAGGGAAGCCGATCTAGGGCTGATGTAATAGGGCGAAGCTGAAGCAGAATGTTTTATGAAGGTACTAGTAGTCACAGAGCGAAAGAATGACAATAATCCTGGGGACTCAGGTGAAAGGAGGGGCAGAACTCACCCCATGGAAAGAAGGGGATATACCATTGTAGTAGAACTAGAAGAGGTCCTGGCTGACAAAGAAGCCAATTCAGGGAGAGATGACCAGATGTTATATATTTTTGAAAGGAAAAAAGTTGCAGATTCTTCAGCAGTGGAAGAGTCTGATCGAATTGATGGAGACGAGCACTTGAAGAGATCCTTGAAAGGGTTGGGACTTTTTTTATACACTGTGAGAAATAAGCTTTCTTAGCCTTGGAGATCTGAATAGGTTTGAAATTGTACTTCTTTGCAGGGTTCAAATATTTCATTTGCTGATTACTCAGAACAAGGGCTCCTTTCTTCATCTCAACTTCAAATTGCTAGTCATGGAGCAGCATTTAGTCTCCAGCCTGGGACTTCAAATGCCTATTCAAGACATTTTAGTCGCCGCCACCTACCAGACAGATTTACAGAAGCACTGGGAAAGTTAGAAGGGGCTGCGGCTGGACGTGCAGGGTGGCTGAATTAGGGCCTGTCCAGCCCGTCCAAGCCCTTTACTCCAATTCTGCTCTCACAGGAACGTCTAGCTCCTGTGGGTGCAAAATCGGGTGCAAATCTGGCCCATCCAGATTTTGGACATCCAGACGGGCCCTGATCAGAAAGGGCCTCCTTGCTTTTATTTTGACTGAATGCAAAAATCAGGCTTACATAAACCAATGTTAATGGATAGTATACAAAAAATGTCATAAACTACCCATATCATAGGCTGTTTGTACTTTGGAGTATTGTATGGTATACAAATGGTATGGTTTATTCTTACAGAGGCACAGATCTGTCTATTAATTTTCTGAATTCCAAGCTGTATTCCTCTTCTATACAGTGTAATCTTTGTGTCTTCTAAGACATCTGACCTTTTTTATTTTAGTTTGTGCCTTCCATTAATGTCTACATAATTCTAAAACAGAGTTGCTACGTCTTTTTTCAACTGGAAACTAGGCAATAAATAAGAACTATGGAATCTCCCTGGACCTCATTAGCTTTATTGATTCTTTGAATCATTACAAAATTCTTATTCATGCACACATGCATCTCTACTTACTCTCAGATTTAAAATGTTGATTTGTCTTGTTTTTTTGGAAGCCATAATAATAAAAAGAAAGTCTGAGTAAGTTTTGTTTGTCCATTTATTCTGTAATTAGTTATGATAAAGTCAAACATCCGTCACGAAGAATGAAACAGGGAGAAACCTTTATGGCAGAGATGAGAATCTATCAGTATACAGGGGGAAAGAAGCAACAGACTTTGAAAGGTAAGAGAAAAACTCCTCAAAGAATCGGATCAGCACATGATGAACAAGCGGCAAATGCAAACATATAGTGGGAAATCCAAAGCATTACTCCAGGAGCCATATGCTGATCAAACAAGGACACGAGGGGTTAAGAAGAGGTGAACTGAAACCTAAGGATGATTGATGATTGAGGCCCAGGATAGTGGATTATGGACAAGATGGTTTACAGCGAACATAGAGAAAACTGGTGACAGAGACATACGCAGATTCTGTAAGAAAGAGCTGGAAAGGGTTACTTATCTTATAGCTGCCTGTGAAGTTCTGATGGCCGAAAATTTCTATATAGAAAGGCACAACAAGGTGGCATGCCTCATCCACTGGAAATTTTGCAAACACTACAACATCACTGTACTGGAAAAGCACTGGGATCATGATCCTAAGAGAATTCCAATGAAGAAGTTATGATAACGAGAAAAATTCCAATTACGACGGATAAAAGGCTGGATGTGAGGAAACCCAACATAGCTGTAAAGGTGAAAAACACTAGAACAACACTGATGATAGAGGTGTCGGTTCCAAGCGATTGTTCTGTCAATCGTGTGGAGAGGAAGTACCTAGAAATGTAGTCAGAGACCAAGAAAATGTGGCACAAAAATACAGAAATATTTCCTATTGTATTGGGGTCACGGGCCTGATTAAAAGGAATTTCCAATTGCACTTTAACCAGTTGCCTATATACGAGTGATGTCCGATATTAAAGGTACAGGTGGCAATCATAGAGGCTCTGCATGCGCAATAGTGCCGTCATATGCAGGACTACTTGTACTCATAGTAGGAGAGTCTGTAGCGTTGTTTTGTTAAACACACAAATTACGAGTAGTTTTCGGGAAGCAAACAAACATGGCGTGTGTAATCGCAGAGTATTCGAAGTTTGAGATGCGTGGAGTTATCAGATTTTTGCAAGCCGAAGGAGTTAATCAGAGTGAAATTCATCGCAGATTAGAGGGCATGTATGGCCCAACCGTTTTAAGCCTAAAAGAAGTCAGCATCTGGTGTAACAAGATGGCCAAACGGAGTTGAATGATGATCCGGAAAAGAAAAGAGGCAGACCAAGGACCTCACACATGGATGACAACTGCGCAATTGTCGAATGTCTGATTAGGGAGGATCGTTGCATTAAAGTTCGTGAAATTGCTGAAATGACTGCCATTTTCATTTATTCGGACCTTAGAAGAAATTCTTGGCGGGGAAACGCTTTGCGGATCAGGAGCAATTGCAAGACACCATTATGGACTACTTCAAGCAACTTTACATGCAACCGTACCAT
Organism: Ichthyophis bannanicus; assembly: GCA_033557465.1. Classification (NCBI taxonomy): domain Eukaryota; kingdom Metazoa; phylum Chordata; class Amphibia; order Gymnophiona; family Ichthyophiidae; genus Ichthyophis; species Ichthyophis bannanicus. The sequence continues at coordinate 617,377,015 of CM066031.1, read as the reverse complement.
GAAGGGATGTTCGAACTAGTGTCATGTTGGGATAAATGTCTCACTGCTAACGGCGATTATGTGGAGAAGTAAACAAAAGTATGTCGTTTTCGGTGGAATGTATTGAATAAGTTCTTTAAATACAAATGTTAGTGTAATTTTGGCCTGTACCTTTAATATCGGACACCCCTCGTATGTTACATCTTATGAACTCCAGAGGGAGACTCTCTTTGGCACGATGCAAGTACTATGGCATGCGTTAGCAGTAAATTTAAGAGACAGAGATCATACTCCACATACCCTGGCTTAGGAATGAGGTTCATTGCTATCATAGGGGCATGTTTACTAAAGTCCGCAAATCTGCGCGACGCAAAATAGCGCACGGCAACGCGGCATTTAAACGCGCAGAAACGCGTTTAAACGCCCCGCACACGTGCGTGTCACCCCCGCACAGGTACGCGGCACACTAATGGGCCCCGTACAAGTGCGGGCCCGCAAATGTCCGATAGAGGCGTGGAACGGCTAAAAGAGGGCGGAGGAAGGCTCCGGAGGGGCGGAGGGACGGGGTCAATGGGTGGAGAGTGGGAGGGGAGAGGCTCCCCGCACAGTATCGGGCCCGAATTTCCATGTAAAAATTAGCGCGAGTGAAACCCTCGCGGTAGAGGGCATTTAAAGGGAAGAGAAACCATTTCCGTCAGCAATGTACAGGAACACCGGGGAAACCTACAAAACGTGTGCAGTGTGATATATGTGCACAGAACAAAATTGCAAATAGAACCTGAAAATGACCACAACAAAACTATTATAAATAGTAATCCAGCTGGGGAACAGTTATAGTGATGGGCAAATATACAAAACACACCCAGCAAAGCTCCAGAAAAAAGAGATGAATATTGGAAGGGTCTACGGAGCGGAGACTCTTCCGAAAAACATTTCCGTTTTTTGGAGCTTTCCTCGGAGTGTTTGCTATGGTTGCCCATTAATATCACTGTCGCCCAGCGTGGTGATATTTTCTCCCCCATTTCCCGTGGTCATTTCTGGTGTTTATGTGCACGTTTGTCACCAGAAAGGGTGCATATGCCCACAGTAAAAATGAGTAGAGCAGGGTTTGTGACTCCATCCTGCCAGGCTTACTGCCTCCAGGGGCTGCACTGTCTCTGTGGCCAAAGTGTGGTACAGCGGACAGAGTCATTACCTCTAGGACCAGAGGGCAGAGGTTCAAAACCCAGCTGGGGCACCTGCCAGCCCAGTCCCTATATTTTACCCACCACTAAATAAAGATAGCGCAGACACCCCTGTAGTGCAGGGAACATAAGCATGGGGAAAACACCCATATTTTACCCAACACCGCACACACACCACAACAATGGGCATTACCTACAGCCAAGTCCCCCAAATGCAGTCCCGTACTGCCACATTGCAATCAGGTCAACTTTGTTTTCTGAGAGATGTTCATGCCAGCATGTTGGCGGACAAGTACATGTGGTGCAGGGGGCAGTGGCTGCTAACCACAGAAGACAGAGGCCTAGCCATGTCCAGGGAATCCAACAAATCAGTGGCTACACAGTGGTGCAGTGCACACAGACAGTGCATGCAAGAACAGAAGGTCACAGGTTCAAAGCCCAGCTGGGGCTACTGCCAATCCTGCCCACATATTTTTCCCACAACTAAACAGTGATAGTAAGGACACACCTTTCATGGCGGGGACATATGCAATGGTAAGACATCTATCTTTTACCCCACTGAGCACAGACACCATGAACAGGGGCAGTACCTAGAGCAGAATCACCCAAATGCAGTCCTGGTGGGCCACACACCAGTCAGGTTCCATGCTGACACTCATACAAATGCCTGTGCTGTATATCTATGCACCACCCCCATGGCATGTAGATGTAGCCCATGCATATTCATGAGGGATAGCAGGAAAACCCGAACAGTGTGATGCAAACCTGGACTGGAGTTGGGAATCTGTGCCGTAAAGCAGCAGCCATCAAGGGCAGACACACCCACACCCACAGGCCCCATTGGCCAATGTCTCCTGGAAAGGCAGAACATTGGACCGTGCATGCAGCACCCACAACGAGCACTTGCATAACTTACCAATGTCACCCTACACAGCTCTGAGACGTTTGCTAGGAGCACAGGCAGGCAGATATCCATACGTTACGTACATACTGCTAGTTGACCCCATCCAAACAATCTGTTAGGTGTTTGCGGGGCATGCTCCAGGCCTGGCCTCTGACGGTGCTTACCACCCTGGGGAGTGACCACCAGCTGTAATGCGTACCATATCCATGCCTTGCCGTGCTCAGGACCGGTTTGGTGGGCAAGGCTACTTACCCCCTCAATCGTAGCACCATGATGGCAGAGGTGTGGAAGTGTGTGTCTGTCTATACAGTGGGTGTTGGCTGCAAGCCCCTTCAACAGCCCACACTGCCAGCACTGTTGCCAGTATTGGCCAGCCAATGTGCATAATGAGGTGCAAGGTACCATGGGTATAGCCAGGGCAGGGTGGCGTGGCCAGGATGCATCTGCACTGGGCATAGGGCCCTGGCAGGGACATTGGCTGGGATATTGTAGTGTCCGGCCACCACCTACACAGACAGGGTGGCCAAAGCATGTCCTTCTGGGGGATCACGCTCACCCTGACTGTGCAGTGACCACAGCATGGCTAGGCCCCCCCATAGTGCTGTATAGTAGTTCCCTCATGTGATAGATATGGGTTTCTCTTTGGGGCCCAGTCACTGATCTATCTGCTTGCTGTGTATGCAGACAGCCCAGTTCTGGGTGCATGCATCTCCATTGGGAACATGCACTATGGACTAACCAGCAGACTGTTTGTAGCTGGTAAATGTCTTGCAGGGTGCAGTGGCTGTTGGCTTGCTGCAGGGGAATATCTGGTGGTGGAGTGGGCTTATGTCTGTCTGCTATTGTGTTATGGCTGTGTATAGAGCTGCCTGCCTGGGGTGGGGGGGGGGGGTGTTCCTCAGCAGGACTGGGGTTGATGTTGCCCTCTACTGCCACCTTTGCAGGGAGGTAGAGTGTGGATCCCTTGATGGGGACCATGTTTGCCACGGTGGGGGGGGGGGGTGTGCGCGCCTGATAGCGGCAGACAGGGATATCCATGGTGTTTGTGCAGAAACTAGCTATCTGACACATTAACACTGGTTTGGAACGCCCGCTTGGCCTCCATCAGCCATGGCAGGTGTTGTTGACCTGGTCCTGGCCACCTCATTGCACACTCAGGGTGAGCACAGTACCCGCACGATGTAACGGTGTGTGGCTACTCTGTGCCAGTAAAACACCCGGTCAGTGCCCCCTACTAGGCCAAGGTGCTGTGTGGGTGCACCCGGTCACTTCCCCCAACAGGGCCGAGGTGCTGTGGGGGTGCATTCCCCATCTTGTGTCCATCTGCGGACAGCTAATTTGCATGTGCAGTGCATCATGGGTACGGGTGGCCTAACCCTATCCTGTTGACACCAGCAGACTGTCTGTGAGGTGACGTGTAGGCTATCTGCAGCCAGCCAGGGGCCTGCTTACAGCTATGGAGCTGTAGCGCAATGGTTACATCACTGCCTGTGCAGCCAGAGGTCATGGGTTCAAACCCACAGTGGGGCCCTTTGGTAGGGCTGTCCACAGCTTTATTTTTATTTACTGTACATATGTCTATGCCGGCAAGACCACCCTCAGCTTACTATACCCATTAGGTGCCTCTGAGGGTGCTTCATAGGGCGCCCTGTAGGCCACCTTATGGTTGCCATCCCTATAGGGTGCACTATACATTATCCTGTGTCGCAACATACATGCTGCCCTATAGGGGACATTCAAGGGTGCCTTGGCGAACAGTGCACTGTAACATGTGCCTTATGGGCCGCCGTATGTTAACATGCTGGGAGAGTGCGTTTGCTAGTAGTGATAACAAAATAAAATTATACAGCCTCCTACAGCACTCCACAACATAATACATACTGCCTCAGCAGGCATTTTTCACTGGGCATTGTGAGGAGTTGAACCCCTGATCCCTGCACCATTGGTCAGTGTTTTAACCATTGTGCTGTGGCTCTGTTCCTGTGCTTGTGCATCAGCGCGCCGCCTTGTGCCTATCAGCGCGCCGCCTTCTGCCGCCCAAGGGGACCAGTGCGCCGCCTTCTGCTGCCCAAAAATAACTGTGCGCCGCCTTATGCCGCCCAAAAAGCACTGTGCGCCGCCTTATGCCGCCCAAAAATAACTGTGCGCCGCCTTATGCCGTTCCAAATTAATTTGCCTCCTAAAACAATTTTAATCATTACAGTTACTGCCTCAGCTGACCTTTGTCATTGCGCACACTGGGGGATTGAACCCATGGCCCCTGCACCATTGGTCATTGTCCTCACCATTGTACCACGGCTCTGTTGTTTTGTATACTCAGCAGCGCGCCACTTTGCCTTTCCACGCGCTAATGTCGACCCCCGCACATTAGCGCGACGCGCACACGTCCGGTTGCTTACTACTGTTTTTTTTCTATTTTCTGCCTGAACCGCCCACTCCTTATATGGCACAGGCACACTAGCGCGGCCCCGCACGTTAGGAATGTTTAGTAAACATGCCCCATAGTATCCACAAAACTAACCCATGTGGCGAAAGTGCCCCCAAAAATATTGATGTAGCAGCAGAAATTATATTTGTACTAAACTGTGCTAGAATAGAAAGTTTAAAATAAACAATGCTTTCCATTATCATATTCTTTATATGGCCTCAGAACATAATTGCCAGTGTTTCCGCTTCAGCCGTATACAGACCCCCACATATTGGACGAGGAGGTCAAGGTTAAAACCTTGGCTTTTACTGAAGATGCTGACTGCAGGACGATGTTTCCAAATAATACACACAACATAGCATTGATCAGTGAGCTCAAGTGAGGCTACTTGCGAGCTCTGTTTCACTGGCAGGTTTCTTTTACTGGGAAAGAATAAATCCAGACAGAGGCAAGGTGGTCTGTGTGCTTCTACTATAGAAGAGGTACGGAGCCTGGCAGAGACAGAACAGTCTGGGCTACCACAATGGGCAGATTAAAGGGCTACACAGAAAAACAGATGATCTGGGTAGTACTAGTGGGTGTCCCTGGGTCTGGCCCTGACCTGACAGGAGTTCCTCTTGGGCAGGTTCCGTTTGATCCCTGAAGGTTTGGCGCCTGAGGAAGAACCTGAAAAAGGCATGACTGTGTGCAAGGCTGGCTGTCTGGCAATATCTGCAAGCTTTTTCAACCTCTACAATTGCAAGTTTACATACAATGAGCCTGATTCAGCAAGGGGCATGTCAGGGCCATCTGAACGGCACCGAGCAGGACGGGTTTATTGGGACCTGATTCTGCACCACTGGAGAAAGATGCTCCTGTGGGTGCAGGATCGGGCCCAGAGATGGCCTGCCGTGTTCCTGCGATCGGATGGGGGACATCCTCACCACCTCCCAGCCAACCCACTGCATTGCTGTCCACCTTTACCCCGCCGCCCGACCCCCAACGGGGTAAGCCAGGGCCCGGAATGGGTGGCAGGGCTCACTGTACCTGCTGCTGATGCTGCCAGAGGACTGGCTGGCCAATCTGGAGGACGGCCAGCTCTTATTCCAAATCCGGGTGTCGGTCACATCCACACTCCTCCCACTCTTCGCCCCTGTCCCCTGCAGCATACACAGTGGCTCTGTGCATGCAGGGGGGGGGGGATGGGAGGTGGAATACAGCAAAGGCAGATAGCGAGGCCAATATCAACAGTGCACGTAAACAATTTAAGTAGCAAACCCTCTGAAGCATAGCCATTTAATAAATAGCAAAATTAATCTCTTAAACATATATTCCTACACAGTATCAGTTAGCCATTCAGATAAACTAGCGGATACTAACCCCTGTGTAGTAATACCAGCTAGGAGAACCCCTTTTTTCTCTCTCATGTTCTAGTACTAGATATCCTCCTCCCACGTTTCATCCATCTTGTGGAGTGCAACTAGACTAGTGGCTGCCGTGAGTCCTGGGAGGTTCTGTTGTGCCTGGCCTGTCTCTGCTGCTGGGCCTCCCTCTGCCTGGAAGGATCATTGCTGGGCACACCATCTCCACCACCATGCCTCCTGCCTGAAGGGGGTCGCAGCCAGGGGTGGCCTGAGGTGATATGGGGCCATGTGCGAAGACTCATTTTGGGCCATCATTTGCATAAATATTTACATATCCACTGGACCTCATTTGCATAAATTGAATTAATTTTAATTTAAAATTTATATGCCATCCGTCTAAAATTCTAGGTAGTTTCCAAACATACATACACAATTTATTAAAACAGATGCTACAATAAAATAAACATAATAAAAATCATGCAACAAAATGAACTTAAAACCACTTTCACACACTCACAAAAAAACAAATGATTTTAAATATCTGTGTATTGGATTTATTTGGTCAGTGCAATTGATGATGAGGAAAAGGGAAAATATGTTGTTGTTGTTAAGTGCCTTGAGTAGGTGTCAACTCATGGCAACCCACTGGATAGTTGTCCTAAATTGTGTTCGGCCTTCAGTCAGGCAGCTCATTCTTGACAGAGCGGCACCCATTGCTGCTATTTTATCAATCCATCTCATCCTCTTTTACGTTGACCTTCTATCTTGCCAAGCATGATGTCTTTTTCTAATGATCTCTCTCTTCGCATGATGTGTCCAAAGTATGAAAGTCCCAAAGTCTTGTCATCTGAGCTTCTAAGGAAAACTTAGGTTTGATCTCCTCTAGTACTGACTGGTTTGTTCTTGGGCAGTCCATAGGATACACAGTATTCAAAGACATCAGTTTTTTCTTATCTTTTTCACGGTCCAACTTTCGCATCCATATGATGTTAATGAAAATATCATGGCCTGAACGAGTCAAATCTTTATTTATTATTCATTTATTTAATCAGTTTTCTATACCGCCTTATCCTTCAATCAAAGCGGTTTACATTATGGAGAGAGGCATCTCTGCTCTTGAGAACCTTGTCTAGGTTCTTCATAGCTATTCTGCCAAGAGCAATGCGTTGTCTGATTTCTTGAATGCTTGTTGTTTCAATTTTTTTTCCATCTATGATGAACTTATTGCTTTTGCCAGTTGTCAGGAACTTTGTCTTCTTTACATTAAGGTGCAGGCCTATTTTAAGGCTATGTTCCTTGATCTTGAGAAGCAAACATTTCAGATTGTCTTTGCTCTCAGTCAGTAATGTGGTATCATCAGCAAAGCGAAGGTTGTTAAGAACATAAGATATGCCATACTGCGTCAGATCAAGGTCCATCAAGCTCAATATCCTGTTTCCAACAGTGCCCAAGACAGGTCACAAGTACCTAGCAGTTTCCCAAAAAGACACACAGGTTCCACAATGTTTGTATTGGGGCAAGCAGTGAATTTCCTGGGCTCTCTTTAATAATGATTTATAGACCTGTCCTCCAGGAACCTGTCCAAACCTTTTTTAAACCCAGCTACACTTAACAGCTTTTACTACATCCTCCGGTAATGAATTCCAGAGTTTGATTACACGTTGAGTGAAAAAATATTTTCTGTTATTAGTCTTAAATAGGTTACATTGTAGCTTCCTTGCATGTCCCTTAGTCTTTCTATACTTTGATGGCATAAACAATCGATCTACATTTATTTATCTATTTATTTATTTAATTTAAATTTCTATACCGCAAATTCCAGAAGATCACTTGTGGTTTACATTTACCCGTTCCACTCCATTCATTAATTTATAGACCTCTATCATATCTTCCCTCAGCCATCTCTTTTCCAGGTTGAAGAGCCCTAACCTTTTTAGCCTCTCCTCATAGGGGTATCCTTCTATTCCCTTCACCATTTTGGTGGCTCTTCTCTGTACCTTTTCTAATAACGCTATATCCTTTCTAAGATACGGCGACCAGAATTGCACACAATATTCAAGGTGCGGTCAAACTATGGAACAATACAGATGCATTATGATATACTTTGTTTTATTCTCCATTCCTTTCCTTATGATTTCTAGCATATTATTTGCTTTCTTGGCCGCCACGGTACACTGGGCAGAAGGTTTCAACATGTTATTCACGATGACGCCTAAATCTTTTTCCTGGGTGGTGGTTCCTAATGGTCATCATGTAACCATAGTTTGGTTTGTTCTTTCCTAGGTGTATAATTTGCACTTGTCCAGATTAAGTTTCATCTGCCATTTGAACATCCAGTCTTCCAATTTATTACGGTCCTCTTGCAATTTTTCACAATCCGCCTCCCTAACTCAGGGATCACTGGCTCTGCTCTTCACTGGTTTCATTCGTTTCTCTTCTCTCGTACCTTTTCTGTTCTTTCTACTACCTCCACTTCTGCCGCCATCCTTCTCCCTCGTGGTGTCCCTCAGGGTTCCGTGCTCACTCCCCTATTCTTTAATATCTTCCTAGCCCCCCTCGCACTTATCGTACAGCAACATGGCATCTCCACATACTACTACGCTGACGATATCTTTCTGCTCCATCACTCCTCCCCCTTAGCTCTGGATCTAACTTCTCTCAACGTCCGTCTTTCCTCCATTTCTTCATGGATGGCATCTAATTATCTGCATATCAATCCATCTAAACCCTTTGCCATCTTCCAATGGCCCCCCCCCTTTAAGTTCCACTTCTTGCACATAGCCCCATTCCTTTGGTCTCCACTCTCCGCTACCTTGGTGTTACTCTTGACTCTTTCCTTTCCTTCAATGATCATATCTCCTCAATTGTACAATGCTCCTTTACTTCCTCTGCCAGATTTGCTCTATTCACCCTTTTCTCACTCCCTCATCTCTTGCCACTCTTCTTCTTTCCTTAGTTAAAACATGCATTGACTATTGCAATGTCGCCTTAGCCAGCCTCCCAACTCCACTGTCAGCAACAACTCCAGAACACTGCCACTGCTATTCTTACTTATACTTCCTGCACTGAGCACATCATGCTGCTTCTTGCAAAATTTCACTGGTTACCTATAAAGTTCTGTATTCAGTATAAGATCCTCACTTTGGTCCATCACACTATCCACCCTGGTACCCCCCAATACTTCTCCGATCAAGTTCATCTGCACTCCTCCCACCGCTCCCTCCGTCAGGTCCACTGCACCTGCTTCTTTCTCCCCTCCCTCTCAGCAGCACATGTGGAATCAACCCGAGCTTCTGCCTTCTTTTTCCTTGGACCGCTCCTGTGGAACTCCCTTCCTTCTGACCTTCACCTAGAATTCTCCTTCCCCCGTTCTAAGGTGCTCTTAAAAACTCACCTCTTCTCGCTTGCCTTCGATCTCTTCCCCCTTCCTCCCTAGTGACTCTTCTTCATGTCTATGTCACTCTTCATTCACAGCTACAGTACTTCTATCCCTTTTCTTTTCTTTACTTTCCTGTCATTGATGGCATTCCTTTTCTTTTCATGTAGCTCCTAGTTTTATTTTAATTGTAAACCGCATAAACACTCAGTAATGGATGGGTATATTAAATGGAAAAACAAAGATAAAGAATCCTCTTGGGTTTTAAAAACTTTGAATAATTTTGTGCCATCTGCAAACTTGATTACCTCACTCGTTAGTCCAGTTTCCAGGTCATTTACTAGTATGTTAAAAAGCAGCGGACCCGGCACAGATCCCTGGGGTACACCACTATTCACCTCTCTCCACTGGGAAAATTGGCCATTTAGCCCTACCCTCTGCTTTCTATCTTTTAACCAGTTCCTGATCCACAATAGTACACTGCCGCTTGTCCCATGACTTTTTAATTTTTCCCGGTACCGACGTCAGGATCACCGGTCTGTAGTTTCCGGAATCACCCCTGGAACCCTTTTTAAAAATTGACATTACATTGGCCATCCTCCAGTCTTCAGGTATTACAGATGATTTCAATGATAGTTCACAGATTACAGGTTGCCATAGATAAATATATCCTTCCAGGTGCACAGTTGCAACAAGTGGTGTGAGCTTTGATTATTACAAGTTTGGACTACTGTAACAGTCTATATGTAGGCCTTATGGGCAAATACATAAGGTTGTTACAGGTGGTTCAAAATATAGCCACTCATTTGATCATGGACTGTGGTTAGAGGAAGCATATCGCTCTGTACTTGATGAACATATTGGCTGTGATATGATTCTGAATTACATTTAAGGTATCATATATAGTTCACAATGCTGCCAGCACATATACATTCTCTCTTCCTGGGTATGCAAGCTTCTTTTGCGATTAATTTTCCTCTACCTTGGAAGGAGAACTGACCTAGAGCCAGGCCCATGGACTGAGCTGGGTTTAAATCTCTCGTAACTTGTCCAGCTCTTGTGAGTTGTTGCTTATTTCCGCTAGCCCGGCTTGGCACATTATTTGTTTATTTACATTAATTTTGATATCCCTCCTTTATAAATTATGGGGGTCATTTTATAAAAGGACAGCTATGTGACCACAAAGAGTTTCAAATAACATTGCCCAATGAATGAAATGCTTTTACTGTATCTGCAATAAATGTGCAACATCCCAAAAGCCACTAATTTTAAGACTATTTTATAAAGGCAACATAGGTGCCTGTGTGTCTTTATAAAAACAGGTTCCTCGAACCAGCTCCAAATGGTGCTCTAATTTAAATACACAGGTTTACACTTACTCCCAAAAGCTATAGATGTGTGCATGTACCTATGTACTTTATAAGACATGCGCTTATATTTATTTAAGTTCTCTTCTATACCGCGCTATTCAAATCAGTGCGGTTTACATATAACAGAACCGTATACAATGCAGACGGGCTGTATTGTATTTACAATGAACAGGAACTATAACTTGGACATAACTGGGGTAACTATCTACAACTTATATACACTAGTAACAATTTGAGCTTACTAGTATTTACATGAAGTGGTGTTGGTGGGGTTAGCTGCAGGAGAGTGTGCTGGGTGTGTTGTTGGAGAGGTCCTGTATCTTGGGGTGTCTGTTTGTGAGCTGTCTTCTGGGTAGTATTGCAAGAATAGGTGGTGCTTCAGCGCCTTCCTAAATTGGGACAGGTCAGTGCTTGCTCTAATGGCTGTAGGGAGGGCATTCCAACATCTGGGTGCAGGGGCGGCCCAAGGGGGGTGCGGGGCCATGTGCGGAGATTAATTGCGGGACCTCATTTGCATAGGGAACCTCATTTGCATAAATACTTGCATAATGTTAACATGCATTTTTAGTAAACATGCTTCTTAATGAGTGTCTGGATAAAGAAAGACTAACAGATTTCTACATTACTATATTCCAGTGTCAACCGCCAGGCCCATTAGGAAGTACTATAAACACTGACCTTTTAGAACTCATAGCAAATCCACCATATCATAACAGCTCTGCCAGGACTCACAAAGCACCAAACCCTACCTATCAAAAGGCAACACTGCAAATATTAAACCAATACATCTCAGAGAATACCAATGCATCTCCTACTGGGGAAAGAGAACAAGTGACATGGTCAAATAGAAACTACATGAACAGAATACCTCAGCTTGGTTAAAATGCAGAACATAGACCGTCACCAAAGAACAAAGGATCACAATTTAGAAATAGGAAGACAATAATTAAACTGGGAACCCCAAAAGCCAAACTTGGGATGTACAACACTGGAGAAATAAAACTATAAATTAATTTCCTCTTGTACTAAACAAAACACAAAAGATGTTAACAATGCACATTTCCCAGAGCTGATATATTCCAGTTAATAAATTCAAATAAAAAAAAGTATTTTTCTACCTTTTGTTGCTTGTGCATTTTCTTTTCAGTTGCAATTGCTCCAGTCACTTTCTTCTGGTTTCTTTGTGTCTTCTGCGAGCTATCCATTTTCCTTTCTTCTCTTTTAGATTTTTTTCCAAATTTTTTCTCTATATCTGCTTTAACATACTGATCTTTCCCCTTTTGCTCTTTCCTCCATTTCTTTCCTTATTGCTTTATCATCCACTCAAATTTCACCCTTCCATTCTCAATCTACACTTACTCTTCCAATACCCGGCCCTTCGTAGACTTTTCTTCCCTCCCACACAAAATATCTTTTCCCCTCTCCATTCTCATTTCCCATCCCTTTCTAGTCCTCCCCCAAAATCAGCTCCTTTATAGTTCTAGACCCACCCAGCATCTTCCCCCTTCTAGTCCCAGTCTCCCAAGCTTCCACATCAGCCCATTTCCAGTCCTAGCCTCCCATATGCTGTTTTCCAGTTCCTTTCCAGCCCCCCATCAGCCCATTTCCACTCCAAGCTCCTCATCAGCCCATTTCCAGCCTTTTCCAACTCCCATCAGCTCACTTCCAGTCCTATTCCAGCCCACATCAGCCCATTTCCAGTGTCCTATTCCAGCCCATCACCCATTTGCAGTCTACGTTTCCCCCATCAGCCCATTTCTAGTCCTAGCCCCCATATGCTCCTTTCCAGTTCCATTCCAGTCCCTCATCAGCCCATTTCTTCCACGCTCCCCCATCAGGTAATTTCCAATCCTAGCCCCCTCGTCAGTCCACTTCGCCCTATTCCAGCCCCCATAAGCCCATTTCCAGTCCTAATCCAGCTCTTCATCAGCCCATTTCCAGTCCAGGTTCCCCCCCCCCCATCACAGCCCATTTCGTCCATTCCCCCCACCATCACAGCCCATTTGCAGTCCTATCCCCCCCACCATCACAACCCATTTGCAGTCCTCCCCCCATCACAGCCCAATTGTAGTCCGTTCCCCCCATCACAGCCCATTTCCAGTCTGTTCTCCCCCCCCCCCCACCACAGCCCATTTCCAGTTTGTTTCCCCCCATCCCAGCCCAATTTGTCCGTTCCCCCCCATCACAGCCCATTTCCAGTCTGTTCCCCCCCCACATCACAGCCCATTTACAGTCTTCCCCATCCAAGCCCATTTTCAGTCCGTTCGTCCCCACCATCACAGCCCATTTGCAGTCCTATCCCCCCCACCATCACAGCCCATTTGCAGTCCTCCCCCCATCACAGCCCATTTCCAGTCCTATCCCCCCCACCATCACAGACCATTTGCAGTCCTAATCCAGCTCTTCATCAGCCCATTTCCAGTCCAAGTTCCCCCCCCATCACAGCCCATTTCGTCCATTCCCCCCACCATCACAGCCCATTTTCAGTCCTCCCCCATCACAGCCCAACTGTAGTCCGTTCCCCCATCACAGCCCATTTCCAGTCTGTTCTCCCCCCCACCACAGCCCATTTCCAGTCTGTTTCCCCCATCCCAGCCCAATTTGTCCATTCCCCCCCATCACAGCCCATTTCCAGTCCGTTCTCCCCACCCATCACAGCCCATTTCCAGTCTGTTTCCCCCCCCCATCACAGCCCATTTCCCGTCCGTTCCCCCCCATCCCAGCCCATTTTCAGTCCGTTTCCCCCCCATCATAGCCCATTTCCAGTCCGTTCCCCCCCATCACAGCCCATCCAGTCCTAGCCGCCTCCCCCCCCCCCCGAAGAGCCCCGCGCCGTCTAAACTTTAACCTCTCCCGGCATTCGCGGCTTCATTGAAACAGACGCCAGCGTGAAGGTAAAGGCTCTTCACGCTGGCGGGCTGTGCAGAGGGAGCCAGGGCTTCGCGCGGGCTTCCCCGGCTCCCTCTGCAGCAGTCCATTGAGCGAGAATATGGTTCGCGCGGGGCCCTGTGCGAACAACATTCTCGCTCAATGGACGGGCCGGCCCTGTCTGGGTGCATAAAGCATGAACGCCCTGTTGGATGTTGTGTGGTTGCATTTTGTTATTGCGTTGGGTGTCGTCAGTTTATTGACAGTTGCGAATCTTCTGGATCTGGTCTGGGGTGGATTAGCCCAGTGATGGAGGTGGTAGGTTGGTTGTTTATGGCCTTGAAGGTCATTACTAGGATTTTGAAAGCTAGTCTGCCATGGATTGGTAACCAGTGAAGTTGTTTCAGGATTGGTGTAATGTGTTCTATTCTTGAGGCTACGTATAGAATTCTGGCGGCTGAATTCATTGCCAGCTGGAGTGGGTTCAGTTCTGCCTGTGGGAGCCTGTGTAGAATTGCATTAGCATAGTCGAAATGTGGGATTACGAGGGCTTGGTAGATTGTGCGGAAGTCATCTGGGTCCAACAGAGGTCGCAGATGCCTTAGTGTCCGTATTTTATGGTATACTGCCTTGACTGTGTTTCCTATGTGGATTTTCAAGTCCAGCCGTTGGTCCAAAGTGACCCCTAGATAGCGGATCGTGGGTTTGGCAGCCAGCTCGGCATTCTTCACCTTTAAGGAAGCTGGAGGGGTGAAACCTTGGTTCCTCATGATGACGAGAACATCAGTCTTGTTGTGGTTTATTCAAAGAGTTTGGGTATGGAGCCATTAAACCATGCTAACCATTAGTGTGGGGTTTGACACACAAGGGTGCCATGCAGGGCCAGTACAAGGAATAGAGGCACCCAATTTTGCCTCTGCTCTGCTGAAGCACAGATCGCACAAAAGTAGGTGCAGTCTTTTGGGGTAATTTTATAATAGGGCACCTAGGTTAAACGTGTAGAAGGGCAGACCTGATGAGAGGGGGTGTTCAGGGCATATGTGACCCTGTGGGGCCCGTAAGTCTCTGAAGGGGCCTTGTCTCGGCCTGTCTTGCAGCACTCACGCATGCTCAGAAATTGTGTTTACCTTCAAGGCAAAGACATTATGCCTGTTTGAGAGCAGATGAACATATTTAATGCGTACTTTACCCGCATACACACATTTTATAAAATATATGTATGCATCACAGCTCTGCCCAAACTGCCCATGTACTCACCTACTGTACAAATACACACCAGTTAGCACCGGTTATACTTTTAGGCATGACCAAATTTTATAATAGACAAATTACGTGTATAAAATGCTTTTTTACACACAAAAATGATTTATAAAATTACCCTCGTTCTGTTCACCTACTTTTTACATATGTGCACAGCGGCACAATTTTATAAAAGCCCTTTTCTGTGTCTAAAACAGACTTTGTACATGAAAAAAAATCTTTATAAACTTACTGCCCAAAAACAAGATGAGCTGCAACCAAAAATGTATATACAAACCAATATAATAATAAAGCAATAACTAAATAAAAGGCATCTTTAGGGGCATGTTTATTAATGGATGTGCCAGTAGCATGTGATTGTGTTGCCAAATTAGCATGGAGGCCTACGCTAATATTTTGGGGCATGTGTGTCCTTCGCTCTGCCTATAGCACAATGCTAATGCGCAGCACGATGCTTACCAACATGTTAAGGTGGCGTTAGGTACATCTGCGCTAATGGCAAACATTTGCAGATAGCATGTACCCATAATGCTCAGGCTAACTATAATGCACCATCAACAACTGGGTTATGCCCCAACCTGTCCGGTCCCTGCCTAATTGTGCACTACCCAGTTAGCATGGGACTTTTAGCACAGGGACCTGCACTGTTAGCATGGCACCAGGGCCATTGCCACTAGTGCAGAACCCATAGAGGGGCGGAAGGACGCAATGGCAGCAGGGGGCAGTGGGTGGAGAAGTAGGATGGAGGGTGCCTCCATTCCTTGCACTGGCCCTGCATGGCACCCTCAGTGTGTGGCAAACCCCGCACTAAAGGTTAGCATGGTTTAATAAACATGGCCTTAAATGCCAATATGACAAATGAATGGAATTAATATTACTCAAAGCAAATCATGAACAAGTTGAAAAGTGTACACTAGCAATGTGACACTATTGCATGTTTTGGAGATTTCCAGAGTCAGGCATATGGATGGTTCATATGTCTGTCTAATAGGAAGGGTCAGGGGGTGCAGCGTGTGCTTGTGTGTCGAGAAGTGGGACAGGAGCAGCATGCGTGTGTGTGTCTCAAGAAGCATGAGTGTATGTCAGAGAGTGCTGGGGGCTTCATGCATGCATGTGTGTTTGTGTGTGTGACATGGGCTGCATGCATGCATGTGTCTCTCATGGGGAGTGTCAGGGATTCTGTGTGTGTGTGCAAGTCAGACTGTGTTGGGGGCTTCCATGTGTACGTGTGGGTGTGTGTCATAGGGAGTGCCAAGTGCTCTGTGTGTGTATGTGATGGGGACAGCTGGGGGCTGTGTGTGTGTTTGTGTGTCTCTCTCTCTATCTCATGACCCCTCTCCCAGGCTTCCTCCAGTTTCTGTCTCTCAAATTTTCTCCTACTTTCCTCCAGTCAGTCTCTCTTTCTCAAAACTCTTTCTTCTATCAGTCTTCTACGATTGTCTCAAGCTCTCTCTCATGACCTCCTAAGGCTTCAGCCAGTATCTCTCTCTCTCATAATTCCCATCTCCAAGCTTAGCCCATTCTCTCTCTCTTTCTCTCTCATACAACCCCTCTTCATCCAGTCCCTCTTTCACGCACCTATTCTTGCCTTTGCTGCCACAGCTCAAAAATGCTTTCCCAGTTTCAAGTCTTGCGAGACTTCAAGCTATGAGATCTTTCTAAACTCCCAGCACCACATGGCTCCACCATTCAGACAGTGATTACGGTGAGTGAAGCCTGAACTGTGGCACTGGCTCACATATGGGCAGACAATTTCCTTGTCACCCAAACCCTCGACAATTGGTGCTATGCCTTAGCAGAACACGCCTAAAAATATTGAATAAATAACCATGTATTCAGCATTTTTCCAAAAGGATGATAACCAGGCTTCAACCTAATATCTAATGCAACAGAATTCCATATAATGAACAGAAGCGATGTGACTTCTATGTGCTGCATTGCCATCAGTTGTACTTGGGGTAGCCAAAAGAGCCTGTTGAGATGACCTAGGTAGCCTTCATGGTGCACAATAAATCGATAACCCATGCAAATATTCAGGACCAGTCAGGTTTTAAACTTTACTCAGAATCTCCTGGTAGATATCAATTCTCTATTCCTGAGGAAGCCGGCTTTCCTTGTGATTCACCTGTCCTCTCCTTTGGCATGAGAGCTGACCTGTGAGGAGGACTGTAACTTGGTATGGCTTTAAAAATAAAATTTGTGTCATTGGAAAAAAGGCTGTTTATGCCACATATAGAATGGTATAGGTTTGAGAGAATCTAGTCTTAGTCACGTCTAGAAAGGTGAAATTTTCTTTTGTACTTACAATAAACAACGAGAGAAACCAAGAAAACCTTATTCATGTTTTAAACTGAAAACATGTATTCCAGAGAAGATGATAGGGGTAAAAGCTTTTCATTCTTTATGTAAAGTTCCCCTTTGCAGTCTTGCAAAACCATCTTCATTAAAGAAAAGACAGAAAAGCTTTACAGGCGTTCCTGATTTGATGGCTGGAACTCTAAGACATGGAGCAATGACACGTGATTTATCAAGGATTTTTTTTTAAACCCACAGGAAAAAACATTTACAGTACATAAATTGGGACCATAATTTGTGCATTTTCCTGATGAGTCCGTCGTATAAGCCAGTTCCGCTGTGCTCTTCATAGTCCCAAGGTAAATGTAAAGGTTTCAAGCCATTTGTGTGGGCCCCTGTTGCTCTATGCAGTGCTTTCCACCAGTTGCCAGGCAACCGTATCAGTAAGATTCAGTTTGTATGGGCCCTGGACATTCATTACATGTCTGTCAATTGCATTTCTTTTCTTTTCTTCTCAGAAGCGGTAAAGCAGACATGAGCCAGAGCAGAGTGTTTCCTTCTTCGATTAAATAAACTACTATTTCTCGGTCTTTGAAAGACAATATAAAGCAAAGAAAATTAGCCTGAGTTATAGTATGTATTCTCTAGTGCAACTGCAAGAAGCCTTGGTAGCCAATAGCGATATCACTACCTTCAATGGATTTAGCCAAGGAAGGTCTTGTCTTACTAACCTGTTATATTTTTTGGAAGGTGTGAATAAACAGTTAGACAAAGGTGAGCCGGATGATATAGTGTATCTGAATTTTCAGAAAGCCTTTGACAAGGTCCCTCATGAGAGACTCTTGGCGAAATTAAAAAGTCATAGGACAGGAGGCAGTGTACTATAGTGGATCAGGAACTGGTTAAAAGGTAGAAAGCAGAAGGTAGAGCTAAATGGCCAATTTTCCCAATGGAGAAAGCTGAACAGTGGAGTACTCCAGGGATCTATGCTGGGTCTGCTGCTTTTTAACATATTCATAAATGACCTGGAAATGGGAATAACGAGTGAAGTGAGATGACACAAAATTATTCAAAGCTGTTAAAACCCAAGAGAATTGTGAAAAATTGCAAGAGGACCTTGATAAACAAAGACTGGATGTTCAAATGGCAGATGAAATTTAATGTGGACAAGTGCAAAGCTATGCACCTAGGAAAGAACAACTCAAACTATAGTTACACGATGTAAGATTCCACATTAGAAATCACCACCTAGGAAAAAGATTTAGATGTCATCGTGGATAACCCGTTGAATCCTTCTGCCCAGTGTGCAGTGGTGGCCAAGAAAGCAGATAGAATGCTAGGAATCTTAAGGAAAGGAATGAAGAATAAAACCAAGGATATTATAATGCCTCTGTATCGTTCCATGGTGCGACAGCACCTTGAATATTGTGTGCAATTCTGGTCACCGTATCTTAAAAAGTATATAACAGAATTAGAAAAGGTACAGAGAAGAGCCACCAAAATGGTAAAAGGGGATGGAAGAATACCCCTATGAGGAAAGGCTTAAAAGGTTAGAGCTCTTCAACTTGGAAAAGAGACGGCTGAGGGGAGATATGATAATATGATAGAGGTCTATAAATTAATGAAAGGAGCGGAATGGTAAACATAGATCGGTTGTTTATGCCATCAAAAGTAGAAAGATTAGGGTACATGCAATGAAGCTATAATGTAATCCATTTAAGACTAATAAGAGAAAATATTTTTTTCAGTCAATGCGTAATCAAACTCTGCAATTCGTTACAGGAGAATGTAGTAAAATCTATTAGTATAGCTGGTTTTAAAAAAGGTTGGACACGTTCTTGGAGGAAAAGTCTATAAACCACTATTAAAGAGGGCCTGGGAAATCCACTGCTTGCCCCAGAACAAGCATTGTGGGAACCTGCTGGTACCTGTGACTGGATTGGCCACTGTTGGAAACAGGATATTGGGCTTGATGCACCTTGGTCTGACCCATTATGGCATATCTTATGTTCTTATCTAGAAATGAAAGCATTACATTATACAAAACAATGCAACAAAGATATTTCACTGATTTTTTTTTTGCATTTTTGGAATGTTAGAGAGATGCATTCTATATTATGGCCATACCATATTTAAAAACAGTCCTCTAGATCTGGGTGGGCAAGCTAAAAGCTGTGGGCGACATCTGAACTTCTGGTGTCCTTGTTCTGATCCACAATGGCAATATCATTGCCAGCATCCCATGAGAGGAAGTGATATCCATGGGTTTGCAGAAATAGTGTCACAGCTGCATGCCAGGTCAGGATGACATTCTCCATGCCTATGTGCACTGTTTCAAGTAGGAGTTCCTGCTATTCTCCATTTCTTACCCAGAAGAGAGGGAGGAGTGGCTCAGTGGTTGGGATAGATTACGTAAGGCCAGGGGTTCAATGCCCACATGGGGACAAGCAAATTCAGACCAGAGGGACTGGGGTCTCTAGTCCCATGGCCACTCCTTGTGGCCTTGGGCAAGCCACTTAACCCTCCATTGCCTCAGGTACACTTAGGGGCTTGTTTACAAAGCCGCGGTAGCGGTTCGCGATCGTTATCGGAGCCACGGCCCCATTGATTTCAATGGGGCCGCGGCTCCGATAACAATCACGAACCGCTACCACAGCTTTGTAAACAAGCCCCTTAGATTGTGAGCCCTTTGGGGGGCAAGGGAATAAAAAGTACCTGTTAGTATACATGTAAACTGCACTGATTCTAAAGAGCACAATATAAAAAAAAAAGAACTCTGGGGGAACCACCCTCCCTCACTAACAGAGTGGCCCACTAGTCAAACATTTTTCCCAGCCCTGTTCTACATCGTTAATCTGTCTATATTCAGGGGACAAATTTCAAAATATGGGGTCTCTTTACTAAGCAATGTTAATGTGTACAAATGGAGGGAGGGATATCCAGCAGCAGCGGCTGGCCCTGATAAAGTGGCTAGCCATCACTGCTGAACTTTAGACCTGGACATTCACTGCTGGGGCCATATCCGGCCACTGGCACTGAATATCCAGGTTGACCAGATAGCGCTTCCAGCTAACCAGGCAACGGTGACATTCAGCCATTGCCCAGTTAGCTATAAGAGCGAAAGTTAGGATAGCCTTTAAAGTGCCTAACTTTCACTGCCATGCGATAACTGGCGATAACCGGCTAGTGGCTGAATATTGCCGCTAGCCAGTTATCCTTGGGTGCTGCCTCCACTCTGCCCCCGAAATGCCCTGATGATAGCTGGCTAGTATCGGGCATTCAGTACTGGAACCTGGGGATATTCAGTGGCACGAACCGCATTAGTGCATGGTTTTTATGGTAATTAATGCACTTTAATAGCCACTAAATTCCATCAATAACATTAACACAGCTTTTAGAGGGTAATTTTAGAGCAGGGCATCATGGGTAGGTGCTTAAAGGCATCTACATAAACACTATTTTATTAACAGCTGCCTTCTTGCCTTTATAAAATACTACTATACGTGTCAGAGAATGCATCTTAAATGTAGGCGTGCTCATTTACAGCTGCTCTGACTGCACTCTGCCCAGACTGTGCCCTTGGTCTACGTATGTTTACCAGCAAAGCATGCATCTTTATGCCAAAGTGTATACTTTTATGCTGGCCAGTATTTTATAAGAGATCCTACACACACGCATGTGGCCACATACATGCAGGAATGGTTTTATAAAATGACTTCCTTAATGTTCAAAAATCATGTGCAATGCATGGTGAAATAATGAACTATAGTGCATGCCAATGGATGCAAAGTAGCTGATTAGTATGTAAGAGGAGGGGGTAATCCAAGATGATGCTTTATATAGCCATGTGGCCAGGCTGCTCCTAGGCACTTTGGTGTTTTTGAGTTTTAGCTATTTTTTTTCAAGTCATTTTGCCATGGTAAATATGGCCAAAAGAAAGAGGTCTGGGTTCATCCCTCGTCATCTTTATCTTCTGGTCAAGCTTCTATAACTCCATACATGGAAATTCTGGGGTCTTCCACAGAATCCAGGAGCTTCCTCACTGGCTGTGCAGAGATGGGAAAGCCCACCACAACCTGAGTAAACCTTGATGAGCAGGGAAGCCCGAATTCCTCTTCTTTCCCCTGCCACAAGTTCTCCCAATAGTTATTGAACCCTAGAACGCATACAGACTTGAATGGAGAGGCTCCTCAGGCCAGTGTTGAGAGTGGTGGCAAGCTTGGGGAGTACCCAGAAGGTCTAGAGTGGACACAGTGACATGCAGCTTGGTGGTATATGGGAGTCAATGAGAGGATGCCTGGGTCTCGAGAGAGGCCAGATAATGGGAGCATAGGCAACTATGGAGCTGATGAAGATTGAGAGACTTGGACGTGATCACCATAGAATCCATTTGGTCAGCTTTTATTCATCTAGAAGATACAGTAACAACTGGTGGCAACAGAGAAATCAGTGGAGTTACTAACCAATGGGTGACCTTATTCAAGGACAGCATGAAAGAGCATATGGAGAAGATAAGAAGACTGGAGACAGTAGAAACTTCAGTCCAAGCTGTGGTAAAGGACAGTGTGATATTTTACAAAATGGGAGTTTCTGGAGAACAGGTTGAGGCACCTTAACATTCGGGTGCTTAGCTTCTCCTATACGCCTATGGTTGGTCCCCAAGAACCCTTTAAAAAATATCTGATGGAATGTTTGAAGATCCCAGCTGAGGTGTTTCCACATTAAATAATGGAGGGCATATTAAAAAGGGTTTAGCTGGTTAGCAGGACCTAACTGGCTAAACTGCAGCAATCCTGATATTTAGCTGCAAATCTGGACATCCCCACAGTCTGCAGAATATCTCCACAGCCTGCAGAAAAGATGCCCAGTTACAACTGGTGTGGTCTGTGGGCAGACTGAGAGCAGTCCCAGCACTTATCCATTTAACTGCAATACTCAGCTGGATAGCTAAATTGGATAAAGTTAGGACAGGTCAATGGCTGTCCTAACTTTATCTGGTTTGTGCTAGCCAGTGGAGGCCCTTTCTGAACCACGCATGTATGGCCGCACCACCCATCCAAAATATGTATGTGCTGGAAAGGGACCTGATTCTGCTGCCACAGAGCCCAGATGTACCTGTGATGGCAGAATCAGGGACAGAGATGTCTGGGTGCTCCCCGTATGCTGATGAGATTAGTGTATGGGGAGCTGCCTGTCCCAATGCCAGAATGCTACTGCTGGGGCACGGGAGCAGTGGTATTCTAGCACCATGGCAACAAACCATCTATCTGACAGCTCAGAATGTCTCAGGCCAAGTCCGCTCCTGCAGACCGCGATCCTGCCTTCACCGGAGGCCCCAATAGCCTGGATCGTGGCTGCAGAGGCACTGCATGGTCAGATGCCTGTGTTGCAGGGGAAGGCGGCACACACATGGGGGGGGGGGGAATCCGGGACTTATTCCACCTTCGGGGTGGTATAAGCTGGGCATGCAGCTGAGTGCCGGGGGACATACAGGGGCCTCACCTGAATAGGCCTTGTATGTCCTGGCAGCTAGCCTCTCCCCTGCTCTGCTTCCGTTCTGCCTCCTCTTGCCCACATCCAGCACTCCCCACACAAACGCTTTGTACGTGCGGGGAGTGCTTGGACTGGAATTGCGTTCCAGGGCTGAGCACAGGTTGGACGTCCGCTCCAGACGTCCAACCCCGCTATTCGGGTTTCAGAATGCCAACCTTAGTGGATGAATATCGCCACTAACCAGATTGCAACAGTGCTGTCTGGATAGAAGTCAGATATTCAGTGCTGGATGCTGCATAGGCTCCAGAAGCTGAATATCTGGTCTAATTAAAGCGGCAGTGGCCAGGTGCTTTAAAATTACTGACAATTGCTGCTGAAAATCCCGTAGAAAAGAGGACCTGAGAGGGAAGAAGAAACTCAAACAGAGGATGCTTCTGCACAAGCGTGGCAAATAGCTTGGATGTAACAGTCTTCAGGAAAGATACAAGATTTTGCAACCCTGCTTGTTACTTTTGTTTCTGAAAATGATAAGAATTCTGTGATGTGGTGGATTTTCCGTAACAGGAATGTTTTGCTTATGGGTCAATGTATTTGGTGTTTTCTGGAATTCTGCAGGGAGATGCAAAGGAGGAGAAAACGCTTTCTGCAATTCCGATAAGAAGTTGTTGGTAAGGGAAGTGAATATTTTTCTGAGATTTCCTATGAAAAGGTTTAGTGAAAATTTCTAATGTTAGTTCACATGTTTTTTTTTAACCTAAAATATTTAAAAGAATTTCTTCTGAAAAGGTCTTCCTCGTAGTTGGTAGCTGCATACTAAGATCTATGTTTCGGGATTACTTAGGTCTATTTTTCTTCTTCTAAAGTTTTCTGAGTGCACTTCTCAGTAGTTTCCTTTTGGAATTCCCCTCTTTGTATTGGGGCTGGGGGGAGATGGTTAGCTTGCTTTTTGATTTCCATGTATTATGTATCTTATTTTTATGATTTTACTTTCTGAACAAAGGCTATTCTTGTAATATTTTTAAGATTTAATACATAAAAATTAAAAATAAAATATGCAGAAGGGTTAAAATGACTTGCTTCTTTCACCATTAATTGGGTCAGGAAAGTTAACTCCACTTTGATAAGTATACTTAACTTTTCCACGGGAACACTGGCTCCCTAAGGTGAGAAGTGATGCTCCTGAGGACCAGCCTGAGTCAGTGTCTGTAAAAATAAAAAGCTCCCTGCCACCCCTCTCCACATGAACAGGCCCCCTTTCTGTGGAAGATCAAATGCCTGGTGGGCTAATGATCCAAGAAGCACCCCCAGACCCAGTCTGGGCCAAAAATAATGATCAAAGTAGCCCCCCCAGGCAAACACCACCCTTGTGTACCTAGACCCACCCCATTATTAACAAATTCAATGCTTCTCAGCTAGGATCCCCTGGCAGAAACTCATCTCAAAAGTCCACAATCCCATGGGGACAGGAGTGATTCCTACTTGCACCTGCCTCTCTCAGCACTGCCATGTTGGAAAATGTCAGTGTCTGATCCCTAGTACACAGTGACCAACCATCAAGTATTATACAGGACAGTCCCATATTTTAAGGATTTGTCCCTGGAATCATATTACTTCGGTCGGGACGCCTAAATGTCCCTTATTTTAAAACACTACTTCTACACTCCTCCACATTTGTACCAGCGAACTTCTCTACCCCAGCCAAAACTTTCAAAGGGAAACTCTGTTTATATGAGACTATTTCTATCAGAGGCACAGAAATATATACACATGCATGCACTCTGTTGTACTTCAGTCACACACACATGCATTCATCCACCCCCACCCCCAAATCAGCTACACACATGCACACTAGCACTTTTCAGACCAACAGATTCTGTCTCTGACTGTCGACTGGTGCTGTGCTGCTTCTGCATTCCTCTACTTCAATGCCCCCAGTTCTTGCTTTTGCTTCCAGTTCTTTTCTCAGCCTCCTTACACTTTACTGTATTCCTCTTACATTTCTACCCTTTCTCAAGAAACCCACTTATTCCACTGACTTTCTCCCAGACCCTGGCCTATGCAGAAAATCAACCCACCCTTCCTGTGACTAGTGCAGCCTTTCCATGTGCTGGAACCTACAACTTACTCTGCACAGTGAGGGGGAAGCATTGGTAAGCTGTATGAGCTAAACTCTAAAAAAAAAAATACCTAGACAATTTAGACATCATTCTGACTAGAACAGCTACTTTATAAAGTTGTAGAATCCTAAAATAATTTAGATGGTTGGCAATCCTAAACTCCTGAGTCCTCAGCACATCTGACAAATCTGACTCTGCTTCTTCCCCAGGGCCCAGGCAACCATCAGACAGACAAAGCCAGCTAACAGGCTGCAGCAGACACAGCTAGCCAATAGGGAGCAGGAGGAGGTGGGAGCAGTAGCTAGGATACAGAAACCTTCCTTTCTGCCTTGTCCTGCAGCTCTGAAGTATGGTGTTTTTTTTTTTTTTGCTACAGATATACAGACCTACAGGAGAAAATATCGGGGGTGCTCAAGCACCCACAGAGCTGGCACCTATGATCCTGGGCCATCATCAGTATCAGTATTAGGGTCAGTGTAGGCTCTTAGCCTAGGGTGCATGTTTCTATGTGGTCTTTAGACTTTATTTTCATTTTAAAATGAAGAAAAGAAAGCGTGTTTTTAATGACCAACTACAAAATGAATACCTGTTCATTAAGAAACATTCTGGTGATAGCACAGTGTTTTGTAACAAATGTTGGTCTTCCTTTTCAATCGCACATGTAGGAAAGGGTGACATTGTTCAGCACCTAAGGACGGACAAACACAAGACAGCAGATGTAAGTGCTTCTTCAAGTAGAACTGTAACTTCTTTTTTTAAAAGTCAAACTTTTGATGAGAAAAACTCAGTCACTGGCTACAACTAAGGGTACAGGGGCTTATCACTGTGTTGTCCACAATCATTTTCTTTTCGGTCATCAGACTGTACTTCAAAGTTGTTGAAAAAATGTTTTGATGAAAAATACTTTTGTGCGCGAACCAAAATGGAAGCAATTGTCTGTAATGTTTTCAAACCTGACTGTATTGATTCCCTCAAGAGAAACCTTATTGGTGACAAGTTTTTAAACAGTTTTTTATGACTGCTCAAACCATGAAAGCAATAAAATGTGCCCTTTTTTAGTAAGATACTTTCTTACTGAGAACGGGGTTCAGGTAAAAGTTCTTGATGCCTATGAAGTTAAAGGCGAAACCTCAGACGTTCTTTCCAAGTGCATTCTTGATATAGTTGAGTCCAGTGAGCTAAGATTCAAAGTTTTGGCATTGTGTGCTGACAATACCAATTGCAATTTTGGTGGAGCTGCTAGGAGGAGTAGTAACAATATTTTTACAAGCTGCAAAAAGATTTAGGGAGTAATTTAATTGGTGCAAACTGTGCAGCTCACATTGCTCACAATTGTATCAGCACTGCTGCTGAATGCTTGCCACTTGACATTGATGTTATTGTTGACAAGCTATTCAGATATTTTCACATTTAAACAGTGAGAATTGAAGAACTTAAAGAGATGTGTGACTTTGTTGAGAGTAAGTATCAAAAGCTCCTTGGATACAGTAACACTAGGTGGCTGGCTTTACTACCAGCCACAGAGGTTAATTAAAATGTTCCAACCAATGAAATCATATTTTCTGAACCAGGAAAAATGCCCAGTTATCATCAAAAACATTTCTGAGAATGAATCAGCAGAGGTTTGGCTATACTTTCTGCACAATCAGGCAGTGGTTTTCCAAAATACGACTTTAAAAATTGAGTCTCAAAAGATCTCAATGATAGAGGTGGCTGGAATAATCCGTGACCTTAGAAACAAGCTAGTAAGTAGGATTGCCTCTGACAATCAGAAAGAAGATAAAAGATCTTGAAAAAGAGGGCAGAATTGATGAAGCAGATTTCAAGCAATCTGAGTCATCTTTCTACACCACTTGCATTGATTACTTGGATCAGTGGTCGACTCACTTCCAGGAGATTGGGAAACAACAGCGGACTCTCCTGCAAAAACAATTGGAGTGGTGTGAGCTAGAGTCATCTTTAGAATCCGTTTTGTCTACAAGACCCGGTCTAAAGTCCGTAATAAATGATACTGAACTGTTTGATGAGTTGTCTTGTCTTAAGTCATTTGTTTCTGAAGAAAAAGTTCAAGAATGGAAAAAAACAGAAACCATGGTTGATGAAAAATGGAAGGAGGTGTTTGCGCACCTCAAAGGTAATGAGACACCATATAAAAATGTATGCAAACTGGTTAAATTTTTTTATGTTTGCCAGGTTCCAATGCTCCAACTGAAAGGTTCTTTGCAATCATGAACAAAGTGTGGTTTACAGAAAAAAAAACCCCCAACTGCATGTAGAGACTCTCAAATGTCTAAAGATTGTAAAGTACAATTTTGAGTTGAGTTGCCCAGAAGTTTTTAATTATCTTAGTGGAAATGTTGCTATTTTGAAGAAACTTCATTCTGTAGAGAAGTACAAGTAGACTTGATTGGCACATTTGTAAGTAAAGTTATAAACCTAGCCTACTGATTAAAATTGTGGGTTAAAATTAAAAGCCCTCTCTTAGAAAGGGGCCTTTTTATAGAGGGAAGGAGAGGGAGAACATTGAGTCACCAGGGCTTTTTAGCATTATGCTGAGAGGGAAGGAAAGGGAGGCCTTTATTCTTACAAATTCCTTTGTGGTAGTACTGTGAGATTACTGCTAATTATCACTTGTGCCATTTTGAAACCTGGGGCCATGAGAGCAGGAGCGATTGGGGATCATTCCTGCTCTGGCTAAACACCAGGCTGGGGATCAGGATCAAGCTTAGGGAGGGTCTGGGAGAGAATGGGGGGGGGGGGGGTGTTAGGGTATTGGAAGGCTGGCAAGAGTGACTGGTTGAGGGACTGATGCCAGAGGGGTGAATGGGGGGGGGGGGGGGAGGGGGGCAGACATCAGCCTTCACAGCTGCCCCTTCAAGAAGTAACTTAATTGTGCCTTGGAGGAGCTGTAAATGCTGATGTCTACAATTTTTCCTTGAGACGTGGATTCCCCTTGTAAAATGGGGAATCTATCTCTATATTGTAGACCTGCCCAAACCACTCCCTGCTGTAACCATCCTCCCTGGACAGCTAGATGTAATTAGCATCCCCACTTATAAAATTGCGTCTTTCTAAAATGGCATTAACACGTGTACGCCTTCTACAAATATAAATACTGCTGCTTACATGTGGGGATCCTTATAAAATAACCTCCATAGGCACCTATGTTATCCTTATAAAATAAATACAAAATAGCCATATTTTTATACTTTTCATATAAGAACATAAGAAATTCCATATTGGATCAGACCAAGGTCCATCAAACCCAGTATCCTGTTTCTAACAGTGGCCAATCCAGGTCACAAGTACCTTGCAGTTTCCCATAGGCATCCAGTTACAAAATTAGCACCCATGAGTGAGATTATTAAAACTAATAAAAAGTATATGTATCAGCACTTAGGTTGCTAACATTTGCAAATGGAAGAGAAACTAGGAAAGGCTTCATAGGGCTTATTTTTTTCATAACAGATAGATCATATCTGCAGACTTGAACGTTTTCTCACCCCTGTGGTCATAAGGATCTATGGAATGTTTGATGCATCTGGTTTACCTCGACCAGCCAATTAAAAGGAAACATGATCACGGCTATATTTATCTGTAGCACTTGCTTAACAAATACACAGGAGTCCAAATCTTGTGCCACAGGCTTGACAGAAGACGCATTTTGCATGTGTGAAGTGATTTTTTTATATGCGTAAAATGGCTCTTACGTCGTTTTAAGCAATCAGCACATAGGAGTTCCAGTGATCTCACACGTACACACCCTCTCTTTTAAATTCAACATAGATTTGTAGACATATTTCACTTCCATGGCCCTCTCGCAACATAAACGGCCTTTCGAAAATGTGCCTTCAAATTGAAATAACTATTTAGTACTTCTGGACTTTGGTGTAGGTTTAGTGAAAAAATAATTTTTTAGAAATGCTCAGAATACAACTGTAGTACCAGGCATTGACACATTTTCTTAGAATCTAGGAGTCAGATTTAGGAGCTGGTTGCCGAAACTGCGGTCACAGTCCCCCCCCACCAATAAAAAAGATGTATCACAGCTCTGGCCATCAACCAGTCTCTCTCTCTCTCATAGCTCCTCCAGCCATCACCTGGTGTCTCTCTCTCTCTCTCTCTCATAGCTCCTCCAGCCATCACCTGGTGTCTCTCTCTCTCATAGCTCCCCCACCCATCACCTAGTGTCTCTCTCTCTCTCATAGCTCCTCCAGCCATCACCTGGTGTCTCTCTCTCTCTCATAGCGCCCCCAGCCATCACCTGGTGTCTCTCTCTCATAGCTCCCCCACCCATCACCTAGTGTGTGTCTCTCTCTCTCTCTCATAGCTCCCCCAGCCATCACCTGGTGTCTCTCTCTCTCTCTCTCTCATAGCTCCTCCAGCCATCACCTGGTGTCTCTCTCTCTCATAGCTCCCCCACCCAGCACCGAGTGTCTCTCTCTCTCATAGCTCCTCCAGCCATCACCTGGTGTCTCTCTCTCTCTCATAGCGCCCCCAGCCACCACCTTGTGTCTCTCTCTCATAGCTCCCCCACCCATCACCTAGTGTGTGTCTCTCTCTCTCTCTCTCTCTCATAGCTCCCCCAGCCATCACCTGGTGTCTCTCTCTCTCTCTCTCTCATAGCTCCCCCAGCCATCACCTGATGTCTCTCTCTCTCTCATAGCTCCTTCAGCCATCACCTGGTGTCTCTCTCTCTCTCATATCTCCCCCAGCCATCACCTGATATCTCTCTCTCTCATAGCTCCTTCAGCCATCACCTGGTGTCTCTCTCTCATAGCTCCCCCATCCATCACCTGGTGTCTCTCTCTCTCATAGCTCCCCCATTCATCACCTAGTGTCTCTCTCTCTCATAGATCCCACACCCATCACCTTGTCTCTCTCTCTCTCATAGCTCCCCCACCCATCACCTAGTGTCTCTCTCTCTCATAGCTCCCCCAGCCATCACCTGGTGTCTCTCTCTCTCTATCTCCCCCAGCCATCACCTGGTGTCTCTCTCTCTCATGTCTCCCCCAGCCATCACCTGGTGTCTCTCTCTCTCTCTCTCATATCTCTCCCCAGCCATCACCTGGTGTCTCTCTCTCTCTCATAGCTCCTTCAGCCATCCCCTGGTGTCTCTCTCTCTCTCATAGCTCCCCCAGCCATCACCTAGTGTCTCTCTCTCATATCTCCCCCAGCCATCACCTGGTCTCTCTCTCTCTCTCTCATATCTTCCCCACCCATCACCTAGTGTCTCTCTCTCATATCTCCCACAGCCATCACCTGATGCCTCTCTCTCTCATATCTCCTGCACTCATCACCTGGTGTCTCTCTCTATCTCTCTCTCATAGCTCCCCCACCCATCACCTAGTGTCTCTCTCTCTCTCTCATATAGCTCCCCCAGCCATCGCCTGGTGCCTTGGCATTCCTGCTGTGTTGCTGCACTGTAAAGGCCGCCCCTTCTTCCTCACTGCCATCAAGTAATCTCTTAACCCTTAGCCCTTGTTTTGTGTCCTCAGCTTTTTATTGTGCCTTTTCTGTGCTGATGACTCCTAAGTGACAGAAAAATACATATCTGATTGCACTGGAAACGGTACCAAACAATACTGCCAGTAAATACTAAGTAGCTGAAAATAAACAGCTAGATTTATAATTTATAAACACCTAAGAATAGACCTCATTTTATTATGTAGCCAGCAACTACCAAATCTGCTGAAATTCGCAAAATCCTGATAGACTATGAAAAGTCCTTGGTGGATATGATACAGATTTTTAAATACTTATAGGGTAATAATAACACAAATCCTTTTCAAAGACGGGGAAGCTGTAGAACTAGAGGACATGAAATGAAGTTACAAGGAGTTAACTTAAAAGTAACATCAGGAAATACTTTTTCAGGGAAAGGGTGGTGGATGTCTGGAATGCCCTCCTAAAGGAGGTGGCGGGAGCAAAAAGAGTAACGCACTGAAAAACGCATGGGACAGACATACAGGATCACTACACAGCAAGGGGATGGAATCAAAACAAACGGAAATAACCTCTAAAATGGTTAGTGGTCTTCGTTATAAAGCATATGAGGACAGACTTAAGGATCTTAATATGTACACTTTAGAGGAAAGGCAGGTTAGAGGTGATATGATTGAGACGTTTAAATACCTCTGTGGCATAAATGCACAGGAGGGGAGCCTCTTTCGATGGAAAGCAAGTTCTGCTACGAGGGAACATGGGATGAGGGTGAAAGGGGATAGACTCAGGAGTAATATGCGGAAAGAGTGGTAGATGCGTGGAATAGTCTCCCAGTGGAGGGGGTAGAGATGAGGACAGTATCTGAATTCAAAGAAGCATTGGACTAACACAGAGGGTATCTAAAGGAAAAAAAAGGGACTCTTGTAGTGGTTGATATGGAAGGACAGACTAGATAGGCCATGTGGTCTTTTTCTGCCGTCATGTTTCTATGTTTCTAAATAGGGAAGGGTAACCTACCTAGCATGGCATGTACAACTTTGGTACCTTACTGGTCAAACTAGATAGAACATGCTGGTCTTTATCTGCCGTCATGGGTGGGTGTTTTGGATCGTGCACCATAATTGAATCTTTCAGTCTACTGCTAATTATTGGTCTCTGTAGCAATAAAGCTTTAACGGTAATTATGATTTCCATTTTTTACTCTTTGCTTTATCCACTCCATTACTTATAGTGAAATGGTTTAAGTGAAACAAATGAAATGGAGCCAGAAACATTTATAAATGGTACAGCAACAGGACAGAAAACATGCTACCTAGATCTAGAAAAAAATCTATGGGAGTCATTTTAAAAGCTATAGTCATGATTTGGACATCTGAAAATGTGCATGGGGATGTTCAAATAATAGAGGCGTCCCCAGAGCCATTTCACAAATGGTTTAAAGATGTCCCCAGTGCAGGGTCATCGAAGTAGGCAGGGGCGGGGCAGTGGAGTTACATGTCCTCACTCGATTTCAGATTTACCTGCTCTAGGCACCGAAGGCCCCTGCCTACTTCGATGACCCTGCACTGGGGACATCTTTAAAACCATTTGTGAAATGGCTCTGGGGACGCCTCTATTATTTGAACATCCCCAAGCACATTTTCAGATGTCCAAATCATGACTATAGCTTGAGGCACCAGTAGGCAACCAGAAAGTGATCATTTTGGCTATAAAACATCTCGAGTTCATCAACTTGCCCAGGATCACAAGAAATAAGAGTGGAATTTGAACCTTGGCTTCCCTGGTACTAGCATGGTCTTAAATACTATTCTGGGGATATCTATGTAGACAGTTCCATAAACATCCATATCAGGCACGTATGGGTTTGTGAAATCGTGCTTGAACTTGGACATGTCTGCTTTTTTTTTTTTCCAGACGTTCTGGCTTGGATGTCTCAGACTTCACTTAGATGTCTTTTGTAAAATGTGCCTTCATGTCTCAAATTAGATCACCTGTTCTATTGTCCAAGTTAGATCACCTGTTCTATTGTAAATACAGCGCAACCGAGGCTGCAATGTATATGTTATTGTTGTATGTAAACCGCGCTGATTTTAAATAGCGCGGTATAAAAGAGACAGTAAATAAAATAAAATAAATAAATAAATAGGCCTTGATTTCCAGTTTATAAGCATTACCGGTTGACTGCGGTCCATTGTAAGCACGTCCCAAAATAAGAAGAGGCTTCACATGCCATAAAAGCCCAGCTATCTGCCTAGGATAGGGAGGAGTATGGTGACTTAACCGCAGACTAGATACAGACGCTATACTCAAGAGGGTAGCAGAAAAGACAGCAGATAAACACTGCATGGACTATTTAGTCTTCCTCTTTTTCATTGCTGATACCAAACCACTTCACCATCGAGATGTCACGGTTTTCCTTTATATCCTCATAACTAAGGTTCCTCTGTGCTTATTCCATACTGGTATTCTGTTACGTTTGATGCCTCCAGCACCCTCACTGACAGGCTGTTCCATGCATCCACCAGCCTTTCTGTGGAGAAGGTATTTCCTAATGCTACTCCTCAATCTAACCTGCTTTTAGCCTCATTTTTCGATGTCCAAAAGTTCCTTTCTGCTGAGAAATGTTTGTTTCAAGTTTGTTACTTATAGTTTTAGGAATTTGACTGTCACTATCCTAGCCCTTTTCTTCCTCCCAGAGTATGCATGTTTAGCCCCTTAATTTTCATAGGAGCTAGTGTGCAGACTCTATTACATTTTGACAGCACCTCTCTGGATTGACGCTACGCTCTTTATATCTCTTAGAAGACGCCTCAGGAACCAGGCACAGTACTGTACATGAAGTCTTATAAATTATTTGTACAGATCATTACTGCCCCTTTTCAGCTGGTAATATCTTTTCTTATGCAGCCTGCCCGTTTTCTTCTGAATCTGTACTCCACACTGCTGCATCTCACTGCAACGTTCAGTTCGCTCTCCTGTTTGCTTTCTTCTATCATGTACTGCGCTCGTGGACTTTTGTGTCCTAAATGCACGACTCTTTCACATTAGATCTTGACCATTCATTAAGCTCTCTTGACTCTTGGCCCACTATTTATCTTTTCTGCTCCATCTGTAGATGCTGGCATTATCCACAAAATGATAAACCTTTCCCACTAACCTCTCTGCAACACCACTTATAAATATATTGAACAGAAACGGACCTAGCTCTGATTCCCGAGGCTTTCTACAATGTCTCCTCCTTTCCATGGAGTGAACTGCAATTACTGTTACTCTGCTCTACCCTTCGCGGCCTAACACTCAACCAGTCTCTGACCTAGCTTATCATCTTAGTACCTACTTTCAGGCTCTTCAACCTATTTACTACTATTTATCATTTGTATAGTGCTACAAAGTGTGCGCAGCGCCGTACATGTACAAGTAAGCTCATCAGAGCTTACAGTCTAATCAAGACAGACCATGTGCCAGAGGAGCGTAGCTCCTGGGGAGGTGTGTAGGGAGTGATAAGAGAGGAGCTGCAGGTCCAGTGCATAGGGATCGGGTGCCCTAGATGACTCTTCAGCCTTATTTCCCTTCTAAGGTTTTGATAATTAAACTCAACAATCATGATCATCAATACACCCCTCCTTCAACAAGAATCCTGTAAAAACACCCTTTTGATAATTAAACTCAACAATCATGATCATCAATACACCCCTCCTTCAACAAGAATCCTGTAAAAACACCGGGAGGCATAATGAATGGCGGCGGCCAGCACTCCCTAAAGCAGCTGGCCATCAGCGCTTTAATTACTAATACTACTAATCGTTTATAAAGTTATGCCTGGATATTCAATGCTGGGACCATATCTGACCAGTGGCACTGAATAACCAGTCTGGCCAGACAGTGTTTTAGCGATCCGGCAAACCATGATATTCAATTGCTGGTCAGATAGCTAAACCAGCTAACGTTAGAACAGCCTTCTTTCAGTCCTAACTTTAACCAATTTAATTAACCGTTTAGCGGCTCATTATTGCTGCTGACAGGCTAACTTACGTTGCTGCCCCCACTCTGCCCCTATGCTAGCCAAACCTCCCTGCACATACAGAGGAGATGTGTGGAGAGTTCTGGACGGGGGAGGGAGGGGGAGGGCCGGAGGACGATTGTGGGCGGAGCGGAGGTGGACCATGACCTGGACATACAGGGTCGATTCCGGTCATGGTCCTATATGTCCGGGAGTTCACGGATGGCTGGGGAACTTATTCCACCTCGGAGGTGGAATAAGTCTCCCCAACTGAGAAGAACGGGACCAGCAAGCATGGAAAAACAGGTGGGTGGCAGCAGGAGGTTCCCAGCAGCCCGATCCTGGACTTGGCAGGCTGCTGCAAGGTCAGAAGGTGGAGAACAGCATGTGAGCTGTGCAGCAGGGAATCGGGGCTCATGCATGGTGTCCCAGTGCCATGGCGACGGGATGTCATGGCACCGGGGCTCAAGCACGGGCTCCTGCTGGGTTGGACAGGGTGGGAGCTGGACTTGCAGTGGCATGGAATTGGGGCATGTTCTGCCTGTCCAGGCCCTTTGCACCCGATCAGAATCGGTTACAAATCCGGCCCGTCCAGATTTTGGAAGCCGGACGGGCCGGATGTGCCCCGATGGGAATCTGGCCCATTGTCACAGGTAATACAGCAAGTTAGCTACAGAGATATGGCAGAATACTGGGATCTGAGAGGGGTCATACACAAAACTGATGCAAGGGTACTGGGTGCCCTATGGGAATCTTTAGTCTTAAAGCCTCCCTCACAATTAGGGGTGTGGATTCATTAATGCACATTTGATTTGTTAGTGTGCTTAAAAAATTGAGAGTGTGCTAAACTGATTTAATGTGCACTAATTAACTTAGGATATGTCTACTACACTGGGCTAATGGTTAATCCGAGCTATCTGCAACTAGGTCCCCTGTTATTCAATGGGACTTAGTTCCAGATTGCCCGGGTTAAACGTTAGTCCAGCTTAGCAGACATTCCTCTTAGTGTGCCATAATTCGTTGGTTAATACACATTAACTCAACTTAGCCCGCATTAACAATTCCCTATTAAAATGAATGTGTGAAACACCACCCAAATATTGGGAAAAATTTGTGAAAACAACAACTAACCATTTTTTTCTTGCCTGTGTATATCCCCACTCATAATTAACTTTCAGGCTTTAGCATGTCCCCTTCCCCCACAACTTCGATAATTAAAACTCAACAGTTATGATCATCCTAACATTATCGTTCCACAAAAACCCAGCAAAAACATATAAATGGAAATTGTATTTTAAATATTCCAAAGTGCACTAAGCAGTTAGTACGTAATTAGGATGTGCGGTTAGTGCACGAACATGGTAGCTGACAGTCAATCAAGACAGTGCGGGCCCGATTCTGTCCCGCAAGTACATCCCCTTTGTACGTCTGGTCTGAGCCGGACATGCAAAGGGGATCAGGATTCTGATCCCACGGGGCACATCTAGCCCCGCGGGAACAGAATTGCGAATAGGCCTGTATGTGTGGGCCGGGACTGCGATTCAGTCCCGGCCTGCATGTACAGGCACTGCCCAGACAGCTCAGTCAGGCTTTTAAATGGAGCTGTGGCGCATTTAAAAGCCGCGATGCCAGCCACCATAGAAAAATGTTTATTTTCCGCAGCCCGACACCCAATCTGGCCTCCTAAGGCCAGGGCCAGGCTGCGGGGAATAAACCCTGGCCCCCCCAGCCCCTCCCACACCCCAAGGTGGAAAAAAAAAGTTGAGGGAAGTTAATTCCACCTCAGAGGTGGAATAACTTCCCTGGCCATTTTTCCGGCCCTGGACGTACAGGGCCAGTGACCATCCACTGCCTGCCCACTCTCCGGCCCCAGGCCTCCTCTTCCCCGCCCCCGACAAACTTCCCCGCACAACCGGCGGGGAAGTTAGTCGGGGGCTACATCCCAACCCCGCTATTCGTGTCTCAGAATAACCCCCTGCATGTTAAATTGCATGCCAAACTGCATGCTGTGTTCTGGGGTGGGAACTAGTACTACCACTAATAATCATTTCTGCAGTGCTACAAGGTGTACACAGCCCTGTACATATAAAGGTAAGACACAGTCCCTGCTCATCAGAGTTTACAATCTAATCAAGACGAAAGAACATCGTAAAACTGGGGACTAGAGTATGGTAAGATACACATAAGTAATGGAGAAGATGGTGAGGAGAATCAGAATCCAAAAGCAGCCTCTAAAGATGGGTTTTTAGCCTGGATATGAATAGGGCTAGAGAGATGGAGCCTGCAGAACAGACTCAGGTAGATTGTTCCATGCATACGGAGCAGCAAGTGGAATGAACGAAGTCTGGAGTTGGCAGTGGCAGAGAAGGACAAAGATAAAAGGGATCTGCCAGAGGTGCGGAGTTTCCGAGGAGGGGTGTAGAGTGAGATAAGAGGA
Organism: Ichthyophis bannanicus; assembly: GCA_033557465.1. Lineage (NCBI taxonomy): Eukaryota > Metazoa > Chordata > Amphibia > Gymnophiona > Ichthyophiidae > Ichthyophis > Ichthyophis bannanicus. The sequence continues at coordinate 617,340,516 of CM066031.1, read as the reverse complement.
AATGTAGTGAGGAACTGCAGAATGAATACACTTGTAGGTCAGTAGAAGTTCGAACTGGATGCAAAAATGGATAGGGAGCCAGTGAAGTGACTTAAGAAGAGGGGTTACATGAGCATAGAGACACTGGCGGAAGATAAGCTGTGCAGGTGAGTTTTAAACAGACTGAAGGGGAGAGAGAGGATTCATAGAGCGACCAGTGAGGAGCAGATTACAATAGTCAAGATGGAGGTGACTAGAGAATGGATAAGGGTCTTAGTAGTGTGTGTGTAGAAAGGAAGGGACAAATTTTGCTGATGTTATAGAGAAACAAGCGGCAGGTTGTAGCTATTTATTGAATGTATGCAGAGAAAGATTCAAAGATTGCAAGCTGAGGAAGCAGGGAAGAAGGGGGAGGTGGGTTTATGGGGGAAAGATAAGGAGCTCAGTTTATGCCATGTTCAATTTCAGATGGTGGTGAGACATCCAGGCAGCAATGTCGGATAGGCAGGCAGAGATCTGGGCCTGGATTTCTGGAGAGATTTCAAGTGCAGAGATGTAGATCTTAGAGTGGTCAGTGTAAAGATGGTATTGGAAGCCATGGGAGGAAATAAGTGCACCAAGGGCCGGAATGTAGAGAGAGAAAAGGAGAGATCCCAAGACAGAGCCCTGAGGTACACCAACTGAAAGCGGAGTGGCAGTAGAGGAGGATCCACCAGAATATACACTAAAAGTGCGATGGGCGAGAGAAGAAGAAAACCAGGACAGAACAGATCCCCTAAATCCAAGCGAGGTCAGGGTATCAAGGGAAAGTGGTGATCAACAGTGTCAAAGACAGCAGAAAGGTCAAGGATGAGGATCAAGTAAAGACCTTTGGATTTGGAGAGAACAAGTCGCTGGAGACTTTGGCAAGAGTCATTTCTATGGAATGTAGGGGACGAAAACCACATTGCAGTGGATCCAGAAGGCCTTGAGAGGAAAGAAAGTCAAGACAGTGGTGGTGAACAGCTCATTCAAGTAGTTTTGAAACAGATGGAAGGGATAACTGTGGAAGAGATAGAGCTTAGTAGACAAGTGGGTTATAGGAGGAGACTGGGTATGGATTGCACATTGAGTTAGCACATGGGATTTTACCAAAGTATTAACTCTCAAGCTTGTTGTTACCAAGGGTACAATACTTAATGCCTCCAGTTGAGAAGATGTTAAGTTTACCCATGTTACCAACAGGCAGTTCCCGTGGCTCTGATGCCCCTGAAGAGGCACTCGATCCCCTTCCACCCCTCCGAAGAGACACCAGATCTTCTCCCCACCCCCTTGATCCTGTTGGCACTTATCGGGGGTGTTCCTGGTGAGTTAATTAGTGGAGGGACAGGAGCAATCCCTGGAAATTCCTGCCCTTCGCCAGCCTGAGTTCAAAATGGGGATCTGAAACCTAGTGGTACTGCTATGTTTCAAGCAGGCAGCATTATGAAGTCAGACCCATGACAGGGCAGGAGCATCTGTGGATTGCTCCTGCCCCTTCACTAACCCATCAGTACACTACCAGGATTCATTCTTTACCTGCCAATGTTTTAGCTACAGTTTCCTAAGACTTATCTTTGAACTGCTAACTCTTGTCTGTTTTCTGCTTCCTGATATGGATTGCTCACAAAATTGTGAGGGTTTGGTTATTTAAATATGCCCAGGTGAATGTACATGAGCAAGAGGATAAAAGGTATGAGTGGTAAATTACGGCTGTTTCTTATCAGTGCTATAAGATCGTTTCATTCTTAATTTGCTAATGAAGGTTTATCATGTCAAGCTAGTGATTTTACTTGTGCATTAAGTTGTAGCATAAACATTAAAAATAGCCTGTTTAGCAAACCACACTCAAGCTTTTTAGAAGACTATAATAAACATTTTCACTTTTCTGCTTTCAGATTGTAGTTGCTCCACTTTTCAAAGACACAGCACAGCATTGATGATTTGTTTTACAGCAAACTCAGATCCTTTGAAAAACGGCCCAACATCAGGAAAGGAAAAAAAAAACACATTTTCAGATTTGATTTCAGAAAATAGTGTCTGTTGAAGATACTTCAGTAGTTTCAGAATCTTCCATTATTAACTATTTGTTTTTTAGCCTTGTAGCATTATATTTATCAACTACTTTGATATTTTTCTTTTATCTAATTTAAAAGCTGCTGCTAGTGCTGCAAATCACAGCAGCTAACTTTTCGAGATAATTGGGGGGGGGGAGGGGGTGTGCTAAACTCAATACAAATAATCTCTCCCTGGCACAGTGAAGACGTTTGTTCACTTTTGGGTGTGCACAATAATTTAATTCATTTCTATTCTGCCTTTGCAACCCATAGGGAAGCTCAAAGAAGATTAAACTATTAAGTAAATAATATAAAGCCAAAGTTAAAACATAATCTAAACCGGCGGTAAAATTGTACAGAACCAGAAAAATTAAAATTACCCTCAGGGCCTGCCCCAGGGTTTATTCAAGGCATTGATGCCCTAGGCAAACTTTAAGCCTTACATTCCACCTGGCAGTCAAAATCTATTGTTTAGCTTTGAATGCTCTGCTCTTTGCCTCTACCCCCACCTCCAAGATGTTTCCACCCTAGGTGGCTGGACCTGATTACACTACAATACTTTAAAAGGCTAGGGACAGAAATAAAATAAAATGAAAAATAAACCAATGCTGCAAACAATCATAGTGGATTGCCCTTCTTTTAGGTTTTTCCCTAGACCACCTTTTTTTTTGGTATTTTGCTCTTGTATGCATAACTGACTGCATAGCTCAGTGGTTCCCAAGCCTGTACTAAAGGCACGCAACCAACCTTGTTTTCAAATTATGCATGAGGTCATTTTGCATGCACCAAGGACCATATTGAGTAGCCCAGTGATTATTATTTTATTTAATAGATTTGCAATCCTCTTATCTAATACTATGGCAGACTACATTAACACAATTGAAATAAACACAAATAAAAAGATGACAAAATATCTATCTTTTAACTTTACCCTGATAAATCACTGCCACTTCAGTGCCACTGAACAGGTAAAGTTAACCAAATAAAAATAGCCAGTTAACTTCAGGAGAACGGGTAATCCTATCCAGATTCGTCCAGCTAAACAATACTGAATAGCAGTGCTGTCCAGCTCATGTCAAACAAATCGCATCTTCTCCCTCCCCACCCCGAACATTTCCTGCACTACTGCTTTGATGGCAGTGATATTCTGTTGACCATACAAAATTTAACTCGTGGAGGGGATGGGGGATTTAAAAACAAAAGTTTCTCTAGGTTAATGCCTAAAGTTAGTTCATTTAAAAATATCTGTATGCCAGAAATCTGCAATACTAAGGAACTTTGAGTAAAGCATATGAAAATATTCACATAAAACTGACAAACAACAAATCATAAAACTAATTTAAAAAAAAAACAAATTGATGTAAAAAAAAATTCAAATCTTTTGAATACGAAGCTTACTGAATCTTCAACACATGCAAGTATATTCATAAGCTTAGTTTGCCTGATTAGTTTGGGAGGGCATAGAGGATAGGGATGTGGGTGGTGGGGATGGAGGGGAGACTATTTAGTACCAGCATCCTAGAGCATTTGGGGAGAACACTGCTCCCTTTAGCATTCCCCCTCAAAAAAAGGAAATTAAGGGGTATGTTTACTAAACTGCGGTAATGTAACACGCGTTAGGTTCTGCGGTAAAGGTGCAGATGCCCATATAAAGGCGTGGGTGGTGCATCGTTACAGCAAGCCATATCAGCTAACACATGTTACAAACTAACGCACATTACAAGGTGCCTCATAAGGCACCTTACAAGGCACATTACAAGGCGCCTTGTAAGGCACCTTACAAGGCGTCTTGTAAGGCGCCCTGTAAGGCGCCTTGTAAGGTGCCTCATAAGGCACCCTATAGGGCTCCTTAGGCTAAGCGCTGTAGTAGTACCCCTGGACAAAGCACTCTAGAAGGCACCCTGGGCTATGGAACCATAGGTTAAGGTGGCCTAACAAGGTTAAGGTGCCCTAGGTTAGTGTGCCCTAAGGGCTGCAAGGTGCCGCAGCGCGTTAGTGTGCAGGGGGCCTCTCCCCGCCCACTCCACGACCACTGACCCCTTCTCTCTGCCCTCTCTCCATCCTCTGCGGTGTTTACTGCGGCCGGGAACGTTAATGATCGTTAGGTAACGTTAACACATGTTAACGTTACATGCCGCACGTTAAGGTTACCTAACGATCGTTAACATTACCTAACGTGCGGTCTGTAACATTACCGCAGTTTAGTAAACATCCCCCTTTGCTTCTGGATATATATAATTGCATGATCCTCTAGGAGAGAGTTAGGAAACACTGCTCTAGCTCAGTGGTTCTCAATTCAGACCTCAAGTTACACATAGCCAGTCGGCTTTTTGGGATTCTCACTGTGAATGTGCTTGGGACATTTGCATACACTGCCTCCTTTGTGTGCAGGTCTATTTCATGTATGTTCATTGTGGATATCCTGAAAACCAGACTGGCCCCAAAGACTGGGTTGAGAACCACTAATCTAGTTGACTTCAGGCCAGGTTTAGGTTAGGGCAAAGTGGTCAGTTATTTGGTATGCCATGCGACAAGGGGTGCCAACAGACGCCCTGGACTGGGTATGGCATCAGAGAAGAGAGAGAATGTGAGAGTGAATGTGGACTAAAAGAGGAAACATCCCCCCCACCCCATGCCAATCTCCTGCCTACTGTTGGCATGAGATTAGTGCTTTCCTCACAACAGATTGTTGCTCCTAAATCTTCCAAACTTTCACTTTCACAGAAAAACAAGTGACCAACATGAATGCAAACAGACCCCATATTCCAGGCGGATGGATAGTAGAGGATGCTGCCATTACCATGCCGACAAATGGGTGAATGGGAGTCGTATTGTTGGGGCTTGGGCTTTTCATTGGTTCTTTGTCTCTGCCAGTCTGCTGGGGGGGGGGGGGTGGCAGGGCACAGCCCGCTTGTCCGACTGGTCTAGCAGGACGATATGGAAACCATAAGTAAATGTAATAAATATATAATCCCAGGGTAAGCAGTGGAGTTCGCTGGAACTCCACTGCTTACCCTGGGATTATTTATTTATTTTATTTAATTTATAAGTTTTTCTAAACTGCCCCTTCCCAAGATCAAGGGCGGTTTACAATGAACAACCATGATATATTAAAACTTGGAACAATGATGATACATTAAACTGTAAGTAAACTATTTATAGGTAACATATTTTACAGACAACATATTTACAAGCGTGATTTACTCTAGTTTAGTACTGCAGTAACTATAGGGGCATATAAGGGACAACTGAAGTGGAAATGACAATCTAAGTAAATTATTGCTAGGCTGGATAAATTTCGTTATTGTCAAGAATGTTAGCATTGTGGAATCTGTATACCTTTTTGAGAACCTGACAGGTACTTGTGAACTGGATTGGTCACTGTTGAAAAAGGATACTGGGCTTAATGGACCTTGGTTTGAGCCAGTATGGCATTTCTAATGTTTTTATGGGACACCATTGAAATGCTCACTCAGGGCACCATGCACACCAGAGCTGATCCTGAGCTGACTTCGAATTTATTTCCATTTTAGATTTCAGTGGAGTTCTTGTATGGGTGGTGTCCTGGGTGGGAATGTCGATTGTACCCTCCACACTGGGTGGTGTCTTCTGGTCCTTGGCTCTCGAGGTAAGGGACTTGCTTGCAAATGGTGTTCATAACTTATTTTAATTACATTTACAGCTATTCAAAAGACAGACTCAATGCCAATGAAATGCAGTTTATTGATCCAGGAAGTTGCTCTACCTCTTCTGATGGATGAAGCTAAGTTGGTCTGAATGCTCACAGGACTGGATAATAAGTAATGTTTTGATTTTGGTCTTTGCATAGCAGAGTCAGTTGGGCAATTGCATGATAGAGGGGTAAAAGAGGTGCTAAGTGAGGACAAGGCCATAGCGGAGAGACTGAATGAGTTCTTTGCTTCAGTCTTTACTGAAGAAGATGCAGGGAAGCTACCCGTGCCTGAAATGATATATAAAGGTTATGTATCGGAAGAACTGAAAGAAATATCAATAAACCAGGAAGATGTATTACAACGATTTGATAAACTGATGAGTAGAAAATCATCTGGATCGGATGGTGTTGAAAGAATTGAAATATGAGACTGCAGACCTGCTATTAGTAATCTGTGAACTATCACTAAAATCATCTGTAGTACCAGAAGATTGGCGAATCGTCAATGTAACGCCAGTTTTTAAAAAGGGTTCCAGGGGTGATCCGGGAAACTACAGACCGGTGAGCCTGACGTCAGTACCGATAATTTTATTCTTTATAATGGTTTCTACCATTTTGCACTTTAGTAAACTGGCCCCAAAACTTTCTCTTATGCATATATACACATGTGGAGGGTTATTTTATAACCGGTCACCTTGATCAGGAAGTCAACCAGCTTATTTCATAAAGATGCTGCTTTATAAGATACCAACACAAAACCTGCAGAAATCACAGCTAAAATAAACCTGTGCACATTTATGCCTGCTTGGGAATAGGTACAAATGCATGCATGTATTTTACAAACACACAGTGTTTGTGCCCAAACTAGGCTTGGACTACACCCAGGACATGTAAAAGTATGTGCCTTGTTGTCTTCACGCATACTTTTACGCTGAAGCGAATTTTATAAGAGACCTCATGCATATACGTGTGAAGCAGCCTCTATAAAATTACCTCCTAAGAGGACAGTTTCCAGAAGTCATTTTCCTGGGTCAGTGGGCTATTTGGAAATTACCCTCGCTCTCTATAGAGAAAACGATATGCTGATGGCTCTGAGTTTCCTTTACTGCAGCTGCTCTTTACTGCTGTCCTGAAGCTTCTGCCCTAAGCAACCACTTAGTCTTGCCTAATGGTTTAGCCGGTGCTGCTTGTACAGTCTTTGTATGACATTTTCAGTAATTAGTAGTTGTTAACTGAGAATGGTATGGAATTGATTCTGTTACGTGGCTAGCAGAGATGGATCATGTATTCAGTTAAAATGCTGTTAAAATGAGTGTAAAAGATTAAAGGAAAGAATGGATGTTTACATGTTAAAAAAGAATCAGATCAAGGATCAATGCCTGTGGCCGACCACTCATCATGTCCTTTACATCAGAATGAACTCTATTTCCCAGTTAGTGTGATTAAACAAACACATTTTTACTATTTCTCAAATTACAGGCATAGTGGTCTATATCATCACCTCTATTTGTCCTCCTTTCCTGTCCCTGACGAAGCCTCCCCATACGAACAAGGAGGTTAGATGGGGGCAGAAAGGGAATGGTGCGGAGGCGGAGTTAGGGTGAGCAGTGGGCAGTCCGTAGCCCCGGATGTACAGGGCCGATTCTGATGTCGGCCCTGTACGTCCTGGGCCAGCCGACTGAACGGGGAACTTATTCCACCTCTGACGGCAGACCCGGGCAGCAGCAAAGGGTGGAGGGGGTTCAGGAGATTCCCCGCAGCCTGACTCTAGCTATGGGTGGCCAGCTTGGAGGTCTAGCTGCGGGGAATGAAAAAAAGTGGTCAGCGGCCGCGCATCGGAGCCCCAGTGCCATGGCAACTGGGTGCCATTGTACCACATCTTCATTCAGGACCCAGTACTTGCAGGCCGACCAGAATCAGGTCTGGGCCTGCATGTATAGGCTTAGACGCAATTCTGATCCCGTGGGGGCTAGACATGCCCCAGGATCAGAATCGCGTCCACCTCTGCGTCCAGTTCCGACCAGATGCACAGAGGCCTGGGACGTACATATTGGAATAGACTTCCACAGCACTAAGATGCCCGTAAAATATCTTCCAATAACATAAAGATGGTGCCAGGCCAAGATAAACCATCCATCTGAGCAGCAGCAGCAGAATGGGACAGTGTTGGTGGCAAAGGATCACATTTCTGTGACAACAGCAACAACACTAAAATTAAACTGCGCGGAAGAAAGGCTTTCCGTATCTTGCCATGAAAACCCAATGGATAGTCAGAACAAAACAAATTTTACCCCCAGGTCGGAAGGCACTCAACTGGCTACTGGGAAGGAGCTAAAGACCTTTCAGAGTAAAGCCAGCATTTACTGTATGATGTGGCTGGATCAAAGCTCTCAGGACGTCTGACTGCTGAAGTTGCTGCACATGAAATGAGAGTCAGAAGCTGCAAAGAAGTCTTACATATCGAGACATGGAACATACGAAGCATGAACCAAGGAAAGTTGGAGGTGATCAAGAATGAAATGGAACGTGTACATATCGATCTGTTTGGTATCAGCGAACTGAAATGGACAGGCATTGGGCATTTTGCATCTGATGATCACATGGTCTACTATGCTGGAAATGAAAGACAAAGAAGAAATTGTGTTGCATTTATAATTAGGAAGAAACTTGCAAGAACTGTAATGAAATACAATACAGTCAGTGAACATTTAATTTCTATTTGTCTATGAGGAATGCCTATCAACACAACTATAATTCAAGTATATGCCCCAACAATAGCTGCAGAAGCGGATGAAGTTGATGAGTTCTATGAACATGTACAAGCTGAAAGTGACAGAACATGCAAACAAGATATCTTAATAGTTATGGGGGACTGGAATGCAAAAGTTGAAAACAAAGAAGGCAAAATGACTGGAAAATATGGACTTGGCAACAGAAATGAAGCTGGAGAAAGACTGATAGAATTCTGCAAGACCAACGATCTATTCATCTCAAACACCTTCTTCCAGCAACACAAGCAGCGACTGTACACATGGACTTCACCCAATGGATTGTATAAAAATCAAATTGACTACATCTGTGAAAGTCAACAATAGAAAAGCTCTTTAACATCAATAAAGACAAAACCTGGAGCTGATTGTGGCACAGATCAGCAACTACTAGTATGCAAACTCATGCTAAAGTTGAAAAAGAGCAAACTACTCATGAATGTAGCAAAATATGACCTTGAGAATATACCACTGGAATTTAAAGAATGCCCGCAAAATCGATTTGCTGCTTTAGATACAAATGACAGAGCTCTAGAAGAGTTATGGGATGACATCAAGAAGATTGTGTTGGAAGAAAATGAGAAATCTCTACAAAAGGTGAAAAAGCAAAAATGGCCAAAATGGATGACCGAAGAAACTCTGAAAATTGCCCAGAAATGCAGAGAAGCTAAAACCAGAGGAGAAAGAGAGGCAATCGCAGAACTCAAAGATTTCCAACATGCAGCAAGACAAGACAAAGAGAAATACTACAATTTGCATGCAAGGAAATAGAAGCAGAAACAATTAGAGGACGAACAAGATTGACTTTCCTAAACTATTACTACAACTGAACATTTGAATAGCACTACAAGACATACGCAGTGCTGCACACACACATGTAAAAGACGGTCCCTGCTCATCAGAGCTTACAATCTAGTCAAGACAGACAACACAGTAGCTGTAGACATGGGATAAATCTAGGGGGGATGGTAAGGAAATATGAGGAGATCAGGTGAATCAAGGTCAGAAAGCAGCAGCGAAGAGGTGAGTTTTCAGTCTGGATTTGAAAAAGGCCAGAGAAGGCGCCTGATGTACAGACTCGGGTAGTTTGTTCCAGGCGTAAGGAGCAGCAAGGTGAAAGGAGTGAAGTCTGGAGCTAGCAAAAGAAGAGAAGGGCACAGATAAAAGCAATCTGTCAGAAGAGCGGAGTTCTTGAGAAGGGGTGTAGGGAGAGATAAGAGAGGAAAGGTAGTGAGGAGCTGCAGAGTGAATGCACTTATAGGTCATCAGGAGAAGTTTGAAATGGATGCGGAAAGGATAGGGAGCTAATTAAATGACCTGAGAAGAGGGGTAATATGAGCATGATGAGACTGGCAAAAGATTAGCCGCGCAGCAGAGTGTTGAACAGATTGAAGGGGGGAGACATGATTCAGAGGGAGACCAGCAAGGAGTAAGTTACAATAGTCTAGACGGGAGGTGAATAAGGAGTGGATAAGAGTCTTAGTAGTATATTCAGAAAGGAATGGGTGAATTTTGTTGATGTTGTAGAGAAAGAAACGTCAGGTTTTAGCTATTACAGTCAAACCTCGGTTTTCATGATTAATCAGTTCAAAAAAATCTGACTAAAACCGAAATGTATGAAAACTGAAGCAATATTTCCCATAAGAAATAATGTAAATCCAATTAATCCGTTCCAGACACCCAAAAATATTCACAAAAATACATTTTATAGAGAATAACTATATTTTTCATACAGAAAACAATGAGAAATAAATATAAATGACTAATGAAATGGATAAATGAACATTTAACATCACTTTTACTTTTATTGAAGACTCTTGTTGGCATATGGAAGACGGTGAGGAGGGGAGAGGGAGGAGGAGAGGTTATTGTTTGGAAGGGGAATCCCCCTCCATAAGGACCTCAGGTATCAAGGCCCTATCTGGGGTTACTTCCCTTCTTTGTCTTTTACTGGCACAGGAATTAAAAAAAAAAAGAAAAAAACAAGAAGGATCCACAAAAAAAAAAGCCTCCAGTAAAAGCACCAGCCACAGCCACAGCCACCGGAAACACCACTCTCCTGCTCAGGCAACCTGGAACGCAGAGCTGAGAATGCGTTCCAGAGCCATGTGGCAATGGCTGCAGTAGCACGGGCCCCTGAAGTCTCAGCCAGGCAGTAGAACAGCTCCTGTCACTTCTCTCACCTGCCCGATCGTCACAGGACAGCACACACACACACACAGACACAGCACTGTAATCTGATCTCCGACTCTCTCACCCGCCTCCGATTCCCTTTCAAAAGCAAATTGCAAGCTGGAAGAAATGCTCAGCAGCAAGTTTGGAAGACCCATCAGGACTGGCATGTTTGGAAGACCCATCAAAGTTTTGCCGTCAGCAGGGAGGTCCCAGCAGGGAGTCCTCTAATTGAAAGTGTGTCGGAAGCATCATATCAGCCACACTCTCACTCCTTGATTCTTGCTACTGTATTTCTCAAAGGATCTCTGAAAGCAAAGAAATCTGGATCGCAAAAACAAGTTAAGTACTGTACTTTACTGAACGACCCCCCCTGGAACGGACCATTTTAAAATTGTACGAAAACCGAGCAGATGTACGAGAACTGGGACAAAATCTCAATGAAACAAGACGTTGAAACCGAAGCATACGAAAACTGGGGCATACGAAAACCGAGGTTTGACTGTAGCTGGATGTGTGTGGAGAAGGAGAGAGAGGAGTCAAAAGACGACCCCAAGGTTGCAAATTGAGGAGACAGGGAGGAGTAGAGAGTTATCCACAGAGACTGAGAAAGGAGGAAGGGGAGATGAGGTTTAAGAGGAAAAATAAGAAGCCCAGTTTTGGCCATGTTCAATTTCATGTGGCGGTGAGACATCCAAGCAGCAATATCAGAAAGGCAGGTAGAGATCCTGGCCTGGATTGTTGGAGAGATTTCAGGTGTAGAGAGGTAGATTTGGGAGTCATCAGCATAAAGATGGTACTGAAAGCCATGGGAAGAGATGAGTGCACCAAGGAACTGTGTATAGAGAGAAAAAAGGAGTGGACCCAAGACAGACCCTTGGGGTACACCAACTGAGAGTGGGATAGCAGTAGAGGAGGATCCACCAGAACAAACACTGAAAGAACGATGTGAAAGATAAGAAGAGAACTAGGATAGCACAGAGCCCTTAAAACCAAGTGAGGACAAGGTATCAAGGAGAAGGTTGTGGTCAACAGTGTCAAAAGAAGCAGAAAGGTCAAGGATGAGGCTCGAGTAAAGGCCCTTGGATTTTTCTAAGAACAGGTCACTGGCGACTTTGGCAAGAGCAGTTTCGGTGGAATGTAAAGGACGAAAGCTGGATTGTAGAGGATCCAGAAGGGATTGAGAAGAGAGAAAGTCGAAGCAGCGGCAATGAACCACACATTCAAGTAGTTTAGAAATGAAGGTAAGGAGGGAGATGGGTCAATAGTGAGGGACAGGTGGGATCTAGTGAGGGTTTCTTGAGGGGAGGCGTGACCACAACATGCTTGAAGGCTGCAGGGAAGGTTGCAGTGGAGAGTGATAGGTTGAGAATATGAGAGATGGAAGGGACTACAGTGGAGGAGATGGAGCTAAGGAGAAGGGTGGGGATAGGACCAGAGGAGCAGGCAGTGAGTTTGGAAGAGGAAAGAAGGTGGGTGGTTTCCTTCTCAGAGATCACAGACAAGGAAGAAAGGGTAGCAGAGGTGGGGGGAGGGGGAAGGCTGGGAGTGAAGAGGAGGAGGAGGGGAAGTAGCTGACCTCGTGGAGAACTGGAGTGTGATCTTGTAGACTGTCATGTAAGTAGTCAGCCAGAGTATGGGCAGAAAAGGAGGGAGGAGTTGGAGGTGGAGGTACCTTGAGGAGAGAGTTGAGAGTTGTAAAGAGACAGCAAGGGTCAGAGGCAAGAGAGTTAGTCAGATGGACATAATAGTCTTATATGATGAGTATTATGGCTGACTAGAAAGAGAGAAGAATGAATTTGAAGTGTAGAAAGTCTGCAAGGGTACGGTATTTGAGCCAAGCAATTTATGTGCAGAACAAATCATCAGAGAAGCAGGACTGTATGAAGACAACAGAGGTGTGAAGATTAGTGGAAGACTCATTGCTGATGATACCACATTACTGGCTGAAAGTGATGACGATCTGAAACATTTGCTTCTCAAGATCAAGGAACATAGTCTGAAAATGGGCCTGCACCTTAATGTAAAGAAGACAAAGATCCTGACAACTGGCAAAATCAATAAGTTCATCGTTGATGGAGAAGGAATTGAAATAGTGGACAACTTTAACCTACTTGGATCAACTATCAATAAAGAAACAACAAGCAGTCAAGAAAACAGACAATGCATTGCTCTTGGCAGAATGACTATGAAGGACGCAGACAAGATTCTCAAGAGCAGAGATGTGTCTCTCCATACAAAGATTTGACTTGTTCAAGCCATGGTATTTTCAATAACATCATATGGATGTGAAAGTTGGACAGGAAGAAAACTGATGCCTTTGAATTTTGGTGCTGGGAAAGGGGAACAAACGTCACTGCCCACCTTCAATCAAACAATTAACAGCCGATTGTTGCACCCCTTCAGCACATTCCACAGGCTTTATACAAAACTGCATTATGGCCCCTAATTCAATAAGAATAAAGGGGCTGCATATTGCCTCTGAACAGAGTTGGCACTAGGGGGTAGCAAACCAGGCAACTGCCCTGGGCCCCCATGCCACAGGGGACCCAGGGCAATTGTCCTGTTTGCCACCCCCACAAGCTGGCTCTGCTCAAGGGTAATTCGCAATATGGGAGTAATGCATTACTGCCTCTTTTTCTCTATTGATTTGTCTGCCTGGAAGTGATATTGTTGCAGTCATGGGATGGGTGGGGGAGGCAGGGTGTTGACTCTTCTCCTCCACACCTTGTTGCTGAAACCTGCAACTAAGGTGTCCCCCTCCCCCGCCTCTCCCACACACTTTGAATTAGCAGTCCAAATTTGCCTTAGAATTAGATACTCATGCTCTAAAGACCCTTTCCGGTATTTTGCTTGGGGGTCCTTAATTAGAACTTCGCCCCTGGGCCAGGGCAAGGGTTGTTTTGGGGTTCCCTTCCTTTTTTGTGCTTGCATTCTGGCAGACTCTACAGACTGACTCAAAAGGGAAGTAAGGGGACCTGTGAGACTTTGTGCCCAGGGTGGTCGCTCTGTTTGCCTACCCCTTGTGACAGTCCTGAAAAGCATCAGGTCCGATATTCAGAAGTGTTTATCTGGGTAGCAGGACCTACTAATCAGATAAACCCCACTGAGTCCAATATTCAGGGGCGTTATCCAGACAGTACCACTGAAGATTTGCTCTAACAGCTGTAGCACTATCTGGATAGTGCTAGGGTGGCCCGTGGGCAGTGTGAGCACTGATGTGGTTGGTGGTGATTTTCAGTATGCTATCTGGATAAGTATCCACAAAGTCAGACCAAACATAGCCAGCCTAAATTTATTGAATTTGGCTATGCAGATAGCTGCTGAATATCACCACTACCCGGACGGCCTACAGCACTCTCCACTAAAACCTCTACCCGGAAACATCTGCTGAATATCCAATTTCACTTCTTTCTGTAGTAGCCAGCATTTAAAAAGCCCTGACCACCGCGGGATAAGTATTGGCCTGATCATGCTTATGTGAGGATATGTTGGATTGGATACGATCTTAATCTCTTGAATTTACTGCTAATGTTTTTCTATGCAGTGTGCCAAAAAAAAAGCTTCTTCCTGGAGTTCCAAGGATGTAATATACAGTATATAGGCAACATACAAGGCATACTTGAAAATTCTTTTAATTAGGCTAATGACACCTAATACATTGGGGAATATTTCTGTATCTTTCTGCCACATTTTCTTGACCTTTGAATCTATAGGTAGAATAGTGGATGGGCGGTTTTCTAACTGGTTTTAAATAAATAAATATATACTGAGGGTCTTCTCTTTTCATACACTGTACAGAATAGCTGGTTGGCAGGAATGCTTCTGTTAGCAATGCCATTCTTGTGTTTTTCTCTTTTGCAGAAAAGCTGCTGTGGGGGAGATGCATTTGATGAGAGTAAATGATGTCCTTGCACTGGCTTGGCTTGCATAAAGCTAGAAGTATCAGCTGTATCTGCAGTACTTAAACTTAGAATATATGTAAATCCAGGGCTGGCCCTACCATTGAGCGATTGTTTTTTTGCACATGGCCCGGCTTTGTAGCCCCACTTTACAGCCCTATTGGCTTATGCAGATGAGACCCCACAATCAATCTCTTCATCCCCTCCTTAGGGCCATCTCCGATTTAATCCTACGTTATTCAGGAATTACAAAGAGTAGAAGAGGTGATATGGAGAGCTTAATTGTGTAAAGAATGGCCTGGAACATATTTCCGCCACTCCTTTCCAGACTCCAGAGCAACAGGGGGGTTCTGCTCCAGCCCTTCCTTCCAGGCAGCCTGCCGGGAAAGCCACGGTAAGGTGAGCCTTGAGCAGACCAGAGAAGAGTCGTTCTACTCCCTAAGTCAGCACCTGTTGCTCCTGCCCTTGGTCAATGCTTTCTCCCACAGCTCCAGAGTTCCACTTCCTTTTTGTCTACAAATTAAGCCCTAGTAATATGAAGATGCAGCCATTTTCCAGCTTCTATAACCTTCCAGACATATATCATTCAGCACTGGTTATATAGGAATATTGCCCTCCAGTCCTTTTTGATGGTAAGAGCTAGATGTTTGCCAGAATCCTTTGTTTCTGACAATATCTGGCATTCTGGCAATATCACATTTTTATGGGTCAATTCTTTGTCCCTTAAGAAATTCAATGTCAAAAATATTGGTGCATGGTAACTGTTTCGTGAAAAGACTCAGGAGAAATATTGCTTCTTTTCTTCCTTCTGTAAAATCTCCCCATTTAGATTATTTAGTGCAGAATTTGAAAGGAACCAATGTACTTTAATTCATGTCTTCCACTTCACAAAGATAAATTGTTGAAATTCTGTATTTAAACACTGTCTAGATTCCTCCATTTTGAGTCCTCTGAATGTCAGGAGAAATGATTTCCACTCCTGCTAATGCGTTGTCAGATTGTACAGATAAATGTGTTCATTCATCAAACTTATGCTGCATATCCTACGGGCTGTCAAGCATCCATGCACTGAGATGACTGGTTATTCATAGGGTCAATTGCCATATGGGCCAGCAAGACTGTTTTTCCATGTACCTATATGAGTTCTTCAAACAGAATATGTATCGAGTGTCTTTTGAGGATAGTGTTTCTGTTTGTTTGTGCGTCTGTCCATCCATATTCAAGTTTGCACATGCACGGACAAATGGAAACACACATAGAAGAGGTGGATAGGAAATATTTTGTGGAGTTATCTTTTGCATCAGTATCTTTGGAAGAGTAAGGGAGCAGTGGATGTTTCAGATTAGGCTCAGACTGCTGTATGTTTTCTTTGTTCTGTGTCCGACCTGCTCAATAGAGAGAGTTACCATCAAAGTTAAATATTTGTTGAACAAATGGCTGTTTTATAAGCAAGTGAGAAAAATAAGATAAAATAGCATTTTTTGGACCAATGATTAAAAAGCTTACATGTTCCAGTGTGATATTATGGGACATATAGAGACCATGACATAACTATGAATAGTGATCAATAGAGGGTCTGGGCATATAACAGTGAAGGTGTAAAAGTTTCAGTCAGGACAATCTTTCAGCCACCTCCCTTGGTAGAAATAACAGCTTTCAAACGTTTCCTGTATTTCTGCTTTTGGAATTTTTATCTATGCCTCCTTACAGAACTCTTATAACTCAGAGATGTTCTTAGCTCTTATTGCATGGTGCAAGCACTGTATGTTTGAGATGCCTCTATAGATTTTCAATGACACTGAAGTCTGGAGAATGTGAAAGCCAGTCCAAAACCTTCATTCTTCTTTCCAGTAAATATTTCATGGTTGGTTCTGAGGTATGTTTCAGATTGTTGTTTAGTTGAAACATCCAGCCTCACTGGCTGTAGGACATTAGTTTCTAGGATAGGTTGATATTTAGCTGAATCCGTTTTTCCCTTCATCCATATAATATTTCCTATGCCACTGGATGCCACGCAACCCCACTAATAACCTATCCACCCCATGCTTAATAGCTGGCAAGCAGGGCCAGCCCAACCATCAGGCAAATTAGGTGGCAAAGAGTACAGCATTCAAAGCTAAGCAATAGATTTTCAAACCGGGGGCGTGTAAAGCTTTAGGTCTGCCTAGGGCGCCAACACCTTGAACAAACTCTGGGGCCAGCCCTGCTGACAAGGTATTCTTTTCTTCAAATGCTTTACCTTTTTTTTCTGAAAATGTATTTTGGATGACTGTGGCAAAGCTGTTCCATTTTTATTTCATCAGTCAAAAGCACTTTGTTCCAAAAGGTTTAAGGCTTATGAAGGTTCTCTTTGGTATATTTTATATCATGGGTGTCAAACTCCAGTCCTGGAGGGCCACAAACCAAACTAGTTTTCAGGATGTCCATAATAAACATTCATGAGATATATTTGGAAACAAATGAGGCAGTGCATGCACATATATCTCATACATATTCATTTACAAGAAAATTCATGCTGAGTGTCTCGTACATACACCAAACAGAAACTCTCAGAAAAAAACAATCTAGATAATTCCTAACTCAGCTAAACTTACTCCAATAGCTCAAAAGAGTCGCAACAACTCAAAAGAGTCGCAACAACTTAAAAGAGTCGCAACAACTTAAAAGAGTCGCAACAGCTAAAAGGAGAAAAAAATGTCAAACCACAATGGCAGCAACAATATAGGGGAGAAAAAGTCTCAGGACCTTATCACTTCCCACTATGGGGCAACAAAAGCCGTAGGGGAGATCAAGAGCTCTACTCACAGGCATTAAAAAAAACCTCCCCCTTTTATTATAATTTTTTTTTTTTTTAGATATGCCATACTGGGTCAGACCAAGGTCCATCAAGCCCAGTATCCTGTTTCCAACAGTGGCCAATCTAGGTCATACGTACCTAGCAGTTTCCCCAAAAGACACAGGTTTCACAATGCTTGTATTGGCTCAAGCATTGATATCCTGGGTCCCTTCTTAATAATGGTTTATGGACCTTTCCTCCAGGAACTTGTCCAAACCTTTTCTAAACCCAGCTACACTAACAGCTTTTACTACATTCTCCAGTAACAAATTCCAGAGTTTGATTACACGTTGAGTGAAAAAAATATTTTCTCTTAATTGACATGAATAGTTTACCCTGTAGCTTCATTGCATGTCCCCTAGTCTTTCTATATTCTGATGACGTAAACAATCGATCTACGTTTACCCGTTCCACTCCATTCATTAATTTATAGACTTCTATCATATTTATTTATTTATTTATTTATTTAAAGTCTCTTTTATACCGCGCTATTCAGCATCAGCGCGGTTTACAATAAACAGTGAACATACACATTTCCAATAGTACTTTGTGTTTACATATGAACAGGATAATCAACTTGGCTAACAGGGTAACTATGTACAACCACAAAATATACAATATATACAATTTGTAGGCTGATCATGTGTTTGTATGGTTTTAGACAGTGGTGATTTGGGTGGTTTCGGCAAATGGTGCTGAGTTTCTATTAGGTTCAGGGTAATGTGTGAGGAAGAGGTAGTGTTTCACGGCCTTCCTGAATTGGAATATGTCTGGGATTGATCTAATGTTGTGAGGGAGGTTATTCCAGATCACTGGTGCATAAAGATTGAAAGTCCTGCTGGATGTTGACTTGGAGCATTGAGTTATAGATCTTGGGACTATCAAGGTGTTTTGAGCTACTGACCTTCTGTCTCTGTTGTGGGGTGTCATCTGGATTAGCTCAGTTAGTGAAGTTGACGAGAGACCTTTGGTGGCTTTGAAGGTGAGCAGCAAGGTCTTGAATGTAATTCTACCTTGAATCGGGAGCCAGTGGAGTTGTTTCATTATAGGTGTGACATGGTCTTTCCTGGATGCTCCGTGCAGTACTCTTGCTGCGGTGTTCATTGCCATTTGCAGTGGGTTTAGGGTGGTTTGGGGGAGACCTTGAAGTATTGCATTTGCATAATCGAAATGCGGGATAATTAGTGCCTGATAGATAGTCCTGAAATCATCTGGTTCCAGCAGAGATCTTAGGTATCTAAGGGATCTAATTTTATGATATACTGCCCTTACAGTGTTACTTATATGAGCTTGCATATTTAGGTTCTGGTCTAGTGTGATGCCGAGGTATCTGATCGCGGACTTGGTCTGGAGGTCTGCTTCCTTCACTTTCAGTACTGTTGGGGCAGTGAAGTTACGGTTCCTTGTAATGAACATCACCTCCGTCTTCTTGTGTTGAATCCGGAGGTTTTGGGATTGTAGCCAATTGGATATTTCGTTTATGCAGCATGTTATTGGTTCGAGGTCTGGGTTATCTGTTGCAAAAGGCGTGTATAATAGCACATCATCTGCGTATATCATGCAGTTAATGTTGAAAGACCGGATCAGGTTGCAGAGAGGTTGCATGTATATATTGAATAGTAAGGCGGAGAGGGAGGATCCTTGTGGGACACCTTGGCTTTGGTGGAATGGTTCTGATGATGTGTTTCTGGATCTCACCTGCTGCCATCTGTCCGAGAGGTAGGACCTGCACCACTCGAGTGCTTTACCGGAGATTCCTTTTTCTTTGAGGCGTTCTAGGAGGCGCTCATGGCTAACGGAATCAAACGCTGCCGCGATGTCAAGGAAGACAAGGACAAAGCCTTGGCGGGTATTGTCGATGCCTGATATTATGATATCTCCCTTCAGCCGACTCTTTTCCAGGTTAAAGAGCCCTAACCTTTTTAGCCTTTCTTCATAAGGTTATCCTTCCATCCCCTTTACCATTTTGGTGGCTCTTCTCTGAACCTTTTCTAATAACGCTATATCCTTTTTAAGATATGGTGACCAGAATTGCACACAAAATTCAAGGTGCGGTCGCACCATGGAACAATATAGAGGCATTATAATATCCTTTGTTTTATTTTCCATTCCTTTATAATACCTAGCATTCTATTTGCTCTCTTGGCCAACGCTGCACACTGGGCGGAAGGTTTTAACATGTTATCCACAATGACGCCTAAATCGTTTTCCTGGGTCGTGGTTCCTAATGTGGAACCTTGCATCATGTAACCATAGTTTGGGTTGTTCTTCCCTAGATGCATAACTTTGCATTTGTCCACATTAAATTTCATCTGCCATTTTGATGCCCAGTCTTCCAATTTATCAAGATCCTCTTGCAATTTTCCACAATCCTCATGAGTTCTAACAACTTTAAATAGTTTTGTGTCACCTGCAAATTTGATAATCTCACTCATTATTCCCTTTTCCAGGTCATTTATGAATATGTCAAAAAGCAGTGGACCCAGCACAGATCCCTGGGGTACTCCACTATTCACCTTTCTCCATTGGGAAAATTGGCCATTTAGACCTACCCTTTGCTTTCTTTTAACCAGTTCCTGATCCACAATAGTACACTGCCTCCTATCCCATGACTCTTTAGTTTTGCCAAACGTCTCTGACGATGGACCTTGTCAAAGGCTTTCTGAAAGTCCAAATACACTATATCAACCGACTCACCTTTGTCTACCTGTTTATTCACACCTTCAAAAAAACATAACAGATTAGTAAGACAAGATCTTCCTTGTCTAAAGCCACGTTGGCTGTCTCCCATTAAGCCATGACTATCTACATGTTCAGTAATTTTGTTCTTTATGATGGTTTCTATCATTTTTCCCGGTACTGACGTCAGGCTCACCGATCTGTAGTTTCCTGGATCACTCCTGGAACCCTTTTTAAAAATTGGCATTACGTTGGCCATCCTCCAATCTTCAGGTATTACAGATGATTTTAATGATAGTTCACAGTTTACTAATAGCAGGTCTGTAATCTCATATTTCTGTTCTTTCAGCACCCTTGGATGTATACCATCCGGTCCAGGTGATTTGCTACTCTTCAGTTTATCAAATAGTTGTAATACATCTTCCCAATGTATCGATATTTCCTTCAGTTCTTCCGCACCTTTAAATACAACTTCAGTCATGGTTAACATCCCTACATCTTCCTCAGTAAAGACCGAAGCAAAGAATGCATTCAGTCTCTCTGCTATCGCCTTGTTGCCTCTTAGTGCCCCTTTCACCCCTCTATCATGTAATGGACCAACTGACTCTCTCACAGGTTTTTTGCTACGAATGTACTTGAAAAAATCTTTATTATGCATTTTTGCTTCCGCAGCAAGCTTCTTCTCAAATTCTCCCTTTGCCTGCCTTATCAATGCCTCACATTTAACTTGCCAGTGCTTGTGCTGTTTCCAGTTTTCGTCATTTGGCTCTTTTTTCCATTTCCTGAAAGATGCTTTTTGACAACAACAGTCTCTCTGACCTCACCTTTAAACCATACTGGCAGTTTTTTGGACTTCCTTCCACTTTTCTTAAACGTGGAATACAGCTGGACTGGGCTTCCAAGATAGTATTTTTCAACAACACCCAAGCTTGATGTAAGTCTTTAACCTTTGCAACTGCTCCTTTTAGTTTTTTCTTAACTATTTTCCTCATTTTATCATAGTCTCCCTTTCGAAAGTTAAAAGGTAGCATTGTGGATTTCCTTACCATCCCTCCTCCACTAATTAAATCAAACGTGATCAAGCTATGATCACTATTGCCAAGTGGCCACAACACCCTTATTTCTTGAACCAAATCTGGTGTTCCACTAAGGACTAGATCCAATATGGCTTCCCCTCTGGTCGGTTCATGAACCAGCTCCAAGAAGCTGTCATTTATTTCATCTAGGAACTTTATCTCCCTAGCATGTCCTGCCATGACACTGACCCAGTCGATACCGGGGTAACTGAAATCACCCATTATTATTACTGTGCAGTAACATTTGTTAGCTTCCTTGATTTCTGTCAGCATTTCATCATCCATTTATTCATTCTGGCCAGGCGGTCGATAGTACACCTCAACTGCATTCGCCTTCCCCTTTTTACATAGAATTTCGATCCATAGAGATTCTACAGCAAATTTTGTTTCCTGCAAAACTTTAATCCTTTCTGACTCAATACCCTCTCTAACATAGAGCGCAACCTCTCCACCAATTTGATTAGCTCTATCATTACGATATAGTTTGTACCCAGGTATCACAGTGTCCCACTGGTTGTCCTCCTTCCACCATGTCTCTGAGATTCCAATCATATCTAACCTCTAATTTAGTGCTATATATTCTAACTCTCCCATCTTATTTTTTAGACTTCTAGCATTTGCATACAAGCATTTCAGAGACTGTATTTTATTCATATTAATCTGGCTATTGGTAGGCATGGGTAATTTGTAATCTTTAAGCTCTGTCTGCTCCATGTTCAAGGGCATTTGGGCTACTTTACTCTTTTTTGGAACCTCTCTGCTTTTGGTAGTATCCTTCAAGGATACATTGTTCCAAACCATGCGCTCTTGGGCGACTGTCGGCTTTCCCCTAATATCTAGTTTAAAAGCTGCTCTGTCTCCTTTTTAAAGGATAATGCCAGCAGCCTGGTTCCATTCCGGTTAAAGTGAAGCCCATCCCTTCGGAAGAGCCCCTCCTTTCCCCAGAATGTTCCCCAGTTCCTAACAAATCCAAAACCCTCATCCTTGCACCATCGTCTCATCCACACATGAGACTCCGGAGCTCTGCCTGCATTTTGGGTCCTGCGCGTGGAACGGGAAGAATTTCAGAGAAGGCTACCCTGGAAGTTCTAGATTTCAACTTCCTACCTAAAAGCCTAAATTTAGCCTCCAGAACCTCCCTACCACATTTTCCTATGTCATTGGTACCGACATGTACCAAGACAGCAGACTCCTCCCCAGCACTATCTAAGACCTTATCTAGGTGGCGCGTGAGGTCCGCTACCTTCACACCAGGCAGGCATGTCACCAGCCGATCCTCATGTCCACCAGCCACCCAGCTATCTACATGCCTAATGACTGAATCACCAACTATAAGAGCTGCCCTAACCCTTCCCTCATGGGCACATGGCCCTGGAGAAACTTCCTCAGTGTGAGAGGGTTTTACATCACCTGGAGGACAGATTCTAGTTACAGGATCACTTCCTGCCACACCAGGGTGATGCTCTCCTGTCACGTGACCTCTCTCCTCCATGGCAACAGGGATGCTGCCAGACTGGAGGTGGGACTTCCGGACTATATCCCTGTAGGTCTCGTCTATGCACCTCTCTGTCTTCCTAATGTCTTCCAAGTCTAATGTCTTCCAAGTTTTATTCAATAGTTCAATAAACATAAAGGTGCCTAGAAGTTATACTCTCTATATCCACCACCCACATCAAAACACAGCTTTACAGAGCTATCAAACAGCCCTAACCAACACTAAAATCCGTTACTAAATAACAAGCTTCACATACACTCACATAGACATTTCATAGCTTATATCTGGCAACAGTGGTAAAAGCATGGTACAGTATAGTGGCAACAGTGTGGTGCAGTACACTGGAGCAGAGGGTCACAGGTTCAGGTCCCAGCTGTGGATCCTGCAATACATGTCCCTACATTTTATTCTATGTTTCTATATCTGAATTCAAAAAAGCATGGCACAAACACAGAGGATCTCTAAAGGAAAAAAGGGGACTGTTGTAGTTGTTGATAAGAAAGGACAGATTAGATAGGCCATGTGGTCATATTTCTATGTTTCTATATCACACATTTAAAGTTCAAAACTCAAAACACCAATAGAGGGGGATGGGGCAGAGAAAGTACTTACATGGCACCTCATAGTACACTGAGGGGTATGTTTACTAAGCAGCGGTAGCGGCTTCCTTGCGAAATCAGAGCCGCAGTCCCATGGGCCACAGCTCCCATATCACACAGAAGATACTACTGTTGCTTAGTAAACATACCTCTTAGTATACGTTGTAGCAAAGCAATGCCTATTATAAATATACCAATGGCACAGCCGTGCTGGCCTTCAGTATGACTGAATTATAACGGCAAAAGCACCTCAGAACTAGGACAAACCCTGCAAACAAGAAACAGACTAGTAATGTAAAGTTCAAAAGCTTCACAAAAAGCACAGCTGGCCTACTTATCTTACAGCTACAGTGCTTAGAGTCCCACAGATGCTCCTTGTGGTCTTGGGCAAGCCACTTAACCCTCCATTGCCCATGTTCCCTGTAAGTATTAGTGTATGTGTCTCATATCCCTGCGTGTTAAATGTATCCCCCAATTGTGTTGTGACCGCTTTGATTGAAGGATAAGGCGGTATACAAAACTGTCTAAATAAATAAATAAATACATAAATAAATACATCAGGTGCAATACATAAATCAACAAATAAAATAAAATAAATAGTCAGAATTAGTGTATGCAATGCCTGGGGCCTGGTCTTGGACCCACTAACTGATGTCTATGGCCCTGTGCCCATGCTTCCTCTGCTCTTCCCCCCTGCCCCCCAAGTTGAGTCCAAATTCTTCCTTCTCCCCAACCAGTTTCCTAGTCCCTGCTTTCTCCACTCTCCCTCTCAAATCTCTAATTGTCTCTTCTTTGGCCCAACACTTCTAACCCAAGCTGACTTTGGCTATGGGCACCTCCTCCCTCCTACACGACTGAAACATTCTTTGTATTTGTGGATCCCTCTTTGGTTCAAACATCAGCTCTTTCAAGCACAGGGGTCTATGTAGCTTAAACTGATAACTGAACCACGCAGGGGGGCGGGGAATGGGGGAGACATTGCAGCCCTTCCAAATTCTTTAAGGTGGCAGCAGAGTAGGCTGCTGTCGGCACAGTCACAGGACTTGATGAACTGCGCACACACTCGCACTCATGGTCTTCTGCTCCCTCCTCCCCCAACAGGAAAATTAGCGTTGGAGGATGCAGGACTGGTAGACTTATAGGTGTGGGTGCTTAAAGGCCTGCTGCTGCCTTGAAGAATGTGGAGGGGCTGTGGTGTCACCCCAGAGGCCTTTTGCCCTAGTCTGCCTAGTGGATGGGCCGGCTCTGTCTCCCTCCTTCCTCTTGCCTTTCCTGTTTTTTCCCTCCTTCCTCCTCATACCCTTCCCCTTTTTTCTCTTTCCCCCATCTTTGCACATATCTTATCCTCCCCTCCTGTTTCCTTTTCATCTCTCCATATGTTCCCCTTCTCTGCATGTTCCGGTCCATGCTGACCTGTGTGATGCTTCTTCATTTATGGGCCTGTGTGGGAAGATTCAGTACAAGAGCAATTTTTTTTGCGGAGGGGTGGTGGGGGTACTGTGCCCTCCTTCTCTCCTGAATCCTAACTATGAAAACAAAACCTTAAACAGTTTAAAGGAGATAGTAAATACTTCATGTCGGTAGCAATGTTAGAGGACACTGAAAACCAACAGCCTTTCTCTGTGCTCTAGTTTAGAAAGATTATACTTTACTTATTTTCTTGGCAGCATGGACGATGAAGGTAGATATTAATTTAATCAGAGTTAATTGAACAGGGACTCCCTAGTAGCTAATGTGTCTCTGAGAAGATGTCTTCATAAAATTGATGGCTATTAACCTGCTCACTTATGAGCTTTAAGTAATCCAATAGTACATGGGCTATCCGTCACTTCTGCAAAATTCGTAGTGCTTCCATTTAAGTCAAAGTTATCTAATAATTTATTTGTATTCAGTTCATGCCTTTCCAATAAGAGTTCAGAATCAGTTACATTCTGGCATGTTAGGCATGTCCTGGAGTTGTCAACTCAGATGACTGGTTGAAAAACAAACAGTATGTGGTTCTAGATTTTGAAGAAATAATGGCTGAAAGGCAGCAGTAATATTGCCAGAATATTTGAAAAAGAAAGCAGACATCAGATAAGAAAATAAGTTATGTACTATGGAGGCTACTTCCTTTAAAAAAATATAAAGAACTGTAGGGAGGGTGCATCAAAGCTTTGTTCCACAGCAAAACTTGTCTGGAATTATCAGTGCAAATGTCCCATTATTTTCAACAGGAAGACGTGCTGAGGCAAATTTGGAGCAAATTCAGTACTGGAGTAAGATTAGAGGCTCTGATGCTTGTGGCTTTCTTTATTCTTCCTAGGATAGGGGTTCTTATATTTGGACCTCAAGGGCTACAAATGGGCCTGTGGTTTTCAGGCTACCCAAACTACACAAATCAACTGCGGTCACAGACCATACTATATGGATGGAAATGTATATGATTAACATTCATCAGGGCTATTCTGAAAAGCATATCTTGTTGAGGATCCCTGAGTGAGGAAACCCTCTATAGAGTCTACACAGCCGCAATTCCGTGCCACATTTAGAAAATATTTTAACAATCTCATTTGTTGTGCATCTACGTAAATGTGCTGTAAACTTCTTAAAAAATATTTCATTTTTCATACTGCACCTACCCCCACCACCTAATCATAGAATAGAAAACTCTAAACACTAAGAACTCGTTTAAGAAATAAAAACTGTTTATTGACACATCAGGAAGTATTTTTTTTCAGAGTCTAACACATGGTGTCAGTTTTTGATTGGTTGCACAGCATGCAACATATGCGTGCACTTTTCAGTCTTCACAACCCCAGTCAGTCTTCAGACACAAGATAAGATGAACCCAGTTTTTAAAAGGCACTTATGTTTCTGCAGAGCATCACAGAAAGAAGTGCCATTTTTAAAAAATTTGGACTGGACTGATGGTTACTCTCCCTCAAAGACACTACCTCGGATAAGTGAACTGTTTTAAGTAGCCATGAAGGCACATTTCACAATGGGGCGTCCAAGTGCAATTTGAGATGTCAAAGCCAGAATGTCTGCAAAAAAACGTAAGTGCAGTACATGTAACTTCAGGCACGATTTCAGAAATGTGGAGCTGCCTGATATGCACGTGCATCAAACGTCTACTAGAGGTCCGCAGGATGACATTTCAGAACCAAGACATCTAACTGCATCATGGTTAGAGCAGTGGCTTAAGAGCAGATTGGTTAGGGGTCAAATCTCACAATGGGTGTTTGTGATCTAAGGCTAGCCCCTTAATTCTTCATCTTGTCTACACTCTCTAGATAAATATATTTTTTAATTTACTGTTTATTAAATTTTCAACAAAATTACAAGAATACTCTAGTGACAGAAACATGAGCATAGTAATCAACAAAATAGGAAAATAAAGCATCCCCAAAAAGAATATCAACTCTGCCAAAATTAGACTGCAATATAAGAAGGACAGAGTCTAGTTTTAAATGGGGAAATTCAAAGGAAACAAATATCATCTCAATTCACATAACAGCAATAGGCACATACCCTAGCACTATATAATACAATGATTCCCTACAGCTAACACTCCCCCTTTCCCCCGCCAGGGCCAACAGCTTCTTAAGGTCCAGAAAGGTCCAAAGCTGCTCGCAGGGGTAATGTAAACGAAAACTAGCCCCTAAGTCAAGCGTATCTTGTCGCATTGCAAGAAATAATCACCTCCGCTCATGCTTGGTGCGGCTTACATCAGGGAAAATTCTAATAGTCTCCCCATAAAAGGTAACGTCAAATTTTTGAAGTACAGTGAAAAATTATAGAGAGACCTGTTTCAAACACAAAAGTAACCAAAAATGTGGACCGAGAAATAACTGAAACATAAGAACTTTCAAGGAAATTAGTTAAATTATCAGGAATATCAGGAAGAGAGAACTAGGTAAATCCTGCAGAGCTTTCTAGACAGGTAAAAAATAAACTCTTGTTATTGGAGGAAAGGCAGATTCAGGAATCAAAGGAACCTCAAATATATACTTCTTAAAAGTATCCAAGGGAGACAGATTTAAAATACGTGGAAAATTTAAAATTCTCAAACTTAAACCCCTGAATTTGTTCTCAAACTGTTCCAATTTCTGATGAACAGATACTTTATCTTTCACAAGTTGATCAATCACAGTTTTAGAGTCACTGACTTCTTTAGCAAGTTCACCTAATTTCTGCTGGGTTTCCTTTTGAAAATGTGGATGTTGTAAAGAGTTTTGAGCCTCCACCTGCACCACAGCAGAGACATCCACTGCACACTTAAAAACTGCAGATTCTAACTTGACTAACATAGTCCAAATGGCAGACAAAGAGATCTCACCAGAGTTTTGTAATTAAGACACTGTAGGTAGAGCTTCCAACTGTATAGCCTTAGGAATTTCTGGCAAAACGCCCAACGTTGACCCTCGGGCCGCATCAGGACTGTCAGAAAGCACATCTCCCTGAACCAGAGGGGGTAAAGTATGGTGTTGAGCAAGAAGCAGGCTGTCCAACCACTCCTCCTTCCCCCCCCCCCAATGGAGGTCAGCAGGTCGATGGCCTCAGGACCCGGCTCCGAAGACTCCGTGTCTGGCAGGGCAGAAGAATGTGGCTGGGGATCAGATGAACATTGCTCAGCTATGGACGCCTCCCCACTAGCGCTCTGCAGCAGCGAGCTCTCCTTAGCAGCCGTCTCCAGTGCCAGGGCCTTAAGGAGTAGCGCCTCAATCTGTTGCTGACCTGCCGTGGAGGAAACGCCTTTAGCCGGCCTAGGTTTGGCACTGCCACACTGTTTTGGAGCCATATCCAACAAGGTAAAGGTACACGGAAGCCACACACCTAAGGTGCTGCCATCTTGACTCCACCCCCCATGCCAATCATTCACTCTCTAGATGTTTTCCAAGCACTTTGCCTTCTTTGTTGCCAACCTTTGCATTCCAGTCACCCATGACTATCAGGATATCCTGTTTGCATGTTCTTTCAATTTCAGCTTGTTCTTGTTCATAGAACTCATCAGTTTCATCTTCTTCTGCAGTTGTTGGGGCATATACCTGAATTATAGTTGTGTTGCTAGGCATTCCTTGTAGACGAATAGAAATTAAGTGTTCACAGACTGCAGTGTATTTCACTATAGTTCTTGCAGGTTTCGTCTTAATTATAAATGCAACACCATTTCTTCTTTGTCTTTCATTTCCAGCATAGTCAACCATGTGATCATCTGATGCAAAGTGCCCAATGCCAGTCCATTTCAGTTTGCTGATATCCAACAGATCAAGTAGTATACGTTCCATTTCATTCTTAACCACCTCCAACTTCCCTTGGTTCATGCTTCGTACGTTCCATGTTCCAATATGTAAGACATCTTTGCAGCTTCTGACTCTCATTTCATGCGCAGCTACATCAGCAGTCATACATCCCAAGGGCTTTGATCCAACCACATCATAAATGCTGGCTTTACTCTGAAAAGCCTTCAGCTCCTCCCCTGTAGCAAGTTGAGTGCCTTCCGATCTGGGGTTCTCATCGTCGAGCACTATAGTGTAATTTGTTTTGTTGTGACTATCCATTGGGTTTTTGTGAAAAGATATGGAAGTAGATTGCCAGGCCTTTCTTCCACACAGTTCAAGTTTAGTGTTGTTGCCACTGTCACAGAAATGTGATCCTCTGCCATCAACATGGTCCCATTCTGCTGCTGCCCAGATGGGTGGTTAATCTTGGTCTGGCACCTCAGCTGAGACCTGTCCATCTTGGGAGACCTTGCCAGTAGTTAAACTACCAATAGTTTAGCCCTCAGCATCACTGATGCAGACAAGCCCTCACAGCACGACAAGCTGCAAACCATGTGAGGGACCGACAACTCTACATGTACGTATATAATCAAATAAGGAGCCAGGTCCCAAAAGGTAAATGTATATATTTTAAAGCTTATTCAAAGTACTGGGATACGTGAGGGCTTGTGCTGGGAGTTAATCTCAAGAGTAAAAGATAAAAGGCACCCCACATGCTCTGAGCAGAAAGTCTCTGAAAGGAGGGGCTATTCTAGAGGGAGAAAAACAGAACTCCCCCCTCTCGATGGGCAGGGCAGGAAAACAGAGAGCAATGAAGCCCCAAAAGAGAGGCTTAACAACAAAAAAAAAGAAAACCTTTCAGCAACCAGTAAAGAGGACCAGCTGGGACTGCAGCCCTGGTACAAGCATCTGTAAAGAAAAGCAGAACCAAGGAACAGCTGCCAGGGACCAACAGAGCAGAAACCCATAGCCAGGAGGTAAGACCAGAATGCTGTGTGACTAGAAACCAAGAGAGCCAGTGAAGGAAGGAAGATTTCTGAACCAGATCAGCCGCTGTTCAGAGAGGGAAACAAACCCCAGCAGCTGTTTACAGCAGAGACGATCCAGACAGGCTGCATCAGAAAGCCTGGGACAGCATGAGTCTAGAGGTCTTGCTAGTGAATCCGTGGGTCAAGTAGACCAAGCTCCTAGTGAAGACCTGTCCCAGGAAGGTAGCACCATGTTGCACTGGGGAGCTGAGAAGTACTAACTGTGGCACTGGCCTCAGCACAGAAACCTCAGCTACAGCTGGGTTAAGGAGGTAATAAGCCCCCAAGAGTCTGACGCCTGACAACTGATACAGAGCCTGACTGGGCCAGAGTGAGAGTGCCAATGAAGCAGGGATGGGTTTTGAGATCCTGAGAGACCTTCTTCAACATGGCAAGGATAGAAGCCAGAGGTACTGCAAAGCCTTCTGGCTTTTAAGGACTGAAATTGTTATAGCCTCAAGACAGACAGAATATTCAAGTTTATTTTCTGGTTTAGCTAGATTACAATCTAGAGCAGTGCTTAGACTAAGAAAAGTGCTATTTTTGTCTAGGGCCTAGAGAGGTTTTTGGTTAATTTTATAGCTAGTTAGGTGTGGGCGTGGGGCCTTAGGACGTGACAATCTGCAGTGTGGGAGTACTGCAGAACCTTTAGAGACCAGGATCTTTGCTTCTGATGGAGGCATCTCCACACATAGGCGATAAGAAAAAAAAATACTAATAAGTAAGTGCTGATTCACAGCTGGGTAAGACTTTTGGACGCAGACTAGTGTGCACACATAGGCCATAAGGGGTGGAGACACTATCCCAAGGGATATTGGAGTTATAACTGAGAGTGTTTTTGTTTGACTACAATCAGGCATAGAAATATCTGCACATATTTATGTACTTGATATCATTATCTCTGTATGTATATAAAGTATTGCATCACATTTATCCATGCTTGTTGTGCATATTAAGCCAACTTTGTATTATTTTAATTTGTAAAAATTCTTATTCCTTATTCTCATAACCTATCTCTATTTTCAAATAAATTTTGGTTAAACATTTTCCATTCAGGTTTGGTGTCCTTCCAATACCATTTTCTTTTCCTTACAAATAATCAAATACTTTTCCTTCTAATGCTCAATATCTATATTTTGGAGGAAAGGCGGGAAAGGGGCAATATGATAGAGGCCTTTAAATACTAATATGGAATAAATGCACAGGAGACAGGCCTCTTTCAACTGAAAGGAAGCTCTGGAACGAGAGGACATAAAATGAAGGTGAAAAAGGATAGGCTCAAAAGAAATGTAAGGAAATATTTCTTTACAGAAAGGATGGTGGATGCGTGGAACAATCTTCCAGAGGAAGTGGTGTCGAAGGACTGTATCTGAATTCAAGAAAGATAAACATAAACAATCTCTAAAGGAGAGGAGGGGATTGCGGAGCTTGGTATGTTTCTCTGTTTCTGCAGCTTAGCATACCCATTACATTTTTTGCCAACCATGATAAAATCTATTTTACTTGAGCTTTACTGCATAGGCCCCTAAATGGCAAGAGGTGACGTAAATGCTCCTTATCAGTCCAGTAGAAAGTAGATGAACTATTAATACTTTGAGAGTTATGCCATAATACTCAGCAAACAAGCAATCCATGTTTCTAATGCTATTTACTACTATTATTACTGTGGTTTTGAGGTTTCCAATATAAATGTTTCTTTTCAGTCATAAAGATCTCATTTAAATTAAAATGCCAGTGAATAGACTATGTTAGTGGTCCATTAGTTATCAAACAAGGGACGTTAATGAGGCATTCTGAATGCAACAATTACCTTCCGGCATTCCTTCATCTATACGATTTTTAACAAGCACCATTTTTAAGAAAAAGCTATTCTCATTCAGGCCAGGTAGCACCTTTAAGAAAATGATTTTTCCCAGTCTCTTAGAATTTACTAAGGTATTTCACAGCAGGTCTAGCACAGTTTAAATGAAGCTGCAAATTAAAAATCATGAGCTGGTAAACTTGTTTCCTGGAGGTCATCGTTCGTGAGATGCATTAAAATGCAGCTGGATGCTTTCACAGCAGAAAGATTAACAAAGGATTTTAATGTCCTCAATATCTCTGAAGCAAACTTAGACTTTTTACCAGAGCTTAGCTCTTACTTGATCCAAAATTATTTATCCATTTACTGGGAGTCTTGTTTTATTAATTACTTTTTGGCTTGGAGATTCTTCTTTTCTCTTATTCTTCTAACTCAGCTGGAAGCAGTGTTGCGATTCTGGCACCATGACCTTCATTCATATTTGCTGTGCCTGTGGATTCTTTCCCTATTTTAACAGGCTCTCTACTATCATATCATTCGGTGAATTTGTTGTCAGGTTTATCTATTTCAATTGATGAGCTTAAGGGGCCATTTTACAACTTACCTTGGTCTGCTAGAGTAGAGGAGGGTGGAACTTAGATAATAATTGGGGGAGGGGAGATAAGGAAGAAGAGGCAATGAGGTACAATGAAACACGGAAAATGTAGGTGGAAAAGGACCACTTTCACCTTCCCGGACTGTCCATTTGTATTTGCCCGCTGTTTTCTTACAGGTCTTCTGCTGCTAAGGTGCCCATGTGTCTATCCTACGCATGCATGAACTCTGCCAATGTTTCAGAACTTATAACCTCTGCTGGAAGCCTATTCCAGGCATGTTCACTACCTTCTTAGTGAAAAAGTCTTTTCTCACATTTCTTTTGTCTTTCCCACCCTTAAGTTTCATATGATGATCCCTTGTTCTTGAACTTTCCATGGATGGAAAAAACGATCTTCTGGTGTTTTATTTGAATGTGTATATTGTCTTTCTCTTCTTGCTGCCAGAGAGTACATCTTTAACTCCCTCAGCCTCTCTGTGTAAGGCTTGCAGTGCAGTCCATGTACAGCAGTGGTCAACATATTGGCACCCTTGCAGTTCAATCACTTAATAACCAATATCTCCTAAAAAAAAGTGGTCAGTGAAATGGCTTTGGACTATGTATGCACACATATTTGACAAAAAAAAAGAATCAAACAAGACCAATTAAAAAAGGAAATAGTAGTAAATAGTATAAAAACTGTGACATTGCCACGACATGATTATTGGCATCCTTATAATCAGTTTGAACAGAACAATCACATTCCCACTGCAGTAAAATTAGATGCACCTGTGATCGCCAGTACTCACATGACTTGAATAAATCAGTGAATGATGGCTCTAATAATTAAAATGGCCACATTCACTCCCTAATCCATTTTCACAATGGTGAAGACAAGAGAGCTGCCTGAGATTGTAAGAAAAGCCATTATCACCAAACATCAAACTTCAAAGGGGTGCAAGGCTATCTCCAAAGACCTTGGATTCCTAAGTCTATAGTTTGCAATGTTATTAAGAGGTTTTCGCTCATGAAACTGTCAAGAACCTCCCAGGATGTGGTGGGAAGAGGAAAATGAATCCAAGAAGTCTTTGAAGGTTAGTGCGAACCGATGGAAAAACACCTCGTACAACATCCAAAGAGCTGGAGAAATCTCGAGTGGTGGTTTCAACCTATACCATATGCCGTGCACTAAACAAAGAAGGACTTCATGGGCGAATACCAAGGAGGAACCCACTGTTCAAAGACAGACATAAAAAGGCATGCCTAATCTTTGCCCAAACCCAACTTGAGAAACCACAATCTTTATGGGAAAATGTTCTGTGGACAGATAAAAGCAAGCTTGAGCTCTTTGGTAATGCAGACCAGCAACACATTTACAGGTAAAGAAATGAAGCTTATAAGGAAAAACACACTCTTCCTACAGTTAATATAGTGGAAGTTCCATAATGCGGTGGAGCTGTTGTGCTGCCTCAGGAATTGGAGGCCTGGAACGTACTAAAGGAATCATAAAGTCACAGGACTACCAAAGTATTTTGGAGAGAAATGTGCTACCTAGTGTCAGAAAGCTAGGTCCGGGTCAAAAGTCATGGGTACAGCCAAAAGTACCAAAAAACGATTAAAAAGGAAAAAATGGACTGTTTTAAACTGACCAGCAATGAGTCCTGATCTGAATCCAATTGAGAAGCTTTGGAAAGAGCTGAAATCTGCCATTGGCAAAAGGAATCCTGGAAACATTCATGAGCTGGAACAAATTGCAGTTAAAGAGTGGGAGGAACCAACAGCAGACAGATGTATGAAACTTATAGATGGCTACAAGAAGTGTTTGGAGGCTATTGTCACTGTAAGGATTATGCAACCAAATTTGTGCAATCAATTAGTGAAAGGTGCCATTAAGCCTGCAATGCAATGTGTGCCTTCGAGTCAGTCCTGACTCCTGGCGACCCAGAAGCTCCTGGGTTTTCTTGGCAGTGTCACCGGAAGTAGATTACCAGACCAGGTCATATTTTGCTTTTTTCTCAGAAATTACTATGTCTAAGTTGCACAAACATCTTTTTTTTGTTGTATACTTTTGAATAAATTATTATGATGACTTACAGTTGGAATATTTCCAATTATTTCTCAAGATATTGTAGACAACATACCTAAAATGCAAGGGTGCCATAACGTTGACCAGAACTGTAACATTTTGATAGCCCTCCTTTAAATTGCTTCTACAGTATCATTGTCCTTCTGTAGATATGGTCTCCAGAGGTTTGGAACGTATGCTAAGAAGGTATAGATAGTATAGCACAGGACTAACTGATTCCCATTTTGGTTGTTACAAGGACACGATCAAAAGTTTAATATTAATAAGGTGGGGACAGATTTCTTTGCCTCGGTTCTTACTGAGGAGGATGTTGGGGTCAGACCACACTAGAAACTTTCCTTGGTGGCGATGATTCAGAACAACTAAAATATATCACTGTAAATCTACAAGGTGTAATAAATCAAACTGATAAATTCAAAAGCAACAACTGTCAGGACTGGATGGTATTCACCCCAGAGCTCTGAAAAAGCTCTAACATAACTTGTTATTAATCATCTGTAACCTATACTTCAAAAAAGTCATGATAGCTGAGGACTGAAGGGTGGTTAATATAATGACAATTTTTAAAAAGGGCTTCTAGGGTGATTGTGTAAACTGTAGATTGGTCAGTCTGATGTTGGTGCAGAGAAAATGGGTGAAGCTATATTAAAAAAACAAAATTATGACTGAATAGATAGACACAGCTTAATGGGAGTGAGCCAGCATGGGTTCAGCAAAGGCAAGTCTTGCCTCACCAATTTATTAGATTCTTTTTGAAGGTGTAAGCAAACAAATGATTAATGGTGAGCCAGTTGGTTAAAAAGCAAATTTTAGATAGCACGTTGAGAGAGGAATTAAGACTTACATGTTGGGATGTGGAGAATTCCCACTATGCTTTACAAGAGGCTCTGTCAAATGCCGAGTCACTTGTAAAATATTGTGTAAAGACAAGCAGGACTGCGCATTGATATTTCCCCACATCCAGAAGGAGTAGTGATTTTAAAATGCTGCACATGGGGAAACACATGTGCACAGGAGCAGCTTTTAAACATTTCTGCTCCCAGTCTGTATGACACAACTCATCCCCTCCTTCCACAAGATCCATCGCCAATCCTCTGCAGTTTTAACGACTGAATAATTTTGTGTCATCCACAACTTTGATCGCCTCATTCATCACTCCTATCTCCAGATCATTTATGAATATGTTAAACAGCAGCTCTCCGAGGACAGACCCAGATTTAGACACAGGCAATACAGGGTGCCAAATCTTGAAGGCGCTAAATACCCAGACTAGAGAATTGTGTAGCAGTGTGGATTCCCTTTATAAGATTGTGAAGACACATCGATATTGTAGGCCAGCCTGAACCATTCTCTCTCCACACCCTAAACATACCCCAAGACATGGAGACAAAGTATCTATCCATGAATGTAAATAGTGGCCTTCTGAAATTGATTTACACATGTATTCTAAATGTTATTAGTTACATGCGAGGATGCTTCCAAAATAACTCCCCATAATGTATTTGAGTTTTCAAAGACCGCATAAGAGACTCCTTAGGAAATTAAATAGGAGACCATTCCCATTTGTGGATTGCAAACTTGCTAAAGACAGGAAACATAATGTAGTACTAAATGGTCAATAGGAAGGGTGGGGTGCCCCAGTGGTCTGTACTCAGAGCTCTGCCATTTAACATATTCATAAATGATATGGAGATTGGAGTTGATGAATGAGGTGATCAAATCTGTGAATGGCACAAAATGATTCAGCTGTTAAAATGGCAGAGGATTAGAGATGGATCTCGTGAGACCAGAATGGGTATATAAATGGCAGATGCAATTGTTCACATTAAATTTAAAAGTGATGAACACAGGGAAAAATAATCCCAACTCCACGTACAAATCACTGAGTTTCGAGTTGAGAATCACCACCCAAGAAAAAGATCTTGGACTCATTGTGGATAACATAGGGGCTTGTTTACAAAGCCGCGGTAGTGGTTCGCGATCGCGATCGCAGCCGCGGCCCCATTGAAATCAATGGGGCCGCGGCTCCGATTACGATCGCAAACCGCTACCGCGGCTTTGTAAACAAGCCCCATAGTCTAACATAGCCATAGGCGTAGGAAAGGGGTGGGCCACACGGGCCCTGGCCTCACCAAAAATCACGGCATGGCAGGAAGCAAACTGTGGGCAGAAGTAGAGAAGCCGCAATCGTGGCAAAAACACTTCCTGTTCTGCCTGCGGGGATGCGATCTCCTGAGGGCAGACAGGAAGGGTCATTGTTGCGATTGTGGCTTCTCTTCTTCTTCTGCCCACAGGGGATGAGATCCCCGCGGGCAGCCTACTGTCTGCCAGCTGCAATCATGGCAAAGACTCTTCTTGTGCTGCTTGTGGGGAACCGATCTTCCGCAGGCAGACAGGAAGGGTCTTTGCTATGATTGCAGGCAGCAGGTTGCCTACGGGGTTCCCAACCTACAATGACAACAGAAGAAAAGCCGCAAAATCCCTTTCTGTCTGCCTGTGGGAGGTTGGATCCTTGTGGGCAGAATAGAAAGGATGGAAGGGTAGGGTGGAGCTTGGGGTGGAGATTGGCTCCCCCAAAGAATAAGCCTTCTGCTGCCCCTGACCATAGCTGCTTAAACAAATGATCAGCAGACAGAAAACAAATCACAGAAAGTTGTTTCTCACACAAAGAATAATTAAGCTGTAGAATATGTTGAAGGAGGATGTGGTAAAGGCGATTAACATAATGAGATTCACCTTATCTTCGACCTCAATTGCCTTGTTGATTGTTTATATTTCATGTATGGTTTCTCTGTTTTTGCATTAAAAATTTGTAAAATAAAAATCAGTGAACATAAAAAAACCATAATGGGATTAAAAAGAAGGTTGGACAAGTATAAAATTACCTTCAGACCTTCACTCTACCTGGTCTACTGAAAATCACCACAGGTGTCATGTGAAGAAGGTCTGTAGGTATTTATGTACATGTGATCCTGCACAGACTTAGCAGAATACCTAACTTAAGTTGCAAGAACATTCCTAATGCTAAAGTAAAACATGGTTTGCACTGCTTCACAAACTGATGCTGTCCATCTAGCTGTTTGAGATTCTAGCAGCAGAGCTGTTCAGCTTTGAAGGATCCCCCCCCCCTCTTCTGCTCTATCTAGTATGTTCTTATTTGCTGTGAGGTGCAAAAGCAAATATCCTATATTTCAAAGTCAAACCTGTTCAAGGGACACTGGGTTGGTAAGGTGTGCAGATATTTCTTTACAGCTGTTGCGCTGCAGCAAAGATATATGCATGCGGAAGCAGCCAAGATTCAGCGTAGCTCTTTGGAAACCAGCTTAGTCGGACCGTTCAGTCTTATTGCTGTCAAGACCGTTCAGTCTTATTGCTGTCAATTCAAAAGCCCTGCTGCTGACAAGCCAATGTAATTCCAATCAACACATATTGATTCATTGTACTTACCTTAAGTGAAAAATCAAAATTATCAGTTTAAGCCTTAAACTGATGATTTTGATTTTTCACTCAAGATAAGTAAAATGAATCGATATTGCTAACATAGTCTTTTTGAAAAAATATACCTAAAGTTTTTCTGGAACATTTTATGACCCTTGAAGATTAATCCTGGGTTCCAACAACAGAGTTTTTAAAGATGATTTTTGAAGGTACAAGAGAGGATTTTAAAAGATATATTCTGGGTCTTTTTCCTCCAGTGATAATTGATATTGAAAACAGATATGCGCTGATTGGAATTACACTGGTTTGTCAGCAGCATGTTTTTTTGATGAACTGACAATATGAGGGGGGTTGCTAAGTCTCTGACCTTGTAACGAAATGGAAAGCTACAGGCACACATTGAAAACATGACAGGCCAAGTAGAAGACCTAGGAACTGAAGGATGTAGGACCCAAGTTCTGGATGCATCCTGCTGACTTTAAGCTTGGAGGAGTCCCATAGAAAAAACGTTAAGTCCCAGAGAGGGGAGAGAGACTGGAGACTCTGCGTGGGAGAGTCAACGTCCTTGAAACGATGACAGAGGAGATGCTAAAAGGCTTCTGGCCTGGTTCACAGTGAATGACAGCACTGATTGAAAAAAGAGGTGAAAGGGTCCATCCCAGAATCTCAGAGAGACTGGCTGCAAGGAGTAAGAAAGAATTTAAAGGGAAAAGGAAGGGCATAGGCATCTTGATAAAACTTGTACTTGAAGGAAGGTTTAGCACCCATATTGCACAGGACATTGTGTGAGAGGGATGCCAGAGAGAGCGACCAAGGACTATGAGAAGGTGTGGGACTTTTTTCCATAACCTGACTTTGTTTTGGTGGACTGTATTCCTCAATATTTTTACTGCCCTTGTATATATTTTATTTGCCTTGGGTGACTCCATTAAGCAGGTATTTTTTAACTAAATTACCAGTGGACTTCTGTGTTATTTTTTCTGCTTGGGTTGCTGTTGCTTACCAGAGGAGCATGGAAGAGGTTTTGTGTGCCTGCCAGGGACCCTTTATTAATGTGCTGCGCATAGGGGAAAGGATAGTGACATAGTAGCATAGACACTTACAAATGTATCGCTCTGCACCTGCCCTCAGGGTCACCTTCAGCCTCATGATCACAGGGTCTGGCTACATGCGTACTGTCACTGTGTATGAGAAAAGCATGCATAGTTTTTTGGACCATCTAAACCATGCCAGAACTTAAACCTTTTAAATCTACTACATGTGTCCCACAGCATCTACACATGTAAATATCACCACTATTTAAACGTGTAGATGCTGTCCAACCATTCAAAAATGACCTCTGTGGTTTACTTACAATCATTTAAGGCTCCATTAGAATTAATCTTGGGTTATTTTCTTTTCAGTTTTGACAACTCAGTCTTCGTTCCAAAAAAGCATGTGTGAGCAATTAAGCCTCAACTTCTCACTTTCAGAGATAATGTCACTATTATCAATTTTATAGGAGGTAATTTTATAACTGTGTGCATGGGTAAAATGCACACTTTACGTTCTGAGGACTTTGCCAGATTTTCAAAGTGATATAAAAAGACTGGAAACGGTTCAGAGGAAGGTGACCACAATGATTTGGAGCCTGCACCAGAAGACTAATGAGAAGAGACTCCAAGACCTAATTATGCATACCCTAGAGGAGAGGAGGGACAGGGGAGATATGATTCCGACCTTTAAATACTTAAAGAGTATTAATGAACAAACAAACCTCTTCCAAAGACGGGGAAGCTGTAAAACTAGAAGACATAACATGAAGCTGCAAGAGGGTAAACTGAAAGGCAATGTCAGGAAATACTTTTTCACTGAAAGGGTGGTGGATGCTTGGAATGCGCTCCCAATGGAAGTGGTTGGGGCAAATACAGTGCTAGAATTCAAAAAGACATTGGACAGACACAGTGGATCCCTTTATAGCAACAGGATAAAATCAAAATAGCCTTATCTGTTTCTGCTATCTCAACAAATAGGGGTGACCTGAACGGAGTGGTAGGTACACCCCTAAACAAAGGCATGGGGAGGGGTGACTTGCACAGAGCGGCAGGTGCACCTACTCTTGCCATCTTGCTGAGCAGACTAGATGAACTATACTGGTCTTTATCTATTGTCATATACTATGTTACTTCTATTTTAAAAAATGGCCCAGGGAAAATCATGTGCCTACATTTCCATTTGTTCTTTGGGCACACAGTTTTTCTGGGTTAATGCATATGCCCATATTTTCAGAAGCATGCGTGCAAATGAAAACTCCACTATAAGTCCACTTCTGGGAAAGCCTCTACTCACTGTGGGTAAAAGGGTGCACATACAGGCTGTATACATTTACTTTTTACCCATACAGATGGTGGGTAATTTTATAAAAGCTCATTTCCTTGGGTCAAGCTTCATTTTATTTGTGGAAACAGCTTAGAAAATTAATCTTGTGGTGGGCAATCTTATGAAGATTTTTCCACATGCTAAGAAGGGCATTTTAAAGCCCTTAGTTGTGATTTGGATGTCTCAGAACGTTCATGTGGATATCCAAATCATGGAGACATCCCTAGAGCGGTTTTACAAATGGCTTTTAAAGACATTGCTGGTATGGGGACATCCAAGTAGACAGGGGGCATGGCAGAGGCTCTGTGGGACAGTGGAATGGATGTAGATGCCCTCAGTTGATCTCAGAAACATCCAGGTTTAGACACATTCCAAGCATGTATAGGCACCTGAAAAGAGCCTTAAAGATGCCAAGCGTATAGAGAATTAAGTGACTTGCCCAAGGTCACAAGAAGCAACAGTGGGATTTGAACCCTGGTTTCCTTGGTCCTAGCCTAGCACTCTGACCATTAGGCTATTAGAGGTCTCAACTCTCACACATGCTATTCCGGATACATCTATGTAGACATTCCTGTAGACGTCCATAACAGGCATGTCCACATTTGTGAAATTGTGCCTGAACTTGGATGTGCCTGCTTTTTTTCGGACATTCTGGCTTGGATGTCCTAGATTGTAAAATGTGTTTTCAATCCTCTTTTACACACAGAATTGTGCGGTGGTACACACATGTATACTGTAAGTATGCCTGCCGAGAAGATGGTGTGTATTTACACACATATCGCACGTGGAAATCCTGAAAGTATAGTTTGGGCAGACTTTCAATGTATGCATATATTTTAGCAAATACACAAATACATGAGTAGAGTATACACACACATTTACATGCACATATTCACCCCTAGCTTGGAAAAGATATAACTGTGTACAATGACAACTGGCTTTACTGGGTTGAGTTATGGGTGCGCACAGAAGCCTATGTAACCTTTATATAACAGACTTCAAACTCGGCACCTTGTTGGGGTTCTCACCTTGGCGCTCCGTTAGAAGATCAGGCCCATAATATCTAGAGTAGGTATAGCTTCCAGAAGGTATGGACAAGCCATAGGTATACAATGAATGACGATGGTCTTTTTTACCTGATTTCATACAATTGTATTCTTTGATATCTATCTGTAAGCACTGAGCATTATTCCTTACTTACTGTCCCTGACGCTGGCATACAGATGCTGGAGGCATGCGAAGTTAAGCTATAATTGCAGAAAGCTAGTGCAGCATGAAATATCTTCTTTTACATAAATAATTAATGAAACTTCAAGCACACATGAGAGAATATTAAATATTATCTCAGCAGGGACAAAGTAATTTTTCAGCAATAATTATGACTCCCAAATAGGAGCCTGCATGAGTTCCATTTATCCTTCGGTGGGGGGCTGTTCCCGAATATGCACAATTGAAATGGTACTTTGAGGTGAACGCTTCAAATGTTGTCTTGCCTGGGCTCAAGTTGCCGCATTCACTAGTCACTAAGTATTGCATTTCCCTAATGTCAGTTTCAGAACAGGCTCCCTCTCATATTGTTTTTTTAAGCTGCTGAGGAACGTGACATAGGGCTGAGAATCAGAACTCCTGTTGTCCTCTTAGTTCTTCAATTAGTGCGTATGTGAAGTAACATAGGCATAAAATATGGTAGTCACCATAGTAATCTTAATGCTGGCCACAGTATTTAAAATAATACATATGATTGGCGCCACTACACATCTGAATGCACATTTTAGAAAGGCCGCTCATGTGGTTGCAGCGACGTCCAAGTGGAAATGTCTGCAATTCTATGTCACTTTAAAAAGCGAAGATAAACACGTGTAAGTCTGATCCAAAATCGACATTTATTTATTTATTTATTTATTACAATTTCTTATATACCGCACTATTGTCAGCGCGGTTTACATACAACAAAATGACCATAACAAACTGTTTGGCTTCACATAGAACAGGAGTAACAACTTGGATAACATGTTTTGCTTTACAGAGAACAGGAGTAACAACTTGGATAACGCGGGGGATGCAAACTGAACTACTTACATATGTACAATGAGATTGATTGCTGAGAATTTAGGGTGTTACATGTGTACAGTAGGGTTGAGATGTTATCTTGAGGAGGTAAGAGGAGAGGCAATTAGGTAGGGGTTAGGTTAATCTGGTAGTACTGTGTAAATAAATGGAATTTGAGAGCCTTTCTGAATTGTGTTAGGTCAGTAATTGCACGGATGCCTGGTGGTAATGCGTTCCAACATTTTGGGGCATATCTCCGCCCTGTGTGTGTTAAATAAAATTAGAAGAGGTCACATGATGTGCCAAGAGCCAGCAGGTACATATCACTTGCTCTCCGGGATTCTCTCCCCCTAAAACACCCTCCTGGTGTGGCAGCCCAGGCTTTCCAACTTGCGGGCTTGTAGGGGAAGTGTTGCAGCACCAACCTTGTGACACGTGGCAGGAGCCCAGACTCGAGCAGCGATGAAAACGGTATGCAAAGGAAAAGAGAAGGCCCCCCTGGGAGGAGCTAAGATGGCAGATGGGCCTCACTCCCCGCCTTCTCTCACGCCAGCCATGCTGGTTGAGGATGTCACTGCTGCGGTGGTGGGAGCACTGACTGAGCTCTTTGATGCGGTGAGCAATAAGTTGGACGTTGTCACTCAGACCCTCAAGGGGTTTGAGGCTGGATCCAGGAGGCGGAAAGACGTATTGGGCAGGCGGAGGATGTGGTGCAGGGAGCCACCAAGGAGCTTGCAGCCCTTAAAGATACCATAATGAGGCAGGCAGAAAAAAAATCAATGATCTAGAGAATCAAAGCCAATGGAACAAGTTAAGTTTTGTGGGCATTTCTGAATCGATCATGGACGACGAGCTCCGGAGGCTTCCTAGAGACGTTACTGCTGCTAGTTATTGAGAAAGCCCATAGAGCAGGGCCGCACAGGGAAGCAGATACGTGGCCCCGAGTGGTCCTGGCATGCTTCCTAAACTTTGCTCAAAAAGATAAAGTACTTTGGGTGGTGTCGGGTCATGGCCCACTGCAGTATGATGGAGGTAAGATTTTGTTTTTTCAAGACTCTTCACTGCTCTTGAGCTAGCACTGCCATGCATTATCTGGACTCTGACAGACTCTGATTGAGGCAAAAATTAAATTTACTTTGCAATACTCTGCACAATGGAGTGCCCTGAGTGTCTGATGTTGCTGCAGCACAGACCTATGTTCGAGACATTATCTCTCCACCTGCAGGAACCCAAGATTAAGATGGAACTAGTTCGGGGCTCTTAGATCGGGGGACCTATCGCAATTAGATGTTGTTTCTCTTGTTTTCCTGCCAAGGGGCAGTTGCCACTGTGTTAAAGAGACACCTGGGAACTTCACTGGGCTAAAGTGCACAGTTTAATTGGGGTGGACTTCAGCCTTGGACCCCAAACTAGGGCCTCTCATGCCTTGGCAAAGGGCATGGTCAGCATAGACCTCTGGGCATCCTCTTGGACACTGTGACCTCCTCATGTGGGGGGACATGCCCCG
The DNA here is from genome assembly GCA_033557465.1 of Ichthyophis bannanicus. Classification (NCBI taxonomy): domain Eukaryota; kingdom Metazoa; phylum Chordata; class Amphibia; order Gymnophiona; family Ichthyophiidae; genus Ichthyophis; species Ichthyophis bannanicus. The sequence goes on along the minus strand of CM066031.1, from coordinate 617,297,157 downwards.
TCGAATGAATGGGTTGTAGGGGAGCTCAGCTGTGACTGACGTGTGAGAGGGAGGATGACTGGGAGTATGCAGGGTATGTAGTTTGGAATGGTGGCTGAGTGCCGACTGAGTTCGTGGTATGGAGATGGGATAGCCCGGATACGGGGAGATGCTGTAGGGGGTAGTCGCAGGTGTGAGGGGGGGAGGGTCCTGTCATGTCTGTAGAAGAATGTGGTGAGGGGGGGAGCGTCTGAAGACCTAGGTGTCAGGAGGGTTGGATGAAGAAGAGCTGGGCAGGGCTGGGGGTGGGAGGGTCGAGGGGGCCCGTAGGAGAATGGGTGCTGTATAGGATGGGTGGGGGCTGGTCCATCATAGGGGTGAGGTGCTTAGGCTGGGAAACACCCTTCTGTGATTCTTGTGAGCATGTGACTTTGTGTCAGATTCTGACTGGGGGGGAGGACAATGGGTGATTCATTGGTGCCCTGTATCACATGGACTCTTTCTGGGCTAGGCTCCCCTATTAAATGCTATAAGGCTCTCAAGATGCTTCGGGACCTGAAGGTTGATGTGGCAATGCTGCTGGAGACCCACATGGAGGCAAATGAACATGACAAATTACAGTGCTGGTGGGTAGGACTGGCCTATGGAGCCTCCTTGGGAGCTCGGAAAGCCAGGGTCATCATTTTGATTTGCACGGAGTTGACTCCGTGCTTGATACCCAAGTTATGGATCTGATTGTTGGAGGCAAGTTGGCTGGGTCCCCAATCACACTCTGTAATGTGTATGGCCCCAACACCCTGGATGCAGGGAAGCTGCAGGGATATACCACCTCCTCCCTGGTAGTGGGGGGAGGAGGGAGAATTCAACTGCATCCTGGACCCAGATCTGGATCAGACACTCTCAGGAGGTGGCGCAGTATCTCTGAGGTCCTGCAGCTCTGTGACCTCTATGATTTGGCTGACATCTGGCAGATGTTATATCCTCAGGAGAAGGATTTTACCCACCTGTCATGGGCTCATGGCTCTTTGTCTCAGATTGATTTCTTTCTGCTGTGTGTGAGGTGTGTATAGGGGCTATTGCTATCTTGGATTATGCAGATCATGTGCTTGTCTAGATAGATCTGCAGTGGCAGGGTGCCATACTCTGGGAGGCTCTTGGTGCTCTGCCTTGTACCAGGGCAGAGCAAAGATGGAACCAGAAGCATCCAGTTAGTGAAGATATTCAAATCTCTAACCAGATAACTATCTAGATAAAGTTAGGACAGCTAAACGTTGTCTTAACTTTATCCAGTTATCTCTCCTGATAGGAATTTGAATACTGCTGCTCTCTACACTGCGATGGTGGCTGCCGCTGAACCCTATATCCAGTGTTGGCTACTTGTACTGATATTGGCACTGAATGTCTGGATTCAGCTGCAGTAGCCAACATGTAAAAAAAGCACTGACCACCCTGGCTAAATATCGACTCACTTGATTTAACTACCTATTCCTGGAAGACTTCTGGGTTAACAATTGGCAGGAACCTTCTAACACGCAGAAATTCTCCCCACTGGAGACCTATTGCAGGAGGGATGAACTCTTTCCTTGGAGAAGAGAAAACTCTCCATTCCCAAAAACAGAAATGAAAAAGAACATTCCCTATCTTTTTGCCTTACCCACTTGATTTGATTTGATATGCCGCTTATTCAGCATCCAAGGACTGCACCACCTAAGCCATTTATTTATTTATTTTATTGTTCATACAACATGCTAGACTACCAGTCTGACAATCCAGTCAACCATGGCAGTTTACAGAGGAACATAAACCAAATCTACAATAAAGAATATAATTAACACGTTTTTGAGTTCCTATGAACAGTTAACATAGAAATATACACAGAAACAATAAAAAGAGACAAACATAGGCCAAAGACAACAGTAGGACCTTGAGAAAAGAACAGATAGAAAGCAGATATTTGCAGACAGAAAAAACCCCCTTTAAGCCATCTCCCTCAAACACTTGCTGAAAGAGAAAGCTTTCACAACTTTCTTGAACTTGGAGAAGGAAACTTCTTGTTGAATTGATGATGAAAGGGAAGTCCATATTGTAGGGTTGGTGCAAGGTAAGCAAAAACCCTCTTATGGGCAATTTCTAACCACACAATGCACTTGAAGAGGGAACAGATAACAACGGTGCTGGAGATGAACAAAGGGGATGCAAAAGTGCATCAGGAGTTATTCAGATCAATGGCTTTGAATATCGGGCCAAAGGATTTCAAGTACAGTACATGGGCTGCCCCAGAAATAGAAAAGAACCCCACTTAGAACCCATTCCTGAAGGAGTGCTTGCTGTAAAGACAAGGAATATGGATTCATTCCCCAGAAAATATGTCTTATGTCAAAATCGTCACTTTAATAAACTTTTTGTCTGTTGAAATACAGCTTTAGAGCGGTTCTTTAGAATGCCTGTGAATCCTGTCCCTAAAGACTGAAAGCTATTGCATCTCCCCCTATTCAGACCATACTAGCTGGAGCAGAACCGAGTTGTCAGGTTTCAGTAACATCTGGCGTGTACCCCTCTCCATGGTGAGGACAGAGGAGCTCTAATGTTGGCCTATTAAAATGGTAATACCATGAATACAGCTCTAACCCTCTTAGCTTTCCTCTTGTGCATGCACAGTGGCAGGGAGACCCAAGTGTTTCAACATATCAGAGGAAATAATATAATGCTCGGAGCTTACTTGGAGCTCATCTAAAATGGCACTAAATATGTTTTCCAAAAACAGATCTGTGGAAACTGCATCTCATCGTGATGGAAATCTAGAAAGCTGAAAGGATGAAGGCAGTGCCAGGGAGTAAAACTATGTTGATTGCACTTTCCCCATTAATCATAGCTGCTGAATTCAGTATACTTCATCAAAATGTTTTGGTAATCTTAGCATTTAGATAGAGTAAAAGATTCATAGCACACAGCGCATGGCAGGATACAGCTGTTCATAACTCCATTGGGGACATTCTGTGTTATTTCCAGAGAGAATGATTTTCATGCAAGGATGACATCCTCAACTGCTGCTCTGCTGATATCAATCAGGGATCCTCTTCGAGCTACAGACAGTCACAAGGGAAGATGTGCATGACTCATGCAGTACAATTAGAGCAGCCAAGGCCACAGGCTCATTTTGCTACGTTATGATGTATCATTATAAGCAGTGATGTTCCTTGTCATATCAGCTAGTCACATCAGAAATACTTTCCATATATTATGGCTGACAATATTGTAATGTGATGGTGATGTAATGAGCAACAAAATATCAGGCTTCACCTGTGCCAGAACCCCAGAAGACTAATTTGTAAAAGCATGTCCTGCAGCAACATAGACCAGGCCAGTAATTTGGAAATGTGGCCTGTACAGATGTTGAGTTTTGGTTTATGGGACCATAAGAGGTGAACATTTTGGAGCGCATGAAATGGATTTTGACAGGGTGGGAGGAATCTGAATGTGTCTGGATACAAAACAAAATGGCCCATTGGCCTACAGTATATAAGAAATATGAGAACGTAAGCTAAATCATGCTGAGTGAGATCAAGGTCCACTGAGCCCAGCATCCTGCCTCCGACAGTACTCTGGGTCACAAGTACCCAACAGATTCCACAAAGTAGATCTGTTTACCATAGATTTATTTTATTTATTTATTTTTATTTATTTACATTCTCTTATATACCGCGCTATTCTGCATCAGTGCGGTTTACATTGAACAAACTGAAATTACATTGAACAGGGCATTATAACTTGGAGATAACTATTTTACAGGGAACATGGGCTATGGAGGGTTAAGTGGCTTGCCCAAGACCACAAGGAGCACCTGTGGGACTAGAAACCCCAGTCCTTCCGGCCCAAGGTTGCTGTCCTCTAGTGGGATTTGAACCCCCGACCTTCCGGCCTGAAGTACCTTGCCCCAACCACTAGATCATTTCCAAGGATGAACAGTGGCTCTCCTAAATCTATCTGGTTTATCATTCTTTATGGACTTTTCCTCCAGGATTTGTCTATTCCTCTTCTGAATCCCACTATGCAACAGATTTCACAGTTTATATGGCACCAGAACGTAGGTGTGGATCAGGAACTGGTTAAAAGATAGAAAGCAGAGGGTAGGGCTAAATGGCCAATTTTCCCAATGGAGAAAGGTGAATAGTGGAGTCCCCCAGGGATCTGTGCTGGGTACATGGCTTTTTAACATATTCATAAATGACCTGGAAATGGGAATAACGAGTAAGGTTATCAAACTTGCATATGACACAAAATTATTCAAAGATGTAATAACCCAAGAGGATTGTGAAAAATTGCAAGAGGACCTTGATAAATTGGAAGACTGGGCATCCAAATGGCAGATGAAATTTAATGTGGACAAGTGCGAAGTTATGCACCTAGGAAAGAACAACCCAAACAGCTTTTACTACATCCTCCGGTAACAAATTCCAGAGTTTGATTATACGTTGAGTGAAAAAATATTTTCTCTTATTAGTCTTAAATAGGTTACCCTGTAGCTTCATTGCATGTCCCTTAATCTTTTTATATTCTGTTGATATAAGCAATCGATCTATGTTTACCCGTTCCACTCCATTCATTAATTTATAGACCTCTACCATATCTCCCCTTGGGCATCTCTTTTCCAGGTTGAAGAGCCCTAACCTTTTTAACCTCTCTTCATAGGAGTTTCCATACCCTTTACCATTTTGGTAGGTCTTCTCTGTACCTTTTCTAATAATGCTATATCCTTTTTAAGATACGCAACCAGAATTGCACCCAATATTCAAGGTGCGGTCGCAACTTGGAACGATACAGAGGCATTATAATATCCTTTGTTTTATTTTCCATTCCTTTCCTTATGATATCTAGCATTCTATTTGCTCTCTTGGCCGCCACTGCACACTGGGCGAAGGGTTTTAACATATTATCCATGATGATGCCTAAATCTTTTTCCTGGGTGGTGGTTCCCAATGTGGAACCTTGCATCGTGTAACCATAGTTAGTGTAGCTGGGTTTAAAAAGGTTTGGACAAGTTCCTGGAGGAAAAGTCCATAAACAATTATTAAAAGGGACCCGGGATATCACTGCTTGACCCAATACAAGCATTGAGGAACATGTGTCTTTTGGGGAAATTGCTAGGTACTTATGACCTAGATTGCCTACTGTTGGAAGCAGGATACTGGGCTTGATGGACCTTGGTCTGATCCAGTATGGCATATCTTATGTTCTTATGTAACTGATCATTATACACCAGAAAATATGACAGTCCGGCGAGTTCTTATGGTCCTCCTTCTTCAATTTTTTCAAAATTCCATTTCTAAAAAACTTGGTTCCAGAAAAGTATGAAAGCACAACTACCTTCTTACAAAACTAAAAAGAACAAAGAAATAAGTATCAAGTAACAATAAAAGGTAGGCAATTTCAACTATATAGAGAGGAGCGATAAGATAAGCTATAAGGCAAATAATTTGAACTAAGTCCAGAAGGGATAAAACCAAATTAACCCAATATAGCCAATTATACTAATTTACCATAACAGCCCCCCCCCCCCCCAAATCTAACAAAGGAAATAATAAATTCCTTCACATTCTCTGTCAGAAAAAAATACTTCTCAAGTTGTGCAAGATCCATAAAAATAAACTCTTGTTCTGAAAAGAAATATGACATTTACAAGGAAAGCTTAAAAAGAAAGTAGCACCTAAGGCAAGTATACGTGAGTTAAGGAAAATAAATGAATTTTCTTTACGCCTGCGCAGAAAGAGATGCATCAGGAAATATTTGTATCTTTTGATCACAAAACAGTGAGTCTTTCTTTTCTTGAAGTACAATTTCAACAGAGTCATCTTATCATTCTCTGTAATGCATGTCACCAAGAGAGTTGCTCTACTGGAAATTATATCCTATGAATCTTCCAAAACAGTCATTAAGTTAATACTGAAATTAGCCACTAGAACATCCAATCCCTCGTCAGATTCATTCTCCAATCTCAATTTATCTGGGACATAATAGCAGTTAGAGAAAGTGACTGCATCAACATTAGTAACATTTAACACTTTCTTAAAATATTTTAAGGAGTATCTCTGCAGATAGCAGATGAGTAAAGGAGAAATACAAAAATCTTAAATTTTTACTTTCAACATTATTCTCTAATGACTCCAAAACTATCTTTAATAGCAAAAGCACTCCCCATCTGCAGTGAAACAACTTGAGAATCCAAAAAGGAAACCTCTTTATCTAACACAGCCAACTGTCATAACAACATAAGAAATGTCATACTAGGTCAGACCAAGGTCCATCAAGCCCAGTATCCTGTTTCCAACAGTGGCCAATCTAGGTCACAAATATCTAGCAGTTTCCCTAAAAGACACAGGTTCCACAATGCTTATACTGGGGCAAGAGGTGGATATCCTGGGTCCTTTTTTAATAATGGTTTATGGACCTTTCCTCCAGGAACTTGTTCAAATCTTTTTTAAACTCAGCTACACTAACAGCTTTTACTACATCCTTCGGTAACAAATTCCAGAGTTTGATTACATGTTGCGTGAAAAAATATTTTCTCTTATTAGTCTTAAATAGGTTACACTGTAGCTTCATTACATGTCCCCTAGTCTTTCTATATTTTGATGGTGTAAACAATTGATCTACGTTTACCTGTTCCACTCCATTCATTAATTTATAGACCTCTATCATATCTCCCCTCAGCCATCTCTTTTCCAGGTTGAAGAGTCCTAACCTTTTTTGCCTTTCTTCATAGGGGTATCCTTCCATCCCCTTTACCATTTTGGTGGCTCTTCTCTGGAGCTTTTCTAATAACGCTATATCCTTTTTAAGATACGGTGACCAGAATTACACACAATATTCAAGGTGCAGTTGTACTATGGAATGATACAGAGACAGTATAATATCCTTTGTTTTATTCTCCATTCCTTTCCTTATGATACCTAGCATTCTATTTGCTCTCTTGGCTGCCGCTGCACACTGGGCGGAGGGTTTCAACATGTTATCCACGATTTCGCCTAAATCTTTTTCCTGGGTGGTGGTTCCTAATATGGAATTTTGCATTGTGTAACAATAGTTGGGGTTGTTCTTTCCTAGGTGCATAACACTGCATTTGTCCACATTAAATTTCATCTGCCATTTGGATGCCCAGTCTTCCAATTTATCAAGGTCCTCTTGCAATTTTTCACAATCCTCATGGGTTTTAACATCTTTGAATAATTTTGTGTCATATGCAAGTTTGATAACCTTACTCGTTATTCCCATTTCCAGGTCATTTATGAATATGTTAAAAAGCCATGTACCCAGCACAGATCCCTGGGGGACTCCACTATTCACCTTTCTCCATTGGGAAAATTGGCCATTTAGCCCTACCCTCTGCTTTCTATCTTTTAACCAGCTCCTGATCCACGGTAGTACATTGCCTCCTATCCCATGACTTTTTAGTTTCGCCAAAAGTCTCTCATGAGGGACCTTGTCAAAGGCTTTCTGAAAATCCAGATATTCTATATCAACCGACTCACCTTTGTCTACCTGTTTATTTACACCTTCAAAAAAACATAACAGATTAGTAAGACAAGTCCTTCCTTGGATAAAGCTATGTTGGCTGTCTCCCATTAAGCCATGACTATCTACATGTTCAGTAATTTTGTTCTTTATAATGGTTTCTACCATTTTTCCCAGTACTGACGTCAGGCTCACCGGTCTGTAGTTTCCTGGATCACCCCTGGAACCCTTTAAAAAACTGGCGTTATATTGGCGATCCTCCAATCTTCATGTATTACAAATGATTTTAATGATAGTTCAAAGATTACTAATAGCAGGTCTGCAATCTCATATTTCAGTTCTTTCAACACCCTTGGATGTATACCATCTACTCTAGGTGATTTGCTACTCTTCAGTTTATCAAATAGTTGTAATACATCTTCCCGGTGTATCAATATTTCTTTCAATTCTTCTGCGGCATCACCTTTAAATACCATTTCAGTCATGGGTAATATCTCTACATCTTCCTCAGTAAAGCCCGAAGCAAAGAATTCATTCAGTCTCTCCGCTATGGCCTTGTCCCTTCTTACTGCCCCTTTTACCCCTCTATCATCTAATGGTCTAACTGACTCAAAGTTCCTTAAATTTTGGAACCATTTCCTAAGTAAAGGAACATATTGGAGAAACAATATTCCAAAGAAAATTCTTAGTCCTAGTTACTAATTGTCATATCATCTAGAGAAAATGGTACTCTGATGTATCTTGGGATATACAGTATCTGCTCCTAGTGCTGGACAGGAAACAGCTTTTGGCAAAGATAATACCAAAGAAGAAGCCAAAGCTGCAGCACCCCTGAGCTCAGATTTCTCCTGTGACACTTTGCAGTTAGAGGAGCTTAAAACAATTAAAGAAGATCTAGGGAGAGGAGGCAGAGTGACCTTGACAGAGCTCAATGAGACTCCATCTGAAGGAAAGGACATTTGAAAAACACTTTGCGGCATCTGGCCTTCCATGCACCTTTGATGTTTGTCCATTGGGCCACTAGTTACTTTAGAGGATGCCACTATCTTTTTGGGCTTGAGTTTGTACAGTATTCGTACAATCAACCTGGCACTAAAACTATTCCAGCCATGCTCCCAATGCACCTCTACCGATGCTCCAAAGGGGTATCCCCCTTTGGGCTTGCCCCTTCAGGCCTGGCCATGCATCACAACACAACTTGATTTTTAAAGTTCTCTGGAGCTGACAGCAGTGAGACCCCTGAGAGTCCAACAAGCCTCTCCTTCACGCCGCTAAGCTCTACAATCCAATGGAGTTTCAGTTTTCTATAGCTCAGTTTACTGTGTGGCTTATGCGGGTAACTGCTGCATAAGTTCAAGCTACACAGACACTAATGACCTTGTTAACACAAAAAATAAAAAAAACCCTATCACGCAAGCCACAGCAACATGATGGGGCTTAAGCTGGTGGTGTAACAGAAATGTTATTCCATACAATTAAATAAGAGACTTCAACAAACTTAACAATATGCAACATTTAAATCTTAGCCAACGAGTGAAAGCCTCAGCAGAAACTCACTGATATAACAAAATCAGGAGTACTCATAACATCAATGGCTGACACTCGTTCATCACATCAATCACGATTCACAGGACCATATTCAAACAGACATCTCTGTAAACATTATACAAACTATAATCACAATATGCATTAAAGCTGCACTTATATCACTTATATCACCAAGTCCGTGAATCGAGAGGAAATTGAATGCCCCGACGCCTTCTCAAGACATCTTACATAAGCGTTTCGCTACTGCTGTCTCAAGGGGGTTCAACTCTAAAAAATAAATAAAAACACACAATTGCTTAATAGAATGTCGCAATGTACTAAAGAGAAAGAAAAGGCTCAATACCTAACCTGAACAGAAAGCCGGAGACTTACCCCGAAGCAAAGAGACTTCAAACGCTAGCCAAACAGCAGCCAGCTCACTCAACAGCCTTCATACAGGGTTCGTCTCAAGCACTATGAGAACTTCTGATCACATGATTTTAAACCAAACCGGCCACAAAGGCAATCCATAACAGCTGAAACAACGAAGGTTAATCAAAACCCTAACTGACAGCAATCACTATAAAAAATCAAAGACTAAACCAACCATTTAATAACAACACATATACCAAACTAAATACAAGCTCCCCATTCGATACATGAATTTAAACCAGAGGGAAACACCGTGTTTAAACGGAATATCCACCATTGTTCTCTATATAAAAGAAATTGGTCCCGAGACATCCCCTTAGAGCCACTCCAAACATGTTGTATAACGAAACATTTTAAATCACTGAAAACATGATGCAATTTCAGGCAATGCTCAACCATAGGGGCTTCCCGCCGCTGACAATGAAGCTTACTCTTATGTTCAATCAACCGAATCTGAAATTTACGTGCTGTCTTGCCAATGTAGAGAAGCCTACACGGGCAAAAGATACCATAAATAACAAAATCAGAATTACAGGAAGTATTATCCTTCAAACTTATCAATAAACCATTATAATTAAAGCTATCAGTTTCCCACATAACATCACAATAGGAGCACGCACCACATTTTTTATGGCCAAAACCATCAGGAGTGGCGGGAATCAAAGGTCTTAAAGAAGAAGGGCTCAAAATATCTTTCATATTCAAATTTCGCTGCCACACACAACGTAGTTGTTTAGACTCCAAACCAGGAACCATACCCAAAACTGGCTTATATTTCTGTAGAATCAATTGTATCTGTTTACTATGGGGAGAAAAACGAGAAATCAAATTTACTTGATCACTATCACTCTGTACCCGCTGTCTAGGGGATAACAGCCAAGATCGATTATTATGCAATGCCCTTTTATAGGCCCGATTCACTATCTTAAACGGATAACCACGTTGTAAAAAATCTTGCCGTAAACTTAGTGACTTTGTTTTATAATCCTCAACTGAGGAACAATTACATCTGAAACGGATAAATTGAGAAAATGGCAATCCACATAATAAACCCCTAGGATGCATACTAGAAAAATGTAAATAAGTATTCTTATCTGTCATTTTACGATAGACAGTAGTACCCCATGATTCTGATAATCGAAATACTTTAACGTCCAAAAATACAATTTCTTGATAACTATGACTAATGGTAAACTGGATATGAGAATCCAGTGTATTCAACCAAATATGAAATTCTAACAAAAGATCAAGAGGGCCATCCCATAACAAAAAGACGTCGTCTATATAACGGCGCCAAATCAACATATGTATTTAGTTTGGTATATGTGTTGTTATTAAGTGATTGGTTTAGTCTTTGATTTTTTATAGTGATTGCTGTCAGTTAGGGTTTTGATTAACCTTCGTTGTTTCAGCTGTTATGGATTGCCTTTGTGGCCGGTTTGGTTTAAAATCATGTGATCGGAAGTTCTCATAGTGCTTGAGACGAACCCTGTATGAAGGCTGTTGAGTGAGCTGGCTGCTGTTTGGCTAGCGTTTGAAGTCTCTTTGCTTCGGGGTAAGTCTCCGGCTTTCTGTTCAGGTTAGGTATTGAGCCTTTTCTTTCTCTTTAGTACATTGCGACATTCTATTAAGCAATTGTGTGTTTTTATTTATTTTTTACAGTTGAACCCCCTTGAGACAGCAGTAGCGAAAAGCTTATGTAAGATGTCTTGAGAAGGCGTCGGGGCATTCAATTTCCTCTCGATTCACGGACTTGGTGATATAAGTGATATAAGTGCAGCTTTAATGCATATTGTGATTATAGTTTGTATAATGTTTACAGAGATGTCTGTTTGAATATGGTCCTGTGAATCGTGATTGATGTGATGAACGAGTGTCAGCCATTGATGTTATGAGTACTCCTGATTTTGTTATATCAGTGAGTTTCTGCTGAGGCTTTCACTCGTTGGCTAAGATTTAAATGTTGCATATTGTTAAGTTTGATGAAGTCTCTTATTTAATTGTATGGAGTATCATTTTTGAGGCTTTGATATTGGCTTTATAATCTTGTGAGACAGAAAAGTTATTGCCATTGTACACCTTGGGGGCAAAGGTATCAAAGGCATAAAACAAAGCAAAGTATGAGCCATAAATCAAAATCTTATGCATAAATAAAACAAATTGTCAAAAACATGCATTCACTAAGAAATAAAATGAAAGATTCAAACAATGGAAATGTCTGACAAACAACAATTCAAAAGTCTTTTTCTTATCTTGTTATCATTCTCTGATTTCTCTACTCAGGTATCCTTTCCTGCTTTCTTTCTTTTCTCCTTTCTTCATCGCTTCCTCCCCTCCATCTGTGGAGGCATCTACACAATCGCTATTATGGCCTTTCTCGCTATCTTTCTTTTTTCTGCCTCTATCCCTCTCTTCCTTTTGTCACCACCTCTTCCTTTTTCTCCTTCTGTATCCTTCACCAGGTCATCCACTTCTAACTCTTCTAACTCCTTCTGTCATTTCTCTCTTTCTTTTTAGTGAACTCCTTATCCAGGGCTGGCCCAACCATTAGGCGAACTAAGTGGCCACCTACGGCAGCAACTTCTGCAGGGGGGGGGGGGGCAGCAAAGAGCAGGGTATTCAAAGCTAAACAACAGATTTTGCTAGCCAAGGTGGGCTATAAAACTTAAGGTTTGCTTAGGCTGCCAACACTTTGAACTAACTCTGGGACCGGCCCTGTCCTTACCCCATCTCACAACCTATCTTCTCTTTCTCATTCCTAGCATCTCCTCTTCCTCTGTTCCTAATGATCTCATCTCTACATTCTCTCTCCTTCAACCTTCAAAAAGTGATATAATATTCCAAGACATTTACTTTATCTAGATAGTACAGCCACTATTTGGATAAGTCTACCCCATGTCCATTTTTAGCAATAGTATCCTGATAACAGTCAATGCCTCTGTGCTAACAGCACACACTAATTCGCATGTAACTGCTTAGCACACTTTAATAAACAGGCTCCTTGTTGGTTAGATTCAGCGGAATGTTCTCATAAGTAAAGTAATTATGGATCCCCACCTTCCTAGGTTATATAGTTCAATACACATCCATTTGTGTGAGTTTCTGCATTTTGGTTAAGCACCATTTAGCCTGAATCATAATGACAAGAACTGTAGTGATTTAGGGGCTTGTTTACAAAGCCGCAGCAGCAGTTTCCGATCGTTATTGTTATTGATTTCAATGGGGCCGTGGCTCCGATAACGATCGGAAACCGCTACCGCGGCTTTGTAAACAAGCCCCTTAGGGGTATGTTTACTAAACCGCGCAATTGTGCGGGGCGCACTTGAGCGTGCGCTAAGGTACCTTAGCGCATGCTAATAGTGTGTTTTTGTGCCCCGCACATGTGCGCGTGACACTAACGGGCCCGAACAAGTGCGTGGCGCGCTGATGTGCGCTAGGGGCGTGGAAAGGCATTCCGAGGGCGGAGGAAGGCTCCAGAGGGGCGGAGGGACGGGGTCAATGGGTGGAGAGTGGGAGGGGAGAGGCTCCCCGCACAGGAGCGGGGCCGAATTTCGGTCAAAAAAATACCGCGAGTGAAAACCTCGCGTTAGAGCCGATTTAAAGGGAAGAGAAACCATTTCCGTCAGCAATGTACAGCAAAACCGGGGAAACCTACAAAACATGAGCAGTGTGATACATGTGCACAGAACAAAATTCCAAATAAAACCTTAAAATGATCACAAGAAATATTTTAAAAATTATAATTCAGCTGGGCAACAGTGATAATCAATGGGCAACAATAAAAAACACTCCCAGGAAAGCTCCAAAAAAAAAGAAATGATTTTTGGAAGGGTCTATGCTCCGTAGACTCTTTCAAAAATCATTTCATTTTATTGGAGCTTTCCTGGGAGTGTTTTTTATGTTGCCCGTTGCTATCACTGTTGCCCAGCTTGGTTTTGTTTTTTTTCCCCTTTTTTCGAGGTCATGTTTGAGGTTTATTTGCACTTTTGTCCCCATACAAGGTAAATGAGCCCACAGTAAAATTGTGCAGATCAGGGTTTCTGACTCGTCCGGCCAGGTTTCCTATCTTCAGGGACTGCACTGTCTCTGTGGCCACAGTGTGGTGCAGCAGACACACCCAGTGCCTGTAAGACCAGAGGGTCACAGGTTCAAATCCCAGCTGGGGCTCCTGCCAACCCAGTCCCCATAGTTTTACCCACCACTAAACAGTGATAGTACAGACACCCCTTTATTGCAGAGAACATAAGCATGGTTCCAACACCTATATTTTACCCTACACTGCACACAAACCATAACAATGGGCATTACCTACAGCCGAGTCCCCCAAATTCAGTCCTGGAGTGCCACCAGTCAATCAGGTCATATGCTTTTTCCCAGATAAGGACATGTCTGCATGTTGGCGGAAGGGTACAGGTGGTGGAGGGGGCAGTGGCTGCAAACCACAGCAGACAGTGGCCTAGGCCTGTGCAGGCTGGCACCGTCCACCGCAACAAACAGGCTCTGTTGGATGTACAGTCATGGATTCCCCAGGGAATGCAGCATATCTGTGGCAAAATGGTGGTGCAGTGCACACAGACAGTGTGTGCAAGAACAGAAGGTCACAGGTTCAAAGGCCAGCTGGGGCTACTGCCATTCCTGTCCACATATTTTTCCTACAACTAAACCGTGATAGTAAGGACAAATCGTTATTGCTGAGAACATACGCATGGTTAATATGCCTATATTTTACCACACCAAACACAGACACCATAAACAGGCGCATTACCTAGAGCAGAGTCTCCAAAATGCAGTCCTGGAGGGCCTCACACCATTCAGGTTCCATGCTGCCTCTTATAAAGATGCCTTTGCTGCATATCTATGCACCACCCCCATGGTATGCTTATGTAGCTCATGCATATGCATGAGGGACAGCATGAAAACCCGAACAGTGTTCGGAACACCAGGACTGGAGTTGGGAAACTCTGCCGTAAAGCAGCAGCCAACAGGGCCAGACACACCCACACACACACACACAGGCCCCATTGGCCAATGCCTCCTGGAGAGGCAGGACATTGGGCCCTGCCTTTATCTCCCAATACTAGCAGTTGCATACCTTAGCAATGCCACCCTACACCTGGGTATCTGGTACACAGCTATCATACGTTTCCTATGATAACTGGCAGATATCAATTCCTACGTTAAGCACATTTTGCTCATTGAGCTCCACCATAGCAATCATTGTGATGTCTGCGGTGTGTGCTGCAGGTCTGGTCTCTGACAGTGTTTACCACCCTGTGGAGTGACCCCCAACAGTATTGCGCACCATATCCATGCCTGTACTGTGCCCAGGACTGGTTTGGTGGGTATGGCTGCTGAACTCCTCTATAGTAGCACAATGCTGGCATAGGTGTGGGGGCGGCTGTCTGTCTATCCAGTGTGTGGTGGCTGAAAACACCTTCCACAGCCCACACTGCCAGCAATGTTGCCAGTATTGGGCTGCCAATGTGCATAATGAGGAGCAAGGTACCATGGGTATAGGCCAGACAGGGTGGCCTGGCCAGGGTGCATCTGCACAGGGCATAGGGCACTGACTGGGACATTTTAGTGCCCGGCCACCACCTACACAGACAGGGTGACCTCACTATGTCCTGCTGAGAGATCACTCTCACCCTGACTGTGCAGTGACTACAGCATGGCTAGGCACCCCCATAGTGCTATATAGTATGTCTCTCATGTGATAGATATGGGTTTTGTTTTGGGACCCAGTCACTGATATTTCTGCTTGCTGTGTATGCTGACATCCCAGTTCTGGGTGCATGCCTCTCCACTGGAAACATGCACTATGGACTAACTAGCAGACTGTTTGCAGCTGGTATGTGTCTTAATGGAGTGGCTTGCAGGGTGCAGTGGCTGATCACTTGTGATAGTGGTGGGGTGCAGCTTACCATATCTAGGCCTAATGTCTGTCTGCTATTGTGTTATGGATGTGTACAGAGCTGTATTGACTGCCCTGTGGGGTGTCTGTTCCTCAGCAGGGCTGGGGTTGATGGTCCCCTCTACTGCCACCTTTGCAGGGAGGTAGAATGTGGATCTATTGATAGGAGACCCTGTTTGCCACCCTCAGCCCTGGAGGAGGGGAGTGGTGGTACATGGGCCACCTAGGGATCCATAGGGGCTACACCTGACTGAAACAGACAGAGATATCCAAGGTGTTTGTGCAGAAACTACCTATCTCACACATTAACACTGCTTTGAACCTCCGGCATGGCCTCTTTCAGCCATGGAAGGTGTTGTGGACCTGGTGCTGGGCGCCTCATTGCACCCTCAGGGTGAGCACAGTATCCGCAAAATGTGACGGTGTGTAGCTACTCTGTGCCAGTAAAACACACGGTCAGTACCCCCTACCAGGCCGAGGTGCTGTGTGGGTGCACATGGTCACTTCCCCCTACCAGGCCGAGGTGCTGTGGGGGTGCATTGCCCATCTTGTGTTTATCTGTGGACAGCTGATTTGCATGTGCATTGCATCATGGGTATGGGTAGGCTAACCCTATCCTGGTGACCACAGCAGACTGTCTGTGTGGTGACGTGCAGGCTCTCGCCAGCCAGCCAGCCAGGGGCTTGCTAGCAGCTATGGAGCTGTAGCCCAATGGTTACTTCACTGCCTGTAAAGCCAGAGGTCATGGGTTCAAACCCACAGTGGGGTTATTTGATAGGGTTGTCCAATGCATTATCTTTTTCTAATGTACATATTTTGATGCCAGCAAAAACACCCTCAGCGTACTGTACCCATAAGGTGCCTCTGAGGGTGCTTTTTAGGGCATCCTATAGGGCACCTTATGGTTCCCGTCCATATAAGGTGTACTATACATTATCCTGTGACGCAACTTATAGGGTGCCCTATTGGGGACATTTTAGGGTGCTGTGGCGGACAGTGCAATTTATAATGTGCCCTATGGAGTGCCTTATAGGGTGCCTTATACGGCACCTTCCATTACGGCACGTGAGGGCGTGTTTGCTGGCAGCCATTAATAAAATATAACTAAAGTGCTGCAGGAAAAAATATGTACAATGCAAAGCTGATGCCACAGCCAGCCTTATGTATTAGGCACCCTGGGGAGCAAACTCATGACCCCTGTATCAGCAGTCAGTGCCTTAACCATTGTGCTCCACTGCTGCTCCTCCTTGCCTGTCAGCGCACCTCATACGGCACCCTATAAAGCGCCCTATAAGCAACATTCTAGGATGCCTTGGCTGACAGTGCACCTTAAAATGTGCCTTATAGGGTGCCTTATGTTAGCACGCTTTGAGAGTGCGTTTGCTAGTAGTGATAATTAAAATAAACATAAAATGACTCCAAAAGCAATCTTCCCCATAATACTTAATGCCTCAGCCAGCCTTGTTCATTGGGCACTGTGGGGGATTGAACCCTTGATCGCTGCACCATTGGTCAGTGTCTTACCCATTGTGCTGTGGTTCTTTTCCTGTGCTTGCACATTAGCGCGCCGCCTTATGCCGCCCAATATTAAAAAGTCTCCTAAATCAATAGCACGCTGCCTTATGCCACCCATTATTTAAATGCCTCATAAATTAACACCTCAGCCAGCTGTCTTCATTGGGCACTGTGGGGGATTAAACCCCTGATCCCTGCACCATTGGTAAGTGCCTTGTCCAGTGTGCTGTGGCTCTGCTCTTCTATGTGCACATCAGCGCGCCACTTATGCCTCCCGCGCAGCTTCCTCATGCGCTAATATGCGGGGCGCACATGGGTGCCGCGCATATGTCAATCACGGCTTTTCTTTTTCAGGACGGAACGCCCACTCCTTATATGGCATCCGCACACTACCGCGGCCCGCACATTAGCGGGGTTTTAGTAAACATACCCCTTAGTCTTCTTGCAATTATGAAATGCAGATTTCCTGCCTACCCTGGTCTTAACTTTGTTATATTCATTTCTGTAGCACTATTGAACCTGACTATGGCTCATGCTCGTTTTTTCCATCCTCCTAGCAAGTGGTGAAAGAAGCAAGCCAGCTTCCCTTCAGTCTTTCTTTCCTTTCCCTACTGATTGCAATTTTTCCCATCAAGCCCTCAGAGGAGAAGTGTGATTAGGTTTAGCTTCGATGAATAAAAAAAAAGTGAGAAGAAAACATTTTTTCCATTCAAACCTGAGCAGATGTTGAGAGGTTTGCCTGTCTATTATGTGCTAAGCCTCTCATCATGTCTAGGTTTTTGTCTCCATCTAGCAACAGCATTTACTACAGCAAAGAAGATTAGAGCTTAAGTCTCCTATTTAAAATGTTATAAAAATGCTGATAACTGGATCTAAAGTATTTTCTAAATTCATCCTGCTCACAATATTAACACTTAAAAATTATTAGCTAGAATTTCAGGTGGGGAGGGGGTGTTGAGAAACGTGAAAGGTGTAGCAACAAAAAAATGGAAAAATCTAAGTGCTTGAGGACGTGTCTAATGTCATTCAAGATACATCAGTGCTATCTGGAGATAATTGCAGTAGTGCAATAATAGATTTTTGAAATTATTGAGAGCCAGGGCAACTAAAGAGCCATCATAAAATTGCCTTCAGGAAGGGAGAGGATTTCAAAGAAATGCAGTGGAGCCAAGGAGGACAGAAATGGGAGATTCTTGGAACAAAGATCAGACGAGTCCATATAGAGTCTTACGACAAGAGGAAGATATGACTGGGATGAGAAGGGACGTCAAAGTAGAAAGCAAGAGCAGAAATAAATAAGCAAACGAGGTCCTACTTAGAGTTAACAGTAGTGGCCTCAGAAAATCTGCAGTTAGTGGTGGAGACAGTTCTTTCATGCCCAATAATTGACTGTTGGTTGAAGAACTGAGACTACTGTGCTATTACGCAAGCATAAAATCAATGCGGTATGAGCAAGGCGAAACAGAAGGGAAGTGTTAGCCTCTGAACATGATTGCTAATGAACTGATCTGATGCTCTCTGACTGACAGCAGCATGCCAGTGTGAGCTCTGCCTTAGTACTTAACTGTCCTGAAATAGCCGTTTTCTCCAGGAGCCCTGCACTGAATCCAAAGAAATAATTCTCGTCTTCGTGTACTGAACAGACTGCCTAGAGCAGACACATCTAGCAATAAGAGAAAAACATCCATTCTTAAATGGCCTAATTTTAGTTTCTACCTCCTTTTAATAGAATTTTTTTCAGGGAGAACAATTATGGAGCACATGATGGCAGGTTTTGCTCTGCTGTCTAGCATTTTTCTGTCTTCAACTTCTGGATTCTGTTCTTCGCTTTGGGCAAATGGAAAAGTGGACTACAGACTCACCACTTTGTGTATCTAGTAAGGTTTCTCTGGAATTCTAGAACTTCCCAGTATCATTTGCTGAGATTTGGGGTGCCTCGGGTCAGCTGAACCCAGCAAAGTCGGAAGCCATGTGGATTACATATAGGAGGTTCTCTCTGTGGCAGCAAGTTTTCTGAGGTTAACATTAAATTGCAGGATTCAATGTGCATCTCAGGGTGTCATATTTGATTCTCATCTCACGTTTCAAGAACATCGCTTCTTTAATTACGATATCCTTTTCTTAATCTTCAGATGATTCAATCATTATGTCCCTTTTTACAGGACAAAGATTTATTGTTACAGGTGCATTCATTACTGCTACTTATCATTTGTATAGTGCTACTAGGCATACACAGTGCTGTGTATATGCACATAAGGGATAGCCTCTGCTTCACACCACACACAGAACAAACAAGGGACTAGGGTAATTCTTGGAAGTAAAATGATTATAAAAGTGTTAAGCAGGAGAATAAGGGGGTCAGGATCCAAAAGCAGCCTTGAAGAGGCGGGGATTTTAGCCTGATTATTTCTCTGTTATATTACAGCAGTTACCTTTCTAAAGGTGTTTCAGTTTGCACTTGGCAAAGATTACAGCATATACAACATATTTATTTATTTTATTTTATTTAACAGTTCTTCTATACTGCACTCTTTATTATCAGTGCGGTTTACAATTAACAAAAATGACTCTAGGACAGTAGGGTCTGTCTTGAGATTACATATAACAGGGATAGTAACTAGGACTGGAACTGGGGAAAACTATGTACAATTTATACAGGGTTGGTATACTATTTACAATGTGGGTATTCTATTCACAATAATATACATCAAGAGGTAGAACAATAGAAAACAGTTGCTCTATGGTCAGTATTACATACTCTGTTGGTTACCTATTGTGCAGATCATGTTGAGGGGTTGGGTTAAGGGGAGGAGGGGGGAGGCATTGTTGGGTTGTGAGACGTGCATAAGGAACAGGTGATGCTTGAGGGCTTTTCTGAATTGCATGAGGTCGCTGATCGATCTGATGCTGGGTGGGAGGCTGTTCCAGCATCTGGGGGCGAAGGACGCGAATGCTTTATTCTTAGTTGATTGTGCCCATTTAGTGGATTCTCTTGGAATAATTAGAGTGTTGGCGGCTAATGATCTCCTAGGTCTATTGTTGGGGGTGTGAGTGAGAAGAGTTGAGATTGAGGAAGGAGCTATTTTAATAATGGACTTGAAGGTAATGAGGAGGGCTTTATATGAGATCCTGCAACTTATCGGGAGCCAGTGTAGGTCCCTTAGGATGGGGGTTATGTGGTCTCTCTTTGATGCTCCAGACAATACGCGGGCAGCGGCATTCATAACTAACTGTAGCGAGTTTAGTGTGTTCTTGCGGAGGCCGTGGAGTATAATATTTGCGTAGTCAAAATGGGGTGTGACTAGAGCTTGGAATATTGTACAGAGGTTATCAGGATCCAACATGGGTCTCAGGTGTCGAAGGCTATAAAGATCATTTGTTACACATATATGGGCATGGTTACCAAAACGGGCTACTGGGTAGCATGGGGTTCAGTGTGCACCAAATTTACCAAGTGCCAAGAAAGCAGTTGCACTAAAAATCCCTCCCTACTCGAGAAACGTGGGTTGGGGCAGAAACTGGGAGGTTCAGGGGCAGAGAGTGCACATCATGGCTAGTGCAGGCATCTTTGGCATGTGCTCACCAGCAATGTTGCACTTAATGCGGGTGCTACCTCAATGGTCTGCATTAAAAGCACCCATGTTGATCATGTCAAACAGAATGCATATCAGTGGCATGAAACCCATGCTAGCTACACGGAGACATGATGGGTAGGCCTCCATTTCTTAGCGCAGGTCAAGTGCCACCCCGTGCTCTTTTGCGGGGTGGAATGCGTAATAGTCACCATTGTAGCCATCACTGACTGCCTATTAAGTATTAAATTCAATTTAAGGTTTTGACCATAGTCTTTATAGTTCTTTTGACTAGTTGTCCTGTGTATCTAGCAACTATTTTAATTTCATATGTGCTATCTAGCATGTTATGATCACTGGAAGATAACTGTTCCATCTCCAGTTCAATTTAGTCTTTAGTTTTCAGCGTTCTTCCTTCTGTAACTCAGTGCCTGATATCTGTGGAACAAATATGACTTATTCTGTCTTTCATTCCAAAGTTAAAAAATGGCTGTTCTCACTGGCATTTGGCACTAAAGCTGAATGCAGTCAGTATTTCAATTAAATTTTGATTGATTTTCGTTTGTGGTATTTGGCTCTTTGTATATCATTTTTCCTTATTCCTGGCTCTTCCTGATACTGTAACTTTTACTCTTTTTGTTGTTTTGTCATATGTTTTGCTTATTGTTTTCTATTTTAAAATACGAACTGCTTTGATGGATTCTTGAAGAATATCAAAAGAATAAACACAAACATAAGGTGGGACACAAAGGACTGTAGATTTGGTAGAAGCACTGATGTGGTCTTTCTTAGAGGAGAGGATGGCTTCGGGAAGTGATACCGAGTCTCTCTGGGAAATAGAAGAGTCTATTCTCTGTCTCACTAACATTGACGTCAATCTCTTCAGTGGGGAAGAAGACAAGATGCTTGCGATAATCACTGGTTTGCTATAACTAAATTAGGGCTTGACAGATCAGATTGCATGAGACAAAGTCCAAAATATTTTCTGTCCATGATTTTTCTGTGAAATTAGAGCATGTAGAGGAGAAATATCTGCCCTGCATACAATCAATGCTGCTTTGCACAGGACAATAGAAATAGTGGAAAACACCTCTAGGAAATTAGGCTGTGGTTTATTGATTTCCCTAAATTGTCCAGTGCTCCACATTGGGTTTTATTTACAAGGTATTTAATGGAGGCTTTGATAATCCTCTAAATCGATGTACCAGGTACCTGTAACATTTAACGTAGATCGATTGTTTACCTTATCAGAATATAGAAAGACTAGGGGACATGCAATGAAGCTACAGGGTAAACTATTTAAGACTAATAAAAGAAAATATTTTTTCACTCAACGTGTAATCAAACTCTGGAATTTGTTACCAGAGGATGTAGTAAAGGCTGTTAATGTAGCTGGGTTTAAAAAAGGTTTGGACAAGTTCCTGGAGGAAAGGTCCATAAACCATTATTAAGAAGTGACCGAAGATATCAATGCTTGACCCAGTACAAGCATTGTGGAACCTGTGTCCCTTGGGGAAACTGCTAGGTACATATGACCTAGATTGGCCACTGTTGGAAACAGAATACTGGGCTTGATGGACCTTGGTCTGACCCAGTATGGCATATCTTATGTTCTTATATTCTTAAGGTCGCCCTCTGGCTAGAGGAACTGAAAGCAAGAATTCTGGCAGGGACAGCAGGGTAACAGACGGAAGGAGAATGGAGTAGGGGGTCAACAGTAGTAGTAGTAGTATTTACTGTAGCTCATACCTTTGCAGTAGTAGTTCAAGGTGAATTACAATCAGATACAGTAGGCACTTCCCTGTTCTCAGAGGGCTTACAATCTAAGTTTGTACCTCTTGTGCCAGGTCTACTCTTAGGAGGACTGGATCTAAAAGAGTTTCTCCTCTCATTTGTTCCACAACCAGCTGCTTCATGAAGCAGTCATTTATGGCATCGAGAAACTCTGTTTACCCAGTCAATATTGAGATAATTGCAATCTATCATATCCAGACTACTTGAATGTATGGTTCACCGCCACTCTTTTGACTTTCTTTCCTCTCAAGCCATACTGGATCGACTGCAATCTGGCTTTTGCCCTCTACATTCTAGAGAACCAGCCCTTGCCGAAGTCTCCAGTGACCTCTTCCTGGACAAATTCAAGGGTCTTTATTTGATTCTCATCTTTCTTGACCTATCTGCTGCTTTTGATACTGCCGATCACCAACTTACAATGTAAAATAGTAACATAGTATATCATAGCAGCTAAAGACTATCATGGTCCATCTAGTCTGCCCAGCAAGGAGGCAAAGTAGGTGCACCAGCTGCTCCGTGCAGGTCACCTCTCCCCATGCCTTTGTTTAGGGGGGTACCGACAGCTCTGGCAGGTCATCTCTACTTGTTGAAATATCAGAGACAGTTAAGCTTATTTTGATTTTATCCTGTTTCTATAAAGGGATCCACTGTGTCTGTCCTATGCCATTTTGAATTCTGTCACTATATTTGCCCCAGCACTTCCATCGGGAGGGCATTCCAAGCAGCCACCACCCTTTCAGTGAAAACATATTTCCTTACATTGCCTCTCAGCTTACTCCCTTGCAGCTTCATGTTATGCCCTCTAGTTTTACAGTTTCCCCATCTTTGGAAGAGGTTTATTTGTTCATTAAAAGTATTTAAAGGTCTGAATCATATTTCCCCTATCCCTCCTCTCCTCCAGAGTGTACATATTTAGGTCTTCAAGTCTCTTCTCATAAGTCTTCTGACACAGGCTCCAAATCATTCTTCTCAATACTCTGCTTTCATTTGAATTTCAGGGCTCTGTTCTGTCTTGATGTTCTTATCTCTTGCATGGCACGGTCCTCCATGTTATCTTCCTTTCAGTTAGTATACTCAGGGCTCTGTCTTGAGACCTCTTCTCTCTCTACACTCATTCCTGTGGTGCTCAGATCTCCTCCCATGATTTTCAGTAACATCTTTATGTTGATGACTCTCAGATTTACCTCTCTGCCCTTAAAATCTCTCCAGGAATCCACGCCTAAATTTCAGCCAGCTTGTTTGATGTCGCTGCCTGGATATCTCTCGCCTCTCCCCTTCTTCCCTTCTCTGTTTCTGTGTTTAACACTGTCATCCTCCCTATTTCTTGGCTCACAACTTTGAGGTCATCTGACTCTTCTCTCTCTTTCTCTGCACACATCCAATTGATAGCTAAAACACGTTTCTATAATATCAGCAAAATTCAGAATGCACTATCAGACTCTTATCCACTTTCTCATCACCTTCCAGCGGGGGCTATAGAGAGGAAGAAGATTTGATATAGGCCATGAGTGCCGGAAGAGGAGAACATGGGTTGTGAAGGGATGAGCAGAGCTGAGAGAAGAAGGAACTTGTGGAAGAGGGACCGAAAGGGAGATAAGCCAAGAAAATAGTTCTGAGAGTGGAAAGGATCATGACAGAGGAAAGAAGCATGAAGGGGTGAGGCGAAGGATGGGCTGAGATGAGGAGAAGGTGAGAGAAGATAGCAAGTGGTGAAGAGATGGCCTGCACACAGAGGGATACACACCTGGAAGAAAAATAACAGCAAGCTAAAGACATGAAAGGAAGTTCTAAATGAGGACCCAGAGAGAGGAAACTATGAAAAACCCAAGACCAAGCAGAGAAAGAGGATAAATTCAAACTATAGTCACCAAGATTTGAAAATTCTTTACTTTTAGTTTGGTATTTTATTGGAAAAGGGGGCGGGGGGTGGCATGAGATGCCATGAGCTGAAAATCTCCCTTTTAAGACTGCTTTCTCTTGGCAGCACAGACATTGAGAGGGGCTGCAGTCAGGGCTTAAACTAAAAGGGAATAGAAGGGAACATGTGGACATGTCTCTAGCAAGACCTCATTTGGAGTATTGTGTGCAATTCTGGAGACCAGACTCAAAAGGATATACACAGGATGCAGTCAGTCCAGTGGGTAGTCTCTATAATAAGTATATGGGGGCAGACTTAACGATCTCAATATGTATACTTTGGAGGAAAGGCAGGAGAGGGGACATTTAAATACCTCCCTGGAATAAATGCACAGGAGACAGGCCTCTTTCAACTGAAAGGAAGTTCTGGAACAAGAGGGTCTAAGATGAAGGTGAAAGAGGATAGACTTGGGAGTACTCTATGGAAATATTTCTTTATAGAAATGGTGGTGGATGCGTGGGACTGTCTCTTTATCTTTGTTGAACATTTGATATACTGCTCAAGCAACTGTGGCATCAGAGCGGTTTAGAAAAACAAAGCCAAGGGCTGTTAGAAAAAGGAAGGAGGAGGAATGCCAAATTTACACAGGACAGCAGAGAGGAAAATCAGAGATGACAGAGGCAATGACTGTATCTTGATTCGAAAAAGCATGGGACAAGCACAAAGGGAGAGGAGGGGATTGTAAAGGTTAGTCAATGGGCAGACTGGATAGGCTACATGGTATTTACAGTATATGCAATCAATTTCTCTGTTTCTGTGTGGACAACTGCAGGGGATAATGGGGAAGGGAGAAGCTTGAGGGTGTAAAATGGGGTTGGAGAAAATAATGAATGGTGGAACTTTTAGTACTTCTCTAGCTTTTTATTTAGCCACATAAGTCTTCCCCATGTTCACATTTCTCACTACACCTTTGCCATTTTAATATGGTCTGGTTGGTCACACTCACAGCCTGCCATGCCTTATTTTATTTTTCATATTTGCTAGCCTAGGGATGAATTTGTGTTGAGTTCAGCACTCCTAATCATTTTCAGAAATTGGCACCTATGCTTGCTTGCTGCCATTGCTGCTAGGCCCCCTTGCGGTTTGCACTGTGTGGCTCTCGGTGTACAGTATTTGAGCTGTGCAGTCTATGAACTTGTGCATAAATCGATCTGAACAGCTTGACCCAGTTGTTGGCCTGCTGAATATCAACAATTCATATCTTCTGACTGTCAACCTTTAGTAGCTTGGAGAATGTCATTTTTCAATGCAAGCATGCAGCATGCTGAAGGGCGTACTTACGTAGTCTGTATTTTAACAGAGCTCATATATGTGCCTATATGGCCACAAATTTGCAGGAATGATTTTATAAAATTACCTCCAAAATGTTTTATGTTAATTGAAGCTGCTATATTTTTATGCTATATTGTATGTCTAAAATTATTGTGTATGTTTTATGAATGTCAGTGACTAGATGGATTATCAATGCTATAAATAAATAAATACATTTCTCATAGGAGTATTAACTTTTATACAGTCAGGACATACTACTGCACTTATAGATCACTTCTCCTGCTGACCTATAGGTGCATTCATTCTGCTGCTCCTCACTATCTTTCCTCTCTTACCTCTCCCTACACCCCTCCTTGGGGCCTCCGTTCTTCTGGCAAGTCACTTCTATCTGTGCCTTTCTCTCTTTTCTTCTACTGCCAACTCCAGACTTTGATCTTTCCACCTTGCTGCTCCTTATGCCTGGAACAAACTATCTGACTTGGTACATCAGGCTTCATCTGTGCCCCTTTTCAAATCCAGGCTAAAAACTCACCACTTCGAGGCAGCTTTTGGATCCTGATCCACCTAGTCTCCTGCTCCCCGACTATGCGTTTCCTTACCATTCCCCTAGACATACCCTAGTCTCCAGCAGTTGTGCTGTCTGTCTTGACTAGATTGTAAGATCTGAGCAGGGACCGTCTCTTACATGTCTCTGTACAGCGCTGTGTACGCCTTGTAACGCTATACCATGATCAGTAGTAGTGTTGGCAAATCTTCAACTGTACATGTGCTTCTATTTCCTTCTCTGGACTTCAGTTTGTTGCATTTTTAATAACTCATATTTTCTCAAGCTCCTCCTATTTCAGGATGCTTTCCTCAATGCTGTTTAGTTCCTTTAGAGACTTCTTTAATTTTGCTAATCCCTAGCAATGTGAATCCATTTAAAAACAAAATCCTTTCCATTTTGGCTAAGCTAATTGCTAATCTGTAAGTGTTTTCTGAAGGCAATATCTGCAGAGATTTACAAAATCCATCTCTTTTCTTTTTTTGGGGGTGGCGGGGGTTGCAGACCCGATTTATTTAACACCTAGTCAACTCACAGCTGGACAAAATGGCTAAAAATGGGTACTGAGCTTTGGGCATATTTTTGGCTGGGGAACTTGTCGGAAGTCATGATGGCACTGGTCATTTGATCAATACAAGAGCTTCAACCTTTGGAAACACTGCTGGTCTGTTTCACAATAGAGGCCTATTTGAATTGACTCCAGCTGCCAAGGATGTTTATATTAATGTTCACTGATTTGAAGAGATCAGCCTTTGAATTTTTTGTAACATCCAACCTTGTATTTTGTTGCACAGTCATAAGCTATCTCCTAGCCTTTCCAGATTAATTCTTGTATAAAAGAATAACTCTGCCAGATGAAATGTTTATGGGTTCTCAATTCTTAACTTTCCCTTTGTAGCTAAAGTCAGCCCGGCTCTTTTTCAGTACTCAGTGGGATTGAGTAAGGCATCTTTTTCATTGCCAGCTAAAACTGACCCAGGTATTTATGAAAAATCCCAGGTCTGGCATATCCCAAATGCATGCACACAAGAACATGTTTACTTAACCGCAGTAGTCTATTGCAAGTACAGTAGGTATTTCCCGGTCCCTGGATAGCTTACAATTAACTTGATTAGATTGTAAGCTCTGATGAGCAGGGATTGTCTCTTACATGTCTGTGCAGCGCTGCGTATGACTGGTAGCACTAGACAAATGCTCAATAGTAGTAGTAGCAGTAACTTTGTACCTGGGTCTCTTGTGAAATACAGTGGGAACTTTCCATGTCCCGATCTCGACATCTTAATTCCCCTCTCCCTATTCTATCTAAACTTTGCCTTACTATTACTATCTTGGTCCCATTACATAAATAACATGCGTTAGCAGCACTATTGTGCGTCACTGTGGTAGTACACATTACTAAGTAGCTGTAAGTCATTTGATTGAATGAATGCCTTCTGGTGCTTTATAATCTATTTTAATGATGACTATGGGGGTAAATTTATAACTGAGCACACAAGTGTATAGTACATAAAGCTCACATAAGTAATATAACAAAACAAATATACTTCAAAGTCAGAACCCTCTGCGTCTCCGCCTCCTGTGGACCCATCCAACGTCCGCACAGCTTTCCAGGCTATCATAACTCCACACTTCGACTACTGAAATTCAATTTACTATGGACTACCAAAATCCACTCTGCTCCCCCTCATCACTGCACGCACAATTCAAGGTGCATCAAAGTATGGGCACATAACTCCCATCCTTAAACAACTCCATTGGTTGCCACTACAAAGCCACATACTCTACAAAGTCCTGCTCCTAACATTTAAGATCATCAATAACCAATCATCCCACAGCTACAATCCCCCTGAAGACCGCCAGCTCGTCCAGATCAAAGAGGCAAAACAACACAAACATGCTACAGATACCACAAGAAAAAAACAAAAGCACCCAGTACGCCTGCAACAGAACATATGGACTGTATGCGTTATCTCTCTGGACTCCCTCCCTGGAATCCTCTACTCAACAAATGACCTATCCACATTCAGAAAATTACTCAAAACGCACCTATTTAATGAACATTTTGATCACATCACATAAACCCCCCCTCACAGTACCCACCCATAATAAACAGTTGACCCGTTTGCAACGCATTTACCACTTCTGCAAGAACATCAATTTATAAAAGTTATACCGCTAAGGTAGTATAATATATATAAGTTTCACTGTTCTACATAATATCGATAGCATATGTTAACTACTCTGTAAAGTTCCATAGCTCTATGTATAACAACTTGTTGTACTGCACACCGCTTTGCCCTGGTGAAAAGCAGTATTAAAAAAACCCCCAGTCAAATAATAAATAAATACATACATACATACATACATGCAGAGCTTTCTCTGCCTGTGCACTAGTGAACTTTAAAAATGAAAGTATGCAAGTACGTCACCTTTGAAAGTTACCCAAGGTAATTTCTGCACTTACTTTTACTACTTGCATTGAGGAACCTGTATCTTTTGGGGAAACTGCTAGGTACTTATGGCCTAGATTGGCCACTGTTGGAAACAGGATACTGGGCTTGATGGACCTTGGTCTGACCCAGTATGGCATATCTTATGTTATGACATGCACACATTTTTTGCTTTATTTTACATGCATGCACACACATTTAAACAGCCTATTTTCCAGGTAAGGGCAAGACTCAGCAAGTCAATATTCAAAAGCACCTAAGTAGTCAGCACCAAAATCTATTCACTTAGATTTAGAAGGGGCCAGGAGTCAATATTCATGTGGAGGCATCAACATTCAGCTGCTACCTAGATCGATTTATCCATTTAGAGGACCGTACAAATAGAAGTCCTCACTTTAAATAGGTACACTATTTATTTAAGTTTAGGACTGCATTCTCAGTGGTCCTACCTCAAGGTACAGGATCACTGAACATCAGGTACAAAGAAGTGGATACATCATCTGCGTATCTTTATGCAGCAGCTGCAGCTTTGAATACTGAGCCCTGTATTTCTGAAACTTGGAACGTCATCCATATTTTCAGCTGTACATCAGAGGTGTTCCCAGGTGGGATTGGAAAGAACATACACAGATTATATTTTAAGTCTATGGTTGTCATTTTCCATAAAAAGTCCACCAGCATCAAAGGAGGTACATAAGGCAGTGGGTGAGCTGTGCCTACAGCAAGCTTCAAAAGGAAAGTAGGCATAGACTTTCTCTTGGAAACCTGGTGAAAGGGACCTTGCGTTCTAAGTCTGAAAACTGACCTCACTTATGTATTATATGAAATACATGGCGTGATGTCATCATCGTTCTCTGAGTCATACTGTTGGTGAGTTGGCACACATGGGGGTTTCTATGTACACTAAGTATTTTGATATATATCGACACCCTCATAAATGAATGAATGAATAAAAATGAAACATTGGTGGTATTCAATAAGTTCTATTTGGTGTGGCCAGTTGTTTTTTGTTGGTCTGCAACTGACTTAGTTTAAACATTCGGCAATAATCAACTTTGCATAACCAGCCTAATCAATTTAGACAATCAGTACTCAAGGGTGAAACTAATGTGTGTTAATTAAAATGCCTTTGACTACGTAATAAGTAGACAAATGACTGCAATAGAAAGCATGCCTGGAATCTCCTTACAATATAATAAAGTGATAATAATTATATAAAATGACAGGAAACAGTTTTCTCCAAAATAATTAGGTACATTCTGCTAGACAGAACGATAATCCTATTCATGAATAACAAAATGTACGAAGATTGACCTCCAATTTATTTTATGGTAATTTCACTGAGCATTGCTTGAGCAAAAGGTCATTAATTTTTGATGTTTATTAAAATTTTACCCCTGAAGACCAACAAATTATAATTCTGCTGAATCAATTTATTTCTTGGGCTTACTAATTGAAAGCCCATTTTTATCACATTTCGGTGGATTCTCTCCCTGTTACACGAGTTAACAGATACATAGAAACAGAAAATGATTGTAGATAAAGACCATACGGCCTATCCAATCTGTCCATCCATAAGAACTATAAAGTGCTACAATCCCTTCCTCTCCTTCAGATCCTCTGTACTTGTCCCATGCTTTTCAGATTTAGATAGAGTTCTTGTCTCCACCACCTCCAATGGGAGGCTTTTCTACGCATCCACCATCCTTTCCATAAAGAAACATTTCCTAAGACTACTACTCAGTTCATTCCCTTTCATCTTCATCTTATGATCCCTCATTCTAGAGCTTCCTTTCAACTGGAAAAGGGCCACCTCTTGTGCAATTATTCCACTGAGGTATTTAAATGTCTGACATATCACCCCCTCTTCCATCTTTCCTCCAAAGGATTGTGGCAGGGTTAGTCTGCTCTAGTATCCAGGGAAGTGGAAAACCCTGCAACCCCCCCAACCCCAGCACTATCGAGTCAGGGACATTTGTGCAGGGAGGAGGAGGAGCCCAGGGTAAGCCAAGGGAAGAGGAGCTGAGCTGGACCCAACCTGGGTTTTAGAGATTCCCTTGCACTAAGGAAAGGAGATCTGGGTCAAAGGGGTGGAGCTGGGGAATGGGTGGTTTCAGGGATGGCCTGAGGGGGTTGCAGGGGAAAGCATGGCCATGAGCAGAGACCGACTGCAGGGCTTCATAAGTCAATAGGGGTTGAATAATGGGGCCATGTGCAAAGAACACAGTCGCTCAATGGTACGGCTAGCCCTGGGTGGTTTCCTGGGAACCTGGGAAAGAGGGTGGGACTGATATACCTCCCCTGGCAGGATGAAGTATATGTACAGTAAGGCTGCTTCCAAGGCTCAAGGGGACTCCTCCTGCCTGGAGTCAGCCCCATGTGAGCTTCCATGGTTCCTGAAGCATCTGAATCCATGGAGCTGGGAGAAACATTTGGGTCAGACATTTTACCGTTTGCTTACAAATTCTGAGCCTGTTTGTCTATCTATCTAGCTCTCTCTATACATATTTATCATTGTTAGTGTGTTTTTATCTTATCTGTATTTTTTTTTGTAACACTGTTCAGCTCCCTGCTATCTTCTGCTGGCTGTTTCTAGCTCCTCCTTTTCCTTCTTTATTATCCTTCCCTCCCATCCCATAGCCCACCTGATATAGCCGTCCTGTGCTCATTACCACTATTACTCACAGGTTCACCCTACTCCCCACAGATCTCTCTCCTGCCTATCCTTCATATATTTCCTCTGACATCTACACCTCTCTCCATCTCTTTCCTATGGCTCCACATCACTTTCTGTTCTTATTGTTGACACTTCCTACTCTTCTCTGCTCATGCCAATGACTTTAAGACCCTCCACCTTATCATCCCCTCTTTACCATCCTCACCTCTCCTGCCATCTACCCTATCTTCTGCTCTTCAGATTCACCATTTTCTTCCCCTCATTCAGCCATCTCCTCTCTCTCTCTGAAAGAACCTCACCCTTGTTACCACCATGCTGCCTCCTTTCTGCCCGCACTCTCCTGCTCCTTCTCCTCTCATCTGGGGATATCAATCCCAACCCTGGCCCCCCTAGCCTTTTTTCACTCTCCCAAGGCAGATCCACATGCAACTCCTCAAAGATTTTTCATATCCTTTTCCTTTTCTCCTCCTCTCTCCCTTTCTCATGAGTCTTGTGGAATGCACCATCCATCTCAAATAAGCTTGCTTTTATTCATGATCTCTTTATCTCTAATACTCTCCATCTTTTTGCTCTAACTGAGACCTGGCTTCATCTTGAATACTCAGCTTTAGCTGCTGCCCTCTGTCATGGCAGCTACTAGTTCTCCCATATGCCTTGTCCAATTGGCCATGATGGTGGTGTCGGGTTTCTACTCTCTTCCTGCCAGTTTCAACACCGCACTCTGTCATGGTCTCACTCCTTTCCCTCCTTTGAAGTCCACGCTATCTGTCTTTTTACTCCAATACCTTCAGACAGCTGTCATTTATCAACCCCCCTGACAAGTCCACTTCTACCTTTCTCACTGACTTTGACTCATGGCTTTCCTTCTTTATGGATTCAGCTTCCCTCCCCCCTCGTATTCTCAGGGATTTTAACATTCATGTTGATAACCCCTCTGACTCTTATGTTTTAAAGCTCCTTTCCCTTACCCAGGGGCGGCTCAAGGCAATCTGCTGTCTGAGGCAAAGGATGAGATGGTTCCCCCCTCCCATAGGGGGGGGGGGCTTTCTCAAAACTTCAGTCAGGGACTGAACCAAACCAAAAAGTCAATTAGATTATATGGAGGAAAATGCAAGATGTTTGCACACCAAGAAACGAAAAGAGAGTGAGAACCACAGCACAGTTTACAAAACTAAATTATAACTCATTTTTATTTTGTTGTTATAAACTGCGTTATGGTTCTTGCTTTTTCTTTTTTGAAAATATAATTTGCATCCACAGAATCCCCTTCAAGAGTGGGTGCAAAGCAGAACCAGGACATTCACCCACAGAACTCAATATCTTAAAAAAAAATCTGATTCTGATCATCTCACTAACAATAACAACAGCAAACATTCTCCAGTACCAAGCATATTGTGAACTAAAACAACACCCTACAACAAAGTCACTGAGTATCTATAGAGTAAATCTACCATACCATGCCATACCATATCAGCACCAACTTTCAAAACTCATATAAGGAGCCCATCCAAAAAGCACAGTTACTTACCTGTAACAGGTGATCTCTGGGAACAGCAGGAATAAGTCTTCACATATGGGTACGTCGGTACCGACGGAGCCTGCGCGGGAACGCTCCCCAGCTTCCCAAAAAGGAAAGCTTTTGGGAGCATCCCACAGCGCCTGCGCGCTGCCTTCCCGCCTTTCCTAACCAACTCTCCTCAGTTCGAGTTTAAAGCTGAGACAATAGAGAGAGAGAGGAAAGGAAAGATAGAAAAGAGATACAACTCCTAGGGGAGGTGGGTGGGTTGTGAAGACTTATTCCTGCTGTTCCCAGAGATCACCTGTTACAGGTAAGTAACTGTGCTATCTCCAGGAACAAGCAGGAATGAGTCTTCACATATGGGGACTCCCTAGCTGAGATGCCTGGGAGATCCCCAAGGATATGAGACCCTGAAAGGGGTCTGCGTCCTCCTATGGATCTCAGGCATCCATCCAGGGAAGGAGGGCAGGAGTTGTTTAAGAATGGAACAGGTGTCTGAGGACAGCCTGACAAAACAAGGCATCCCGGCGGGAATCCTTGTCCAAGCAGTAATGGGCTGTGAAGGTATGAACAGAGGCCCAGGTGGCTGCTCAACAGATCTGGTCAATGGACACAGAATTTAGATGAGCCATAGAGGTGGCCATGGCCCTCACATTATGAGCTGTGACATGGCTCTCCAGAGAAAGGTTCTTACTCTGGTAGGCAAAAGAAATACACTGAGCAATCCAATTGGACAGTGTTCTCTTAGAGACTGGAAGTCCCAAATGAGAAGGATCAAAAGCAACAAAAAGCTGGGAAGACTTTCTATGTTGCTGTGTCCTATGTAAGTAAAAAGCAAGAGCTCTTTTACAATCCAGAGTATGAAGATTCCTCTCTGCACTGGATGCATGAGGAGCTGGAAAAAAGACAGGTAGATATACCTCCTGATTAAGATGAAAAGGTGAGACCACTTTAGGCATAAAGTGTGGATTTGTCCTAAGGACTACCTTGTCATGATGGAACCTTGTATAAGGTGGATTAGCCACTAAGGCCTGCAGTTCACTGATGCGGCGAGCAGAAGTGACTGCAATGAGGAAAATAACCTTCCAGGAAAGAAATTTCAAGGAGGTAGTGGCTAAGGGTTCAAAAGGTGGCTGCATAAGCTGACCAAGAACCAAATTTAAGTCCCATGCCACCGGAGGAGGCCTAATGGGAGGTTTAGTTAAAGTTAGGCCTCTCATGAATCTTGAAATAAGAGGATGAGAGGAGATAGGTTGTCCATTGATGGGCTTAAGGGATGCTGCAATAGCACTCAAATGGACTCTTACTTAATTTGTTTTAAGTCCTGCATTGGAGAGATGCAGGAGATAGTCTAACAAAGAAGTTAAAGGTAGTGCTAGAGGGTCAAGACCCTTTTCAGCACACCAAATGGAAAATCTTTTCCACTTAAAAGAATAGGAACGCCTGGTGGAAGGTTTCCTGGAAGCATGGAGGATATCCTTCACCTGCTGAGAAAGATTCAAGTCTTGAAGGTCTAGGCCTTCAGTAACCAAGCTCTGAGGTGAAGGGACTTGGGGTTTTGGTGCCACAAAGTCCCTTCCTCTTGAGACAGAAAGTCTGGAGCAGCTCCCAAGTCCAGGGAGGGGGCTTGGGAGAGATGCAGAAGTAGAGGGTACCACATTTGGCGTGGCCAGCGTGGAGCTATGAGGATCATAGATCCTTGATTCCTGTGGAGTTTGAAGAGAGTCTTGGGAATCAAGGGAATGGATGGAAAGGCATACAGGAAGCCCCGACCCCAATGAAGGAGGAAGGTATCCTTGGCCTGAACCCCCTGACACGGAATTCTGGAACAGAACCGGGGAAGTTTGGCATTCCACGGACTTGCAAAGAGGTCTATGTCCGGGGTTCCCCATTCTTGAAAGATTCTGAGTACCTGATCCATGTGCAGGGACCATTCGTGTGGAAGCAGAACTCGACTGAGTCTGTCTGCCCAAGAGTTTTGGATTCCTGGGAGATATACTGCCAGGAGATGGATTTGATGCTCTCTGGCGAAGGTCCATAATCTTAGAGCTTCATTGCAAAGTGACAGAGAGCCAGTTCCTCCTTGCTTGTTTATGTAAAACATAGCTACCTGATTGTCCGTATGAATAAGGACTGTCTTGTAGCTGAGGAGGGTATGAAAAACCTTGAGAGCTAGAAACACTGCTCGAAGCTCCAAGTGGTTGATATGAAGAGAGGTCTCCTGTGGGGACCAAGTGCCTTGGGTGGAGAGGTCTTGTAGATGAGCTCCCCAACCTGTTTGAGAGGCATCTGTTGTGAGGGTTGCTTGGGGCAACAACTGTTGGAAGGGGGACCCCAGCAACAGATTTTGAGTGGACATCCACCATTGGAGAGACCAAAAGAGACGTTTGGAGGTTGCTATTTGGTCTGAGAGAGCTCCTGAAGCTTGAGTCCACTGGGTGGACAAAGTCCATTGAGCTGCTCTCATGTGTAGGCGAGCATAGGGTACCAGATGTACTGTAGAAGCCCTGTGGCCTAGCAGTTGTAGCATCTCCCTGGCAGTTAAGTGGCTCTTTGACTGAATCTGGGAGGCTAGCTGCACTAGACGTTGGCAACGGGCCTGAGGAAGGTAGGCCCTTGCAGTGGTGGTATCCATCCAGGCCCCTATGAATTCCAGGGACTGAGTAGGGATGAGCTGGGACTTTGGGAGGTTTACTACCAGTCCCAGATACTGCAGAATGCGCCTTGTGCGGTCCAGGGAAATCTGGGCCTCTGATTGAGATGGAGCTCGGATGAGCCAGTCATCCAGATATGGGAAGACAAATATTCCCAGAGTGCGTAGAAATGCAGCAACTATTGCCATGCATTTGGTGAACACTCTCGGAGCAGAGGCCAGACCAAAAGGAAGGACTCTGTATTGGTAATGTTTTCCCTGGAAAAGAAAACGTAGGAATTTTCTGTGAGTTGGATGGATGAGTACATGTGTGTACGCATCCTTGAGATCTAGAGAACAAAGCCAATCCTGACTTTGAAGGT
This sequence comes from Ichthyophis bannanicus, assembly GCA_033557465.1. Taxonomy (NCBI): domain Eukaryota; kingdom Metazoa; phylum Chordata; class Amphibia; order Gymnophiona; family Ichthyophiidae; genus Ichthyophis; species Ichthyophis bannanicus. The sequence continues at coordinate 617,261,520 of CM066031.1, read as the reverse complement.
ATGGAAGGAGAGTGCCCAGAGAAAGCATCTTGAACTTCTCCTTGCATAGAAATTTGTTCAATTCTCTGAGATCTAGAATGGGTCTGTATCCCCCTATCTTCTTTGGAATGAGAAAATAGGGGGAGTGGAACCCTGACCCTTGTTGAAGAAGAGGAACTTCTTCTATTGCCCTTTGGGCAAGAAGGGTAGTTATCTCCTGACCTAAAAGGTCGAGAAGAGATGTGGGAGAATTGAAGTGTCTCACCATGGTGTGGGGAGGAAGGTCTGAGAAATGAAGTTTGTAGCCCTCTCTTATGATGGAGAGGGTCCACTGCTCTGATGTGATTTGCTCCCATCTGGGAGCAAAATGAGCTAACCTTCCTGGAATGGTGAGAGGTTCTGGCTGTGTTAAAGCCAGAAAGGCTAAGTTCTCTAGCATCAAGTCAAAAACCCTGAGGGGGTTGGGACTGCTGGGTTACAGCAGCCCCTGTAGACTTAGGCCTGGCCTGCTTAGGTTGCTGACGCTTAGCGGTAAAGTGACCTGTAGAAGATTGTTGGCCAGAAGTGGAAGGAAACCTGCCCTTTTTGAAAAAATACTTTTTAAAAGTCTTTTTCTTGGCAGGAATGGAGGTAGACCTTGAAAGTCTATCCAGAGCAGAATTCTCTGCATCCATTTGAGTGGCTTTAATTTGCCACTCTTTGCCAAACAGATTTTCACCTGTACAGGGCAGATTTCCTAAGCCATCTTGAACCCAGGGTTCTAAATCAGAAGCCTGGAGCCAAGCAATTCTGTGAGCAGCTATGGCAATGCCTGAGGCTCTACTGGCACCTTCAAAGGAGTCAAAGGCTGCCCTGTTTGAAAACTTGGAGATGTCCTGAGTATGCTTAAGCCACATGCGGAATTCTTCCCTTTTATCTTCTGGAATAAAAGGGAGGTAAGTGTGCAGCTTTTCTGCCACTTCTTTCAGAAACATACCCATATGAAGGCTATATGAGTTGATTCTGGCAATAAGCATACTGGCCTGGAAGATTTTCCTACCAAAAGCATCCAAGGTCCTGCATTCTCTTCCTGGAGGAGCAGAAGAGTGTCTCTTTGTACTCTTTATCCTCTTCATAGCTGACTGCACCACAATGGAATGGTAGAGGAAGCTGAGTTTTCTGGAACCCAGGACAAGGAGGGACACGATACATAATGTCCAACCTGCGAGAATGAGGAGAGAGAGTGAGAGGAGTCTCCCATAAATCAATCATGTGTTCATGAAGAATCTCATGAATTGGTAAGGTGACTGCCTCTTTAGGAGCCTTAGAGTATCCTAAAATATCTAATTTTTTTGCTCTAGGCTCTGATTCAGAGGTTACTGAAATAGAGAGTCCTTTAGCTACTTCTCTTATGAAGTCTTGAAAGGACAAGTCCTCTGGAGGAGACATTCTTCTTTTTGGAGAAGAAGTCTCCTCAGGAAGGGCTATGGATACTTCAGGAGACTCATCTGATGTATCAGAATCATCAGAGGAATCGAAGTATTGCCTGTCAGGGTGCTCTTCTAACGCTCGATACGCGTATCGAGCGGTATCGACATCGGGCGTCCCCGGTACCGGATCGGTACCGAGAAGTAGCCCTGGACAAGGAACCGCAGCAGTCGGTATCCTGGTGGATGTCGATGCCGTCGGTACCGGCATCGGCGGTGGTGCCGGTACCGGAGCTGATACCGATAACGGAGCTCGTTGCGGTACCTCCGGCGTCGCAGCTTGAATGAAGGCTGAAATAGCCTGCTGCATGGACAGAACATTCTGATCCATCGACGCCATGAATGCCTGGAGGTCAGTACCGGTAGATTGTGCCGGTACCCCAGAGCATTCTAACAGGTGATCGGTCGAGGCCGTGCCATCGATGTCAACCTGTAAGGAGCTTTGGAAGCCGGAGCTTCCCGCCGGGGTTGTTTGGCTGGTGCAGGATCCTCGAGGGCAAGCCCGGAGGCATCTCGATGCTTAGAGGGAGATCTACCCTTCGAGGACCTGCTAGGTTTATGTTGGTTATCTGAGATCCTTCAGGAGAAGAAGACCTGGAAGATGTCGATGCTACTGCCGGTGCCTCAGCGGGAAACAGGACATGAAGCTTAGCTGCTCGGTTCTGTAACCCCCATTTAGACATAAGGGAGCAGGACGGACAATCCGGAATGGAGTGTTCAGGACCCAAACATTTAAGACACCATTCATGGGTATCTGTAACAGAAATAGTACCGCTACACTTAGTGCATTTTTTTAACCCGGAGGTTGGTTTTTCCATGAGGGAAATTTTCTTGTGGGCCCTGAGGCCTTAAGAAGAAAAATACACCAAGTGAGGAAAAAAATATCGATATTTTTTTTTTTTTTTTTTAAAGAAAGAAAGAAAGAAAAGACCGGCGGTACCGGTCCGGAGTCGGGGAAGGCAGACACGCGACCAAAGAAATAAAATAAAATAAAGAACTTCTTCAGCGGTGACAGGGCTCGACCTGCTGGCTCCGCGGCAAAGAAGAACTGAGGAGAGTTGGTTAGGAAAGGCGGGAAGGCAGCGCGCAGGCGCTGTGGGATGCTCCCAAATGCTTTCCTTTTTGGGAAGCTGGAGAGCGTTCCCGCGCAGGCTCCGTCGGTACCGACATACCCATATGTGAAGACTCATTCCTGCTTGTTCCTGGAGATAAAGCATCACTGTAAATATTATAGTAGGCCCTGGAACATCCAAACACCTATTTGAAAAGCTGAACAATTCAGATTACTACAGTACAGATTCTTACGTACAAACTCCATGTTAACAGAATACCTGGTCTTGGTCACACACTCATAACACAGACCCTCACCAAGTACAGAATAAGTGACCATAACCTAAAAATAAACACATGTAGATAAAAATTAGACTGCAATCCCAAGAAGCAAGATTCTGCTTACAATGCAATACCAGAGAAATAGAAAGAGATGCATTTCCATGTACTGTATAAAATATAAAGATAGCACCAAGACAGATAATTACATTGAAAATAAAATTCTCTTTGAATTTTGTCGTCTGACCATTTTATTCCCTGATCATGTAGGTCCCAATCTAGGGTTTCTGCTTTCCTCTATCTCCCAGTGATGCAGGGCCATTTGCGGAGACTCACTGCAGCATCCCGTGCATAAATTTAGTATACTTTATTTTTAAATGTATATGCCACCCATCTAAAATCCTAGAGGGTTTCTAAATATACACATGCAATTTAGTATAACAGATGTTACAATAAAACAAACATAATAATAAAACATTAAATATGATTAATGAAAAGCCACTTACATAGCCCCTCCCCATCAAACCATTATAAGTATCTGCACATCAGATTTATTTTGCTATGACCAGATTATTGATGAGGAGGGAAGATATAAAACGAGAAACTAATCCTGGGAGCCATGAATTCAAACGATGGATTGGATTGTGCTAGAGCTGGAAAAGTCTGGAATTCAGTAGTGGTGAAGCTATCAGGCTACTAAACAAAATTAAACTGAGATGTTCCGTTAAAATTTGAAATTTCCTTTAATCTGATCTAACAATATAAAGAACACAAAATTGCAAATCTCAAAAACAGTACATATTCCGGTACCCCCTCCCCCAAACCAACACCCTACAGTTGACCTCACCAAGAACCCAGAGTACAGGACCCATAGAGCAAATCTACTATTCCATAACAGCACTAATTTCCAAAACTCACACAACAAGGAGCGTACCCAGAAAAGGGCAGCACCATAAATATTGCAGTGGGCCCTAGAACATCCATATTCCTATTCAGAAAACTGAACAAGCTAGATTACTACAGCTCCCTACATAGAAACTCCATGCTAACAGAACATGTAGCCTCTGGCACACATATGCAGAACAGAGACAGATCTTCACCAAGTAGGGAATATATTAGTACAAACTAAAAACAGACATATGTAGTCAAAAAAAATGTAGTCAGCTCACCCCCGAGCAGATGTCACAAGAGTACACAAATCCCCTAACACAAGTTTACCCTACCTAACTCATGTCCCACTCTCCCTTGCACTTTCCCACTGATAACCCTGCTATACTCCTTCCACCGAACTATAGTCAGTCCTGTTCTGGCTGTTCTAAATAGTTAATATGTTTATTATCGATGTGCATATTTGTCCTACTCTCTGTAAATAATGAATATGTGCTCAATCTATGTAAAATAGTTAATATTTTCTCTTTAAAATAGTTATTATGTGCTCAAAAATGTTCTATGTAATTGATGTTTACCATGTTCTCTGTAAACCGCCCCTGATCTCTGGAAGGGGCAGTATAGAAAAGAGCACAAATAAATAAATAAATAAAATGCTTCTACCCATTACTGTTAGGTTTACAGGATTTCTTTCCCAAAATTATACTTTACTGCAGAGTGAGGTGAGAGAAAGAACTCTCACACACAGGCATCTGCATTGTCAGCAGAAACTAACATAATGGCTCAGTGCAAGTAGTGTGAGTGCAACTAATGCCACCTCAGTGGGTGGCCTTATTTTCACCGGAAGCTGTTTTGCCACGCTGAAATGCGGTACCTGCAGGGGGATGTAACTGCCTCACTGCAGTTAACCTATGGCCCTGCGTAATCAAACTCTGGAATTAGTTACCAGAGGATGCAGTAAAAGCTTTTAGTGTAGCTGGGTTTAAAAAAGGTTTGGACAAGTTCCTGGAGGAAAGGCCCATAAACCATTATTAAAGAGGACCTGGGAAATCCACTGCTTGCCCTGGGACAAGCATTGTGGAACCTGTGTGCCTTTTTGGGAACCTGACAGGTACTTGTGACCTGGATTGGCCACTATTAGAAACAGGATACTGGGCTTGATGGACCTTAGTCTGACCCAGTATGGCATTTCTTATGTTTATATGTTACCAATGCAGAGCCTAGAAAACATGCTGCTAAATATGCCAAATAAGAGGGGCTCAACAGCATCCATGCAGCATCTCCCACTTTCACAAAAACAAGAGTGACTTGGTACCCCAAAACAGCACTTCCCACCCTCTGAAAAACAAGAGGGACTTTGTGACCCCAACACAACACCTCCCACTCCAACATAAATACCAAGAAGGGCTTAGTAACACCCCATAACCCCCAAAACTGCGCACTGGGCCAGCAGGGTGTTCATGTAAATATATATTCCGTAAAAAAACAAAGGAAATGCAAGATAATCGCACACAAAGGAACTAAATGAAAAAGCGAGAACCGCAGCACAGTTTATAAGACCAAATTATAACTCATTTTATTCTGTTATAAACTGTGTTATGGATTTCACTTTTTCGTTTTGAATATAAATTCTGCATCCACAGAAAACTCTCCCTCGACAATGGGTGCAGAGCAAAAGTAGGACATTCACCCACAGAACTAAATATATTTTAAAAAACTCTGATTCTGGTCATCTCACAAACAAACATTCTCCAGTACCAGGCATACTGAGAACTAATATAAAACCCTATAGAAGTCACCTAAGATCTACAAGGCCAAATCTATCATACCACACCAGCAAAAACGTCCCAAAACTCATACAAGGGACCTACCCAGAAAAAAGCAGTACTATAAGTATGATCTCAGTCTCTTAGGGGGATGTTTACTAAACTGCGGTAATGGTACATAACGCACGTTATGTAACGTTAACGATCGTTAACGCAAGTTAACGCACGTTATGATGCGCTAACGATCGTTAACGTCTCATAAAACGTGTTAACATAAGTTAACGATCGTAAAGTTTCGCGGCGCGGTAAAACACCACAGAAGGTGGAGAGAGGGCGGAGAGAAGGGGTCAATGGGTGGAGTGTGGGCGGGGAGAGGCTCCTTTCACACTAACGCGCTGATCTGAAGAGCTGAATTCTAATGCGATTGAAAACCTGCCGTTAAATGCACATTTCAGGGGAGAGAAACCATTTAGGTGTCAACAATGTACAGCCTAGGCAGGGAAACCTACAAAACGTGATAAGTGTGGTACATGTGCACGGAACAAAAGGGCAAATAAACATTGAAAATGAACAGAAGAAAATGTAAAAAAAACATATGCAAGCTGGGCAATAGTGATATCAATGGGAAGCATCAAAAAACATGCCCAAGAAAGCTCCAAAAAAAAGATATGAATTTTGGAAGGGTCTATGCTCTGTCCCCATACAAGGTGAATGAGTCCACAGTGAAACTGCGCTGATCAGGGTTTCCGACTCCATTGGCCAGGTTTCCTATGGCGTGCACATGTCCCGCAACAGCAGGGTGGGCATGTCGGAATGGGCAACTGGACAGATGCTGGAAAAGGGGACACACAGGGCTGCAGGCGGCACATGCTGTGGTGCAGCTGGGCCACAGTACGGATTACGGTGATGCCTAGCTGGCCCATAGGAATGCTGAAACAGTAGAGCAGCCAGACAGCAACTGCTGAGGGCCCAACATGGGCACGAGTGTGTTTCCCACAGTGTCACAGGGGATAGTACCCAGCAGGTACCCCCAAGGGCATGGAACATTGGCAGGCGGTGCTGGGGGGAAGCGTGGACACCTATGCAGGCACCCCTACCCCAGAACCTGCACCATAGGCAGCCGCCTACCCGCACACTGGATGGCCTGAGACTGCGCTCCACCAGCACCACCAGCAGAAGGGCATGTCAGCATGGTGGCAGAGGGATACTGGTGGTGGAGGGGGCAGTGGCAGCTGCCCAGAACAGACTGTGGCCTAGCCCTGTGTAAGTGGGTGCCATGCACTGCAACAGACAGGCCCTGTCTGACGAACAGTCATGGTATCACCAGGGACTGCACTGACTGTGACAACACAGTGGTGCAGTGCACAAAACCAGTGTATTCAGAAGCAGAAAGTCACAGGTTCAAGTCCCAGCTGTGGTTCCTGCCAACCCAGTCCCCTTTTTTTACCCACTACTAAAACGTGCTAATACAGACAGAACCTCTATTGCAGATGATGTAAACATGCCCAAAACACCTACATTTTACCCTACAGAGCACAGACACCATAAACATGCGCATTACCTAGAGCAGAGTCTCCCAAATGCAGTCCTGGAGGGCCAAACACCATCCAGGTTCCATGCTGCCTCTAATAAAGATGCCTGTGCTGCATTTCTATGTGCCGCACCCATGGTATGCAGATGTATCTCATGCATATTCATGAGGGACAGCATGAAAACCCGAACAGTGTTTGGCCCACCAGGACTGGAGTTGGGAACCTCTGCCCTAAAGCAGCGGCCAACAGGGGCAGACACACCCACACCCACAGGCTCCATTATCCAAAGCCTCCTGGAGAGGCAGGATGTTGGGCCCTGCGTGCATCTCCCAATACTAGCATTTGCATACCTTGGCAATGCCACCCTAAACCTGGGAATACGGTAAACATCTATCAAACGGTTGCTATGATTACTGGCAGATAGCAATTCCAAAGTTAAGCACAATTTGCTGATTGAGCTGCATCATAGCAACCTTTCTGATGTCTGTGGAGTGTGCTACAGGTCTTGTGTCTGACAGTGTTTACCACCGTGGGGAGTGACCCCAACAGTATTGTATACCATAGCCATGCCTGCACTGTGCCCAGGACTGGTGCGGTGGCCAGGGCTGCCAAACACCTCTATAGTTGCACAATGCTGGCATAGGTGTGGGAAGTGTGTGTCTGTCTATCCAGTGTGTGGTGGCTGCCAACACCCTCCACAGCCCACACTGCTAGCACTGTTACCAGTATTGGCCTGCCAATGTGCATAATGAGGAGCAAGGTACCATGGGAATAGCCTGGATAGGGTGGCCTGGCCTGGCTGCATCTGCACAGGGCATAGGGCAATGGCTCGGACATTGTAGTGCCCAGCCACCACCTGCATGGACAGGGTAGCCACAGCATGTCCTGCTGGGAGGTCACTCTCACCCTGACTGAGCAGTGACCACGGCATGGCTAGGTTCCCCATAGTGCTATATAGCATTTTTCTCATGTGATATTTATGGTTTCCCTTTTGGGGCCCAATGACTGATTTATCTGCTTGGTGTGTATGCTGATATCCCAGTTCTGGGTACACGCATCTTCTCCGGGAACATGCACTATGGACTAGCTAACAGATTGTCTGCAGCTAGTATGTGTCTTGCTGCAACACCTTGCAGGGTGCCGCAGCTGGAGGCTTGCTGCTGTAGAATGTCAGATAGTGGTGGGGGGGCAGCTGAGCATTTCCAGGCCTACTGTCTTCCTGCTATTGCATTATGGATGTGTACTGATCTGCATTGACTGCCCTGTAGGGTGTCTGTTCCCCGGCAGGACTGGGGTTGATGGTCCCCTCTACTGCCACCATTGCAGGGAGGTAGAATGTGCCTTCCTCCGCCCCTGGGGAGCCTTCCTCCGCCCTCCGGGAGCCTTTCTCCACCTTCAGCGCTCGTTTGCGCTGCTGCAAGCGTTATTGCGCGCTAAGGTACCTTATCGCCCGGTAACGCGCCTTCATCGGGCGATAAGGTACCTTATTGCGCGATAACGTGGCAGAGCGCACATTAAGACCCCCAAGTATTTTTTTTATTGTTGGGATGGGAATGTCCCAGGTGATCACAACTTTTTCATTCCCCACAATTTTCTTTTAGGGGTGTGATCCCAATGTATTCCACTATATTGTATGTACAGTTTCCAGTGGATCAGCCATGCTATCTTATTGTGCCTTTCTATAAACAGGCCTTCTGACATCAGCATATCACAGCCTGCAACAACAGGTTTATTTTTTTATTTGTATTTCTTTTCCAAGTGTTTATTATCAATTACAGAGGAAATCACAAAGAAACAAAAAAAAAGAAAAACATACAAACAATATAATACAGTCCAGCAATGGAAAAGGAAACATTGCTGGATACTAGCCCACATACCTGGAGAGCGGCAGCAATTATACAAATGGAAAAAATGCATCTAAATAATTAAGCTAAATCAAGCCATTATTAATACCCAATAGAAAATAAAAACTCCTAATGCCAAGAAAGAAACCACTCAAAGTTAACCCTTAGCCAAATCCTCCTTTGAGACCAAAAACTGGTGCAGATGTGAAGGATCAAAAAAGACGAAAGTTTGACCCTGACAACCAATTACACATTTACAAGGATATTTCAAGTAATAACCTAGCTCCTAAAGACAGAACTCCAGACTTAAGCACCAAAACGCTTTTCCTCTTAAGCTGAGTAGTTCTTGAGACATCTGAAAATATTTGAATTTTACCCGCCACAATAAAGAAAATCCTTCTTAAAGTAAGATTGAAATATCATACTACACTCTCTTAAGGATGAGTGTAGTATGATAACAAAGTTTGTTGTGAACCAATGTTATCCTCAGAAGATTCCAAAAAGGCAGATAAATCAACTTCAAGTATATCCAGCTTGCGATTGATCAGAAACAATCTTAATGTTTGGTAAATAATACCAATTGGCTAGATGGATATTATCAGCATTTGACACTGACAACACTTCCTTCAAATATCTTCTTAACAAAATTTCTGGTGAAAGAAAATTCAACATGCATAGGCTATTAGCTCTAGTTCTATTTTCCAGGGCTTCCACTTTATGATGTAAAGAAAGGCTCTCTTTAATTGCAGAAGTCTCAGTCAATGGTAAGGTAGAAACACGAATCTCCAAAGATTTGATATTAGTGACTACATCCTGCATCTTCTGAACTACTTTGAGGAGAACTGGTGTAACTGCACAATAGAACTTCTTAGCAATGATTCTGTATGAGTAACAGTTTTCCAAATGTCCAGTAAGGAAACTGAATGGGGCAACTGGCTCCGCTAAGAAAACTGATCATTCAGGCAACAAAACAGGCACTGGTATTGGTAGCCCACAGAAACCTCCACATCTGGTAGGGAAGAAACCACAACTACCTCTATCTTCCCTTTAGGAGTAGAGCTAACCCCACTGCAGAAGCATCTCAAAGAAGAAGGAGTTAAAGGGCCCACAGAGCTTAAAGAAGCTCCAGAAGAGGAGGGAATGGCCGAAATGGGGGCCAAGCTCGGTTCCATAGAAGCTGCAGGAATAACGTGCTTATCCATAGGACCCTTTGAGGGACAGGGAAATTTAACATTTTTCCCCTTCCTCTTCTTTTCCACCATATAGAACAAAAAAAAAATCAAATTCACCCAATGTCTTAGGATCATAAAAAAAATTTATAAGCTGGTAACGTCCAAAAGCTCCCAGTGGCTCCAAAGGGGCATGACCTGCCTCTTAGGTCACGCCCCTCTGGGCTGTGCCCCTAACGGCTACATGCTGGTGCCTGTGGGCCACAGACTAGCCAGGATTTGAAATGTTGGCTAGTCCTGTGCTGATGATGTTAGTGGGACATGCCACAAAGCTGATGGCTCCGGACTCTCTTTGCTTTCCTCTTCGGGTTCAACGCAGGTACTTCCTCTTCCCCGCCCCTCTCTGCAGCAAGAGTTTAACCATTTCCAGTTCTGTCTTTCACAATCACATAGGCACCTATGTGTCTCTATAAAATAGATTTGGCATTGGCCCCTTTTTGGCCTGTTGTAAAATCAACTCTTCATCTGTGCTCTCACTTTCACCAGCACTTACAAACTTTTTTCTTTTCATTTCCTATTGGGAAAATGGATGGTTCAGTTGAAATCTCAGCAAGTCATTAGGAAGTTATTAAGCATTTTTAAAACTACCCGGCTTGAAAGGTAAACATAACCATTCAGAAAGATGGAAATTAGGTATCGTGAAATCTTCTTACATTTCCTTGTTTAGTAAACGTTACTAGTGAAAGATTATAATTAGCTAAATTCAGGGTATTTAGTAACAGTTTGCAGATTATAATTGCTGTCCAGAACTATTTGGTAATAGATAGCACAGCATTAAAGCTTTTATCTTAGGGGTGAAAATAAAGGTGGAAAGAGAATCAGCTCCTCAGGTGGAATGCCCAATTTTGTCACTGGATCTTGCTTCATAGAAGGATGGCCAAGTACCTACCATTCCTGCCTCTCTTCCTCTGTTGATACGAATGTGCTTGATTTATCCAGTTTGCAGCTGCATACACTTAACCTGATGCAGGTTTCAGAAGATGAATTCTATTAGCACCAACTGACTGATACTGTAACAAAATAATGACAGATGTATACCTGCGCCTGTTCCACTCTTAAGGGTCTGTTTACTAAGCGGCGCTAGCGGCTTCTGTGCAACATTAGAGCTGTGGCCTCATTATATTCAATGGGGCCGCGGCTCCGATTTCGCACGGAAGCCGCTAGTGCCACTTAGTCAACAGATCCCTGTTACATACCAACCTGACAAAAATATCAAGGCAAATAATGAAATATGGAAGCTACTGAAATAAAATTTGGAAGATTTATTATTGCAAAGAAGCATGGAACAATTTGTTGATTAAAAAATAAAAACATTCTGTAAGAGAGAATTCCAAAGAACGATTTACATCTATTTACCTTTCTCAATATTTTTTTTTCTGCGATATTTCTTTCCTCCTCCTGGAAGCTCCAAGTTTTAATGTCACGCTATACTTTTTTAGTTGGTTGGATAAAAAACCCTTTCCTATACAGTATTTCAATTTCATTGCAAATTTTTGTTGAATAGATGTAAAACGTGTTCAGCAGAGCTCTTTATCACTTAGAGTGATCGGTGGATATGCATGGTTGAAAGTAAAAGGTTCTCTCATTTATTTGCTATCATAACACCTTATTCTTTGATCTTATTAAATCTCAGAAGCTAAGCCTCTTTTTGAGGATGCTATAAAGCCATGTAGCTGGGTCCCAGCTTCCAAAACTAATTGGGTATCCAGTGGAGGAGGGGCTGTACTCCCATGTTTTCTGCTGCAAGGGTGTTCTGAGGGATCAGCATATAATTTAAACTAGAATCTTTTACAGAAGCATTTGAAGCAGGATGCAGGGGAGTGGAGCGGAGCAGGGGGATTACCATTTGGAAGATGGGGGTCATTTGTATTTGAAAAATCTCTGTCATTTGGAGGACTCATGTTTAGTTGGGTGGTGGGAGTGTTGATGTCAAGAGGTTGAGGCGGAGCTCCGGGTGCAGCAGAAGTTGTGCCTTGGGGTTGCCTCTAGAGCCCACCTTTGACTGTCTTGCATCTGGCTGGGAGTTTCTCCCTCCCTTCCCACTCACCCCTGTTCCTGGTTTTCATGTTGGGAAGTTTACAGAGTTTGATTGTTTGTTGCAGCTGGTAAGAGCGCAGCAGTTACCCGAGCCAAGGCATTGCACATGTGGTTATATAGCTGGGAAAGTGTGGGGCTGTGAACAGGTGCTCGCAGCTCGGATGTAGGATGGAAATGTGAATGCCTGGTTGATGGGAACCTCACTCTGGTGTGCCATTCTTTGCTAGTAATATGGCGTGGCCGGTAGCAGGGGTGATGGACTGGAGTTGTGCTGAGGCAGGTTGGATGGCTAGCTAGTAATATGGTGGTTAGTAACCTTATCCTTTGTGGGATGATAGCATGGGCTGATTCCCAGTATATTTTATATTTGGCTCAGGTTACTTTGGTATTTAATGGTTGGGATAGATTGGGTTTATTGGTAAATACTCTGCTTAATTTCTTTGTAAAGCAAAAATTAGTTATTAGCGTGCTTAATTTGTTTAAAAACAATTTTTTCTAGAGGTAGTTAGTCTTCCCTCCCCCCCAAATCCCACCCACCCCCATGCAAATTCCTTAATTTATAGTCAGCTATCCCAATTAGAAGGACAAAAGGATATCTGCATCAGCAAGTGATTAACTCTTAAAAGACTATGGGGTATGTTTACTAAATGGTGGTAAAGGAGCAAGTGTTCCGTTAGTGGGTGCTAACTGTGCATGTGCACACGTAGCACGTGCAAAAAGGCACTTTAGCGAGTGCTAACAGCACCAGAAGAGAGCGAGGGGAATGGAGGAGGAGGGAGGGGACGCTGAAGTTGTGTGAGGCTACTGTACTGTTCCAGATCCTTCTGAATCCTTCCAATCTGTGGCTACTCAAGGCCCTTATTATGATAAGAGTGTGGAGCTGAACCAATTTCCCGCCTCTTATGGCTACCAAAAAGATCGCAGTCTAGTGGAGCCTCCCACGTTGCACTCAAGTGACAGAGTCACCCTTTTAGGGCTCAGGGTGGTTGTTCACGAGCGTTTAATCAATCTCTTTTCCACTCAATCCTCAGATTTTCTATAGAAGAGAAAACCCATCTACCATCTGCTGGAGACAAAATGAAACTAAAGGGACATCTAGGGAAGATAGAGTCACAGGAGTGATGTCATTGAAACCAGGGCTTTTTATTGGTTCTTTGTCTCCACCAATCTGCTGGTAGGGGAATACAATCCACTTGTCTGGACTGGTCTAGCAGGATGATATGGAATTTAGGTTTTTAGGTATATGTGTCTGTACAGTGCTGCATACGCTTTGTAGCACTATAGAAATGATTAATAGTAGTAGTAGTAGTAGGTAAAGAGTGGAAATCCAGAATCTCCTGGGTAGGATTCTAAGACATGTTCCATGGTTCATGTGCAATACCCAAGAGGCGGAGAGCTCCAGAGTCTCATTGCATGGATGAGACAATGCTGCAGGAAAGAGGGGTTCAGATTTGTTAGGAACTGGGCAACATTCTGGGGAAGGGGCAGCCTACTATGAAAAGACAGGCACCACCTTAACCATGATGGAACCAGGCTCCTGGTCCTATTAGGCCAACCGTAAGGTATTTATGTTTAATGATGGTGATATAAAAAGGTTTACAGCAGCTTTTAAACTAGGAATGGAGGAAAAGCCAATAGTCTCTCAGGAGTGCACGGTTCAGAGTAAAGTACTGTATCTTTGATGGCTACTATCAAAACAAGTAAGTTATGACATAGAGAGGTTGCAATAAAGGCATGAATAGCCCAGGTGACTTTAAAGAGTTGACAGAACTGAAAGATTGCAAATTACCCATCAACTGCTAAACAAGCTTATAGATTTAAGAAAAAACATACTTTGAAATTAGAAAAAATGAGATGGGAGAGTTAGAATATATAGCATTGAATGAAGAGGTAGATATACTGTAATTGGCATCTCAGAGACCTAGTGGAAAAAGGATGACTAATGGGACACTGATAGCATATCAAGCCCAGTATCCTGTTTCCAACAGTGGCCAATCCAGGTCACAAGTTAACACAATTGGCAATACAGTAATATATGATTTCAATTACCCCAATACTGACTGGATAAATGCCACATCAGGAAATGCTAGGGAATTAAACTTACTAGATGAAATAAATGACTGCTTAATGAGACAGCAGCTTCATGAAACAACAAGAGAGGGTACTATTTTAAACCTAGCCCTTAAGGAAACACAGATTTGGTGCAAGAGGCAACGGTATTGGGGCCACTTGGTAACAGTGATCATAATATGATCAAATTTACATTAATAACTGGAGTGACGACACTGAGGAAATCTACTGTGCTAGCTTTTAACTTTCAAAAGGGAGACTATGCTAAAATGAGGAAAACTGTTAAAAAAATAAAACTAAAAGGAGCAGCTGCAAAGGTTACAAATTTATATCAAGCATGGACACTGCTTAAAAATACCATTTTGGGAGCCCGGGAAGGCCAAATGACAGCTGGCATGATTAAATGGTGAGATGAAAGAGGCTCTTATAGCTAAACAAACATCTTTCAAAAAACGGATCTAAATGAAGAAAACAGGAAACAGAATAAGTACTGGCAGGTTAGAGGAAAAGCATTCATAAAGAAGGCAAAAACAGAATTTGAAAAGAAGTTTGCTATAGAGGCAAAAACTCATAACAAAATCTTTTTAAAGTTCATTCAAAGCAAGAAGCCTATGAGGGAATCAAATAGACCACTAGATTACTGAGGGGGGGGGGGGGAAGGGGCATTCAGGGAGGACAAAGCATATCAGAAAGACAACATGAATTCTTTTCTTTGATCTTTATTGAGGAAGACGTAAGGGAGCTACTCATGCCAGAAATGGTATTTAATTGTGATAGTTTGGGGGATCTGAAATAAATCTCAATAAACCTTGAAGATTAATAGGGCAAATGGGCAAACCAGGTAGTAGTAAATCACTTGAGCTGGATTGTATACACCATAGAGTACTGAAATAACTTAAAAAAGAATCTGCAGTTCTACTATTAGTAATTTAGAATCTATTATTATGATAATACTTGAAGACTGGATGGTGACCAAGGTAACATCAATTTTTAAAAAGGGTTCCAGTGGTGATCCATTAAACTACAGATTGGTGACTCTAACATCATTACTGTGAAATATGCTAGAAACTATTATATACAACAAAATTACTGAACACTTAGTAATAATGGTTTAATGGGACAGAGCCAATATGGATTTAGCCAAGGAAAAGTTTTACCTTATGAATTTACTACATTTTTCTGAAGGTATGAATAAATGTGTGGATAAAGTTGATAAAGTGCATTTGGACTAAGAAAGCTTTTGAATTTCCTTTGAAAACTGCTGAGGAAATTAAAATCATGGGATAGGAGACAATTTCCTATTGTGGATTGTGAATTGGATAAAAGAGAGAAAAAACAGTGTAAGGTTAAATAATCAATTTTCTTGCTGGACCATAGGGATCTGTACTGGGACTTGTGCTATTTAACAAATTTATAAATGATCTGGAAATGGGAATGAGTGAGGTCAGTAAATTTGCAAATGGCACAAAATTATTCAAAGTTGTTAACTCATAGTAAATAAAATGACGGCAGATAAAGACCAGCATGGTCCATCCAGTCTGCCCAGCAAATATACGGCAAGAGTAGGAGCACCCGTCGCTCTGTGCAGGCCACCCCTCCCCATGTCTATGTTTAGGGGTGGACCCACCACTCCATGTAGGACACCCTTATTTGTTGAGAAGTTAGATGGTTCAGTTTATTTTGTTTTTATCCTGTTGCTATAAAAGGATCCGCAGTGCTTGTCCCATGCTGTTTTGAATTCCGTCACCGTGTTTTCCCCCACCACTTCCATCGGGAGAGCATTCCAAGCATCCACCACCCTTTCAGTGAAAAAATATTTCCTGACATTGCCTTTCAATTTTCCACCTTGCAGCTTCATGTTATGCCCTCTAGTTTTGCAGCTTCCCCGTCTTTGGAAGAGGTTTGTTTGTTCATCATTCCTCTTTAAGTATTTAAAGGTCTGAATCATATCTCCCCTATCCCTCCTCTCCTCCAAAGTGTACATATTTAGGTCTTCAAGTCTCTTCTCATAGGGTTTCTTACGCAGGCTCCAAATCATTTTGGTCGCCTTCCTCTGAACAGTTTCCAGTCTTTTTACATCTTTTGCAAGATATGGTCGCCAAACACAGTATTCCAAGTGAGGCCTCATCAGTGACCTGTACAGTGACATAAGTACCTCTTCTTTTCTGCTGGTAATCCCTCTTTGTATGCAGCCCAACATCCTCCTGGCTTTTGCCACCGCCTTGTCGCACTGTTTTGCCACCTTGAGATCATCAGAGATAATCACACCAAGGTCTTTCTCCTGAACCATGCACACCAACCTCTCGCCCCCTATTGCATACATTTCCCTTGGATTTCTGCTACCTAAATGCATGACACTGCACTTTTTCGCATTAAATCGTAATTGCCAAGCATTAGACCATTCTTCCAGCTTTTGTAGATCTTTCCTCATGTTATCCACTCCCTCGCAAATTTTTGTGTCATTTGCAAAAAGACAGACTTTTCCATTCAGTCCTTCAGCAATATCCCTCACAAATACATTGAACAGTGCCAGGCCCAGGACCGAACCCTGGGGCACCCCGCTAATCACCTTCCTTTCATCCGAGTGAGCTCCATGTACCATCACCTTTTGTCGTCTGTCAGTCAACCAATTTCTAATCCAGTTCACCATCTTGGGACCCATCCCCAAGCTACTGAGTTTGTTGACAAGCCTCCTATGAGGAACAGTATCAAAGGCTTTGCTGAAATCCAGGTAGATGACATCCATCACATGCCCCTGATCTAGTTCCTTGGTCACCCAGTCAAAGAACTCAATCAGATTTGTTTGGCAAGAACATCCTTCAGTAAAACCATGTTGCCTCGGATCTTGCAACCTTTTGGTTTTGAGAAAGGTCACTATTCGCTTTTTCAGGAGAGTCTCCATTACTTTTCCCACCACCGAGGTAAGGCTCACGGGTCTGTAGTTTGACACTTCTTCCCTGTCACCACTTTTGTGTAGAGGTACGACATCAGCCATTCTCCAGTCCTGAGGAACCTCTCCTGTTTCCAAGGATCTGTTGAATACATCCTTTAACGGCCCTGCAAGAACCTCTCTGAGCTCTTTCAGTATCCTGGGATGTATCCCATCTGGTCCCTTGGCTTTGTCAACTTTCAGTTTAGCAAGTTGTTCCAACACCTCATCTTCTGTGAATGGTGTGGTATCTACTTCATTCCCATTTTTATATTTGGGAGTCACAGCTGGTCCATCTCCAGGATTTTCTTTAGTAAAAACAGAGCAGAAGTATTTGTTTAGCAATTTCACTTTTTCTATGTCACTTTCCATGAGTCCTTTCCAGCACTTCTGAGTCCTGCAATTCCAACTCTGATCTTCTTCCTTTCCCGAATATACCTGAAGAAAGTTTTGTCGCCACCCTTAACATCTTTAGCCATCTTTTCCTCAGCCTTTGATTTTGCTATCCTTATTTCTCTTTTTGATTCTTTGAGTTTGATCCTGTATTAATTTCTGTGTTCCTCTGTTTGTAAGCTTTTGAATTTTGCGAAAGCTGTGTTTTTTGCCTTTATTTGAGCAGCCACTTCTTTGGAAAACCAAATAGGTTTCCTTCTCCTCTTGTTTTTATTTACTTTTGTTACATATTTATCTGTTGCACCTTTTATTGCCACCTTTAGTTTAGCCCATTGCAATTCCACTTCCGTTATCTCCTTCCACCCTGTCATCTCCTCCTTTAGGTACTCGGTCATTTTCTTGATGTCAGTGTTTTTGAAGTTTAGGACTTTGAGCTTGCTATGTTTGGCCTGTACCTTGTCTTTTATCTCAAACCACACCGTGTGATGATCGCTATTGCTCACAGGGGCTACTCACGCAGACATTCGACACACTATTATTGTTGGTGAGCACTAAATTCAGCGTTTAACTTTCCCTGGTTGGTTCCATGACCATTTGTCTAAGTGATGCATCTTGGAGAGCATCTACAATTTTTTTGCTTCTTTCAAAATGTGGAGAAGGAGTAATCCAATCCACATCAGGTAGATTAAAGTCACCCAAAATGATTGCTTCCCCCTTTATGGCTATCTTGGCAATATCTATAATCAATTCATTATCTATCTCTTCAATTTGAGTCGGAGGTCTGTAGACTACAGCAGTATGGATGACAGTGCCATCTCCTCTTTCCAACGCAATCCAGAGCGCTTCTTCTTTTCCCCATGTCCCCTGCATTTCAGTAGCTTTAATATTGCTTTTGACATACAAGGCTACTCCTCCTCCTTTTCCATTTTCTCTGTCTCTTCTGAATAGATTAAAGCCAACTATGGCTATATCCCAATCATGTGATTCATTAAACCATATTTCTGTAATTGCCACAATGTCCAAATCCATTTCCACCATTAGGGCTTCCAGGTCCGGAACTTTGTTGGCTAAGCTTCGAGCATTTGTGCTCATTGTTGTCCAGCATTTACCTGGCTTGTGTGTATTTTGCATTGATTTTGTTCTGCCCACATCTTCTCACTTGTTTTTGATGTGTGGTTTAAAAGTGTGGCTTTTTCTGATGCTATTCTGCTTTTGCAGGGGGTGGCATGCAAGTCTTGACCTTCCACATCCGTCACCCCCTTTTCCTAGTTTAAATGCATATCCACATACTGCCTGAATTTTTCACTTAAGATTCTTTTCCCTGTGACAGAGAGATGTAGTCCATCAGCACAGTATAGTCTCTTGTTGGTCCATCTATTTCCCCAATCGCCAATAAATCTGAATCCTTTTTGTTTGCACCAGTTCTTGAGCCATGTATTAAAGCTGTTAATGTGATGCAGCCTTTTTGTCCCCTTACCAAGAACAGTCAGAACCTCTGAGAATGCAACAGTGTTAACAATGGGCTTGAGCTTCTCTCCCAGAGATTGGAAGTCCTTTTGGACTGTAGAGGCACTGTTTCTAGCCAGGTCATTTGTGCCCAAGTGGATAACAACATCAAGTTTGGAGTGTTCACTTTTTGGGCTAAGTACTTCAACAACTTGGTTTGTATTCCTGCTGGCTGTCGAGCCTGGTAGGCACATGACTATCTTCTCTCCTTTGAACTGTGTTCCCAAGTTGGTGCCTCTGATGATGGAGTCCCCAAGTAGTAGTAGTTTTCTGTTTGTGAATTGTGAAAAATTGCAGAAGGACCTTGTGAAACTGGGAGAATGGGCATCCAAATGACAGATTCAATTTAATATGGACAAGTGCAAAGTGATGCATATGGGGAAGAATAACCCAAACTATAGCTATACAATGCTAGATTCCACAGGAAAAAGATCTAGATGCTGTCGTGGACAATACATTGAAATCTGCGCACTGTGTGATGGTGGCCAAAAAAGCAAACAGAATGTTAGGAATTATCAAAAAAGGAATAGAGAATAAAACTGATAATAGCATAAAACCTCTGTTTTGCTCCAAGGTGCAAGTGCACCTTGAGTACTGAGTGCAATTATGTCACCACATCTTAAAAAGAATATAGCAGAATTGGAAAAGGTACAGAGAAGGGTGACCAAAATGATAAAGAGGATGAATGACTTCCTATAAGGAAAGACTAAAGTGACTAGGGTTCTTCAGCTTGGAAAAAGAATGGTTGAGGGGAGATATAATAGACGCCAATAAAATCCTGAATGGAGTGGAATAGGTAAAACAAATAGATTGCTTACTTTTTTAAATAATACAAAGACCAGGGGACACCCCATGAAGTTTCTAAATAGTATATTTAAAACAAACAGAGAAATGCTTAATTAAGATCTGAAATTCAGCGTCAGAGAATATACTAAAAGCAACTACATTTACAAAAGGTTGTAAAAGCAACTACATTTACAAAAGGTTGTAAAAGCAACTACATTTACAAAAGGTTTGGACAAGTTCCTAGAGGAAAAGTCCATAAAACATTACTAAGGTAGACGTGAAGAAAGCCACTTCTTACCCCTCAGGGTATGCAACATGAAACACACAAACACAGAAAAATGATGGCAGATAAAGACCATACAGCCTATCCAGTCTGCCCTTCCATTCCAACTACTAAGTTTTACAGGCCCTCGTTTTCCCTTAAGAGATCCTCTGTGTTTGTCTCATGGTTTCCTGAATTCAAATACAGACCTCGTCTCTACCACCTCCACTGGGAAGCTATTCAATGCATCTACCACTCTTTCCAAAATGAAATATTTCCTCAGATTACTCTTCAGTTTACCCTCTTTTCACCTTCACCCTATGTCCCCTCGTAGCAGGGCTTGCTTTCAATTGAAAGAGGATCTCCTCTTTTGCATTTATGCCATGGAGTTATTTAAACGTTTCTATCAATTCTCCTATCCCGCCTTTCCTCTAAAGTATATATATTGAGATCTTTAACTGTGTCCCCATATGTTTCATAATGAAGACCACTAACCATTTTACTAGCAACCCTCTGCACTGACTCCATCCTATTTATAACCTTTTGAAGGTGTGGTCTCCAGAATTGCAAACAATACTCCAAATGAGGTCACACCAAAGATTTAAATAGAGGCACTATCACCTCCTTTTTGCTGCTTTGCTTGCTCCTCTCCCTATGCATCTGAGCATCTTTCTGGCTTTTGTGCTTGCCTTTTCTACCTATTTAGCCACCTTTACATCATCAGAAACAATCACCCCCAGGTTCTTTTGTAGACAGACATACTTCATCCCTTAAACTGTACTATTCCCTTGGATTTTTGCAACCCAAATGCATGACCCTGAATTTTTTAGTGTTAAATCTCATCTTCCTAATTCTTGACTATTCTTCAAGTTTGCTAGATCCCTCCTCATGTTATCTACAACTTCCTGGGTCTATACATGGAAACTTCCTGGGCCCCATATTCAGAAGGATTTATCCAGTAAGCAGGACCTTCTACCTGGATAAACCTTGTTGAGTCCACTATTCAGCTGCACTATCTGGAAGAGCCACTGAATATTTCCTCTAACCACGATGGTACTTTCCAGATACTGCTGGGGAGCTCTGTGGGCAAGGTGAGGGTGGTACAATAGCTTTTTCAGTTTGCCATTAGGTAAAAAAAAGCAGACTTAACTTTATGCAGTTTGGTTATCTGGATAGCGACTGAATATCACTGCTATCTAGAGAACCAGTGACAGTCATTGTGGAAACGGTATTCAGTGGACGCTGCTTTGCACTTCAGTTGAAGATCTAGTTTCATTCTGCCTGCGGTGGCTGAAGTTTTAAAAAACATTGACTGCCGCAGGCTATCAGGCAGGCTACCTTTGGGTCCTGCCAGGTACTTCTACCCTGGATTGGTCACTAATAGAGATAGGATGCTAGCCTTAATGGACCTTTAGTCTGACCCAGTATGGTAATTTCTTATCAGCCAGGAAGGCTAGCGAGAAATCACGTTCAGGATGTATCCTTAGTTCTCCTTCTTCACTTAGCAGACTTGTCCACAGTAGTGGTAGTCATTTTTTCTCCCTCCCTATGATGGAGTGTGTTGCCTCTTTACTGTTTTTTTAAATGAAATTGAGGATAATGAATACTGTGTATACCATGGACTGCCCAAAGAACAAACCAGTCAGTACTAGAGAAGATCAAACTTAAGCTTTCTTTAGAAGCTCAGATGACAAGACTTCGACTTTCATACTTTGAAGATTGTTCGAGAAAGACATCATGCTTGGCAAGGTAGAAGGTCAATGCAAAAGAGGAAGGCCAGCAATGAGATGGATTGATACTATAACAGCAGATATGGATGTCACTCTGTCAACAATGAGCCGCCTGACTGAAGACTGAACACAGTTTAGGACAACTATTCAGAGGGTCGCCGTGAGTCAACACCGACTCGACAGCACTTAACAAGAACAACAATTGTTTTTATTTGGATCTAGCTTTATTTTTATTGTATGTTTTATTGATTTGTATCGTGATTCACTTTGATTGAACTTGCTTTCTAAAAGTAGAGTCTATAATGCAATCAAATCCCCATCAGATAAGAAACTTAAACTTCAGTCTCTGTACTGAGGCAGACAGTGCAGCATCCTAAGTCATGGAGAGAGCCCCACACCATGCCTCTCTTACTCTTCTACTAGATACTAACAGAAAATCTGCTTAAACTATGAAGCAACATACCTGTATGTTTGCTGTCAAGGCAATAGGACACTGCATGTAAAACAACCTCAGAATTATGTGTATTATGTTTCCCTATGCTACAAAGTTGGGAAATGCTAGAAGTTTAACCCTTACTGACCCTGCTTTAAATATGCCTCATCATTCCTTAGCACTATGGAGCATTTACACTATAAACAAATTATAAAAAATCCTATCCATAAAAAAGGGAAAATTCTGGATCTTATTTTTATCCCACAAGAGATCCACTCACAACATAAAAATCCCTCCCAGCTAACTCCAGTCCCATGGTAAGACCATCATCTCACTGAATTCTCTCTAGAGATGGAACAGTCACATAATTTTGCTGATAACCTGACACCAAAACAATACTCAAAGTTTAAATATTTTGAAAAAGACGCCTTTACCAGAGATCTACTAAATACCATGGACTCAAGTATAAATGACCTTGAGAAGCTTATATACAACTGGAATAATATTATCATGAGGATAGCAAAAAGACCCCAAACTTCTCGCTCAACCTCAAAGAATCCCTCAAAACAATGGTACTCTCAGGACATAAGACTACTAAAAAGAGAGCTGAGAAAACTTGAATGTACCTGGCATTCAAGGAAAACTACTGAAAACAGAGAAAAATACTTATCGATGCTAACAAAATACTGTCAGCACATTAATCATATTAAAAAAGATTATCACACAAATCTTCTCATGAAATCAATAAATAAACCAAAAGAGCTATTCTCCATTGTAAAATCTCTCACAACCCATCCTTGAGATTCCAATGAATCTCCTGATATATCTCCTCAAACACTTGCAGACTACTATATGTCCAAACTCAATTCCGTGACAAACCCACCCCCCCATGCCCATCAATAATATAACTCCCTAAGAAGGAATTTTGGAGGAGTTTCACCATATTTACCTACATCTTCTCAAAAGGAGCATAGCGAACATGAATACAACTACATCCAAAGCAGACCCATGTCCAGTAGCATGGATTAAGGCTGCATGTGATGAGCTAGCACCCATCCTACTATCAATAGTCAACCAGCCCCATCCTAAAAAATAGATTGTTTGATAAATTTTGCCCTTCTTCTTATATACCTATTTCTAGTTGACCATTCTTGGCTAAAGTAATTGAAAAAAAATGAACACATGCAACTACAAGACCACATTGACCAATATGCTCCATTAGACAACAATCAGTTTGGATTTAGACCTTTCCATAGTGTTGAAATACTAATGCTGGTCCTTTACAACAAAAGTATAAAGGGATCAGACAACAATAACCAAGCATTCATATTAACATTCCTTGATATTGCTGCAGCCTTCGACTCTGTTATACATGCCTTACTAATACAAAGGCTTCAGCAAATTGATTTAAGTGGAACGACACTGCAATACTTTATCTCATATCTGACAGAACACAACAGGTCAGCATAGGCCAACAATTTTCCTATACATACCACCAAACAGGCCTTCCTCAAGGCTCAGCACTATCTGCCCTCCTTTTTGATATCTATATTCAGGCAATATGTCATCTAATAAAAAATTTAAATATTGATTATGCCATCTACGCAGATGACATAATGCTGTATATGCCCTTCAATGTAAATAAACCTATCATTGAGCCCATAATTTCATGTTTCAAGGAAACATCTACATGGCTTAAAAATCATGTTCTAAATAAAAAGACAGAAGTACTAATAATCACCAGAAATCAAAACTATATACCGCCTTGCAACATAGTTATCAATGAAACCAATCTTGAAGTCAAAGAATAGGTAAAATACCTAGGTGTTACATTTGACAAACACCTTTCCTTCAAAACCCATATTAAAAACACATCAAAGGCTATATTTAATAAAATCCGATTACTACAATACATGAAGCCCCTACTGCATAGCAACAATTTCAGAACATTGATGCAAGTAATGATAATCCCCACATACTGATTACTGTAATAGTCTACTACTAATGGCCGGGCATATGGCTGCACGTATTATCTATAACTCACGCCGCATGGATCATATAACACTCATCCTCAATGCTCTACACTGGTTGCCAGTACAGAGCAGAATAATTACAAGTTAATAATGATCTTGTTCAAAATCATTAGAGATATAGCGCTCACAACTCTCTCTCACCTAATTAAGATCACACCAAATGGCCGCCAAAGAAGAGGCCAGATGAACAATACTCTTTCAATCCCTACTGACTACCGAAAGACAAAGTAACATACTAGCAACAAAGCATTTGAGTACTTGTCCCCAGTGCTATGGAACTCTTTACCAGAAAGACTCAGAAGCATTACAGATATATTCATGTTTCACACCCAACTCAAAATATTCCTATTCATAGAACATTTTGGAAGTAACCTCAAATGTTGACCCGACATAACACACCTTAAACGGAACAGCATACATGAAGTATTACTACCCATCATCAGTCTAGCCACCCTCTACAAATTAACCACTTTACCCCCCTTAGATACCATACTTCACTCACAATCAATCGCTCATGAACATTTCCAAAAAACAAATCCTTTATTCAGAACAATTGTAAATAAGTTAAAATTGTAAGAATCATATAAATACCTTTGATTTCACCTGTACCTGTTATATTGTTAAAATGTTCAGTGTATCACAGTTGTTCAGTATGTAAATTGCTTTGATTACCCAAAACAGTGGTATTAAAAACCACTCAAATAAATAAATGTTGCTTTATCCTCGTACAGCTGTTAATTCATGGACACTGAGTGGGCCATGTGATTCCAGAAGCATAAGGAAACACCAATAAAATAATGTTGCTGATACTCGAAGAGAGTTAGCGTTAGTTAATTGCCTAGCCACCTCAAGTATTCTGAAGAATGTTAGAGGTTTTTGAAATATACAGAAGCAGACTAACTGTAAATACAGAAAACCTCCCAAGGACACATTGCCAGAGTTCTCTTTTGATTAGGAAGATCTGGAATTGTTTGACAGGTCATTAACCCTGCTAAAGAGGGTAAAGGCTGATTGTACTGTGCAATTATCTTCACTCTATTAAGCTTCCTGAAGAAAGGAACCTTGTCACTCCTATTATCCTACAAAGAATGGCAGAGACTCACTTGTCGGGCCCGAATACTCAAACCATTAAGTCTTAAAGTGAGCAAGAGAGTATTTGAATTTTCAAATCTGACTGAACATATCTCAGCCCTTGTTCTTCTGTCTACCCGGTGATTGGTTTCAGAAAATGTCATTGCATTGTCCTGGACCTTGTGATAGCTTATCCTAACCTAGAAGCACAGTCGAGGACCTTTGGGGTCCATGCTATGATCAGGTATGCGCACCTGCCAATTTACCCATGTAAACTGGCAACTACAACACTACTGTTCGAGTGGATTTATTTTGCTTAAATAGCTTTTGAGAACGATCTGCTTGATGTTAAGAGTTTTGCAAAGCAAAATGTGCTTAACGGTGGTCATGTGTGATAAGGGAAACCTAAAAGCTGGTTTCTTCACTGAGAACCCATGTCACACAGTAACAATTCAGTTTTAAGGATTAACTTTTAGGTCGCTAAACATGAAGGGTAAAATGCACCAAAGGAAATCTCCTTACAATACCATTTGCGAAGACTTGCAAAACACATTGATCTTTATCTGCTCTTTTCTAAATCTGCTGCAGTAACTGAAGAAGCGAGATAATTTGGGGAGATGACTGTTATTATACAATACAGTACTTGATATGAAGGAGCTGCGCTCTTTTTAACCATACAGAACATCACATTTCCTAAAGGGTGCTGCTTAAAAGAGAAATCTATCCTTCTATAAAAATTACTCTACATCAGGAAACAAGACAGCCGACAGCTACAATGGTTAACTCTTATTGTCCATATATCTACCGACTCTTTCTTTCATATTTTCTTTTATTCTGTTTCAAGTGTGATGTCTAACACAAGAGAATGAAGACATTTTCAGTAGAAGACCCAGTCAAAATCGTGGGTCCCATAGAGAAGCTTACTGAGAGTTATTGTAATTAGAATACACTGACACTGTTAACGTGTTATTGGTAACTAGGTCCCACTGCATAAAATGAAACCTGTGATAAAATAAGATGCACTAATTACAGTAACACACACTGAATGTTAGTAACTCTAGCTGTGCAACTAAAGACTTGTTTGCAGAAGATCTGAGCAAGACTAAGACGCCAATATTAGCCATGACAACAGGTACTGAGATGCCCTGGATGTGAACGGAGTGGTGTCGGCCCTATCACTAGGAGGACTAGGTGTCTGCCTAGTGCAGCAAAGTTTGGGACAGCAGTGCAGCAGATTGATTTATCGTCGATTTATCTGCTCCCTGCCACCCTCACTCTACCACCGCTCAGGCCACTCAGAAACATTGTAAAGTGTATGCATGGTGCAGGGCCTCTGAGCACATGTGCGTGTTCAAACTCTGCTAGGTCCTGCCCCCTCTGGCAAACGTCCTGCCACAATGGAAGTGATCCCACAGAGCTTGAGTGCACACCTGTATCTGCAGCAAGCATGCCACTTTACAGTACTTCAGAGTGGCCTGGGTAGAGGTAGGGTGGTGGTATCAGAGGAAGCAGGCCCTGAAAGATATGGGAAAGATGTGGACAGACAGGGAAGAAAAATGAAGATGACAGACACAGGGGATAGGGAAGAAAAGGGGAAATGCTGGCCGCTTTGGAGAGTAGGTAGAGAGCGGAAGGAGAGATGCTGGCCACCTTGGGAGGGTAGGCAGGATAAGGAGAAATGCTGGGCACTTGAGGGGGAGTTGAGTTGGGAGGGGAAGGGGAGATGCCGGGCACCTGGGGTGGGGGGTAAGGAGTGTAATGGAAGATGCTGGATTATTGGGGAGGGGAGGAGAGCATGGCTCAAGTTCACCTAGAGTGTCAGATACCTTTGGGCAAGCCTTGAGCGGTGCAACAGCTCCCTCTTTTTTGGGAGGGATACTAATAAATAAATAAAATAAAATAAATGCCTTTTTTAGCTCACCACTTTTTATTGGTAACTCAAGGCAAGACACATTCAGGTACAAAATGAGTTATGGCAATAATGTGCATTATTCGTTGATTTATCGTCAATTCCTACTCACAGTTATTTAATATTTATGCTCATAGTTAAAGGAAACCTTCACACATCGCTCTCTCAAGCACCAATAAATATGAACACTGTAAGGAGAAAAGTGCCACATAGCACACACTAGAACATTTTCTAGACTGCCTTTTCTAAATTAATTCCATCTTATCAAAGAACTAGTACTATCACTAATACATTAAGAGGTCAATTAAGGAGGTAATATTATGACTTTTTATATATAAAAGTTCATTTCATATACAGAAATAGGTAGTAATACAATTACCTGAGGGTATGCGTACACAGAGCATGTGTTGCTGGTGCATGAGGCCCAATTTTGTACAGATTGTTTAGGCTGGAAAAGGGATGTGTATACTAGGGTGTTCACAATGTGCAAGTTATTTTACAAAAGGCTCATTGAATGTGGAACCTTTGGTATAATATGTATGAGGTCATGGAGTGGTGGGTTCACACCTAAACAGAGACATGGGGAGGGGGTGGTCTGCACAGAGCGGCAGGTGCACCTACTCTTGCCATCTTACTGGGCAGACTAGATGGACCATACTGGTCTTTATCTGCTGTCATTTACTATGTTACTATGTTAGGTCATGGAAAATATACATGTATTTGGCAACATGTACCTAGGGAACAGCAATTTTATAAAAAATACCCACGTCCATAAAAAGAGGATTACCACGTGGGGCTATGTTATGTGTAAGTAGCAAGACCAAGTGGTGGATTTTGCAACCTGCATGCATTAAGCACCACTGTCTCCTGATCACTGTTCAGTGAGATATTTAATAAATGGCTGCTATCTGGGTACGTGCCAACCTTACCCAGCTAGTGGCAATCGTTAGTCACACTTTTTCCAGACAGCTTGGGCCCAAACTGCTATCTGAGAAATGACAGCGGAAGATCACTGCTATCCAGATAAAGTCAGCACTTATCTTGATAGCGACCGCTCAAACCAGATATTCTGCAGCAGCCACCATCCGGATGCTGTCGCTAAATACATAAAGCACAAAATCACCAGAAATTCCAGCTTGCAACACAAATAAGGCCAGAATATATGGAGCAACCAACGCAAAAGGAAAGTGAACCAATTTTTTGTTGGAATCTTTGTCTCGAGAAGCTGCCCGCAACTCATGTAGCAAAATTTCCTTTTTATTCTTGTATATAAAAAGCGTCAAAAGACGTCAAATTGTGAAATCACCACAAAGTGAACTACAAACAGAAAATAATATTAGTGAACTCACCGCAAAGTGATTTCACTATTAGTGAAATACATAAAGCACAAAACCACATAAAGCACATAAATCACATAAACCACTTTGTGGTGATTTCAAAACTTGATGTCTTTTGATGCTTTTTATATATAAGAATAAATCCTTATATCTTCTTCAGTAAGAACTGAAGTGAAGAATAATGAACTTGTCCTCCCTTTCTGCCCCTTGTACCCCTTTATCATCTAATGGTCAACTGACTCTCACAGGTGTTTTGCTATGAAAGTACTTGAAAAGGTTTTTGCTTCAACAGCAAGTTTCTTTTCAAATTGTCTCTTTGCCTGCCTTATGAGTGCCTTGCATCTAACTTGCCAGTGTTTATATAGTTTACTGTTTTCATCATTTGACTCCTTTTTCCGTTTTCTGAAAGATATTTCTGTGGTTATAACACTCTCTCTGACTTCACCTTTAAATCATGGGGGTAATTTTAGAAGCCCTATTTGTGCTTTGGAGATCTGAAAATGGGCATAGAGACGTCTAAAGCACAGAGCCATTTTAGAAGCTGTCCAGTGGGGACATCCAAATCTGAACGGGGGCATGGAGGAAGCATGGGCGGGCCATTCTCGGGAGCCTGGAGGCATGGTTAGGGCATTCTCTGGGACCTTCTTAATCCCCCATTATTTATTACCCCCCTCCAAATTGAAATGAATTAAATTCAGAGGCCTCTATAATTAACTGGCAGCATTTGTATGTATGGGGGCCAATATTCAGTGGCGGTGGCCAGGACCTTTTAAAGAAACTGACCACCGCCGCTGAAGTAAACCAGATAGTCTGTGCTGGAATTTATCCAGAATCCAGCACAGTTTCACCAGTAGGATTTCTATCCAATCAGTGGTGATATTTAGCTGCTAATAGGATAGTGAAAACCGGATTAAGTTAGGACAGCAATTATTCTGTCCTATCTGATTAGCGGCTGACTATCACCACTGACCGGATAGCAATTGGGGTCACTCCAGATCTGCCCACAGACTGCCTGGGTTTTAACCAAGCATCTTTTCTGCAGTCTGTGCTGATAGTACCGCTGAATATCCAGACCACTGGGGTTCAGCTGCTTAGCGAGTCCTACGAACTGTCCCCCTATGCATGTAAATGGTAAGCATTCCCAAACCTGGCCCCTAGGAATGCTTCTGTTCAAGTTGAGTACACCTTTGAGCAAGCATAGTAACTCACCTGTAACAGGTGATCGCCGGGAACAGCAGGAATTTAGTCTTCACATATGGGTATCGTCGGTACCAACAGAGCCTGCGCGGGAATGCTCCCCAGCATCCAATTAGGAAGCTTTTGGGAGCATCCCACAGCGCCTACGTGCTGCCTTCCCGCCTTTCCCAACTGCCTCTCTCCAGTTGAGTTTAAAGCTGAGAGAGAGAGAGAGGGAAAGAGAAAGATAGAGAGATACAACTCTTAAGGGAGGTGGGCGGGTTGTGAAGACTAAATTCCTGCTGTTCCCGGAGATCACCTGTTACAGGTGAGTAACTATGCTATCTCCAGGAACAAGCAGGAATGTAGTCTTCACATATGGGGACTCCCTAGCTTTAGATGCCAGGGAGAGACCCCAGAAGTTGTGTGTCCCTGGGACAGGGCTCCACTTCCCCCCATGGATCTCTGGCATCCAACCTGGGATGGCGGGTAGGAGTTGATTAGGTATGGAACAGGTGTTGGAGAACAGCCTGACCAAACAAGGCATCCCGGCGGGAGTCCTTGTCCAAGCAGTAATGGGCTGTGAAGGTATGAACCGAGGCCCAAGTGGCTGCTCGACAGATGTCGTCGATAGACACAGAGTGCAGATGAGCCATTGGAAGTTGCCATGGCTCTCACATTGTGAGCTGTGACATGGCCCTCCAGAGGAAGGTTCTTACTCTGACAGGCAAAGGAAATACACTGAGCAATCCAGTTGGACAGTGTTCCCTTGGAGACTGGAAGTCCCAAATGGGAAGGATCAAAAGCAACAAAGAGTTGAGAGGACTTTCTATGTTGCTGTGTTCTTTGCAAGTAAAAGGCTAAAGCTCTTTTACAGTTCAAAGTATGAAGATTCCTTTCTGCATTTGATGCATGAGGTCTTGGAAAGAACACAGGCAGGTAGACCGCTTGGTTTAAATGGAAAGGTGAGACCACCTTCGGCATGAAGTGTGGATGAGTCCTAAGGACTACCTTGTCATGATGAAACCTTGTATAAGGTGGATCAGCCACTAGTGCTTGCAACTCACTGATGTGACGTGCTGATGTGATTGCAATGAGAAAGATAACTTTCTAAGAAAGGAATTTTAAAGAGGTAATAGCTAAGGGTTCGAAAGGTGGCTTCATGAGCTGACCAAGAACCAGGTTTACGTCCCATGCCACCGGTGGTGGCCTAATGGGAGGCTTAGTTAGAAGGCGGCCTCTCATAAATCTTGCTATAAGAGGACGGGAGGAGATAGGTTGTCCATTCAGAGGCTGGAAGGAAGCTGCAATAGCACTCAAATGGACCCTTACTGAGTTAGTCTTAAGTCATGCATTGGATAAATGAAGGAGATACTCAAGTAATGATCCCAGAGGTATCGCTAAGGGGTTAAGACCCTTTTGCGAACACCATATGGTAAACCTTTTCCACTTGAAAGCATAAGAGCGTCTAGTGGAAGGTTTCCTGGAAGCATAAAGGACATCCTTTACTTGCTGAGGAAGGTTAAGATCATGAAGATCTAGGCCTTCAGAAACCAAGCTCTGAGATGCAGAGACTGGGGATTGGGATGCCATAACCTTCCGTCCTCCTGTGACAGGAGATCTGGAGCAGACCCTAACTCCAGGGAGGGGGCTTGAGAGAAATGTAGAAGCAGGGGGTACCACACTTGCCGTGGCCAATGTGGAGCTATGAGAATTATCCGCCCCCTGTCTCTCTGAAGCTTGAATAGAGTTTTGGGAATTAGGGGAATGAGTGGAAAGGCATAAAGGCAGTCTTGACCCCAGTGAAGGAGGAAGGCATCCCTGGCCTGAGAACCCTGAGCCGGAATTCTGGAACAGAACCGGGGAAGTTTGGCATTCAACGGACTTGCAAAGAGATCTTTGTCTGGGGTTCCCCAAATTTGGAAAATCTTGGTCACCTGGTCCGCATGTAGAGACCATTCGTGTGGAAGCAGAACTCGACTGAGTCTGTCTGCCCAAGAGTTTTGAATGCCTGGAAGATAAACCGCCAGGAGGTGAATCTGATGCTCTCTGGCGAGGGCCCATAGTCACAAAGCTTCGTTGAAAAGCGACAGAGAGCCTGTTCCCCCCTGCTTGTTCACATAGAACATGGCTACCTGATTGTCCGTATGAATGAGGACTGTCTTGTAGCTTAGCAGGGTATGGAACACTCGAAGAGCAAGGAAGATTGCTCTGAGCTCTAAGAGATTGATATGTAGATGATTCTCCTGTGGAGTCCAGGTGCCTTGGGTGGAGAAGTCTTGTAGATGAGCTCCCCAACCCACTGGTGAAGCATCTGTTGTGAGAGTTGCCTGGGGTAAGGGTTGTTGAAAAGGGGACCTCAGCATCAGGTTCTGAGTGGACTTCCACCATTGGAGGGACAAAATAAGGCAATTTGTGTTTGCTATTTTGTCTGACAGGCACCCTGATGCCTGAGTCCATTGAGTGGATAAAGTCCACTGGGCTGCTCTCATATGGAGGCGAGCATAAGGCACCACATACACGGTAGATGCCATGTGGCCTAATAGTTGTAGCATTTCTCGGGCAGTGAGAAGAGGTTTTAGCACTGCTTGAGAAGCTAACTGCACCATGCGAAGGCAACGGGCCTGGGGGAGATAGGCCCTTACCCTTTTGGTATCCAGCAAAGCTCCTATGAATTCTAGAGACTGAGTGGGAGTTAGACTGGATTTTGGGATGTTAATGACCAGACCCAAGTATTGAAGGATGCGCATTGTGCAAGATAGGGAAGTCCTGGCCTCTGACTCCGATGGGGCTCGAATGAGCCAGTCGTCTAAGTAAGGGAAGACGAATATGCCTAGAGTGCGGAGAAATGCTGCTACCACAGCCATGCATTTCGTGAACACTCTTGGAGCTGAGGCCAGGCCAAAAGGAAGCACCCTGTATTGGTAGTGCTTTCCTTGGAAAAGGAACCAAAGTAACTTTCTGTGAGTTGGATGGATGAGAACATGGGTGTACGCATCCTTGAGATCTAGAGAACAAAGCCAATCCTGACTCTGAAGGTATGGCAGCAGAGTTCCTAGAGAAATCATTTTGAATTTCTCCTTGAACAGGAATTTGTTCAATTCCCTGAGGTCCAAAATAGGTCTGTATCCCCCTGTTTTCTTTGGGATAAGGAAATAGGGGGAGTAAAACCCTGTACCCTGTTGATGAATAGGTACCTCTTCTATTGCCCCTTGGGCCAGAAGTATAGTGACCTCTTGATCTAACAGGTTGATGAGAGAGGTCTGAGAATTGAACTGTCTTAACATTGTGGGAGGGGGCATGCACAGAAAGTGCAGCTTGTACCCTTCTCTTATAATGGAGTGTGTCCAATGCTCTGCTGTTATCTGCTCCCACCTGGGGGCAAGGTGACATAACCTTCCTGGAATGGTGGAAGGCTCTGGTCCATTGAGGGCCAGGAAGGCTAAGTTCTCTAGATGAAAGTCAAAGGTCTTGTGGAGGCTGAGACTGCTGAGACGTTTGAGGCTTGGCAGTCTTTGTTTTCCTTTGTTTAGGTGGTTGCTGACCCTTTCGGACAAGCTGACCTGCAGAACGTCCCTGTTGGGAATAAGAGGGATAAAACCTCTTCTTTTTCGAGAAGAAAGGCTTCTTGAAAGATTTCTTTCTGGCAGGATCAGTTGTGCCTTTGGATAGTCTATCCAAAGTAGAGTTGTCAGCATCCATCTCATTGGCCTTTTCTTGCCAATTCTTGCCGAATAGATTCTCACCTGTACAAGGGATATTTCCCAGTTTGTCCTGCACCCAGAGCTCCAAATCGGATGCCTGGAGCCAGGCAATTCTTCGTGCCCCTATGGCAATGGCAGAGGTTCTGCTTATGCACTCAAAGCAGTCAAAAGCTGCACGATTGAGAAACTGAAACATCCTGGGCATGTTTAACCAGTGTGAGAAAATCCTGCCTTCTGTCCTCAGGAAGAAGAGGACTCAAAACCTCTAAATCCCCTGTGACCTCTTTAAGGAACATTCCCATATATAAAATATAGGAACTGATCCTGGCAGAAAGCATGGAAGCCTGGAAGGTACGACGTCTAAAGGCATCCAAGGTCCTACACTCACGTCCTGGAGGATTAGAGGCATGTCTTTTTGCACTTCTGATCCTTCTCATAGCTGACTCCACCACAATGGAGTGGTGGGGAAGCAGAGTTTTTTGGAAGCCAGGACAAGGAGGGACTCGATACATGGTATCCAGTCTGCGAGAGTGAGGAGAGGTGGTAAGAGGTGTCTCCCACATTCTCAACATGAGATCATGTAAAATCTCATGGATAGGTAGGGTAGCCACCTCTTTAGGAGCTTTGCGATATTGTAAAATCTCCAACTCCTTAGCTCTGGGCTCTGTTTCAGGAGTCACAGTAATGGCCAACCCACGAGCCACCTCTCTGATGAAATCCTGAAAGGAAATATCTTCTGGAGGAGACATCCTACACTTAGGAGAGGAAGGCTCCTCCGGGAGAAGTATCCCGGTACCGGCAGAGCTGTCAGAATCCTCGGAGTCCTCCGAGGATTCGAAGTACCATCCGTCTGGATGCTCTTGAAGAGCCTGATACCTGTACCGACCGAAGTCGGTACCGGGGGTAATCGGTACCGGTGTATTGGCACCGGAAGGCATCACATGACTGGGTGCTAGCAAAGCCGGTACCGGTACCGGCATCGGTACCGGTACTGATGGAACCGTCTAACGAGGTTCCGAGGGCGTCGATGCTGCAAGGAGAGCCGCCAGACTGCGTTCAATAGCCAGGAACCTCTGGTCTATCGACGCTGCCGATGCCTGGTATCGGTACCGGACGCAACCGGTACCCCAGAGCATGGCACCAGTAGTTCTGCTGAGGTCGAGGCCTCGAGAACATCCTGGAGCCCCAATAATGCTTTGGAAGCCGAAGCCTCCCGTCGGGGAAATTTTGCTGGTATGGAACCCTCAAGGGCAATGCCAGAGGCATCTCGATGCTTAGAAGGAGATCTACCCTTTGAGGAACGGCTGGACTTATGTTTAGTTACCTGAGATCCATGGGAGGAAGACGAAGCCCTGGAAGACGTCGATGCCACCGAAGCTGCATTGGAAGGAAAAAGGGCACTGAGCCTGGCAGCTCAGTTCTGTCGACCCCTTTTGGACATCATGGCACAAGTCATACACTTGGAGATGGAGTGGTCAGGACCTAAACATTTAAGACACCATGGGTGTCGGTGACGGAGATGGTACCGCCACACTTGGTGCATTTTTTAAAACCCGAGGCAGGTTTCTCCATAGTGGAGGAAATTTTGGACCTAAGGCCCAAAATGGCGCACACCTAGAAAAAAGTTTGGAAAAAGATATTCTTCTTTTCTTTTCTTTTTTTTAAAAAGAAAGAAAGAAGAATTGGCGGTACCGGTATAGCGTCGGGGAAGGCAGACGCGACCACAAAAAAAAATAAAGAATAACGAAACAATTTTCTGCGGTGACAGGAACACGACCTGCTGGCTCCATGGAAAATGAAGAACTGGAGAGAGGCAGTTGGGAAAGGCGGAAAGGCAGCACGCAGGCGCTGTGGGATGCTCCCAAAAGCTTCCTAATTGGACACTGGGGAGTGTTCCTGCGCAGGCTCTGTCGGTACCGATGATACCCATATGTGAAGACTACATTCCTGCTTGTTCCTGGAGATTACAGGCTATACATACACACGTCTACCAGCATCTAGCCTGGGTAATTTTAAAAGAAGCCATTTTTGCTCAGAAACCTCTGCTTTATGTGTATACATGCCTTTTAAAACGATCCCCTTTGAAGGGAATTTTAAAACCACTTCCAGAATGGGCTTTATTTAAATCTTCTGCTCTATGTGCTGGAAAATGTATGTGCATAGTGCCTGCATACATGTAAGTTCATCCACAATTTGAAAAGGTGTTCCTAGGATCGGCTTAGGAAGGATTTTGCCTGATTTGTCATCAAAGTACTGTATACACATGTTTTATCCTGCAAAATCTATTCACACAAATTAGTAGGCCTAAATGTGTGTGGTCAGTTTTCCTGGGATAAGTTTGAAAGTGAAAGTATACAGGGACATTCAATTCGACATTCTGGCGAATTCTGGGGAGTGAAAATTAGGCATTTCACTAATGTGGGAATTTATAAAATAATGCCCTTTATTTAACAAAGTAATGCATGGGAAGAGGGCATCCTTGGGCACAAACTGTTGTTCTTTGCTCAGTAACCACTGCTAGTTATCTGACTTTATATTTTGTTTTTGTCTAAAGAGCTTAGTAGATAAATGGAAACCCCACTTAATGAACCACCTTGCTTCCAAGGAGATTCTCCCAACATGGCACTGCTGGGCCCCATCTTCAAAGGGGAGCCATGGGTCAACCATTTTGAAGAATGACTCCAACTGGGCAGAAGCAGTCGTGCATTGCAGCAGTGGCAGTAGGGTGCGATTGAACATCGAGGCAAAGTGGGATTTACTAAACTGCAGTACAACTTTAATGTATTCTGCGCAAAGTCACCTGTGACAAAACGGCACGGGAAAACATCATTTCAATGCAGTTCAGTCAATAGGGCCCTTTATCTTTAGCCATATCTGGATTTGACACCGGAAATGCCTAGTTTACACAAATGCTATAGGCAATATCTCCTTATTAGTAAAATAATACAACAAACAGATTGAACAAATTTATATTATATAACCACAGTGCTGGATAAACGAGACCAACATGGTGGACTTGCTCACGATAGACATGGTTCACCTTTGATCACTGAACATCAGTAAATAGCAAACAAGAAGCAAAGTAAAGTGAGCTAGCAGCAATACAGCCTCACTGATACTTAAAACAAAAAAAGGAATAGGAAAAGTCTTTAAGAAACGAGCATATGTAATGCAAAATGAACAAAAAAGAAAATAAGTGACCAAAACAGTAAAAAGGAATGCCGGCAGGCTCAGCTGCCTCTGTGTTCTAAAAATAAATAAAGGACAAAGTGCTGAGCTACAGATTTACCAGTCTGCCTGCAGACAGGCTTTGCACAATTACTGAAGGCAAAGGTATTAAGAATGTACTCCACCAGCAAAGAAACCACATGCTCTGAATATTAATGAGGCCGTTCGGATGGGTCCCAGTTATTAGAAAGACGTATGTTGCTTTTGTATACCAAAGGCGTTTCCTGCCCGTCAATGCAAGTATCTGCAATGGAGCCTAGAGACCTCAGGTTAAAGGTACACTTGCGAATTATTTCTGCAAGGATAAAATAAGCACTAGAAGCTAAACTCTGGTTTGAAAAGTGGCCAAGACAGAAAGTGCCTCATATTGATATCATAACTTCAGCAAGCTGACGGTCCGTCGTTATACAAGGAACAGATTGAATGTGCTAATAGGGCTAATGCTGTATGCCACATTTGAGATGTCAATATGAAATGTATTCTTCACACATCACTCTATATCCATCTTCCTCTATGCCAGGCAGGAAAGGTCTATGTAATAATACGATATGCTGTTAGAGGAAAATATTTTATAATCTGTAAAGTTAGCATATTCCAAATTCAGTTCTGAGCAATCTAAGGTGTTGATATTTGGCTAATAGCTTTTATCACGACTATAGGCTCAATGCCCTGTAAGGCCCACTAACATTTTTTTTAGGTGTGTATGTGCTAAAAAAATTTATGCACATGTTAAAATGTCACTTAACGTGGAATGCTCTAAAATGTTTTATTGTGTGTGCTATAAATGTACCCTCAATAGCATCTGAATGCTGTTAGTATGCAAAGTAACTCAGAAAACTGTAGCTATCTATACACCAATAGCATCTAGGTGTGATATAGTGTGATGCCACTACAAAAAAATGCATGCGAATGCTAGATCAAGCGCACATGGCTCAGACCACCTGCTGCAAACCTGGAGAAAAGCAAATCTGACATGGGGGACTGGCTGTCAGTGCTGAGAACAAAGTGGAAGAGGAGGTGAATGATGACAAGAGAATGGGAAGAAAAAGATCAAAAGAACATGCCTTAGATGTCGGCCAAGAAGGAGAAGAGCTGACAACCGGAGCTTACGCCAACCCTGGCACATCCACCTTACCAATACCAAGAAAGGAAATCTGCCAGCCCTAAGTAAGAAGGGCACGGGTATCCAACTGCATCACTCCCTTGTACCTGCACCCTGTAGTGTCAGGGCAGCCGTAGTACGCTGATGACTGTTCATGGTCTTTGGACAAATTAACCATAGCAATACACATTGCCATATGCCAACAAAGACAGTCCAGGCAATTGGCACCACCACCATATTACTCATGCTTTGAAACTATTCCCATACCTTTTGCTATGTTCTTTCCACTCATGCCACACAGGAGTAGTCATCTTGATCAGTAATGGACTAAAGGTAGAAAGACTAGAAAAGGGCATCCATATTGGTGTGCAAAGAGATTGGCCTGTAAGCATCTCACGTAGTTCCCACCCAGTGCCTTCATGGAGGGACTAACAGCAGCCTTATCTCTGCTGCGACACCTGTCCTGCAGACTGTACATACTATCTGAGAGCACGTAGGATATAGAACACATGCAACATAGTATTTCTGCTAATCACGGCATTTGATTGGAATGTGGGGTAGGCCTTTATTTATAAAAGTTATAGCATTGTGCCTTACATACTGTACAATAATAAAAAAAAAAAAAACAATTGTCGTCGCTTTACTTTTAGTTTGAAAATACATTTTTTCCAAGAACAAACAGAAAGTCAGTCCTCACATATGGGTAACGTCGGTGCCAGCGGAGCCCCACGGAAGTATCTCCCCAACTTCAAAGAAAGCCTTTGAGAGATGCCACCACGCATGCATGATCCCCTTCCCACCCAAGGGTGCCATCTTACTCAGTCTCCCCTTTTCCATGGAGCCCTACAGATGTTTGTCTAATTTCCCCGGAAAAAACTCCATTATTCTTGTGCATCAAGTGCATTGGCCGATTAGCATTGGTCCCTTTTCCGCCTCCAAGTCCCGTTGCCTTGGCTTCGAGAATCGGAACCATTTTAGTTTAGATTTTTTTTCTCCAGCGCGGTTTCGCACCTTTTCTGACTGCTGGCCGCGTCGAGGGTCTTTAACCTCACTGGGGTTCTTTTTGCCCCAATGGCCAGTGGATTTAAAAAGTGTGATTAGTGTTCAAAGAACATGTCCCTTACCAACATACATGACTGTTGCCTCCAGTGTCTACGTGCCGACCATGACCCAGAGGTTTGTTCCCTGTGCAAAAAGATGTCCGCTAAGGCCATCCAGAGTCACCGGCAGAAGCAGGATGACATCTTCTACAGGTCAGATTCAGCCCTGGTGTTTCCCGGTAGCTGCGTGCTCTAAGGCCCCACATGGATTCTCAGAGCCGTGTAAAGCCCCCATGGTCACTCTGACAAGAGTTCCCCCAGAGCGAGAGTGCAAGAAAAAGAAGAAATCCTCGAGGACCTCTTCCTGGGAATCGGACACACATGCAAGTCCCATATGAGGTCCCACAGCCCTCCAGAGGGTATCCAAGGAGTCAGAGCGGAAGCGGCTAGCAAAAGTACCCAAGACAGATGCTGGGGCCTCCGCAACGGATCTTGGACCCCCGAGGCCCGTCACGTCGAAGACTCCCTCTCCTCACTGACACCGGACCTCTGGCATCCGCGTCAAAGGTTGCAACTCTGAGTGGGAAGCCAGGATGATGGCATTAGAATGCAGTGTTTTTGCCTTCCTTGCCTCGCAGCAAGCATCGATGCCCGGCCCCGCCGGTGCACGCGCTGAGACTGCAGGGACCTCAATGACTCCCTGGGCTGCCGATATGATCCTCAAGAGCCACAAGCCTCAAGCCAATCCTCAGCAAGGGTCTCAATTCTGCTCCTGGTCCTTGGGAACGAGATCCTCTCTGTTCAAGCACTTCTGGCTCTGGCCAAGCAACAGTCACGGGTCAACAAAGGACGGATCCAATGATGGCCCAAGAGCCGTCAGGCCTCAAGTCCTCGATGGACTACTCGGACTGGCAGTCCGAGGATGAGGCTTCCCTGGAGACATGAGCACACTGCTATCTCCCCTCGGATCCATCTGCCCCAGCATTGAGGCAACGGTCCCTGTTCGAGGACACCTCATTCCTCGAGTTCGTCCGGGACATGGCGAAGGCATTGTCCCTCACCACAGAGTCAGAGGAGGACCCTCACATGGAGGAACTCGAAATCCTCCAATGCGAGGCTCCACCTAAGGAGGCCCTTACAGTCCCTGTCCCCACCATCCTCAGGCGACACCTTATCCAGCTGTGGGAAACACTGGCATCAGTGCTGATAGTTAGCCGGCATCTGGTAACCATGTATTGGGGCCACGGCTTCAGAAAGGCACACCTCCATGGTGGTCAAGTCAACCATGCGCCGACAGAAAAACCCGAAGACTCACTCTTCAGTGCCCCCGAGCAGGGAATCTCGCACCCTCAATGCCCTCGGACACAAATGCTACCATGGCTCGATGTTGCCTGCCGAATACAAGAATATTAGCTGTATATCGGGATGTACCTCTGAGACCTGACTAGGGAACTCGGGGGTTTCTCAGCAGGTCTCAGAGGATATCAACTCCAGTGATTTCAAACCTTCATGAAGTTCATCGGGGAGTGCTCGAAATACTTGTCTCGAGCAGCCTACGATGGCTTCAAATCTAATGCGAGGGTGGCTGCCGTGGACATCGGTGCCCGACGCTAGGCTTGGCTCCAGGCATCGGCACTCAAGCAATGGGTCCAAGAGAAACTCCTCAATGTCCTCTGCCTTGGTGAAAACATCTGTGTCAAACCCATGGAGGACAAGGCAGCAGAGATCAAGACTGAGTATGTCACCAGGACTCGACTCACGAGGAAGACCTCTACTCTTCTCAAGAAGAAACCACTGGGGAAAAGGCCTCCCTTTCACCGGAAAGGCCAGCCTTATTGAGGCTATCCCCAATACCAGCAGGGAGATTGGCTATGCTCCTTGGACCTAAAGGATGCTTAAACCCACATCCTTATCCACCCCAGCCACAGGCAGTACCTAAGGTTCATGGTTGGGGGCGACCGCCTCCATCCTTTGGCCTCACCTCTGCACCAAGAATCTTCACCAAAGCCTGGCAATGGTGGCGGCCTACCTCCATCTCCAAGGGGCCTTCATCTTCCCATATCTGGATGACTAGCTAGTGAAAAGAGACACTGCCTCAGAGGTGCAACAGACCATGGCCCACACCATCAAAGTCTTACAACATCTGGGATTCATGATAAAC
The DNA here is from genome assembly GCA_033557465.1 of Ichthyophis bannanicus. Lineage (NCBI taxonomy): Eukaryota > Metazoa > Chordata > Amphibia > Gymnophiona > Ichthyophiidae > Ichthyophis > Ichthyophis bannanicus. The sequence goes on along the minus strand of CM066031.1, from coordinate 617,220,580 downwards.
CACCCCAAATCCCATCTCACTCCAACACAGGACCTGGAATTCATAGGAGCTCATCTGGACACTCTCCAGGCCATGGCCTAACTCCCCCTGCAGTGTCGGCATGGTCCATGCTCCACCTGCTAGGCCACATGGCATCCACAGTCCATGTAGTCCCCAATGGCCATCTCCACATACAGGCAGCTCAGTGGTGCCTCTATTCACAGTGGACTCAAGCCACAGGCAGGCTCCGGGACAGGATCTCAGTTTCCCGTCATCTAGCGGAGTCACTCGATTGGTGGCAGGATGCACAGAACCTACAGAAGGGCATGCCCTTCCAGTACCTGAACCCCAGGGGGTTCTCACCATGGATGCCTCCCTATTGGCGTGCGAGGAACTGTGCACGCAGGGCAACTGATCTCTGTAAGAAAGCCAGCAGTAGATCAATCTGCTGGAGCTCAGGGCCATTTTCTAGTGATCAAGGCCTTCCACCACCGCCTGCAGAACCAGTCGGTGCTAGTCCAAACGGACAGCCAGGTTGCAATGTTCTATCTGAACAAGCAGGGGGGCACAAGGTCTCTGCGCCTCTGCCAGGAGGCAATAGCCGTTTGCTCATATGCGACCAGCCAGGGAATGTTCCTCGGGACAGTATACCTTCTGGTCCAAGACAATTCTCTAGCGGACAGACTAAGCAGGGTTCTCCAGTTGCATGAGCAGTGCCTAGACCCCAGGGTGGCGCAGCAGCTATTCCGACTATGGGGAACCTCAAGTCTGGACCTCTTTGCCAGCCCAGTCAATGCCCAGCTGCCCCGCTTCTGCTGTCCCCAACTGCATCCATCCTGGATAGCAGCGGATGCCTTCCTCGTCCCATGGTCAGAGGGCCTTCTGTATGCTTTTCCTCCCACGCCACTAATCACCTGGACCCTCTTCAAGGTCCTGCAGGACAAGGCTTCCATGATCCTGGTGGCCCTGCGGTGGCCCCAACAGCCTTGGTTTCCCCTATTGCTCCGCCTCTCGATGGAGCTCCTGGTCCCTCTGGGGAGTGTCCCGGGCTACTGACCCAGGAGGAGGGCTCACTTCTCCAACCCAACCTGGGGTCCCTGTCACTAACAGCATGACTGCTGAACGGGTCACCCTAGCATCCTTTAACCTCCCCAGGAAGGTGGAAGAAGTCCTCCTAGTCTCTCGTAAGAACTCCTCGAGGCGAGCCTTCAAGTGGCGCGGATTCCCCATTTGGTGTGTGGAGCAACGGTGGATCCATTCTCTTGCCAGGTACACATAGTGCTTCAGTACTTGTTTCACCTCTTGCTGTCTGGACTCAAGTCTAACACCCTCAGGGTGTACCTGAGCACGATCTCTGTGCACCTTCACTTCATAGAGGGCAAACCTCTTTCTCTGCAGCCCCTCATTACCCAATTCATGCGGGGCTTGCAGCTCTCTAAGCTTCCCATCTGCCCGCCTCCAGTAGAATGGGATCTCAACGTGGTTCTGACACAGCTTACCAAGCTGCCTTTCGAACCTTTGGCTACCTGCCATTTGTGTTATCTGTCTTGGAAAGTCGTCTTCATGGTGGTGCTCACCTCTGACCGCAGAGTCAGTGAGCTTCAGACCTTGGTGGCCGAGCCACCTTACACCAGGTTCTACAAGAACAGGGTCATGCCCAAAATTCCTTTCGAAGGTGGTATCCGCTTTTCACCTCAACCAGGATGTCGTGCTCTCTACCTTCTTTCCACAGCCCCATACCGACAAGGCAGCAACCGTTCTCCATATTCTGGATTGCAAGAGGGCCCTGTCCTTCTACCTGCAATATATTCAGGGCTACCGCAAAGCTTCTCAGCTTTTCGTTTCATATGACCCCAGTCAACAGGGGAAGCTGTTACCAAGTGAAACCTGTCTGCCTGGGTGTCAGACTGCATTGCCTTTGCCCACGATCAGACTGGGCTCTCGTTGGAGTGTCGGGTCATCGCGCACATCATCCGGCTATGGCGACCTTGATTGCAAGCCTACGCTCTGTCCCTATGGCAGACATCTGCCAGGCCACCACCTGGTCCTCAGTTCACACCTTTGCAGCTCACTACTGCCTGGAGAGAGAGTCCCGACAGGACAGTACCTTCGGCCAGGCTGTACTCCGTAATCTGTTTGGGTTTTAGGCAACTCCTGCTCTCTGACCCTTCTTGTTCAGGTTACCGGAGCGATGGTTCTCCCTGGACACCGGGGTCCACATATTCGCTTGCGGCTGTTCACGGCTGGGCCATGTTTTCTACATGTTCTCAGTAGCCTGTAGCTAGGGAGTCCCTTATGTGAGGACTGACTTCCTGCTTGTTCCTGGAGAAAGCATAGTTACTCACCTGTAAGAGGTTTATGGTTTAGGCACTTGATATACTGCTCTTTACTGTGTGTATCAGAGCAGTTTACAGATATATTCTAACAGACACTTTTTAGTCCCTCGCCCCCAAAGGGCTCACAATCTAAGCGTGTTCTCCAGGGACAGCAGCAATCAGTCCTCACAACACTCCCTCCTCCCCTTGGAGTTGCTGTACAATTTTTTGCCATCTTCTTTTGTCGGCTCTAGCTATGTCATCTGACTGAGTAAGATGGCACCCCTGGGCATGGTGGCAGTTCCCAAAAGCTTTCTTTGAAAGCTGGGGAGATGTTTCCATGGGGCTTCGTCGGCGCCGACATCACCCATAAGTGAGGGTTGATTCCTGCTGTCCCTGGAGAACACCTGTTACAGGTGAGTAACTAAGCTTTCTTTGTTAAGGGGGTTATTTTAGAAGCCCTATTCAGCATTTACAAAAGTATAATCAGGCAAAATACATGTGCAAATTGCATCCATGTGTAAATGACCATTTTAGAAAAGGTTCACTTTAGACGTGGACAGATCACATTGAAAGTAGAGAGGATGTTGGGAACGTGGCCTGGGTAGGACAAAACTCTACATGTGTATTTCCCATTTCATATAGGGAATGCATATGAGAGCTCAAAATTGGCAATGTCTGGATTTACACCTACTCCAAGACACGAATAGTCATGGTGTCAAAAGTGCTCCATTTGCCCCTCCCTTTCTGGGATAGCCCCCTTAATCCCCAATGTTTATTTTCCCCTCCAAATGGAAATGGCATACAGATAGGATCCTCTGTAGTTGAGCAGCAGCATCTACATGTCTCAGTCTGCAAAACGGCTGAGATACATGTGCAAATGTTGACATTTACACGTGTCCATTGTGAAATGCTGACACTTACACTTATAAGTTGCCGGGTTTCCTCTGTCAATTTTTCCCATGTGCATATTTCGAAATGGCTTCCCCTGCTGCACATAGATCTGTATTTTAAAAATGGCTCCACATTAGCAGAACCGTTCCTAAAATACTCTCAGCACTGAATGTGACCTGATCTATATGTCTCAATTCGTATCTCCAAGTCCTATCTAAAATATGACTTTAAATAAACATGAATTTTGGTACTGCTTAACTGGTGTTGATTTCTCTCCACCCTGACTTCAACCTCCTCCTTTTCTCTTATTTTCTTTCTCTCTTTCTTCTCTACCCTGTTCTTTACGCCACCCCTTTCACAACATTTCCTGCAATAATAGCCCCATCTCCTCTATTAGTGATCACCATGCAAAGTTGGGTCCTTAAATCAGAGTGCACATTATAAAATGAACACCTCTTTGAAGACAGATGTCAAATTCCAGACTTAAGCACATGCGCAGTATGCTAAAGTGGACAGAAGGGCATGCTGTTCTCCATGTGTACAATAAAGGCTAACATGCACATGACAATCCTTCTGTAAACACATTAACCATGTGCCTATAATTAACTACTGAAGAATTAATCTAAGATTTGTTTCCCAGAAACACAATTCCTGTATAATTTACTGTAATGACAGAACCTTTTTTCACCTATTTGAAAAGGGAATTGCTTTTTGTTCAAATGTGTATGTTAAAAGGTTAGGGCTCTTCAGCTTGGAAAAGAGAGGGCTGAGGGAAGATATGATAGAGATCTATGAAATAATGAGTGAAGTGGAATGGGTAAATGCAGATCAGTTGTTTACTCCTTCAAGAAGTAGAAAGACTAGGGGACATGCAATGAAGCTACAATGCAGCACGTTTAAGACTAATCGGAGAAAATATTTTTTTCACTCAACACGTAATCTCTGGAATTTGTTACTGGAGGATATAGCAATGGAATGGAGTGGAGTAGCGGCCTAATAGTTAGCGCACTTATTTGGGAACAAAGAGAATAGGATTTAGTTCCCACTAGCACGCCTTGTGGCCTAAGGCAAGTCACTAAACCCTCCATTGCCCCAGAAAAAAAATCAAGTTATGAATGCCCCTATTTAATGTAAATTACACGGTTTAAGTTACAATATAAACCACTAAAAAAAACCCTGTTGAATAAATAGTAAAAGCTGTTAGTGTAGCTGGGTTTAAAAGAGGTTTGGACAAGTTCCTGGAGAAAAAGTCCATAAACCAATATTAAAGTGGACTGGGGAAATCCCCCGCTTACCAATGGGATAAGCAGGAGATTTGGTGGCTAACAAAATGATCTGTGGTCTTCATTATAAGTCTCCACGTAGAAATGGGTAAAAGGGGCAACAGCTGGAAAGCGGTGTGTATAAATTCCCGTAGCATGGGAATTCTTTATTCAGCATTTGATTTAACGCGCCTTCGACACCTTCAGGGCGGTTTACAATAGAGCAAAATGCAATAGTGGCCAAGGCTGAAAACAGAGAGGAACTACAATTCTTGACAGGAAAGCATACAATCACACCAGAGAGAGAGAGAGAAAAGGGGGGGAGGTCGGGAAGGAGAAAGAAAGGGTTAAGAGGGGTCAGAGGGAAGAAGGTCATAGGCAGTGCAGAAAAGATGGGTCTTAAGGAGTGCCTTGAATTTGGCATATGACTGTTCTTGATGGAGGGTAACAGGGAGTGAGTTTCCAGAGGGAGGGTCCTAGGAAGAAAAAAGCTGAGTGGCAGGTTTGTTCCAAGTGAGCACGAGCTGGGGAAGAGAGATCCAGGCGGTTTGTTTGAATGGACCAAAGGCTGCGGGGTATGGAACGAAACTGTAAGGAGTCGGCCAGATACTGAGGGGTGTGAGTGTGGAGTGCTCTGTGAGTTAGGATTAGAAGCTTATAAGTGATGCGGTGAGAAACAGGTAACCAGTGCAAATGAATAAGGTGAAGTGTAATGTGGCTGTGGTGGGAGGTGCGGGAGAGGATCCGGGCAACAGCATTTTGAATCAACTGTAGATGGTGTAGCTGATAATGGGGGAGAACAGCGAAGACTACATTGCAATAGTCGACTCTTGAGATCACCAGGGAAAGAAGAACAGTGATGAGAGATGAGGGTGACAACACAGGACTGACTGCTCGAATCTGGCAAAGATAGAAGTAGGAGTGGTGGGTGAGAGTGGAGATGTGATCGTGGAAGGATAAATCTGGGTCTAAGATCACCCCAAGATAGTGGAGCGATGAGGAGTGGGATTGGAGCGCCAAGGAGGGTGGGGGAGAATGGAGGGTGGGAATTGCCGAGGGTGAACCACATTGAGGATGTTTTGGAGAGGTTAAGATGGAGAAGGTTCATGGACAGCCAGTTTGCGATGTGCGACAGACAAGCATTGAGGGGTGAAAGATCCAGACTGACAGGGCGATGTGGTAGAGGAGAATGATATCATTGGCATAGACGCTGGACTGCTGCACTAGTAAAGTGAGAGGAGCCATAAAGATGTTAAAGAGGAGCGGTGCAAGGACGGAACCCTGGGGTACCCCACAGTACAAAGGGAGAGGGTCAGAGGTGCGGGAATCAGAGACTGAGAAAGAGCGATAATGAAGGAAGGAGTGAAATCAGCAGAGTACAGAGCCCCAAAGACCCGCATCCCTGGGATGGAAGAAAAGGATGGTGTGGTCAACTAGATCAAAGGGGACAGAGAAACATCACCCCGGTCATGAAAGATGTGCAGTTCATTGAGGAAGGACAGAAAGATGGTCTCAGTACTGAGGCCAGGATGAAAACTGGATTGCCGTGGGTGCAGAAAGTGTGTGGAGTCCAAATGAGAGGAGAGCTGAGAGAAGACTGCCTTTCAAAGATCTTGGAAATAAATGGAAGGTTAGAGAGAGGGCAGTAGTGGGCAGGGTCACCAGGGTCCAGGGAGGGCAGACCAGTGCATGTTTCCAGAAAAGTAGAAAAGTACCTGAGGTTAGGCATGTGTTGAGCATGGAAAGTAAAAAGGGAAGAAAAGTGAGAGACGGCTCTAAAATCCAGTTTGAGGGGATGAGGTAGAGGGGACAAGTAGTTTTGTGGGTAGCAGATATGAATCTGGAAAGATCCAAAGAGGAAAGGGGATGGAAGGAGGACTGTGTATGGGACAGAGATGGGGAGGAAGGTGGAGAGGGAGGAAACGGAGACCTAAGGGGAGTGGAGCTACCCTGAAAGGAGAAATGGAGGTGTTGGACCTTCGAGGCAAAGAAGGCGGCTAGCTTCAAAGGGCTTGGTGCCGAGGGGTGAGTATTACTGGTTATGGGGGTATGTAGAGATAATAAAAATTTGAGGGTCGCATAGCGCTGATGTGTAGAGTTAGAGGCGGAAGAGACATGATTTGAGTAGTAGGAGCGTTTTGTTTCGAGGATGAGTGAATGGTAGTGTGAGTGACAGGAGTTGAAGTGCATAAGAGATTCAGGGGTCTGGTCTCTCCTTCAGAGACGTTCTGCATGGCAGAGTTGAGACTGCTGCAGGCGGAGTCCTGGATGGTACCAAGGGTGGTGTGAGGTGGACCAGGGTATGCAAGGGCACAAGGCAATTGAGGGTAAAGGAGAGGCAGGAATTCCAGAGGGAGGCTTGTGTGTTGGCGGTAAGGGTAGCGAAATCAGGGGGAAAGAGCTGATCGGCAGAGGGGAAATGCCGAAGGGTAGAGGGTGTGATGTGGCGGGTTTGCCAAGAGGGCCCTGCACAGGCTGTAGAGTGGGGCCTAGGAACGGTGTCCCTGTGAGGGAGAACAGAAGGAATCTGAGCAGAGAAAGTGACACAGAAGTGATCGGTCCAGGGCAGGGGGTTGATGACAATGTCAGTAGGTATATAGGGAGATCTAGGGTATGCTGGGCTGTATGAATGGGAAAGGTGACATGCTGGGAAAGACTGAGGTCTTGGAGAAGGGTAAGGAAGACACGATCATGAGCTGAGGTGGGGAGACAGAAATGTACATTAAAGTCACCGAGAAGAAACAGATGTGGGAACTGCAGAGCAGCTTCAGAAATAGTAAGAGTGAGGGCTTCCCAGAGAGGGGAGCGTAAAGAGAGAGGTGCATAGAGGAGGAGAAAGTAGATGGGAGGGGAGGAGTGTAAACAGAGTAGGAGGGACTCGGGGTAATGAAGGAAGGAAGACGAAAACTGGGTGAGGGGTAGAGTAGAACGAAAGAGGGTGGCCACTCTGCCCCCCGTATGCCCCAGACGAGGGTTAATTGCGGTTCAGAAGCCTGGGGGGATGCAGTGAGCAAGAAGGGAGTCTTCACCCTCCCACAGTCATGTCTCGGTCAGAAAAAGGAGGTCTAGATGGGACTGGAGAAAGAAGTCCTGAACCAAAGCCATTTAGCTCTGAAGAGCTCTACAGTTCTCAAGACCTTGCTGGAGCACTTGTTTGCCGGTGAGTGGGGAAGGGTGGAGGTGCAGTGTGAGCGCAAGGTTCAACAAGTTATAAGATTAGAAGGTACCAGGCTTAGATGCCCAGGGGGAACAGGTATACGAGTTTGAGGGCGCCTCCCCCAGAAGGGGGGAATGGGAAACATGCTCATGAGCAAGCAGGTCAAGAGCAGGGAAATAAGATTCCAGATTTGAGGCTTTAATGGGAGAGGCTGACTTGGATTTAGTGGCAGTTATAGAGACAGGGTTCACAGACAACCATGTAATTATACCGGGCTATACTTTATTCAGGAAGGACAGGATAGGAAGAAGGGGTGGCATTCATAAAATACAAGAGATCACAGAAAGAGGAAGACAGGCATCTGTATTTGGAAAAATTAGAGAAGCTTTGAAAATTAAATTATAGGTCTCTGTGTACTCAGGGACTTAGGGGTATGTTTACTAAACTGCGCTCAAGTGCGCGGCGCACAATAGCGTGCGCTAAGGTACCTTAGCGCACGCTAATGATGCGTTTTTGTGCCCCGCACACGTGCGCGCCACACTAACGGGCCCGCTCATGTGCGCGTTGCGCTACTTTGCGATAGAGGCGTGGAAAGGCTCCAGGAGGGCGGAGGAAGGCTCCCCAGGGGCGGAGGGAAGGGGTCAATGGGTGGAGAGTGGGAGGGGAGAGGCTCCCCGCACACGAGCGGGGCTGAAATTCAAGCAAAAAAATACCGCAAGTGAAAACCTCGCGGTAGAGTCGATTTAAAGGGAAGAGAAACCATTTCTGTCAGCAATGTACAGCAAAACCAGGGAGACCTACAAAACAGTGATAAGTGTGATACATGTGCACGGTACAAAAATACAAATAAACATTGAAAAGGACCCCAACAAAATTTTAAAAAATTATAATCAAGCTGGGCAATAGTGATAGTAATGGGAAACATCAAAAAACACTCCCAAGAAAGCCCCAAAAAAGAAATATGAATTTTAGAAGGGTCTACGCTTCGTCCCCATACAAGGTGAATGATCCCACAGTGAAATTGTGCAGAGCAGGGTTTCTGACTCCTTTGGCCGGGTTTCCTATCTCCAGGGACTGCACTGTCTCTGTGGCCACAGTGTGGTGCAGTGAACACAGACAGTGTGTTCAGGAGCCAAAGTGAACACAGACAGTGTGTTCAGGAGACAAAGATCACCAGTTCAAGTCCCAGCTGGGGCTCCTGCAAACCCAATCCCCATATTTTACCCACCACTAAACCATGATAGTAAAGACCAACCTTTTTTGCAGATAACATAAGCATGGTCCAAACACCTCTATTTTACCCCACAGAGCACAGACACCAGAAACATGTGCATTACCTAGACCACAGTCCCCTCAATGCAGTCCTGGAGGGCCACATATCATTCAGCTGTGATGCTGTCTCCAATATAAGGCCATGTCAGCATGGTGGCGGAGGGGTACCATTGGTGGAGGGGGCAGTGGCTGCTGCCCACAGCAGACGGTGGCCTAGCCCCCTTCATGTGGGTGCAGTGCACTCCAATAGACAGGCCCTGTCTGACAAACAGCCATGGACTCCCCAGGGAATGCACTGTTTTTGTGCTAAGACGGTGATGCAGAGGACACAGCCAGTGCCTTTAGGACCAGAAGGTCAGAAGTTCAAATCCCAGCTGGGGCTCCTGCCAACCCAATCCCCTTATTTTACCCATGAAGAAAACATGGTAGTAAAGACTGAACCATTATTGCTGAGAACATAAGCATGGGTCAAAAACCTCTATTTTACCCTACACAGCACAAACACCATAGAAATGTGCATTACCTACGGCAGAATCCCCCAAATGCAGTCCTGGCGGGCCACAAATCCATCAGGGTTTATGCTGTCTCCAATCTAAGGATGGAGCGGTACTGATGGTGGAGGTGGCAGCGGCTGGTGCCCACAGCAGACCATGGCCTAGCCCTGTCCAGGTGGGTGCCGTGCACTGCAACAAACAGGCCCTGTCGGATGTACAGTCATGGACTCCCCAGGGAATAGAGCATATCTGTGGCAACACGGTGGTGCAGTGCACACAGACAGTGTGTGCAAGAACAAAAGGTCACAGGTTCAAAGCCCAGCTGGGACTGCTTCCAATCCAGTCCACATATTTTTCCCACAACTAAACCGTGATAGTAAGGACAAACCTTTATTGCAGAGAACATACGCATGGTTAATACGCCTATATTTTACCCCACCGAGCACAAACACCATAAACAGGCGCATTACCTAGAGCAGAGTCTCCCAAATGCAGTCCTGGAGGGCCAAACACCATTCAGGTTCCATGCTGCCTCTAATAAAGATGCCTGTGCTGCATATCTATGCACCACCCCCATGGTATGCAGATGTATCTCATGCATATTCATGAGGGACAGCATGAAAACCCGAACAGTGTTTTGCACACCAGGACTGGAGTTGGGAACCTCTGCCGTAAAGCAGCAGCCAACAGGGGCAGACACACCCACACCCACACCCACAGGCCTCATTGGCCAATGCCTCCTGGAGAGGCAGGACATTGGGCCCTGCGTGCATCTCACAATACTAGCACTTGCATACCTTAGCAATGCCACCCTACACCTGGGTATACGGTACACAGCTATCAAACGTTTGCTATGATTACTGGCAGATAGCAATCCCTACGTTAAGCACAGTTTGCTGATTGAGCTCCATCATAACAACCTTTCTAATGTCTGTGGTGTGTGCTTCAGGTCTGGTCTCTGACAGTGTTTACCACCCTGGGGAGTGACCCCCAACAGTATTGCGTAGCATATCCATGCCTGTACTGTGCCCAGGACTGGTGTGGTGGCCAGGGCTGCTAAACTCCTCCATAGTAGCACAATGCTGGCATAGGTGTGGGGGTGTCTGTCTGTCTATCCAGTGTGTGGTGGCTGCAAACACCCTCCACAGCCCACACTGTCAGCACTGTTGCCAGTATTGGCCTGCCAATGTGCATAATTAGGAGCAAGGTACCATGGGTATAGCCCGGACAGGGTGGCCTGGCCAGGATGCATCTGCACAGGGCATAGGGCACTGGCTGGGACATTTTAGTGCCCGGCCACCACCTACACAGACAGGGTGGCCTCAGCATGCCCTGCTGGGAGATCACTCTCACCCTGACTGTGCAGTGACCACAGCATGGCTAGGTACCCCCATAGTGCTATGTAGTATTTCTTTCATGTGATATTTATGGTTTTCCTTTTGCAGCCCAGTCACTGACTTATCTGCTTGTTGTGTATGCTGACATCCCAGTTCTGGGTGCATGCATTTCCACCAGGAACATGCATTATGGACTAGCTAGCAGACTTTATGCAGCTGGTATGTGTCTTTTTGGATTGCTGTGCAGCGGCTAAAGGCTTGCTGCAGGAGAATATCAGATAGTGGTGGGGTGCAGCTTAGCATATCCAGGCCTAATGTCTGTCTGCTATTATGTTATGGATGTGTACAGAGCTGCATTGACTGCCCTGTAGGGTATCTGTTCCCCAGCAGGACCGGGGTTGATGGTCCCCTCTACTGCCACCATTGCAGGGAGGTAGAATGTGCATCTGTCGATGGGAGACCCTGTTTACCACCCTCAGCCCTGGAGGAGGAGGAGGGTGGTACATAATCCTTCTAGGGGTCCACCTGACTGAGACAGACAGATATATCCAAGGTGTTTCTGCAGAAACTATCTATCTCACACATTAGCACTGCTGGGGACCTGCAGCATGGCCTATTTCTGCCATGGTAGGTGCTGTGGACCTGGTGCTGGGCGCCCCACCGCACACTCAGGGTGAGCACAGTACCCGCACAATGTGACGGTGTGTAGCTACTCTGTGCCAGTAACACACACGGTCAGTACCCCCTACCAGGCCAAGGTGCTGTGGGGGTGGACATGGTCAGTTCCCCCTACCAGGCCGAGGTGCTGTGGGGGTGCATACCCCATCTTGTGTTCATCTGTGGACAGCTGATTTGCATGTGCAGTGCATCATGGGTATGGGTGGCCTAACCCTATCCTGGTGACCACAGCAGACTGTCTGTGTGGTGATGTGCACTCCCTCTACAGCCAGCCAGGGGCTTGCTAGCAGCTATAGAGCTGTAGCCCACTGGTTATGTCACTGCCTGTGAAGCCAGAGGTCATGGGTTGAAACCCACAGTGGGGTTATTTGATAGGGCTGCCCAAAGCAATATCTCTTTTTAATGTACATTATTGCTGCCAGCAAAAACACTCTCAGCGTACTGTACCCATAAGGTGCCTCTGAGGGTGCTTTATAGGGCGCCCTATGGTTACTGTCCATATGAGGTGCACTATACATTATCCTGTGGAGCAACTTATAGGGTGCCCTATAGGGGACATTTTAGGGTGCCATGGCAGACAGTGCACTTTTTATTTATTTTATTTAGACAGTTTTGTATACCGCCTTATCCTTCAATCAAAGTGGTCACAACACAATTGGGGGATACATCTAACACACAGGGATATGAGACACATACACTAATACTTACAGGGAACATGGGCAATGGAGGGTTAAGTGGCTTGCCCAAGACCACAAGGAGCATCTGTGGGACTAGAAACCCCAGTCCTTCTGGCCCAAGGTTGCTGTCCTCTAGTGGGATTTGAACCCTTGACCTTCTGGCCTGAAATACCTTGCCCCAACCACTAGGCTACTCCTCCCCCCACTTTATAATGTGCCCTATGGAGTGCCTTATAGGGTGCCTTATGCGGCACCTTCAGTTACGGCACGTGAGGGCATGTTTGCTGGCAGCAATTAATAAAATACAAATAAAGTGCTGCAGGAAACAATACGTACATTGCAAAGCTGATGCCTCAGCCAGCCTTACGTATTAGGCACACTGGGGAGCAAACTTAGGACCCCTGTATCAGCAGTCAGTGCCTTAACCATTGTGCTACAGTACTGTTCCTCCTTGCATGTCAGCGCACCTACTTCAGATTTCCATGCGTTTAAATGCACAGTGCTGCCATCAAACACAGTGCTATGACCTTGCTGTGCCTCATAGGGCACCCTATATGGTGCCCTATAGGCCACCCTTTCAGCAACACTGTAGGGTGCCGTGGCGGACAGTGCACTTTAAAATGTGCCCTCTGGGGTACCCTATGAGGCGCCTTATGCAGCACCTTAGGTAACAATACTTTGAGGGTGTGTTTGCTGGCAGCACTATTTAAAATAAAAATAAAATGCCCCCTACAGCAATATTACCTATAACAGGTAATGTCTCAGCCAGCCTTCTTCATTAGGCACAGTGGGGGATTGAACCCATGACTCCTGCATCATTGGTCAGTGTCTTAACCATTGTGCTACACTGCTGCTCCTCCTTGCATGTCAGTGCACCTACTTATGCTGTTCATTCCTTAAACTGCACAGTGCTGCCATCAAAAACAGTGCTGTGACATTGCGGTACCTCATACGGCACCCTATAAAGTGCCCTATAAGCAACATTCTAGGGTGCCTTGGCGGACAGTGCACTTTAAAATGTGCCTTATGGGGCGCCTTATGTTAACACGTTTTGAGAGTGCGTTTGCTAGTAGAGATAATTAAAAAAAATAAAATGCCTCCTAAAGCAATCTTCCCCATAATAGGTAATGCCTCAGCCAGCCTTGTTCATTGGGCACTGTGGGGGATTGACCCCCTGATCCCTGCACCATTGGTCAGTGTCTTAACCATTGTGCTGCGGTTCTGTTCCTGTCCTTGCACATCAGCGCGCCACCTTATGCCGCCGAAAATAAACATGCCTCCTAAAGCAATATTACACATAATAGGTACTGCCTCAGCCAGCCTTACTCATTGGGCACCGTGGGGGATTGAACCCATGATCCCTGCACCTTTGGTCAGTGTCTTCACCATTGTGCTGTGGCTCAGTTCCTGTACTTGCACATCAGCGCGCCGCCTTATGCCGCCCGCGCGCATTTCTCATGCGGTAATGTGCGGGGCGCCCATTACGGCGCCGCGCACCTTAGCGCACGAGAAATGCCGGTTTGCTTTTTTCAGCCAGAAACGCCCACTCCTTATATGGCATCCCGCACACTAGCGCGGCGCGCACATTACCGGGGTTTAGTAAACATACCCCTTAGATGCTGCCGAAGAGGTTTGAAATTTCTCTCCTAAATAGCTCTTAGCTGACTAGGTCTGTAGTGTTCTGGAACAGTACTAGCGGATGCATTTGGAACACCATTTGACTTTGCAGAAAAAAAAAATGATTAAGTATGGAGGGCACTATATATCTTTTCTTTTATTGTAATATATTACATTTACAAATATGATTTTAAGTGTACTAGTGAAATTATTGATCCTCTCCCTTAGCAACTTCAATATTATTTAATCAGGTTGGTCTTTGCAAATTCCAAACTTAAAAGATGTTAGAGATGAAAAAAAAACAGGATCCTGCAGCTAACCTATATTTGTATCCAAATTATGTAAAACTACTCCAGAATGCTGTTCTTCCATTAGTTTAAAATGATGATCCAGCTCTCTAGTAATATCACACTTATAGCAGCAATAAAGAAATACATCACTAGACTTCAGGGAAAGAAATTAAAAATGTAATTCAGTTTAAGTCAATGAAGTGTACATCGTACAGCATAACTTGTGAACTGCGCGCTTTAAATCAACTGGATGTCATTGGGAATGTAAAGAAAAATGTTCTGAGAAAGTCATTAAAAAGAGTTCTTCATAACTGCCTTTTTACATAGAAATGCAACCATAATAAATATTATTAACGCACTGAAGTCGGAAATGAACATTGACTCTTTTTCTAGAACAGTGACTATTTGATGCTGACCACTAATTTAGAGGCCTGGTTACTAAAATGGGGAAAGGGGAGCCTCTGGTCAGCCATTGTCATTTCAAATTACAGTGCTGGTGGAGTAGGTATAACTAGGGGCCGCTGCTGCCCATTAGAGTATCTCAAAGCTTCCAATAGTTGGTAAGATGAGTTCATGAGAAGGGGAAATGGGGGGCCCTCCCAGCAGGATTTCTGAATTCAAGTTGGACGTGGAGAATATAATGGGAGGAAGCCAGGGCTTGTGTTGGAAAGGGTCTGTGGGAGTGGGAATATACAGAGGGGTTTGGGGGGATATGTCCGGAAAGGGAAGGCTAGCATAATTTGGGGCTTGCTGCTCCTTTAAAAACATTACTAGAGGAGGGGCCTGAGGGCACTGGCACATACTTCAGCTTGCTATTCTCTCGGTTAAGTTGATTATATCTTGGAGGATGTTAACTTTTGCTGGCTTATCACAGCTTGCTATGTTTGTTATAATCCGTGTTAAGCCTTTTAATATTTGGGAGACTCCGGTGGGATCCTTACTAAGCAGAATCCATCTGTTGAATACTCAGCATGGAACAGAGTTAAGGTACAGTAGCATTTCTGACACAGCACCTGCTGCAGTGGTTTATTCCTGCTTTTGCATCAGTAAGAGATCCCTAGAGTGTGCGGCTTTTTAGGTTGGATTTTGCTTTTTACTTCCTGCTCCTCTGTTTTTGATTTGTAGCATACATAGGGCAGGCTGCTTATATAGTAACACAGCAGAAGATAGCAGAAGACAACCCACCAGCCAATCCAGTCTGATGAGTTATTGCTGTTCTCACTGCAAGTATATATCCCAGCTGCTGTCACTACAGCATGAAATGTCATCTCTTATCCAGGCCGGTTTTTGATGTCTTCTTCATTTCTACTCTATTATCTGAGACAGATCAGCATAAAAACCAGCATCCACCTCAAGTCCGCTCACAAGGATTTGAAATAATCTAAATAGCTATCAATTTCAGAAGGGCAATTACATTACATTAGAGTTTCTGCTGTATTTCCAGACTCCCAGACAGATTCGGGTACTAGTCTGGCTTTATCAGTACATCCTAATTACTGTAAATCACAAGTTAATTCTCTGATGGCCAATGTCTGAGCATCTGACCTCCTAGGTCACCTGCACAGCCTGCCAATTAGTCTGGTTAGGTGAGCGCCTGTGCTACCAATAGGACTCTTGGCTGTCACTGTTCTTACACCAACTTCTTCTCTGACTCAAGATACAGCACTAAAAATAAGTCCAGGATCTCACAGACAAGTGAAATCTCTACTTACTAAATAGTTGGCAGCAGAGGGCCTGTGAACTTTTCTTCATGGTATCATCTGGTCCTGCTTGTCCTCCACTTTACTCATCATTCTGTCTTTGAAATAAAAAAAAAATAGTAATATTTTCTTTTGTAAACCAGAAAATAAATTAGTCATGCTTCTTCACTTATCTGCAGAACCATATTATAACTTATACAGAATCAAGGTTGCAAGAAAATATGTTTGTTATCAATTATTGCCCTGTTACTTAACACTAGAAGCCCCAAAAGGAATTTTACCTAGAAACCCCAAAGTGCGTCAACTGATGCTTTATCACGACGACTGCGTTTAGCATGACAGATGTGAATTAATGTGAAGTTATTTGTTAAATACGTGCAGTATGTGATGTCATTACATGACGTCATCGTATGTTTATTGTTTGTAATGTCAGAGTAAAACTGTAAACAGTGATTGAGATGCACCACCTATTGGGAACATGAATTTATACCAAGAAGCCCCAAAGTACGTCAATTGACGCATCCAAGACAATTGAGTGCGTCAATTGACGTACTTTGGGGCTTCTAGGTATAAATTCATTTTCCCGCAAGGTGGTGCATCTGTCATTAATTTTCGATGCACATATTTGAACATCTTGACCTTGCTAATAAAGTCATGGAACATGACTGACATGGTTCTAGCAGTGGCGCTGGTATACAACGTCGAAGATGCATTTGCGTCAACTGACTCACTTTGGGGCTTCTAGTGTTAAATGCTACAGAGCTGTGCTATTGCTTGCACACTTGGGACTACTGCAACAGACACAAATCCCTTGCTCTTAAATATAACTGTGCCAATATTTAAAAGCACTTATGCCTCCAGTCCCGAATTCTCTAAAGTACTTAGCTGTGGTTAGTGAGTGGAACAATATTTTTGCGAGTGTCATTTACAAATGTGGACATCTCCAGCGCCAACCATAGATACCCTGGCCTAAGTAGATCAGAAGGGGAGCATCTATATTATAAGGCTAGCATGTCCTGCCCTGACATTTCAGATACTCAAATGCAGAAGGGGAACTGATAACATCATGAGGCTTCCAGGAAGCTCCAAAAGAGTGAGCTACTGGACATGATTGGATGGAAGGGGGCACCAGATTCATTAGTCGCACAGGGTGTATTTCTAGCTTGGTACGGTCCTGCTCAGATGTGTGGTGGAAGGCCAGTAATATATTTGGAGTATGTATTTACAGGAATGATTCTTTGGCCAGGAGCTACTAACCGCTGCAATAGAAGCACAATTTGCTCTTCCCCCTTGGAAGCATTGCAGACGTGAAACTGTGGCAGGCTATGGACTATAATAGTCTGCAAATGTGAAAGGCCTGTAAGTTAGGCCCTGATTCCAACCCCCATCTCAGTAAAGAACCAAAGTCTGTAAAAGTTTGAGAAAAACTGTTTAAACTGCTTAATAAGAAGTTTTCATGAATGCATAAATCTTTCATTATTCTCTTGTGCTGTGAAAATAGAAATGTTTCAATACTTGCATTCCTAGAGCCAGGGACGACCTTGCAGTAGAGAAGTATCCAAACCTAGAAACTGCACCATTGTTAGAACAGTCCTAGAGGAGGGAGCTGGGTGCTAGGCCCAGGAGGGATCTCTGATTGGACAGGTGCAGGGGGCGTTGGGACCAATAGAAAGTTTGCATGTATCCAACTGAAGAAAAATGTATAAATGAATATGTCTCTGTAAGAACTTTGCTCAGTCCTTTTTGAAGCTTTGACTAACTGGGCCTTGTGCACAATAAATTGGCTTGGACCCTGTAAATTGACTCCTGGATTTATTCATTGTCTGCACTTCGCTGCTTCATATTCTTGGTGCGTTGGCCGGGAATGTGCGGATAGTGAATGGTGGTCAAGCGAATACTCCACGCAATTCGCCTCCAGGTTTGGCCCGGTCGGAACCGTGTCTGTCCAACCGCAGGGGAAACCTCGGGCGCCGCCGATCCCTTTGTATCAGAGAGGGTTCCGCCTTGCCTCGGCGGGCCACTGGGTCCGGCCGGCCAACACCTCCGAACCCGAGGGGAGTCCAGGATCCCACCCAAGAACTGGTTTGGCATCGGGAACCAGATCCGGTGAGTAGACATTTTCTTGTTTAAAAGTCAGTGAAGCCTGGGGAAAAAGTGTCTTGCATGAGTGCGCGAGACTGATTTGGTATAGACTAACTGGGAAAATCTAGCATGAGTGCGCGAGGCAAGAGAGCTTGATCACCTCTCATAAGGGCGGTCCTAGTACGCTCCGCATAAGGGTAAGCGGAAGCCGAAGCCACCGACCCTTTGGTTGGGAATAGTCAGTTAGTCAGAAAACCTTGGGCATTTTGAAAAATTATTTTTTTGTGCTGGTATGATTCGTTGTGTGATTGAGAGGTCTTGAGACAAAGACCGAGCGAGAGTGGACTCCTGAGTAGCGCAGTTCCTGGCCGGGCAACTGCGCCCAGGTCACGAAAAGGAGGAAGCGTGTGGTGTTTGTTCCCCTCAGTGTTCTGTGGGCTGTACAGACCCCTTACCTACAGCCATACTACCTACCCTTACTGTTCGTTGTCTTGTATGTCATTACGTGTACGTCATTATGATTAGATTATGGGAGGGACGGAGTCCACGCAAACTCCGCTGGAATGTATGATCACGAATTTCCGCAAAGGATTTTCAGGAGACTACGGCATAAAATTGTCTCCGTCTAGATTAAGAGTGTTATGTGATAGGGAGTGGCCTGTGTTAGCTACTTCATGGCCCCATGGGGGCACCTTTGAAGTAGAAATAGTTTCTCGTATTCATCAGCTTGTACAAAAAGCGCACCCTGATCAGTTCCACTACATAGATTCCTGGTTGGGTGTTTGCGAAAGGCAGCCCTTTTGGGTAAAGCGCTGCTATGAGGACCAGTGCAGAATATTAGTAGCAACCACTAATGGGACCCGAAAGGTTGAGGAGAAGAAGTCGCCTGTGTATTCTGCCCCAGAGTCCCCAGAAATCCTGGCCCGTTTACCCCAGCACCCACATAGGGTAGTTCCCCCAGCTCCGCTACCTGAAGCGGAACCTGATGAGGTACCTCAGCAATTACCGCTGCAGCAGCCAAAGCAGCCCACTTCCCCGAGTGATAGCCCCGAGTCTGGCCCAAGCATGTCGGGGGAACCAGGGTCCTCCGACGAGATGAAAAGCGGAGGCTCTCCTGCCAGTTCAGGGTCACCAACCAAGGAAGCTTATACCCGGGAGCGGTATGAGTTAAGAAGTATAACCCTGAAGAAGAAGGAGAAAGCAGGGCGCCTAATGCCATTGCATCAAGTGCCTGGTGTACCTATCCTAAATGAACAGGGCCAGATGGCACCAGGACCAACCAGTCTAGTCCATGTACCTTTTTCCACTACTGATTTATTAAACTGGAAAACGCATTATGCATCCTATACAGCAAAACCCCAGGAATTGACAGAATTAATGTCTAGTATAATGCAAACTCATCAGCCTACCTGGGCCGACTGTCGCCAGCTCCTGTCCACTCTCTTTACTACTGAGGAACGAGCGCGGATTGTGAAAGCAGCCATCCGCTGGTTAGAAGAAAATCCCGTAGAAGGGGGGGGGGGATCTGAATCCCGCCGCAGCTTTCCTGAATGAAGATCCTAGATGGGACCCAAATGATGACAGGGGGGCAGCAGCCTTAACGCGATTTCGCCAGGCCTTGCTGCAGGGCCTGAAGAAGGGAGGCCAGAGGGCCATGAATATCGGGAAGGTATCTGAAGTTATCCAGAGTCCAGATGAGAGTCCAGCGGCCTTTTATGAGCGGTTGTCTGAGGCCTATAGACTATATACGCCATACGATCCCGCCGCTCAGGAGAATTTGCGCATGGTAAATGCAGTCTTTGTCAGTCAGTCCCAGAGAGACATAAAACGAAAACTGCAGAAACTGGATGGATTTGCGGGTATGAATACAGCACAGTTAATGGAAGTCGCTCAGAAAGTATTTGTGAATCGTGAAAATGAACGTGACAGAGGAAGTGAACGAAAGATGAAGAAGAAAGCAGATCTTCTTGCTGCCGCTTTAGTTGAACGACATGGAGGAGGTTTTCCTAACCAAAGGACCAGAGAACGTGGAAGAGGCCGCGGAAGTAGCAGGCCTCCTTTGGGTGCGAACCAGTGCGCCCATTGCAGAGAAGAAGGACATTGGAGAAATGAATGCCTGCATCTTGACTCCACCCCCAGGAGGGGAGGAGGGAGCCCCTGGAGAACAGAAGGCAAATTTCAAAATCATGGAGGAATGAACCGAGCACAGTTCCAGCGCGAGAGAGAAGAAGCCGTTGAGGGAGTGGCAGTAGCAACGGGCTATGACATGGATGAAATGGATGAAGACTAGGCCAGACCGGGCTCCAGGTTCACCCTGGGTCCCCAGGAGCCTATGGTCAGTTTAAAAGTAGGGGACCAATATATGGACTTTATGGTAGATACAGGAGCAGAACATTCCGTGGTGGCAAAGCCAGTGGCTCCTCTTTCCTCTTGATCTGTCACCATTGTTGGGGCCACTGGGAACAGGGCCACCATGCCATTCCTGCAGAACCGTATGTGTGAATTAGGGGGACAGAAGATAACGCACCAGTTCTTGTATATGCCTGAGTGCCCTATTCCACTTCTGGGCCGAGATATGCTTGCAAAGCTTCAGGCACAAATATCCTTTGCTGAAGGGGGAGAAATGAAAATGACTGTGAACCCAAAGCCTGTTGGATTAATGGTGCTAACTGTTCCCCAAGAAGAAGAGTGGCGGTTCTATAGTATATCTTCAATTAAGTCAAACAGTTCCTATATACCCACCAGCCTCATAGCCCCGCCTGAAGTATGGGCAGAAGATAATCCACCTGGCCTAGCGAAGAACATAGCCCCTGTCATTGTCACCCTCAAGCCAGGAGCGGAACCAGTCCATGTGAAGCAGTATCCTCTTCCCCGACCAGCCATTGAAGGAATCCACTGCCATCTGATGAAACTGTTGAAGTATGGACTTCTCAAGGAGTGCCAGTCACCTTGGAACACCCCTCTTCTCCCAGTAAAGAAACCTGGAACAGGGGATTACCGCCCAGTACAAGATCTGAGGCGGGTAAATGATGCAGTTGAAACTATACACCCAGTAGTACCAAATCCTTATACTCTCTTGGGACTGATCCCCGCTGAAGCTACTCATTTCACCGTCCTGGATCTGAAAGATGCCTTTTTCTGTGTACGTCTGGCCCCCATCAGTCAACTTTTATTCGCTTTTGAATGGCAAGCCCCACAACAGGAAGGCGGGGCCAACTCTCCTGGACCCGATTACCTCAAGGATTCAAGAATTCACCTACTCTCTTCAGTGCTGCCCTGAATCAAGATCTTTCAAGTTACTCAGTGAACCCAGGACAAAGGGTTCTCCTTCAGTATGTGGATGACCTGCTCATAGCCACCAACTCAGAAAGTGAATGTCTACAAGCCATTAGTGAACTTCTGTACCTTTTGAACGAGGCTGGATACAAAGTCTCACGAGCTAAGGCGCAACTATGTCAAACTGAAGTTAAATACCTAGGGTTCCAGTTGTCCAGCAGAATTCGACGCTTGGGACCTGAACCCAAAGAAGCTGTATGCAGGATTCCCACTCCAACCACCAGGAGGCAAGTGAGAGCCTTCCTGGGGGCCATAGGATACTGTCGTATATGGATCCCTAATTTTTCGCTGCTAGCAAAACCATTGTACCAAGTTACCAAAGGAATGGAAAAGTCTCCACTGGAGTGGGGACCGGAACAGGATGCAGCATTCCGATCTCTGAAAAGTGCTCTGATGTCATCACCAGCTCTGGGTCTCCCAGATGTCCAGAAACCTTTCCATCTCTATGTCCATGAGTCACAAGGAAATGCTCTAGGGGTGCTGATCCAATCTCTTGGATCTTGGCTGCGGCCAGTAGCCTATTTGTCAAAACAGCTGGATGTGGTAGCAAGAGGTTGGCCCCCTTGTTTGAGAGCTGTTGCAGCAACAGCCCTTTTAGTGAACGAAGCAGATAAGCTCACTCTAGGACAAAATCTTCAAGTGATTGTACCCCATTCTGTGCTCACCCTCATGGAACACAAAGGAAGTTTCTGGCTAACGAATTCACGAATGTTAAAATATCAGAGCATGTTGTGTGAAAACCCCCAGATACAGTTAAAAGTTAGTCAAGCTCTGAATCCTGCTACATTGTTCCCATTTGGTCCTGGGCCCCCTGATCATGACTGTTTAGAAACTATGGACACTGTATTTTCAAGTCGCCCAGATTTAACTGATGTTCCTTTGGAGGATCCTGAACAAACTTTCTTTGTGGATGGAAGCAGTCTCGTCATGAATGGACATCGTTGTGCTGGATAGGCAGTGGTGACCCTTGATCTGGTAGTTGAGTCCTCAGCTTTGGCCCCAGGAACTTCAGCGCAGAAGGCTGAATTGATAGCTCTCACTAGAGCACTGATATTAGGAGAAGGACTCCGTTTAAATGTGTACACAGATTCCAAGTATGCCTTTACCACTTTACACGCACATGGAGCCTTGTATAAAGAGCGAGGGTTGATCACCTCAGGAGGCAAGTCCATTAGGTATGGGCCCAAGATATTGATACTATTAGATGCTGTATGGGCCCCTAAGCAAGTTGCAGTCATGCACTGTCGAGGTCACCAGACAGGAGTAGGAGAAGTTACCCGAGGAAATAGGTTTGCTGATGCCACCGCCCGAAAAGCAGCCACAACTTGACAAGTTGTGACCCAAGACACTTCAGTGCAAGCAGCCATATTTCCCGTGCCCCTTAGCTCATGGGCTCCCCGATTTCTGTGAAAAGGAGGGAGGGGTCCTAACAGAAAAAGGTTGGATAGTGCTGCCACCTCCAGAGAGTAGCTCACGTCCAGGTCCTACAGTCATTCCTGAAGCATTAGGGCCAGCTTTTGTTCATGCTTTCCATCAGGCCACACACTATGGGAAAACGGCCATGGAAAGAGCCCTAAGACCCCATTTTTGCATCTCACTACTATGACCCCTGTCTACTTCAGTGGCACAGCAGTGTTTGACATGTGCCAAGAACAATCCTAGGCAAGGTCCTGTTCCACCCCCAAGAGTTCAGTCAGTAGGGGTGGCCCCCATGAGTGATATTCAAGTAAATTTTACTGAAATGCCACGAGCAAACAGATATCACTACCTGTTGGTTCTAGTTTGCACATTTTCCGGGTGGGTAGAAGCCTGTCCCACCCGAACAGAGAAGGCTCGAGAAGTCACAAAGATACTGCTCCATGAGATTATTCCTCGATTTGGAATACCATTGACTATAGGGTCAGACAATGGACCCTCATTTGTGTCCCAAGTGACTCAACAGTTAGCTCAAGCTCTACAGATACAATGGAAACTGCACACTGCCTATAGACCCCAGAGTTCAGGGAAGGTAGAACGCATGAATAGAACCCTGAAATCTCAGTTGTCCAAGCTTTGTCAAGAAACACACCTAAAGTGGCTCCAGGTTCTCCCTATAGCCCTTCTTAGGATACGTTCTGCCCCAACCAAGTCTTTGGGAGTTTCCCCTTTTGAGATTTTGTATGGGCGACCTCCGCCCATTGTACAGGGAATTAAAGGAGATATAAAACAAATAGGATCTGAAATAACTAGACAAGAACTATTGGCTTTAGGTTCTGTTTTGCAGAGTCTTTATGCCTGGGTACAAGATCGATTGCCCATCAAACTGACTGAACCTCTGCATCCCTTCAAGCCAGGAGTGTCAGTGTGGATCAAAGAGTGGAGAAAGACCCCGCTGGCGCTGCATTGGAAGGGACCTTATGTTGTCATCTTGTCAATCCCAACTGCAGTAAAAGTCGCAGAACTCGAACCCTGGATCCATCACAGTCGAGTGAAGCCAGCAGCTGCTCCTGAACCTGGTCAATGGACTTCAGTAAATGATCCTGAGACTCCATTGTGACTCACATTGCAGAGACAACCAGCATTGTAAGAATCTTCAGAATCTACAATCCCACCCCTGTCACACAAGAGTGGCAGTCGAAGCAGAAAAGAAGAAGAAACTCTACAAGCTCAACGTACCCAATATTCCAGTTGACCTCCAAAGACTGTAATCATAATGTTCTTCCACTATTATCTTGTGGGAGTGGTGGTCCTGGGATTCCTGGAGAAGACTTTTGCCTTACCCCCTTGTGCAGCTTTGATAACTACCACCCGAACTTGACAGAAGGTCACTCAGACTTTACTTTACCATTCCTACTATACTTGCACTAGTATAGTCAGCCGGTGTATATATAATGGTACAGAGTTAAATATCTGTACGAAGGGGAAGAGTAAGACTTGTTATAACCCCCGACAGAATCCCTCTTATTATGTACTTGAGATACGATGGAATGATGAGGACGGGGCCCTCATAAATGCCACCCGACAGCTTCCTGATCCCACAAAGCATGTTACCCTGAGTTTTGATGCTTGTGAAGTAATCAACAGAAATGTCTATTACAAGTGTGGATATTGGGAGCATGCCTACTATTATGATGATAAATACATGTGTCCTGAAGGAGCATACGGATGGGGACTGTGCACTGGAAAGAATTCCCCAACCACTGTCTACAGTACATCATCCAAAGATGCTTACTACTGTCCCAAGTGGGAATGGGTGTATTATGCTACCTGGCGGGGTGCGCCTATGGGACGAGATGGAGATAATCGAGTAGCTATCTTGGAAAAATTATCATTACCAGAACCTAAGAAATGTAAGAAAGGTGCCTGTAATCCAGTGCAACTCACCATACTTAACCCCAGCCAGTGGAAGCAGGGGTACAGATTTGGGTTACGGATAGCAGGAGGAGGAGTAGATCCTGGAACTTTTATACATATACAGCTGAATACTAAGACTCATGCATCTGCACCTTATCGAATACATCACTCTTTCTATGAAGCCATGAAGACCGAGTTTGAGATTCCTCATACCTCCCAAAACTTGAGCTTGCCGGAGCAGTAGCATCTAGTCTCCACATTTTGGACTGTCTTTTCTGTGGAGGGACCAAGATGGGAGACCAATGGCCCTGGGAGGCGCAAGAAGTGAACTATTCTATGCCTTATAATCAGACTGATTTACATCAAACTACTAGCGAATGGGTACTGGCCCACCCCATTGTTAGTAATTTGTGTTTTGCTCGCTTTGGACCACAGTTTGCCATGGAAGTTGGACAGCTGGTCTATCGCAATCAGAAGTTCTACAACAGTACCACTAAGAAGACGTCTTGGTGGTCAGGAGTCAACGCTTCAGAGCCCTCCAACCCTCTAGTTCGTTTCCCTAATCTTGCCAGCATTTGGACTAATCTAGCAGCTTATAATGCCTGGCAAGCACCACCTGGACTGTACTGGATTTGTGGAACTCGAGCATATGCTAGGCTTCCTCACCACTGGGGAGGAGCATGTACCTTGGGAACCATACGACCTTCCTTTATCCTGTTGCCTACGTCTCATGGAGAACAACTGGGTTTTCCTGTGTACAGGAGTCGACAGAAACGAGAGGTCTTGAAAATAGGCCAATGGGATAAGTGGAAGGAGGAGGAGTGGTCACCTGAGAGAATCATTTCATACTATGGACCTGCTACATGGGAACAAGATGATACATGGGGATATCGTACTCCTGTGTATATGATAAATCGTATTATACGTTTACAAGCTGTTGTTGAAATAATAACCAATGAAACCAGTAAAGCACTAACGCTTTTAGCTAAGCAAAGTACACAAATGTGCACAGCTATTTATCAGAATCGTTTAGCTCTAGATTATTTGTTAGCAGCTGAAAGTGGAGTGTGTGGAAAATTGAATTTAACCAACTGTTGTTTGCAGATTGATAATAATGGACATGTTGTTGAAGATATAGCTACCCAAATACGCACACAAGCTTATGTGCCTGTTCAGACTTGGCATGGCCTAAAGCTTGAGGGGTGGTTTGGTTCAGCATTTTCATGGTTAGGGGGTATGAAGACCCTTGTGTTTATTGTATTACTCATATTGGCTGTCTGCTTGTTTCTCCCATGTCTCCTACCCCTTTGCTTGCGCATGATAACCTCAGTTATTGATAGCACTGTAGAACGAAAGGCAGCTACGAAAATATTAGATATGTGGCAATATTCCCCAATACCCCAAGATGAGGCAGTTACGCAAGTTTAATATGTGATTTAATTCTTACGCTTTCTCACTAGTGGGTGAGAATAATCAAAGGGAGGAATGTGGCAGGCTATGGCCTATAATAGTTTGTAAATGTGAAAGGCCTGTAAGTTAGGCCCTGATTCCAACCCCAATCTCAGTAAAGAACCAAAGTCTGTAAAGGTTTGAGAAAAACTGTTTAAATTGCTTAATAAGAAGTTTTCATGAATGCATAAATCTTTCATTATTCTCTTGTGCTGTGAAAATAGAAATGTTTCAATACTTGCATTCCTAGAGCCAGGGACGACCTTGCAGTAGAGAAGTATCCAAACCTAGAAACTGCACCATTGTTAGAACAGTCCTAGAGGAGGGAGCTGGGTGCTAGGCCCAGGAGGGATCTCTGATTGGACAGGTGCAGGGGGCGTTGGGACCAATAGAAAGTTTGCATGTATCCAACTGAAGAAAAATGTATAAATGAATATGTCTCTGTAAGAACTTTGCTCAGTCCTTTTTGAAGCTTTGACTAACTGGGCCTTGTGCACAATAAATTGGCTTGGACCCTGTAAATTGACTCCTGGATTTATTCATTGTCTGCTGTTTTTCTTCCATTTATTAAATCAAATTTTATCATGTCATCATCACTACTGCCAAGTGGTCCCAAAATCATCACTTCTCATACCAGATCCTATATTCCACTAAGGATTAGGTCCAAAATAGCTCTCCCTCATGTCGGTTCCTAAGCCAGCTGTTCCATAAAACAGACATTTATTTCATCTAGAAACTTTATGTTGTTAGCATGTCTTGATGTGACTTTCACCCAATTGATATTGGGATAATTGAAATCACCCAGTATTTCATTTGGCAGTTTTGTTAGCGTCCCTAATTTTGTTTAGCATTTCATCATCTGTCAGTTCATTCTGGCCTTATGGATGGTAGTACACCTCCTAATACTAGTCTTCCCCTTCACACATAAAATTTGTATCTATAATGATTCTACATGACATGTTCAAAATAAATTCATTTGGAGGTGCCCAGGGGAACAAAGAATATCCTTTTGTTACACAGCAGGATGCTTGAAATGTAAGCACATCATTAATAAACTTTTAGCTAATACTCTGTTGCATTTTTATCTATTGTATATATTCAGTACTGAGATCCACAGAAGCAGTACCACTGAATACATGTATTCAGCTGCAACTGCCATTACCTCTGCAAATAGTGGCAATATTCAGCTGCTATCCAGATAGCTATGTGGTTTAAATTCGCATAGCTATGTGGATAGCAGCTGAATATTGTGACTATCCACTGAATCCGTGCTAGGGCAGAGAATGGGAATACCACCTATCTGGGTAGTGCTGCTGAAAATTCACAGACAGGGTACTTACGCAGACAGTCGCTGCTGCTACCTAGATAAGTGCTTCTGAATATTGACCCATATGTTCATCACATGTATTAATTTATTTACCATTCATTTTGGCAACATGCTGGGCTTATGCTTCGATTGATTGCATTATCCAATGGATTATGTGCTTTGGCAACAGTATTTGATTAGGATGTTGTGAACTTTTGCTATATATTTTTTAAAAATTATTTGCTGACAAACTTATTCTTCTACCAATAAAAATCATTTAATCTAAGTATTTATGAGATTAATAAGGCTCTGCAATATCTGAAATATATCGCTATTCATGCAGGATCAAAATTTTCTTCTCCATAAAAATCAAATTCTTCCCAAAACATCAAACATCTCCAACGAACTTTCAATGACTGTGAACTGTGTCGCCTAACTTCAAAGGGCCCGATTTTCGAAGGCATTTACACGGGTAACTGCCCTCATCCATTGGAAACTTTGCAAACACTACAACATCACTGTACCAGAAAAGCACTGGGATCATGACCCTAAGAGAATTATGCAGAATGAATAATTTATGACAACTTGGGACATTCTCATTCTGACATAGTGGTAAAGGAGAAAAACACCTTCTAAATGATTGTTCTGTGCATTGTGTGGAGAGGAGGAAGATCTTGAAATACCAGGAAATGCAGCCAGAGCCCAAAGAAAATATGGCAGAAAGATACAGAAATATTTCCCACCATATTGGAAGCCACAGGCATGATTAAGAGGCATTTCCAATTGCACCTTGACAAGTTGCCTATACATGTTGCATCTTACGAACTCCAGAAGCAAGTTCTCTTGTATCTGCAAAACGAACCCATTTGGAGAAACTGACCCTGAATATTGAAGCTATTTGAAACAAATCGTGGTCAGCTGATAGAAGGGTCTGTTTCAATCACACTTAAGCACCTGACCTAGGTAGCCCGATTTTGGTTGCCCTGGTATAGACAGTTTGTCAGCCCAACTACGTAACTAAGGTTTGTGTCTTAAGAATCTCCTAAATCTAGGCAGCCAAAGCTGAGCTATCTAGATTTAGGCTTACTACTTCAGAACTCACATTTAAACCTCAAAGTTAGGTGCCTAACATTAACAATCAGTAATAATATCTAAATTTTCATCGCTTGACTTAATCCTACCCTGGGACTGCCCACTGTTGGGACAGCTATATTTAACACCTATGCCCTAACTCAGTTTTAATCTTGCTGCCTGACTCTTAAAGCTAGGTGGCTAGATTGTTGGCAAACTTACCTGAAAATCAGACTGTCCTGTGAATTATGTAAAGAGGGAAAGCCACAAGGACAAAGGGATAGGATAGACCAGTGGTTCTCAACCCAGGCCAGTCAGGTTTTCAGGCTATCCACAATGAATATGCATGAGATAGATCTGCATGCACTGCTTCCATTTTATGCAGATCTATCTCATGCACATTCATTGTGGATATCCTGAAAACCTGACTGGCCTGGGGGTCTGGGGGCCTGGCTTGGTTGGAGAACCACTGGGATAGACTGTTACATTTACTGTTTTGTATGTCTTGCAATTCATATCATTTCATTTAATGAAACGTCTTAAATTTATTGCTCAAAATATACGGTATTTCAGGTTATTTTCCACATGATTTAACAATCTTAGTCTATCAAGCAACCACTCTATGGGGTATGTTTTCTAAACTGCGGTAACGTTACAGACCGCGCGTTATGTAACGTTAACGATCGTTAGGTAACGTTAACGCGCATTATGTAACGTTAACATGCGTTAACCTTACTTAACGATTGTTAACGTCCCCGGCCGCGGTAAACACCGCAGAGGGTGGAGAGAGGGCAGGAGGAAGGGGTCAATGGGTGGGGAGTGACTCCCTGCACACTAACGCGCTGAACTTAAGGGCTGAATCCTACCGCGAATGAAAACCTGCCGTTAGATGCACATTTGCATGAGAGAGAAACCATTTCAGTGTCAGCAATGTACAGCATAGACAGGGAGCCCAAGAAACGTGATAGTAGTGCTCCATTTCCAGCAACAGCATAGTGCCCAAGTATGAAAGGCCACTATGGCGATGGTGCAAGTGGGGCATAGGGGGCTGCAGGCGGGACATGTAGTGGGGCAGCTGGGGCACAGGGTGGATTAGGCGGGGAGCCTAGGTGGCACATAGGAACATAGAAACCGGACATCAGTATGACAGCAGTTGACAAAGGCCAAACACAATCCACCTACATCTACCTGGTCCACCCAAGCTAACAGTTGCCAGGGCACTGACCTGACATCCCCCCAGCCAGCCCTCCCCCAAGCGGAAGGGAAAGACTATTGGTAGGCGGTGATGGGGGGATGTGAAGATGCTCATGTATGCCCCATGCCCCAGACCCCGCTCTACCCACACAGTGAATGGCCTGGGACTGCGCGCTACCAGCACCGACAGCATATGGCCATGTCACCATGGCAGGGGGGGGGTGTGCCCGTGCTGGAGGGGGCAGTGGCACCTGCCTGCAGTGGACCTACGCCATGCCCTGTACCAGTACGTGGTGTGCAGTGCAACATACAAAGTCTGGCTGAGGAAAAGTACAGGTAGCCCCAGGGACTACTGTGAACCTGTGGCAACAGTGTGGTGCAGTACACCCAGCCAGTGTGTCCAGAAGCAGAGGGTCACAGGTTCAAGCCCCAGCTGTGGTTCCTGCAGAGCATGTCCCTATGTTTTACCCTACAATGCAGATACAACAGCAACATGTGCAAAACCCAAAGCAGCGACGAACAGGGATACAAACACCCACTCAAACAGGCTCCACAATCCACCTTATAGGAGAGTCAGGCTGTTGGCCCCAGCATTGAGCTGCAGTTATCACCAGGGCACTTCTACTACGTCCTGCACAGTTTAGCAATGTCGGCACCGTGATCAGGACCAGTGTGGTGGGCAGGATTGCCATCCACCCCTATCTTTGAACAATGCTGCAATAGGAGTGTGTGTGTGTGTATGTCTATCCATTGTTTTGTGGCTGCCCACACCTCACCAGGCCCACAATGTCCCACTGTTACCAGCGTTAGCCTGAATATGTGCATAATGAGAAGCAAGGTGTCATGGGTATGGCCCGGACAGGGCGGACTGGCCAGGATGCATCTTCACAGGGTGTGGGGCAATGGCTGGGACACTAGTGTCCGACCACCGCCTGCATGGACAGGATGGCCATAGCATGGCATGCTGGGAGGGCACTCACTCTGACCGAGCAGTAGATCGATTGTTTACGTTATCAGAATATAGAAAGACTAGGGGACATGCAATGAAGCTACAGGGTAAACTATTTAAGACTAATAAAAGAAAATATTTTTTCACTCAACGTGTAATCAAACTCTGGAATTTGTTACCGGAGGATGTAGTAAAGGCTGTTAGTGTAGCTGGGTTTAAAAAAGGTTTGGACAAGTTCCTGGAGGAAAGGTCCATGAACCATTATTAAGAAGTGACCGAAGATATCAATGCTTCACCCAGTACAAGCATTGTGGAACTTGTGTCTCTTGGGGAAACTGCTAGGTACATATGACCTAGATTGGCCACTGTTGGAAACAGAATACTGGGCTTGATGGACCTTGGTCTGACCCAGTAAGCACAGTTACTTACCTGTAACAGGTGATCTCTTGGAACAGCAGGAATTAGTCCTCACATATGGGTACGTCGGAACCGACGGAGCCTGCGCGGGAAAGCTCCCCAGCTTCCCAGAAAGGAAGCTTTTGGGGCCTCCCACTGCACATGCGTGCTGCCTTCCCGCTTTCCTGACCAGCTCTCCTCAGTTCGAGTTTATAGCTGAGACAATAGAGAGAGGAAAGGAAGATAGATAGAAGATACAACTCCTAGGGGAGGTGGGTGGGTTGTGAGGACTAATTCCTGCTGTTCCCAGAGATCACCTGTTACAGGTAAGTAACTGTGCTATCTCCAGGAACAAGCAGGAATAAGTCCTCACATATGGGGACTCCCTAGCTAAGATGCCTGGGAGATCCCCTTCCAAGGGTTCGCCATCTTCGTATGGATCTCAGGCATCCATCCTGGGAAGGTGGGCAGGAGTTGTTCAAGTATGGAACAGGTGTTTGAGGACAGCCTGACCAAACAAGGCATCCCGGCGGGAGTCCTTGTCCAAACAGTAATGGGCTGTGAAGGTATGAACCGAGGCCCAGGTGGCGGCTCGACAGATCTGATCTATGGATACAGAGTGAAGATGAGCCATAGAAGTGGCCATGGCTCTCACATTGTGAGCTGTGACATGGCCTTCCAGAGAAATGTTTTTACTCTGGTAAGCAAAGGAAATACACTGAGCAATCCAATTGGAAAGTGTACGTGTGGAGACTGGAAGTCCCAAATGAGAAGGATCAAAAGCCACAAAAAGTTGGGAAGACTTTCGATGTGGCTGAGTCCTGTTGAGGTAAAAGGCGAGAGCTCTTTTACAATCTAGAGTATGAAGGTTCCTCTCTGCACTGGATGCATGAGGAGCCGGGAAAAAAGACAGGTAGATATACCTCTTGATTAAGATGAAAAGGCGAGACCACTTTGGGCATAAAGTGGGGATTCGTCCTAAGGACCACCTTATCATGATGAAACCTAGTATAAGGTGGATGAGCCACTAAGGCCTGTAGTTCACTGATGCGGCGAGCCGAAGTGACTGCAATAAGGAAAAGGACCTTCCAGGAAAGAAATTTCAAGGAGGTAGAAACCAACGGTTCAAAAGGTGGCTTCATAAGCTGACCTAGAACTAGGTTCAAATCCCATGCTACCGGAGGAGGTCGGATGGGAGGCTTAGTTAGAGTCAGGCCTCTCATGAACCTTGCAATAAGAGGATGAGAGGAGACAGGTTGTCCATTTAGAGGCTTTAAGGATGCTGCAATAGTGCTCAAATGGACTCTCACTGAATTTGTCTTAAGGCCTGCATTAGAAAGATGCAGGAGATAGTCTAGTAGAGAATTCAAAGGAAGTGCTAGAGGGTCAAGACCCTGTTGAGCACACCAAATGGAAAAGCGTTTCCATTTGAAAGCATAGGAACGCCTCGTGGAGGGTTTCCTAGAGGCATGAAGGATATCTTTCACTGGTTGAGAAAGATTGAAGTCATGAAGGCTTAGGCCTTCAGTAACCAAGCTCTGAGGTGTAGGGACTTGGGGTTTGGGTGCCACAAAGTCCCCTCCTCCTGAGACAGAAGGTCTGGCGCAGTTCCCAGGTCCAGGGAGGGTACCTGGGAGAGATGCAGAAGTAGAGGGAACCACACTTGGCGTGGCCAGCGTGGAGCTATGAGGATCATCGACCCGTGATCCCTCTGGAGTTTGAACAGAGTCTTGGGAATCAAAGGAATGGGTGGAAAGGCATATAGGAATTCCTGACCCCAATGTAGGAGAAAGGCGTCGTTGGCCTGAGCTCTCTGACACGGAGTCCTGGAACAGAACTGGGAAGTTTGGCATTCCACGGACTTGCAAAGAGGTCTATGTCCGGGGTTCCCCATTCCTGAAAGATTCTGCGTATCTGGTCCATATGCAAGGACCATTCGTGTGGAAGCAGAACTCGACTGAGTCTGTCTGCCCGAGAGTTTTGAACCCCTGGAAGATACACTGCCAGAAGATGAATTTGATGCTCTCTGGCGAAGGCCCATAATCTGAGAGCTTCGTTGCAAAGCGACAGAGAGCCTGTCCCTCCTTGTTTGTTTATGTAGAACATGGCCACCTGATTGTCTGTATGGACTAGGATGGTCAGGTTGACAAGGAGGGTATGGAAGACTTTGAGGGCAAAGAAGATTGCTCGCAGTTCCAGGAGGTTGATGTGAAGGGTGGTCTCTTGTGGAGACCAAGCACCCTGAGTGGAGAGGTGTTGAAGATGGGCTCCCCACCCTGTTTGGGAGGCATCTGTTGTGAGGGTTGCTTGGGGCAACAAAGGTTGGAAGGGGGCCCCCAACAACAGATTCTTGGTGGACATCCACCATTGGAGGGACCAAAACAGACGCTTTGAGGTGAGTATTTGGTCGGAGAGCGCTCCTGATGCTTGAGTCCACTGGGTGGCCAAGGTCCATTGAGCTGCTCTCATATGAAGACGAACGTAGGGCACCACGTGTAACGTGGAGGCCATGTGGCCCAGAAGTCGCAGCATTTCTCTGGCTGTCAAGTGACTGCTGGACTGAGCTTGGGATGCCAAGCACACCAGACGTTGGCCCCGGACTTGAGGTAGGTAGGCCCTTGCAGTGGTGGTGTCCAACTGGGCCCCTATGAATTCCAGAGACTGAGTAGGGATAAGTTGAGACTTGGGAAGGTTTACCACCAGTCCCAGATACTGCAGAATGTGCCTTGTGCGGTCCAGGGAAATCTGGGCCTCTGACTGAGATGGAGCTTGGATGAGCCAGTCGTCCAGATATGGGAATACAAAAATTCCCAGACCTCTTAGAAATGCGGCAGCAACTGCCATGCATTTGGTGAACACTCTTGGAGCAGAGGCTAGACCGAAGGGAAGTACTCTGTACTGGAAATGTTTTCCCTGAAACAGAAATCTTAGATATTTTCTGTGGGATGGGTGGATGAGTATATGTGTGTACGCATCCTTGAGATCCAGAGAACAAAGCCAATCCTGACTCTGAAGGTATGGAAGGAGAATGCCTAGAGAAAGCATTTTGAATTTCTCCTTGTACAGAAATTTGTTCAATTCTCTCAGATCTAGGATAGGTCTGAATCCCCATGTTTTCTTTGGTATGAGAAAATAAGGGGAGTAGAATCCTGTCCCTTGTTGAAGAAGAGGAACCTCTTCTATTGCCCCTTGGGCAAGGAGAGAAGAGACTTCCTGATCCAACAGGCCCAGGAGAGATGGGGGAGAATTGAAGTGCCTCACCATGGTATATGGAGGAAGGTTGGAAAAATGAAGTTTGTAGCCCTCTCTGATGATAGAGAGGGTCCATTGCTCTGATGTAATTTGCCCCCATCTGGGAGCAAAGTGAGCTAACCTTCCGGGAATGGTGAGGGGCTCTGGTTGTTCTAGAGCCAGAAAGGTTAAGTTCTCTAGGGGCAAGTCAAAACCCCTGAGGGGGTTGAGCCTGCTGAGGAGTGGCAGACACTGCAGGCTTTGACCTTGCCTGTTTAGGCTGCTGACGTTTAGCAGCAAAGCGAGGCTGAGAAGATTGTTGGCCAGTATTTGTGGAAAATCTGGCCTTCTTGTAGTAAGGCCTCTTGAAAGACTTTTTCTTGGCATGAGTAGAGGTAGACTTAGAAAGTCTATCTAAGGTAGCATTTTCTGCGTCCATTTGAGTGGCTTTAATTTGCCAGTCTTTACCAAATAAGTTCTCACCTGTACAGGGCAGATTCCGTAAGCCATCCAGGACCCAGGGTTCTAGGTCAGAGGCCTGGAGCCAAGCAAGTCGTCGGGCTGCAATGGCAATGCCCGAAGCTATACCGGCACCTTCAAAGGAATCAAAGGCTGCTCTGTTGGAGAATTTAGAAACATCTAGAAGCTGTTTCACTATAGAAATGACCTCCTCCTTTCTATCCTCAGGGATAAAGGGGGCAAAATGCCGTACCTTTAGGGCAAGTTCCCTGAGAAACATGCCCATATACAGACTGTATGAATTAATCCTGGCTATAAGCATACTAGCCTGGAAGATTTTCCTACCAAGAGTCTAGGGTCTTACATTCTCGCCCTGGAGGGGTAGAAGAGTGCCTTTTGGTACTCTTAATCTTTTTCAGCGCAGACTTCACCACAATGGAATGGTGAGGCAGCTGAGTCTTTTGAAAACCAGGAGAAGGAGGGACCCGGTACATGGTGTCCAACCTACGAGAATAAGGAGACAACGTTAGAGGAGCCTCCCATAAGTCCATCAAGTGTTCTTGAAGGATTTCATGGATAGGCAGGGTGACTGCCTCTTTAGGAACCTTAGGGTATCCTAAAATATCCAGTTTCTTTGATCTAGGTTCTTTTTCAGAGGATGTGGTAATAGAAAGTCCTTTAGCTAGTTCTATAATGAAGTCTTGAAAGGACAAATCCTCTGGTGGAGACATTCTCCTCTTTGGGGAAGAAGGGTCTTCAGGAAGAACTAGAGACAGCTCATCAGAGTCCTCAGAGGAGTCAAAATCCTCAGAAGAATCAGAGTATCCTCTATTTGCTTCCAACGCACGATACGCATACCGTTCGGTATCGACATCGGGCGTACCGGGTATGGGATCGGTATCGGGTGAAAACCCGGATCCGGCATGCGGAACCGATCTGCGTTTGGAAGACGATGGTCTCGGTTCCGATATGGGAAACGATACCGGAACCGGACCCGGAACCGCTGGATGCGGTACCGAGGGCGTCGCAGCTTTAATGAAAGCCAGCATGGCCTGCTGCATGGTCTGAACAGTATTGCTCATAGACGCCACTGCTGCCTGGATGTCGGTACCGGTATGGGCCGGTACCCCAGAGCAGTCTAATAGGTGATCAGTCGAGGCCGTGCCATCGATGTCAACCTGTAACCCCATAGATGGAGCTTTGGAAGCCAGAGCTTCCCGCCGGGGTTGTTTGGCTGGGGCAGGATCCTCAGATTCAAAAGTGAGAGCCTCTCGATGCTTTGAAGGAGATTTGCTCTTTGAGGACCTGCCCAAAGAAGGTTTGGTTACCTGAGATCCATCCAGAGAGGAAGACCTGGATGACTGTGATGCTGGATTATCTGAAGCAAACAGCACATGGAATTTGTTGGCCCGGTTCTGCAAACCACGTTTAGACATCTGGGAGCAGGATGGGCAGTCCGGAATGGAGTGGTCAGGTCCCAAACATTTAAGACACCAGTCATGGGTGTCTGTGACAGAAATAACAGCACTACATTTGGTACACTTCTTGAAACCAGGGGCTGGTTTCTCCATGAGGAGAATTTGTGTAGGCCTGAGGCCTAACCGAAGTCAACAAGTTGTGCAAAAATAAAGATTTTTTTTTAAAGAAAGAAAGAGAGAGACCGGCGGTACCGGTTTCGGTATGGGGAAGGCAGGTACGCGGTCTAAAGAAACAAACTAAAACAAGAATTTCTTCAGCGGTGACAGGAACACGACCTGCTGGCTCCGCGGAAAAAGAGAAACTGAGGAGAGCTGGTCAGGAAGGCGGGAAGGCAGCGCGCATGTGCAGTGGGAGGCCCCAAAAGCTTCCTTTCTGGGAAGCTGGGGAGCTTTCCTGCGCAGGCTCCGTCGGTTCCGACGTACCCATATGTGAGGACTTATTCCTGCTTGTTCCTGGAGATTGGCATATCTTATGTTCTTATGACCATGGCATGTCTAGGTTCCCACATAGCGCTATACAATATCTGCCTCCAATGATCCTGTTGTGTTCCCATTGCTGGGGCCCCCAATCACTGAGATGCTTGCTTGGTGCACATAGCTCTTCTGTGAGCATGCACTATGGACTGGCTAGCGGACTGTCTGCAGTTAGACTGTGCATGGTTGGAACACCTATAAGGTGCAGTCTGACTGTGATGTCTGTTAGTGAGTGACAGACAGTGGTGTGAGGCAGCTGGGGTTTTCCAGAGCTAACCCCATCATTGCTGCTGGTCTGCCACTGCCCCAGCCACCGCCCTGGAGGGCTGTCCTATACCAGCAGGATGGAGGTTGCTTCACGGGGGCTGGGGCACCTGTCCCTTACCTACAAAAGGGTGATGTGCGCCCTTTGGGGTATGTAGTGTATACCACTTTGACCTATGAAGGCACTGCTACACAAACCTTATGCAAATCTGGAAACCCTCTGCCCTGATAACAGGTGCCCATGTCAGCCAGACCCAAACACAGGGTACACACTAATCTGGGTGCTGTCTGGTCCCAGAGGGCCACATGTGACTGCAGGATAAAGATGGACACCAAATTACCTTCAGCTGCACTGCAGGGAATACCTGTCACACACTGTTAGCAATGGGGATGTACAGCAGGGCCTATCTCTAGCACCACATGTACTGCGGACCTAGTGCTGGGCACTCATCCTATCCCTCAGGAAGAACACAGAACCTGCACAATGGCATGGTCTGTAGCTACTCTGTGCCAGTATCACGCACTGTCAGTTCGTCTTTCCAAGCTGAGGTACTGGAGAGGTGCAGACCCCATTTGCTGATCAGCTGTAGACAGCTATTCAGCATGTGCATTGCATCATGGGTACTGGTGGGGTTACCCTATCTTGACACTCAGAGCAGACAGTTTGTGCAGTCACCTGCAGTCCTTCTGTACCCAGCCATTGCTGTGACATACACCATGGAGGCATAGCCTACCGGTTAATACGATGCCATTCTCGGCAGTGCTCATGGGTTCAATTCCTCATTGCTCCCTCCTCTTACATGCTTGTCCTACTCAAATAGTGTGCATGCCTGTAACAGTCATATTTTTGCAGATTTGTGCTGCCAGCCCATAATACCCTCACCACAATTGCCAACATTCCCTCGGTCTGTCTATCTGCGTCTGTCAGCTGTGTAGAGTCCTGTCTACCTGTGTAGGCTGTCACCCCATGTCCTGCACAGCTACCATTTCCTGTATTGCGCCTCTTAATGCTTGCCTCGCCTGTGCCTGATCTGCATGGCGGCACCACCACTCCTTTGTCCACCCATCATTGTAACTATCCTGCCACCTCCGCCTCCATTGGGGGACAGGTATTCCCATCGTCTGCCACCCACCGTCTTTCCAGTACTTTACATTGCCAACACCCTGTGCTGTGGTACAGTTGCCCCCACCATGTGTGTCATCAGTACTGGCAGCCACATGGGATGCCCTCAGATATGGCAGGTCGAGCGGCTCCCAGCTCTACTTCCTTCACTCACCTGTTCATTGCCTTTCCTGAGTGCTCTATCTAGTGTTAGGGCTACATCTGCCTCTGTTCCTCAGAGGTCATGCATGTCATCCTGAAGCACCTTACAGCCCTTAGGCCACGCTAACCTACGTCACCATAACCTTGTTAGGTCACCTTAACCTATGGTTCCGTAACCCAGGGTGCCCTCTAAGGTGCCTTGTCCAGGGGTGCCAAATAAGGCGCTTAGCCTAAGGAGCCCTACTGTACAGGGCACCGCATCTGACAAGGCACCTTATAGGGCACCTTACTTATAAGAGTAGTTACTCACCTGTAACAGGTATTCTCCAGGAGCAGCAGGAATCAGTCCTCACATACGGCTGACATCGGCATCGACGGAGCCCCTGTGCGGAGCATTTCCCCAGCTTTCAAAGAAAGCCTTTGGGAATGCAGTGCGCATGCGAGGTCCCCTTCCTGCCCAAGGGTGCCATCTTGCTCAGTCTGATCACATAGCTAAAAGACAGCAAAAAACAAAATGAAATATATAACTGCAACTCCAAGGGGAGGAGGGAGGGTTGTGAGGACTGATTCCTGCTGCTCCTGGAGAACACCTGTTACAGGTGAGTAACTACTCTTTCTCCAGGACCAAGCAGGAAGTCAGTCCGCACATATGGGACTCCCTAGCTCTAGGCTACTGAGAACCCAAAGCTGAAAAATAAGCTCCCTCTAGAGCCTCAGCATGCGTGATAAGAATCTTCTCTGAGAATGCCCCTGAACGGTAGCCCAACACAAGGGCCGGAGGGTAGGAGTTGCCTAAACCTCAAAGAGATTACGGAGTACCGCCTGTCCGAAAGCACTGTCCCTGCAGGACTCCCTCTCGAGGCAGTAACGGGCCGCAAAAGTCTGGCTTGAAGACCAAGTAGCGGCCCGGCAGATGTCTGCCAACGGAACAGAGCGTAGATGAGCTACTGACACAGCCTTTGCCCTGACACGATGGGCCGTGACTCGACCCTGCAAGGACAGGCCGGCTGCCCTGTACGCCCAGGCGATACAGTCTGCTACCCAAATGGACAGGGTACGCCTGGAGACAGGTAACCGCAGCCTATTAGGGTCAAAAGACACAAAGAACTGAACAGCCCTTCGATGCCCCTGCGTACGGTCAATGTAGAAAGACAACGCCCTCCTACAGTCCAGGGTATGCAAGGCCATTTCAGCCCGGCTGGCATGTGGCCTGGGAAAGAATGTCGGAAGAACCACCTCCTGATTGAGGTGGAAAGAGGAGACAACCTTTGGAAGAAACTTAGGATAAGTCTGTAAGACCACCCTGTTCCTATAGAACCATGTGTACGGTCTATCAGAAACCAGGGCCTGTAGTTCACTCACTTGCCTGGCCGAAGTGAGAGCCACCAAGAACAACGCCTTCCAGAAAAGGAAGCACAAATGACAGGTAGCCATCGGCTCAAATGGTGGGCGAGTAAGTTGTTGCAAGACCACATTCAAATCCCACTCAGGGGCTGGTAGATGAATTGGAGGCTTGAGCAGAAGCAGGCCTCTGAGGAAACGGGCCACTAAGGGGTGGACTGACAGGGACTGGCCCTCTACCGGCGAGTGGTGCGCTGACAGAGCACTGAGGTGGACCCGAAAAGAGTTGGATTTAAGGTCGAGGTCGAACAGATGAAGCAGATACTGCAGCACCACTGGTACCAAACACGAAAACGGATCCTCTTGGCGCTGAGCACACCAGATGGAGAACCTACGCCACTTAAGGGCATAAGATTTCCGGGTGGATTGTCTCCTAGAGGCCAAAACCACCTCCTCCACTTCCCCAGGTAGAAGTAAGGGGGCTATGACTACCCTTTCAGCAGCCAGGCCATCAAATGGAGGGATTGGAGGTTGGGGTGCAGGAGAGATCCCTGATCCTGAGACAGGAGATCGGGTTGCACCCCCAGAGGGAGTGGAGTGTCCACCGCCAATTGCAGAAGGAGTGGAAACCACGGTTGCCTCAGCCATCTGGGGTCTACCAGGATCAGGGAGGCCCTGTCCCGAAGAACCTTGAAGAGGGTTCGGGCTATTAGAGATGTTGGAGGAAACACATACAGAAGGCTCGCAGACCAAGAGATTAGGAAGGCATCTACTGCCATGCGCAGAGGATGCGGTTGTCTGGAACAGAACCTGGGTAGCTGACGGTTCAGTAGACTGGCAAACAGATCTATGGTTGGAAGACCCCATTTCAGGAAGATCTGCTGGACCGCTAGGGGATTCAACTGCCATTCGTGAGGCTGCAGAATCCTGCTCAACCTGTCTGCCAGGTAATTTTCCAGATAAAGTGCCTTGAGAAACATGCCCTGCTTGACTGCAAAGTTGCACAAGGCCTGCACTTCTTGGCACAGAAGCTTGGATCCCGTGCCCCCCTGTTTGTTCACATAGAACATGGCCACCTGGTTGTCCGTCTGAACCAATACAGACTGGCGAGAGAGGGCATGGGCGAAAGTTTGTAGAGCTAATCGAATAGCTGCTGTGTGGCTTCCCAAGGGGACCAGAGGCCCTGAGTGCATGCCCCCTGGCAAAGTGCACCCCAACCTTGAAGAGAAGCATCGGTCGTCAGCACCTGTGTGTGTGGTGGTGCCTGGAAAGGCACCCCTCTGATCAGGTTTGGGAGATGCAGCCACCACAGGGAGGCCGCTAGCAGTTTGGACACTCTTACTCTGTCTCTTAAGTCTCCTGTGGCTTGTATCCACTGAGCTCTGAGGCACCATTGAGCAGGCCGCATGTGCAGACGAACATTTGGAGTTACATGGACTGTGGATGCCATGTGGCCCAAAAGCCGCAGGAAATGTCTGGCAGAGACCAGAGATCCACTGCGAAACTGCTGGGCCAGAGCCATCAGTCTGTGAGCCCTGTTCTCGGGCAAATAAGCCACTGCTTGCAAGGTATCCAACCTCACCCCTATGAACTCCAGGTCCTGTGAGGGGAACAAAGTGGAC
This sequence comes from Ichthyophis bannanicus, assembly GCA_033557465.1. Taxonomy (NCBI): domain Eukaryota; kingdom Metazoa; phylum Chordata; class Amphibia; order Gymnophiona; family Ichthyophiidae; genus Ichthyophis; species Ichthyophis bannanicus. Next base: position 617,179,659 of record CM066031.1, on the reverse strand, counting down.
TTTGCGAAGTTTATGACGAAGCCCAGGTGCTGGAGGAGAGAGACAGTGTGAAGAGTGGCTTGTCTGGCCTCTTGTGGAGACTGACCTCTGATGAGCCAGTCGTCCAGGTATGGAAATACAAAGATGCCCTGGTTTCTGAGATAGGCCGCCACCACCGCCAGGCATTTGGGTGAAAACCCTGGGTGCGGAGGTGAGGCCAAATGGAAGTACTCTGTACTGGAAATGATTTCCTCTCACTACAAATCTGAGATATTATCTGTGGTCTGGATGAATGAGGATGTGAGTGTAAGCATTCTTCAGGTCTAAGGAGCATAGCCAATCTCCCTGCTGGAGGTAGGGCAGCAGTATCCCAAGGGTAAGCATCTCGAACTTTTCCCTCTCCAGGAACTTGTTGAGATTTCATAAGTCTAGGATGGGCCTGAGGCCTCCTATCCTTTTTGGTACTAGAAAGTACCTTGAATAGAAGCCTTGGCCTCTCAGGTGGTGAGGCACCGGTTCCACCGCCTGCTCCCTGAGAAGACTTACCAATTCCTGAAGGAGGAGGTTCCTGTGCAGAGGGAGTCTTGGAAGCTCCCCTGGAAAAAAGGAGGGGGTAACTGGTTGAAGTGGAGCAAATAGCCCTTTTGGACTATGCTCATTACCCAGGTATCCCCTGTTACAGCTGACCATCTGTGGGCGTACAGTGTCAGCCGGCCTCCTGTGCTGAGTGGAGCCAGCTGTGGGGGAGAGGCTATGCAGTGGGAGTCAAAACCCCGCTCCCTGCTGTGCAGGAGCCGGAGCTGGTGGCTTGGGGATTTTCTGCCTACGGGGCCCATGTCCCTGCCCCTTGGCCTATTGACCCTGTTGGGGAGCTGCAGAGGCCTGGAATTGAGGGTAGGATTTGTAGGCAGAGGCCTTCCTCGGGTAAAAGGGCTTTTTCCCCGAGCCCTTCTTTTTCTGAGAAGGGGCAGAAGTCTTTCTGGACAGCCTTGTCTTGGTGAGAGTCTCGGTCTCGATTTCTGCAGCCTTTTCAGTCATGGGTTTGCCGAAGAGGTTCTCACCCCAGCAAGGGACATCAACCAACTTGTCCTGGACCCATGGCTCGAGGTCCGATGACTGTAGCCAGGCCTGATGGCGTGCACCGATGCCGGCCGCCGCTACTCGGGAAGAAGCCTCGAAGCCATCATAGGCTGCTCAAGATATAAACTTCGAGCACTCTCAAATCCCCGACGACAAGGCTGTGAAGCTCTGCAAAGGTTCCTCGGAGAGGCCAGCAGAAAACCCGGCAAGCTCCTTTGCCAGGTCTTGGAGGTACATGCCCATGTACAGCTGGTAAGTCTGGACACGGCAAGCCAGCATAGAGCCCTGGAAGCACTTTCTACCGGGGGCATCCAAGTTCCGGGCCTCCCCGCCGGAGGGCACCGAGGAGTGCATCTTCTGACTTTTCAGACGATGCATGGCCGATTCCACAACCATGGAGTGGTGCAGTAGCTGTGCCTTCTGGAACCCAGGGCTCTTATGGACTCGATAAATGGAATCGACCCGTTTGCTGAGAACCGGTGCTGAGGCCGGTGCCTCCCACATGCGGAAGAGCAGCCGTTCCAGCATCGGAGGAACCGGTACAGTAAAGGCCTCCTTCGGGAGAGAGTCATACTGGAGGGCCTCGAGCTCTTCGGCTCGAGGCTCCTCCTCGGGATCCGCAGGGAAGGCCAAGGCCTTGGCCATGTCCCTCACGAAGTCCAAGAACCGGGTATCCTCCGGGGGGGGGACCTTCTCCGAGGCTTGGACTCCAGTGAGTCCGATGGGATGCACTGGGTCCGAAAAGTGTCTGGGGACTCCTCGTCCTCCGTCTCCCACCCCAACCCCTCCGAGGAGGAATCGAGCAACTCCGGTTGGGTGGGCACCGATGCCATCCGCCCCGACGCCAAGGGCACCGGCGTCGACAACCTCGGCCCCGTATGGGAGGCCGAGGGAGACCTCGGCCGAGGATCGACTCGAGACCGCATGGACTCGAGGATCGGCTCGGCCTCCGGGGTCGACTTGGACGTCGAGGTCCCAGTGGTCGGGGCAGATGCACCGGTCAGACCGGCGATCAGCACCCACTGCTGTTCCATGAAGGCAGCCAAGCTGCTCTCCAAGGCCGTCAATCTGAGACTCATCTCAGGAGACTCAGCAGCCCCTGACTCGGCCCCCGACAGCGTCGAGGCCGACGTCGGCTCCCCCGGAGGAGAGTCTATGAGGACTACAGCACTCACGTGACTCGGGGACTCCAGCTCCACACGAGGAAATTTTGCAGGTCTCTCTGGCTCCGAGGACCCAGGACGGCGGTCGGGGCTATGCGACCTGGCCCTCGAGGGACCAAGAGCGTCCACCAACCCCGTCCTCGCAGGTTTCATCTTCCTTTTGTATTCCCATGAGGGTGAACCCCGCTCAGAGGAACCCCGACGATGCTCGGGGTCGGACTCCCGAGACATCGAGGCCTCTGACGAAGTCTGGGCCTGGCCGGATGCAGAGTCAGAGAAGATCCTTTCACGCTGATGCTGACGGCTCCTCAACGCCTTCAAGGACATTTTGCCACACGGGCCACAGATCATCGGGTCATGATCGGGCCCGAGGCACCGGAGGCAGCAGTCGTGTGTGTCGGTGAGAGACATGAGTTTCTTACACCGATCACACTTCTTGAACCCACTGGCAGCCATCGGGGGAAAAAGGGCCCCTGCAAGGTCAAAGGACCAGGCTGCCATTGAAAAAGAAAAAAGAGCGCTAACACTAGTCTCAAAGGACAAAAACCGAAAAACAGATCTGGGCTCGAGACCGGTGTACCGTGCCCAGGCGGGAAGGGGAACCGTCGTCGAACCGGCAAAAACATGATGAAGTGTCGAGGGAAAATCAACTTTAATCAGGTGACTAGGACAGACATCCGTCGGGCTCCGCGGAAAAAAGAAAACTGAGCAAGATGGCATCCTTGGGCGGGAAGGGGACCTCGCATGTGCGCTGCATTCCCAAAGGCTTTCATTGAAAGCTGGGGAAATGCTCCGCACGAGGGCTCCGTCGACGCCGACGTCACCCATATGTGAGGACTGACTTCTTGCTTGGTCCTGGAGAAAAGCACCTTACTAGGCACCTTACAAGGCGCCCTCAAGGCACCTTACAAGGTGCCTTATGAGGTGGCTTGTAACGCGCGTTAGTTTGTATCATGCGTTGGCTGATACGGCTTGCTGTAGCCATGCACCGCCCACGCCTTTATATGGGCATCTGTTCCTTTACTGCAGAACCTAACGCGAATGACACTACCGCAGTTTAGTAAACATACCTCTATGAGAATAAATTATAACATTAATGTTAAGGGCCTGATTCACTAAAACCTTTTTTCTCAATTTGCAGATGTGGGGAAAAGTCTTGACGAATCAGATATAAACATATGAAAATAAATCTGGAAAGCTACCAGCTTGGACTGTGCCTGCAGGGCCAGATTGGGTGACCAAGTTTGCACCTTTTAATTTTATGAATATATTGTACCATATAAAGTCGATAAGCTGCAATGCAGACAGACAGTACTGGCTTTTTGGAACATCTTCTTGCCCAAATGGTTCAAGAGTTGGGGGAGGGGGGAGGCATTTTCAAAGGCATTTACACGGTTAGTGCCACGGAATATGCATCGGGGTATTTCGGGGTGCAGCAGAGGTGGCACTCATCGCTAACTGGACAGTGGCGATATTGAGCAGCTGCCCGGTTAGTAATACATGGTGAAAGTGAGGCGCAGGAAACCCTGGCCTAACGTTTGCTGCCTTAGCTAACCAGGCACTGGTGATATTGTGGCGATCTTCATCGTCTTTAAATATCAAAAAGGAAACTTTGTTGATGGAGCGGCTACGGCCCTTCTAAACAAAGAATCCGACAAATAAATCATTTTTGTTTGTGAATATTTTCATTGTGTTCTTGGCTCGTTAGCCTGATCTTTGGATGTGTTCAATTTAGTGGTCTGGGCTCCCGTTTTTTTTATTTTGGAGTTTTAGCATTCTGTAAATGGCTGTGCTTTGGGCCTGGAAACCTCCAAGGATCCGTGTACCAGTATGACTGATGTTTAGCATTGTTACTCTGAAGCTGGACACTGTGCAGAGAGGTAGAAGGAGGATCTACTCGAATGTGCAGTTAGCTGATCTCTGCACAAAGGAGACCCTCTTTTCTTCTTCTTAGAGGTTTTGAAGCTGGTTGACGCAGTTCTATTGGGCTTGCAGATTACTTTGATCACAATGCTTACATTCAGCTTGGTCGTGGTCAGACCCCAAACAGATTAAACAGACGAGAGTGGGTATTAAACTTCTGGATCTTTCTCCCACAGTGAAAGCAGGGACGGAACCCTGACTTCAGCTAGCTCATGGCGCGACAGAAAATAAAACAAAATAACCAGGGCTTTTTTTGAGGTGGAAAGCAGTGGTACAGAGTACTGGCACCTTTTTCATTGCCTGCTAAAATTGACCCATGGTTCTCATGTATTAATGAAAGAGCCCTGCATCTTTTTTTGCTAGGAAAAATGCACTGAAAATAAACCTTTCTTTTTAGGACAGAAAAAAAGAAAACGACAGATGATGAAAAGCAATGTTAGATAACACAGAGATTAAACCTCTTTCTGCAGAAAGCACAGTTACTTACCTGTAACAGGTGATCTCTGGGAACAGCAGGAATTAGTCTTCATATATGGGTACGTCGGCACCGACGGAGCCTGCACAGGAATGCTCCCCAGCATCCAATCAGAAAGCTTTTGGGAGCATCCCTCGCACCTGCGCGCTGACTTCCCGCCTTTCCCACTGTCTCTCCTCAGTTGAGTTTCATAGCTGAGACAGAAGGAGAGAAAGAGGAAAGGAAATAGATAGATACAACTCCTAGGGGAGGTGGGTGGGTTGTGAAGACTAATTCCTGTTGTTCCCAGAGATCACCTGTTACAGGTAAGTAACTGTGCTATCTCCAGGAACAAGCAGGAATGAGTCTTCACATATGGGGACTCCCTAGCTGTGGGTGCCAGGGGAGATCCCATAAAATGCGTATCCCTGGAACAGGACGGCATTTCCCCAACCTGGATCCCCGGCATCCCCTGAGGGATGGGGGGCAGGAGTTGAATGAGAAGAGCTGTAGAGGAACAGCGAATCTAAAGACTACATGGAAAAGAGTCTTTAGAATGTATGTTAAGTATTATTAAAACATTTAATGAACTAGCACAATATAGAGCTTACCTACTGGATTGTAGGAAGTAGAACTGTGATGGAGTGTACTGTAGATACAGTAGCAAAATCCTCAAGGTAACTTCACAGCAGTGAGGATGAAGTCCCAAACCTGGAATGGGCAGGTGACTCAGGTGTCAACTGGGGTAGGAGAAGAACGGCAGGTCTTCAATGGAAAGCTTTATGGGAAAAAGCTGAAAACTCTTTTAGGTATTGATATTGAGAACTAAAAGAAGAAGACTGACCAATCTGGAGAATTAGCCCAGTCCTACAAGGAAGAGGGGTTATGGAAAAAAGCCCCTATTCCCAAGGAGAAGAGAAGTGTACTCAAAATACTGAAGAAGTAACACTGTCTTCCCTAGCTGGTAAGAGATAGGAAGACATTAAAGTTTAATACTTCATAGACAGAGAGAACTATAACAAAAATATAATCTGTTAACATCACAGCAATAATATTGTGTATTACCGCTCCCAGTTAGTGAGCCGTATGAGAATAGGCAAGAGGACTGTCTGGACCCCTTAAGGAGGGAAAACTGTATAGCACAGACAGTTAAGGAGATAGCAGGTAATACTTAACGTCCTATGGACATCTCCCAATGGCACATATATATATATATATATATATATATATATATATATATATATGTATATATATATATATAAATGGAGAGACATACAGATCGATATATCCGTGTATAGATGTCTAGATATGTGTAATATATATATAGATATATAGGTATAGATAGCTAGATATATATATGGGCATGACTTATGCCCACACAGACTACAGGAATATGTATGTATAGGACATATACATACACGAAAGAAGTCTGTAGAGACATGCCTGCAATTGAGCCCCACAAGAACATTCACATGGGGAATGTGATAGGAAAGATTCATCTAATAATGAGGGGGTAAAAACCACCTGGAGACATATAGAGAATCTATTAGCGTGGTGCAGGAATGTAGTTTAGTGAAATAACCAGTATGGTTGCGTGAAAAAACAGAGGGTAATAACCGTCTGGCAAGAGCACATCAGGAGCACTTTAGGACTCTGACATGTCCAAAGGACAAAAAAACCCCGCATAGACTAAGACACCAGGGTGACCCAGCCAAGGGTCACAGGGGTATCATGTACACTAAAAGAATATGTGTTGTCCAAGTGGAGTAGAAAAACAATGCCAAGCTGTAAGGAAAAAAGGGGTAGATTCCTGCAAGATTGGGAACTCCTTGGACATTCACGCCCTGGAATGATTATATAAATTTTTTCTACTATTTGGAAAAAAGCTTCAGAGAGAAAGTCCAATGCTCTGTAGCAAGGGCCCATAGTAGAAAGCTTCTCTGAAGATTGCAGAGAGCATTGTGCAGGAGGATATAAGCTAAAAGTGACAGAAGTCAAGTGTGTTGCCACATCCTAGGCAGGATATGGCTAGAAGAAGATAACCTGCAGTGAGTAGTACTATGCAAGATAGTTGAAAGTAGCTTGCAATGAGTATTAAAGTAATCACTGGAACTCCTGCATACACAGCAGCTGAACAAAACAGCAGAGGGGATTCTTCTGTATGAAAACAGAGAGAAGACAGACAAAGGAAGCGGAGAGATTCCCATCCTTTCTGATGAGTTGTTCAGAGCATGCATTGAAGGATTACAAAAAGTCTACACTGGAAAGAAAGGGAAGTCTTTCAGTATGGTACCAACTCATGCAGGGGAACCCTGGAAAAGAGGGGGTTGGAAGGTGACCTACCATATGGTAAGTCAGCTGAAGGAAAAGATGTCCATATGGGGACAGAAACTATCATGGGATAGTTGTAACCTCCCTTCGTGGTAGGAAGAAGGGGAGAATTCTGTAACCCATGGACAGAAGAATCCTAACAGCTTAGCATACTGAAAAAGAAAAAAACAGTGTAGAGTCTGAAGAATAAACTTCTGCTAGGAAGAAGTTAACTGTAGATTGCAATACACAGGAACCTATGGTTGCTGGTTATGATTAGACTGGCTAGAGTCTGGAGACTTCAGACTAGGATGAGATGTCCCTTGTTTGGATACATCTGGAGGATGGGCAGGAGAAGGGTGAAACTTTCTTTTCTTAGGGAAAGAAGGTTTGGTAGGACATTTCCTACGTCCTGGGGAAAAAGAAGGCTTGGGATGGTTTCCAGAACCAGGGAAGTCAGTGGAGCAATGAGCAACCTGACGTAAAGCCTCTTTATTGAAGAGATTTTCTCCAGTACAAGGAGAATTACCCAGTGTATGTTGTGCCCATCTGCTCAAGTCTGAAGCTTGCAGCCAGGCTGTACGACGTGCTCCAATGGCAATAGCAGAGGATCTGCTAACAGACTCAAAAGAGTCTAGAGAAGCACGAGAAAGAAACCAAGAGATATTCCTGCTATGATTAAGAAGCAAGGAATAGTCAGTGGCCTTAGGCTCTGACAAAAAAGGGGACAAAAGAGATAATTTCTCTGTGACCTCCTGAAGTGTCAGGCTCATATAAAAAATATATGAGATAATCCTTGAAGCCAGCATAGAAGTTTGGAAGGTTTGACGTCCAAAGGCATCAAGTGCTTTAGATGCACGACCTGGCGGATAAGAAGAGTGCTTCTTCTTGCTTCTTACCTTCCACTACAAGGGAAGGATGTGGAAGTTGTTTTTTCTGAAAGCCCGGAGAGGGAGGCACCTGATACAGAACATCCATGGCTGTAGAAGGCGCAGGAACCCTTAAAGGTGATTCCCAAATCCTCAGAAGAAGGTCCTGCAAAGAATGATGTAAAGGAAGCATTATATTTTCCTTTTCTGCAGGATCTTGGTTAAGAGTATAGCCAGGAATAGGAATGGCAAGAAAGGTTGCCATGTCAAGGAGAAATTTCTGAAAAGAAGGATCTCCAATAGGAACTATTCCTGGGTAGGCTGAGGTTGAAGAAGCAGCTTGAGCACCAGAAGACATATTGGACTGGTGCAGAAAAAGAATCCTGCTAGATGGAGAACGATACTGACAGTTCTGATTCGAGGCAGTTAGTACTGCATTGCCGGTTCCCGGTATCGATTCCAAGCTAGGCATAGAAAGGATCGATGGCACCGATGGAACTGCAGGAATCGACATCGATACCGGTACCGGTATCGGAAACGGTAATGCCCTCGAAGCAGGTATCGGAGGCTGCTGAAACGGTACCGAGGTAACCAGAGAGGCTTGATAAATATCCTCAGTACTGCGTAATCGGGAACGATATGGGTCGGTTCCCAAACGTGTCGGTACCAAGTCATCTAGACTGGATGTCGATTCTAGACTCTGCATCGAGGGGAGCGAGTCTATCGATGCATGCCTAAAAGATACCGACATCGGTGGTGGTATCGGCGATGCCGATACAGGAAAGTCAATCAGAGTGGTATCGATCGGTACCGAAGGTACCGAGGGTGTCTGATGACGGTCCCTGGTGAAGAGTGGAACACTCGACACCGGTGCTGATGCCGGGGTATCGGTACCAGTCGAAGCCGATACCAATCCCGAACATGGCGAAGATGGAGGAAAGTCAATCTGGGTGGTATCGATCGGTCCCGAAGGTACCAAGGATAGCAGATGACGATCCCTGGTGAAGAGTGGAACACTCGACACCGATGCCGATGCCGGGGTATCGGTACCGCTCGAAGCCGGTACCAACCCCGAGCATGGCGGAGATACAGGAAAGCCAATCTGGGTCATAGCGATCGGCCCCGAAGGTACCGAGGACACCAGATGATCCCTGGTGAAGAGTGCAGCACTCGACACCGGTGCCGGTGCCGGGTTATCGGTACCGCTCGAAGCGGATACCACCCCCTGGCATGGTTCAGGTATGTTCTGTGAGGGGTGAGCCCCAGGAACAACCTGAAACCCCGTGAATGCTTTGGAGCCCGAAGACTCCCGCCGGGGTTTTATTGCCAATGGGATCTTGAAGGCAAGGCTGGAGCCGTCATCATGCAAAGCATGAGACTTACCCTTCAAGAATTGGCTAGTCTTAACAGACTGTTTGTGGGTTACCTGATCCTGGAGAGAAGAAAAAACCGGTGTCCTCACCTCCGGAGGAAAAACGGCATCGAGGGAAACTCGAAAAAGGGAAGGTCTTCTCCCAGTGGTACAGCCTGATGGATCAGGGGAAAAAGGGTCAGGACCCAAACAGGTTAGACACCAAGCCTTGGAGTCTACAAAGAAAACTATGTTTCCACAATGAAGGCACTTCTTAGGGGAAGAAGGCTCCATGTTGGAGAGGCCTGGTAGGCCCAAAAAGTTAAGACCAAAAACTGAGGAGAAAAAATGTCTCTAATTTTAGAAAAGAAAATAATAAAGCACCGGCGGTACCGGTATCGACGGGAAGAACAGCCGCGACCACAAGAAAACAAAGAAATAAGAATTTTAAAGAGAAAAGTTTCTGCGGTGACAGGACGATGTCCTGTCGGCTCCGCGGAAAAACAAAAACTGAGGAGAGACAGTGGGAAAGGCGGGAAGTCAGCGCGCAGGCGCAAGGGATGCTCCCAAAAGCTTTCTGATTGGATGCTGGGGAGCATTCCCATGCAGGCTCCGTCGGTGCCGACGTACCCATATGTGAAGACTCATTCCTGCTTGTTCCTGGAGATAACCAGATACTTAGGAGACTGATGTCTGCAGAAGGGCCACACATGCTCATAATTTTACACTTTGTTTTACGCTCTGGGAGAACTGTTCTGTCCCAGCAATGTGTAGTGTCATCACCCACTTCTGCATTTGACTGAATCCTGTTCTCAATGGAAAATGTATATACTGCCTTCCTGAAAATCCTTCAAAGCTCTGTAAAATCCAAAATGGTTTACAATTTCAGAAGCAGCAGCAGCAGCACCTTTTTACTTTGTGAAGTGAGTTTGAGCTGGTGTTTCCGGTAATGTGATATAAAAACCACTACACTGCTTTGCACGGAGGCCTTTGTTCCAGGTGATGGATTCAGATGATTCAGGAATACAGCACTCATTTATACAGTGTCCTAATTTGCTTTGCTTTCTGGAAGTACACGAAAGTAAAGGAGTACTGGAGGAGACCAGTCATGACACCATTTATACATGCAGGGCTTGATTTCTGAAAGCTTTTATTCTTTTTTATATCCATGACAAAAGACTCATTAAACAGCACCACCATTTTTTTCTTTAGAAGAGGCATCAAGGTTTGAGCCAATACTAAATCATTTAAATACATATTCTTGGAACTCACAGAATCCATATTTCCAACACTTACTGCTTTATCAAGACTAGATCCACAAGAGGGAAGCACTGAAACCACTCTGTGATGCTCTTGAGAGCTTTGGGGCTACCGTTTTTGGCTATATGCAGACAATGGTTTACTTGCTTGGTAAGGAGAAAGTTGAATCTGTGTTGGAGCAGGTTGCAACTGCTATCTTACATTCTGTAGAATGGATGAAATTTAGTTTTCAGAAAACACAAGCTGTGGTAATTAGAAGGGTCACGTCTTTGTTAGTCCCTGAAATGACGACAATTGCAGAACATCTGGTTCCCACAGTAAGGAAACTCCAATACTTGCAGGTAATAATTGACGATGGTTTGACATTAAAACACTGGATTCCAATAGCCCAGAGGATAAAGCACAAGGTCGTAACTACTACGCACCAAATCCTACACAACTTATCAGTCCCCTGCCTTGATGCACTAATCAGCAGAGCGCCTACAACAAGGAAAGAAAATCAGCAGACCAGAAACTAATAGTCATCCCTCCCCTCAAGACCAATAGCACCCACCAAACAAACAATAGAGCTTTCACTCACTCACGGAACCCATAAGATCTGTGCAGACTACACAGGACCTGAAGAAATTATTAAAGACTCATCTTTTCATTGAACATTATGGTTCTAATGATATTACATAACACCATACAAGATAATCCGTACCACCTCCTGCTGAGCTATGTAAATCCCCTGTTTTTGTTAACTCCAAATTAGTATCATCCCTAAATTCTATGTAACCACAACTCAATTGAGTGAGTTTGTTGTTTGTTCTCTGTAAACCGCTTTGCTTTAAAGGCGGTATAAAAAACCTGTTAAATAAATGAAACCCCACCTCAGGAAATAAGATAAAACAGTGCACTTTGAGTTGATATTACTTAGGAGTCTGGATTCAGTAGTCCCCACAGAGCACTTTCATATAGTATTGCATCATCTAGTGTTCACTCCGACTGATTAATGTGCTGCTTCAAGGCCTTCATGAACATTGTTGACAAATGACAGCCAGCATGGTTTAAAGGTGTGGTCAAAGAGGCTGTTATAGCTCAGAGAAACTCCTTCAGAAAATGGAAAAAAGAAACAAATGATGAAAACAGGAAACATCATAAGTACTGGCAAGTTAAATGCAAGGCATTGATAAGGTAGGCAAAGAGAGAATTTGAAAATAAGTTTGCCGTGGAAGCAAAAGCACACAATAAAAACTCTTTCAAATACACACGTAGCAAAATACCTGTTAGTCAGTTGGACCATTAGATGATAGAGGGGTAAAAGGAGCACTAAGGGGGGGGGGGGGGGATAAGGCCATAGCAGAGAGGCTGAATGAATTCTTTGCTTCAGTCTTTACTGAAGAAAATGTAGGAAACTTATCCGTGCCAGAAATTATATTCAAAGGTGATGTATCAGAAGAATAGAAACAAATCTCAATAAGTCAAAATGTAATACAGCTATTTGATAAAGAGCAGCAAATCACCTGGACCAGATGACATACCTCTGAAAGGACTGAAATATGAGATTACTGATCTACTCTTAGTCATCTGTGAACTATCCTTAAAATCATCTGTAGTACCTGAGGATTGGAGAGTGACTAATGTAATGGCAATTTTCAAAAAAGGTTCCGGGGTGATCCAGTAAACTACAGACCGGTGAGCCTGACATCAGTACCGGTCAAAATGGTAGAAACCAACATAAAGAACAAAATTACTGAACATGTGGATAGTCATGGCTTAATGGTAGAAAGTCAACATGGATTTAGCCAAGGAAAGTCTTGTCTCACTAAACTGTTATATTTTTTCGAAGGTGTGAATAAACAGGTAGATAAAGGTGAGCAGGTTGATATAGTGTAACTGGATTTTCAGATAGTCTTTGACAAGGTCCCTCACAAGAGACCCTTGTGGAAATTAAAAAGTCATGGGATAGTAGGCAGTGTACTATTGTGGATTTGGAACTGGTTAAAAGATAGAAAACAAAGGAGCATGTTTACTAAAGCGCGGTAAAGTTACCAGCGGTAAGGGCAGCATTAAGGTACCTGAAGCCATATAACGCAATGGGCAGGTAGGGGGCGTTCTGGCATACAGGGAGCAATGGGCCGTTTAACGCGTGTTAACAGGGCACCTTGGCCGTTTAACACACATTAATGGGACATCGCATATTAAGGTGACAAGCATGCACCTTAGGGCACTTTAAGGCTGACAGACATGCCTTAAGGTACCCTAAGGGCTGTAAGGTGCACTAACTAAAGGAGCCTTAACCAAAGGTGTCTCGTTAAGGTGCTCTAAGGGCTGTAAGGTGCCTTGACCTAAGGCGCCTTACGTTAAGGCACCTTACAGCCCTTAGAGCACCTTAGATTAAGGCGCTTTAGGTTAAGGCACCTTAATGTCCTTAGGGAACCTTAATGTAAAGCGCCTTAGCTTAAGGCACCTTACCTAAGGTGCCTTAAGTTAAGGTGCCCTAAGGGCTGTAAGGTGCTCTAATGTAAGGTGCCCTAAGGGCTGTAAGGTGCTTTAAGTTGACAAGCATGAACTGTAAGGCATAAAAACAGCTGTAACCCTAACGCTGGATAAAGCACCAAGGAAAGGTGGGAGCTGATGGACCTGCCATATTTGCAGGCACCCTATGTGGCAGCCGGTAAAGCAGACAAACATGTTGGAGGCAGCTGTACTGATGCACATGGTGGTGCCAAAGTAAAGTGCTGCAAATACAGTGGGTGGCATAGGATGGGGAATACGTGTCCCCCAGCGGAGGCAGAGGTGGCAGGATATTTGCAGTGACAGGTGGACAGAGTAGTGGTGCCGGGCAGATCAGGCACAGAAGAGGCAAGCACAAAGAGCAGCAATGCAGAAAAAGGTACCAGTTCAGGATGGGGTAGCAGCCTGCACAAGAAGACAGGACTGTACACAGCTGACAGAGGCAGATAGATGGGCTGGAGGATAGATGGCAACTGAGATGAGGGTGTTATGGGCTGGCAGCACAGATCTGTCTGCTGTGTGTGCCGGGATAGGGTAGCCCCACCAATACCCATGATGCAATGCACATGCAGACCAGCAGTCTACAGCTGATCACCGAATGGAGAATGCACCTTTCCAGCACCACAGCTCGGTAAGAAGAACTGACAGTGTGTGTGATACTGGCACAGAGCAGCTACAGACCATGCCACTGCACAGGTTCTGTGGTCACCCTGAGGGTGAGGATGGGTGTCCAGCACCAGGTCCGCAGTACCTATGGTGCTAGAGATGGTCTCTACTGCAGATCATCATCAGTACCAGTGTGTGGTAGGTACGCTCTGCAGTGGAACCTAAAATCACCCTGTGTCCATCTGTATGTCCCAGTGACATCTAGCCCTGGTGGACTAGGGCCACCCAGAATAGTGCATACTCAGTGCTGCAATGTGGATGCCATGGCCACCTATTACCAGGGCAGAGAGGTGTCTAGACTCGCATGAGGTTTATGTAGCAATGCCTATATACTGCCCTCTCTGGGTCAAAGCAGTGTACGATATCTGCCACTGGTTCCCAAAGGGCCAGCAATCGATGAAGGGAGGGGTGGTCTAGTGGTTGGGGCAAGTTACCTCAGGCCGGAAGGTTGGGGGTTCAAATCCCACTAGAGGACAGCAACCTTAGGCCAGAGGACTGGGGTTTCTAGTCCCACAAGTGCTTCTTGTGGTCTTGGGCAAGCCACTTAACCCTCCATTGCCCATGTTCCCTGTAAGTATTAGTGTATGTGTCTCATATCCCGTTGTGTTAAATGTATCCCCCAATTGTGTTGTGAGCACTTTGATTGAAGGATAAGGTGGTATACAAAACTGTCTAAATAAATAAATAAATAAAATGGTTTATAACTGAGGCAGTGGTGGGAGATGTGGCATGCCCACAGCCATGAGGAGTGGCTTGGGACCAGAAACCCCAGTCCCTCTGGCCTGAGGTACTGTCCTCAGGGGGGTTGGACCCCCAAGTACACTGTAAGGCCTCATTTGTACCTGTTACTAAGGCACTAGCAGACCCCCAGTAGCACTGGGAGTAGGCCTGGAAGACCTCAGCTGCCAACCACCAAGGTCTAACATTCACCAACCAAAGGCACAGTCAGACTGCACTCCACCAGGTGTTCCAGCCATGCACATACTAACTGCAGACAGGCCATATTGCATGTTTGCAAAAGGATTATGTGCACCCAGCAGTTGGTTCAGTGATTGGGCCCCAGAATAGGGAGCACACAGACATCACTAGAAACAAATACTATACAGCACTATATGGGAACATAGCCATGCCATGGTCAATGCTTGGTCAGAGTGAGAGTGTCCTCCCAGCATGACATGCTGTGGCCACCCGGTTCATGCAAGTGGTGGTCAGGCACTATGACATCCCAGCCATTGCCTTACCCCTGATGCAGATGCATCCTGCCCAATCTGCCCTGTCTGGGCCATACCCACAATACCTTGCTCCTCAATATGCACATTTGCAGGCTAATGCTGGAAACAGCGTATGCATTGTGAGGCCCAGTGAGGAATAGAAAGCTATAAAACAATAGATAGACATAGACACTGTGATAAGGAAGCTTATCATAGCTCAGGTAGGAGCTATAGAAAAGATGATGTGACTCTGAACAAGCAACCTGTCAGTTCTGGTAGAAGCAAGAAAACAGAGTTTTCACATAAAAGACTACCAGTCCCAGAATGCACCAGGTTTCCAGCAGCCATGAGAGGGGCTGAAGTGAGAAAATGTGTGTGCAATCAAGAGAGCTATGAGGTAATCCCTAAGCACTCATCTCAAAGGGTAGGGCCTGATTCAAGACAGCTGCGCTGTGTTAGGGAGCAGCACACATTAGAACAGGATAAGAATAGAGCTTATTCTTCAGATAACAGTTACTACAAGCTCCAGCCCAGCTTCAGGGAGAGCTACAAGAACAGTTTCAAGAACAGTTTCAGCAACTGCTACAGAGGGAGGAAGAGATACAGAGACAGAGACGGCAACGGCTATAAGCTCAAGCACCAGTATCACCTGGAGAAACAGAAGCCAAGCCAAGCAGATAGAGAGAGAAGGAAACTCTCTGGAAGGAAGAGAAGAAAGGCCATTGGAAGGTCTGGGAGATTCCAAGGCAGTACTCATACTGGGAGGTATTCCAAAAGCCAGCAGAGTCCATTGGACTGGATTCAGCCAGAGGAATGGAGTGGCAGAGATAGGAATCACCAGTGGCTACCTGGAAGGGAGAAGACTGCATGTGGAAGGGACTTTCAGACCAAGGCCAGAAGGTATGTGAGAGGAGATCCAGTGTCCAGGGATCAAGATTGGAAGGCTGGACATCAGAATTGGATTACATATTGGCCAGGCTTTACAGAGAGGAATTATGATGGCAGGAGAGGCTCAGGTATGAACACTGATCCAGACCCTATCTATAATAGAGAATGGCAGCAAGGGAATAAGCATTCTCATGATAGTGCCTTAATGAAAGACTCATCTGTGCCAATGTATGATATTGACCCTATGATTGTTGATGAAGGAGGAGATACAGCAGATGAAACTATTTATATGGACTGTTCTCTATCTAAATGCTATTGCTAGTTTTCCGTGAGCAAACACATCAGCCATCACAAAGAAACCTAACTTTGTTCTTTATTTCCACTGCAAACAGCTCTTAAAGCAGGATTTGGGCTCACACAGTAGCAGCCAGCCAGCTAAAGGCTTTCAGCTGGTCCATTGATAGTAATTAGGGCTGCACCTGATTGTGTGTGTGAGCAAGGGAGAATCACTGCTGAGATCTGCGTGGAAAATAAGCAGAAGTTAACCTAACCAGCAAAGTTTATTCTTTTCTTTGTGCCTTTGTATTTGGTAATTATTTGCTAAGAAAACATTAGCTAATTGCCTGACGAGCTGAAGGTTGTTTCTGGTTTACTTTGTGACTTTTTGTTATCTATTTTAAACACTGCAAGCAAGTAACCTCATTTATAGTGCTATCAAGCATACATGTGCTGGGTAAATTAAACCCCATCAATAAAAGAAGTATTTTATTGATCTTACCACTTGGTTTCACAACTCAAATTATTGTCATCAGCTGTGTTTGGGAGTGAATGAACTACAATACCCACAATACCTTGCAAGAATCATATGAATATATGCATCGTCAAGATTGTGTAAGTTCTCACCCTAGGCAGCCGTCTGACAAATGGCGTAGTTTTTCGGATTGCTCTTGCACCAAGAGGATTTACTTGTTGTGGATTACAAATAAAAGTCAAGTTTAAAGCTGTAAGAAGATTTCTTTCCCTCATCTGCACTTTGGAAGAAAAGTGGTTGTTCCAGGAAGCTGTCCCAGATGAAAAGACCCTGTGAAAAGCTGGATTCATCACTGAGACAAGGTAATATGTACCTGGGCATGTCTAGTGGTGGATGTGTGTAAGCACAGGGGGTAATTGAAAAAAAAAAAAAAAAAAGTTAAAAAAAAAAAACCACACCTGGTTGGAAGGTGCTGCTCTTTGGTTTTTTTTTTTTCTCTTTCCTTGCAGGGGTCAAGATGGATCCGAGGGAGATGGCTCAGTGGATGGCAGCCCAATTTAGCAAGCAGCAGGAGCTATCACAGCAGGCCCAGGACACTGCTATGAAGGCCTTAATGGAACAGCAGAAACCAGTGCTTGATCTGGTGCAAGCTCTAGTTCAGCTGCAGAGCCAAAGTGGAACAGATGCAAGACCAGCAGTTAGTACTGGTGCACCACATGTGGACAGTGTGGGACTCAATCAAGGGATTGGGGCATTTAATTTTGGGAAATTAACTCCAGAAGATAATGTTGATGATTTTCTAGAGTCTTTTGAAAGAGTGGCACAGGCTTTAGCATGGCCAGAGACCCAGTGGGCAGTAAGGCTGGCAGCCTCATTAACTGGTGAGGCACTAGCAGCTTACAGAGCAATGCCAGCAGCCCAGGCTTTGATTTATAAGGATGTAAAGGCAGCTATTAGAGATCGCCTAGGGTTGTCTATTTCAGAGTATAGGCGAATGTTTAGAGCTGTTACATTGAAAGTGGGTGAGACACCCAGGGCTCTGAGTCAGAGAATTAGAAGTCTAGCTGTAAAATGGTTAGAGCCTGAGCAAAAGACAGTAGAAATGTTATTAGATATTATAATGCTGGAACAATTTATGCTTGGGGTACCTAAAGATTTGAATGTTTTTCTTATACAGCAAAATTGCCAAAATCTTGGAGAGGCAACCATGCTAGCAGAGAGATTCTTGGAAGCCACGCAGGCTTGCCATAGAATGGGTGGCCCTCTAAAGATGGATGCTGAGGCTAGATGTGCTGTATCAGAAAAGGGAATAATTAAGAATGTTTCAGAAAATGAATGTACTGTATCAAACCAGATGACACAGTGGAATAGAAAGAAATGTTTCAAGTGTGGAAAATTGGGACATTTTGAGAAGAGATGCCAGACACACACTAGTTTAATGGGTCTGGATTTAAAACAACCCAAGGAAGGATTTCTTTTGATGGTTGATGTGCAAGGAATTACCACAAATGCATTATTAGACTCTGGGGCAGACCAGAGTATGATGTCAAAAAGGCTTTGGAAGAGGATAGAGGCCCAAGAAAGATTTGTGCCTAGAACCCCTGAAAGCCAAGTTCACATCAGATGCATTCATGGTGCTGCAACATCATATCCCACCTATAGGTTTAAGGTTAAGTGCCTGGGGGAACAAGAGGAAGTCCTATTAGCAGTGGTGCCTAGGCTACCCTTTGATTTGGTCCTAGGAAAGGACTGGCCAAGATTTAAGCAGGAACTAGTGAAAGGGCTAGGAAAGAAGGAGGGAGAAGGTTTAATAATGGAAATAGCTCCCGGGCCTTTCTTTGGAAGTCCTCAGTCCCTAGCTAAAAAGATGGTTAAGCTTCCAGAAGGCCAAACTATGGGTAATAAGAGGGGCCTTGTATCCACCCGCTCGCAGGCTAAGTTAGAGAGCCAGCAGAAGGAGGAGGGGGAGCAGGCAGAGTTATTAGGAGATTTACCCTCTCATGATGATTTAATAACCCCATCATCTGGTAAAGTAAGAAAGTTGAAAGCACAAAAGAGGCGTGAGAGACTTTGCAGAGCACAGGGTAGGGCTGAGATGTTAGCTGGTCAAAGTTTACCCTGGGTGCCAGCTGAGTTGGTGTCAAAGTTTCCTAACTTTCCACAAGAGCAGCGAGCTGATCAAGCTCTCACCCGAGCTTTTAAGTATGCTCAGGAGGTCAGGGAGGAGTTGCCCAGATTCAGACTAGATAATGACATATTATATAGAGAGAGTCAGGACCCCAGAAATGGTGCCATACGTAAACAATTGGTGGTACCCACAACTTTCAAAGGGCTAGTACTTAGACTAGCACATGATCATCCAGTGGGAGGTCATAAAGGTATGCAAGGAACGCTGGATCAAATGCTTGTGCGTTTTTACTGGCCAGGTATATTCAAAGAAACTGACAGACCTTGCCTGGTGCACTGCACACTATGCACTGGAACAGGGCATGGCCTTGATCCACTGCAGGTGGGTGCCACTGCCCCCTCTGCCACCAACAGTCCCCAGCCATGCTGACATGCCCAAATGCTGTCGGTGCTGGTAGTGCACAGTCCCAGGCCATACAGGGTGCAGGTAGGCTGGTGCCTGGGGTGCAGGGTCTGGGGTGGGGAGGCATACATGGACATCCCCACATCCACCCCATCACCGCCTGCCAATGTTATGTCCCTTCTACCTTGGGGAGTGATGGCTGGGGGATGTCAGGTTGGTGATCTAGCAACTATTGGCTAGGGCGGACCAGGTAAACGTAGGTAGATTTTGTTATGCCAGCAGACTGTGGACATGCAGTGTGGACCTCTGGGTGTATATATGTTCCAGACAATGCATGGTCACATCCTGCACTGCCTTACCAGGAGCTGTAGTAAAGGGTGTTCATTTAGCTGGGTTTACAAACAGTTTGGGATGTATCCTGGGGAAGGTCAGTAGACCCTTGTTAGAGTGGTCCCCAGATGTACATTGCTTGCCCCATTACAGGCATAGTGGTTCCTTGTGATGTTTGGGGTACCTGCTGGGTACATGTCCTCTGGATGGGACACTGTGGAACACAGAATACTAGGCATATTTGTCCTTGGTTAGATGCTGTCTTGCTGTTTTCCAGTTTCCGTTTCCTATGTGCCACCTGGGCAACAGCCTAGTCTGCCCCAGCTGCCCCCACTGCATGTCCCGCCTGCAGCCCCCTTTGCACTATCACCATAGTGCCCTTTCATACTTGGGCACTATGCTTTTGCTTCAAATGGAGCACTACTATCACTTTTCTTGGGCTCTCTGTCTGTGCTGTACATTGCTGACACTGAAATGGTCTCTCTCTCCTGCAAAAGTGAATTTACCAACAGGTTTTCACTGGCGGTAAAGTCCTGGCGTAACATTTCCAGCATTAGTGTAGCAGGGGCTTCTCCCCGCCCACTGACCCCTACTCTCTGCCTTATCCCCGCCCTCTGGGACATTTACCGCTGCCGGTAACATTACCATGCGTTAACGTCGCATTAGGTGACATTACCGCGCATTAACGTTACTTTAGGTAACATTACCCCACGTTAACGTTACCAATGCTACATTACCGCAATTTAGTAAACATTCCCCAAACAATAGGGCTAAATGGACAATTTTCTCAATGGAGAAAGGTAAATAGTGGAGTATCCCAGGGATCTGTGCTGGGCCCGCTGCTTTTTTAAGATATTTAAAAATGACCTGGAAATGGGAACAAGTGAGCTGATCAAATCTGCAGATAACACAAAATCATTCAAAGCTGTTAAAACACAGAAGATTGTGAAAAATTGCAAGAGGACCTTGAAAAATTCAGAGATTGGGGGGGTGTCTATTTTGAACCACTACTCGTCTGCCTTTCTCAGCCACGCCAAGCTTCCTCATACGAACAGGGAGTTTGTATGGGGAAGTTAGATGGGGGTGGGAAAGGGGCAGCACGGAGGTGGAGAGGGGGCGGGCAGTGGGCAGTCTGTTGTCCTGGTCGAACAGGACTGATTCTGATGTCAGCCCTGTACGTCCGGGGCCGGCAGAGTAGACGGGGAACTTATTCCACCTCTGAGGTGGAATAAGTTCCCCTAGATAGGAGGGGACGGCAAGCCCAGGGCATGTCAAAGGGTGGGTGGGTCACAGAAGATTCCCCGCAGCCCAGATCAGGGGTCGGGCTGCGGGGAATGAATCCAGTCGGTGGCGGCAATGGATTTTGGATCCTGAATAAAGCAGCAGTGCCATGGCAACTGGATGCCATGGCGCTGCGGCTCCATTCAGGAGCTTTGACTGAGGTAGCTGGGTAGTGGCCTGTATGTACAGGCCGACCAAAATCAGGACCAGGCCTGCACGTACAGGCCTAGATGGGATTCTGATCCCACGGGGCATGTCTAAGCCCCCGCAGGATCAGAATCCTGTCTATCTCTGTGCATCCAGTTCAGACCAGACACATAGAGGCTGGGACGTCCAACACGGAATACGCCTCTGGGTGTCCAAATGGCAAATTAAATTTAACGTGGACAAGTGAAAAGTTATGCATTAGGGATGAACAACCCAAACTACAGTTACACAATGCAAGGTTCCACATTAGGAATCACCACTCAGGAAAAAGATCTGGGTGTCATCGTGGATAATATGTTGAAACCCTCAGCCCAGTGTGCAGTGACGGCCAAGAAAGCAAATTGAATGCTAGAAACCATAAGTAAAGGAATAGAAAATAAATCCCAGGATATTATAATGCCTCTGTATTGCTTCATGGTGCGACTGTACTTCGAATATTGTGTGTACTTCTGGTCACCATATCTTAAAAAGGATATAGCAGAATTGGAAAAGGTATAGAGAAGAGCGACCAAAATGGCAAAGGGGATGGAAGGATATATCCCTATGAGGAAAGGCTTAAAAAATTAGGGCTCTTCAACATGGAAAATAGATGGCTGAGGGGAGATATGATAGAGGTCTATAAAAAATGAATTGTTTGCCCCTTCAAAAAAGTAGAAAGGGGACATGCAATGAAGCTACAATGTGGCATATTTAAGACTAATCAGAGAAAATATTTTTCACTCAAAACGTAATCAAACCCTCAAAATTTGTTACCGGAGGATGTAGTAAAAGCTTTTAGTGTAGCTGGGTTCAAAACAGGTTTGGACACATTCCTGGAGGAAAAGTCCATAAACCATTATTAAAGAGGAGTGGGGGAATCCACTGCTTACCCCTGGGAAAAGCAGCGTCTATCTTTATTCGTTGCTTTATATACCGCCCACACCAAGGCACAAGAGCGGTTTACAATATACAAAACAAAATTTTTGGCTGCAGAAAAAGAAACAGAACTCCATTAATACAATAGGAAAGGGATAGAGCCAAAGATAAGAATAAGCAAAGATAAGCATGGGACTCAGAGGAGCGGACTGACAGAGGAAGACAAACTATTTAGGAAGCTGAGGGGGGATGGAGGGAGGGAGGTGACAGGTCAAAGGCGGCACAAAAGAGATGGGTCTTTAGACCAGCTTTGAATCTGGGAAAGGAGGGTTCGAGGCGGAGGGCGGGGGGGAGGCAAATTCCAGAGCTTGGGGCCAAGGAAAAATAAGGCAGCGGAGCGAGTGGATTCTAGGCAGGCAGAAGAAGGGGAGGGGTGAAACATGTGGTTGGCATGAATGGACCTGAGAGAGCATTGGGATGTATGAAGGCGTATCAAGTCGGAGAGGTAGAGGGGGACACCAGTGTGGATGACTTTATGGATGAAGGTGAGTATTTTAAATTGGATCCGGGAAGATACAGGAAGCCAGTGGAGACTGATGAGGAGAGGAGTGATGTGATCGAAATGGGTAGCATGTGTAAGGATCCGGGCGGCAGTATTTTGAATGAGCTGTAGCCTGCGCAATTGGTACTGAGGGAGTCCGGCAAAGGAGATGTTGCAGTAGTCTAGGCGGGACAGAACGAGGGAGATGAACAGAGGGTGAAGGAGGAAACAGGGAGAAAAGGACAGACAGCATGGATTTTGTCTTAAGGAGCAAAAAGAACGCTGGACCACTGAAATGATAAAGCAGAGTCCAAGGTGACACCGAGATAACGAAGGGAGGGGACGACAGGGATGGGAGAGGAGGAAAGCAGGGGAGAGGAAGAGGGAATGGGGCCACTGAAAGTGAACCAAATGGCTATAGTTTTGGATAGACTGACGTGGAGGAACTTGGTGGATATCCATGAATCAATGGAGGAAAGACAGGAGTTAAGTGGGGAGAGATCCGGTGAGATATGGTCAGTGTGATGGAGAAGGAAAAAAACATCTGCATAGTAATAGGCGGAAATACCAAATTGCTGAACCAGGAGAGTGAGGGGAGCTAGAAAAACGTTGAACAAGAGGAGAGCTAAGACATAACCCTAAGGAACACCACAAGTGAGCGGATGAGCAGGTGAGGATGAGGAACCAGAGAGCACTGAGAAAGATCTGTTGGTCAAGGAGTGGAACCAAAGAAGCATGTAATGTGTATACCTTTGAGAACCCAAAAGGTACATGAGACCTGGAATGACCTCTGTTGGAAAGAGGATACTGGGCTTGATGGACTCTTGGTCTGACCCAGTATGCTACATCTTATGTTCAGTTCAGCAGCTTGACTGATTGCAAATGTCCCTTATCAAGAACATATTACCCCAACTCTGATACAAATAAACTTGCTGTCAGAGGCAACACAAATAAAACTTATTTAAGGGTCTTAGATTAGTGCATCCAACAGGGCAGTTTATTCAGTTGAAACCCTACTGGCTGTCGAGAGATCTGTACTCGCAGTCAACTAATCTATCAGAAGTACCAGCCATTCGGATTGCTAGAAGGAATTGTGCACTCCTCCATTATTGGTCGCCAATTATGGAATGCCTTGTCACTCCAACTTAGATCTGAGATGGATATGAACGTTTTTAGAAAAACTGCTGAAAACTGTTATTTCAGGAGGCTAACAATATAAAGGATAGGGTTCTTGTACTGGAACCTTTGTCTTCTAAGACGATGAGCGATGTGTTGGTTGTTATGCTATGTTGGTTGAACAATAAAGTATTATATTTAAAAAAAAAAGTATAGGGGATGGTATTTTTGTTCACATTAGGCAGTCTGTGTCTGTTAGTCTTTTATAGATGTCTATGCATTTTGTAAACCGCTTAGAATTTGGTGGTTACCCGCTTGTTTTAATGCTGGTTAGTACATATACCTCTTAGCCTGCTGGGCTTTCTAGGGATGTGCATTCATGAGCGTGCATTCAGTTTGTTTTGGCACCAACAAATTTTAAAATGTGCGCAAATTGTATGCTCACATCGCTTGTCCATGCATACATCTACAAATTAACATACGCAGAATTGATTTGATAAAGTTCTAGCATGCATATAATGCACACCTAAAGAACGAATATGTGAAACAAATATGAACAACGTCCCTGTAACTGAGAACATTTTATTTCACATAAGCATGAACCAAACCTTTTTTGGCCCTTTACACCCTTATTTTTTAACTTTATGTATTAACATGTGCTTTTATACCACCTATCTGGTATTATGCCTATTAGAAGAGCGCTACCAGATGTACACAGTGTGTTACAGTCACGCATAGTAAACAGTCCCTGCTTCTTCAAGCTTACAGTGTAATAAAGACAGACAACTAATGAAGACAGAACTGTGGGGGTCAGCTGCTAGGGAGAATACAGCCGTGTTACCATGGCTGCATTAATGACAAGGTTTCCTGTAGGGATGTCCATTTATTCTGAAACAAAATGAAAAACACGGTGAAACATCCCTTTCTCATTTCGTTTTATTTCAAAGTGAAATGTCCAAAAGAAATGAAACAAAATGTGTTTTTCTTAAATTAATTTCACATGTAATACACAATTTCCAAAACAAAATGATTTAAAGGGGCAGTTATAGTCCACTTCTAATAATATTGATTTGAAATGGGCCATAAAAAAACAATCATTCTTTTAAAATAAACCAAACAAAATAATCCCCAAAACAAAACAAATGAATGAAAGAAAGAAAGAAAAAAACTGTAGCTGTGCACACCCCTTATTTCCTCATGCTAACTGGCTTACAGTGAAAGGGGCAGTTTTATTTTATTTATTTACATTCTCTTATATACCACACTATTCTGCATCAGTGCAGTTTACATTGAACAAACTGAAATTACATTGAACAGGGCATTATAACTTGGAGATAACTATTTTACAGGGAATATGGGCTATGGAGGGTTAAGTGGCTTGCCCAAGACCACAAGGAGCACCTGTGGGACTAGAAACCCCAGTCCTTCCGGCCCAAGGTTGCTGTCCTCTAGTGGGATTTGAAGCCCCGACCTTCCGACCTGAAGTATCTTGCCCCAACCACTAGGCCACTCCTCCACTCAGTTAATGTGGGCAAGCCCCCCTCCACCCAGGCTAAAATACAGGACTCAAATAATGGGCATTAAGACTCATGGACCTCATGTTTGATGAAGGCAGGCCACAGGGAAGGTCATATGCTTGAAGGCCTATATTAGTTTGGCAAGAGGAAAAGAGGTTACGATGAGGAAGAGGCCATAATTCAGATATTAATATGGACTGGGAAGGGAAAGTTATAGGAATGAAGTGCAGAAAGACATAATTATATTTTAGGGTAAGGTGTAGGGTTGCCAATGTTTTGAAAAAGAAAAGCTCACCAGCCACCATGCCCCCAGCACCAGCTTCAATGTTGCGTTGCCTCACCCTGCTCCAGTTTCTTCTCCAGGATCACCTCTTCAGTAGGTAGGCAAAATAACATAAGAACATAAGATATGCCATACTGGGCCAGACCAAGGGTCCATGAAGCCCAGTATCCTTTTTTCAACAGTGGCCAATCCAGGTCATAAGTACCTGGAAGGTTCCCAAAAGGTACACAGATTCCATGCTGCTTGTCCAATGAGTAAGCAGTGGATTTCCCCGGTCCTCTTTAATAATGGTTTATGGACTTTTCTTCCAGAAACTTCTTCAAACCTCTTTTAAATCCAGCTACACTAACAGCTTTTACTACATCCGTTCGTAACAAATTCTAGAGTTTGATTACATATTCACTGAAAAACTATTTTCTCCGATTAGTTTTAAATGTGCTACATTGTAGCTTCATTATGTGTCCACTAGTCGTTCTACCTTTTGAAGGAGTAAACAACCAATCTACATTTACCCATTCTACTCCATTTATTATTTTATAGACCTCAATCATATCTCCCCACAGCTGTTTCTCTTCCAAGCTGAAGGGCACTAACCTTTAAAGCCTTTCCTTGTAGGGACATCCTGCCATCCCCTTTACTATTTTTGTTGCTCTTCTCTGTACCTTTTCTAATTCTGCTATATTCTTTTTAACATAAGGTGACCAGAATTGCACACAATATTCAAGGTGCGGTTGCACCATGGAAAGATACAGAGGTTTTATAATATCCTTTGTTTTATTTTCCATGCCTTTCCTTATGATTCCTAGCATTCTATTTGCTCTCTTGGCCGCCGCTGCACACTGGACTGAGGGTTTTAACATGTTATCCACAATGACGCCTAAATCGTTTTCCTGGGTGGTGGTTCCTAATGTGGAATCTTGCATTGTATAACTATAGTTTGAGTTGTTCTTCCCTAAGTGCATAACTTTGCACTTCTCCACATTAAATGCCATCTGCCATTTGGATGCCCAGTCTCCCAATTTACTGTATCAAGGTTCTCCTGCAATTTTTTACAATCCTTTGAATAATATTGTGCCATCTGCAAATTTGATCACCTCACCTGCTATTCCCATTTCCAGGTCATTTATAAATATGTTAAAAGCAATGGGCCCGGGCACAGATCCCTGGGGTACTTCACTATTCACCTTTCTCCATTCAGAAAATTGGCCATTTAGCCCCACTCTCTGTTTTCTATCTTTCAACCAGTTTCTAATCTACAATAGTACATTGCTTTCTATCCCATGGCTTTTTAATTTCCCCAAGAGTCTCTCCTGAGGGACTTTGTCAAAGGTTTTCTGAAAATCCAGATACATTGTATCAACCTGCTCACCTTTATCTACCTGTTTATTCACACCTTTAAAAAAATTTGTGCAACAAGACTTTCCTTGGCTAAATCCATGTTGGCTTTCACCCATTAAACCATGACTATCTAAATGTTCAGTAATTTTGTTTTTTTATAATGGTTTCTACCATTTTGCCTGCTACTGATGTCAGGCTCACCGGTCTGTAGTTCTCCAGTTCACCCCTAGAACCCTTTTTAAAAACTGTCGTTACATTGGCTACTCTCCAGTCTTCGGGTACTACAGATGATTTTAATGATAGATCACAGACTACTAATAGTAGTTCTACAATCTCATATTTCAGTTCTTTCAGCACCCTGGGATGTATGCCATCTGGTCCAGAGGATTTGCTGCTCTTTAGTTTTTTAATTAGCTGTATTACATCTTATCAATTTATCAAGATTTGCTTCAATTCCTCTGATACATCACCTTTAAATATAATTTCTGGCATGAGGAAGTTTCCTACATCTTCTTCAGTAATGAATGAAGCAAAAAATTCAGTCTCTCTGCTATGGCCTTGTCCTTTCTCAATGCACCTTTTATTCTTCCATCATTTAATGGTCCAACTGACTCCCTCCCTACGAATATACTTGAAAAAGGTTTTACTGTGCGCTTTTGCTTTCACGGCAAGCTTGTTTTCAAATTTTCTCTTTGCCTGCCTTATCAATGCCTTGTATTTAACTTGCTAGTATTATAGTTTATGGTTTATTAAAACTTGCTATACTGCCCTTTGCAATAACAGAGCAGTGTACATTAAAAACAATTAAGAGAGGGAGAAAAGAACACCAATAAAATCATTTTCTGAAAGATTCTCTCTTAGCTATAACAGCCTCTCTGATCTCATCCTTAAGCCATGCTGGCTATCATTTGGCCTTCCTTCCACCTTTTTTTAAGCATGGAATATATCTGGTCTGGGCTTCCAAGATAGCATTTTTAAACAGCGCCCAGGCCTGATGTAAACTCAACCTTTGCAGTTGCTCCTTTTAGTTTTTTTTTAACCATTTTCCTTATTTTATTATAGTCTCTTTTTTGAAAGTTGAATGCTAGAGCAGTCAATTTCCTTATTCTCCTCCCTCCATTTATTAAATTACGTGATCATGTTATGATCGCTATGGTCAAGCAGCCCCAAAACAGTTACCTCTTGCACTAGATCCTGCATTCCACTGAGAACTAGGTCTAAAATAGCATCCCTGCGTGTCGTTTCTTGAACCAGCTGCTATATGAAGCAGTCATTTACTTCATCCAGAAACTATCTCCCTGGCATGTCCTGATGTGGCAATGACCTGGTCAATACTGGGGTAATTGAAATCTCCCATTATACTGTGTTGTGAATTTTGCTAGCTTCCCTAATTTCTGTTAGTATTTTATCATCTGTCTCTTCATTTTGTCCAGGCGATCGGTAGTACACCCCCACTTCCATTCCCTTCCCCTTTTTACATGGAATTTCTATCTACAGAGATTCTACAGTATATTTTGTTTGACTCAATGCTCTTTTTAACATATAGAGTCACCCCTCTACCAATGTGATCTACCCTGTCATTGCAATATAGTTTGTAGCCTGGTATCAACATGTCCCATTGGTTATCCTCCTTCCGCCAGGTCTCTGAAATGCCAGTTATATCTAACCTTTCATTCATTGCTATATATTCTAACACTCCCATCTTATTTTTTAGACTTCTAGAATTTGCATACAGGCATTTCAAAGGTTTTTTTTTGCTCATATTAACAGTCTGGTTATCAGACTTTAGGGGTTATTTGGAAATCTTTCAACTGTCTGCTTTATACTTAAGGCACCTGGGTTACTTTTACCTTTATTGGATCCTATCGGGATGCCCTGACTTCTCTGTTTTGCTAGTATCCTTCAAGGATACATCATTCTGAACCATGCACTTTTAGGGGACTGCCAGCTTTCTCCCATTATCATTTTAACGGCTATTCTATCTCTTTTTTAAAGGTTAATGCCAGCAGCATGGTTCAACCTTGCTTAAGGTGGAGCTCATCTTTTTGAAAAAAACCACCCCCTCTCCACCTTCCCAGAATGTTGCCCAGTTCCTAACAAATCTAAAACCCTCTCCCCCACACCATTGTCTCATCCACTCACTGAGACTGTAGAGCTCTGACTACCTCTTGGGTCCTGCGTATGGAACGGGAAGCATTTCAGATAAGGCTACCCTGTAAGGTCTGGATTTCAACTTTCTACCTAAAAGCCTAAATTTGTTTTCCAGAGCCTCCCTCCAAGACTTTCCTATGCTATTGGTATCAATTTGTACCAAGACAGCAGGCTCCTCCCCAGCACCGTCTAGAACTATCTTATCCTGAAAAAGGTCATCTTTCAGCGGATCGTACTCACATGGCGCTTCTTTCTCTCTCTAAGTTATCAGTGGAGTCACCTTCCTCTTATTTGCAGCTCCCAATCATTAATCTTTCCTATGTTACATTTTGGTGGGTTTGAAATAGGATCCTAACGTGTCCAGGCAGGGTCATCGCTACCATTCGGCAAACTAGGTGGTGGCCTACAGCACCGTCTATCTGGCAGCACTCTGCAGTCGCTCTCCAGGGCTCGCAAATCATGACGCAGCACTTCCTTACATTCTCCAGCATTGCATCGCAGTTTCTGTCTTTTACTATCTTCTGCCTCTGCCATCTCTGATGAAGACTTCCAGTTTATGCAAAATGGAGGTGGGGGGGGGAGGGGGGGAGGCAGCATCAGGATGGAGGGCCCACCTAGCCTGTCTCCAATCCTTGCATCGACCCTGCATCCAGGATGACTTTCATATCCTTCCTCTGTTCCTCTGCGAGGCCAAAATTGTGCTTATAAACATTGCGGAATTCAGCACCTTTCTCAGTAGTGCTGCCTGCACTTCAGCTGGTTTCTCTTGTATGCCTATTACTAGAAAATGGTCTTCAAATTCTGCTCTGAAATGTTCCCAGTTGCCACATAGGTTATGGCTTACCATCATGCCCTTTGGGAGTGGCCTACTGGTAGCAGCTGGCGTGATGCTATAATGCTTTTGTGCTTCTGTGACAAGGGACAGCACATGCAATCTTAGGCTGATCAGCAGAAATGCAAATTTTGATGTACACTCCTAGTTCTGCAACCCACCACACTCTAGAAACTCTCTCCATCATAGGCAGGAAAAAGTGCACGTCCAGAATCTTCTGAAACCACACTGAACATAGCTGGTGCATAGGAACCAAGAAGCATTGCTTCGGAAGATCAAAGGTGACAAGGACAAGGAAATAGGAAAACACCGAGACACTAGATAGCATCAGTATAAGTTAACATCTGTAATAATTACTGCTTTCACCCCCAGATCTTTTAAAATTTTCTCCTTTGGGCCCAATGATCCAGCATCTGTTGGTAGCTGCTTGCTTCAGATGAACTCGGCATTGCCGTCGACACCATCTTCTCACTCATGCACTGTTTGAACCACAGGCATCGGAAAAAGGTGGGCCACACAGGCCCTGGCCCCATCAAAAATTGCGGCATGGCAGTCAGCAGGTTGCCTGCGGGGATCCCATCCCCCGTGGGCAGAGAAGCTGTGATCATGGAAAAGACCCTTTCTGTCTGCCCACGGGAGATCTGATTACAGAGCCTTAAATGGTTTAAATAATCAGCAGCCTGAACCATGTGGGGCCTGTACAGTTCAAACAACTGACTGTTTGAATTATTCAGAACTCTGTAGATGTAGAGCCCCGTGGTTTAACCAATGAATGTTTCAATTGCAAGCAGGGCCGGTACAAGGATTGGAGGTGCTCTAGGTGGACCCTCCATCCTGCTGCCCCTCTCTGGGGCCGGCAGCGGCAGCAATGGCTCAGAAACCACGACGTAGTGCTGGAGATTGTAGGTAAGCGCTGCATGACAGTTTCTGAACCATTGCTGGCCCAGAGAGGGGCGACTGTGGTGGCAAGGGACAGCAGCGGGCACCACTGGAAGGCCGCCGCTCACCTGACCTCCTAGTTTGCCTAATCATAGTGCCTGCCCTGACTGCAAGGAGTGGAGAAGGTGAATCAGGGAGGCTGAAAAGCAGTGGCCCCATGGCGCCCAATAAAAGGGCAGGCTACAGTAGGAAGGGGGGGCTCAGGTGCCTGAGGTCTGGAAAGCCCTTCCAGATAGTAGGGGAGCTATCCTTGACCTTGCTAATTTTTGTAGGGAATTAAAGACTTCTCTGTTTAAGGACTACTATGGGATGGGCTAGTAATTGAATGCCTATAGAATTTTCAAGCTTTAGACAGTTTTGAAGCTTATGCCACCTCAGTTCCTAACTACCTGCAGGAGCTAAGGAAGAAACTGGCGAGACTTTGGGAGGTCACGAGAGAAAACCTAAAGAGGGCCCAGGCCCACCAGAAGGTATATTATGACCAAGTGCTAGGGAGGGAGAATTCCAACTCTGGGACCGAGTACTAGTTGGTACCCACTTTGGTCAATGAGCTGTTGGCCCAATGGAGGAGTCCTTTTCTGGTGAGGAGGCAGTTAGGGCCGGTCACGTATGAGGTGGACTAAGGCCACGGTAAATACCAGGTCTACCATGATAATCTGCTAAAGTCTTGGGTAGGCCGGAATGGGCTAAACAGTGAGGGGGTTGCCGACAAAGGAGACGATTTAGGCCCTGATGTGGGGATGGTATGGATACCCAGCCCCTAAAAATAGACGAGTCCCTGACTCCCCAGCATAAAGTGCAGTTAAACCATGTGATAACCCAGTTTCAAGATGTGTTTTTCCCTCTTCTGGGATGCACTCACCTGGACATCCATCGAATTGAAACCCTCCCCAGGAAAGTAGTTCAGCAGAAGCCATATCAACTCCCGGAGGCAAAACAGAAGGAGGTAGAGAGGGAAGTGGCCGAAATGCTGTGATTGAAGATAAATGAGGAATCCTCTGGTCAGTGAGCTAGTCCAATAGTCCTTGTCCCAAAACCAAATGAGTCCACGAGATTTTGCATGGATTTCCATGAGGTTAACACCATTTCCCATTTTGATGCCTATCTCATGCCAAGAGACAAGAGAGTAGAACAAATTGGAGTGTCCCAGTTCCTATCAACTCTAGATCTAACTAAGGAATACTGGCAAATCTCATTAGTGAAGAAGTCTAAAGAAAAGACTGCTTTTATAACCCACCAGGGCCTGTAGCAGTTTAGGATTCTCCCCTAGATGCCTCTGCAACATTCTAGAGAATTATCAATTAAGTATTATGAACACGTCCGCGCTATGTTTGAATGTATTTGGATGATGTGGTCATCTTTTCCCCTACCTGAGACACACACTTAAAACACCCAGTGGCAGTCTGTCAGGCTTTCTGTCAGGTGGGACTGACGGCAAACTCAAAAAAGTATGCCCTAGGACAAAAGGAGGTACAGTACCTCGGGCATTGGAGAAGAGGAGGTTGGGTGAGAACAATGCTCTCAAAGATCGCAGTGATCCAAGAGGTAAGCCCCTCACAAATGAAAAAACCTCTATGAGCTTTTCTAGGTTTGGTAGGGTATTACTGTAAGTTTGTGCCACACTTTGTGGACTTATCTGCTGAACTTACCTCGCTATTAAACTCCCAACCCAATCGGCTAGTTTGGGATAGAGCAGCAAATCGGGCCTTGTGTAAAAAGTCTGTACTAAAGAATATAGACTTTCAACAAGAATTCCTTTTGCTGACAGACACTTCAGGTGTGTAACTTGGGACACTGCTGAGCCAGGTAACAATGGGAGAGAAGTACTCTAACATAACTTAGCAAGAAGCTTACTGATTCAGAAATGAGGTATTCAACCATAGCAAAAGAGTGTTTGGCATTCAAGTGAGCCACTGATTCCTTAAGGTACTACCTGCTGGGAAGAGCTTTTATCCTAGTAACTGGCCATGCCCCTTTAAAATAACTAGGAATCATAAAAACCTCCAAGCCTCAGCTGATATAATTGTGCCTTTCTCTTCAGACCTATAAATTTCAAGTAGCATATCAGAAAAGAAAGGACTACCTAAACACCAACTACCTATCCTGGGAAGGACAGCAGGAGCATATGTAACAAGCATAATGTGCACACATATATAGCCTATCACAAAAGACCTACCAGGACCCTCAGTTTAAGATAACCACCGGGTATAAGGGTTTCGCATCTCCCATTCTAAATAGAGAGAATCACTTAATACCTGCTAGCGGGCAGATGTAGACGACCAGGGATGGCTACATGGGTGGTGACAGGTAGGGCAGAACAGGATTCGGTCTAATCCATCTGAGAAATAGTGATACTAAATCCCTGTGGGGCTGGTGGTGAAAGATCAGTGAGACAGTGAGGAGTGGATTTTGGATCAGGAGAATATTTGCACATATTTGCATAGACTGAGGGCATTGTGAACTCTCCCAAGCAGGGAGAGGGGGGAAACTTCCCCAAAAACCCCTTTGTAGCCCCTTAGGAGGAGGAGGAGGACAAAGAGAGGGCTGAAAATGGATTGTCTATGTGAACCCCAGAACTCACCTTAAATATACAGGAGACCTCAAACAAGGCCTTCCTAGTACAGCACCATAGTCTTTTAGCAAGAAATAGTGCTTTTTTGTTTGTTTGTTTGTTTTTGCTGTATGCTGATCACTTGGTAATGTCCCATTTTTTAAATACTATTTCCTTTTTAATTTGGTCTTGTTTTTTTAATTCTTTTATGTGTTGAGCAAGAGTGTGCATAGCCAGTTTGCTGCAGAAGACATTTTGACCCTTCTTGGATAAGTGGACACCATCTCTGCTCAGTAAACCTTGAAAAATCATCCCAAGGTCAAGATAAACAAAATGCTCTCAATGACACTATCCACACATTCATCTCCAGGATACGAGCTTCTCGAAGCTCGGCCTTTACCCTTAACAGGAAGGACTGAAGAGAACACCACCTGCACACCTATCTGCTTCAACCTCTCCACCTGCACACCTATCTGCTTCACCCTCTCTCCCAGAGGCATGCTTGGAAGGATACCTAGTAGTATCATTTGTGCCAACATGGATGAGCATCATCAGATAAGTCAGTAGGCTTGATTGGTCTTGGTAAACTCTCTGAAACATCTCGGATATTGGCACCTGGCAGACAGCACACCTATTTGTACATCAAGTCTGGTTGCAGATGGACACTTCATTACCCCTCAGAAGAGAGTCATCAGTCACCTACCCTTTGCTTCCTTGGGGCACTTATTCTGTAACTTTGGGGTGCTTGAGCTTTGCTTCTTCCTGTTCCTGGGATGTTTTTACCTCCTCTACTTTCAGGGCTGCATACTGGTTCTTCAATTCAAAGGCTGGAGGAGTTGGATTGTCGATTCTGCAGGCTCTGGTGACTCATGTCCAACTCTCTTCATTCTGTAGCATAAAGAGAGTAGGACACTGAGGGAAGAATCAGGGCAGCAGCAATTGGGGTGGGGCGAGAAATTTCATCCAGTAGGGCATACAGAGTGGGAGATTCCCCCTTCCATGAGCCTATGCAAATGCAATGTGTGCCTTTGAGTCAATGCTGACTCCTGGCGACCCAGCAGCTTTGGGTGCCTATAGGCACCCAAAATGTAAATTTGGTAATAAGCCGACTCCTAAACTAGGGTATGTTGAAGACAATCTCGACCTCTCTGATTTGCTGCTAGTGCTCTTCTTACTACCTGCATTTTGCCAAAGGCAGTCTCCTTCATGGGATGTAATATAAATAGGAAGCACAGTACAGTGGCTTGGCACTAATGCTCCTATTAGCAATCACGTTCTCGTCCTTTTCTCCTTTATCACACTGTCCAGTTTTCTTGCTTTGAGCTTTTTATCAGCAGAAATAAAAATGCCTTCATTCTCATAATTCCATCAGGGTTGTGATCCCAATATTTCTCTACTATAGCGATGTTATAGTATTTACACAGCTTTTAGTGGACGAACTGTGCGACACTGGGAGGTAATTTAATAACGGAGCACGCATGTGCAGACGCTTGTCCCTGTGAATTCTCTGAACGAAAGGGAATTTATGTACTTACATCTACATCTGCTCTTTACCACGCACACATTTTCCATCTTATTTCATTAAAGTTTGCACATATATCTAAACCCCTTCTCAAGCCCACCCCGGGAACACCTCCACTCTGTGTAGGTAAGATATTCTCTACCATCCCTTTGAACAAAGTATGGCACCCGAAAAAAAATAACAGAGCAAACCAAGGGATTGATTCACTAAACTTATTTTTTCCATAGGTTGAACGGGAGAGAAGTCCAGACAAGGGATGTATGGCGGTGAAAACCTGTTTGTGCAAGAGACTGTTTTAAAGCCTGTCCTATGCTGAACACACATTTACACACCTTCAGCTAGTAATAAGGGGAAAGGCTACACTCTCATCTCTGCGAAGCATATGATTGTGATGTCACTAAGGATATGAAAACTACAAACAATCCCAGATCACAAATATTACTCTGCATTAGCATCTTTCTAAAGAGCTTTCAATGTTTTATGGCGGATGCAATTTGGAATTTCTTCTTTTCATGCTGCGTTCACACACAGTTGAATATAGGCAGTTGCCTAAGATGGCAAATCTTATATTAAATCTTTATAATATGATGTATGATATTTTCCTAAACAAAGCAAAACAAGTAAAAGGAAATTCTCCGATGGTGCTTCAGCAGTTGTGTTACAAACTGAAACAAACACACAGGCCCATTTTCAAGGACTCAAAGGAGGTAATTTTAAAAGGTTTCTGTGTGGAACTGGCTTGTTATAAAATTGCTTGGAGTATATTTGTGTAAAACTGTGTGTGTATTGCATTTCATGCAATATTTTTACCCACAACTCTCAGGGGTGCAGTTGGGGCAAGGTTTGGTCTTGTATGCATACAGGTATAAATGTCTACATGTAGTTTCGATGGGGCAATTTTCAAAGAGAAAGATATACCAGTTTTCTTAAAAGTTTCTTCTATTCTTTATCTATAACAGAAGAGACTGCCTTATGGAGTACGTTTACTAAAACACAGTTTACTGTACACTGAGGCCCAAAAAATTAGCACAGAGGTAGCACCACCTCTGTGCTAATCCATTTGCCATGGATCCAGTTACTGCCACCCATCAAGGTGGTGGTAAGTGCACCCGTGCTAACTGCGACATGGATGTGAGCTCACACTAGTGATGCCCACACTTACTGCAATGTGCAATAACCATCCACACTCTGTTCCTAATCCCATCCAGTCTCTGCTCCGACCCACACTGAGTGATTAACGCGGCTGGAGTTTTAGTGCGTGCAAACGGGTTACCACATGCACAATAAACCCCACCTTAACTATTAGCATGCTTTAGTAATCATGTCCCTCCATGTTCCTTAAAATTGCTTAAAAACTGTTTGCCTGGGGGAAGCTCTCCTGCAAGGGGGAAACTGTCCTGCATTTACCCTTAAGATCTGGGTGTTCCTGCCTGCCGTGGCTCGAGGATGAGGGGCTGAGCAGCTGATGTCAGCCACAGCAGGCTTTAAACCCTCGGTTTACCGTGGCATGCGGCACGTGACCAAAGGGGCAGGATATGCCCCTTTGGTGCCTTGAGGTGTTTGTGTTCCGGGAAGCTATGGATGGGAAAGAGGAAGAAAAGCGTGCAGTCGGCAGCTTCTGCGATGTCTGTCAAGATTATAGGTCCAATGGATCGACATGTGCAGCCGTCAGCCCAGAATGCCTCAACCCCTATTGCTGAACTTTCATTGGTAACTATGAGTACATCCTCTGACACATCACCTCCGCTAACTCTGGGGTTTACCCCACCCAACAAGGGCAAGCCCTTCCCCTGTAGGTTTGGATAGGGGGGGGTGTGGGGTCCCCAACCCAGCCGGGATCTCCTAGTTTGTCTGAAGGTATATGTCCTGCTGTAAAGTCTTTAATATCTTTCAATTTTCTAACTCTTCCTGAGAAGGTTTGTAACCCTAAAGACATATCACTGCGCGACATCTGGGAAGTTGTCACGTGCACTGAACTGTCCTTGGTCTGCCACTGCCCCAGCCACAGGTATGGCTCTGGCCCACCAACCCTGGAGGGCTGTCGTATACCAGCAGGATGGAGGTTGCTTCACGGGGGCTGGGGCACCTGTCCTTTACCTACAAAAAGGGTGATGTGAGCCCTTTGGGGTATGTAGTGTAGACCACTTTGACCTATAATGGCACTGCTACACAAACCTCATGCAAGTCTGGAAACCCCTCTATCCTGATAACAGGTGCCCATGTCAGCCAGACCCTAACACGGGGTACACACTAATCTGGGTGGTG
The DNA here is from genome assembly GCA_033557465.1 of Ichthyophis bannanicus. Lineage (NCBI taxonomy): Eukaryota > Metazoa > Chordata > Amphibia > Gymnophiona > Ichthyophiidae > Ichthyophis > Ichthyophis bannanicus. The sequence continues at coordinate 617,142,997 of CM066031.1, read as the reverse complement.
CCTGGTCCCAGAGGGCCACATGTGACTGCAGGATACAGATGGATACCAAATTACCTTCAGCTGCACTGCAAGGAACACCTGTCACACACTGGTAATGATGGGGATGTAGAGCAGTGCCTATCTCTAGCACCACATGTACTGCGGACCTAGTGCTGGGCACCCATCCTATCCCTAAGGGAGAACACAGAACCTGCACAATGGCATGGTCTTTAGCTATGCTGTGCCAATATTATGCACTGTCAGTTCGTCTTTCCAAGCTGAGGTACCGGAGAGGTGCAGACCCCATTTGCTGATCAGCTGTAGACAGCTATTCAGCATGTGCACTACATCATGGGTACTGGTGGGGTTAACCTATCCTGACACTCAGAGCAGACAGTTTGTGCGGTGACCTGCAGTCCTTCTGTACCCAGCCATTGCTGTGACATACACCACGGAGGTATAGCCTACTGGTTAATACAATGCCATTCTTGGCAATGTTCATGGGTTCAATTCCTCATTGTTCCCTCCTCTCATGCCTGTCCTACTCAAATAGTGTGCATGCCTGTCATATTTTTGCAGATTTGTGCTGCCAACCCATAATACCCTCGCCACAATTGCCAACATTCCCTCAGTCCGTCTATCTGCATCTGTCAGCTGTGTAGAATCCTGTCTGCTTGTGCAAGCTGTCACCCCATGTCCTGCACTGCTACCCTTTCCTGCATTGCGCCTCTTCATGCTTGCCTCGCCTGTGCCTGATCTGCATGGCACCACCACTCCTCTGTCCACCCATCATTGTAACTATCCTGCCACCTCTGTCTCCACTGGGGGACACGTATGTCATCGTCTGCCACCGTCTTTCCAGTACTTTACATTGCCAACACCCTGTGCTGTGGTACAGTTGCCCCCGCCATGTTTGTCATCAGTACTGGCAGCCACATGGGATGCCCGCAGATATGGCAGGTCCAGCGGCTCCCAGCTCTCCCTCCTTCACTCACCTGTTCATTGCCTTTCCTGAGTGCTCTATCTAGTGTTAGGGCTACATCTGTCTCTGTTCCTCACAGGTCATGCATGTCATCCTGCAGCACCTTGCAGCCCTTGGGTCACACTAACCTAGGGCACCATAACCTTGTTAGGCCACCTTAAACTATGGTTCCATAACCCAGGGTGCCTTCTAAGGTGCCTTGTCCAGGGGTGCCTAATACGGCGCTTAGCCTAAGGAGCCCTACTGTATAGGGCACCTTACAAAGCGCCTTATGAGGCACCTAACAAGGCACCTTATAAGGCACCTTACTTATAAGGCACCTGACAAGGCACCTTGTAATGTGCCTTGTAAGGTGCCTTGTAGGACGACTTGTAACGCGCGTTAGTCGACGGCGCCTTGTAACATGCGTTAGCTGATATGGCTTGCTGTAACGATGCACCGCCCACGCCTTTATATGTACATCTGTACCTTTACCGCGGAACCTAACGCGAGTGACATTACCGCATTACCACTAGGCCACTCCACCCTCATTTATGTAGTGCTACAAGGTATATGCAGTGCTATACAAACAAACATAAAAGATAGCTCCTGCTCAACAGAGCTTACAATGTATTCAAGAAGAACAAACAGTGGACTAGGGTAATTCTTAAGAAAAATGATTAAAACATACATGGGTGAAACAGAAGAATAATGGGGGGCAGGATCCAACGGTAGCCTCGAAAAGGTAGGTTTTCAGCCTGGATTTGAATAGGACCAGAGATAGAGCCTAACGTACTGACTCAGGTATTCTATTCCAGGCCTACAGCGCTGCAAGTTGTAATGAATGGAGTCTGGAATTGGCAGTAGAAGAAAAGAGCACAAATAGAACTGATATACCCAATGAACGGAGTTCCCGAGGAGCGATAAGAGAGGAGCGGCAATGAGGAGCTGCAGAGTACATGCACTTGTAGCTCAGTAGAGAAGTTTGAACTGCATGCAGAAATGAATAAAGAGCCAATGAAATGGATTGAGAAGGAAAGGCATGAGCTAAATATAAACAAATAAAGAATGACAAAAGGGCAGGACATGCAAATCTCTCTCATCTATAGCCATTGTACTTATCCTGAAATTTTACTGGCTAGATATGTTCCAAGGGCTGGTTGAGAAGCGCTGCTCTAGGGAATGATTTATTGCTCCTTCAAGCACAGAGGACAGCTGCAGAGCTCAGCAATGTTTCTTCATCTGAGTATTTCTTCCATATTCTCCCATATTAGGGGAGAAGAGGAACAAAACCTATCTGCTGAGGGACAGGAAAGGAAAAGGACAGAGGTCAGGTAGTAGATAAGACAAACATGGTACATGATTGGAAAAGAGAAGGTAAAACGGTGTGAGTTATATGAGCCGTAACTGGATTGGAAAGATGTAACTGACATCATGCTCTGGAGGACAGAGCAGTCCACCACACTTTATATTTGCCGCGTTAGATTAAGGCATAACACGATTCCTTTCATTTCGGTAATAGCATTTATTCAATTGTCTCCATTTTTCAGCTGCAGAGTGTCCTGCCAAAGAATGAGATTCCCCCCTCTATATAAAGAAAACGGAGATCGTCAGTCACTGATCTCACAAAATCTAGCTCTCTGCAAAGCTACACCATGATATATATGCAATGGGAGAGAAGGCAAGGGTGGCTCAAGACAATCTGTTGCCTGAGGTGAGAGATAAGCTGGCACCCCCCCTCCAGTCAAAATGGATGTGATTCCCCAGAGCTCTAGTCAGGATCCCCCCTACCTACTCAATACTAGTCAGGTGGTTACTCCAGGAATAAAGAAATCAATATATTCCCAGGCTATATAAGTTTTTTTTAAACTTTATTATGTTGTTTGTATGCAGCAAAACAAACAACATAATAAAGTAAAAAAAAAAAAAAAACTTATATAGCCTGGGAATATATTGATTTCTTTATTCCTGGATTAACCACCTGACTAGTATTGAGTAGGTAGGGGGGTTTGAGTAGGTAGGAGGGTTCCTGACTTTTGTTTGTATGCAGCAAAACCCTCACTTGGTTTGCAGCTTGTCGTGCTGTGAGGGCTTGTGTGCATCAGTAATGCTGAGAGCTAAACTATCGGTAGTTTAACTACTGGCAGGGTCTCACAAGATGGACAGGTCTCAGCTGAGGTGCCAGACCAAGACAAACCACCCATCTGGGCAGCAGCAGAATGGGATAGTGTTGATGGTGGAGGATCACATTTCTGTGACAACGGCAACAACATCAAACCTAAACTGCACGGAAGAAAGGCCTGGCAATCTACTTCTGTATCTTGCCATGAAAACCCAATGGATAGTTACAACAAAACAAATTGTGCTATAGTGCTGGAAGATGAGACCCCCAGGTCGGAAGGCAATCAACTAGCTACTGGGGAAGAGCTGAAGACCTTTCAGAGTAAAGCCAGCATTTAGGATGTGATTGGATCAAAGCCCTCGGGACGTTTGACTGCTGATGTAGCTGCGCATGAAATGAGAGTCAGAAGCTGTAAAGATGTCTTACACATTGGAACATGGAAATGTACGAAACATGAACCAAGGGAAGTTGGAGGTGGTCAAGAATGAAATGGAACGTGTACAACTTGATCTGTTGGGTGTCAGCGAACTGAAATAGACTGGCATCGGGCACTTTGCATCAGATGATCACATGGTCTACTATGCTGGAAATGAAAGACAAAGAAGAAATGGTGTTGCATTTATAATAAAGCAGAAACCTGCAAGAACTGTAATGAAATACAATGCAGTCAGCGGACGAGTAATCTCTGTTCGTCTACGAGAAATGCCTATCAACACAACTGTAATTCAAGTATATGCCCCAACAGCAGCTGCAGAAGAGAATGAAATTGAAGAGTTCTATGAACAAGTACAAGCTGAAATTGACAACATCCAAACAGGATATTCTGATAGTCATGGGTGACTGGAACGCGAAAGTTGGCAACAAAGAAGAAGACAAAGTAGTTGGAAAATATGGACTTGGCAACAGAAATGAAGCTGGAGAAAGACTGATAGAATTCTGCAAGACCAACGATCTATTCATCTCAAATACCTTCTTCCAGCAACACAAGCGGTGACTGTACACATGGACTTCACCCAATGGATTGTATAAAAATCAAATTGACTACATCTGTGGAAGTCAACGATGGAAAAGCTCTATAACATCAACAAAGACAAAACCTGGAGCTGACTGTGGTACAGATCATCAACTACTAGTATGCAAACTCAAGTTAAAGTTGAAAAAGAGCAAACCACTCAGGAATGCAGCAAAATATGACCTTGTGAATATACCACTGGAATTTAAAGACTGCCTGCAAAAACGATTTGCTGCTTTAGATACAAATGACAGAGCTCCAGAAGAGTTATGAAATGACATCAAGAAGGTTGTGTTGGAAGAAAGCGAGAAGTCTCTGCAAAAGGTGAAAAAGAAAAAACGGCCAAAATGGATGACAAAAGAAACTCTGAAAATTGCCCAGAAACGCAGAGAAGCTAAAGCCAGAGGAGAAAGAAAGACAATCAGAGAACTCAACAGAGATTTCCAATGTGCAGCAAGACAGGACAAGGAAAAGTACTACAATGACGCATGCAAGAAAATAGAAGCAGAAACTATTAGAGGAAGAACAAGATCGGTTTTCCTAAAGCTACGAGAGTTAAAGAAAAAGTTCCAGCCTCAAATTGGAATGTTACAAGATGCTCAAGGTTCTATGTTGAATGATGCTGAGAAGATCAAGAAAAGATGGAAGGAATATACAGAGTTTTTATATGATAAAGATCAAGTGGACCAACAGCCGTTTCAACCTGTACCTTATGATCGGGAACCATTGGTGATGAAAGAAGTTTATACCAATACTAAAGAAAGGTGATCCAACTGACTGTGGAAATTATCGCACAATCGCTCTGATCCCACATGCCAGCAAGATTCTACTGAAGATTATTCAAAGGAGACTCCAACCATATCTGGAACAAAAACTACCTGAAGTGCAAGCAGGGTTCAGGAAAGGGCGAGGAACGGGAGACATCATTGCAGATGTGAGATGGATCCTTGAAAAGACTAAAGAATACCAAAAGGATATCTATTTGTGCTTTATCGACTATAGCAAAGCTTTTGACTGTGTAAACCATGAGAAACTCTGGACCACATTAAGAAGCATAGGTATACCAGAACACCTGATCGTACTCTTGCACAATCTGTACATTGATCAAGAAGCAACAGTTCGAACGGAACAAGGAGAAACAGAATGGTTTAAAATAAGCAAAGGTGTAAGACAAGGCTGCATACTTTCCCCCTACCTGTTTAATTTATATGCAGAACAAATCATCAGAGAAGCAGGATTGTATGAAGACAACAGAGGTGTGAAGATTGGTGGAAGACTCATCAACAACCTTCGCTATGCTGATGATACCACATTACTGGCTGAAAGTGAAGATGATCTGAAACATTTGCTTCTCACAATCAAAGAACATAGTCTCAAAATGGGCCTGCATCTTAATGTAAAGAAGACAAAGATCATGACAACTGGCATAATCAACAGGTTCATCATTGAAGGAAAAGAAATTGAAATCGTGAACAACTTTAACCTACTTGGATCAACTATCAATAAAGAAGCAACAAGCAGTCAAGAAATCAGACGACACATTGCACTTGGCAGAATGGCTATGAAAGACCTAGATAAGATTCTCAAGAGCAGAGATGTTTGTGTGTTCTGCATCCCCCTTCCAGACATTCCTCCCCAGTCCCCCTTCGTATCCTGCGTCCTCCTTCCAAACATTCCCCCATCCCCCCTTCGTGTCCTGCGTCCCCCTTCCAGACGTTCCCCCAACCCCCCTTCGTGTCCTGCGTCCCCCTTCCAGACGTTCCCCCAACCCCCCTTCATGTTCTGCATCCCCCTTTCAGACGTTCCCCCAACCCCCCTTCATGTTCTGCATCCCCCTTCCAGACGTTCCCCCAATCCCCCTTCGTGTCCTATATTCCTTTCTAGACATTCCCCCCCCAATCCCCCTTCATGTCCTGCATCCCCCTTCCAGACATTCTCTCTGCCACTTTTCCAATTTCTGCATTGGCGGCAGTAGGCCTCAGATTTGAAACACACGCACGAAAAATAAAGCATGGGTCTTTGTGACTCTGCACCTGGAAGAACTGCAAATGCCTGCCCTCTCTGACGCATCACATCGTGTCAGAGGGGACGGGCATTTTGTAGCCCAAGTGTTAGAAATTAATAAATAAATAATTACTGAGCAGAGGTAGTTGGAGGTTCAGCTAGAATCGGGCAGTCAGCATCAGTAAAACATGAGGTTTCCCCTTCCCCCCCCCTCGGTAAAGCTGCCCAATTGTGTCTGAGTGCTGCCGCAAATATCAGGCAGGCTGAGCAGGGCAGTTTTGGAGCTTTGCTGCAATCGGGACTGTCCAATGCTATCGGGATCCTAATCGCAGCAGAGAGCAGCAGCCATGTTGAGCTTCGGAGACCCATGACTGAACTCACCCACTATCAGGCGGTTTTACTAAACAACTATCCTCAGCTTTTTTTTTTTAACTGCTGCCGCTGCTGCTCTCTGCTCTTTCATTTATGCCCTTTCTACGGTTATGATCCAAACACTGGTTTTCATGTTTATAATCGCACATGGCTCACTAAGGAGCGTAGTCAAGAGAATGAACTCTCTAGCTTATTGGGGTTTTCTCTTTTCCCCAGCATAAACTCTTTTTTTCAACATTAGCCCATTCAAGGTCAATGTGATATTTTAGTTCCAGTTTCTCAGTGAAGGAGGAGGGGCAGGAGGGAGCTTATGTCTAAACCGGCAACAGCTCTTTAATCTGTGATTTAGCTTTGGGATGGATTTAGTACAGTAATTAATCTGCCCTCTTTCCTTCCAGGTCAGTCCAGTTAGAGGCACTCCTGTTGGCTGACAGCTCTATTTCTTCCCTTCTGTTAGATTCAGTTGTACCTCCTTCAGCATTTCAGTGTAAGTCAGAGCATGCGATATCAATTCAAAAAGAAATGAGGACTTTCAGAAAGCAACCTTGCATTAAAATGTCATTCTGTCATTTAAGATTATGTTCAGACATGGGGTTCAAGAGACTCAGGGAAGGGATTTCTCAGTTTCATTTTTATGGCACACGGGAATAATACAGAGAGAGATCAGCAAGGAGGAGGTTGCAGTAGTCAAGCCGGGAGGTGACTAAAGAGTGGATAAGTGTCTTAATGGTGTGTGTAGAAGGGAAGGGATGAATTTTTCCAATGTTATAGAGAAAGAAGTGACAGGTTTTAGCTATCTGTTGGATGTGTGCAGAGAAAGAGAGTAGAGTCAAAAATGACCCCAAGATTGCGAGCTGAGAACACAGGAAGGAGTGTAATGTTATCCACAGAAATAAAGAAGGGAGGTGGGTTTAGGAGGGAAGATAAGGAGCTCATTTTTGGCTAGGTTCAGTAAAAGCTGTTAGTGTAGCTGGGTTCAAAAAAGGTTTGGACAAGTTTCTGCAGGAAAGGTCCATAAACCATTAACGAATTCCAGAGTTTATTAGTCTTAAATGGGTTGCATTGTAGCTTCATTGTGTGTCCTCTAGTCTTTCTACTTTTTGATGGCGTAAACGACTGATCTACGTTTATCCGTTCCACTCTATTTATTAATTTACAGACCTCTATCATATCCCCCCTCAGCCGTCTCTTTTCCATGTTGAAGAGCCCTAACCTTTTAAGCCTCTCCTCATAGGGGTTTCCTTCCATTCCCTTTACCATTTTTGTCGCTCTTCTTTGCACCTTTTCTAATTCTGCTATGTCCTTTTTAAGATACGGCGACCAGAAATGTACACAATATTCAAGGTGCGGTCTCACCATGGAACGATACAGAGGCATTATAATATCCTTTGTTTTATTCTCCATTCCTTTCCTTTTGATTCCTAGCATTCTACTTGCTTTCTCTTCTATTCTAGCATTCAACACCAAAACCTTTCCTACTGGGAAAACAGAACAAGTAGGACTGCTAGAGATCTCTACACAGAAACTACATTTTAACACCTTGGTCACTCACACAAAACACAGACCCTCACCAAATATAAAACAAAAGGACCACAAATTAGAAATAGAAAGACAGTAATTAAATGAGGAACTCCAAGAAGTCAAACTCCACTTTGATGGCAACACTGGAGAAATAAAAATACAAATTCACCTCTTGAATACTGAACAAAAATACAGACATCAGCAATGCACATTTCTCGAAGCTAATATATTCCAGTTAATAAATTCAAAATAAAATACTTTTTTTCTACCTTTCTTATTTGGATTTTTTTTTCAGTCACCTTCGATCCGGCCTCCCATGGCCAGGGTCCGGCTGTGGGAAACTTCCTGCACCCCTGCCTCACCTGTCTCTGCCAGCCGCCACCGAAATGCCGCATCCAGGGGGACTTATTCCATTTCTGAGGTGGAATAAGTCCCCCGACCAGATCCAAAGCCTCAGATGTACAGAGTCAACCTCTGAATCAGCCCTGTATGTCCGGGGTTGCGGCCCGCCCATGCCTAACCCTTGCTTTGCCTCCAGAATGCCCCCTCCCGCCCCCGTCTAGATCTCCCCGTACAAACCCACTGTTTGTACGGGGAGGCTTTTGCTGGGGCTGCTAATTGCAGGACAGAATGACCTCCATAGTCTTCCATCAACTAGTACAGAAATTATATCCAAAAGGTTTCCGCTGATTCAAAGTTTATTGTATTTCTCAGAGCCTTCCCCAGTAAACAGAACTAGCTAACACTTTCGGTGTTAAGACTATCTCTCGGTAGACAGGCCAGGCAAACAAATGGGCTACATATGATTCATGATCATCCCTGAGACAAGTCCTCACTAAGGTCTGCCATGCTCCCTTACACAGTACATCCAAAGCTTGGATGCTGTCAGTGGTGATTTTCCCCTGTGGGTATGCCATGGGGAGTGTCAGGGCTGTGTGCATGCGTATGTGTGTGTGTCATGGGGAGTGTCGGAGGTTGCATGTGTGTGTATCCATCATGGGGAGTATCAGGGGATATGTGCATGTGTGTATCTGTTATAGTGACTGTGTGCATATGTGTCTGTTTCTCTCATGACCCCCCTTCCCAGGCTTCCTCCAGGTTGTTTCTCTCTCACTCTCATGAGCCCCCCCCCAGGCTTCCCCCAGTCTGCTTTTCTATTTCGCTCTAATACACCCCCCCCCTTCTGTCTATCTGTCTCGCTCCCTTATCACCCAACCCAGGAGGCTTCTCTCTCTCTCATAACCTCCCAGCATGATTCTCTCTCATATATCCTGCCCCCCCCCCACCACCATCACTGCTTTCGCTGATTACCCTGTGCTGTAGGAGGCTGCAGTTAATTGCCTGTATTGCGATCAGGCAGCAGACAGCAACTTGCAGGCATTAGAAAGTAGCATGGGGCTTTGAAGTCCATGCACGTCAGACATGTGGTGCATGCATGGGCTCCAAAGCCCCGTGCTAATTTTCAGGGAGTGTTTAGTCATTTGCTAAGTGATTTGCGCTCTGAACAGTGGAGTCATGCAGGGCAGGAAGTCTGCGCTGACAATCCTGCTAACCAGCTAAACCCAACAGAATATTGGGCCCCCTATCTGTTGATCAGATCCTCTCTTCTCACTTGGATTTAGAGGTTCTGTCCTGTCCTGGGTTTCTTCCTATCTCTCCCACTGCACTTTTAGTGTATGTTCTGGTGGATCCTCCTCTACTGCCATCCCATTTCAGTCGGTGTACCCCTGGGCTCTGTCTTGGGACCTCTCCTTTTCTCTCTCTACACTCAGTCCCTTGGTGCACTCATCTCCTCCCATGGTTTTCCGTACCATCTCTACGCGGATGACTCCCAGATCTACCTCTCTGCACCTGAAATCTCTCCAGGAATCCAGGCCCAGATCTCTGCCTGCTTATCTGACATTAGTGCCTGGATGTCTCACCACCATCTGAAATTAAACATGGCTAAAAATGAGTTCCTTATCTTTCCTTCTAGGCCCCCTCTCCACTTTCTCCATTCTCTACTTCTATGGATAAAACTCTACTCCCCCCTCTTTCCTCAGCTTGCAACCTTGGGGTCATCTTTGACTCCTCCCTCTCCTACTTCACACACATCCAACAGATAGCGAAAACCTGTTGCTTCTTTCTCAAAAACAATAGCAACATTTGTCCCTTTCTTTCTGAATACACTACTAAGACCCTCATCCATACTCTTGTTACCTTCCGTCTAGATTATTGCAACCTCCTCTTCGCTGGTCTTCCTCTGAATCATCTCTCCCCACTTCAATCTGTTCAAAACTCAGCTGCACGGCTAATCTTCTGCCAGTGTTGCTATGCTCATGTCACCCCTCTTCTCAAGTCACTTCACTGGCTCCCTATCTGTTTCCGATCCAGTTCAAACTTCTACTACTGGCCTATAAGTGCCTTCATTCGGTTGTTCCTACCTACCTTTCCTCTCTTTTCTCTCCCTACACCCCTCCTCAGGAACTCTGCTTGTCAGGCAGATCATTTCTATCTGTGCCCTTCTCTTCCACTACCAATTCCAGGCTTCAATCTTTCTACCTTGCTGCTCCTTATGCCTGGAACAAACTATATGAGTCAGTACATCAGGCTTCATCTGTGGCTCTGTTCAAAACCAGACTAAAAACTCACTCTTTGAGACTGCCTTTGGATCCTGATCCCCCTAGTCTTCTGTTCACCTCCTATGTGTTTCCTTGCCATTCCCCTACATATATCCTAGTCCCCACTTGTTATGTTGTCTGTCGTAATTAGACTGTTAAGTTCTTATGAGCAGTGCCTTTCTCTTACATGTCTCTGAACAGCACTGCATATGCCATGTAGTGCTATGCAAATGATAAGTAGTAGTACAAACAGAAACATAATGGCAGAAAAAGACCACATGGCCTATCTAGTCTGCCCTTCCATATCAACTACAATAGTCCCCTTTCTACCTTTAGAGATCCACTGTGTTTCTTCCATGCTTTCTTCAATTCAGATACTGTCCTCGTGTCCACCACCTCCACTGGGAGACTATTCCACGCATCTACCACTCTTTCCGTAAAGAAATATTTCCATATATTACTCCCGAGTCTATCCTCTTTCACTCTCATCCTATGTTCCCTCATAGCAGAGTTTGCCTTCAATTGAAAAAGACCCTCTTGTGCATTTATGCCACGGAGTTATTTAAAGGTCTCTATCATATTGCCCCTATCCCGCCTTTCCTCTATGGTATACATTTTAAGATCTTTAAGTCCGTCCTCATATGCTTCATAATGAAGATCTCTAACCATTTTAGTAGCCACCCTCTGCACCGACTCCAACCTGCTTATATCCTTTTGAAGGTGCGGTCTCCAGAACTGCAGACAATACTCCAAATGAGGTCACAACAGAGACTCATACAGAGGCATTATTACCTCCTTTTTTCTGCTGGCCATTCCTCTCCCTATACACCCAAGTATCCTTTGGGCTTTTGCAATCACCTTTTCTACCTGTTCAGCTACTTTAAGATTGTCAGACACAATTATGCCCAGGTCCCGTTCTTCCTTTGTGGACAGAAGTACCTCACCCCCTACACTGCACAGCTCCTTTGGATTTTTGCAGCCTAAATGCATGACCCTGCATTTTTCAGCATTAAATTTCAGTTGTCAAATTCTAGACCATTCTTCAAGCTTAACTAGATCCCTCCTCGTGTTATCGACTCCTTCCTGTGTGTCTACTCTATTGCAGATTTTGGTATCGTCCACAAACAAGCAATCCTTACCCAACAGTCCTTCCGCAATATCACTAACAAAGATTAAACAGAATCGGACCAAGGACAGATCCCTTAGGTACACCAAGGGTAACCTCCTTCTGCACAGAGTGAGCTCCATTTACCTGTACCCTTTGTCGCCTCCCACTCAACCAATTTCTAACCCAGTCAGTAACTTTAGGGTACATCTCTAGGGTGCTCAGTTTGTTTATAAGTCGCCTGTGCGGAACGGTGTCAAAGGCTTTACTGAAATCTAAGTACATCACATCCAGGGCTCTAGTTCGGTCCAACTCCCTGGAAACCCAGTCAAAGAAATCAATCAGCTTTGTCTGAAAAGACCTGCCTCTGGTGAATCCATGCTGCCTCAGATCCTGCAGTCCATTGAACTCCAGAAACCTCACTATTGTGTAAAAAGACCACATGTGCCTTTCTCCAGTTCTCTGGCACCACTCCCGACTCCAAAGAGACATTTGAAAGGTTAGATAGTGGAGCTGCTAGAGCATCCCCAAGTTCCCTCAGTATTCTTGGATGTATCCCATTTGGACCCATGGCTTTGTCTACTTTTAGTTTTGCTAGTTCCTCATGAACACAGTCTTCTGAAATTCATTTGAGATCCCCTCGCTTTGATTCCTATTTGTGGCTGTTTTCAGAGGTCTTGCTCCTGACCCTTCATCTGTGAACACAGAACAGAAATACTAAGCAATTCTGCTTTATCCTCATCAGTTTCTGCATATTCCTCCCCTGCACCCTTGAGTCTGACAATACCACTTTTGCCCGTCCTCCTCTCACTAATATATCTGAAAAATGTCTTAACCTCCCATTTTATTGCATTGGCTATTTCTTCTTCTTTTTGTACCTTTGCTTTCCTGGCTACTTTGCTAGCTTCTCGAAGTTTTCCAAATATAGATGCCTGTCTTCCTCCCTCCGTGATCTCTTGTATTTTATGGCCTCCCTCTTTTTCTTCACCTTTTCAGCTACTTCTTTTGACAACTATAGTGGCCTCCTTTTCCTTTTACATTTATTTACCTTTCTAACAAAAAGGTTTGTTGCCCTTAAAATACCCCCTTTCAGTTTTACCCACTGTTTTTCTACATCCCCTGGCTGTTCCCATCCCACTAACGACTCTCTGAGGTATTGTCCCATCTTGGCAAAGTTAGTTTTCCTAAAGTCTAAGACCCTCATTTTTGAATGGACTTTATCAGTCCTAGTACTAATACTGAACCATACCATCTGGGATCACTGGATATGAGATGATCTCCCACTGTAATATCAGAAACACTTTCCTCATTGATAAGCACTAAGTCCAGTATGGCCCCTTCACATGTAGGTTCTGTAACCAATTGCCTGAATAGTTCTCCCTGTAGAGAATCCAGGATCTCCTTACGTCTAGATGACACCGCAGTAGGAATGTGCCAATCCACATCCGGCATATTGCAATCACCTATCAGTAGCACTTCTCCTTTCATGGCAACACTGTGTATGTCTTCTATTAAATGTTCATCCATTTCTACTCCCTGTGAGGGGGATCTATATATAACTCCAATGCAAATGGATTTCCCTTTCCCTCTTTCTAGTTTAACCCATAGCTTTGCAATTCTATAGCTTTAATATTATTTTTGACATATAGTGCCACTCCACCTCCCCTTCTTCCTACCCTGTCCTTCCTGAATAAAGTATAGCCTGGTATAATTACATCCCAGTCATGGTTTTCCGTGAACCATGTCTCCGTAACCACCACTAAATCCAAGTCAACCTCTTCCATTAAAGCCTCAACATCTGAGATCTTATTTCCCATGCTACGTGCATTTATACACACCGCTTTCCAAATCATGCCCCTAATACCCATTTCTACAGAGGTATTTAATGTTTCACTTACCTGGGGGCTTTCTTCACCCATCCCCAATGAATCTAGTTTAAAGCCCTCTTCAGTAGGTTAGCCAGTCTGCTGCTGAAGACACTTCGACCCTTCTTGAACAAATGGACACCATCTCTGCTCTGCAGCCCTAGGAACATCATCCCATGGTCCAGAAAACCAAAACACTCTCAATGGAGTGGAGGAGTAGCCTAGTGGTTGGGTCAAGGTACTTCAGGCCGGAAGGTCGGGGGTTCAAATCCCACTAGAGGACAGCAACCTTGGGCCGGAAGGACTGGGGTTTCTAGTCCCACAGGTGCTCCTTGTGGTCTTGGGCAAGCCACTTAACCCTCCATAGCCCATGTTCCCTGTAAAATAGTTCTCTGTGTGCTGTGCTTTCCTGTCTAATCAATGTGTTTATACCTCAAAAAAAAAAAAAAAATTTCCTGTCATGATTTGACAATTTCCAATCTGTAATCAAAAACCGCTGCTGATCGCTGGAAGTAGCGGTATACAAATGTATACTAAATAAATAAATAAATGACCCCTTCCACTCAGCCATGCATTCATCTCCAGGATGCAAGTTTCTCTGCCCCGGCCTTTACTCTCAACAGGGAGGATTGCTGACTATCCATATATAACGCAAACTGCTATTTGTGTGGCACACCTAGATGCATTTAGCAACTGAATATTGCTGCTTAGATGTATTTGGGGGAGGGGGAGGAAGGGTATATTAGAAGCTCTATTCATGATCTGGGCACCTGGAAACAAGTATTCAGATATTCAAATCATTGAAATGTCCCGGATCCATTTTAGAAAGCTGGGTATATAGACATCCCCAACACGAACATGTCCATATAACACAGGGGCGTGGTGGAGGTGTGGCTTGAGAGGAGCAACAGAGATGCATGACGGGGTGGGATTTCAGAATGGCACAAGCATATCTGGCCCTGGTTGTTGAGGCATCAATGCTATACCTGCTCCCGACAACAAATAACGTGCAAAAAAGTGCTTGTTTCATTACTGCAATGCTTCCAGGGGGAAGAGGAAAATGCGCTTTCATCACTACAGTTGATATTTCCTGCCAAAGAAACCAAGCATGTACATACATACTCCAAACATATTACTGGCCCACCGCAGCAGTCTAATTCGCTGAAATACCCTAACTGGCATGTCAAAGTACTGTCAGATGGCTGCCTGGGTGAGAATCTTCACAGTCTTGGCAAGTGCATATATCTATATGATTTGCAAGGGATTGTGGGCAATGCAGTCCATTCACACCAGACACAGCTGCTGACAATAATTTAGTTGTGCTCAAGTGTAAAGCCAATAAGATATTTATTTATGGGGTTATTTCTCCCAACACAGATATGCTTGGTAGCACATAAATCAGGTTACTTGCTTCCAGTGTTTAACTTGGAAAAACAAAATCAAAATCAGGAAAACAACATTCAAACTTGTCAGGCATTAGCTAATGTTTTCTTAGCATATATCAAACAACAAACCAAAAGCCACAAAGCAAGAAAAAAAACCTGTTCTTTTCAGGTTAACTTCTGATAACTTCCCACATAGATTCAGAAGTGATTCTCTCCTAGCTCACAAGCAATTAGGTAAGGCTCAATTGCTAGCAGTTATCCAGCTGAAACCCCTTAGCTGGCTTGCTTTCTACTGCGTGGCTAGAAAACCTACACAGGAGCTTTTCTGAGTAGATTAAAGAACAAGTTTGTATTTCTTTGTGATGGTTGCTGTACTTTATAACAGAAAATCACCAAAGGAGTTTAGACAGAGAGCAGTCCATGAAAACAGATTCTTCATCTGCTATCATTCCCTCTTCTTCAACAAGCATGGGTTCAATATCATGGATTGGCACAGATGAATCTCCCAATGTAGCACTTTCAGGAGAATACTTGTTTCCCTGCTGTCTTTCAAGGTTATAGCTAGGGCATAGATCAGTGTTCATACCTGAGCTTCCATTGCTGTTAGAGTTCCTCTCTATATAGCCTGGCCAGTATGTAGTCCAGTTCTTATGTCCAGCCTTCCAATCCAGATCCCTGAACACTGGATCTCTCTTCACATACCTTCTGGCACGGGTCTTAGGGTCCCTTCCACGTGCAGCCGTCTGCCTCACAGGTAGCGTCTGGAGATTCCTAGCTCTGCAGTACCATTCCTCTGGCTTTCCCCAGTCCAATGGTGTATGCTGGCCCTTGAAATGCCTCCCAGTATACGTACTGCTCTGGACTCTTCTAGACCTCTCAAAGGCTTTTCTCTTCCTTCTTCCAAAGGGTTTCTTTCCCTCTCTGTCCGTCCGGTTTGGCTTCTGCTTCTGATGATCCTTCAGATGAAACTGATGATCAAGCTCAAGCTGATTCTCAGGATAAGGATAATTCTCTGTAGAATAAACTCTACCTTTATTCTGCTTAGATGAGTGCTCCTCCCTAACACAGCGCAGCTGTGCTGAATCAGGCCCTGCCCTTTGAGATGAGTGCTTAGGGATTACCTCATAGCCCTCCTGATTGAACACACGTTTCCCCACTTCAGCTCCTCTAATGGCTGTTGGAAACCTGGTGCATTCTGGGACTGGTAGTCTTTTATGGGAAAATTCTGTTTTCTTATTTCTACCAGAACTGACAGGTTGCTTGTTCAGAGTCACTTCACCTTTTCTATAGCTCCTTCCTGAGCTATGATAAGCTTCCTTATCACAGTACCGAGTTCTTTGGCTGTGCAATTTGGGGATGTCCACATTTGTGAAATCACCTTCACCCACCCAGGTACCCAGCCTTGCTATCTGCACGGGCCCATTGTCAGAACTGGTTAGTGGGACATTCCTCTTTCAGGGTAAAGACAGAACGATTTCAGAAGACACTTATATTTGCCTCCCTTCACTACTGCCGCTCCTCTGGATTTTTGGAAGTTGTGCTCTGTATGTCCCAGATTCTTCGTAGACATCCCTTCTAAAATCCGACTTATTGAATATATCTAAGGTAGTGCCACTCCCGGAATGCCCCAAATCCCACCCCTTTTTGAATGGATAATTTTGGCCATATAGGGGGTAATTTTGTAAGGAGCTGCCTAGATTTAGTGCTCTAACCACTAGGCTACTCCTTCACGCCACCCTCATATAGGCCACTTAAATTAGCTATTCAAGTAGGCGCCTATTATAAGACTCTTTTATAAAGATACCCTGATGCCTATATGTTTTATAAAATAGACTCACAAAACCTGCACAATTGTAATAAAAATGTACATGTATGCATCAACACCTGATTGGTAGCTGGGTTGAAGTGCACACATAGATCTGCATTTTAAGACCTGCAAAAACATGTGGAGGGTACTCCTGTGCAGGCAAAGCATGGTACCATGCACACAGTTTGGGCCTATTTATGAAGTAAAGCACAGATGTTCTTTGCTTTCTAAAACAGGGGGGGGGGGGGGGGGGACTGGAATCTAGGTGCAGCAGTTACGCCTGCCCGACAGCGGGTATAACTTGATGTGACTAGTATGGTGATCTGACATGCATAAGTCAAAGGGGCATGTTTACTAGTGCCACTGTAGCCGTAGACATAAAAGGGCTGTGAACACTTAACCCACCTTAAAATCTTCAGTAAACATGCCCCATAGCATTTTATAACCTACGCGCACCAGCAGAGACCATGCCTGTGCTCCACCCAAGCGGCACTCCCTATGGCGATTACACACACATGTTCATCTATGCACATACACACACATGTTCATCTATGCACATACAGTAAGTCCTTAAAAATAGGGATGTCTGTGGATAAATAGCGTGTAAAATTGGTCCCTGTGTGACTCCTCCCATGCTCCATCCAGACGACACTCCCAAACAAACCCCCACTCAGGTCGTACTTGTACCCATGGGTTGCGCAGACAGCTTTATAAGAGGACTTTAAATCATTCTGGAGGCAATTTTCTAAGGCTTTTATGTGCATAAAATATCCAAGATTATCTGTTCAAGTGCCCAGACTTTAAAAAAAAGCATTTATGCAGTTGTCCCTGCTCTGACTGCATAAATAGCTTTTAATGTCAATTTGTATGTGTCTAATGAATATGTTTGTTACAAAACAATAATGCAGCCCGAGAAGAAGACAAGCAAATAATTTAGAACCATTTTGGGAAAAATATTCAGTAGCCTGACTAGTTGCAAGATATGTGCGTATTGCAGGCTGCACTTAACTGGTGGGTAATTTTCAAAGGGAAACTAACCACCTAAGTATTTCTCCTATGAAGACTGACACAAACTGACATGCAAATGGTGCCTGTACTTTGTACAGCGTTTGCTATTTATGCAGAGAT
The DNA here is from genome assembly GCA_033557465.1 of Ichthyophis bannanicus. Taxonomy (NCBI): domain Eukaryota; kingdom Metazoa; phylum Chordata; class Amphibia; order Gymnophiona; family Ichthyophiidae; genus Ichthyophis; species Ichthyophis bannanicus. Next base: position 617,125,136 of record CM066031.1, on the reverse strand, counting down.
AGGACACAGATAGTTTTGAAAGTCAACTGCATCTGTGTTTTTTCCTCACACAAATCCCATTTCTAACCTGGCTGAAAGTGCACACGCTGTGCGGGCTGACACACACTTCTAGGGTCTAAGAGAGAGCAATGCAATCTACTCAGGGATCTACCTATTTATCTTGGAAATAAAATGCGAAAATTGTTCTGTCTGTGCCCATGAGGAAAACACTTTATATATGGATGAAAAATCTACTGTATGATTTAAACATTAGAAAAGTATTGTAGTAAAATATACTTAAAATGAACTTAGAAATGTAAACATTCTGCTGGGTAATGTTTATTATTATTCATCTATCTAATCATCATCTTTTGTTAAGTATGAAAATGTTTTCACTCATGTAGAATAATCCAGAAAGCCATCTGGTATTTGACAGATAATTGCCTATTTCATATCCCAGAGCCATGCCAGGCATCTCAAGGGAAAATCTGTAGGGCACGATACATCTGTTCCCAGGTGTAGCACGTTCCTGCTATTAAAAATCTATTCAACGCAGCACGCACAGTATACTTCTCCTCGGGCACACATAGCTTTTTGTTTAAACGTATAGAGTCGTCTCTTAGTAAGATTTCTTGCACAGCTACGTGAGTTCCTAAGATAGGGCAAACAGATGGTGCAGTGAATCTCAGGCGGCAAAAAAAAAATAGATTACACCCTCCTCAGGGTTTCGTGGTGTTCTAGCCTTGTAAAAATGAAATCCACGAAGTATTATGTTCTCAACTTGGCTGTTTTGGCTCACACTGTTCAGAAACAAGTTTCCAGTAAGGGCGTACTTTCAGTGCCTCTCAGAATGTCAGTACATCCAGCTCCTATACAGCAAATTTATTTCCCTTGCTTGCAAGAAAGATAAGAAGGGAGTGCAGGGAGAACACTTCTTCTTTGCCATTAATTATACTGCTTTTGAAAATCTTCAGGTTCTCCTCGGGCTATTTGCCATGATCTTGGCTTCTTCACAGACTATTGGAGATTTCCCAAGTTCTCTTCAGGATCTCTGTGCAGATCTTGGTTTCTTCCCCTCCACTGAAATGCTTCATGGTTTCATCATGGGCTTGGCCCAGCACTTGGCCTCCTCTGCTTAGATGCTTTGCCCCAGGCCTTGACGTCTTTCTCCAACGGTCCCTCTCCAGCCACTTTGTTGGCACTGTGACCTTTACCAGGCATTTCTGACAGTAGCACTCATTGTGTTTGAAAGTTCTTTACTCGCATCGTTTTAGTTATATCAACTTTCTCTGGTTCAAAGACAGGAATCACAGCTTAGAGCAGGGGTTCCCAAAGATGTCCTGGAGCCTCCCCAGCCAATTTGGTTTTCCAGATATCCACAATGAATATGCACGAGAGAGATTTGCATACAACTGAGGCAGTGCATGCAAATCTCTCTCATGCATAATCATTGTGGATATCTTGAAAACCCAACTGGCTGGGAGGCAGGTTTGGGAATCCCTGGCTTGGAGGATATGAAGTTACTTCACTCCCATTGTCATGATTATCCCTTGGGGAATGTGGCAACTCTGCCAGAAGTCAGTTGGCAGCAACTCTTCCAGTGTTAAATTTCTATCCTCTCTACTGGGACCTTCCTAATTCCTGATCACAGAATGAGGATCTCTTGGGCTGCCCAGTTATGGGCTCAACTCTCCCACTGGGGGACTCAATGTTGGGGGTATTTCTGGAGCACACAACTACTTGGCAATGGGGCTACTCATAGAAAAATTGTTAAGGGGTCAATTCTGCAGTGTGATCTGATAAGACAATGCCAATGTCAGCACAGCAGAGGCCGCAGACTCGCTCACAACATGGAAGAGATGCCCTGTTGCGAGTCTTTCAGGTGAAGTTTTTCCTGGATCTGTTTTGCATATATTGGAGTATAATTTGTCATTTGTTGCAACCAAGCTTTATCAACTTTTTAGAAACTAGATAGATTTACCAAAGATTTTTCATACTCTATAGCAGAGGTCAACAAATCCCAGGTTTCAGGTCACTATGATGTCTAGAAATTGAACCCTGAGTCCTCGGATTTTTATGTCTCCAAAGGTTTTGGTTTGTGCCGATGCTGCAGTTTAAACACTGTGTTGCTAACTTCCCCATTACGATCAGCTGTCTGCAAACTGCTTGAACATTGGGATGGAGAAAGTTCAGCTTAATCTTGTGGTTTCAAGTATCGAGACTGGATGAAGGCTAGCAGGGGCTGAGAGAGAGAGAAACTGGGGAGGGGTTATAAGAGAGAAAGAGAGTTTGGATGAAGGCTACGGAGGCTCAGAGAGAGACTGAATGAAGACTGGCAGGGGGCTACAGAGGCAGGGGGTTATGAGACAGTGAGAGACCTGGTGAAGGCAGGGTGCGGGAGCTATGGAGAGAGAGAGGGACCTAGTGAGGGCAGGGTGCAAGGACTATGGAGAGAAACTAATTTTGCTTCATGTATTACTAGCACACTACTTAAGATATAGCTCCAAACAAACTATGTTCAAAGTGGAAAACTTTCATTTATTAGTAGAACAGCTGATCGCTGTTGTTACTTGAACCATGAAATTTTCTCTATAATGTGCCCAGAATGTATTACTAGGCCATGGTGATGCTTGATGCAGCTATAAAGGGTCACCAATAAGCATGCTCACAGGGGGTGGTGAGAGGGGCAGGAGGAGAAAGGTCATTGATTTTGTTGGCACTGTGCAATGGTACATTAAGGGTCTGATTAATTAAGCTTTCTTTTCCTATAGAAAATGGGAAAACAGTACATCATATTACATATTACCTAAAGCAAGCACGAAGTGTTCTCTATTCACTAGATCCAGAGCCTTCTCCTTCTTTGCTCCATCCTGCTGGAATGCACTACCAGCAACTATCAGAACCATCAGTGAACTCTCCCAATTTAGGAAGGCACTGAAACGGCACCTCTTTCTTCATCACTACGATGATGCAGTCTTCTCCCTACACTCACCCACTCTCACATCTCAATGCAGCACCTCAAACTCATGCACGTCACATTCCCAGACTGATCACTCGCAATCACACCTTCCCCTCCAACCACCATGAGAAACTTATGCAGTGCCGCATAACTCATTATATTGTTGCATAAAGTAGACTGTATTTATTCATCGTGTCTCCTTGTTAAGGGACTGGTTATTTATACCCTATTTTACCTGTTATACCTGCTTAATGCATACCCAAGTTTAATTTTCCTGTTTAATGTATACCCAAGTTATTATACCTGTTTCACTGTAAGCACAAATCACGAAATTGAGATGTGCAACTCTTATGTTCATTGTAAACCGCACTGATGTCGAATAGCGCGGTATAAAAGAGACTGCAAATAAATAAATAAATAAAATAAATCAGACCCTAAAAAAGGAGCTGTAATACACCTTTGGGGGGCAGGACTGCAACCTACATCTTGGTTGCTGGCTCCTAAATTTTTTAACTGGCTCCTAGATTCCAATAAAAATTGTCTCTTTTCTAGATAGATACCAAGGGACTCTAGCTGACCCTTCAATTGTGAAGAGATTTATCTACTTGGTGCTCTCTTGAACCCACGGCATTTATTTTGAATACATTCCACTGTCTGGCTTGCAGCGATCTCTCTTTTTCCGAAATGAAATGTTACACTACTTGGAAAAGATTAGGATTGTACTGTAAAACCAGCAGTCCAGGGAGGGTTGGAATCATTTCCAAGTCAGACAACATGCTATGAGCTACTTTCAGGTGATCTAACATAATGGAAGTGATTATATAATGTCCTTCATGCATGTATGTGGCTCATACATGTGTAAATAACCTCTTACAAAATACCGACCAGCATAATGGTACATATGTTGCTGGTAGGTGTTGCTAGGGGCACGGTCTTGGAGAAATATGGGAGGAGGTCGCACGTATGCAAATAATTATAAAATACCTTCATCGACACACAAATGTGCACAAAGAATGCACAAGCAGATGTAAGTGATTGCATCATATTCAAGGTGCGTTCTCTGTCACTGTCTGACTACTTGTCTTTATTAAATAGAGCCTATGTAGGGCCTCTGTTGGTAATACTCATGACGACTATTATAAAATTACTCTCTATATATGAAAACAAAAATTATCTCATTGATCAAATTTGGAAAAGACCACAGTTTTCTTACAAAGCAGGGAGACCACCGTTCTAGTGTTCCTGTTCCTTCCTAAAATTCACAAGTCTCTGGAGAATGCCCCTGGTCACCCATTTCTCTCTGTTAATGAATCACTTCTGGAATCCATCTCCATATTCCCGGAGAAACTGTTAAAGCCTTATATCCCACTGACTGATTCACAATTAAGAGATTCTCTTATATGATCTTTTTTTATGATATTTCAGTGTTATTGGTTACAGTGGCCACTGAATTATTGTTTACAAACATCTCACAAGATGCTACCCTGGATACAGTTAGATTTTATTTGTTTATTTCCAAATTTCTTATATACCCCCCTTCCTGGAATCAGGGGTGGTTTACAATGAACCAACATTACACATTAAACATTGAGAGGTTACATTAAACAGAATGAAAGTACATGGGGTGAAATGTATACAATTAACTATGTACAAGCTGAACTGTATACAGTTAGACAGTGATGGTATTGTTGAGCGAAGGGTATTCTTGGAGTGGGGAGGGGTTGGGGGAGAATGATTTGTTTCGATAAATTGATTTGTTTTGGTAATGTGGGGGATGTTAAGTTCGGTATATAGTGTCATTGCTGTTGTCATTGCCATAATGTTCAATGTATAGGAAGGTCTTCATGTGTTTTCTAAATGTTTGGAGGTCTGATGGATCTTAGTGTGTCAGAATGGACATTCCAGAGAGTGGGGGTTACATAGGAGAATTCCCTGTTGCTAGTGGCTTGCTTAGTTTTACAGTAGTCTTGTGAGATTTTGATGGTGTTCACGTAGCATCCCCTTTTGGCTTTAGTTTCTGTTGATGGGAGGATTAGAGTGGATAAAAATGAGGAAGAGATGTTGTTTAATAACTTAAAGGTGGTCATCAATTTTTTGAACTTTATTCTGCTTGCCACAGGGAGCCAATGTAACATATGCAGGATGGGGGTGATATGGTCAGTTAGGGGAGCTTTGCAGATTATTCTGGCTGCGACATTTTGTGCTATTTGTACTTGGTTGATGGGTTTTCTTGGGTAAACCTTGGAGTAGGCCATTGCAGAAGTCAATGTGGGGTGTGACAAGGGCTTGTACTATGGATCTGAAGTCGTGGGGGTCAAGTAATGGTCTGAGATGTTGTAGTGTTCGAAGTTTGTAGAATATGTTTCTTGCAGTTATTTTTAAGTGGGAGTCATGATTAACCTTGAACATCCACAGAGCTTCAAATAAGTTTATATATAATTTGGCTTCAATTGTATCTATTTAATATGGAGGAATTTTGACATGTGGCCTATCTGTAATTATTTCTGTGTTGTTGCTCATCCTGCAATCTGGTACGTGTATGTCTGTAAGTGTCTTTTCATGTGGCATCTGTTTCTGACATTCTAGCGCAATCCCTGCTGTGCTCAAGCCTTGTTTACGTGCGTCATTTTGTCAAACTTCAGCACCAAGCATGCTGCCTCCTATCCTGTCCCCTCACTATATTGAAATCCAACTGATTCAACTTCAACTTGTTTGTACATGCCTATTATAGAAGTTAAATATCCTGCACAAATATTAGTAGTAATAAATCTGGATGTATTACATAGGGTCTTATCCACCTGTGAAATACTTGTTTTTTGATTCAGCTCATGTCTTTTCAGTAATAGCTCAAGGCAAATTACATTCAGGCATGGTAGGTATTTCCCTTTCCCTGGAGTATATACCTGAGGCAATGAAGGGTTTGTTTATTTATTTGGTAATATTTAGCTTACGACTTTCCAATAGTAGTTCAAGACGAGTTCCAATCAGGTGCAGAAGGATTAGATGACTTGCCCAAGACTGCATGGAATGACAATGGGATTTGAAACCAGGCTTCCCTAGTTCCAGCCCACTGCTCTGTGAGGCTAATCTTCTACTCCTACAAGAGGTTCAACTTTCTTTTAAATGCCATAGGGTCAACATACTAAGCTACGTTAACATCATCCATTTAAAACAAGTCAATGCAGTGTTTATCATGCTTATTGAAGAAATGCAAATAAGGCACACACTACTGCAGATGCTAAAATTCACAAGTAGTAGGATGTAGGTACATACGAATGGTACTGCAAAAATTTAAGTACACCTCCCCAAGGTATAAGTAGGTTTTTTTGCATTAATGAATCTGCAAAGCATTTTATTGCATACATTTTTATTGGGTTAATAGGTAGTAATCTATTTGCATAGTTTTGTATCCATTACCTCATTAGCATAAATTTTAAGTTAACACTATTACAAGCTAGTCCATGGACCTTAACATGGCTATTAATGCAAATTAACTATTCATTAACACTTTCAATAGTATTAATGCACTTGAATACATTGACCCATGCTAGTTTTTTTATCAAGTAATCTTAAGTGTACTTCCTCGGCTGAAACCACTGTAGCTGTTCAATATAGTATGTAAGTTGATGAAAACCAAGATTTTCAAGTTAAAGAAACACTGACTTAAAAGACCTGAAAGTCCAATCTGGTAACATCTTTATCTTTATTGTGGTATTTAATATACCACCCAACACCGAGGCACCTGAGCGGTTTACAATGTAAAAGAGCTAGAAGAAAATGGAAAGGAAAAAGAACGCTAATTTCAAATAGGAAAGGAAAGAGAAGAAAGCTTAGAACTGGCAGAGGGGGGCGGGGAGAGTGAAGGATGGAGAAACTTGGGGACCAGGTCCTAAGTGGAGGAGGGGTAGAGGTGAAAGGCAAGAGAGAAGAGGTGGGTTTTTAACAGTCTTAAAACGGGAAAATGAGATTTCGTGGCAAAGGTCAGATGGGAGAAAGTTCCAGAGAAGGGGACCAACGAAGAAGAAAGCGGAAGCATGGCTAGATTCAAGATGGGCGTGTGAAGAGGATGGAAGAAAGAGGTGGATGGAATGAATCTGTCAGAGGGAGCGATGAGAGGAATGGAGGAGGATTAAATCAGAGAGGAACTGGGGGATGATAGTATGGATGGTACAGTGAACTAGGATAAGGATTTTATACTGTATGCGGAATTTTATGGTAGCCAATGTAATTTGATAACCAGTGGGGTGATATGATCGGAGCATGAAGCGCGTGTAAGTATGTGGGCAGCGGTATTCTGGAGAAGTTGAAGTCAATGGAGCTGGTACTGGGGAAGTCCAGCTAGGGCAACATTACAATAATCGATGTGAGTCATTACTAGGGAAAGAAGGAGCATGGTCAGAAAGAGAGAAGTGAAAGAAACGGGCAGATGGAATGAATCTGTCGAAGGGCACAGAAGGAGCATTGAATGATGGAAGAGGCATGATCATGGAAGGAGAGCAAAGAATCGAGCGTGACACCAAGATAATGGCGCATAGTGACCAGGGGGATGGAGCCAGAGAAGGGGCACTAGTAGCAAAGGAGAACTAGATGGCAGAGTGGTTAATGTGAAGGTAGGTGGACACCATCCAGGAGGAGATGGCAGAAAGACAGTCATTTAAAGGGCCAAATCGGGGGCAGAAGGGCTGGTATGGTGCACAAGGAGAATATCGTCTGCATAATAGTAAGTGGAAATACCATGCTATTGAATGAGGGGGTGAGAAGGACAAGAAAGACGTTAAAAAGAAGGGGAGTGAGGACAGAGCCCTGAGGAATGCCACAGGGCAGGGGGGGGGGGGGTAATAGAGAAGGAGGAGGTACTGGTGAGAACAGAGAAGGAGCAAGACGACAGAAAGGAGTGAAACCAGCAGAGAACAGAACCTGTGATACTGAAGTCGTATGCTCCTGTTTTATAACTGCATGAAATTAATGAGAGAAAAAGTAATTAAATTTTGTATTTTGGGGGGTCATGTGTACCTGTGTTTTGCTAATTGAACGGGATGCAAAAATAAAGGCTAACACACTTTGGAATAAAGATAAGCAGTTTATTTATAAAATAAAGGTAACTTAAAAGCAAATAATTCACTTATTCACCTATAATTAGTTAGAAAAGATAGCTAGAAAGCAGGTGATTCACTTATCTACAAACTGCAAGGTACAGGAAAATGATACATCACCGACAGAGCCGTGAATTTCATCTCATGCCACCCTCTGACTAAATGGTTCCCAGATTCAGCCAGGCAAGAGAGACTTCTCAGTCGGGAGACTTCCAGGCAGCACACGTGTTCACTCTATAGATGGGATCCCTTTTTCTCTTTGCTCTGGCTGAAAAAGACACCCATTTTATCCTGTTGCAAGAGCAACCAGAAATTTTCCATCAGGTGACATACACACAGAATAGAATCAGCTGTCCATTAAACATAATCAAGATGCTGGCCAGACACCTGAAAATGCTCAAGGGAAGGGCATCTCCCATCCTATGGTTCAGAAGCTCAGAACTCTGATAGATGACCTTCACTTTATTTTGTATATATTTGCCAGGTGCAAAGTTCTTCTTATCATGTATACCAGTATCTCTCTGCACTAAGACTCCCTATTAGGAGTTTCACATGGTTCTATCAAAAAAGTTATGAAAGAAGATTTTTTCACAAAATTGTACAGTAATCTCTCTCCCATAAAACTGAGGTTACAGCCTGGTACTCAGGCAATCCATTTGTTAATAGCATGAGAGCCTATCAATGGGATATTTGCTTCTACATTCACCTATAGTGAGGAATAACAACTTTGACATAATGGATCTGTGTCTGTTAAGCTGATGTGCCATCAACGTTGAGTTTGCTTCAATTCACAGATGTAGGGACAGAAGAAGGACCTCAGAAAACACTTACAAAAAGGAAAATAAATGAAGGGGATCATTAATCTTCAGAAGACTGTGTCCGTGAAGAACTAGCTAAACTAAAAGTAGACAAAGCGGTGAGGCTGGATGGGATACATCAGAGAGTAATGAAGGAACTTGGAGAAGTTCTAGCAGCTCCACTGTTTGACCTTTTCAATGCTTTAGAGTTGGGAGTGGTCCCAGAGAACTGGAGAATGGCACATATGGTCCCTTGACACAAAAGCAGAAGCAAGGACAAGGTTGAGAACTACAGGCTGGTTAGTCTGACTTCTGTGGTGAGTAAATTAATGGAAACATTGCTAAAACAAGAATAGTAAGGTTTCTGGAGTCCAATGGATTGCAGGATCCGAGACAGCATGGGTTTACCAGAAACAGGTCTTGTCAGACAAATCTGATAGATTTTTTTTGACTGGGTGACCTGAGAGTTGAACCGAAGGAGAGCACTAGATGTGGTGTACTTAGATTTCAGAAAAGCCTTTGACACTGTTCCACTCAGGCAACTTATAACTAAATTAAACATCCTAGGGATGGACCCTAAAGTGACTGAATGGGTTAAAAATTGGTTGAGTGGGAAGCGACAAAGGGTACAGTAAATGGAGCTCACTCTGAGGAGAGGAATGTTTTCAGTGGTGTGCCGCAGGGTTCTGTCCTTGGTCCGATTTTTTAAAACATTTTTGTTAGTGATATTGCAGAAGGACTCTTCGATAAGATTTGCCTCTTTGTGGATGATAACAAAATCTGCAATAGAGTAGACATCCAGGAAGGAGTAGCTGACATGAGGAGGGATCTAGCTAAGCATGAAGAATGGTCGAGAATTTGGCAGCTGAGATTTAACGCTAAAAAATGCAGGTACATGCATTTGAGCTGTAAAAAATACAAGGAAGCAGTATAGTATATGGGGTGAAATACTTCAGTCCACAAAAGAAGAGTGGGACCAGGGCGTAATTATTTCTGATGATCTTAAGGTGGATAAACAGGTAGAAAAGGTGACAGCAAAAGACAGAAGGATGCTTGGGTGCATAGGGAGAAGAATGGACAGCAGAAAAAAAGGAGGTGATAATGCCTGTGTGTAAGTCTTTGGTGTGACATCATTTGGAGTATTGTGTGCAATTCTGGAGACAACACCTTCAGAAGGAGTTGGTGTAGAGGGTGGCTACCAAAATGGTCAGAGGTCTTCATTATAAACCATATGGTGACAGACCTAAAGATTTCAATATTTATACTTTGGAGGAAAGACAGGATAGAGAAGATATGATAGATAGGTATTTAAACATCTTATTTAAATAAATAAATAAATAAAAATAAAATAAATAAATAAGAAAGATGTTTAAATACCTCAATGGCATAAATGGACTAGAGGAGAGCCTCTTTCAAGTGAAAGAAAGCTATGCAATGAGGGGACACAGGATGAAGGTGAAAGGGGATAGACTCAGGAGTAATATACAGAAATATTTCTTTATGGAAAGAGTGGTGGACGCATGGAATAGTCTCCCAGTGGAGGAAGTAGAGACGAGGACAGTATCTGACTTCAAGAAAGCATGGGACAAAAATGCAATGTGTGCCTTCAAGTCAATGTTGACTCCTAGCAACCCAGCAGCTCCTGGGTTTTCTTGGCAGCGTAAGCAGAAGTAGATTGCCAGACCTTTTTTCCAAGGCAGTGAAGGTTTAAGTGACTTGTCTAAGGCCACAAGGGGTGTTAATGGGAATCAAACCCTGGTCTCTTAGTTACCAAGTCAGTACTCTAACTACCAGGCTACTCCTTCACACCTAAGCATGGGACAAACACAGCTCTCTAACGGAAAAAAAGGGACTATAGTAGTTGATATGGAAGGACAGACTAGATAAGCCATATGGTCTTTTTCTGCCATCATGTTTCTGTTTCTTAATTCACCTTCTCTTTAAAATGTATTTATATTGTGATGGGGCCCGTGGTTAGAGCCCTTTTAGCCCTGTATAGGCGGTTGCCTAGGGTCTATAAGACAAGTAAACTGCTCCGGCTTTATAAATAAAAGAGTCTTTCAGAGCAAATTGAATGAAAATAAAGTGGGATTTTATTCCCCGTCCCGCTCGGACTGTCAAGAAGAACAGAAACTTCAAAACTTAAGCGAAGTAACAAAAATAGTGGCAAACATATATTCTTTGTTACAGGCACAAAGTTCTCTTTTGCATTTACTCAAACATCAAGGCTGCATTTATAACACATGCTGCAATCCATGGGAATGGGCTCTGGAAGACTGCTACCATCTTCCCATATCATGCTTTCTCCAGCACTTCCCAAACTCCCTGTGTCGGACTCTTCTTGTGAACAATGTTCAGACACAGCGTCTTGTGACAACTCGCTATAGTAATCAATGGAGGTTCTTCTCCCTTCGGGTCTATACCTCCCTCTGTAGTAGCTTCTGCCTGGGCTTTCCTCCCAGAACAACAGCTCTGAACCACCTTGCTTCGTGCGGTTATAGTCAGGACCACGCCCTTGGTAGTTATAAGTTTTAAACCTCTCCCTGTAAGCATAAGGAGGTTTCTTTCTCTCTGCAGGGATTGCCTTAGTACTTGGCTCCCTATATCTTTTGGTTCTAGCCTCCCAGGCTGGTTGTGCAGAAGTATAATTGGTCCTAGCTTTACAACTATTTCTTAGGCTGCGGATGTGCTTGGAGTTCCCATCCCCCGACACTTTCTTCTTACACTGACCTGTGCTTAGAGCTGGCACATACCGGTCTCTTGTGTAGTGGGACCCTCCTGGCTTCTCTTCAAGGCAAATTCTGGTAGCAGGTTTTCTCCTAGTACAGCTTGCCTTAAACCTCTCTCCCTGAGTGCTGGAGCCAGATTCACTTCCTGGTTCTCCGTGAGAAAAGTTTCCTCCCAGCACTCCCCTGGGGTTTCTGCTCAGCTGATGAGAGCCACACCTCCTGCCACTCTCTCCCCGGCTTTTGCCTTGCTCGAGAGTTGTAACGTGCCTTTCTCTCTCTCTGCCTTCATCTGCATCTGCTGCTCCCTCTGCAACTCTTCCTGCCACACCTCTCCTCCACTGACTGGAACCCTGTCTTAAGTAATCCCTAGCCCTACACGTGACCTGGGGATTTTCAATCAGGTGTTCCTGATGAGTTTTCTGTTTGTTACGCAGTAACAATTTCCTTTGCTCAACTGATTCAGAGTGCCTAGTGCTCTTTTCCAATGCTGAATCTGAGGTAAGTCTTTCTTTTTCCTGCCCTTCCATGAGCTGTGTACCCCTTGCTGCATCACAATATATATACACTATATATATTTTACTCCTGTTGCTTAGTTGCAGTAATGTGCAACAAAGTGTGGGCAAAACAGAGAACAATATTATAAATCATTTTCCAGGATGGTGGTTCCTAATTTGGAACCTTGCATCAAGTCACCATAGCTTTCTTGGTCTTTCCTAAGTGCATAACTTTGAACTTGTCCACATTAAATTTCATTTGCCAATTGGATGCCCAATCTCCCAATTTCTCAGGGTCTTGCAATTTTTCACAGTCCTTTTATGTTTTAACAAATTTGAAAAATTTGGTGCCATCTGCAAATTTGACCATCTCACTCGTTTTCTCCATTTCCAGGTCATTTTTGAATATGTTAAAAAGTAGTGGGTCCAGCACAGATCCCTGGGATACTCCACTATTCACCTTTCTCCATTGAGAAAATTGGCCATTTGGCCCTACTCTCTGTTTTCAATCTTTTAACCCTACTCTCTGTTTTCAATCTTTTAACCAGTTCCTTATCCACAATAGTACACTGCCTCCTATCCCATGACATTTTAATTTCCTCAAACGTCTCTCATGAGGGACCCTGTCAAAAGCTTCCTGAAAACCCAGATACGCTATATTAACCAGCTCACCTTTATCTACTTGTTTATTCACCCCTTTGAAAAAAGTCTTTACTTGGCTAGATCCATGTTGGCTTTCTCTCATTAAACCCATGACTATCTACATATTCAGTAACTGTTTTCTTTATGATGGTTTTTACTATTTTGCCCAATACTGATGTCAGGCTCACTGGTCTGTAGTTTCCTGGATCACCCTTGGAACCCTTTTTAAAAATTGTTGTTACATGGGCCATTCTCCAATCTTCAGGTATTACGGGCGAGTTTATCTTTCGGCAATCTCAAGACCATTTTCATGGAGTCTAACGACGTCAAGAAAGGTAATGCAGATTACTAGACCATTTATTTATTTATTTACATTCTCTTATATACCGCACTATTCTGCATCAGTGCGGTTTACATTGAACAAACTGAAGTTACATTGAACAGGACATTATAACTTGGAGATTACTATTTTACAGGGAACATGGGAGTCTTAGGGCCACATTTCTAGACCAACTTTCCTGCCTCGTTGAAAAATGAATATTGCACTAAACTGCCTCGGCAGACAGTCATTAATTGACTCTTCTTCTGGATATGACAAATTATATATTAGTCTGTAATGTCCAGGCTCTTTTTTAGGTATAACTGTACAGGAGGACAGGATCTTCTGCTTAAATGGTGGTGTGTGGGAAGGGCCTGCTATTCTGCCTACTCTAACATTTGATACCAGCTTGTTCCTAAGAACCTAAGAAAGTCGCATTGCAGAAGGAGATCTTTTAATGATGCGGGATCATATGGGCCATAGTATGGAATCTTGAAACCCTGGGAGAAGTTGTCTGAGAGGCTCAGGTCACTTACCTTTTGGATATTTTGATAGCCATGGGGCCATGTGCACTAACATTATAGGGGGTGGCACTTTTTGCTAGATGGGTTCATTATGCAGACTTTTGAGGCATTCTATTCATGGCCTTTTTGGAGCAGCAGACTGCGGGGTGGTTAGCTCCACATACTGAACAGGCATGGCAGTTGTTGTTGTTGTTAAGTGCCGTCGAGTCGGAGTCGACTCATGACGACCTTCTGGATAGCTATCCTAAATTGTATTCGGTCTTGAGTCAGGCGGCTTATTGTTGACAGACTGGTACCCATAGCTGTTTTTATTTGTATCGATCCATCTCATTGCTGGCCTTCCTCTTTTGTGTTGACTTTCTATCTTGCCAAGCATGATGTCTTTCTCTAATGATCTCTCTCTTTGCATGATGTGTCCAAAGTATGAAAGTCAAAGTCTTGTCATCTGAGCTTCTAAAGAAAGCTTAGGTTTGATCCCCTCTAGTACCGACTGGTTTGTTCTTCGGGCAGTCCATGGTATAGACAGTTTTCGCTGCCAGCACCATAATTCAAAGGCATCAATTTTCTTCCTGTCTATCTTTTTCACTGTCCAGCTTGCAGATCCATATGATGTTATTGAAAATACCATGGCTTGAACAAGTCGAATCTTTGTATGGAGAGAGCCATCTCTGCTCTTGAGAATCTTATCTAGGTCTTTCATAGCCATTCTGCCAAGAGCAATGCGTTGTCTGATTTCTTGACTGCTTGTTGCTTCTTTATTGATAGTTGATCCAAGTAGGTTAAAGTTGTTCACAATTTCAATTTCTTCTCCTTCAACGATGAACCTTTTGATTATGTCAGTTGTCATGAAATTTGTCTTCTTTACATTAAGGTGCAGGCCCATTTTGAGACTATGTTCTTTGATTTGAGAAGCAAATGTTTCAGATCATCTTCACTTTCAGCCAGTAATGTGGTATCATCAGCATAGCAAAGGCTGTCAATGAGTCTTCCACCAATCTTCACACCTCTGTTGTCTTCATACAATCCTGCTTCTCTGATGATTTGTTCTGCATATAAATTAAACAGGTAGGGGGAAGGTATGCAGCCTTGACTTATACCTTTGCTTATTTTAAACCATTCTGTTTCTCCTTGTTCTATTCGAACTGTTGCTTCTTGATCAATGTACAGATTGCGCAAGAGTACAATCAGGTGTTCTGGCATACCCATGCTTCTTAATGTGGCCCAGAGTTTCTTATGGTTTACAGTCAAAAGCCTTGCTATAGTCGATAAAGCACAAATAGATATCCTTTTGGTATTCTTTAGTCTTTTCAAGGATCCATCTCACATCCGCAATGATGTCTCTCGTTCCTCGCCCTTTCCTGAACCCTGCTTGCACTTCAGGTAGTTCTTGTTCCAGGTATGGTTGTAGTCTCCTTTGAATAATCTTCAGTAGAATCTTGCTGGCATGTGGGATCACAGCTATTGTGCGATAATTTCCACAGTCAGTTGGATCAACTTTCTTTATTATTGGTATAAACACAGATCTTTTCCAGTCAGTTGGCCATGATGTTGTCTTCCATATTTCTTGGCAGAGCCTTGTAAGTACGGTAACAGCTGCATCAGATTGCTGTAATACTTCGATGGGAATGCTATCAATGCCTGGTGCTTTGTTCTTTGATAAGGCTTTCAATGCTGCTTCAATTTCTTCTTTCATCACCAATGGTTCCCGATCATAAGGTACAGGTTGAAACGACTGTTGGTCCACTTGATCTTTATCATATAAAAACTCTGTATATTCCTTCCACCTTTTCTTGATCTTCTCAGCATCATTCAACATAGAACCTTGAGCACCTTGTAACATTCCAATTCGAGGCTGGAACTTTTTCTTTAACTCTCGTAGCTTTAGGAAAGCCGATCTTGTTCTTCCTCTAATAGTTTCTGCTTCTATTTCCTTGCATGCGTCGTTGTAGTACTTTTCCTTGTCCTGTCTTGCTGCATGTTGGAAATCTCTGTTGAGTTCTGTTATTGTTTTTCTTTCTCCTCTGGCTTTAGCTTCTCTGCGTTTTTGGGCAATTTTCAGAGTTTCTTCCATCATCCATTTTGGCCGTTTTTGCTTTTTCAACTTTTCTAGAGACTTCTCGCTTTCTTCCAACACAACCTTCTTGATGTCATTCCATAACTCTTCTGGAGCTCTGTCATTTGTATCTAAAGCAGCAAATCGATTTTGCAGGCAGTCTTTAAATTCCAGTGGTATATTCTCAAGGTCATATATTGCTGCATTCATGAGTGGTTTGCTCTTTTTCAACTTTAGCTTGAGTTTGCATACTAGTAGTTGATGATCTGTACCACAGTCAGCTCCAGGTTTTGTCTTTGTTGATGTTACAGAGCTTTTCCATCGTTGACTTCCACAGATGTAGTCAATTTGATTTTTATACAATCCATTGGGTGAAGTCCATGTGTACAGTCGCTGCTTGTGTTGATGGAAGAAGGTGTTTGAGATGAATAGATCATTGGTCTTGCAGAATTCTATCAGTCTTTCTCCAGCTTCATTTCTGTTGCCAAGTCCATATTTTCCAACTACTTTGCCGCCTTCTTTGTTGCCAACCTTTGCGTTCCAGTCACTCATGACTATCAGGATATCCTGTTTGCATGTTCTGTCAATTTCAGCTTGTACTTGTTCATAGAACTCTTCAATTTCATTCTCTTCTGCAGCTGTTGTTGGGGCATATACTTGAACTATATTTGTGTTGATAGGCATTCCTCGTAGACGAATAGAGATTAAGCGTTCGCTGACTGCATTGTATTTCATTACAGTTCTTGCAAGTTTCTTCTTTATTATAAATGCAACACCATTTCTTCTTTGTCTTTCATTTCCAGCATAGTAGACCATGTGATCATCTGATGCAAAGTGCCCGATGCCAGTCCATTTCAGTTCGCTGACACCCAACAGATCAAGTTGTACACGTTCCATTTCATTCTTGACCACCTCCAACTTCCCTTGGTTCATGCTTCGTACGTTCCATGTTCCAATGTGTAAGACATCTTTACAGCTTCTGACTCTCATTTCATGCGCAGTACATCAGCAGTCAGACGTCTGACTGCTGGCATGGCGGTACTTGCAGTCATTAATACTTCATGCTGACTGGTTAAAACAGCAGCATACCTCGTGCCCTGAGCCTGTCAGCCATGCAATCTGGTGGATGAACTAGGGAAGGGCCTAGGGTGAGCTTTATTGGTCACTGTTTGCAGTCATAAATCCATGAGTGGACCCCATGACATGAATTTCTTCTCTTCCATCATGTCTCTAAATGCCTCATTGTACTTGAGCCATGCACTGCCTTCATAATCTTGGTAGGCTACTAAAATGTTGTGAATAAATGCCAGTATTGGACTGATCTGCATGAGATCTGACTGTACCACTATATCAGTCAGACGCAAAAAGGCCATGACCCGTTTGTTATTATCCTGGGGACCTTTTTGTCTCTCTCTCAAAACGTACCCTTTTTTGTCAATGTGTTCGTCCCTCTTTTTCTTCCAGCCCTTAAGTAGTTGGAAGATATCAAATATTTTTCCCAATTTTCTTACTAGTGGCTCTGGGTATTAACTTCCATAAAAGAGCCAGCAAAATGAATGCCAATGTGGCCCTGTCCTGTCCCCCCCCCCCCCATCATTTTTTTATTTCAGAATTGTCTTCTTCCTCCAAGGAGGAGGCAGAGGCAGAGGAGCTCAACTCGCTGCTATAACAATAAGTTTTCAGCTCTCTGTCTTTTTTTCAACTACCCTGATTTTGTGCTTGTGCGTTTGTAGTTGCTGTTTGCTCTGGCACTGGCACTTAAGAACATAAGATATGCCATACTGGGTCAGACCAAGGTCCATCAACCCCAGTATCCTGTTTCCAACAGCGGCCAATCTAGGTCACAAGTACCTAGCAGTTTCCCCAAAAGTCACAGATTCCTCAATGCTTGTATTAGGTTAAGCAGTGATATCCCGTGTCCCTTTTAATAATGGTTTATGGACCTTTCCTCCAGGAACTTGTCCAAACCTTTTTTAAACCCAGCTGCACTAACAGCTTTTACTACATCCTCCGGTAACAAATTCCAGAGTTTGATTACACGTTGAGTGAAAAATATTTTCTTGTGTGCTTGTTGTTCTCATTAGCACTGGACACTCATCCATTGTGCTAGGATCTGGGGCATTCTGTAGGCGAACCTCTTCTGCCTCACTTGACTCAGCCTCCTTCTGCACCTCAGTTGTCCAGGTGCCATCCCCTGTTGAGGTCTACCCTACATGGGCCCCACGGGTCAATGTGCGACTATCCTCACTGAGCTTGTTTCCCAGCATGCAAAAGCCCTATCTGGAATCTGTTTTGGAGGCTGCTCAAATATCCATGCCATGTGCTGCCAGGCAAAGGGGGAAAGGCCCCATCAGCCTGGCCACATAGCAAGGGTAAGGAAAACACTGCACCTCTTTGTAGGGGTAGTGATTACCAAAGTATACTGTTGACCTGGATCTGTTGAAATTCCTGGGTTATGCCATGATTTGAACACTCTGATCGAAGGCTGATGGCCTACGCTAGTCCCTGTTATACTTGTGGTGCTAGTGGTGTTCCTTGTGCGAAGTTGCAGGGGCTATTTCTCACAACTCATTTGCTGGATATTGGATGGCTGACTTGTTGCACTCTCTAGCCAGTTCCTCTGTGTTCCCGGCATTGCTCACTGGGTGTTTATGTTCTTTTTCAGCTGAGGGTTCCTGATATAGATTGATGATATTGCAATCTTTATTATGCTTCCTTTTTAATGGGTCTTCTGAGCTAGTGGTCTTCTGCTTGTCCCATTTCTGGTTCTACTGCTTCAGAGCTATGTTTTCTTTTCCATTCTATTTTCCTCTGATTCCACTGTTTGTCCCAAGATTGGGATTCTTCTTATTCCTCATACATGGGTGGGCATGCAGTCTTCTGCCCGGAATTCTGCTCGGACTCGGACACTCCCACTTCAGCCAATGATGTTTGCCGTGTATCCAATCACTCAAGGACTCCAGATCTGTTGAGTTGGCTGGATTCCTCTTGGCTGTACATTGCTGTGCTTTCCTGTGCATTCATGGGTGATTGCCAATCGTAGGATGGCTGCCACTAAATCCTATGTCCTCTTTCAGTCCTGCCAAGCCCAAAATGGTCACAGCTGAGTTGGGTGGCAAGGCTTGATAATCCCAAGATGGCAATAACGCCAATAAAGAGGGCTACCTCTGGGCTTGCCCTTCACAGTTGGCCACCACTCTCTTATAAAGGCTCCCTCCCAGATCTCCCAGTTTCAGGTTGACTGCTGCTATAGATTACTATGAGTTACCTGACTGTGCAAACAGATGGGAGGGATCGGAGTGAGTCCCACTGCTCATAAAATGCAGAGGCAGTGCGTCTTTCTTCTCCCTGGGATGCTAGGCTCACGTAAGGGGAGGAGTACTAGCCAAGATTACTTACATTAAGGCCACTTGGCTGTTATGCAAATTGGGCAGCAAACTGACCACTCCAAAGTTTGTCTCCCTACTGCTTTAGGGCCCATAGATCAGCGTGTACTGAGGGGTGCTTCCATTGAGAAACAATACACGTAAAGCTACTCTGCTGCATCAAAACTCTAGAGGTGCTGACTGCTTCTTCTTGTTTGGTCTCCCAACTGCTTGGGGGCCCACATGTCATCACGGTTGGATGCTGTTCCTATGCCACAGGGGATCACTGAATGGCTGGTCAAGCTCAGTAACTTAGGGCTCAGATGCCTTGAACAGGCTCACATGCCTTGAGGAATGAGAGAGGGCCTGATTTACTGCAGCTGGTATTTAATGCTGTGGAAATCCCCTCCTAGCTGCGAGCCCCTTCCCTCCCCAGCAGGGTCTGGCAATGACAAGAATCACTTATTGCAGCTCCTGCAGCACTCATGAGCCACGGGAGGTGGGGGGGTGTGTGGTTGAGCGCATGGCACTATGTTATAATTGGCTGCCAGGCACCTCGGCCCGCTGCCAGGCACCTCGGCCCGCTGCCCCCTCTCAATTAATAAGCAGAGGAAGCACACATAAAACAATGTAAGCCAGGTGTTTCAAATTCCAGGCCTGGAGGGCTGCAAACCAGGTCAGGTGTTTAGAATATCCCTAATGAATATGCATGAGAAATCTGCATGTAATGCCTCCCACATATGCAAATATATCTCATTAATATTCATTAGGGACATCCTGAGAACCAGGTTGGTTTGTGGCCTTCCAGGACTTGAGTTTGACACCCCTGGCTTTAAGCTGTTTAAAATACCGGAAGGAGAGATGTTAGGAAAACTGAATTGCAGGACTTCTATTTGATGGAGAGACAGGTGTTATGCTGGCTAAGAACCTTTGATTGGAATAATCCAGGCACTGGCTGACTCTGCTGATTCTGGAGGTAGTTTTCTTGTCGAGAAAACTATCACTGGGGATGGTGCTACCCAGACATTTGAATTGATCCACATTTTTTAGCTGTGCCCTGGATGCAAATGGCTGGTGCATCGGCATGAGGTGCAGACTGAAAAAAGATCCTTGTCTTACCAAGACTAATGGTGAGGCCAACGAGTTGGGGTGCTTCAGAAAATTTATCAACAATGACGCAAAGATTATTTTGCCTATGGGCCACCAGAGGACAGTCTTTTGGAGAGAGTGCTTTGAAGAGAAGTCTCCTCCAATAATCTGTCCTCTCAACACTGAATCTTAAAAGATAAAAGAGGGAGCCCTTAACCACTGACAGATGGATATCCTTTGATCCATGTGTCCTGTTGTTTGATTGAGGGCACAGGTAAAGAATAAACAGAACACTTTGTCCTTTCTTGTTGCCATGGAGCAAATGTATGAACCTTCTGGTGCAATTCAGTTTGTGTAGGATGATCCATAACACTTTTCTATAGAAGACATCTTCTGCTCTAAGCACTTTTACTGAACCTGCCTCACAAAATAAGCATTTCTAAAGTGCTGCAGCTTTGTTTCTGGCCAATTTTCCTCAGATATATTTGTGACAAGTCAGAAAATGTAATCCCACTTGCTTAGACTTTTGTGTTTCAATAGTGATGATTCGTAACTTTCTCTTCTATTTGGTAATTTTGACCTATTCCTTTCCCAGCTCCCTGCAGTCATCCCTCCTACAGACTCCCCTATCCCATTTTCTCCATATGGTATCTCAGCTTTCTTCCTATTTCTGCTTATTGTCTCCCACTGGTCATCTGTTAAACAGCAGTGCAAAAAGCTATTTTTGTGCCTTCCCCTCCCTACAGTGATGGAAACATTACTAATCTTCTTCACAGTTTCTTGCATAGACCTCTTCCTCTTCTCCATTCTCTTTTCATAAAATGAAACCTATTAGGCTCCTCCAGTGGAAAGGATCTGATCCAGTTCTGATCACTTCTCCTCTCATCCATCTACAAATGAGAGAGCCTAACACCATACCACTCTAGTCCCTCTAGCACTTTTCTTAATGGACAACATCACATTTAGCAATTCGGAAATTCCAACAAACTAAAAGCAGGACTGGGATTCACTTTCCAGCAAAAGGACTGATTTTGAGAAACCCAAAAGCAGTTCTGAAATTGAAACAGCTAATTTCACAAAGGTTTCATGATCATTAGGTACTGTAGAGTGAAAGGGAAGAAAGAACTCCTATCTAAACAATCAGATGAAACCAGCTTAATTAAACTCTAAAGGATCTTCAAAGCTGTCCTCCTCGAAATCTGTGAAACGCACAGCTAGACATTGACAGGCAAAAAGCAAACATTTGAATACACTAGAAATGGCTAATTTATATTGGGGAGAAAATCTCAAAACCTATCACAAATGGAAGCACGTGCCCTCTGGAACCACTTGCCGCTGTATCTAAGAGAGGAATTCTCTTTTATTATTTATTATTGAAGAAAGATCTGAAGACCCTTTTTCCGCCAGGCTTGCGGCTCAGAGGGGTAGGGAGAAGCTCTGATGGAATATAATTGCATACAGTCCTGTTTCTGCTTATTTGGTTTTGTCTTGCTGATTTTTTATATTTTTATGCTAGTTTTGTAAACCATCTAGACGGGCTTTTGCTCGATTGGCAGTCTAGGAAATAAATAAACACAGGTGTCTTGTTTTACAAAATGAATTAAGGCCATACAAGACTAAGGGATACAGTAACTGAAGACAACAGTAAATTATCAACAGCAAGGGGTTATCATAGAAAAGTAAGGGCTGAAAAACCTCCAGGGGTCATGATTCACAATAGAAGCCCATCCTAACTTTAACTGCTTAGCGGTTAGCAGCTGAATATCACAGCTAACCTGATAGAGACTTTTACTGCCCCCTGCCCCACCCACACACTGTCCCAGTTGTAACCATGCGCTTTTTCGGCAGTCTAAAGGATACTCAGTGGTACAAAGCTGTTATTGCCGCTGAATACTGCGGTGAATGCAATTTAGCTGGTTAACAAGTCTGTTAACCGGCTAAAACGTTTTGAATATGACCCCCTAAATCTTTTCCTACTGCTTCCATATTCATTACTTTGTTTTCGATGAATTTTGAAGTTGATTACAGCCAGAGTCCCCAGTCTTGCTGTGGAAATGGCCGCAGAATTTGACTCCTACCACAGTACTTGCCTGGTCCTCACAGAATCACTGCAAGAGACGTGGACTGGGAAGAACTTTCAGTGGCAGTAGTGAAGGCGTGATCCTCTCGCTCTCCCTCCTATGGCGGCTCAGAAGAGGACAGTGACAGTGCAGTGCCTTGGGCTGTGTCATTCTCCTCTGCAGCTCTGGGCAACAGAGTCACAGTTTTAGCACATGGTCCAAAAGGCAACCTTCTGGCACTCAGCAACCTAGTTGGAGGATGTGATCGAAGGTGCTGCACTGCAGCTGCCCTCCTCCCAGGCTTGCATTATTTGGGAAGATAACAGTGATAACAGTGGCACAAGGGGTGAGGGGTGTCACAAGCACAACGCCATAACCACTAGTCTTCTAGTTGTTGAGGGCGTGGTGGTTGAGAACCTTCTTCTATCAGCTGTCATAATTATGCTTTAAGTAGAAGGATTGTAGTCGTGTTAAACCAAGGGTAAGGCTTATGACAGAAAAAAAATGTATTTTGAACACAATAGAACAGATCAGGTTCCTGGTACCATTTACAGAATTTTAAATTATAGGATTTTTGCTTAAGGTTCAGCAGGTTGGTGGCAAAACAGAACAGAACTCAATATTGGCTTTTAAAGTCCTCTTCACTGCAGAAGCTTAGCCTTTTCACATATAACAAGATGCCACTTTTCTTATTGTCCTTTGTCAATCAGAGCAATAGAAAAACAAACTTTACTTCTATGGCAAAATTATCTTCACTCAGCCATAATTCTCTCTAGGCTGCAGTTCCAGGTGAAGAACCAAAACTTAGGTTATGAAATCAGCATTCGCAGTGTCCCCAAGACTCTTATAGCAGGCTTTTCTTATAAACAGGAGCAAAGCACAAACACTTCTAACAGCTAATTAACTTTCTCTCCGTTGTAGAGTTTCAACACAGCTGACACAGAAGCATGAATCACAGCCTTACTTCATTAGCTTATGCTGCAGTAAATTCCTCCTTTCAAAACGAACAGGAATTTACTTTCTCACTGCTTAGCTCTGAGGTTACTTCAGCAAGAGGAACAGTTCTTTTCAGGCTGGCCTTTCTTCAGACACTTTAAGTCTAGAGCTTGGCATAAAGAACAATCCATCAACATATCTTCTTCTGCCCCTAGCTCTGACCCTTCTTCTCCCAACTGCATAGGTTCTGACCAGGGGCGGCCCAAGGGGGGTGCGGGGCCATGTGCGGAGACTCGGTGCGGGGCCTCATTTGCATAAGTGGCCTTATTTGCATAAATATTTGCATAATGTTACCATACACTAACTTTTAGTAAACATGTCTCTTAATGAGTGTATGGATAAAGAAAGACTAAAAGATTTCTACATTACTATAATCCAGTGCCAACCGCCAGGCACATTAGGAACTACTACAAACGCTGCCCATTTAGAACCCATAGCAAACCCGCTGTATCCTGACAGCATTACCAGGACTCACAAAGCACCAGACCCTACCTATCAAAAGGAAACACTGCAAATATTAAACCAGTACATTTCAGAGAATACTGGGGAAAGAGAACAAGTGGCAATGTCAAATAGGAATTACATAAACAGAATACCTCAGCTCAGTTACACATGCAGAACATAGACCATCACCAAACAAGGAATCGCAATTTAGAAACAGGAAGGCAATAATTAAACTGGGAACCCCAAAAGCCAAACTTGGAATGTACAACAACACTGTAGAAATAAAACTATAAATCAATTTCCTCTTGTACCAAACAAAGCGCAGACGTTAATGATGCACATTTCCCAGAGCTTTCATATTCCAGTTAATAAATTCAAAATAAAGAGATATATTTCTACCTTTTGTGCATTTTTTTTCAGTTGCAATTGCTCCAGCCACTTTCTTCTGGTTTCTTCATGTTTTCTGCTAACTCTCCATCGTCTGCTGTCCATTTGTCCTTTCTTCTCTCTTCTAGTTTTCTTTCCATCCTCTCTCTCTACATCTGCTTTAACATACTAATCTTTATCCTTTTGCTCTTTCCTCATTCTTATTTCATCCACACAAATTTTACCCCTCCATCCTCAATCCCCACTTACTCTCCCAATACCCGGCCAATTGTAGATTTTTCATCCCTCCCACACAAAATATTTTTCCCCTCTCCATTTTACTCTCCCAGCCCCATCCCATTCTAATCCTCCCCCAACATCAGCTCCCTTCTAGTTCCAGTCTCACCCAGCATCCATTCCCTTCTAGTCCCTGCATCAGCCCATTTCCAGTCCTAGCCCCCCATCAACCCATTTCCAGTCCTAGCTCCCCCATCCATTTTCAGTCTGAGTCCCTTCATCAGCTCATTTCCAATCCTAGCCCCCCATCAGCCCATTTCTA
This sequence comes from Ichthyophis bannanicus, assembly GCA_033557465.1. Classification (NCBI taxonomy): domain Eukaryota; kingdom Metazoa; phylum Chordata; class Amphibia; order Gymnophiona; family Ichthyophiidae; genus Ichthyophis; species Ichthyophis bannanicus. Next base: position 617,100,668 of record CM066031.1, on the reverse strand, counting down.
GTCATTTCCTAGCCCCACCATCAGCCCATGTCAAATCCTAGCTCCCCTCCACTCAGCCCAATTCCAGTCCAAGCTCCCCCATGAGCCTACTTCCAGTTCTAGCCCCTCCATGAGTCCATTTCAATTCAAGCCCCCACCACAGCCCATTTCCAATCTTAGCTCCCCCAACAGCCCATTTCCAGTCCTATCCTAGCTGCTCCATCAGCCCATTTTCAGTTCTAGCTCCCTTCCCTCACAGCCCATTTCCATTCCAAGCTCCCTCCCCATCAGCTATTTGCAGTTCAAGCCTCCCCGTCCACTCAGTCCATTTCCAGTCATAGCAATCCCCCAACCCATTACCAGTCCTAGCCCCCCATCAACCCATTTTCAGTTTAAGCCCCCCCTATAACCCATTACCAGTCCTAACCCCCCATCAGCCCACTTCCAGTCTTAACCCCATCAGCCCATTTCCAGTCAGCCCCCCATAGCCCATTGCCAGTCCTAACCCCCCCCCATCAGCCCACAGCCCATTACTAGTCCTAACCACATCAGCCCACCTCAAGTCCTAACCCCTCCCCATCAGCCCTTTTCCTGTCCTAGCGCCCCCATAGCCCATTAGCAGTCCTAACCCCCCCCATAGCCCATTAGCAGTCCTAACCCCCCCCCATAGCCCATTAGCAATCCTAACCCCCATCACCCTATTTCCAGACAGCCCCCATCAGCCCACAGCCCATTACCAGTCTTAACCCCCCCCAGCCCATTTCCAGTCCTAACCCCCCATCACCCCATTTCCAGTCAGCCTCCATCAACCCCCAGCCCATTACCAGTCTTAACCCCCCCAGCCCATTTCCAGTCCTAACCCCCCCATCACCCCATTTCCAGACAGCCTCCATCAGCCCCCAGCCCATTTCCAGTCCTAAACCCCCCCAGCCCATTTCCAGTCAGCCTCCATCAGCCCCAGCCCATTAGCAGTCTTAACCCCCCCTAGCCCATTTCCAGTCCTAACCCCCCCGCCCATTTCCAGTCCTAACCCCCCCTCACCTCATTTCCAGTCAGCCTCCCTCAGCCCCATCCCATTAGCAGTCTTAACCCCCCCTAGCCCTTGTCCAGTCCTTACCCCCCCGCCAGACCATTTCCAGTCCTAACCCCCCCCTTGCACATTTCCAGTCTTAACCCCCCCCTTGCACTTTTCCAGTCTTAACCCCCCCCTTGCACTTTTCCAGTCCTAACTCCCCCCCCTTGCACATTTCCAGTCCTAACCCCCCCTTGCACATTTCCAGTCCTAACCCCCCCCTTGCACATTTCCAGTCCTAACTCCCCCCCTTGCAATTTTCCATTCCTTAACCCCCCCCTGCACATTTCCAGTCCTAACCCCCCCCCCTTGCACATTTCCAGTCCTAACCCCCCCCCCTTGCACATTTCCAGTCCTAACACCCCCCCCTTGCACTTTTCCAGTCCTAACTCCCCCCCTTGCACTTTTCCAGTCCTAACTCCCCCCCTTGCACATTTCCAGTCCTAACCCCCCCTCACCCCATTTCCAGACAGCCTCCATCAGCCCCGCCCCTTCCCTTCCCTTCCGGCAAATTAAAAAACAAAACAAAAACCTGGCTCTAGCTGCTGCCGCTGCCGCGTCCGTCGCAGCAGCGGCAGAATGGCGTGTCCCGCGGGGCCCCCTCTCCTCGTCGAGCCCTCTGCAAGGGCTTTCAGATTCGCGAAGGGAGAGTGCTCCCTCGCGTCTCTGTAAAGCCCGCAGGGGCTAATGGGAAATTTCCCATCAGCCCCTCGCGTCTAAAGGGGCAGATGGGAAATTTCCCATTAGCCCCTGCGGGCTTTACAGAGACGCGAGGGAGCACTCTCCCTTCGCGAATCTGAAAGCCCTTGCAGAGGGCTCGACGAGGAGAAGGGGCCCCGCGGGACACGCCATTCTGCCGCTGCTGCGACGGACGCGGCAGCAGCCAGAGACAGGTTTTTTTAAAAAAATTTAATTAAAAAAAAAAAAGCAGAATGTTCTTTGCGCGGGGCCCCCTGAAACGCGGGGCCCTGTGCAAAAAACATTCTTGCTCAATGGACGGGCCGGCCCTGGTTCTGACTCACCCACTTGATGAGAGTGCCCTGCTGACAACCTCTCTGGTGGCCTGAAAGCTTCTCTCCTTCCTGGCTCCCACCTTTGTTGCAAACGTGATTCAGGGAAATCACCTTTCTCAGCAATGGGTAGCTCAGCCTGTCTCCAGAAGTTAGCACCTGCTCTGGCTTCTCCAGCATTCCATCGTCCTTGCTGCTCTGAAGTCTGTCCTCTGCAATCACTCCTCTTCCAGCTCCTACTCCTCCTGCTACTCCTCCTTCTCCATAGTTTAACCAAGGTTTATACTCACTGGGATCCAACCCCACCTCTTTCTCTCCCAGGTGTTTGTAATCCCCCTGCCTTCTGACATCAGGATAATCAGTGCTATTATTAGAGTGATGGTTTTTGTCCTCGTGCTTGCAATCTATCCTTCTTATACTGTCAAGCATTTCCTGGAACTTGTTCCAGCTGGCTTTTTCTGCCTTTGAACTGTGGCTCTGGCCTTTTGATCCTGCACACCTAACAGAGGCCCTTTGATTAAGGTGAATTCCTTATGCTGTTCACCTCCCCCATACTCAAAATGGTTGACTTTGCCACAGAGGAAAAACATCAAAAAAATATGAAGGTGGAGATGGGGCTGGGAAATGACTGAAGGAGAGTGAGGGGGATTGTAAGAGGTCCCTGAGGAATGGTTTGGGGGAGTATGAGTGAGGAGATCACAAGGCGGCAGAATGTGAGTGAAGAAAGTGACTGTGGGAATATCCAGGATTGGAGCTGCAAGAAGCAAGGTAGTTACTCATCTGTAGCAGGTATTCTCCGTGGACAGCAGGAATAAATCCTCATATATTGTGATACAGTGGATAAAACAGAGCGTATGCAAGTTCAGGAAAGTGAAGAGCTTACCTCTGATTCAGCTGTAGGAATGGATGCAGGGCATAGGAAAACAGCTGAGCAGAAAACGCCGTTACTACAAGAAAAGCCAAAAGCTCATCAAGAGCACCTGTCCCCTAGTTCTGACGTTACGTGCAGGGCTAGGAACCATATAAGGGAGAGTTTTAGGCAGGGTAGGGGGTGCTACCAGGGGAACTGCCAGGACACCTGCAAAGGAAGTTGCAGAGGGCAGCTGGGAAAGGAAGCTGCAATCCAGGAGCCAGGAAGTGGCAGCAGTTCAGGAAGACGCTATCCACAGTCACAGAGCACAGGTCAGCTCAGAGGGAGTTTACCCAGAGGAGGGAACCTCAGACGTAGCTGTAAGCTAAAGAACAGCTGGGAGCCTGACACAGTTTCTTAACTCACAGCCTGACTGGGAAGCCGGGGAAAGGAGCTACTACAACCCCCGAGCTAAGCATAGCACCAAGGTACAGAGAAGGGAACCTTCTGCTTTTAAAGAGAGGTTTAAAGCACATGGCTATTTATTTATTTATTTTTTTTATTTAACATCTCTTATATACCGCACTATTATCATCAGCGCGGTTTACATGAAACAAACATATACATACAGGAAACTGTAGTGCATTTTACAAGTAACAGGAGTTTAGAACTTGGGAACAACAAGGTAACTATGTCTACTATAAAACTATCTACAATAATCTGTAAAGGGCGTAGCCCAGTGAATAATGCTGTAAGGGAGAGATATCCTAAACTCCCACTTTATGAAGAGGATCAGCAGAGAGCTTTCCTCAGACCAGGAGATTACAACCCTGGGTTTATAGAAGCTTATGCAGGAAGCAATAGTGATCTCTCACAAGAGGTTGGGCCAGACTCCTATATAGGGGAAGAAGCTGACTCAGAGGATTTGGGAAGTGAGTCTGAAGGGATGGTCTGGGAGAGTAACAGCCACCTTTCAGAGCCCATTCCAATGGACTGTAATATATGCTGCAAGAATAACCACACTGCTTTGTGTTAACCTTTTTGGAAGGAAAAATACTTTGTGAAGAATAACAAAGGAAGGAAGTTTTTGTGACCATTTTTTGTGCACTGCTGTGTTTTAAGTTTTGTCCTTGAAGAATGTCCGTGCGGGACGGGGAATAAAACCCATGCTTTATTTTCCTTACCACTGACCACAAGACTCTGTTTTTCATAGCAAGAGCAGGGTAAAATATCTACAACCCTAGGCAACCGCCTAATTAGGGTTTAAAGGGCTCCGACATACGGGCCCCATCACAATATGGGTGACAGTTCTGACAGAGCTCCACGCAGGAACTCTCCCCAGCTTCTATTGGAAGATTTTGGGAGGCTCCTCCGCGACTGCGTGCCTCCTTCTGCCTGCTGCCGCAGCACCATCTTGATTTAGTCTTATAACTTAGCTGTAGAAGACAACTCCTTGGGTAGGTGGGAGGTTGCGAGGACTTATTCCTGCTGTACACAGAGAACACCTGCTACAGTTGAGTATCTTTCTCTGTGGACCAGCAGGAATGAGTCCTAAAGTATGGGACTTCCAAGTTACAGGCTATCGAAAACCGAGATGACCACCAAGAAGCCCAACAGGAGCACAACTCAAATGCAGTATCTCAACAGGCCTTAATGGTCAAGAGACCAACTATATACAAAAGCAGTGACTCTCTCTTAACCATGAGCCTAGGGGGGATGGAGTTGGATTCTGATCCTCAAACGGATTGGCCAAAGTTGCTGTCATGACAGGAATCACCATCTAGGCAGTAGTGGAATGTGAATGTGTGGACTGAAGACCACGTTGCAGCCCTATAGATCTGTTCCATGGAGATTGAGTACAAGTTGGCCACCGACACAGCCAGGTTTTTGACATTGTGAGCCGTGACATAACCATCAAGGTTCAGGCCTGCCTGGGCGTAAGCAAAAGAGATGCAGTCTGCCAGCCAAATTGAAAAGACAGCATTTGGAAATGGCAGGCCCAAGCTTATTGGGGTCAAAAGAAACAAAAAGCTGGATGGACTTTCTATGGGCTTTTGTCCACTACAAGTAAAAGGCTAAGGTCTGCTTGCAGTCCAACATGTGCAATGCAGCTTCCCCTTTGTGTGCATGAGGTCTCAGGGAAAAATGTTGGAAGAACTACTGACTAGGTGGAAATCTGATACCATTTTTTGGAAGGAATTTAGGGTGAATACGAAGGACTACTCTATTATGATGCAATTTGGTGTAAGGCGAATGAACTATTAGAGCCTGAAGCTCGCTCACTCTGCATGTTGAAGTGACCGCCACCGGAAATAACAACTTCCAGATCAAGAACTTCAGACGACAGAAATTGAGTGGCTTCATGAGCTGTGCAAGAACCACATTAAGATCCAAAGACACTGCAAGAAGCTTACAGGGAGACTTTAAGAGAAGTAAGCCCCGCATAAAGCAAACAACTAAAGGCTGTACTGAGATGGACTTTCCTTCAACACCTCAATGATATGCCCCAATTGCATTGAGGTGGATCCTGACAGAGTTGGACTTAAGTCCAGACTCGGAAAGGTGTAGAAGTTATTCAAGTAGTTTTTGTGTGGAACAGACGAAAGGATCTATTCTAACGCCTGGCCCTCACACCAGACAGCAAACCTTTTCCACTTACAAGAGTAAGACTTTCTCATAGACACTCTCCTGGAGGCCAAAAAAAATTTGTTACATCCTCTGGCAGGTTGAGCTCAGACATTAGCCTCTCAACATCGATGCTGTGAAAGCCAAGGATCGGATGTTGGGGTGCAACATCGTCCTGTCTTGCTGCGTTATAAGATCAGGCACGTGGCCGAGTCATAACGGCTCCAGACTGGAAAGCTATAGCAGGAAAGTAAACCATGGCTGTCTGAGCCAGTAGAGAATGATGAGAATCATTGTGCCACCATCTAATTTGAGCTTCAGGAAGGTCTTTGCAATCAAAATTATTGGAAGATAAGCATACAGAAGACCCTCCCCCCAGTGAAGGAGGAAAGCGTCTGATGCTAGTCTGCTGTGTGATTTTTACTCTGGAACAGAATTGATCCACCTGGGCATTCTGCGGAGTGACAAAGAGATCTATAGAGGGAGTTCCCCATTCTCAAAAGATGCGAGTTTCAACTTCCCTGCCAGTGTCCATGCGTGCTGCTGGAGGACTCGACAGCCTGTCTCCCAGAGTATTTTTCTCAAGTCCATTCTGTGTGTGATGGTGAACTTCCACAACCTGACCGCTTCCCACACAGGAGATATGAATCCATTCCTCCCTGCTTGTTGATGTAGAACATGGTTAGCCAAGTTTTTTGCCCTGTTATCTGTAAACTCATACATGTTAACTGTACTGAGCATTTTTGTTAGCCAAGTTTTTTGCCCTGTTATCTGTAAACTCATACATGTTAACTGTACTGAGCATTTTTGTTCCATGTAAACCGCGCTGATGCTGAATAGTGCGGTATATAAGAGACTATAAATAAATAAATGGTGACCTGATTGTCGGTTTGAATCAGAACAATTTGGTTAGTCAGTTGATCTCGGAAAGCCCTTAGAGCATTTGGGGATGAGGGAAAATATGTACCTGACTGTATAGATTGTTAACCGCATAATAGGCAGTATATCAAATAAAAGTACATAATAGGCAGTATATCAAATAAAAGTAACTATAACTATTTGCCACTGCTCTTCATTCCAAGAGGTTGTTCTGATGGAGACTTTCTTGGATGGACCAATCACCCTGGGTGTGCAACCCATCAAAATGAGCTTCCCACCCCAGTTTGGATGCATCTGTCATCAGAACCTTTTGGGGTGGAGCAACTTGGAATGGAAGACCCTTGAGCAAACTGTGGTGGACTGTCCACCATCGTAATGACTGAACGAGAGGGGTGGTAACATATAGGTGATCCTTAAGTCTACCTGTGGCCTGGTCCATTGAGTCCTCACTGAGCCTGTCTCATCTGGAGGCATGCCAAGGATTTGACATTCACTGTAGAGGCCTTATGGCTGTTACCTACTGACACATTTAAGTTTCCCACACCAGTGCTGTCAATTTGTGAAGTCGATCGTGAGCCAGGAAGGCTCTCACCTGAATCATGTCGAGCAGGGCTCAATGAATTCCAAATGTTGAGTGGATTGAAGGTGTGATTTTGGGTAATTTACCATGAACCCTAGTAGTTCTAACACCCGAATGGCCAATAGTGTTCATTCTTTGACTCCTTCCAGAGTGGCACTCTTGATCTGCCAATCACCTAGATAGGGGAAGACAAATACTCTCAGCATCAGTAGGTAAGCCACTACTACGAGGCACTTTGTTAAGCGGCGAGGAGCTGCGGCCAGGCCAAAGGGCAACACTCTCTACTGGAAGTGTTGTCCCCCTAGGTTGAATCTGAGATACTTCCTGTGAGTGGGATGTATCTGTATGTGGGTGTAGGTATCCTTGAGATGCAGGGAGCATAGCTAATCTCCTTTTTGGAGGTAAGGAAGCAGGGTGCCAAGAGAAATCATTCTGAACTTTTCTCTTACCAAGTACAGGTTCAGATCTCTTAGGTCTAGGATGGGACGGTATTACCCATTTTCTTAGGGATCAGGAAGTACCTGGAACAAAACCCCCAACCTCTTTGCTCTGGTGGCATGAGCTCGATCGTGAGATCTAACAGGAAGCGGTGATTTCTCTCTGAAGCAGTCCTGATGCAGAGTATCGAGATGATCTTTAAATACTTAAAGGATATCAATGAACAAACAAATCTTTTTCAAAGAAGGGGAAGCTGTAAAACTAAAGGGCATATGATGAAGCTGCAAGGCAGTAAACTTAAAAGCAACATCAGGAAATACTTTTTCACTGAAAGGGTGGTGGATGCTTGGAATGCCCTCCCGATAAAGGTGTTGGGGACAAATACTGTGATGGAATTCAAAATGGCATGGGACAGACACAGTGGATCCCTTTATAGCAACAGGATAAAATCAAAATAAATGTAACTATTTCTTATACCTTAACAAATAGGGGTGACCTGCACGGAGTGGCGGGTACACCCCTAAACAAACACATAGAGGGGGGGTGACATGCATGGAGGGGCAGGTACACCTACTCTTGCCACCTTACTGGGCAGACTAGATGGAACATACTGGTCTTTATCTGCCATCATATACTATATTACTATGATGCACCCTTGGGGGGTAATTTGATGGTAGTTCCATTAAATGTAGTTGATAACTGTTTTCAATGAGTCTGAGGTTATGAGGGGTCACTTTTGTAAATAAAGGTTGAGCCTTCCCCTGACCGGAAGGTTTTCTACAATGGTTGTTGGAAGATTGGCTATGCTCCGCAGGAACCAGTCAAAACCCCACCCCAGGTTTCAGCTAAGGAGTTGGCTGGGCCTTCTGAGGCTTCCCTCGATACTGTTATTGAGGAGGGGCCTACTTGGTTTGGGAGGTCTGGCACCCAGGACAGTACCTATCCCTGAGAGGATAATAGGTCTTTTTCTGATTTCCACCTTTTTACCTCCTACAATAGGAGGGATGCTCAGACATGACCTGAATAGCCTGGAAAGAATAACATGCTGCTTTTCGATATGGCCAGCTTTCTCCTCGACCTGTTCCCTGAAGAGATTCTCTTCCATGGCATGGGACATCTGCCAGCTTGTTTTGCACTGACTATTCCAGGTCCGACAACTGCAGTCAAGTGAGTCTCTGGGTGCCAACGCCGATGGCAGCATTTCTGGATGCTGTCTCAAAGATATCATAAGTCGCTCAGACAATGAGCTATGAGTAATCCTTGCCGTGGCACACTAGGGAACGATACTGATCCAGTTTCTCTGGAGTTAGGAACTGGGCCAGATCAGCCAAGTTGTACATGATGTTCTTCAAGCATATGTCCATGTAGAGCTGGTAAGAGGCCACATGGGCAACAAGCATGGAACTCTGGAAACATCTTCTCCTGAAAGAGTCCAATGTCTGAGCCTCCCTCCTTAGCGGCACCGATGAATGAGTCTTGGTACTCTTGATTCTCTTTAGGGCATATTCGATCATCAAGGAATGGTGCGGAAGCTGAGGTTTCTCAAATCTGGGAGCCTTCTGAACTCTGTAAATAAGAGTTAAGCCATCTACTATTCTTGTAAATAACGTATACAAGTATTTATACCTCTCTGTAAATAGTTCATATTCCCTCTGTAAATAGCAAACCCTCAGTTATCCCCCTTCCCCCCCCACATGCTCCCCCTCCCTCCTGAACTAGCCTTAAAGCAAACAGTTGATGTTTTATTTAGTTCCTATGTAAACATCTTTGATTGAAGGAGAAGACAGTATACAAAACCTGTTAAATAAATAAATAAATACGAATTGGAGGTATAGTGAGGGGATTCTCCCACATCCTCATCTGTAATCTCCCCAGGATGTGGTGCACTGTCACTGCCTCCTTAGGGGCCGAGGAGTACTGTAGGATCTCCAACTATTCTGCCCTGGGCTCATCCTCAGACTCCAAAGAAAATGGGATGACCTTGGCCATATCTCTGACAAACTCCTGAAAGGTCATATCCTCAGAAGGACACTTACGCCACTCATGAGGTGGAGAAGGGTCTGATGAGAGACTCCGGGGGTGTCTTCTGAGTCAGACTCATAGAGGAAGTCAAAGTACTTCTTCCTGGATCACTTTCCTGCTTTAAGGAGATCAGGAGCTCCTTTGGGAGCTATTATACACAGATCTCGAGGGTGCATCAGACTCCGAGACGCAAGATAGGGACATCAGTCGGGCAGACATTGGTGTCAGGAACCTTCGATGCCCTGATGTCAATGCCTCTCCCGCAGGTAGGGCATGCCTCTTGAGGATCGGCTATACAGTGGCTGTCGATGTAGACATTGTCAAGGCCCCGGCATGCTGCACCACCAACAGCACTGCAATGTGTTCCTCGAGTGCTTGCAAAAGGTGCTTCTCCATGGCTGCCGATTCTGAAGGCTGTGGGGCCTGAACAACTTCGACCAATGTATCCAGTAGGTGTACAGGGATATCAGTGACCTGGGTCTCGGCTGTCAGAAGGCTGTTGGTGCTCCTCCAATATCCTGGAGGATGAGCTTGCCTCCCTTTGGGGTACCTTCGAGGGGCACTCACGCAGACCCCCATCATTCTTGACACCATGCCTTGCAGGGCTCCGACGCCGATGCATCAGAGTCTTCACCCGATGTTCGGCGTGGTCATCCCTTGACATCAAAGAAAATGCGGTTGAATCCTTCCTTGTCTTCAAGTGGAGATCAATTGATGGCCAATGCTCCAGGGCACTAAGGGGGTTCGGCTCCAATTGAGCTCGAGAGCCCCTCGGCATCGATGCACTGCCAGCGTCCAATACAGCCTTGGAAGCCATAGAGACTGAAGCAGTCGATGCTGATGGATCAGACTTCTGAGTGCCAAAAAGTAATTTGCATTGCTTCTCACGACCCTTGAATCCTCTTTTTGTCATCTGTGAACACAAATTACAAGAGGGCTGATGATCAGGTCCCAGGCACTGTAGGCACCAATTGTGGGTATCAGTGACCAATATAGTCCTAGAGCACTTGTAACACTTCTTGAACATGCTGGCAGGTTTCTGGGACATGTTGTCCGGAAAAACAGCTGCGGTGAAGTTGAATGGCTCAATGATGAAAACCGAGGCCTGCCAGAGCACCAGAACTGGGAGGGCTGGAGTGCTATGGCAAGAAGAAAATTAACAAAGGAGAAGAAAGGTAAAAGGGAGGAGAGAACCATGATGGCAGGAGAATGGGGCAAAAATTCAAGGTGAAAAAACCCTGTGAGGGGAAAATAGAAAAGTTTACCAACGGAGGTATTTGGAACATGTCCATGGGGTTCTGTGGAAAAAAAAAGACTGAATCAAGATGGCGCCACAGTGGCAGGCGGGACAGAGGCACACAGGCACGGCGGAGCCTTCCAAAAGCTTCCAATAGAAGCTGAGGAGCGTTCTGACATGGTGCTGTATTGGGGACATCAGCCATACGTGAAGACATTCCTGCTTGTCCATGGAAAAAGTGGTTTATGGAAAGTAAGGGAACTGGAAGGAGTGCAAGAGGGGGAAAAGGGAGTGGAATGGAAGGTGGCAGGGAGAGAGTGAGTGAGGGGATTGGAGTATGGAGTAGTGAGTAGTGAGATCAGAGTATGGGTTGTGAGTGGGAGGATTGGATAGAGTGCAGGCAATAAGTGAGGTGTCTGAAAGGGCTTTGGTGGGGGTATGAGAAAGAGAAGGGATGTGTCCAAGAGGACGTGTGCAAAAGTGAATCCTCTCTCTTTCTCAGTTCTGGCTCTGGCTCTTGCTCTTTCTGGTCCATGAGCTTCCCTCTTGTGCTTTGATCCTGTATCCTTCTTCCCCGCTCCCATCCTTTCTCCCTCTCCTTCCCCCAGATCCTCTGTCCTCTATTCCTATTCTGCATCACTCCCTTCTCTTTCCAGCATCCCAGCACTGATTACTAAGATCCCTTCCTCACCCCAAAAGAACTGTTAATTAGAGAAATGTCAGAAAACAACTCTATTTTTGCAAAGTAATATAAATGATTTAAAATGCACATCCATTCTAATTTCTGCAGACATGCCACATAATCATGAACAATCTGCCACAGGTTATAGCAAAGAGAATTGGTAGAAATAATTTTAGCTTTTCTCCTGAAAACAAGACATTTACTTAGGGCTAGAATTAAAGTTCACTAATGCTGTTAAAGTGTGCTGTTATTAAACAGGTCCCAATGAATTCATTGGGGCCTGTGGTAGATAACACACATTGAAGCATGTTAGTGTGTGGTAATGTGGTAGTGCTTTTCAGTAAATCTAGCATTTAGTGATCTATTAGACCCTTTCATATACTGGGTCAGATATATTAAGGGTTTTCTCCCATTGTGTGGCAAAGGTGCTTAGTGCATAAGGCTCATCATTATGATGTAATAATACTAAAATTCATTATTTGGCTCTCCTACCAAAGTTAAAAGCCCTCACAGCATGACATCAGAACTCAATCAGCTGCATTTTGTTCTATAGAGATGGCTCCATACCTCAGGCACAAGACAAAGAATGCTAATAGCCATCAACCTTTTAAAGTATTTTTTTAAATTTTACTCTTCATGTGTCCTGTCCCTTTCTACTTGTTTTCCCATTAAAATGGAGCCATCTGTATAATCCATACCATTTTTGGACTTTTAAGATCCGATATTGAGAAGCTTAAGCGGCACTTATCTGGATAAAAAGCGTCATTATGCAGATAAATGTGTCATCTACGAATATGTATGATGTTCAGCTGGCAGCAATTCTACAAATATCACATCTAAACGCCACTAGCAATCCACATAACCACAGGAGCATTTCAGGATGTTCCAAGGATGTGGCCACACAGTGCCAACCTTCAGCGCCACTGCAGCAGACACTTATCCAGGTAGATTTAAGACAGCTTTTTCTTCATTTTTCCCAGCATTGTTTTCAGTATCGGGTTACAGCTTCCGTGGCCAGGAGTAGAAATCTTCTGTTCCATCTTACATATCAGCTCTGCCTTGCTTTAGCCAGTACAACGCTGTAGTGACATTTCTTCTATTGCCAGCATATGCGAAGGAAGCTGCAGAGACAGAGACAGAGGAGACAGCTCCAGGGCTAGGATGAGCTCCAACCCCAGGCACAACCACAGCCACAGTGCAGGAAATGGAGGTTCAGGCCCAAAGTGCCAGTCAGTTTTATAGACTTCATAGACAATGAGGCGTTTATAAGGTTTGTATTTAACAAGGCAGCCACTTTAGAACTCTGCAACCTTATAAAGCTAGAGGCCCCAACACAGATGGGCCATGCCTTGCTAGTTCATGTCAAAGTGACGATTGCTTTGACCTTCTTGGCCACTGACAGTTTTCAGAACATTACTGGGGTCAGCACAGGCATAACGCAGCCAGGCACTGTACAGATGCCTTGCTGCAGGCTCTGCTAAGAAGGCTGCATGACTTTATGCTCTTCCCATGGACCAGAGAACAGCCAGTAGACTATGGAATGGAGGAACAGCCTAATGGTTAGAGCATTGGCTTGAGAACCAAAAAAACAGTGTTTGATTCCGACTAGCACTCCTGGTAGCCTCGGGCAAGCCACTTAACCCTCTATTGCCTCAGGAAAATGCAGGTTATCAATGTCCTCTTTAATGTATGATACCAAGTTTAAGTTACAATGTAAACCACTGACTGAAATGATAAAGTGGCATAAAAAACTATTAAATAAATATGAGGGATTTCTATGCCTGTGCAGATTTTCCCTCAGCATTGGGGGCCATGGCCATAGCTAACATTGGTGCTGGACTCAACCCCTGATGCACCATCCACCCAGAGTCAAGCACCTACTGACACTGTTGTGGCTTCAAGAAATCAATTCATTCAACAAGCATTTTAAGGGGAAAGGCAAGATTTTGTATTTACTGGTAAAGTGGAAATGCAAATGTGATTATAAAGTTAACAAAGGTTTTCTCCCTCTTCCTGTGTGTTCCCTCAAGTCAATGCTAACTCCTGGAAACTCAGCAGTGCTTGGGTTTTCTTGGCAAGGTGTGACAGGAAGCAGATTGTCATGCCTTTCTTCTAAGGCAATTGAGTGCCAGTGGGAAACAATCCGGAGTATTTTGGTCCCCAGGCTACCGCTCTAAGCATTATGCTACTTCTTGACTCCCCCCCCTCTTCTTGAGCCCTCCCACAAGTGCTGTCTGTTCACCAGCTGTGCACTTTTTAAAGGTACAGTTTTAGATGTGGTGCTTCTCTCATTACCATCCTCCCCTCCCCGGATTGTCCTGGCAGGGCCTCAGATGCCTGAGAGGCAGACAGAAGTCCAGGTCACCTTCCCAGCTGGACAGCATCTACTCAGCTCTGGGAGCCAGGGAGGGGGTGATTAGTTCCAGGGAGGCAGCTATTCGGGCCAGATGGTGGGCCTGCTCCCGCTGAAGTACAGTCAGTTTTGCCATTTGTTGGGCCTGCTGAGCTTGATGTTCTTTTATGGCCCCAAAATTTGCCACCAGCTGGCAGGTGATGGAGAGCATCTCCCTCTGGCCCCTCCATATGGAGTCCTCAGCCTCCTCCTCCTCTGTATCTTCAGTCTCATCTGCCAGGAAAGATAGTGATGGAAAGTTCAGGACTGTTCTTCTTGCCCATGCTGTCTGGTCTCAGAAACCTCCTGCTGCTCTTCCGTGGCTCCTTATGCTTTGGCGACGATGCCATCTCCTTGTATCCTTCAGGTCTTCTTCCCTCCTGCTACCTTCCAGGTGGTGCAGAGTCTTGCTGTCTGGATGTGCTAGCCTGTGCTAGATAAGACAAATGCAAAAATTTACATTATTTGAGAAATATCATAGTTCACCGGTGTAATGCTGCTAGTGTTATCAGTAAGAATTATTTTGAATAAAAGGAAGGTCTAGAGAGAGGGGCGCTGTGGAGCTCAGTAGAGCAGATGTATGGCCTGAGTGCTCCTGATGAATGAAGCCTATTTGATATAATAATCATTAGCAGTACTCACCAAAATCAGCTTCCGGGACCCTATCCAGAAGCCCAGTGGAGACAGTATCTTAAAAAGGATATAGCGCTATTAGAAAAGGTATAGAGAAGAGCCACCAAAATGATAAAGGGGATGGAAGGATACTCCTATGAAGAAAGGTTAAAAAGGTTAGGGCTCTTCAACCTGGAAAAGAGACGGCTGAGGGGAGATATGATAGAGGTCTATAAATTAATGAATGGAGTGGAGCGGGTAAATGTAGATCGACTATTTACATCATCAGAATATAAAAAGACTAGGGGACATGCAATGAAGCTACAGGGTAACCTATCTAAGACTAATAAGAGAAAATATTTTTTCACTCAACGTGTAATCAAACTCTGGAATTTGTTACCAGAGGATGTAGTAAAAGCTGTTAGTGTAGCTGGGTTTAAAAAAGGTTTGGACAAGCTCCTGGAGGAAAGGTCCATAAACCATTATTAAAAGGGAACCGGCATATCACTGCTTGACCCAATACAAGTATTGTGGAACCTGTGTCTTTTCGGGAAACTGCTAGGTACCTATGACCTAGATTGGCCACCGTTGGAACCAGGATACTGGGTTTGATGGACCTTGGTCTGACGCAGTATGGCATATCTTATGTTCCCTGTAGCAATAGCAGGGGTGGAAACCAGCTAAGGTGCTGCTGCCATTTGCTGATGATTTTATCACTTGTCTTTTGCTATCCTGCATTGACCTGTTGACTCCATCCGCCTGACATGCTGCTGAAGGTTTTACCGTTTCTCTGATGCTACCCTGCAGAGTCCCTGCAGTGGCTTGTTGACTCCATCCACCCAACATATAAACCAGTTTCACATCTGATGCTAAGCTAATTGATCTATTTTTAACCATTCTGGTGGTGTTTTGTGCCATGGCAGTATGTGCCTAAGGAGAAGGGTATGCTCTTGGGGAAACTCAGAGGACACTCCTTCCCTCAATCCTTTTCTGTTGCCTTTCTTGCCTACTATCGCTATTTCTTTAGTACTTTATACACGTCTCTCGAAATTGTCTAACGAACCTTTTGCCAGTTGGCTAACCTCATAGATGTCCACCATTCTTGTCCTTTGGGGACATCATTTGGATGTCCCCCGCTGTGTCAACAGTATCGGCAGGTACAAGATCTTATTTGTTGTATACCTAATATAACTGTACCTCTAAATGACGTTGCTGTTGATCTAACCACCCTCTAAAATCTACAATTTAAGAGACCAAATTTAAGTTATTAAATTTGTATTAGATTTGATATCAGATCTTATTTCCTCACAAACATTAGACATTTTGTGCCTTACTGAAACTTGTTTGTGACACAGTGAGGAGCCATATCTCTCCCGATGCCTTCCTGACAGTTTTTCTGCACTTGCTGTTCCATGTGCCTCTAAAATGGGAGCAGTGTTGCACTTATCTACTAGAACTCCCTCCCAATTAGATTGTATTAGAGAACTCTTGAACTGATATAAACAAATGTGATATGTTATTTTTACAGTGTAATATAATTCTTGTATTCCACTCATATACCACTCTGTAATATAATTTTGTATGTAATTACTTTCTGACTCCCTTTGTTGTATGCCTGCATCCTGGAAGGAGAGACTACGTGGCTAGTAACACGTAGCCTGTCACAGGTGTGGAAGTGCAAAGAAGTGGAGTGAGACAGTATTAACCAATGAGTTATAGACATGCTGAAAGAGGGAGAGGACATAGTGTACTATAAAAGAACTGTGAAATAGAGGATAGGTGTGTCTGCTCAGTCAAACGGGCACCCGTTCTTGCAAGAATGTAATGTAATTAAAGTAACCCTTTGCTTCACTGAGGAGTCTGTTATTGTGTAAAAAGTTATGTTTTATTACGGAACTCACTCTGGATCCCTACTAATCAGGATTGATTCTGTGCCTAGAACCTACTTACTCCTTCTATACTGTCCTCCATCTTTGGACTCAATATCCTGGGAAACTTTCTATCAATTTATATGGAAGGCATGCATTTCTCATTCAGATCTGATCATTTTAGGTGATTTTAATGATTTTAATTATGTGATAAATTATTTGTTTCACTTATTCTGGATCTTAATTTGAAACAACATATCCCTGCTCCTACACATGTGGTGGGGCATACTCTCGACCTTGCACTCACTCATGATTCCACCTCACATTCCTTTACCTTTTCCTCAGGGATATTTCCCTGGTCTGATTATTTTTTTAATAGCTTTCTGTCTTTTCCTTCATTTGCATATCATATTCCTTATGATGCTCTTACACAGTTTCTTGCAGTAGATACTCTTCTTCCTGCAAACGTTAATGCCTTCTCTCTCAAGCAGAATTTTGATATCACACCTTATTTAAAAACTATCAATTCTAAAAACTGCTCCTCTAAAACTCACCAGCTATGATATCGCCCCAGTCCTGAAACAACACACAGATCTAAGCAGAGACGATGGAAACACAAAACACCCCAAAATCTACAGCTATTTAAAGAATGCCATTGTTATTATGCATCTCAAATTACCCCAGTTAAAAGCAATATTATACCACCCTGATCTCAAAGTTTTTAATAGACTCAAACAACTGCTCTTTCCTATTCTTTTGAGACTTTCCTCTGCTAATTCTGTTGATATATCTATATCTTGGCAAGACCCATCTCCAGATACATTAACCACATATTTCAGCAATGAGATTAGTACCATACGACAAGGCCTCTTTGCTCCACTTCGCCATTCAAATTCACCTGGAATCTCCTCACTGCTTTTAGATCCAACTACGTCAGCATCTTCACAAAGGTCAGACTTAGCATCTGTGCCAGCCCATACCTGGTCCTCATTTACTCTCACTACAAATGCCTCTTTATCTAAAATTATAACAGTTCACATAAAACCACCTGTTTAACTGATCCTATCCCTTCTGCCTGGCTGGTGGAGCAATCTTTTGGCCTTGTCCCCATGCATGTCTCATCACTAATAACAGTTTTTGTTGATCTTGTACCACGACCATGGGAAGAAGCTGTTCTCAAGTCTATTCTTAAGAAAACCATCTGGATACATCATTTTTAACACATTTCAGACCTTTTTTCTAATCTCCCGTTTTTATCAAAAGTTATTGAGAAGTTAGTTTTCTCACAACTTACAGACCATCTGGAACACACCAATACTTCACACTCCATACAATCAAAAGTTTGCCTCAGTCACAGCACTGAAACCATAATAACATCATTTATCAGTGAATTCCACAGCTTTCTGGCAAAGGTGAAATTGCTCTGGCCGTATTAGATCTTTCTGCTGCATTTGACCTGGCAGATCACTCTTTACTGCTATTTCATTTTTATGATATTGGTTTTTGGGACTCTACTTTTGCCTGGTTCACTTCTTACTTTTCAGATCGTTACTTCATGATCTCCATGAATTCTACACTAACTTCCTCTCACCCTTTTACATGCAGAGTCCCCCAAGGTTCAGTTCTGGCTCCCCCACTATTCAATATTTTTCTTAGCTCCTTGACTATTTTTATTCAAGGTATCAGCAGAAGTGCCTATTATTACACAGATGACACCCTTCTAGTTACTCATTACTACCTCGTGCAGCCTCTCTATTATGTATATAGTTACCTTGTTCTCTGTTTTACCTAATATGTTTAAGTAATCCAGCTCTTGTAAAATTGTTCCATGTATGGTTGAAGTCTGGTTCTCTGTCAACCACTTTGATCCTAGGAAATGTGGTATAAAAAAATAAATAAGTAAAATAAATGTTGATTCTCAGGACCCTCATCTCTCACTTATAATCACTGCTTAAATAAAAGTAACATCTGGTTATGCTCTAATCTGTTAAAACTGACCCTATATAAGGTCTCAGCAGCTTTGTTGATTGGAAGTTCCAATTCCCCTCTCTTGCTTCTTGTCTAGACAGAACTCCTAGTAAACTTTCTCCTATTTTTCGCTATCTCGGAGTTCTTATTGACACCGCTCTCTCTTTTCACAATCAAATCAGTTCTGTGGGTCGTAATTCTTTCCTAGCCCTTCATCAGATCTGTGCTCTTCATCCCTTCCTGGACATTTCTGCTCTAACAAAGCTCCTCTTTTGGTGATATGACTTGACTACTGTAACACTTTCTATGCAGGTTTGCCCACATTTGAATTTAAACAACTCCAATCAGTTCAGCATAGCACAATTTGCATTTAGCTTTCACTCACTGGTTCGATCACATTACACTACTTATGATTTGGCATCATTGGTTACAGGAACATAATTTCAGACTACGCAATCAGAATCACACACACAGATGGTTGAGCACTGTCTGCTTAAGAGGCATCAATTCCATTAATTGATTTAGAGAATAACAGGAGTATATACCCTTCACATGGACACTGGGGGGATAGTTTAAATGTGGCTTGCTCTATCGTGAGTACTATTGGATTTTCACCTTGAAAATGATGGCACCAGGTGGTTTGAATGGTGCGACAGAATGGAAGTCACTGCTGTAGGTTGTATCTCTTTAATGGTCTGACAGCGTATGGGATCAGGATGCTTAAAGACATCATGGCCATACTGTGAGGACTCTGGACATCACGGTCATACTGTGGAGATATTCGATGCTGCTAAGAAGGAACGCACGCTACTTCAGAAGGATCAACCACCACTATAAATCAGGTAAGTTCTAATGTTCATGTAATCATGATGCTTCTGATAAAACCCTGAAGCTGAACTGATTTATTACGGATTTATTACATATTACAAGTCACTTAGATGCTTCCACGATAATAAAGCTGTATATATGCATAGCAGACATAATTGAAATTTAGCAGTATGGATAAAACACATGAAAAGGATATGCAAACATGTATATAGATTAAAAGATTTTGATGCTTTATAAAAAGATAATGTAATAAAGGACCAAGTTTAACTGGCTTGAAGTGTTCCAGTATGGATGGTGATTAAGGGTCAAAAAAAGATTTATTTTCTCTTGTGTACAGGTGAAGTAGTGTTTTAATATTACACGTAGTGAAAAGAATCAGTGGGCGACTTGGCTGAAATATTACATTTTTAAGGCACATTAACAAAGCAAATGTGTGCTACTGAAGACATGTGCCTAGTAAAGATCCCTCAGCTCACTTCTGATTAACAAGACATATCACTGGATCTATAAAAGCAAGACTATTCTGCAGCTGACCTTTGCTCTATCATTCTTTTTATGAATATTTCATTTTTATCTCACTGTGCTGCTTCTGCAGATATTGTTACACTTAAAAGAAAACAGACTACAGCACTAAAAAAAATTTATAAATATATATGCCCACCTGCTTATATGGATAAAAATGGTAAGACGTCATTTTCAGTTAAAAAACACAAAAATGTATTATTACAACCTACTAATGTTTTAATTCCCTTCTAAAATCTTCTATAGGGATATGACCTATATCAATAAGATAAATAGTTTCCCATCAGCTATCATGTTGTGGGAGATTTATGATGCAGCTTCATGCATGCTTGTAGAACAGATCACACAATTTAATTCCTTTGCATCAGCTGCTTTCCAATATGCCTCAGGACATTTTCTTTTCTACGTAAAATCATTTTCTTAAAAGTAGCCCGAGTTGGACTGAATTGTATGGCTTTGTCTGACATCTTATTCTATTGCCACTAAATACATGATCTGACATTTTCTCATTTTGACACCAGCAGCATGAACTCTCCAGATTTCAATGAATAGCGATGTGACATTTGCTTGACATCATAATGTCTTCCCCAGAGAGAAAATGTTAAACTCATTTTGTCTGTTTCTCAACATCTTAACGGGGACAATGCAAGACATCTAATACTTTAGCAGCTTGCGTACTGGAGAAAAATAGCATCTGAAAGTCTCAGTTAGGATCAGGCTAAAGCACAGAAATACAATGCTGTCCAAATATCAACAATGCAACGTGTGCTGTTGAGTCAATCCCGACTCCTAGCAACCCAGCAGCTCCTGGGTTTTCTTGGTAAGGTGTGACTTGGAAGCAGATTTCCAGGCCTTTCTTCCGAGGTAACATAGGGAAAAGTGATTCTTCCAATGTCACAAGGAATCAAACCCTGCTCTCTTGGTCACCAGGCCACTAAGGTAATCACTAGGCTACTCCTCATATCATCAGCTTCTGCTGAAATTTTAATCAAAAGATTTGCAAAACTGAAAAAAGAAAACAAATCCTAAACACAGAAAAAGTAATAAAAAGGCAAAATGGCATCCAGAATGGCACCTGGTAATGGTTGTACTTTCAGAGCTGTACTCCTACTTCAGGGGTAAAATACCTATCAGGGATTTCCTCTACAAATCTCTACATACCTCCCTCACCAGTGGTGATTCCAGGCATTCGACAAAGAACAATTACTCAGAGACACCCTTCAATTCCTATCCAATGACTTTACTGACCTGGATGAAGCTGTCAACGTCTGGAACACCACCATCAGTGCTGCATCAAGCCTCCCAACCCGATCCACCCCACACCAACTAAACAGCAGACCAAGATCAGCTCCGTGGTACTCCACTAAGAGACTCAAAGAGGAAACTACAGCAATACGAGCATCGATGGCGACATGACAAGAATGAAACCACACTAAAACAATACCAGATAATGCAACAAGAATACAATGAGCTAATAAACACAAACAATAACACACTAACCTCATTCTAAAAGCCTGCAACAAACCCAAAGAGCTCTTCAACATTGTCCGAACACTAACAAAGGACTCAACTCTAAAGAATGAAAATCCAATACACCCTCAAATCTTCGCAGACTACCTCATATCCAAGAATAAACCGCTTCAAAAAAACACTTTACAAAAACACTACAGAACCTGACATTCCTCCTATCAGCGTGAACCCCATCACTCAAACCAAATGAGAAATATCATCATCCCGTCAGCAGAACAAATCACCCGTACCATAACTGAGCTGAACACAACCACAGCACCATCTGATCCCTGTCCAGTAGCATGGATCAAATCTACCAAGGATGACTTAATCAAATTCATGCAAAAGATAATAACTACCTCACTTACCCAAGGATACATGCCCCTGGCTCTAAAGCAAACCACTATCCGCCCTATCCCAAAGAATACTTCACCGCTCAGCAATGACCCATCAAACTACCGCCCAATATCCAGCCTCCCATTCCTCTCCAAAATAATTGGGAAGATTGTTCAGAGACAGCTCCAGGACCACATTGACTTACACGCCCCTCTAGATCCTTACCAATATGGATTTCACCCAGATCACAGCGTAGAGACATTACTCATCCATCTATTTGATAACCTGCTCAAAGGTATTGACAGCATAAGAAGAGGTTTCCTATTAATCTTCATCAACATATCTTCTGCCTTTGACACTGTCTCCCATGAAATCCTCCTGGAGCGACTAGAATCAATCGGGATCCAGAACATCACCCTCAAATGGTTTCAGTCATACCTGGGAGGCAGACAACAGATAGTCAAATCTGGCCCACTCACCTCAACAACTTTCAACATCAACCAAGGAGTTCCTCAAGGATCTTCGCTCTCTGCCCTCCTATTCAACCTGTATATGCAACTAGTTTGCAACATATTCAGGAAGCACAATATACAATATGCCAAATATGCAGATGATATTATGGCCTACACCCCTATACAGTTAGACTCGCTCAACTTCACTACAATATCAACGTGCCTCCAAGAAATGATAACCTGGCTTACCAAAAACAACCTCAACATTAACATCAAGAAAACTGAAGCAATAATCACTGATTTCAGCCCCCTCCCCCCGCCTCAATCAAAATTGCCAACTCTCATATCACAATAAAGGATGAAGTCCAATACCTGGGTATCATCATTGACAAGCAACTCAACCTACAAGCCCATATCAACAAAACTTCCAGGTCTGCCTTCCACAAGCTAGCGATATTCAGGAGATTTAAACCTCTCCTCAATCAAGACCACTTTCGAACAGTATGTCAGTCCATCATAACGCCATCCCTGGACTACTGTAATGCTCTCTTCCAAGGTCTACCCAAACAATCGACCTGACCCCTGCAACTAGTACAAAACACTGCTGCCCGAACCATCATGGGATCATCTGATAAGAGCATATAACTCCACTCCTGCACCAACTGCACTGGTTACCAATCACATTACGTGCCAAATACAAATCTGCCCTGACCATCTTCAAGATCAAAAACAACTTAACAGCCAGAAGTCTGCAGGATCTCATCTGTACTAAACCCAAAAGACCTGCGAGAAGAAGCAACATTAATAACATACCAAGTCAAACAAGCAACATCCAAGAGGACCCTCGCGCTTGCTGCTCCATCTATCTGGAACACTCTCCCGGAGAAAATGAGAACCACCACAGACATTCCGGAATTCCGGAAATAGCTCAAAACCTTTCTATTCATCGAGTACTTCAATGAAACCTGATGCTCCCCCTCATGAACTCCTACATACACATCACCTTGTACATACGTTATAATTTATCATTCCCAGTTCTCCACCTCCCTTTGTTTGCTAAGGAAGTTTTTTATGTATTGGATTAATGTTTTAATTGTTACTATTGAAAGTTCTCTGTAAATTGAAGTTCTTTGTAAACCGCCTTGATTTTAAGATAAGGCGGTATAGAAAGATTGTTAAAAAAATAAATAAATAAGTGGCAGGATGTGCATAAGAAATATACAGTATGTGTACATACAGTACGTGTCTCACATTGAGTTTGTGCCCTATGTTCTCTCTAGGGTGTGCAGGAGTCTGCTACTCATGTTTTCACTCTCAGGGATAGTACAGCAATCTTGCAGCTTTAATAAATTGGGGCAGTTAGGGATAGGTGAGAAGACAGAGAAGATACTGTAGATAGGGAGACATTAAGTTCACTTACTGTAAAACAGCCACGAGAGTAGGGTTTTGAAGAAAGTCTTCCCCCTTCAGGGCCCACTGAAGGTAAGGAGTGTGATCTCCCCCTTCAGCATTGTAGTCTTTAGGTATTGTTAGGAAAGGCAGGAGCCCGAATGATTTACGTTTGCTTTTTAGTGTAGCTAACCAAACAGTTATAATACATAGAGGGGACATTTTATAAAATGGTGCCTATGTAAAAGTTCTAAAAAGGGGCCTGTTTTACAAAGGCAAACCCTCTCTCCCCACAAAAAGTATTTTAATTAAACCATATAAAGAAAAATATACTGTGAATAATTCAAATCCAAAATATTAAGACATAGCTACTAAAGAGTAAATAAAGTGAATAATGTTCCGCACCAGTGCTGATTTTTTATTTTATTTTATTTATTTAACACTTATTTATATACCGCATCTTCCAGCGATCAGTTGCGGTGTACAATTAACAACAATTAACAATGCAGAGCTTGTTTTACATAGAACTATTATAACTTTCTACATAGAACATCTTAACTTGAACAACAAAGTGTATATATAAACTGTGCGGAATAATTCAATAAATCAACTAACACAGATTGAGTAACAATTTAAACAGAAGTACTGTCTCTAAAACAGTTGAACTATATACAAGTGGGGTATCAATGCATAGGAATGGAATGATTATTCATTTGAGTTTGTACGTATTGATTGTAGTAGGGAGTATAATCTTGATTTTAGGCAGGTTCATGTTTAGCCTTTATCTAAGTTGAGTGGAGGGTTTTCTATGGTATTATAGTGTTTAGTGAATAGATAGGTTTTCAATTTTTTTCTGAATTCTGTTATCTCTGTTAGTGATCGTAAGTCCTCTGGTAAAGAGTTCCAGACTGTTGGGGCTATGTGGGAAAAGGCTCTATTATTTGTTAATTTGTGAGTTCTTATATATTCTTTTGGCATCTTAAGTTTATTTGATTGACCTTTTCTATGAGTGGGCTTAGGTGGTTCTTTGCTTATTAGATTACAGAGCATCTTCAGGGCCATGTCATTTAGGGCTTTGAATGTAGTTATTATTGTTTTGTATGTTATCCTGCTTTGTATTGGTAACCAGTGAAGGGATGCTAGTATCGGTGTAATGTGTTGGAGTGAATTTATCTTTAATATAATTCTAGCTGTCGCATTTTGCGCAAGTTGGATCCTTTTGATGTTTTGTTTTGCAATGCCTATAAGTATTAAGTTGGCGAAATCGAAGTGTGGAGTTATGGTAGCCTGTGTTATGTTGATAAAATCTTGTATAAATACAAGGGGGCGTAATTGTTTGAGGATTTTAAGTTTGAAGTAGATTTTCTTTAAGGTATTTCTGATGTGCGTTTCCATGGTAAGGTGTGTATCTAAAATGACACCTAGATATCTTATTTCATTTTTTATTTTAATTTCCTGGTTTTGTAGTGTTTTGTAGTGTTTTGTAGCTCATTGTAATTATGATTGTAATTATAGCCCCTATTAAACTTGTTTAACTCAAATTTTTAAAACTTAACTAATGTGCTGAGCATGTCAAAGTGCACCATAAAGTAAGAGTGTAATTATATGAAAAGGTTTTATGAAGCCTTCTCAGCTGAATACACTTGAAGTATGCATTCAGATCTCTGATGAATTGATTAAAACAACTTATGGAATACCCATGCAGAAAATGCCTCAATCCAAAGAACAGTCATGTAAGTAAAAAAATAATCAAAATATCCAGCACAGCTGTGTTTCAGTGTGGAATGCACTTGCCTCCTGAGGACTTGCATTGTTCAAGTTTTGGTCATGATTTTGAGTGGGTTGTCATTGACTGGGTAAGTCCCTCTTGGAGGAATGACGATATTAATCACGTGATCCTCTTTAGAAAACGCTACTGGCTCTTTTTATTTCATGCTTTACATCTCACTGGGATAAATACAGAAACTGAGTGGGATTCACTTTAGGAAGGGGGTTATCTATAGCGGAGGTCCCGTTTAAGAAAGACCATTTTTCTTATGGTGGTTGTTGGTGATCAGCTTTGACCCGTTGAAAAGCAGGATATAAATACAGCTAAATAAATAAATCAGCTGACATCTGAGATATGCTCATTTACATAAAGATGGTATAATTTTCCAGCTCTGATTCCAGACTTAAAACCTACTACAGCATCTTTCTCTCATCCAGTAACCCCTCCAGGAGCCTACATTGTGCGGTCATGCCCCCTCACATCTTCAGAGTACTGCTGCCTGGGAGTTCTCCTCTCTTATGCCTCTCACCCTCCTAGTTGGGCCAACACTTGGCAGCCTGCTAACCAGGGACTGTCAGCCAGAGGCCAAACCAAGGGCCCCTTAGGTGTGAGCTGTCTCCAGGGCACTAACATAAGTGCGAAAACCCTCGCCAGAGCATTCATCTTCTGGCAAGACCCAAGAGAAAACTGAACATTTTCTAACCTCACCCACAACTCCCACTGATTACTCATCATACACACCCTACCAGATTGCTCTTGTCAACCAAGCCATTTCTTAACGAAACATGCTCAACTTTCACGTCTTCCTACACATTCTTATGTGTACTGCTCTACTGTTCTCCCTTTTACTCCAGACATCATGTCTCACTTCAAGCTCATGTCACATCCCAATTATTCGGGAATACGGCAGTCATAGAATAAAATGCCCATTCCACAGAATGAGAAACAAGAGCTCAATGCAACCTGGTGCACATTCCACTCTATGACATGGCCACACCAGAACAGGACACAAATACTACAAATGAACCCTTCCTCCTAAAGGGCATATTAATCAACGCTATTAGCCAGAAATAAGATCCAAATCCTTACCGATTATCTAACAGATTACAACCTTGGCATTGTTTTGGCAAACCAGGATTCAGCTACACACACAGACACCATTTTCATAAATCAACCAAAACTTTCAAATTATGATACTGTATATTTAACTGTCCAAGAGTTGGACATAAGGGTGGTGGTGTTTTCATCTGTGACAAAGGCAATTTACAGTTCTATCAAACATCTTCAACCAGTATAGATGGCCTAGACATAATCACTATATCCAACAAGTAACTGTCACTATGCCTCACCTACAGATCCCCCATGGCAGGCAACAACTAGCTAGCTGCACTCCTTGAAGTGGTGTGCTCACACTTAAATCCAACTTACACTCATGAGTGACCTGAACTTATCCTCTGTTCCACAAAAACAAACGAAGGCCTTTCTTGATGCAATGGAGTATCTTAGCTACACACAAATGGTACACTATCTGACACATGAAAAAGAAAATATCCTGGATCTTATTTTTGCCCCATCTCAACTCCTTGATGGGCTCATAATACCAGACCCTAGCTAGCACAAGTTCCATGGTCAGTACACTATACCATCATCTTCCACCTTACTTACTGTATATCCCACTCCCTGCTACCAACAACTACTTCAAATCAAACTACCGTAGCTTCCAACATTTTGATAAGATTTCCTTTCTAGATAAAGTCATCCCCCATCTGAACACAGACTCCAAATGACTTGGACCTGAATGTTAATAACTGGCAAGATGATATACTCAAAAATGCTACTGCACTATCCTCCAATTCAACAGGCCCCCACCACAACAACCATACCACTTGGTACACCCCTGAACTTAAACTTAAATGAGAACTCAGAAAACTAGAGGGCAAATGGAGACACACCCATGAGGAACAAGTCAAGAACAGCTACCTGCTCAACCTACAGAATTAAGACCAACCGCTCAACCTACAGGATTAAGACCAACTGCTCAATCTGCTCAACCTACAGGATCAAGACCAACAAGGCTAAAAGGGTATCATATGAAGTTAATAATGAAATCACTCAAAAAACCTAGGGAACTGTTTGACATCGTACAATCCTGTAAATAAGTTCTCATACTTCAATGTATCAATTGTTGTTTTTTGTGAACCACTTTGACCCGGTGAAAAGCAGTATATAAGCATAGCTAAATAACTTAATAAATAAATAAATTAATTAAATTAAATAACCAAGCAACTCCAATTAGCATTCCCAGAACACAGAATCTTGCTAACCATTTCCAAAACTTCTTAACTCCCTCCTGGTATACTTAAACCTTGCAACCAGACCCCAACTAACACACTACTTCAGTTCTTTAGCTCAGTTACACCTAAAAACCTAGGGAACATTATCCTTAGCCTTAACACAACAACGTTTCCATTGGACCCTTGCCCAGTAAATTGGGTCAAAATCTCTAGAGCAGAGTTAGCCCCAATCCTATGTAAGATGTTACACCTCTTATTCACTTAAGGGTATATGCTCGTTAGCCTAAATACTGCATCTATCCGCTCAATTCTAAAGAATCCCAAGTTAGAACCAAGTGACCCAAGCTCAAAGAGGCCAATCTCGAGTTTACCCTTCTTAGCAAAAATAATGGAAAAAGATGTCCAACACCAGTTGCAGGATCACATTAACTCCAATACATCCTTTGACTTACAAGAGCATGGATTCCAACCAGGCCACGGAGTAGAAACCTTACTAATCTCACTTATTGACAGACTCATGAAAGGCATAGAAAACCCTAAGCAGGGCTTTATCTTGATATTTCTAGACATAACTGCTGCATTTCACACAATATGCCATAACATTCTCTTACAGTAGCTACAAAACATCGGAGTTCAAAGTACAGCATTAAACTAGTTTCACTAATACCTATCAGGTCAGCAATTTGTGCAATCTGATCCATACACGCATAAACGACGAGTTCCCCAAGGATCTGAATTATCAGCAGTATTACTCAATATCTATATCCAACTGGTTTGCGACATCATTCAAGCCCATGTTGTCTTCTTTCACCTATATGCAGTTGCCATTCTGATCTATGCACCTTTCTCCACCATAAGAATAACTTATGCAGCAATAACAAACTGCTTTAATGCAATCACCCACAGGCTATCTGAACACTGACTCACTATTAATTACAAGAAAACTGAGGTGCTCTTCATTACTAGAGATCAATCCTTCTCCCCACCAACACCGCTGAAGGTTAATAATGCAGATTTAGTTGTAAAACCAGAAGTATGCCATCTTGGTGTAATCATTGATCAGTGCCTCACACTACAATCCCATATCAACAAAGTAGCACAAACCATTTACAATAAAATAAGGGTTTCAACACCTCTGGCCATTCTTTGAGACATGTGACTTTCGAACTATCTTCCAAGCTTTGATATGCCCTCATTTTGGCTATTGCAATGCTATCTTTCAAGGAATACCCAAAAGCTCATTACACCCCTTACAACTTGCTGCTTAAATCCTCCAGGGTGCACCCAGATCCTGCCCTATCACTCCCATATTAAAAGATCTTCACTGGCTACCTTTTCATTGCCACATTATATACAAAATTCTTATAACCACCTTTAAAATGGATCACAATTCAACCTCACAGAACTTACAGTCTCTACAGCAAAAACCATTGGAGAACAGACTCAGAAGCTCTACAAAACATATGTTTGCACTTCCCCCACGATTTAGCCAGAAGAAACCAGACAACATATGCCCATGCATTTTTAATATACGCACCTGGCTTCTGGAATGCTGTCCCTCAAATTAGAGCTACCTCTGACCTCATAACTTTCCGTAAGCTACTGAAAACCTTT
Organism: Ichthyophis bannanicus; assembly: GCA_033557465.1. Taxonomy (NCBI): domain Eukaryota; kingdom Metazoa; phylum Chordata; class Amphibia; order Gymnophiona; family Ichthyophiidae; genus Ichthyophis; species Ichthyophis bannanicus. The sequence goes on along the minus strand of CM066031.1, from coordinate 617,071,742 downwards.
CTGTTTAAAGAGCACTTTGAAGGTGTAACCTAAAAAACCAAGGCATTTGCCATTCTCCTCTGGTTCTTGCCCCTCTGCATCAATTTGCCATCCACCATCACAAGCTGCCTGTAAAAAACATATTGTTCTCATATAATGACAAGTTTCTGTTGAACTTTGTTGTGTCCCACCCCCTGACCCCGTTACCATTTTTACTGTTAACTAAATTGAATGAATCCTCCTCCTTTGCCTGTTACTATGTTTACTGTAATGTTAAAATTGTGTTTAATGTAAACTGCCTTGATCTTTGGAAATGCGGTATATAAACCTGTTAAATAAACTTTCCATGATTCATCAACTAAAATTATAGGTCCGTCTGCATCATTCCATCGCATTATTTTTCTTTAAATTACAAAGTCATAAAACTTTTTTAAGGTGGAGACTTTTCAGAATGGACTTTGCATATTGATCATATGATGGATAGATGTGACTTATATTTTGGGATTCATATGTAAAAGGACCCCCAAGACAAGCAGATACTTACAAATAGAAAATGCTTATTAAAATTACCCCGACAGTGGATTTTATATTTTTCACATTCTGCTCTTTAAAATATAAAATTCAAAATGCATTGAAGTAGATGTTTATTTTGCAGATCTACATAACATATTCAGTTTCAACATTCAAAAGAAATTAAGAGGAAATAAAAAAATTTTGATTGCCTATCTTCTTATTCTTTGTCATACTAAACCCACATTAGCTCCATTTTGAAAAACTGCCTAAAACACAAGGCTCACAATAAGTTAACAGAGTTGCTAAGTTACCCAGTTTCTGAAAAGTTCATTCTGATGCATCATGGGACCTGCAGCATTGATTCCAATAGGTAAAAATCAAGGACTACAAATACCATACTGCATTGCAGGACAAATGTAAAACCACAACTAGCAAAGAAACAACCAAACAATCTCACTCATGGAACTGGGTAACTTGGCATCTCTAAGTTAAATAGAGTCCACCTGTATCCGGGCATAGTAGCAGAGCTGACTGAATACTCCTGATGAAAAGAAGCTCTAAACATCCTGAACACACAGCCGCCAAAAGTATTCCAGGATAAAGACATTATTCAAAAGGTACAATATTTCAGTGTGTTTACATATGCCTTGGGGCACCAACAGAGCCATCACTGTAAAATAGAAAGAGTTTGGCACTGCCTCAATCAGGCCATTCCCCCAAAGTCCAAAGGCATGGGGTAAGGAAACTGATGAGGAAGCTCATTGTGAGAACTCAGATTGCTTTAAAAGAAACAGAGCTCTCTGAGTGAGACTAGGAAATGCTCAGGGCCGGCCCATCCACTAGGCTAGCTAGGCAGCCGCCTAGGGCACTGGCCTGGGTGGGCGACAGCAGCAGTTGCACCAGTACACATGACTGGCCTGTCCCCCTCCCCCAAGCTGCCACCGATTCCGTTTGGGGGCGAAGCAGGCAGTGGCAGTATTTCCAAAAGTGGCTGCTTTTTGCCACCGCTTTCCTGCTCTCGGCTGCCGTGGGTAAGAAAGCGGCAGCAAAAAGCCACCACTTTTGGAAATACTGCCGCTGCCCGCCTCCCCCTCCCGAGACAGAATTGGCAGCAGCTGGGGTTTCTGAGGGCAGCAGAAACCTGTGGGCTGGCCCTGGAAATGCTGACTATATGGGAGGAGACAAGAAAGCAACTGCAGAAGAAAAGCCATATGGAAGGTAATTTCACGAAGAAACACCTAGTTAAAGTGCCACTTGCCTTTATAAAACACTAGTCTAAGTGGAAGAGATCATGTAGGTATTTACACAGATATTTACTCCAGCCCTAGAGCTGGTTTAAATGCCTTGCCTGTATGTAAATTATACTATTTTATAATCTATGGGGGGGCATACTTAATGGAGGAGGCCAGCGCTATTAAAGCAGCTGGCTGTCGCCGCTTTAAATTATGCCCAGATATTCATGCCAAAGCCCTATCCAGCCATCAGCACTGCCCAGTTAGCATTCAGTTAACCAGCCAGTGCCGATACTCAGCTGCTGGCTGGACAACTAAACAAGTTAAAGTTAAGCCTGCTTTTTTATGTCTAACTTTAGCTGGTTTAAGTTAACTGGCCAGTGGCTGAATATTGCCGCATGCCCCAACATTGGCTGGCTAGCATCAGAGCACACAAACTGGACAGCAGGAGATATTCAGCAACATTAAACGGTTTAGTGCCGCCGAATATCCTGCTGATTGCAGTTAAACGGGTTAGCGGGTCTGCTAACCAGTTAAATAGTTATATGCCCCCCATGCCATACGCCATCCAAACTCTGTTCATGTGCACACCCACCAGTAAAGTACGTGCCATCAAGCAATGTGCAAACTTCTCTATACTGGCTGGTATTTTATTAGGACCATTAGCGTGTGTTATGTGGCCACATATACATGTTAATGGCTACAATAGCCCCAATTTAGGCACATGTTGGTAGCTAGAGTGTGCATCCCCTTATAAGAATTACTCCATGATTTGCAGATCGCATTTGCAAGAAACAGAAGACATTGCGCACATGTGGGAGAAGGTTTTGTACTCTGAAAATGAACTTTTGAATCTCAATGCTAAGTGTTACGGTGTAAAACAAAAACAGCACCTCACCTTTCTAATACCATTCCTATTGTACAGCATGTGGGGTGGCATTATGCTATGGAGATGATTTGCAGCAGTGGCTTCAGAGAGGCTTGTGAAGATCGAGGATAGATGGATGTTGCAATGTACAGGCTGATCCTGGAGGAAAACCTGTTGTCAGCCACAGAAGATTCACCTTTCAGCAGGACAACGATCCTGAAGTTGAAACCCCATTTTCTCTGTCACATTATGCCAATTCTCAAAAAGATCTAAGTGTAATCAATCAATCAATCAATCAGAAAAGCTTAATTTAAAACCCCATATAATTATCACGTCTCAAAGCCAATCCGTCCCCCTAACAAATTAGGGTCAACAGGCCTAAAGCTAAATAGCTGTTTACAGATGGATGGGGGAACTAGGGCAGCAAGGGAGAAGAGATTGGGGGTGCTGGGTGGGATAAGATCGGGGGGAGGAGAGGTGAGGAGAAGAGGTGAGGAGGAGACTGGAGTGAAGAGGGTGGAAGAGAGACAGAGAGAGGAGGCAAAGAGTAATATTTGGGAAGCCATGCCTCTGTCATAGCCCCTCTGTGTGCAGCGGGAGGAGATGTTAGGGCCACCAAGGGTTTTCTTTGTGTGGGGTGGAGGTACAGGAGGTATTATTTTGGGATCGCTGAACCCCTGTTGTGGTTTTTATGTGCATGGAGTAGGAGAAAGACAACCTGTTGGGACTGCTGAGCCCCCATCATGGTTTTTCTGTAGGTGGAGGAGGAGACATGCATTGTTGGGGCCGCTGGGCCCTAGTCACTGTTCTTGTGGCATGTAGGTGTTATGGTAGGGCCCAAAATGTCCAGACAACAGAAAGTGAAAAAAGCATTTCATTTTCTTTTTGGTGGCGAGAATACACTAGCTATGGGAACGTGCACCCCTTACATTTGCATTTTTACGCAGTCCAGGATGAAATCCTTTTCTATTTCTAGCTCTCTGGTATTACAATGCAAGCAGATTCTGGCTTTTTGCATAACATAGTAAATAACATGCATAATATATGACGGCAGACAAAGACCAGTATGGCACATCTAGTCTGCCCAATAAGGTAGCTAGAGTAGGTGTACCTGTCGCTCCGTGCAGGTCACCCCTCTCTATGCTTTTGTTTAAGGTTATACTCGCCGCTCCGTGCAGGTCACCTCCTGTATTTGTTGAAGTATAAAAGATAGTTAAGTTTATTTTGATTTTATCCTCTTGCTATAAAGGGATCCACTGTGTCTGTCCCATGCTATTTTGAATTCCACCACTGTACTTATCCCTACCACCTCCATCGGGAGGGCATTCCAAGCATCCACCACCCTTTCAGTGAAAAAGTATTTCCTGATGTTGTTTTTAAGTTTACCACCTTGCAGCTTCATCGTATGCCCTCTAGTTTTACAGCTTCCCATTCTTTGTTTCTTCATTAATACCCTTTAAGTATTTAAACATCTGTATCATATCTCCCCTGTCCTTCCTCTCCTCTAGCGTTTTCAAGTCTCTTCTCATACATCTTCTGGCGCAGGCTCCAAATCATTTTCGTTGCCTTCCTCTGAATGGTTTGTGAGATGTGGTCTCCAAAACGGAACACAATACTCCAAGTGAGGCCCTCACCAACAACTTGTACAGGGGCATTAATACCTCCTCCTTTCTGCTGGTAATTCCTCTCTGTATGCAGCCCAGCATCCTTTTGGCTTTGGCTACCACCTTGTCACATTGCTTCACCATCTTGAGATCCTCAGACACCATCACTCCGAAGTCCTTCTCCTGGTCCATGCACACCATTCTCTCGCACACAATTCCTTTGGATTTCATCATCCCCAGTGCATGACTCTGCACTTCTTTGCATTAAATCTTGACTGCCATTTCTATTTATAACTTGCGGTCCCTTATTCTGTATTTAGTGAAGGTCTTTGTGTATTATGCAAGTGCCCATGCAGGACTAGTGCAAATAAATTGGGCGCCCAAGGTGAGCTTTAGCTTTATTCAACAATCGCTATCACTGAAACACCACTCCTGCCACAGCAATCCTGTGAAAATGCATAATTGGATATCATACTTTTAAATATTAGATTTTGCTTTGCATGTCTGTATTGGCCCACTCTCCCTGCAGATAATATGCTGACGACTCTGAGTTGTGTGACTGTCAGAATCTATTATTTTGATTTGATTGTGCTGTTTTTTGCTGCCCTTCAGAAGCTACTGCCCTAGGCAACCATCTAGTCTTCCCTAATGGTTGGAACAGCCCTGTGCCCGAGTTACAGTATTCTGCTGGTGTGTAGTTTCTGTGTAGGGATCTATAACAGTCCAGCTTCTTCTGGTTTTCCTGTAGGAGGTGTATGGCTGTGTGATATCTGCAGTGCTGCCCTTGTTATAGGACAGACTGTCGATGTTTGAGCCCTAAGGCCGCGTGTACACTAGGTGCAATGCAACCCAGCCTGCAGCATATTTCTCTAATTGGTACCTGTTTGCAAATGGCTCACGAGCATCCCGCGTGCACCCTATGTGCATGCGCTTTGTGCTTGTTCGGATCCAAATGTTGATTTTTTTTACGCAAACACAAATGGGCGCACAGAGCCAGTTGGGACGCTGTGTGGAGTCCTTCCCTGGTTAATACGTGCTCGCAAACGAAGTGGATCACACTGCATGCAGCTTGTTTCAGAGAACGCACGCTTGATGCATGCTCTATGTCCCAATCAGCTAGAGTTCTATTGCAGGCTGCATTACATGTTCTGCTTGCCCAGTGTATACATTTATATTTAGACAGTTTTGTATACCACTTTATCCTTCAATCAAAGTGGTCACAACACAATTGGGGGATACATTTTAACACGAGGGTATATGAGACACATACACTAATACTTACAGGGAACATGGGCAATGGAGGGTTAAGTGGCTTGCCCAAGACCACAAGGAGCACCTGTGGGACTAGAAACCCCAGTCCTTCCGGTCCAAGGTTGCTGTCCTCTAGTGGGATTTGAACCACTGACCTTCCGGCTTGTGGTACCTTGCCCAACAACTAGGCCACTCCTCCCTCCTACATGTTCTGCTCGCCCAGTGTAAATGCACCCTAAGAAGTAGTCCTGTATATGCCTGGAGGAATTCTGCACAAAAACATTCAAATTTCTGCACACAGTATTTAAAATTTCTGTAGAATTCTATAGGTTTTGTTTGAAAAGATAACAAAGCATAAGAGTGCTACCTAATTTAATATACAATACAGAAAAAAATATTACCAAACGCAGCAAAATTTTCCATTTCTTCTTATGCAGAATTCCCAAAGGACTACTGTAAGCCTATATTATAAGACCTATCCACTCAACTCTTGCTCCCTCCTTCCATCTTACACATGCTAAGCCACCCTAGCACCAAGAGCTACACTCTCTCCCCCTACCCAGTCTCTATTCCACAATTCCCTTTCTCCTCAGCCTCCTTCATCCTCCTATTACATCTTTCCAGATGCATCCCTTCCAATTCTCTTACTCTCTCCAAGCTTCAATTCTACTCTCACCCAGAATTTGCAAAACAAGAGAAAAAAACTATGAATCAGACCAGTCAATAAGGTGAAACAAGTAGCTAAATCAAAAGTATACTGGAAAACAGAGTTTCTTCAGAAACCACAAGCAGATCAAAATCTGATACCGGTGGAGGGGAGGGACGGGGGAGAAATTTAAACCTAGAGATTGATAACTGTATCACAGGATAGTAAACTACATATAGGATAGTTCATAGCTAATGCAGAAAATACCTGGTAAAACTGCAAATGCAAATTCTATAACACAAAACTGGAATGGTTATATATTTCATCACTGGGTGCAAAGGGTTGATGTCCAAAGGCCTGTATACAGAAAGGCACAATAAGGTAGCATGTACCATCCACTGGAAAATACATAAAACACTACAACATACTGATATCAGAAAAAGAATGGGATCATGACCTTAAGAGAACTGTGGAGAACGAAGAAGTTATGATCACCTGGGATATTAAACAGACTGATGAGAGTATCATATTTATTTACACTTTTTATTCATCTTCAGGCCTGGTGCAAGGATTGGAAGCACTCTAGGCGGGCCTCTCCATTCTGCCACCTCCCCTCCCGTCTGTTGCTGCCACTACCACTCCTCTCCGGAGCTTGCAATGGCGGCAGTAGTTCAGAAACCACGAGGCAGCATTTACTTTAACTCACTGGCACTGTCTTGTGGTTTCTGCTCTCAACCCTCAGCCTCTTCAAGTGCGCCTCTGAGGGGGGAGAAAGAGGCTGAGGGTCGAGAGCAGAAACCACGAGGTAACGCCAGCGTCTTAAAGTAAGTGCTGCCTTGCAATTTCTGAACTACTGCTGCCATTGCAAGTCCCAGAGAAGGGTGGTGGCAGCGGCAATAGGTGCCCTCGGAGGCCCGGCACTCTAGGCAACTGCCTAATGGAAACTCTGGTCCTGTTTGTCTCTATCAAGAAAGAACCAAAGCGATTCACAACAATTATAAAACATAACAGTATATCACACCATCTCAATAAAATTAAAAGGGATAACAATTAAAATAAAAATTTTTAAATTAAAATATCGTACAAAAAAATTCAAATTATGATCATCATAACTCAAAATCTAATCCATTCCATCTAATCCAACCAACCTTCCAATGACACATTTGAAGGCCATAATAACTTAAATTGTTTGGTTCAAAATAAATTTCTAGACATCTCAGATCATCAAAATCTGACCTCAGTCAAATAGTTAAATGCAAACATTATCATATGCTTGTCAGAACTGCTACAGAAATTAGTTTTGAAGGAGGCAAAAGCTTCAGAAACTACAGAGGCATGGTGCTCGTTAACCTTCAATGTGGGCTTTAAAAAGTCAGTCCAGTAAAAGACAGACAGCTTTGGCCCACCCACAAGTTTTTCTTCACTGATAATCAGTAATTTTGAAATATTTAGAATGCACAAAATGGGCAAGATATAAGCAAAAATACATAGAGTCCCGATGGCCAGCATGTGCATGCACTTGGGGAAAATAGCATGCAATAACTGCAATTAATGTGCAAGGTGCAGGGGTGTAAAGAAAGCCTCAAGAAATCGCTCCATCTCCACAACCAAGTTTTAGCAAACTTAGTTCCCAGATCCCTGGTCCCCTTTCATCTCCTTACCCCTTATCCCAGGGCATTGTGAGGTCTTCAGTGGCATGAGTGATGTCCAATTGCATCTTCCCTGCCAGCACCGAAATTCAAGATGGCACCAGCTGACCCATGGCTCTCCTTTTTCTGATATATGCAGGACATAGTGGAGTCACAGTTCACGCAGTATACTTTTGAATTCTGGTGCCCCCCTAAAGATATCACCTTGTGCTGAGGTAAGGGGGGGGGGGGCTAATTTTGCCAAAGCTAGGAGGGGGCAGGATGTATGACTTTCAAACTTTATCTTTTTAGAATGTATGTTAGTTTATGTTTTAATCTTTTTATTCAAAATAACAAAGCAATACAACAACATTAGTCAAGGGTGAGAAATCAAAACGCAAGTTTTCATCCACAAAGGGTCAAAACAATTCTCATTTTCCATTTCTGACTTTAGTGTTATCCCAACATCCCCCCCACCCCTTCCCCAGCTCCCAATGCCAGACCCTCAATACAGTGAAATCAGACATAAAGCACCCAAGCTATGGGTGGGGTTTCTTACACCCACAGCCCAGAGAATAGTCTGGCAATGTACTTTAACATAAAATGAAATTCAAACAAATTACACAAAACATTCCGAGATACAAGTCATGCAAGCCTAGCTAAATTCTCATGAATGGTGCCTACAGCATATAAAGACAGTTAAAATTAACTGTTGTGATTTGGCGCTACACAACTCTGTTAGCTAAGATGATGCATTCAGTAAGGAGAGAGAAGAAGAAAGCTGCCAACATAAAGGGAAAATGGCTGGAAGACAAAACCACACTTGGGCAAATGAAGAATAACTGGACTATAGTATGTCTATGGCCTAACTTGGAATACTTCTAGATCTTGTTAATCTAGTGTAGATCAGTTGGTAAGTCCCAATATTGTTACAATGAAAAATCTTAAAGTGTGATCCACAGCTCCCCCATCTGTCCCTCCTTGCCAGACTATGCACTGGAAGGTGTGCCTCACTCACTTTCTCTTGAAACACCATGATACTGTTTATCTGCTTTCCAGTTGGAAAAACAGCATGCATTAGCATTTCCACATTTCACGAGCACAGCCAGTGAAAGGATATGAGGCACTCTACGGCAAGCCTCAACCCCGCTACCTCCTCTGCTCCCACCCCCTTCCCCATGGCCAACCTTCTCTTGGACCTGCAGTGATGCCAATGCCATTAAAATACCAACACAGCACTTACCCAAAGCCTCTGATGCTGCACTGCTATTGACTGCTTCTGCCCCTCCGACATAGACTTCCTGTTGGCATGGAGGCTGGTCAAAGTGAGCGCCAACAGCAATGCAGTGCCAGAGGGTTTGGGTAAGCGCTGCACTGCTGTTTTAATGTCCTTGCTAGCGCTGCAAGTCCTGGAGAGCAATGGCAGAAGCGACAGCAATGGGCTGCCCTGGAAGCAGCGGCACTCTAGGCAACTGCATTGTTTGCCTGATTGTTAGTGCCATTCCTGCTCAAGTAATTACAGAAACCAATTAAAAGAAAAAAAGACTAGTCCCTTTGGACAAAAGATCTCTAAAGATTAACATTAAAACTGTTACAAAGTCTTAAGGCTGCTCCTAGGAGAGCTGCCAAATAATGAGCCCAGAGGAAATCGTCCATATGTAGCTGTTTTACTAAGCAGGCAGAATTAGTCTCTTTTCTGGCAGTGTTATGCATTATTGTTGGATTTCATAAGGATTTTATTTTTCTTCTCAGATGACAATCAACATTGGCACAATTTTGACACTTTCTGCAATCTTGTGAACTTTGGTTTGATTTCTTACATTATTATTATTATTTTTTAAATATGGGGGTCATTTTAGATGCCCTGTTCTTGCTTTGGATGTCCGAAAACAGGCATAGAGACACCCAAAGCACAGAGATGTCTCCAGAGCCACTTTAGAAGCCTGTTCCGGAGACGTTTTCAGTGTGAGGACGTCCAAGTCTGAATGGAGGCATGGCCAGGGCATTCCCAAGAACAAGGACTTCCTCGCCTGAATTCAGAAACGTCAAGAGTTATGTCTAAGTTTAGATGTGCTCCAGGTATGAACACACATCTGAAAGCACTCTTTTTTGCTGAAAAACATCCAGAGGGTGTAGAGAAGGTGGCACTCTACCACCCCCAGTACTCAGCACAATGTCAACGATAGCAGCAGTGGGATTTGAACCCTGGCTGCTCCGTTCCTAGCCCACTACTCTAATCATTAGGCTATTCCTAGATGTCCAGGTTCTGGAATACGGTTCTGGGGATGTCTATATAGATGCCCCCATAGATGTCCATATTGGGCATGTCCATGTTAGATAGCTGGGTTGCTTTTGAATGTGAGGAACACCTGGTAACATGCCTGCCTGGTGTGAAGGTAGTGGACTTCTCGGGCCACCTAGACAAGGTTTTAGATAGTGCTGGGGAGGATCCTTCTGTTTTGGTACATGATGGCACCAATGACACAGGAAAGTGTGGGAGGGAGGTTTTGAGGGCCAAATTTAGGCTTTTAGGTAGGAAGCTGAAACCCAGAACTTGCAGGGTAGCATTCTCAGAAATGCTTCCTGTTCCATGTGCAGGACCCAAAAGGCAGGCAGGCAGAGTGTGGATGATAAGATGGTGAAAGGAAGAGGGTTTTGGATTTGTTAGGAACTGGGCAACATTCTGGGGAAGGCGGTGGGGGGCTTTTCTGAAAGGATGGGCTCCATCTTAACCGGGGTGGATCCAGTCTTCTGGCATTAACCTTTAACAAGCAGATAGAGGAGGTCACATTACACAGTGAGCTAGGAAGGATATAGCTTTCCTGAGCTCCAGGGCTTGCTCTCCATCTGCAAACATCTTTTGATAGAATCCTCCCCTGGGTGGTCATATCTGCTGCATAACAGCCCGCTCGGACTAGGTGCCCACAAGCTTGGGGTAAACAAAGAGCCATGTCCAAACTACAAAAGAAAGAAAGAGAAGGGCTGATCATCAGATTCCAAGATGGCAGATGCATTGGTGAAGCCGTGAAAGGAAATGAAAAGTTGGATTCGGAGGTGTCAGAAGCTGTCATATCGGCCTTGTAAGGAAAAGTTCAGGCAATCACAACTAAGATGAATCAGGTGGCTGGATCTCTTGAGGTGTTTAACTTTAGTTTGGCTGAGGCAGAGTGCCGAGTGTCTGGCACAAAGGATAAAGCTCGGGCCCGAGGTAGAAGCCCTGATAAGAGTAGTGACTGCATGCGAAGAAAAACTAGATGATCAGGAAAACAGATCAAGATGCAATAACTTATGGATCATTGGATGGGAATGTTTGGTTATTTGTTAATAGGAGATAGAGCAGCTTTTAAACTAGATTTATTTATTTATTTCACATTCTTATATGCTGCCTTATCTGGCAATCAAGGCAGTTTACAATGAACAGAACTTGAACATTACATCGAACAAGGTTAACTTTGTACAATAAAACAGGTTATATATACACATAATAGTAGATAATAGGAGAAAGTCGACAAGAGTGCGTGGTTTGTGGTTTGGAAGGCTGTATCCTTGAAGGATACTAGCAAAAGAGGGGAATTTAGGGCATCCTGATAGAGAGGATCCGATAAAGATTAAAGTAATCCAAATGCCTTTAAGTACAGAGCAGACAGAGCTGAAAGATTCCAAAATGACCCCATCAACTTATAATCATATTGTTAATATGAGAAAAACAGAACCTCTAAACTGACTACATGCAAATGCTAGAAGTTTAAAAAATAAGATGGGAGAGTTTGACTAGAGTATATAGCACTAAATGAAAGGTTAGATATAATTGGCATCTCAGAGACCTGGTCGAAGGAAGACAACTAATGGGACACCGTGATACCTGAAAATCAGAAAATGGCCATTGTAAAGCCAGTTTTTAAAAAGGGTTCCAGGGGTGATCCGGGAAAACTACAGACCGGTGAGCCTGACATCAGTACTGGGCAAAATAGTAGAAACCATTAGAAAGAATAAAATTACTGAACATGTAGATTGTTATGGTTGAATGGTAGAAAGCCAATATGGTTTTAGCCAAGGAAGGTCTTGTCTTACTAATTTGTTATATTGATTTATTATTTATTTATTTAAAGTCTCTTCTATACCGCGCTATTCGGCATCAGTGCGGTTTAAATATAACAACTTACACATCTCAATAGCTGATACGTGTTTACACTGAACAAGGCAATAGAACTTGGATAACAAGGGGTAAAACTATGTACAACTGTATGACGAGATAGGTATCACCTTGCTGGACGTAGTCATGTTTGTCTGGGTGGAAGGGCTCACTAAACTGTATCAGCTAAGTGGCGGATGAGGTTATTAAGGCGCTGTCAGGAGGGTAATATTGGAGGAAGAGATAGTGCTTCAATACCTTTCTAAACTGTGTTAGGCCAGGGATTGCTCGTATGCTGGGAGGTAGGGCATTCCAGCATATTGGCGCACAGAATTTGAAGGCTCTTTTTACAGTTGAACATGTGCATTGGGTTATTGATTTCGGGACTATCAGCGTATTAACTGCTGTAGATCTTCTGGACCTACTGGGGGGCGTGGTCTGGATCAGCTCTGTCACTGATGTGGATGAGAGCCCGTTGACAGCCTTGAATGTCAGCACTAAGATTTTGTATGTGAGTCTGGCACATATTGGGAGCCAGTGTAGGTGTTTCAAGATGGGGGTAACATGGTCTTTCCTGGCTGCTCCATGGAAAACTCTAGCTGCAGCATTCATCGCTAGTTGCAATGGATTCAGCGTGGCTTGAGGGAGTCCATGCAGAATTGAGTTTGCATAATCCAGGTGTGGTATGATTAGTGCCTGATAGACTGTCCTGAAGTCATCTGGTGTTAGCAAGGATCTTAGGTGCCGAAGAGATCGGATCTTGTGATACACCGCTCTTACCGTGTTGCCTATGTGAGTCTTCATGTCCAGGCGCTGATCTAGTGTGACTCCAAGGTACCTGATCGTGGGTTTGGACTGGAGTTCTGCTTTGTCAACCTTTAGAGATGGTGGCGTGGAGAAGTTTTGATTCCTTGTAATGAATAGGACCTCTGTTTTCTTATGCTGAATTCTGAGGTTTTGGGTTTGTAGCCAGTTGGACACTGCATTAAAGCAGTTTGTCAATGGGGAGAGGTCTGGGTTCTCAGTCGAGAAGGGCATGTATAGCAGTACGTCGTCTGCATATATCAGGCACTTGACGTTGAAGGAACGGATCAGGTTACAGATGGGCTGCATGTATATGTTGAACATCAGGGCGGAGAGGGAGGATCCCTGCGGGTCACCTTGCTTCTGGTGGAATGGCTCTGATGATGTAGTCCCTGATCGTACATGTTGCCATCTGTCAGAGAGGTAGGACTTGCACCAGTCAAGTGCTTTGTCTTTGAACCCCTTCTCTTGGAGACGCTCAAGGAGAAGCTCATGGCTTACTGAATCAAACGCTGCTGCAATGTCCATGAAGATGAGGACAAACCCTTGTTGGATGTTATCTATTCCTGCAATTATATTGTTAAATAGTGTGGTGAGTAGAGTTTCGACACCATGGGCCTCTCTAAAGCCGTGTTGGCATGGGTCCAGTGGCGCGGAAGTGTCTATGTGATCTTGAATCTGGCATTGGACTTCCTTTTCAATTATTTTTGCTAGTAGGGGTATGCTCGAGATCGGTCTGTATGAGTCCACCTTCTTGGGGTCTAGCTTGTTGTTTTTCAGCAGCGGTCTTATGGACATCTGTTTGAGGGGTTGCGGGAATGTACCTGTTGTAAATGATTGGTCCATGAGTCAGGCTATAACAGGGCTTAAGTAGGATCGTAGTTCCTTAATCCAGAACGCAGGGCAGGGGTCGGATTGGGCCGTGGTTGTGTTGATTGCAGCAATGGTGTCTTCAATGTGCTCCTTTGGTGGTGTAGCAAATATTGTGAGCGGTGTAATGTGGCTTGGCTCGAAAGAGGCTTTGGAAGATGGGGTCTTGTTAGTCTGGCATAACTTGGATTGTAAGTAATCTGCAAATTCTTGAGAGTGGATCTCAACTGGTTGGGCTGCGGCTGGTTCTTTTGTTAGGTTGTTAACGAGAGCGAAGAGGTCATGTGGCTTATTCAATTAACATTTTAGAGTGTCAGTGTGGAATTGTCTCATGTTCGTTGTTACTGCTTCACGGTGTAATGCCAGATGGTCGCTGTAGGCTCTTTGGTCGTCTGCTGAGTGGGAGCGGCGCCAGCGTCGTTCAAGCTTTCATAGTAGGGCGAGAGAGGTTTTCAGTTCTGTGGAGTACCATGCTGCGGAGGTTCGCTTCCCGGGAGGTTTGCTAGATGGTGGAAGTAGCGCAATTGAACTGAGGGTCTTATTCCAATTAGAGACAAGCTCCTCAGGGCTGTGATCGGTTGAGGTGAGTAATGGGCGAGTTGTGTTCAGGATAAGGTCTCTGTTAAAGGCCTGGAATCTTCATGGTGGTGCTTTGGTAGGACTGCTCAGTCCCCTTGCTTCCTTCTGGTTGCCGTTGGGCAAGGGTATTTGGAATGCTATCAGCTTGTGGTCAGACCAGGGAACTGCAGTAATGGACAGCTCGGGAATGCTGGATGGAGTGATAGTTGTCTGGGGGGCAAATACCAGGTCCAACATGCCTCCTTTGTCATGGGTAGGTTCCTTGATCAGTTGGCTATATCCTAGTCCCCCGAGGGCTTCAAGAAAAGCTGATGAGTGAGACTCTTGCAGGGAAGGTAGATTAAAATCTCCTAGAACCGGAGGAGATCCAAAATGGCGGTTTGAAGTGAACGCTCGCCGGCGGTGTCTACATTTCCACTTACTATGGGCAAGAGGAAGGCTAAGGGTCTTAAGAAATCCTCTGCTGGACCGGTGGCCTCCTCTGCTGTTACCCCTTCTCAGGTGGTTGGTCCGCTTGATTCTTATGTGACGCCGCTGGGGCGGTCGGGCGAAGCGTCGGAGCAGAGTCCTGCTGTGCCTCCGTTTGGGCGGGGCAGCTCAACGGAGGGTTCGGGACCTGAGATCTCTCCGCCGGAGCAGTGGCGGCCGCCTAAGGAGTCCTTGCGTGGAAGGAGTCCGGCGCAGCTTGAGGTGCAGACCTCTTCCAGAAGGGTAGAGGTTTCTGCGCCTAGAGGATCGGCAGCACTGGAGCAAGGAGAAGGCCTTGAGTCTCCCTCTCCTTCCGGCTCAAGGGAACCGTTATTGAAGGGGCCAATTGGCAGGTTGGTAGATCCTTTTCCTGCATCTGGGCTTATCAGTATGGATCGTCGTTTAACTGAGGACTCTGCTTCGATGGGCTTGGGATTGTCGTTTGCATTTGAAAGGCCCCCAGTCTTTACACTGGAGTCGATATGGTCGGCTATTGTCCGACTTGAAGAATTATTTGCTCCACAGCTTGCTGTTTTAACATCTCAAGTCCAAACTCATACAAATTTGCTTCAACAACATACTTTGGAGGTTACTGCATTACAGTCTTCTACGACGGAATTGCAACAAAAAACTGCTTGTCTGGAGGATAGTGGTTTGCAACATCAGAAAGACATGTTAGCTTTAAGTTCTTGTATTGAAAATTTGGAAAATGTTTCTAGATATTGCAATTTGCGTTGTATCAATTTTCCTAGATCTTCTGTTCTTTCTGCCAAAGAAATGTTTAAGAAATACATGGTTGAAATATTGGAGGTACCGATTGAATCTCATCCTCCTTTGTTTAAAGTTTATTATCTCCCTACTGGGAGGAAAATTCCCTTAGGGGTGGTAATAGATGGGGGTGTTCAAGCAGATGTACTAAATGTGTCGGATATCTTGGAATCATCATTAACTGACTCAGTTTCTCCTTCTACTTTGATGGTTACGTTTCTTTTGGCATCTGATAGGGAGTGGTTCTTACGTATGTTTTTTCAGAAGCGGTCCTTGCAGTTTCATGGTTTAATTATTCGTGTTTTTCCTGACCTATCTAAGCCAACTCAGAAGCGTAGGAAAGAGTTCTTGTTGTTATGACCTGGGGTTTTGGCTTTAGGGGGTGTATTCTTTTTGAAATATCCATGCAAATGTATGATAAAATTGAATAATGCCTCATATATTTTTTTTGACCCATCGGAGTTAGTTGCTTTCCTGAGTGCACGGCGTCCACCTGAGGGACCCCCAGATCCACTGCCATTAGTTTAGGCCTGACTGTTTGTTCACTTCAATTCATTTATATATTGCCTCTTGTTGTTAATTGTAATGAGATCTCTCCTTATGGAGGGCTATAGCTGGGTTAGGCGTTCTCTATATTGCATGTTTATTTCGTATATATTGAGAAAGTCAATATGTTTATTATGTTGCCTATTCCCAGATTTCCATGAAGATGTAATGCTTCATTGTTATGAAAATTTAAAAATTTAAATTAAAAAAAAAAAAAAAATCTCCTAGAACCCAGCTTGGAGTGCGTGGGTTATGGGCATTGGAGGCGAGGTCAATTATTGTTGAGAGCGCATCTGGGTCTGCTGATGGGGCCCTGTATAGGAGGTTAATGGAGCAGCGCTTATTTGCTATTGTGAGGGTGTCGAGGAGTGATGTGCTGGTTGTGTTGCATAGGTGGAACTGGAGGTCAGATTTGGTGATGGCAAGTACTCCACCTCCTCCTTTTCCATTTCTGTGGCATGAGTGAATAGAGAAATCGGCGGGCAAGAGCTGGTTGAGGAGGACATTGTCATCACTGGAGAGCCATGTCTCTGTGATCAGGAGGATGTCCAGGTCATGGTGGGATATCATGTCGGATACAACAGGTCATTTCTTGCGTATTGAGCGGGCATTTATGAGCGCACATCTCAGCAGTTGGGGGAGGGGGTTTTCAACATGTTCTGCTTTCTTGTTGTGTTGTAGGGCAATGTGTAAAAGGTGGTGGTGATTTATGCGAGTGGTTTTGACTAATTTATGGTAGGGGGCATTTGACCATCGCTTCCTGTGGTTCTGAAGAACTGGTATCTGGTTGTGGTAGGTGGATATGTCTGTAACGCTGTTTTGGCCTATATAGAGGAGGTAGAGGGCAATTGTGAAAATGCTTAATCGGGCCATTTTAGGTGTCTACCTTGCGTGGTCTGGGTCTTACACCTCAAAGCAGGTAAATACCGGCACTTACACCTCAAAGCAGGTAAATACCGGCACTTACACCTCAAAGCAGGTAAATACAGGCACTTACACATCAAGCAGGTAAATACAGGTATTGTGCACCTCAAAGCAGGTAAATACAGGCACTTACACCTCAGGCAGGTAAATACAGGCACTTACACCCCAAAGCAGGTAAATACAGGCACTTATACCTCAGGCAGGTAAATACAGGCACTTACACCTCAAAGCAGGTAAATACAGGCACGCACTCCTCAAATCAGGCAAATACATGCATCAGATTCAGCTTTACTTGCGTTTTCTGTTCAGTTTTACTTGCGTTTTGCTGATGGGCGTTACTGCTCTGTTCTTTGAAATTCTTTTGGTAGCTTGGGGACTGTTCATCAGCTTACGGTCCCCGCCTAAGGGCCCTCTGGCGAGGCCCTCAGGCGCGGGCCCGCCAGGCGCGGGTGCACCCGCTGGCGCTTCCTTTTAAATGTGTCTGCTCAGCCCCGATTGGACAGAGCAGGCTGTGGGAGGCAGTTGCTCCGGCGTGCTCTATCCCGGTCGGGAGAGCAGTGGCTGGGCCGGAGTGGAGAGGAGCAGGAGCCGAAGAGGACCTCGCACCCGCAGGCGCTTCCTTTTAAATGTGTCTGCTCAGCCCCGATTGGGCAGAACAGGCTGTGGGCGGCAGTTGCTCCAGCATGCTCTATCCTGGTCAGGAGAGCAGTGGCTGGGCCGGAGTGGAGAGGAGCAGGAGCCGAAGAGGACCTCGCACCCGCCAGCACTTCCTTTTAAATGTGTCTGCTCAGCCCCGATTGGGCAGAGCAGGCTGTGGGCGGCAGTTGCTCCAGCGTGCTCTATCCCAGTCGGGAGAGCAGTGGCTGGGCCGGAGTGGAGAGGAGCAGGAGCCGAAGAGGACCTCGCGCCCGCCGGCGCTTTCTTTTAAATGGGCAAAATAGTAGAAACCATTAGAAAGAATAAAACTACTGAACATGTAGATTGTTATGGTTGAATGGGAGAAAGCCAATATGGTTTTAGCCAAGGAAGGTCTTGTCTTACTAATTTGTTATATTTTTTGAAGGTGTGAATAAACAAGTAGATAAAGGTGAGCCAGTTGATATAGCATACCTGGGTTTTCAGAAAGCCTTTGATAAGGTCCCTCATGAAAGACTCTTGCAGAAATTAAAAAGTCATGGGATAGGAGGCAGTGCATCTCTATGGATCAGGAACTGGTTAAAAGATAGTAGAGAATAGGGCTAAATGGCCAATTTTCTCAATGGAGAAAGGTGAATGGTGGGGTACCCCACGGTTCTGTGCTGGGCTCGCTGCTTTTTAACATATTCATAAATGACCTGGAAATGAGAATAAGTAAGGTGATGAAATTTGCAAATGACACAAACTTATTCAAAGTTATTAAAACACAAGAGGATTGTGAAAAATTGCAAGAGGACCTTGATCAATTGGAAGACTGGATATCCAAATGGCAGATGAAATTTAATGTGGACAAGTGAAAAGTTATGTACTTAGAGGCCCATTCTCATTGCCAATTCCCCAGTTAGCTCAGCCTGGGCACCTGCATGGAGCCGCAGTGCAGTGGTGTCCTGTTGCCATGACACCTTGACTCCATGCAGGAACCCCGATCACCCGCACCGCCCGTGTTCCCTGCCGCCCGACCCCCGATTGGGCCTTCTGGGACCAGGATCAGGGTGCAGGGAACCGGCTGCCCCTCTCACCTCCTCTGCTGGTCCTGGCATGGTTTTCCCCCTCCGTCGGGGGGGGGGACTTATTCCAACTCCGAGGTGGAATAAGTCCCCTGTCCAGGTCCCCCAGCCCAGATGTATATGGCCATCACCAGAATAGGCCCTGTATGTCCGGGTTGTGGGTCACACTTCTAGCCCACCCTGATCCACCTCCTGTCCGCCCCCTCCCCCCTTCGAACAGAGCTCCCCACACATCTTGACAGTACGTGCAGGAAGCTCTGCACTCCGAATCGGGTCTAGAGGAATGACAAGGGCTGGACGTCCATGTCGTTCGTCCAGCCCCTGCTATTCAGGATCGGAATGACCCCCTTAGGGAAGAACAAAAAACTAGTTACACGATGCAAGGTTCCACAGGAACCACCATCCAGGAAAAAGATCATCATTGTGGATAATACATTGAAACCCTCTGCCCAGTGTGCAGCAGCAGTCAAGAAAGCAAATAGAATGCTAGGATTCATAAGGAAAGGAATGGAGAATAAATCCAAGGATATTACAATGTCTCTGTCATTCCATGATGAGACCACACCTTGAATATCATGTGCAATTCTAGTCACCATATCTTAAAAAGGATATAACAGAATTAGAAAAGGTATAGAGAAGAGCCACCAAAATTGAAAAGGGGATGGAAGGATACCCCTCTAAGAAAAGACTTAAAAGGTTGGTGCTCTTCAACTTGGAAAAGAGACAGCTGAGGGGGGATATGATAGAGATCTATAAATTAATGAATGGAGTGGAATGGTTAACGTAGATCATTGTTTACTCCATCAAAAAGTAGAAAGACTAGTGGACATGCAATGAAGCTACAATGTAACCCATTTAAGACTAATAAGAGAAAATATTTTTTCATTCAACGCGTATTCAAACTCTGGAATTCGTTACCGGAGGATGTAGTAAAAGCTGTTAGTGTAGCTCGGTTTAAAAAAGTTTGGACAACCTCCTTGAGCAAAAGCCCATAAACCATTATTAAGGTGGATTGGGGAAATCCACTGCTTACCACTTGGATGAGCATTATGGAACCTGTGTGCTTTTTTGGGAATCTGCCAGGTACTTGTGACCTAGATCGGCCACTGTTGGAAACAGGATACTGTGCTTGATGGACCTTGGTCTGACCCAATATGGAATTTCTTATGTTACATTCTTATGTCATCTTATGTTTATGAAATCATGTCTGCACCTCGATGTGCCTGCTTTTTTTTTTTTTTTGAGACGTTCTGGCTTTGACGTGCCAGATTGCACTTGGACATCCCCTCTAAAATTACTCTCCATGATCCCATGGGGATAATTTTATGACAGGCTGCCTATAAAAATTCCAAAAACATGCCAATTTTATAAAGGCAAAACAGGTGTCTAACTTCCTTCATAGAATAGTCTCCCAGAACTATCCCCAACGGCACACAAGTTCTCATGTACAAATGTACACCAGCTCCAAGTCAGGTGTAAATTTTTTAAAGTATGAGCGTACATCACAACTCTGCCCCAATCCACCCAAACACCCCTGAGAATGCTTATGTGTATATTATGCACAAAAGGAAATTTGGGTCCGATATTTAGCCTGTGGCGGTTAGTGCTTTTAAAGCGCCTGGTTGCCACAGGCAAAAGTGAAACCGGATATTCAGCACCAGCTGCCAGATATCTCCCAGTGCTGAATAGCCAGTTTTGCCGCTGACCTCCTTTATTATCTGTCAGCGGCGATATTTAGCCACTAACTGGATATCAAAGCCACAGAGAGTTAGGCGAGCCACTGACCTGTCTTAACTTTATACTGTTATCTATCCAGTTAGCGGACTGAAAATCACCATTGACCAGATGATAAGTGCTAGGACTACCCCAGCCCCACTCGCAGATCTCCCAGCATTATCCAAATTGTGCCAATTGTGAGAATATTTGTGGACACCAGTCAGTGCCACTGAATATCAGGTTCAGTGGTGTTTATGCAGTTAGCAGGTCTATCGGGCCCTTTGTTTCTGTGCACATTAGTGTATATACACCAGTTTGATTTTATAATTTTATTTATTTATTTATTTAACACTTATTTCTATACCGCTCTTTCCCAAGTATCAAGTGCGGTTTACAAAGAACAGTAAATTATATGGTATGTGGAAGCACATACCTAGTCGTATCACATAGAACAGGTGGAACTATTTACAAGTAACAATATAACATTTGAACGGTAAAAAGTTAGAACGTATTTACATTATGGGTACTTACAAATTATATCATAGGGCAAATTGTGATGCGTAAAAATATTATGTGTGTTTTGTTGTTTTGTAGTATGGTTGCTAACCTGTGTCTCTTTGTGTATTCTGATTAGGTAGTGTATTGTAGTGTAGAGAGAATAAGTGGGTTTTTAGTTTTTTTCTAAATTCCTTTAAGTCTGATAGTTGGCAAATGTTGTCAGGAAGCGTATTCCATAGAATAGGTGCCGAATGGGAGAAGGCCCTCTTGTTGGTTTGTTTTCTAGCTTTTGTGTAATCTTTTGGAACTGCTATAGTGTTTGTGTTTCTGCTCCTTTGTGATCGTTTATCTAAATTCTTTGTTAATGAGTGTATTGAGTACAGATGGTGCTAAGTTATTTATTAGTTTAAATGTGGTTAAAATAATTTTATATTTTATTCTGCAGTAAATGGGTAGCCAATGAAGTTCAGCCAGGATCGGTGTGATATGTTCTGTTGATTTTATATTCATTATTATCCTTGCTGCTGTGTTCTGAGTTAGTTGTATCTTTTTCATATTTTGCTTTGTGATGCCATTAAGGATTATATTTGCATAATCGAAGTGTGGAGTTATGATGGCTTGAATTATTGTTATGAAGTCTTGTAAGTGTATCAATGGTCTTAATTGTCTCAATGTCTTGAGTTTGTAATGTATGTTTTTTGTCAGATATTTTATGTGTGAATCCATGTTAAGTTTATTGTCGAGTATCACACCTAGGTATTTTATTTCTTTTTGTATGTTGATCTCGTGGTTGTCTAGTGTAATGGTGCTTGGAGGTGTATATGTTTGATTTTTAGTGATATATAGTACATCAGTTTTTGAGAAATTGATGTGTAGGTTCTGATCATTAAGCCATATTGTTAGTTCTTTAAAACATTCTGTTATTTGTTGTAGTGGAGGGTGTGGGATTTTAAATGGGAGGTAGAACATTATATCATCGGCGTAAATATGGTAATATACGCCATGATGTTTAAAGATGCTACAGACTGGTTGTATGTAAATATTAAATAGTAATGCTGATAGCGCGGATCCCTGTGGAAGGCCTTGTGTTTGATTGAAAGTGGTAGATGTTTGGTTGAGGATTCTCACTGTTTGTGTTCTGTTTGATAGGTAGGATTTGAACCAGTTATAAACTGTAGATGTTATTCCAATTTGTTGAAGTCTGTTTAGCATTGTTAAGTGATTGACACCGTCAAATGCTGCAGAGATGTCGAGGAATACTAGAATAAATGCTTGTTTAGTGTCATCAATTCCCCTTAGTAAAGTGTCATAAAGTACTGTTAGTAGTGTTTCTACCCCATGGGATGGTCGGTAGCCATATTGGTGTTCGTCAAGGAGGTTCAATGTATCAATGAATTCCTGTAGTTGAGTTTGGACTATTTTTTCTATAAGTTTTGCCATGAAAGGAATACTCGATATTGGTCTGTATGATTTTGGTGATAGTTTGTCTAATGTGTTATTTTTAAGTATTGGTCGTATTTGAACATGTTTGAGAGATGGTGGTAAATATCCTTTTTCTAGTGATAGGTTGACCATAGGGAGGATGAAAGAAGAGCGTATTGAGAATGTCTTTTTTATCCAATCCACTGGGCATGGATCAAGATATGATGTGGTTGTGTTGATGTTAGATATAGTAGTTTTGAGAGTGGCCTCTGAAATTAGGATGAAGTTGGACCAGTTATCCAGTGTAGTGTGCGTCATTTTGTGGCCGTTTTGTGCATCTAAAACATGTTTTACATGTGGAAAAGTTTCTATAAAATTACCCCCCAAAGGAGTTGATATTTAAAAGATTTGACCAAACTTCAGGCATTAACCAGACAAATCTTTCTTTTTTAGAAGCAACACTGAATATTGCCAAAGCTCTAGCCCATGAGCAGAACTTTTCTGTCCATCTGTCCTCCCCAGAGCAGCGTGACACATCAAAAGACAGCAGGAGTTCCCAGGTCCTGCCGACTTATGAGAGGACTGCGCCCCACAGAGCACCATCAGGAATCTCCACCTCCTGCCGGTGAAGAGAGAGGAAAGTTTTCCCAAAGCACCAATGAGAGTCCCCAGCTCAACCTGGCACTGTGCTATGGCCTGCCAACGAAGGGAAGGGGTGGCATAAGAGGCAGGTTACAAAGACCTCCTACCCATACTGGCTCACATGCAGAACCCTGCATGTGACAACAGACAACATAGCCCCAAGACACACAGCCAAAGCACACATATACAGGCCCTGACTCACACAAAGATACCCATGGCAGACACACCTACACAATTCTCGAAACCGCTACCTACAAATATGCAGACCCAACACACATACACATCCCCCCCAACTCTGTCTCATCACATGTTCACATCCCAACTAATAAACAGCTCAACTCTGCCCATGGAGATATCCACATTATACCATTGATATACAGACACACCCACACAGCACACATACACCATCAGTCACTACCCACACTATGCTCACTTCTCCACTCACACAGCCCCTGCTATCCTATTGAAATACACTTTACCTTGGCTGTTTCCACCCAGTCCCTCACAGAGACATGCCCGAGTCTATGAATGGAGGAAAGGGGAAATGTGCTGTTATGTCACATTCTAATGTAGGCACTTTTCAACTTAAAAAATGCTGAGGTTGCTGATCACTTGATCTTTTCTCGGGACAACTCAATTTCCGATGAAGAGATAACAGATTAGAAGATGGAGGCATTCTGGGGACAGCTTAGAATGTCATTCAGAAAGGACGATATTCAACGATATCTGGTTACAGTTAAGCAGTTAACTTGGATACAAAAAAATCGTATTCCTAATAAGATAATTTATACAGTTAACTTTAGACTGCGATATTTAGCAGTCCAACTGAAATGGTTATATTACTACTACTACAACTGCTTATTTTTGAACACCTAATTAATGGTAATAGGATAAGCAATTCCATTACCTTTAACCAAACATCCCATTGATCAGAGTATTAAAAGCAGCAGAATTAGCCAAAGCAATGTGGGCCCCGATATTCTAAGACATTTACACGGTTTGCCGACCTCCAAACCATGTAAATGCCGCTCAGTTGGATATTCACGGTTAGTGCTGCTGAATGGTCATGGGTATCGCTGCTACATGGCCTGATGCTAACTGGTTAACATTGGGGCATGTTGGGGATGTTCCAGGGCAGCACCCATCACTAACTGGCAAGTGGCTGAATATCACTGCTGCCTGGTTAGCGTCTGGTTCTGCAACCAATGCAAATTGCCAGATATGGCGTCAGCATTGAATAACCGGGTCTAGGATTCAGCACCAGTGGCTAGCCCTGTATGTTTTAAATGTAGCCATGCTCTAGAACAGGGGTTCTCAACCCTGTCCTCGGGACCCACCTAGCCAGTCGGGTTTTCAGGATAACCACAATGAATATGTATGAGAGAGATTTGCATGCATTGCCTCCATTATATGCAAATCTCTCCCATGCATATTCATTGTGGTTATCCTGAAAACCCGACTGGCTAGGTGAGTCCCGAGGACAGGGTTGAGAAGCCCTGCTCTAGAACTTTCTACAGATGGGATTTCCAGGAGCTGCCTGGATATTTAATGCCGGGCTCGTTCTGCTGAACGAGCTTGGTCCAAATCCCGCTCCCCGGAAGACCTTCTACACTTCAAATTCATGCTTGGCTCCTTCTAGTCAGCCTTAGCACTTGCCAAACAAGATTACTACATCCATCTGACCAACTCCCTTGCCTCTGATCCTCGCCGTCTCTTTAATACCCTCAACTCCCTCCTCAAGGTCTCCCCGCCCCCGATCCTGCCCTCCCTTTTGGCCCAAACC
Organism: Ichthyophis bannanicus; assembly: GCA_033557465.1. Taxonomy (NCBI): domain Eukaryota; kingdom Metazoa; phylum Chordata; class Amphibia; order Gymnophiona; family Ichthyophiidae; genus Ichthyophis; species Ichthyophis bannanicus. The sequence continues at coordinate 617,047,166 of CM066031.1, read as the reverse complement.
CTAGCCGACTACTTCCACGACAAAATCCACAAGCTTACCCTCCAATTCCCTACCCCCCCTTCTACCTCCCCTCCTCCCCAATTCTCCTCCCCCACCCATACTCCCTCTGCCACCCTCTCCTCCTTCCCTCCGATCTCTGAGGAAGAAACTGCACTCCTTCTGTCCGCCTCCAAACCCACCACCTGTTCATCAGACCCTATCCCCACCCATCTCCTACGTTCCATCCCCCTCACCATTGCCCCCTCCATCACTCATATCCTCAACCTCTCACTCTCCACTGTAACTGTCCCCGTTGACTTCAAACATGCTGTTGTCACACCCCTCAAGAAACCCTCTCTTGATCCCACATGCCCTTCTAACTATTGACCCATCTCCCTCCTTCCCTTCATATCCAAACTACTAGAACAAGCAGTCCACCGTAACTGCCTCAACTTCCTCACCTCCCAAGCCCTCCTCGACCCATTTCAATCCGGCTTCCGTCCTCTTCACTCCACTGAAACGGCACTCACAAAAGTCACAAATGACCTGTTCCTGGCTAAATCCAAGGGCCTCTATTCTATCCTCATCCTTCTTGACCTTTCTGCTGCCTTTGACACCGTTGACCATGACTTTCTCCTCATCACCCTCTCCTCGCTTGGCTTCAAGGACTCTGCACTATCCTGGTTCTCCTCCTACCTCTCCCATCGCTCATTCAGCGTATGCTCTGGTGGCTCCTCCTCCTCCCCCACCTCGCTCTATGTAGGTGTACCCCAGGGATCTGTCTTAGGCCCCCTCTTCTTCTCTCTCTATACCCAAGGTCTTGGTGCCCTTATCTCCTCCCATGGCTTTCAGTACCATCTCTATGCCGATGACCCACAAATCTACCTCTCTACACCTAATATTTCCCCGTCAACCCAGTCCAAGATCTCTGCCTGTCTTTCGGACATCGCTGCCTGGATGTCTCATCGCCGATTGAAATTGAACATGTCCAAGACTGAACTCCTTGTCTTTCCACCTAACTCCCCCCCCCCCCACACTTCCTCCTCTCTCAATCCATGTTGATGGATCTACTGTCCATCCTGTTCCCTCGGCCCGTAATCTAGGGGTTATCTTTGACACCTCTCTCTCCTTCTCTGCTCATATCCAGCTTGTAGCTAAGACCTGCCGCTTCTTTCTCTACAACATCAGCAAAATCCGCCCCTTCCTCTCTGAACATACTACCAAAACGCTTATCCACTCCTTAATCTCCTCCCGCCTCGATTACTGCAACCAACTCCTTGCTGGTCTTCCCGTGAGCCACCTCCTTCCCCTTCAATCTATACAAAATCACGCTGCTCGACTAATCTTCTGCCAGCCTCGCCATGCCCATGTTACTCCTCTTTTCAAATCACTTCACTGGCTTCCGGTCCAGTTCCGCATCCAATTCAAGCTTCTCCTGACCTATAAAAGGAATGCACTCACTCTATGGCCCTTCAATACCTCCTATCTCTTATCTCTCCCTATGTCCCCTCTCGAAATTTGCATTCCGCTAACAAATTACTTCTATCAATGCCCTTCACCCGCACCGCTAACTCCCGACTACGTTCATTTCACCTTGCTGCACCTCACGCCTGGAACAACCTACCTGCGTCTGTGCGCCAGGCACCCTCCCTGGCCCTCTTCAAGTCCAGGCTGAAGACCCACCTCTTCACCATTGCATTCAGATCCTGACTCCTTCCTCATCCCACCCTAACCCCGTCAATATTTTGACCAACTTCAGACTAAACTGCACCACACCGTATCTTGCGTAGAACCGATTAATACTCTACACTGTTTTTAACTAATGTATTACTCTAACTAGATTGTAAGCTCCAATGAGTATGACTCTGACGGGCAGGGACTGTCTCATGTATGCTACCTCTTGTAGGTTAGGTTAGCTGTGCAGCGCTGCATGCGTGGTGCTCTAGAAGTGCTAAATAGTAGTAGTAGTAGTAGGGCCCCTTTCCTGCACCAGACTTTCACCGCGCGCCAGTAATCAGGCAGCAGCAGAATATCACCGCTCCCTGATTGATGGGTGCCACCCTGCAACACCCCCCAGCATGCCCTGATGCTGACCAGTTAGCTCAACAACTGGTAACTTTCAGGGAGATGGGAGGGACTGTGTGCCTTTTTAATCATTCTGTCTATGGAAAAATATGTTTTTTCCGTCGACAAGAAAAATTGAGTCACACAATTTGTAATTCCCAAGGGCTACTCTTTTTAAGGCACATTTTATAAAGGCCGCTCATGTGGTTGCAACGACATCCAAATGAAAATGTCTGCAAAACTATGTCAGTTTTAAAGGTGTCTATTACAACAAAGCAGGAAGCACAGGTACACCGAGACAGACATCCACGTGCAGCGGAATATACTGTTTTACAAACATACACTTGGGAAATATATACGAAAAAAACCCTGCAATTCGCATTTGGAAATACCATTACTTCTGAAGGCACATATGCAAATGTCAGCATGTGCATATGTCTCCCGGCCATTGGAAATGCAGATGTTCCGCTATCCATCATCAATTATAGATGGTTCAATGTCTACTGAAGTTCCATGTGGAGGGAAAAATAAATATTGGGGGATTGAGGGGGATGTCTAATTCCTCCTGTACATGGCTGGCCGAAACACGCACTTTTTAAAAACGTAAACATGCCCAGGGGCAGGTGTAGATACAGACATGGAGAATTTCTGGCAGCCATGTGCAACCCCTATATTAAATCGGAGATACAAGTATATCTTTCTGCCCCATTTGAATCACGCCACTGACATGCTCCAGTGTGACTTGTACTTGATCAAGGCAGTCACGTGTAAATTAAGAATTTTCTAAAATGGCTTTTTGGACATGGATGTGATTTGCACACATGAATGGTCATTTTCACACATCTAAATCATGAATAGAGCTTCTAAAACTATCCCCTTTGTATATTACTTAACTGAGCATTTAGAGCAGTCCACAGAGAGGGTCATTTCTGAACCCGAATAGGCTGTATGAATACTTACAGGAGACGTGTATCTCGCGAAACCATCTCCAGGCGTATTCTTGTTCATGGCATGCAAGGACATCCACGGCGCTTGCAAAGGGATCTCAGCCTATGGCTGAGCGAAGCAGAACGGGGGCATGGTTTGCCACAGAGATGTGTATAACATATTCCAGAAAGGCCATGTATGGTTTTTTTTAACTTCCCCACAGACATGCCCGTTATTCCTTCCGGGGACATGGAATAAGGCCAGTACTTAGAAACTTTTCTGCTGTGTTTTACAATTCATTCCTGCAAGTGGAAGTATGTGCGTGTGGTTTGAGGGTTGCACAGGTGGATCTGGCGTGATCTGCAAGTCAGGGAGGACATGAATGCTCGGAAAGTACCTGGACCTTACGGATGACCGCAGTGTTACCAGGTGCTAGTGCGATAGGGCAGCCATACAACAGCTGTGTCAGGCACTGGGGAACATGACTGACGTTGTGCCAACATTCCCCAGATTGAGCCATGAAGCCTACATCCTTACCCAGTCCAGGATCTATGCAAGCTGTGGGAGTGGTGATATATCTGGAGGCTGGCTACTTGGTATGATGGCACAGGGATCCCCCTCCCATGCCCACACAGGCCTGAACAAGGGAACACTGCCACAAAGCAGACTGTGGGAAGGCAGGCAGAGTTGCCCACAGCGGATTTATACAGACTGAAATAAGCCAAGACAGAGTGGACATTGTATAGGACAGGTAGCCACATGTAGGGAGCTGCTGTGGGAAATGCCAGTACCCAGATATGTGGGAAACAGATGTCAAAGCCAAAAGGCCATAATCATTAAAAGAGCATACTTTTGTAGTTCAGCAATATTATGCATCCTTTGGGGAACTGCAAAGTTACGGTTTTTGTAAACTTGGTAAGAGTTCATAATTAGCATTTTAAAGAGTGTTTTTAGAGATGACCAATACAAGAATGACTGAAGCATTTTTATACTGCCAAGCACTTTTTTATGCAAGGTATGTCATGACAAACAGCTAATATTTACTTTCTCTTATAATATATTAGAGTGCATTGAGATTACTTAGCGCTTTTTTGGGCATGAAAAAGATTAGTATATATAGTCTAGTTTGCATCAGCATTCATTTATCATTTATATTTATGTCTAGTTTGCATCAGCAAAATACTGTCAGTGAGAAGATGCACATTTTAACTGAAGAGGCGTGGCCATCAGAGCTGTCCATGAGTATATTGCGGAGGCAGGCATGATCAGAAACATGCAGTTCTCTAGAATATGGCGAGTGCGCAGACATCCAAAACCATATCAACACCTATCCGTGTCCTGTAATATTAGCATGGACGGGATTACCCTGAGACAAGCATTGTAGAACCTATGTACCTTGTTGGGAACCTGACAGGTACTTGTGACCTGGACTGGCCATTTTTGGAAACAGGATATTGGGTTTGATGGACCTTGGTCTGACCCTGTATGGCATTTCTTATTTTCTTAGAGAAACACTTGGAAAACTAAATCATTGTTGGTATTAAAAACATCCAACACTAAGGTAAACAAATCAGTTCACTAAGTAAAGTTGAGAGTTAAATTTCAAAGTTACATATCAGTGAGTAATATGGTATGTATCAGCAAAATACTCCTTTCCATCTCTACACTGAACATTGTATGGAAAGGACAGTTGAAAAATTAAGTTAATGAAAAGTTCTGTAATATCATGGGTACACTATATAGACGCACGAAGAGGATCAATATGAGTAAGTAGTTAAATAATGTCCTGCCACAAGCAAGCTGTGGAAATTTGGTGGAGCATTATGGGATGTATGCTGCAAATTTGGAGATATCTAGCAGATCTATTAGGGGAGCTTTTGTGCTTGAAGAGAAAAAAAAGGAGGCATGGAACAACTTCAATCAACATATGCAGAGGTTAATACTGCAAGCAGCGAAGCAAAGTGCTTAAAATCATTCATTAGAGAGAATTATAGTGACAGGTTTATTTGAACAATATACCCTTGATGATCTCCTAGGAAGTAGATATTTTTAGAATACTGACAACCCCCCCCCCCCCCCGGTTCATTTTTCTTGATTTTCTTCTTTGTTTGTGTGTGGTTTTCTTTTTCCTTTTACCATAGTAACGTAGGCACTCTGCAAGTTATATGAGAGCATTAGAATAATGATAGCAAAATATTTATGCTATCAAGTCACTGCTAATGTATAGGGATGAATTGATTTGAGGCTTTCATAAAGAACCTTTGTGGGGTTTTAGTATAAGTAGAGAAACAAAAAAAACACTTAACAGAGATACCTATATTATTGTTATTAAAGATATTTGAAACACTTTTCTAGCAACATAAACACTAAAAGAGAGATTTTTTAAAATTTGACAGGAAAGGAACCAATTTTTTTCACAATTTGTCTTATGAAGTGTAATCATGTCTCTCAAAATGTTATAAACAGCCTCAGGGTCTCAAAAGTAGTTTAATGCATAAGCATTAGATATGAAGTGGATTATTATTGCTCATAATGGGAACCGATTAATGTTTAGTTGCACTAACAGATTGGTTTGGTGAGTATTGCACAACTTCTTGTGCAGAGTTCAGCACCTCTGGATATGCACAGGAGAGTGGGTCAGTCAGGAGTCTGCTAGGGTTGCCAACTGGCTCCAGATTCATCTGACAGGTCAGATCCAGTCATGGTTTTACTCCATTGCAAGCAGGGATTTCTCAATTACACGCCATAAGATCAGCAAAACTACAAGTCCCTACATGCAATGGGGTAAAGCCAGGATGGGATCGGACCTGTCGAGTGAATATGGAGCCTGTTGGCAACCCTAGAGTTTGTGCAAACACTGGAGTGAAAATGAATTGGGCGCTTGACACAGAAAACAAGTAGCCTTATCCTCTGGAAGCAGCATGAACTGTCCGACTGTGCCAATGATAGTTGCTGCATAGAAATGTCAGCGACAGGCTCCTCTGCAGCCCATAACAAGTGAGGCATGCACAACCTGGGTACTTCCAATGAGCGTGATGGACCAGGAACTGCATTCCTGTCCTGTACTTCAGCATCTGGACAGTCGGGCCATTGCTCATGAGGGACGTGTCAGTATCATACTGCACGGGAAGCACATTAGGATATTAGGACAGTCTCAGTATCAACTGTGTAAGTTGAACCACAGCACTGTCAAGAAATTCCTCATCCTATCTCAATAATGGTGAAGTCTGGCCATGGCTTTATTGCGGGAGGCAACAAATCTGATCATTTATTTATTTACTTACAATTCTTATATACCGCGCTTTTTATTATCAGAGCGGTTTACAAATAACAAAAATTTGCATCAGAACAAAAGATCTTTTGCTTACATTGTAACAGGATCAGTAACTTGGGACTGTAACAAGGGTAACTATATACAAATCAACAACAGTGGCTGTTGTAAAACTATTTACAGTTATATTGCAAGTTGGTAATCATAATGCAAGAGACCTTGTAATCTATGATCGTTGTGAGTGTGCCTGAGGGTGGGTCTGTTTTGTAAATCGTCGAAGTTATGTTGTTGGAATGTCAGAGGCTGTGTGAGTGAATTGAAGTGTGGGAAGTGATTGTGTTAGGTTAGGGTGGACGAAGTGAAGGCAGAATAAGTGGTGTTTAAGGGTTTTGTGAACTGTGAGAGGTCACCGATTGATCGGATATGAGGTGGGAGATTGTTCCAGCACCTAGGGGCATAGAATGTAAAGGCCCTATTCCTAGTTGTTTGAGTACATTTATTGGACTCAAGTGGTATAGTCAGCGTATTGGCAGCTACTGACCTTCTTAGCCTGTTTGTAGGGGCGATGGTCAGGAGTGCAGAGAGGGATGAAGGGGATAGCTGGTTAATTGCTCTAAATGATAGGAGTAGTGCCTTGTAGGTGATCCTGCAATGTAACGGTAGCCAGTGTAGTTCCATAAGTATGGGCGTGATGTGATCTCTTCTGGAAATGCCTCAGAGAATGCGGGCAGCTACATTCATCGCCATCTGCAGTGGATTGAGGGTGCTCTTAGGGAGGCCGTTTAGGATGATGTTGGCATAATCGAAATGAGGCATTACAAGCGTCTGGAATATTGTTCTGAAGTCGTTTGGGGCTAGTAGAGGTCTTAGGTGTCTTAGGGGCTTGTTTACAAAGCCGCGGTAGCGGTTCGCGATCACTATCAGAGCCGCGGCCCCATTGATTTCAATGGGGCCGCGGCTCCGATAACGATCGCGAACCGCTACCGCGGCTTTGTAAACAAGCCCCTTAGTGTCTGTATTTTATTGTAGATGGACTTGGTAGTATTCTTTATGTGCTCTTTGAAGTTGAGCTGTTGGTCTATTGTGACACCCAGGTAGCGTATCACAGATTTACATGGAAGCTCTGTATCTCGTACTTTCAAAGAAGTGGGGGGAGAGAAGTTCTTGTTCTTGGTTATGAATAGGACCTCGGTTTTCTTAAAGTTTATGCGTAGATTCTGAGATAGGAGCCAATCAGTGATTGCGTTGAAGCACTCTATTAGTGGGGAGAGGTCAGGGTGCATGATTTTGATTTGGGTGAATATCAAGACATCGTCTGCATAGATCAGACTGGATATATTAAAGGAGCGGATGATATCACAAATAGGTTGCATATATATGCTGAAAAGTAAACACATGCAGAAAACACAGGATTCATGCAGAAAACACAGGATTCAGAATTACGAATAGGGTCCAGACAAGCAGTGCATACTGGATGATGGTCTTCTCTACAGACAGTTCTCAAACACCTCAGGCAATGATGAAATTCAGACATAATGTTGGAGAAGGATGGCAAAAATAAGAGAATGAATAAAACTGTATAGAACTGCAAAGAACTTTGTTGGAAAAATAAATGAAAATTTAAAAACAGAAAAAAAGTTGATGAGCCATAAGCGAAAAAAAACAAAACAAAAGTGAGGAGCTGAGGGCACCGCTGTGTGCAGGAAGGGCGGCACATGCTCAGAGCTTTACACTAATCTGGGAAAGTAGTTCCATTCCAGCACCATTAGATGTTGTCAACCCACTTACGTGCTTGACTCAATCCTGCTTGTTGATAGAAAAAGCCTTTGCTTGCACTGTGTCCTGTATGGCAACTATAAACAAAATAGCATTTCTAGGGCCCGAGGCAGACTTCCGAAAATTAAGCCCAGATTTTGGAGAGCGTCACTGCGTCATCCAGCAGTGCTAAGGCGTAGCTTCCTGAAAGAGTAGCTGAAAGCCATTCAACTAGCTACTGAAGAAGGAGTAGCAGAGCTTACTTGTAAAGATGAGCGACTCCCGGTATAAAGCATTTTGTGAGCACTTTGTATTGAAAAGGGCATCTGAAAATGAATTCCAGGCACTCTGTAGCAAGAATGACTTGGTAAATGAGTATACACAACCTTGAAATCTAGGGTATATGACCAGTGACCATCGTTCATGCAAGATGGAATGGAGTGCAGAGTATTCATTTTTAGGGGGCCCTTTTACTAAAGAGCGCTAGGGTGTTGCACTGAATGCGACAACAGTGCTGAAACTATGGCACATCAGGTGCAACACCATTGCATAAACTGTCGAGGGGGGGGGGGGCGTGGAAAGCATTTCCCAAGCAATTAGCCAGAGCCCTCTCCCTTAAAGCATGGTGAAGTGGTGTTGCATAGATGATTCTGCACTAATGCAGTCAGCACGTGATGTGAACCCAGCACTAACTGCACAGAGCATGGCACGCCTATTCTCCGCCCCACTCCTCCCGTTCACTAGCCTAACGCGCATTAGATAGCGCGGGAATCATCCCGCGCTGGCATGGCCTTGCACTAACTGGCAGCACGTATCCCAATGCGCATTCAGCGCGCGCCAGAAGACACAATGTCAGCTAACGTCCTTTAGTAAAAAGACCCCCTTAATGTCTCTTTATGAAAGAATATGTGATCAAGGTCTCTGAAATTCAGCCAAAAGACTTCTTTAAAATGAGGAAAAACCTTGAGCAGAAGCCTCTCTGCTTCGATGAGACCTGACCCTTAGAAAATGTATTTCTTGCACAGTGCAGTGCTAAGAGTCTGGTCCGAGTAATAAGTAAGCAAGCCCTGTAGAAAAGTCAATAGCCGAGTCTGTGGTGATATTCTCACAAGGATGAACAAACAAGTGAATACGACATCCCCCCCCCCGAAGGACAAGCGGAATAATGAGCAGAGGCGTGTTAAAGCCAGGGACCTGGGTCTGCGGAGGTTGTTTCTGCGTCGAAAGCCTTGTGGCACTGAATCAAAGCTATGCATCATGAGAATGCGTCAGAGAGAAGTTGAGGAACATAGCAGTGATTCTTATAATAAAACACCTTTCATTCACTTCAATGCCAAATAAAGAATCCTCCATACGAGGGGCTTTTGATAAACTGGAGTGGACCTCTTCTTATTGTGATGACAAAGACAGCAGAGAATCTCTTAGGACTGGGGCTAGAACCCCTGGTCCAGTTAGGAGGAGGAATAAAACAGAAGGGAACTGGGAGAGGATCCCTGCTTTAAGACATGGGGCAAGGGCAAGCTGGAAGAAACCAATAGGCCTGTGTGAAAGGTGAAGGGCCAGGCAGGACTCAGCTGAAATCCTGGACAGGGCTAGATGGGAGGAGGAAAAAAGTTTCCATGGGACAATATAAAATGCACACTGGAGCCTTTTGGGAGCAGGGGCTATCCTCCAGCTGAGCCTGTGACACAGAGCAGCAGAGGAGGTTCAGCAGAGCATGGAAGTAGGTGCTGACAGTGCCATCCTGGCCGATAATGAAACTGACCGGATGAAAGTAATAGAAGAAGCTGCTGTGTTGCAGTGACAGTTAACTCTTGGCTTGGGCTGCTAAGGGTTTTTTCCGGCACATTTCACATAAGCTAGAGTGCTTACTGGGAAGGCTCCATCTCTTTTGTTAGCTGTTGCCTGTCCACAGGCATCTGTTGGTTTCTGCATGTGCAAGCAGACTAGGGTTGCCAACTGTTCGGTTTTCAGCCAACCTGGCCGGTTTTTACATGGCAGGCCGGCTGCTGGCAGAGATCTAAGACCGGCCCTTGAAAAGCTGTTTTTTTTAATTTGGGGTCCTTGTCTCCCCCCCCCCCCCAAATGCAGCCTCACCTTCTCCTCCGCTGTCAGTCCCTTCCTGTCACCTCTTTCTCCTTGCAACCATGGCTTCCTGCTTCTTACAGAGCAGCGGCTGCAATAATGCTAATTTAAAAACAAAATGAAACCGGTGCGGAGCCCTCCGGCCCTATGAAACCCCTGCTGCAGTGTCCTGCCCCCTGTAGCGTCACTTCCTTTTGAGCATGGGACGCTGCAGCAGAGGTTCCATAGGGCCGGAGGGTTCCGCACTGGTTTCATTTTGTTTTTAAATTAGTGTTATTACAGCTGCCGCTCTGTAAGAAGCAGGAGCTGGGGCGCCAGGGGAAGGAGGGGGCTAGAAGGGAGCTGACATGGGGGGAAGGAGGGGGCTAGAAGGGAACTGACACCTGGGATGTACTGGAGGGAGCTGACACTTTATTTAACTAGGCTTATACACTGCTTTTCTACCAGTCAAAATGGCGCACGTGCAGCTACCGTATATATATTTTCCCTTGTCTCTGAAGGGCTCACAATCTATGTTGTACCTGAGGCAACAGAGGGTTAAGTGGCTTGCCCAAGGAGCACCTGTGGGACTAGAAACCCCAGTCCTCCTGGCCCAAGGTTACTGTCCTCTAGAAGGATTCAAACTCCTGGCCCTCCAGCCCAAGATAACTTGCCCCAATCACTAGGCCACTCCTCCCTCTATGGTTAGCCACATGTGGTGGGTTTTTCTCTTTCAAAAAGCAGGCAACCCTAAAGCAAACAGATGTGTATTGCATCATTTCCCTGCCCCCCCCCCCCACCACCTCACAAAGCAGCAGCAGCTTGAAGAGGACCACTTAAGGATGGGACTGGTAGATGGCTGGGTAATGGGGCGTTGGAAGGAAGGGGGCACATGGGGATGGCACTGGAAGGGGGATGGACAGAGGGTAGGGTGAATGGAAGGGAACTGACACTTAGGGATGGGACTGCTAGGTGGCTGGGAAATGGGGAGGAGGCTGGAAGGGAGGGGGCACTGGGACTGGAAGAGAGCAGACATGTGGAGATGGCACTGGAAGGGGAATGGACAGAGCGTAGGGTGACTGGAAGGGAGCTGACACGGGGAAGGCACTGGAAGGGGGATGGACAGAGCGTAGGGTGACTGGAAGAGAGCTGACACAGAGGTGGCACTGGAAGGGGGATGGACAGAGGGTAGGGTGACTGGAAGGGAGCCGACACAGAGGTGCACTGGAAGGGGGATGGACAGAGGGTAGGGTGACTGGAAGGGAGCCGACACAGAGGTACACTGGAAGGGGGATGGACAGAGGGTAGGGTGACTGGAAGGGAGCCGACACAGAGGTGCACTGGAAGGGGGATGGACCGAGCATAGGGTGACTGGAAGGGAGCTGACACGGGGAGGGCATTGGAAGGGGGATGGACAGAGCGTAGGGTGACTGGAAGGGAGCCGATACAGAGGTGCACTGGGAATGAAGAGGACTGATACCTGGGATGGTATTTGAACTAGAAGGGGTTGAACAGTGGAGAAGGAGGGGGACTGGAAGGGACTGGATACCACTGGCAGTCCTGGGGGTTGACATTGGAAGGTAATGGAGGGGACGACTGGAAAGGGGACTGATATTGGGGATGGTTACTGGGACTGGAAATAGGCTGATGGAAGGAAGTGAAGAAAACAAAAGAAGAGACGAGAAATATCAGATGGACTACAGACTATACAGGGTGGCCCAAAAAAAGTGAGAACATCTTGTAAATTAAAAGCTTAAATAGTTTACTTATTTACCTTTTTTAGCTATATAACGTCTTTATTTCGACAATTTCCGGTCACCATCTTTTTTTTAAAATTTGTCAATCGTTTACATCTGTCTTTTTGAATTTTTAAATAACTTATATGCTACGAGATGTTCTCACTTTTTTTGGGCCACCCTGTAGAAAAAGAACTAAGAGAAGACAGGAAAACAGAAGCCTCAGATCAGGACCAGCATAATCACAGAATAAAATGGTCAGACAACAAAGGTACATAAAATAATTTTATTTTCAATTTACTGATTGGACTTTGTGTTATCTTTATATTTTACACAGTATGGGGAACTGCATCTCTTATTTATCTGATGTTGCACTGCCTGCAGAGTCTGGCTTCTTGGGGTTTCAGTTTAATTTTTGTCTAAATGCTGCATATTCTGTTAGTATGGAATTTCTGTTTAAGAATGTGTAGCAATCTTGCTTGTTCAGTTTGCACATTGCCCTCTCATTTTTTGGGGACAGGGGGCGGGGAATGACTAGCCACAGGTGGCAGGTTTTTCTTTCAAAAAGTTGGCAACCCTAAAGCAACAGAAGTGTACTGCATCACTTCCCCGTCCCCCTCCCACCAGCCCACAAAGCGGCAGCAGTTTGAAGAGCCAATGGGAGGCCCGGTCTCGAGAGCATGAAGACTGGGGCTGCAGTCTGGCCGCCTCAAAGCAGGGAGGGAGAGGAGCATGAATAGAAGGGGTAGGTTTAGCATATAAGCATATAAAGGGTGGGCCTAGAGAGAATGGAGGGAGAAGGGATGGAGCATTGGGAAGGGGCAAGGTTAGAGGAGGGGCTGCGACTTGAAAGAGAGTGAAAGTGAGGGACAGAGAAGCAGGGACAGGAGAAAGTTGGCGGAGGAGTAGCCTAATGGTCAGGGCACTGGCTTGGGAACCGAGAGACCAGGGGTTGATTCCCATTAGCTACTCCTTGCAGCCTTGGGCAAGTCACTTAAATCTCCATTGCCTCAGAAGAATCCAAGTTATCAATGTCCCTGTTTAATGTGCATTACCAAGCTTAAGTTGCAATGTAAGCTCCTTTGATTGAATGATAAAGTGGCATAAAAAACCTGTCAAATAGCTGATATGCATAGATGCTGCTGCCCCAGTGCTACTGCTAACTAGTTGGCATCGGGGCATTCTGGGACAGTCTGGGGGTGGCACCGGGCAGTGGTAATATTGAGCTGCTATCTGGTGAAAGTCAGGCACAGCAAAGGCTGCCCTAACGTTTGCCGTGGACGCAAACTGAGCAGCGTCTGAATATCGTCGCTGCCTGATTAGCTTCCAGATTCTGTGGTCAACCCAGATATTCAATGCTGGTGACCAGATATAGCCCCAGCAATTAATATCTGGGTCTAAGGTTCAGTGCTAGCTGCCAGCGCTAAATATCATGCCCACTGCCTACAAGCATCTACTCACCAATGCATGGAATACGCACAGACACATCCACCGCGTCTCTTCATCCCACAGGTAAATAGTTAAACCATGCCCATGTAGATATACAGGGCCCGATTTTTGAAGGCAATTACATGGTTAGCATCGGGGGCGTGTTAGGGGCATTCCAGGGCGGAGTGGGGGCAGAGGAAAGGGCTAACTGGTAGCAGCAATTTTCAATGCTACCCACTTAGCCCTCTGCGCTTTAAAGATAGGCAATCCTCTCTTTTAAACTTTAATTCATTTATTTAGCAATGCTTATAAACTGCTGTTCACCAGGTCAAAGCAGTGTACATTCAGGCATGGTATAATTTTCCCTTGTCCCTGAAGGGCTCACAATCTATGTTTGTACCTGAGGCAATGGAGGGTTAAGTGGCTTGCCCATGGCCACAAGCAGCACCTGTGGGACTAGTAACCTCAGTCCCTCCAGCCTGAGGTTGCTATCCTCCAGTAGGATTTGAGCCCCTGGCCCAAAGCAACTTACCCCATCCACTAGGCCACTTGTCCCCCCACTAGTTGATATGGAACTGCTGCCTTAATCTTTGCTCTGTCAGAAATTCTAACAATGTGAAGCCTGCTACCGATTAGCTGACCTTAAAGCATGATGCCAAGCGGATGATGGCAACCTGTTATCTAGCAGCGAGCTATTAAGGCAAAGTGAAACAAACAATCAGTAAGAAAAATGATCACCTGATACAACCAATACTAAATCTGCTTCATTCTAATATGTCAGCTCAGAAGCCAGCTACATTAAAAGCAGCCACTGTGACCTTTTATGTCGTTTGAATTTTCCATTTCGTCTCCCTGCATTTATGACTGATGATAGTCTTTTTCTCACTATCCCTACCAAGCCAGCACTGCTGGAGAAATGAAGGTACTGTCAAAATGCCCCATTTCATGCAGAGCACTGCTAAGGCTTCAGAAACTCTGGGCAAGACTGATTTTCAGGCCTCAGAGGTCATTAATCCACCCTCTCTCTCTCACTTCACACAATCAATACCACACAGTAAGAAGTACCATCTCACTAAAACACAGAAAGACTTCTTAAAACGTACCAATTTTTGCATTCGACTCTGGAGAATATGCACACAAATTTGTAAATTCTGGTTTTGATATTGGAAACATCAGGGGGGATATTCAAAGGCATTTAGGCGGTTCGTAGACCTGCACACGGCTTAAAGGCTGCACACCGGAATATTCAGCAGCGCTAATGTGGCTAGTGCCACTGAGTTTCAATGGCACTACGTTTCAGCCACTAAGTGCCCCTGGCTAGCATCAGGGTGTTGAGGGGGCGGAGTGGAGGTGGCACCTGAGGATAACCGGCTTAAGGCGATACTCAGTTTAAACTGGCTAAAGTTAGGACAGCAGCTGAATATCGTTGCTGACTAGATGGCAAAATCACACTCCGGCCAACCCGGCTATTCCGCGCCACTCCCCTGGTTTTTGAACATTCTGCTCTTGCTGTCCCAGATTTTTCCTAGACGTCCCTTCTAAAATGAGAGGAAATTTATAACCAGGCACCTGGTATAGGGTAGCCAAAACATGCTTATTTTAAGCCTATTTTATAAAGAAAAGTATTTGTTCCCGCAGCTCAATATAGCCACAGAAGCATTTGCCTTTGCTCCAGCAGCAGTGCTATGCTCAAGCCACTGGCACCGTGACATTTTTGGTGCTGGTGACTTGAGCATAGCACAGCTACTGGAGCAAAAGGAAATGATCTCGTGGATATACTGCTGGGAGTAAGGAAAGAGGGACTGGGACTGGAAATTGGTTGATACTTGACCTGGGGAGTGTTGCAACTGGGATGATACTGTGGATGAGGGGACTAGAAATGGGCTGATACAGGAGCTGGGGGGATGGGGCTGGCTGATACTGTGGCTGAGGGGACTGGAAATAGGCTGATACTGGAATGGGACTGGAAGTGGGAAGCTGGGACTGGAAGGGATCTAATTCTAGGTCTAAGGGTCCTGAGGCTGAAAGGGGGCTGATGCTGCCAAATGCTAGGGTCAGGGTGGGAAAAAGGGAGATGCTGGAGGATTGAGAAGGGACAGGAGGACAGATAATGTGGGAAGTGGGGAAGAAGCAAAGTCATAACCAGGGAAAGTTTGAGAGGGAGAGGTATAAGATTGCATGCTGGGGTAAGGAGTTGGAAAGATAATGAATGTTGGAGAAGGAAGTAGAAGGGTGGGTACCAGGGAAGGAGAGTAGCAGGCAGGTGAGCAGTTACTACCGACATGGGACGTGGGAAAGCAGGAACTCTGACAGGCGGACACTAAGACTGGGTGAGAAAAAAGGGCAGCGGCCCTTTAAAAGCGACGTGCTCCATCGGAGGAGCCAGAGCACGCCGCCGCCGGAGAGATCAAAAGGCAGTGGCCCTTTAAAAGCAGCATGCTCCATCGGAGGAGCCAGAGCACGCCGCCGCCGGAGAGATCAAAGGGCAACGGCCCTTTAAAAGCAGCGTGCTCCATTGGGCTCACCCGCGCCTGGCGGGCCCGTGCCTGAGGGCCTTGCCAGAGGGCCCTTTGGCATGGCCCTTAGGCGCAGGCCCGGGAGCGCTCTGGTGTGAGCCATGAACCCTGCTCCTCCTAATCATCACGGCTGCCTGGAGCCGGCCCTGGAACCGGGTAGGCACGATTGCTCCTCCACACTTCTCCTCCTGACCCCAACCATCTCACCAACACCACCTTCCTTCAAGCAACTTTCCTTGACTTGCTGCCCACTGCTGACACTGACCTTTCCTTCCATTATCCACCTCATACTTATTTATTTATTTATATTTCTTATATACCGCGCTCTATTAATCAGTGCGGTTTACATATGAACAAATATAAACACAATGATACAGACAGCATTGGTTTTTTACAAAGAACAGGGTACATAAACTTGGCGGTAAACAGGGTTAACTATATACAAAAAACATGGCTAAAAAATATACATGGTATTTTTGGTTAATTAGATGGGGTAGTGAATAAGTTCAACTACAAGTACGGAGAAAAAGTTATTACAAGTACAGTATAAATACGGAATGGATAGAGTGAGCAAGCTACCCATTGTCTGCTTAGTACTGTTACCTACTGCCTGCCTAAAGCTGCTAACCACTGTTTGCACTGAACCGCTACCCACTGTTTGCCTAGACCTGTTGCCCACTGCCTGCACTGAACTGCTACCCAGTACTTGCACAGAACTGCTGCTCACTGCCTGCACCCCAGCAGAACTGCTACCCAGTACTACTCTGAACTGCTACCCATTGCTGCACAGAACTGCTACCCAGTGTTGCCTAGACCTGCTACCCAGTGTTGCGTAGAACTGCTACCCAGTGTTGCACAGTACTGCTACCCATTGTTGCTTAAAACTGCTACCTATTGTTACGTAGAACTGCTACCCATTGTCGCTTAGAACTGCTATCTATTGTTGTATAGAACTGCTACCCAGTGCTGCTTAGGACTGCTACCCAGTGCTGCTTAGGACTGCTACTCAGTGCTGCTTAGAACTGCTACCTATTGTTGCTTAGGACTGCTACCCATTATTGTTTTGAACTGCTACCCATTATTGCTTAGAACTGCTACCCATTATTGCCTAGAACTGCTACCCAGTGTTGCTTAGGACTGCTACCTATTGTCGCTTAGAATTGCTACCCGTTCTTTGCTCAGACCTTGCTGCCCACCCCCATGACCCCTCATCTCATTGTCCTTCTCTCCCTCATCCTCCCCAACTGCCTCCCCTCCTATCAACACCCTCCCTCCTCTCCCCCTACCCTCCTCACTTCTCCCTCCACTCTTTCCCCTAACCTAGCATCTACCTTCCTCACTTCTCCCTCCACTCTTCCCCCTAGCCTAGCATCTGCTTTCGAGCCTCCCCACACTATCCCCCACACTTACTCAGCTCCCCTCTCCACCTTCCTCACCTCCCTCCATTCTGCCCCCTACCCTAGCACCTGCTCTTGAGCTTCTCCACACCATCCCCCACATTCAACCTGCCCCCTCTCTTTAAGGCAACCCCATCCTCGCTTCCGCTGTACTATCTCCACTTTACCTCGCTCTCTAATACTCATTCTCCTTCTCTCATCAGGTAATATCAACCCTAACCCTGGTCTCCCCCCCCCCCCGATTTCTCTCCCACTCTAAAGATAGTTCCTCACATACCCTATCTAATCTCATCCACATCCCACTCCTCCCTCCTTCCACCCTCTCCCAGTCATCCCACAATCACTCACCCATAAATCTCAACTCCAACCCTACCCCCAAAAATAATCCCTCACATAACCTACCCGGAACCATCAAATTATCCCTCAGTCCCCCCCCCCCCTCATATCCCTCTCGGGGAGCACATACACCCAAACATACCCACCCTCACCCTTCTCCATCTAAAGCTCACTACTACCCTAAAAATAGACCCCTGCGCTATTCTAATAAGAAATCCACATGTAACTTAGCAAACCTTATCCATATCCCTCTCCACCCCCCCCCCCCCCGCTCTCCCGTTTACTTGCGCCCTATGGAACGCATGCTCAGTCATTAAAAAAACCTCTTTTATTCGCGATCTTTTCATCTCTAATGCCCTACACCTCCTTGCCCTGACCGAGACCTGGCTCCCCCCAGACAACACCGCATCCATTGCCTCTCTCTACTATGGGGGCTACCAAGTCTCCCATACACCTCGATCTACTGGTTGCGGTGGTGGCGTTGGCCTCCTACTCTCTCCCTCTTGCCAATTCCAACCTCTCTTGCCACCACAATCACACTCCCCCCTCTTCTTCGAAGTCCACTCCATTCGCCTCCTCACACCACTTCTCCTGTGAATAGCGGTTATTTATCGCCCACCCGACTACTCCAAATCAACCTTGCTCACCGACTTCGACTCCTGGCTCTCTGCCTTTATGGATCCCTCATCCCCCACTCTTATTCTTGGCGATTTCAACATGCACGTTGACAACCCTTCCGACCCCCATGCCTCAAAGTTCCTCATTCTTACCGCCTCGTTTGACCTCCAACTTTGCTCCACTGCCCCCACACACCTACACGGCCACTGCCTTGACCTAATACTCTTCTCCAATTCCTCTCCCTCAAACATCCGCAAATCAATCCTTCCCTTATCTGACCATCACCTCTTAACTTTTACTCTTCAGCTCCCGCCATCCTAACCTCGTCCTGTCTCCTCCGACCTATTTAGAAATCTTCATAATATTGATCCCCCGACTCTCTCCTCCACCATTTCTCCATCTCTTTCCTCCATTTTATCATCCGAGTCCGTCGACGAGGCATTATCCTCATACAATACTACACTCTCCTCATCCCTTGACACTCTTGACCCTTCCACCCCACGTCCTGTTAAACGATCTACTGCCCAACCCTGGCTTTCACCCACAATCCGTTACTTACGCATGTGCGCCCGTTCTGCCGAATGAGCTTGGTCCAAATCCCGCTCCCCAGAAAACCTTCTACACTTCAAATTCATGCTTGACTCCTTCTAGTCAGCCTTAGCACTTGCCAAACAAGATAGTACATCCATCTGACTAATTCCCTTGCCTTTTGATCCTCGCCGTCTCTTTAACACCCTCAATTCTCTCCTCAAAGTCCCCCCGCCCCCAATCCCGCCCTCCCTTGCTGCCCAAACCCTAGCCAACTACTTCCATGACAAAATCCTCAAAAGTACCCTCCAATTCCCTACCCCCTCATCTACCTCCCCTCCTCCCCATTTCTTCTCCCCCATCCATACTCCCCCTGCCACCCTCTCCTCCTTCCCTTCGATCTCCAAACCCACCACCTGTTCTTCAGACCCTATCCCCACCCATCTCCTACCTTCCATCTCCTTCACCACTGTCCCCTCCATCACTCACATCCTCAACCTTTCACTCTCCACTGCAACTGTCCCTGCTGACTTCAAACACGCTGTTGTCACGCCCCTCCTCAAGAAACCCTCACTTGATCCCACATGCCCTTCTAACTATCGACCCATCTCCCTCCTTCCCTTCATATCCAAACTATTAGAATGAGCAATCCACCATCGCTGCCTCGACTTCCTCACCTCCCAGGCCCTCCCGGACCCACTTCAATCTGGCTTCCGTCCCCTACATTCCACTGTAACGGCACTCACTAAAGTCACAAACGACCTGTTCCTGGCTAAATCCAAAGGCCTCTACTCTATCCTCATCCTTCTTGATCTTTCTGCTGCTTTTGACACCGTTGACCACGACCTTCTCCTCATCACCCTCTCCTCGCTTGGCTTCAAGGATTCTGTACTATCCTGGTTCTCCTCCTACCTCTCCCATCACTCATTCAGTGTATGCTCTGGTGGCTTCTCCTCCTCCCCTACCCCACTCCATGTAGGAGTACCCCAGGGATCTGTCTTGGGCCCTTCCTTTTCTCTCTCTATACCCAAGGCCTTGGCGCGCTCATCTCCTCCCATGGCTTTCAATACCATCTCTATGCCGATGACTCCGAAATCTACCTCTCTAAACCTGATATTTCTCTGGCAACCCAGTCCAAGATCTATGCCTGTCTTTCGGACATCGCTGCCTGGATGTCTCATCGTCAATTAAAATTGAACATGGCCAAGACTGAACTCCTTATCTTTCCACCTAATTCCTCCCCCCCCCACTTCCCCCTCTCTCAATCCATGTGGATGGATCTACTATCCTTCCTGTTCCCTTGACCCGCAATCTGGGGGTTATCTTTGACACCTCTCTCTCCTTTTCTGCTCATATCCAGCTTGTAGCTAAGACCTGCCGCTTCTTTCTCTACAACATCAGCAAAATCCGCCCCTTCCTCTCTGAACACACTACCAAAACGCTTATCCACTCCTTAATCTCTTCTCGCCTTGATTACTGCAACCTACTCCTCGCTGGTCTTCCCGCAAGCCACCTCCTTCCCCTCCAATCTATAGAAAATCACGCCGCTCGACTAATCTTCTGCCAACCTCGCCATGCCCACGTTACTCCTCTTCTCAGGTCGCTTCACTGGCTCCCTGTCCAATTCCGCATCCAATTCAAGCTTCTCCTGCTAACCACTAGAGGACAGCAACCTTGGGCCGGAAGGACTGGGGTTTCTAGTCCCACAGGTGCTCCTTGTGGTCTTGGGCAAGCCACATAACCCTCCATAGCCCATGTTCCCTGTAAAATAGTTATCTCCAAGTTATAATGCCCTGTTCAATGTAATTTCAGTTTGTTCAATGTAAACCGCACTGATGCAGAATAGCGCGGTATATAAGAGAATGTAAATAAATAAATAAATAAGTGCATCCACTCTATGGCCCCTCACTACCTCTTATCTCTTATCTCTCCCTACATCCCCTCTCAAAACCTGCGCTCCGCTAACAAATTACTTCTATCAATGCCTTTCACACGCACTGTGAACTCTCGACTGCACTTTCACCTTGCTGCACCTTATGCCTGGAACAGCCTACAGGTAAATTAAACTTACCTGCTAATTGTAGTTCCTTTAGGGACTCAAGTCTAGTCCCGACCTCTGGGTTTTGCTCCTCCTCCAGCATCTTGGAGACTGAGAAATGTCATCCTTTTCTGATGACACTGGAATATCCTGTGAAGATCCGCCTCTCTGCTCCAGTTATCTATTGACAAAGCAAACTCACCAGAGAAACAATTAAGTAGCACAGATAGATAGCCCTATAACCAACTGAACTCATACTGCTTCCTCTTCCTCTTTTTTACATAATTCAACAAAATATGCCCAGAAAAAACACATTCCTGTAACTTATATCAGAACTATTCAGGCCTGCTCTCCCTTGAAAGCGAGGATAGCGACCTTCCTTTAACCCCGATAGTCACAGGTAAGAAGTGTTTTCTGCTGGTTATCTCCTGCTGCAGGCTCTAGCTTCCTGAAAGAAACACCTGGGCGGGATACAGGACTAGACTTGAGTCCCTAAAGGAACTACAATTAGCAGGTAAGTCTAATTTACCTTTCCTTAGCGTCCCTCAAGTCTAGTCCCGACCTCTGGGTCCGTAACAGAGCAGTAAATCATCGGGAGGGGCCTGCTAGACCAGCCTGAAGCACCGCTGATCCAAAACACGCATCCCCCTGTTGCTGAACATCCAGATGGTAATGTCTGACAAAAGGATTCAATGACAACCAAGTAGCCGCTTTACAAATCTCCACCACTGGCACTAGTCCACACTCCGCCCAAGACGCCGCATGCGCCCTAGTCGAATGAGCTCGTAAGACCTCCAGCACCGGCCTACCCCTCAGAACATAAGCGGCCGCTATGGCCTCCTTAATCCACCTAGCAATGGAAGTTTTGGATGCCGGCTCTCTTTTTCTCGGCCCTCCAAACAGAACAAACAGTCTATCTGACTTGCGGAAACACTTTGTCCTCTTCAAGGACCGACGAACATTCAAGGTATGAGACTTACCGCTGTCGGGACCCCTCATAGAATACCCGAACACCGGTAAGGAGACCTCTTGGTTCAAGTGAAACGGCGAAACTACCTTGGGCAAAAACGACAGCACTGGCCTCAACACCACCTTTGTATCACAGAAGGATAAAAAAGGCTTCTTACAGGACAAAGCCTGCAACTCCGAAATTCTCCTCGCCAAGCAAATCGCCACCAGGAACACCACCTTGAGTGTGAGGTCTTTCAAGGATGCCCGCGATATAGGCTCGAATGGTTCTTGACCTAACGCCTCCAACACAAAAGGGAGACTCCACCTCAGGACCACCTGTCTATATGGTGGCCTAAGAAGGCTCACCGCTCTCAAAAATCTCTTAACATCCGGGTGAGATCCTAACAACACTCCCGCTACTTTCCCCCTGTAGCAGGACAATGCAGCCACCTGCACCCGTAAGGATGCAGCCGCTAAGCCTTTCTCTACGCCTTTCTGCAAAAATGCTAACAGTTGTGGAACGGACACTTTCAGCGCCTGTAACTGCTCCTCCAAATGCCACTGCTCAAACACCCGCCAGACGCAAACGTACGCCAAGGACGTAGACCCCTTCCTGGCCTTTAACAACGTGTCAATGACCGAAGCGGTATATCCTCTCTTCACTAACCGTGCCCTCTCAAGAGCCAGGCCGTAAGCAAGAACCGATCCACGTAAGGCATGTGTAATGGCCCCTGCGTCAAGAGATCCTTTCGACAAGGCAGACACCAAGGCCTTGCTACCAGAAGGCGCTTCAAATCCGCGTACCAGGGTCACCTGGGCCAATCTGGCGCTATCAGAATCACCCGATCCCGATGACCTTCGGATGCGCTGCACCACCTTTCGGATCAGCACCCAAGGTGGAAACACGTAAAGGAGTTGCTCCTCAGGCCACACCTGAATGAGAGCTTCCAGGCCCTCGGACATCCTTTCTATTCTTCTGCTGTAAAACCGACCGACTTTTGCCAACTGGAATGTTGCCATGAGATCCATCACTGGCGGCCCCCAACGGTTCACCAGCATCTCGAACACTTCCTGATGAAGAACCCACTCCCCCGGGTCCACCTTCATTCGACTTAAGAAATTGGCTTCCACATTGTCCATTCCCGCTACATGCCCCGCCGAAAGCGCTGGCAGATGAACTTCGGCCCACTCGAACAACTGCTCGGCCTCGGCTTCCAGGTGTACGCTGCTTGTGACGCCCTGCCGATTGATGTAGGCCACTGCGGTCGCACTGTCGGAAAACACTCGGATCGCTTGCCCGCGCAGCTCCCGTTGAAACACTTGTAGGGCGAGGGTTACCGCTCTCAACTCCAATCTGTTGATCGCCCAACTGCTCTCCTGCTCGGTCCACTGGCCCTGAGAGAAGCTCCCTTGAAAATGAGCCCCCCAGCCGAACAGACTGCCATCGGTCGTCAGCGGCATCCAAGCAGGTGTCTCCAGCGGCATCCCTTTCTCCAGATTCCCGGGCTGCAACCACCATTGAAGAGACTGCCGTGCCTCCACCGTACAAGACAGGACCCTTGACAGGGAATTGTTTTGGTGAGACCATCGCTTGAGCAAGGCCCTCTGCAACGGTCTCATGTGGGCTCTTGCCCACAGGACCAACTCCAACGTTGCCGCCATGGTTCCCAGCAACTGTAGGTAGTGCCATGCCGTAGGCCTCGCCCGGCCCAGAAAGCGCCGGACTAGGGCCTGCAAAGCGATCGCCCTTTGACGCGGCAGAAAAATCCGTCCCGCCTCTGTATCGAAACTGGCTCCCAAATATTCTAGTTGCTGCGAGGGAGTTAACTTGCTCTTTGACCGATTGACTACCCAGCCTAGACTCTCCAAGAACACTACGACTCTCTGTGTCACCCCCTCGCTCTCGGCTCTGGACTTTGCACAGATTAACCAATCATTCAAGTACGGATGTACGAGGATGCCCTCCTTTCGCAACGCTGCCGCTACCACGACCATCACCTTGGTGAACGTTCGCGGAGCTGTAGCCAGCCCGAATGGCAATGCTCGAAACTGAAAATGGCCTATCGGAACCGCAAATCTGAGAAATTTCTGATGCTCCTGCCGAATCGGAATGTGCAGGTACGCTTCCGAGAGGTCTAGAGCTGTCAGAAACTCGCCCTTTCTGACCGCAACAATTACTGACCTCAGAGTCTCCATATGAAAATGAGATACCCGCAGACAGAGATTCACCCTCTTGAGGTCCAGAATCGGCCGAAAGGTTCTCTTCCTTTTTGGGCACTATGAAGTAGATGGAGTATCGACCGCAGCCGTATTGGTCCAAGGGAACCGGTACAATTGTGTTTAAATCCAGCAGCCTCTATACCATTTCCGCCACCGCTGCGCACTTGTCCGGCGCTTTGCAAGGAGACCGAACAAAGGAATCCCTTACCGGCCTTTGAAACTCCAATGCATAACCTTCTCGAATCACCTCAAACACCCACTGATCTGTCGTTATCTGGACCCAGGCAGCATAAAAATCCCGTAGCCGACCCCCTACGGGCACCAACTCTACCTGGGCCCCCCTGACTTCATTGTGGTTTCCGCAGATTCGCGGTGGAGGAAGAAGAGGCCGCAAAACCTCTTCCCGCTCCTCGAAAGGGACGGAACCCCTGGTTCCGAACGGGAAACCGCCCCCTCGAAGCCTGACTGAACTTAGGAAAATGGAATTGTCGAAAATCTTTCTGTTGGCCTCTGGACGCTGGCGTCGACTGCCCCTGCCTCGGTTTATCCTCCGGCAGCCTGCCACCCTTGGACTCTCCGAGGTCCTTAGCCAACTTTTCCAAATCCTCACCAAACAGTAGCCGTCCTCTGAACGGAAACTTACTTAGCCTGGCCTTAGACGACCCATCTGCTGCCCAATTGCGCAGCCAAAGGTACCGCTGGGAGGATATCACCGATGCCATGCTCTTCGATATGCCATGAATGAGGTCGTAATGAATGTCGGCTAGATACGCCGATCCTGACTCCAATCTGGCCATTTCCCCGACCGTGTCCTCTCCATGCTCTCCCTGAATGCGCTGCGAACAGCGAAGGCAGGCTCTCGCCACCCACGCTCCACAGATCGCTGCATGCATAGAGAGCGCATTAACTTTGAAGACCTGTTTTAACAGGGTATCCAGCTTCCTATCCTGTGAATCCTTAAGGGCAGTACTGCCCTCCACAGGTATGGTGGTCCTCTTTGTCACCGCCGAGATGGCGTCATCCACCTTCGGTGACTTGAACAACTCCCGATCCTGCTCTACCAGTGGATACAGACGGTTCATAACCCTGGAACCTTTGAGACTCGCCTCTGGCATATCCCATTCTTCCTGAATCATCTCTCGAATCACTCT
The DNA here is from genome assembly GCA_033557465.1 of Ichthyophis bannanicus. Taxonomy (NCBI): domain Eukaryota; kingdom Metazoa; phylum Chordata; class Amphibia; order Gymnophiona; family Ichthyophiidae; genus Ichthyophis; species Ichthyophis bannanicus. Next base: position 617,022,187 of record CM066031.1, on the reverse strand, counting down.
ATGCACTGGAAACGCTCTTTGATTTTTACGAAACACCTGTAACAATGGATCTTTCAACGTGTCATCCTCTGCAGGACCGGGCGCCGGCATATTAAGAGCCTTTAGCGTTTCCGCAATGAGAGCTGGCAGCTCCTCTCTCCGAAACAAATGGACCACTCTCGCCTGGTCCTCCCTGTCTGTGATCTCGCCTTCCTCCAACTCGTTCTCAACTTTCACATCCGGGTCCCCTTCATCTGAAAGAATCTCCTCCAAGACTACCGACGGATCCTTCACCTCCAACTCTGTCCTGGCTCTCTTTGCCCCGCTGCCCGACGCCCCTGAGCCCATGGGAGTACCAGGTCTCTTCTCTGTCTTTTTCTCTTCCACCACGCTGGTCACCTGCTTCTTTTGTTGACCCCCCAAGGCCTGCTGCAAAAGAGACACAAACTCCTGTGAAAAAATCGCCGCGTACCCCTCCGGTAAAGATGCCTGCGAGGACAGGCGATCCAGCGCGGAGGACGGTCCCGCTACCGGCTCCCGACTCGGTAGCTCCTCCGAAACCAACTCTTGCACTGTGTCTGGGGCCTCCGGCAGAGCTCCCCCCTCCAAGGAACTCTCCATTATGGTTGCTTCCTGCACACAGCCTTTACAAACACCTGCCTCTGACAGCGCTCCCCTCCTAGAGCCGCAGACCAAGCACAGCGGCTTAGATGGCATCACGCTGCAACAGGCCTCCTGCTTACCTGCCCAAAGCACCCAACACGGGAAGTGGAGACTCTAATCTGCCAGAAAACACCGGAGATAAATTGAACCACAAACCTGCCAAGCACCCGGCAGTACCAGAAATTTTTTTTTCACTTTATCAACCAATCGAGACCGCTTCAGTTAACTCTCCCGACCTGAAAAAAGCCTCTCCCCTGGTAAAACGAAGCTTCCTGCTGAAAATACAGCCTCTGCAGGCCCCGAAAAAAAGTGACCGCGTTTTTCCTTTTTACCGCCACGCGGTCAGGCCCGCCATGCCTTTTCGCACCTAAAATCCTCTGCTCTCACACATCCTGCATCCCAGAGCCCGCATACCTCCAGAGCCTGCTCCGGCCTCCGTTTCAGCAATGCTGCCACCTCTGTGCTCCACCGACCAGCTGTTTCAATCGTTGGGAGCACAGCGGAGTGAGAAGGAGAGCAGAAACCAACTTTCCCTTCTGCCGGCAGCTCTCACCATGTGCGGCTGTGTGGCAGCAACTCGCAGGCACAGCTTCTGCATTCGCTGGCAGCCGGCAGCTCCTGCACCTCGTTGAACTGGTGCCTACTTCTTCCTTGGAACCCCGTCGTCTGGCAGCAACCCCCAGCCCCTGCTGAGTAGGTGAGGGGAGAAGGGAGGGGAAAGGTAAAGAGAGAGAGAAGGCCTCAGCAGCTCTTTAAAGCTACAGACGCCCTTCAACCCTTTAAGCTTCTATCCTTCCCTATCATTTACCTCCAAATCTAAATAATTTTACTTCCCAACCAAAATTCCAACCTAACTCCCAGGTAACTACACTCTCCACTTAATTGCTCCTCCAGTGAACCAGGAGCCCCGGTCCACTGATACTCCAGCTGCTTGGAGACTGAGGTAACTGGAGCAGAGAGGCGGATCTTCACAGGATATTCCAGCGTCATCAGAAAAGGATGACGTTTCTCAGTCTCCAAGCTGCTGGAGGAGGAGCAAAACCCAGAGGTCGGGACTAGACTTGAGGGATGCTAAGGAACTGCGTCTGTGCGCTAGGCATCCTCCTTGGCCCTCTTCAAATCCAGATTGAAGACCCACCTCTTCACTTTGCATTCAGATCCTGACTCCTTCCTCATCTTACCCTAACCCCCGTCATCATTTATGACCAAACTACTGACCAAACCATACCTTGCGGAGAACTGACTAATGCTCTACCTTGCGCAGAACTGACTAATGCTCTATACTGTTCTAACTTATGTTTTGTTCTAACTAGATTGTAAATTCCGATGAGCTTGACTCTGATGGGCAGGGACTGTCTCTTGTATGCTGGCTACCTCTTGTAGGTCAGCTGTGCAGCGCTGCGTGCGTGGCGCTTTACAAGTGCTGAATAGTAGTAGTAGAAAACAGAAGAAAGATTTTAAGATAGGCTGGATATTGAGAGTTTAAGTGGGGACTCGGGGCTTGAGTGGTATTGTGAGTGGAGACTTGGAGTTGCTTGGGGGAATAGTGGGTACTAAGAAATTAACCAGAGATTAGGAGGACAGGGGGGACAAGGTGATTGGATGGAGTAGGGTTGTAAGACTAAGTGCAGAAATATGGAGAGAGGAGAAGTTCTGAAGAACCAGAAGGGTTTGGAGAGGGGTTGGAAAGGACAGAGTACTATGGAGTGGATGAGAGCCACACGAAGGGACAGGCCTTCATTGAAGGAGGAGAGAGAGGGTAGATATGGGAGAAGTGAAAGGTGAAATTTAAGCATGGATGGGGGTAAGACATAAGATAGAGCCTGGAGGTGAAGAGAATGCAAGTGCTTGGGAATGAACTAGGCTGATTAAGGGATGAGAGGCAGGTGGTGGTAGATGAGGCTAGGGAGTAGATGAGTACAGAGAGAGGAAATGGGGGACTAGAAAATGAATGAAAGATGGAGGGGGGATAGGATGCTGGAGAAGGAATGAGACCAATGTGGAATTGAAGGACCAGGGAAGGAAGGTTAGGAAATGGAAAGCTGGTAAGTAGGTGAATAGTGAAAAGAGAGAGACTGAAGATGTAGGAAGAAATAAGAGGAATGGAATGAAGCTATAGTTAGATAAAAGGCAAATGAGAGAAAGAAAAATAAGATGAAACAAAAGGATCAGTGTTGGAGACAGATGTAGAGAAGGAAAGGGCGAAGATTAGATAGGGAGTGTGAAGAAATAGAAAATAGAAATGGGATCTTGGAAAAGCACTTAGAAGAAAACCAAAAGGAAGTGAAAAAGAGATACTGGGGCCACTCCAACTTGAAAAATGAAATGACCAAAGTTATACGAGAGTGTCAGTTTATAGAGTATGAAATATACTTAATTATAGGAGGAAAGACATTTCTGTTTCTCTTTCCTCAGTGTTTCACAGTTCAGTGTCTGTTGTGTGTGTGTGGGGGGGGGGGAGTTTCCATTTCAATTTTTGCCTATATTTGTTTCAAATTTTTAGCTTCTTTTTCTTTACTAGGGGATGGTCTGTTTCTCCTTGTGCAGCCGGAATAAGGGATTCTGTTAACATGTATATTTTTTTCTAGGAATCTGTAGTAATTCAGCTTGTTCTCTTGTTCCAGCTGGAAGTTACTGAGGTTCTAGAACATTCTCAGTACTGATTTTCCCTTGACAGAGTTGGTACAATTTGAGTTCTTGGTGCTGGTGTCGAGTGTCATTTGCGTTTTACATGTTTTTTTCACACATTGTTTTAAATGTACAACTTGTATGCATGCTAGGACTTTTTTTGCACAAGCAAATGGATTTTACACACATTAATTCATAGACATAAACGTATACAAGCAATTTGCACACAAACAAACCGAATGTGAACTCACAAATGCATACCCCAAGGGGCATGTTTGCTAAAACGCATTAGGCTTTTACAGCTCATGTGGTGTTTCAGTGCAGATAGCACAGTGTTAGTTGCAAAAGCCATGTGGTATCTATTAGGGGCGTGCTCAGCATTTCCCCAGCAGATACCGCACAGAAAATGCATAGAGCGCAGCATGGCAGCATCGTGGATAATGCTAACACCACCTATTGAGGATGTGTTATCTACACCTGCGCTGTCTGCGACTTTGCTGGTTACCATGTACTGAGTATGCCTACAGTAACCATGCACTGCAGACATGCCCACTCTCTACCCATAACCTGCTGACTCCTGCGGCTGGTGTGCGATCTGCAGATAGCAAATAGGAAATGCAGATAGCACGGAAATCCTTATGCATTATCTGTTAACGTGTTCCGATAGCATCCCCCCTATGTTTATATACTTCGTTGATGGAACATTTACTGGAAGATTGATTCCACAGACAGAGTTCACATCATGATCCCAGGATACACAGGATGTGCTTCAAATTACAGAGGAAAATTATTATTTTTTCCTTGTGTCTATCTGCCAAAGTCTTCGTTCCCCTCACAAGCCCATTTTAACACTTGTGAGTTGGCCTTAACGAGATTCTGCAGTGTGAAGGGACCATCCTTAAGCAATGGGCAGACCTGCATGGTCACGGGTCTGGGAGAATATCCCTGTTTTGCCATTAGGATCTTGGCCTGCCGTCTTAGGTACTGAAATGATTTAGGGCTTTCCAGGTGGTTCCCTTCTCCTCTGGCCCTACAGTAAGCTGTTCAATTGCTACAATATTCACACTAATACTATATCTTACCATATCTCTTCCCGGTCAGAAATTCAGCAAATGAGACTACTAAAAGCAAGTTGTGAAAAGTGTTTTATTTATGCATATGAAGAATGTGCATAGAGTAACCTTGTATTAGTTCTTCACAGGGGGAAATATCACTGCCATGTACAATATTGCTTACCTATAGCTATTTTTCATCATTAGCCTACCCTGATAGTCCTTTTACTGAACATAAAGTATGGTTTTATTGAAAGCTATTATAAATTACATTACAATCCGCATGTATCCTGAATCCAGATGATGCCAGAAAGTACATTTATGGGAAAGGACGAACTGTGCTTCTGAATACGTGATCTATAATCTACATTATTTTATGCCCCTGCAATAAATTGCATATGGGAAAAATCACTCGGTGCTAAAGGTACGGATGGCAGAGCACAAATTTAACTTGAAATGCAAGAAAATGGAGGCCCCACTGGTTGCGCATCGTGTGGAAATGGCTCACAGCTATTCTTCCCTGCAATGTAGTGTGTTGGGCCAACTACATGTATGCAACTGTAGTAGGGATAGCAGTAAGGCATTACTTAGACTAGAGCAGAGATGGATATTTCATTTAAATACCATGGAACCACATGGACTGAGCACCTATATTCAGTGGAAAGTATTCTTTTGAGCATATAACTGTCAGCCAGAACCTCATTTCCTTCCTGTTGCATATTACAGAATCTTTAACTCCTTGTTTTTTTAGCGAGAAGGATTCCTTGATTGCGTCATTAGGGTTCTTGAATGTAATCTGGTTGAAGACCACTGTGTGACTCTTCGCCATATGCAATTGAACAAGGCTTCCACTCTCAACCTGCCCCTCATGGGATTGTGTTTGGGGGAACCCAGAGGCCCGCAGGGTCTGAATTTCCATACCAGAATGACCAGGTCTCCTGTTAAAAGGAAAATAATTCAGAGGAGGACAAATCAGAATCTGGAAGCTCTTCTCGCAGAAATGAGCCCCCTACACCAGGGGACATAGTCGTTGTCGATCCCTAGAGGTTGCAGAACGGCACACAGCATGGTCGCCGGAATCTCCGGCCAGCTGCTTATCCTTACCAGAGTGTCATCTGCCACCTCCTGCTCCTAGGCAGGCAAGGCCAGGCTAACTGCATACCCTGGTGTGTGGGGGGGGGGGGGGAGGGGTAAAATCCCACCAGGGACAACTCAGGAACTGCCATGCTAGAACAGCGGAGTTCTGAAGCTGGAGATGAGACACTACACTTGCCACAGGCAAAACAACAATTCCTGGAAGACGACATAAGATAGTTGAAGCTAAGGCCGCAGCGCCCAGAAGGCATGCATTAACTGCGCTTTTACTGCAATGCATGTTACAGGCGCTAGAAAAGGAACGTGCATTGCAGCTGCTTGGGCAGAATTCACATATGTACCGTGCAACCTCCCAGCGCACAACAGGAGAAAACACTACCAGTGCATGTAGAAAACAGCAGGAAACCCCCATACTGTGCTAACGGTTGCCAGTGGTCTACCCCAAATTACGTCCCACACAGACAGAATCGGGAGCCCCAAACAAGGACAATGACGAGGTCAAGCCTTGGTACTCACCCCCCTGACAGCCCTAGGCAGAGGATCTGTGCCTGGTTCAGCTCTACTCCCCTGATACTGTTTCACTGGCTTTTGCAGCACTGTGTTTAAGGTGGCTGGCAGGCAGATCCCTCCGAGAGTCTTCTGTAATCTTTGGGAGAGAGCAGGGGGGGGGGGGAACAGAGAAGGAGGGAGGGGGCACTGAGGTTGTGTGAGACTGCTGCACTCTTTCAGATCCTTCCAATTTCTAGCTGTTCAACAGGCTCTTATCATAATAAGCACATGGAGCTGAACCAATTTTCCCTCATCCTATGGCTATCAAAAAGACCGCAGTCTAGTGAAGCCTCCCACGTCATGCTCAAGTGAGAAAGTCACCCTCAAGGAGGTCAGTCAACAGTTGCAGATAGCCTGGATAGACAGAAGGGCCAGTGGGCAGGAGTTGGACCCAGAACCCAAAAAGGTGCCGGAGCACGGCCTGGCTGAAGTTGCTGTCCCATTGGGAATCCCCATCCAGACAGTAGTGGGCCGTGAAGGTGTGAACCAAAGACCACGCTGAAGCATTGCAGATTTCCTCTGTGGATGCTGAGCATAGGTTAGCGACGGAGGTGGCCATGGCCCAAACATTATTAATTGTGACATGACCCAGCCTGTTAGGCACAAAAGAGATGAACAGCTGGGTGGACAGCCAGTGGGCCTTGGTACACTCGATGTAGAAGGCCAAGGCATGCTTACAGTCCAGCATATGCAACGCTGCCTCTCCTCGGTTGGCATGTGGCCTCATGAAGGAAGTCGGCAGGACAATCGTCTGGTTGAGGTGGAACTCGGAGACCACCTTCAGCAGAAATTGTGGGTGTGTCCACAAGACCATCCAATTCTGGTGGAACCCAGTATAAGATGGATGCACCACCAGAGCCTGGAGTTCACTGACACGGTGGGCCAAGTACTTGAGAGGGCAAGCATCGAGCGGCTCAAAGGGAGCTTGCATGAACTGTGCAAAGACCACATTGAGATCCCAAACCACCGCAAGGCACTTGATAGGAAGTTCTGAGAGAAGCTCTGCAATAAGCGAGTCACCAAAGGGCTGAGATGGGTCTGCCCCCTGAGCCATAACGGTAGGCGCCTATCATACTGAGGTGAACCTGGACGGAATTGGATTTCAGGCCCAATTGCGAGAGGTGCAGGAGGTATTCCAGCAACTGATGCACCATGCAGAAGAATGGTTCCAGCACCCTACTTGCACACCACGCGGCAAACCTCCGCCACTTGAACATGTACGCCAGATATGTCGAATTCTTGCACAATGCCAGGAGGACATCCGTGATGTTCTCAGGTAAATTGTGCTCCAAAAGGACTACCCGCTCAACAACTAGGTCATGAGGGCCATGGAATGGACAATGGGGTGCAGCAGGGTCCCCTCGTCCTGGGAGATGAGATTCGGGGCACAGCCCAAGTGGAGAGGCTCTCTCCGAGAGAACTGAAGCAGCAGGGGGAATCACGGCTGCCGGGGCCAGTATGGGACAATGAGGATCATGATGGCCTTGCAGCCTGAAGTTTCAGTAGAGTTTTCGCTACCAGTGGGATCGGGGGGAAGGCATAGAGCAGACCCATGCTCCAGTGCAGGAGAAAAGCATCCAAGGCCAGCTGGTTGCTGGGCAGCCTCCTGGAACAGAACCAGCCCACCTGTACATTCGGCGATGTGGCAAAGAGGTCAATCACAGGGGTACTCCACTCCCTGTAGATCCGCTCCACAACCCCCCCTGTGGGTGCCACCAGGACAATCCTGCCCTGGTAGCATTCTAGGGAACACAAGGAGGAGCAGCGTGTCTTGCACTAACAACCAGGAACACAATGGAGCAAGACCGGAGAATTGTGGATGTTTGAAAGACCTTTATTGGTAGGAGTCAATACCCCGATGCGTTTCGGCGTGGGACGCCTTCTTCAGGGGGTACAAGGCTTGAAAAAAGGGGGAATAATACATGATGTTTAATTAAAATTTATAAATATGTATAAAAGAATAAACATATAAAAATGTTAAAATGAACTCATAGAAAACTGATTAATGAACCATAAGATTAATACCATATACACATTGTAAAACATAAATATATCAATACTAGTACCAAAGTGATTCAACCTGTCTATCTTCAATCGTATATGTCAATGTAAAATTATATATATATATATATATATATATATAGATAAGAATGTAAAAATATATAAAACATAAACAATATGTGACGACTGTGGGAATCACATAAATATATAAATAAATTCTGAATGAATACTAGAGAAACGCAGGACATGAGGAATTAAACCATAATAACAGACAAACAACCTAGTTGTGTGAACGGTATATACACATAATACCATGTTATTTAATAAATATATATAAAAGGGATGATATTGTTTTAAACATCTGGATGATGTTAAAAAACTAGACATGTGTTGATGACTATGAATAAAATTAGTAATTTGGACAAATCTTATCTTAAAAATATGCATTGATAAAAACAAAAGTGTCATAAAATTAACCTGAGTTGATATTTAGATGATAATTACTTAAAACAAGATAAGAGCTGTACTAGTGACCTATCTCAGGTTGTGAATTAAAGCTAAAATTTATATTATCGCTTTTTAGAAACCAGAATGGGAGTTTTATTGGGTGAATAATCAATAGCTATTATTAATCCTAATATGAAATTGGAATGTTAAAAATAACAATAAAGTTCACTAACCTGAATTAATCCACTTGGTTGTTTACATCTTATTCATAAATTATGCATAAAACTCTTAAGCTATAATTTCAAGATCAAAAAAAGGGGGAAAAAACATGAAATGATTAGAAGTTAAATTAAAACTGCCGAGCTATTAAATGATATTGTGTGTCTGTGTAGGACTTTAAAACAATCAGAAAAACATGTGACTCATGTATATATTGAATGGAACTTATGTGAAATTATTGTAAATGAAAGTATTGTGCATCAAAATTGTAGTTTGGCTATCCATGATTTGGCTCCTGTAAAAACTGTAACATCATTGAAGTATTGGAGACTATATGTTCAATCCTTGTAGTGCCAAACTGCTTTAAAACCATAAAAAAAGGGGTATATTCCTTTAAGGTAACGAACCATGACATTTATATTATACAGAGGAATAATAAATAAAAGTGCATTAAAACTAACCCGGACTTAAAAACCGTGTCTTTTGTATCGTCCTATTGCAGGGCGAGAGAAGCCGCCGTTCTAAATCTGAGGAAAAATCAATACACTATATCTAATATCAGAATGAACTGTTGGCTAAACCATACATACGTATATTAAAAATGCTCGGATAGCGTTTTTAAAAAATGAAATATTATGAGCCAGTGTGCCTTATAAGTTTTAAATAGTCATAATTTCAGCATTCTATGACGATAAGTTCAGTCCGATCATGTACTGCAAACAGATTTCTTTTAACATCGGGTTTCAGGCTCAGGATCGCAAAGTCACACTTTAAACAATGACTATATAGAGCTCAATAGACACTGGAGTTCTAACAAGCATTTTCAAGTGCATTTTTACCAAAACGAATTTTAAATAACTAAACCCGTCATTTTCCATCAAGGACAGTTTACTAACAAGCATTTTTAATATACGTATGTATGGTTTAGCCAACAGTTCATTCTTAAGAGATTTATGCATAATTTATGAATAAGATGTAAACAACCAAGTGGATTAATTCAGGTTAGTGAACTTTATTGTTATTTTTAACATTCCAATTTCATTTTAGGATTAATAATAGCTATTGATTATACAGCCAATAAAACTCCCATTCTGGTTTCTAAAAAGTGATAATATAAATTTTAGCTTTAATTCACAACCTGAGATAGGTCACTAGTACCGCTCTTATCTTGTTTTAAGTAATTATTATCTAAATATCAACTCAGGTTAATTTTATGACACTTTTGTTTTTATCAATGCATATTTTTAAGATAAGATTTGTCCAAATTACTAATTTTATTCATAGTCATCAACACATGTCTAGTTTTTTAACATCATCTAGATGTTTAAAACAATATCATCCCTTTTATATATATTATTAAATAACATGGTATTATGTGTATATACCGTTCACACAACTAGGTTGTTTGTCTGTTATTATGGTTTAATTCCTCATGTCCTGCGTTTCTCTAGTATTCATTCAGAATTTATTTATATATTTATGTGATTCCCACAGTCGTCACATATTGTTTATGTTTTATATATTTTTACATTCTTATCTATATATATATATATATATAATTTTACATTAACATATACGATTGAAGATAGTTAGACAGGTTGAATCACTTTGGTACTAGTATTGATATATTTATGTTTTACAATGTGTATATGGTATTAATCTTATGGTTCATTAATCAGTTTTCTATGAGTTCATTTTAACATTTTTATATGTTTATTCTTTTATACATATTTATAAATTTTAATTAAACATCATGTATTATTCCCCCTCTTTTCAAGCCTTGTACCTCCTGAAGAAGGCGTCCCACGCCGAAACGCTTCGGGGTATTGACTCCTACCAATAAAGGTCTTTCAAACATCCACAATTCTCCGGTCTTGCTCCATTGTGTTCCTGGTAGCATTCTATACACCGAATCACATGCCCCCCCCCCCAGGGGCCATGGAGGAAACACGAGTGTTAAAACATATGCCTAGAAACTCCAGGGACTGGGAAGGCAACAGCTGGCTCTTTCCATGATTGATCCCCCAGTTGAGGCTTTCTCAAAAGGACACCACTCGGGATGCCACCCAAGACACTTCTGGAAGGGAACATGTTCGGGTGTGTCAGTCATCCAGATATAGATGGACACAGATCCCTCAGCGCTGCAGCACTGATGCTGCCACCATGATGGCCTTGGAGAATGTCCTCGGGGCAATGGTAGCCCGAAAAAGAGGGCGATGAACTGATAGTGAGAGCCAAGCATGGCAAAATGCAGATACCTTTGTTGATCTGCCTGGATCAGGATAAGAAAATATGCCTCAGCCAAATCCAGAAAAGCTAAGAATTTCTGTTGGCACACTGCTTGAATCACGGAGCGCAAGGTTTCTATCCAGAAGCGTGGGACGTACAAGTGCTCGTTGACCCCCTTGAGGTCCAGAATAGGTCAGAAGGAACCATCATTTTTGGGCACCACGAAATAGGTGGAGTATCGCCCCACTCATCCAGGGGACAGGCACCACCGCTTTTAGGCACAGCAGCTTGTTCAAGGTGGTCCGTACAGCAGCACTTTTGATCACAGACCACAAGGGGAAATGGCGAAAGCATTCAGAATTGGCTCTGTACATTCTAGGATATAGCCAATATGAATAGTGTCTAACAACCAGCGATCCTTGGTAACCCAGGCCATTCCTGAAGGAAAAGGCAAAGCCTGCTTCCAACCAGAGGAACCAAGGAATGGGCCCCCAAACCTTCATTGCGCAGCCCAGGAGGCTCCTCCTCTGGAGTAGATGAGTTCCTAGGCTCACGTGCTTCATGAAATGACTGAGAACAAGTTCGAAACCCTCAGGGATCTGGCCAGCATGTCCTTGGTAGATGGGTGGAGGCTGATGAGAAAGGGGCACCAGCCCACTTCACAGGTCCCCTGGACTTGTTTTCCGGAAGGCAGTAAGATTTTGCCTCGCCCAGGTCCTTCACCAGCTTCTTTAAATTGGCTCCAGAAAGAAGTTTCCCCTTAAAAGCCTGTTGGGCCAACCGGGCCTTGGAAGATGAGTCCGCTGCCAAAAGCCAGATCCAAGTCCAACACCATGACATAAGAGGATAAGAACATAAGATATGCCATACTGGGTCAGACCAAGGTCCATCAAGCCCAATATCCTGTTTCCAACAGTGGCCGATCTAGGTCACAAGTACCTAGCAGTTTCCCCAAAAGACACAGGTTCCACAATGTTTGTCCTGGGGGAAAGCAGTGGATTTCCTGGGTCCCCTTAATGGTTGCTCCTCCTCCCACAGCTCCGATTGGGCTGGAGTCCCTGAGCAGGAGGGCTTGCCGGTCCGCTCAGGTGATTTGCTACTCTTCAGATAATAGGGGATACTCAGTTAATAGGGGAGAGCCAACAGTCACCCAAGAGCGAATGGTTCGGAACAATGTATCCTTGAAAGATAATACCAAAAGAATGAAGTTAGGGCATATCAGCAGAGAGGGTCCAATAAAGACAAAAGTATTCCAAATGTCCTTGAGTACGGAGCAGACAAAGCTTAAAGATTCCAAATTATCCCTGCCTACCGTTAATCAGATTAATATGAATAAAATGCAGTCTCTAAAATGCTTGTATGCAAATGCTAGAAGTCTAAAAAATAAGACAGGAGAGTTAGAATATATAGCACTAAATGAGAAGTTAGATGTGATTGGTATCTCAGAGACATGGTGGAAGGAGGACAACCAGTGGGACACTGATACCTGGGTACAAACTATATCGTAATGATACAGCTGATCAAATTGGTGGACGGGTTGCGCTCTATGTTAGAGGGGGCATTGAGTCAGAAAGGATTAGAGTTTTGCAGGAAACAAAATTTTCTGCAGAATCTCTATGGAATGAAATTCCATGTAAAAGGGGGAAGGCGATGGCAATGGAGGTGTACTATCGACCGCCTGGCCAGAATGAACAAATGGATGATGACACGCTCAAAGAAATCAGGGAAGCTAACAAAAGTTACAGCACAGTAATAATAATGGGGGATTTCAATTACCCCGGTATTGACAAGGTCAGTGTCACGGCAGGACATGCTAGGGAGATAAAGTTTCTAGATGAAATAAATGCTTCTTGGAGCAGCTGGTTCATGAACCGACCAGAGGGGAAGCCATTTTGGACCTAGTCCTTAGTGGAACACCAGATCTGGTGCAAGAGATAAGGCTGTTGGGGCCACTTGGCAACAGTGATCCTAGCATGATCGCATTTGATTTTATTAATGGAGGAGGGAGGGTAAGGAAATCCACAGTACTACCTTTTAACTTTCGAAAGGGGGACTATGATAAAATGTGGAAAATAATTAAGAAAAAACTAAAAGGAGCAGTTGCAAAACGTTAAAGACTTACATCAAGCTTGGGTGTTTAAAAATACTAACTTGGAAGTCCAGAACAGCTGTATTCCACACTTTAAGAAAAGTGGAAGGAAGTCCAAAAAACTACCAGCATGGTTTAAAGATGAGGTCAGAGAGGCTGCCAAAAAAGCATCTTTCAGGAAATGGAAAAAGAGCCAAATGATGAAAAATGGAAACAGCACAAGCACTGGCAAGTTAAATGCAAAGCAATGATAAGGCAGACAAAGAGAATTTGAGAAGAAGCTTGCTTTGGAAGCAAAAAAGTGTAATAAAGACTTTTTCAAGTACATTCGTAGCAAAAAACCTGTGAGAGAATCAGTTGGACCATTAGATGATAGAGGGGTGAAAGGGGCACTAAGAGGGGACAAGGCCATAGTGGAGAGACTGAATGAATTCTTTGCTTTGGTTTTTACTAAGGAAGATGTAGGAAATGTTACCCATAACTGTAATGGTTTTAAAGGAGATGCTGTGGAAGAATTGAAAGAAATATCGATACACCAGGAAAATGTATTACAACTGTTTGATAAACTGAAGAGTAGCAAATCACCTGGGCCGGATGGTATACATCCAAGGGTGTTGAAAGAACTGAAATATGAGATTTTCAGACCTGCTATTAGTAATCTGTGAACTATCATTAAATTCATCTGTGATACCTGAAGATTGGAGGATGGCCAATGTAACGCCAATTTTTAAAAAGGGTTCCAGGGCTGATCCGGGAAACTACATACCGGTGAGCCTGATGTCAGTACCGGGAAAAATGGTAGACACCATCATAAAGAACAAAATTACTGAACAGGTAGATAGTCATGGCTTAATGGAAGACAGTCAACATGGCTTTAGACAAGGAAGATCTTGTCTTACTAATCTGTTAGTTATCTATTTATTTAACATTTCTTATATACTGCCTTTCATGATATCAAGGTGGTTTACATTGAACAGGGCATTATAACTTGGAGATAACTATTTTACAGGGAACATGAGCAATGGAGGGTTAAGTGGCTTGCCCAAGACCACAAGGAACACCTGTGGGACTAGAAACCCCAGTCCTTCTGGCCCAATGTTGCTGTCCTCTAGTGGGATTTGAACCCGACCTCCTGGCCTGAGGTAACTTGCCCCAACCACTAGGCCACTCCTCCCTCTTATATTTTTTGAAGGTGTGAATAAACAGGTAGACAAAGGTGAGTTGGTTGATATAGTGTATCTGGACTTTCAGAAAGCCTTTGACAAGGTCCCTCATTAGAGACGTTTGGCAAAACCAAAAAGTCATGGGATAGGAGGCAGTGTACTATTGTGGATCAGGAATTGGTTAAAAGATAGAAAGCAGAGGGTAGGGCTAAATGGCCAATTTTCCCAATAGAGAAAGGTAAATAGTGGAGTACCCTAGGGATCTGTGCTGGGTCCGCTGCTTTTTGACATATTCATAAATGACTTGGAAGACGGAACAACAAGTGAGGTTATCAAATTTGCAGATGACACAAAACTATTTAAAGTTGTTAAAACCCATGGGGTTTGTGGAAAATTGCAAGAGGATCTTGATAAATTGGAAGACTGGGCATCCAAATGGCAGATGAAATTTAATGTGGACAAGTGCAAAGTTATGCACATAGGAAAGAACAACCCAAACTATGGTTACACGATGCAAGGTTTCACATTAGGAACCAGCGCTCAGGAAAAGGATTTAGGTATCATCGTGGATAATATGTTGAAACCCTCTGTCCAATGAGCACTGGCAGCCAAGAAAGCAAATATAATGTTAGGAATCATAAGGAAAGGAATGGAGAATAGAACCAAGGATATTATAATGCCTCTGTATCATTCCATGGTGCAAATGCATCTTGAATATTGTGTGCAAGTCTGGTCACCATATCTTAAAAAGGATATAGCAGAATTAGAACATATAGAGAAGAGCCACCAAAATGGTAAAGGGGTTGGAAGGATACCCCTATGAGGAAAGGCTTAAAAGTTTAGAGTTCTTCAACTTGGAAAAGTGACAGCTGAGGGGAGACATGATAGTGGTTTATAAATTAAAGAATGGAGTAGAACGGGTAAACATAGATTGGTTGTTTATTCCATCAAAAAGTAGAAGACTAGGGGACATGCACTGAAGCTACAGGGTAACCTATTTAAGACTAATAAGAGAAAATATTTTTTCACTCAATGTATAATCAAACTCTGGAATTTGTTACCGGACGATGTAGTAAAAGCTGTTAGTGTAGCTGGGTTTAAAAAAGGTTTGGACAAGTTCCTGGAGGAAAGATCCATAGACCATTATTAAAAGGGACCCAGGGCATCACTGCTTGACCCAATACAAGCATTGTGGAACCTGTGTGTCTTTTTGGGAAACTGCTAGGTACTTTTGACCTAGATTGGCCACTGTTGGAAACAGGATACTGGGCTTGATGAACCTTGGTCTGACCCAGTATGGCAGTTCTTATGATGTTAATTTAGACTAATTTCTTAGAATCATCTGTGGATACTATTCCGCTTCGTGCTACCCTAATGTTCTCCCTGGTCACAGATCTGGATAAGATTTCCATTATGAAAGCTTATTTCCACAAGAAAGACTATTTATATTGCAGCCAGAAAATTACAATTTTTCCTGATGTTTCCAGTTTTTACGCAGCTACAGAGGAAGGACTTCTTCCAGCTCAAACCTCAAGTTTTGGCTTTGGGTGGGACCTTTCTCCTCCGCTTCCCGTGTAAATGCTTGATTACTTGTGAGGGGGTACGATATGTCTTTGTAGATCCTATACAATTGGAGAATTTTCTTGATGGTAGGTGAGGGTCTGAGTCCCTGCCTTGGTTTTTGTGTTCCTTGTTTATCGATGGAGGGGTGAGCTATATTATCTATTTATTTAGATGTCTCCTTCTTCCCTATGGTGGTTCTACTGCTCCTCTTGATGTGGGCTGTAAAACCTTTGTATGATGTGGGAAGGTATTCTTTTTCTTTAATTGATAGTTCCTGGTGTTTTCTTGTTTGTTTGGTTGCTTGTATGCTAAGCATAAATGTTCTAATACAAAAAAAAAAAAGAAAAAAGAAAGCTACAGGTTGCATCCTTCTTTCAATCACCACGAACATCTTCTAGTGAGAATATACAAAAAACTGAGTTACCCACCCTATCCATTTACTTTGCCTTCCCTTTACTCAGCTTAAAAGCACTAAGAGTTACTTAAAAGAGGACAACATTGCCCTGTAGAAGGCAGACTGAGCTATCATTCTTCAAGCTAACAACAGGCTGTGTTAGAAATGAATAAGACGTGCCACGCAGTACTGTCATTACCATTTCCCATCCAGCTATTCTCAAACCTGGGAGACAAACATTGTAATTACTACATGCTGGCAAATGAGCACCAGCAGATATCTTACTGCTGCGGCTCATCAATCAAAGAGAAGCCCCTCCCAGGCTGCTGGCAGAAGCCAAGGAACACCCTCCGGGGGCATGCAATCACTCTACATCACACAGCTGGTAGAAAACACGATCCTAGAAAATACGTTTATTAATTCAATGAAAGGCTTGTTTTTCTCTTTGTTGCAGCCCCTACCACACAGTCCTGATTTGAAGCTTCATTCACATCTTTCCTAGGAATGAAAAATAGAGATAAGTGCTCACTAGATTGTGAATTAGGTAAAACAAATAGCTGCTTATCTCATACCTCAGTCTCAGGTTAGAGTTCTTACTTCATTTCCATAAAAAAGAAATCCACTTACAGTCGGTTCCTAAGGTAAGAACATTTCACTTTTATTTGATATACCCTATTTCTTGGTTAAATTAAAGTGGTTTACAATAAGTAAAGGGCCTGATATTCAAAGTGATTAACACAGCTATCAGACCTGCTAACCATATTAATCCTCTTGGCATATTCAGCTATCTGCGGGTGCTGCTGCTGCCTGCCCTGATGATAACCAGTTAGTATTGGGCGTTAGAGGGGTGACACCCAGCCATAACCGGGCAAAGGCAATATTAAGCTGCTGCCGGGTTATGGCAACGTGGTGAAAGCAAGGCGCAACAAAGGCTGGACTAACTTTTGCCATGGAAGCTAACTAGATGGTGGCTGAATATCGCTGTTGCCCGGTTAGCTTCCTGGCAAGCCGGGCAACCCAGATATTGAATGCCAGGGCCCAGATATGACCCCGACATTGAATATCATGGATTAAGTTTCTGCGGCGATGGTTAGTATAAACAGATTCTTTCAGCACCCTGGGAGCGACCGAGGATAGAGCAGTGAACTTCAACGTCTTGATTCAAAAACCTTGGGCCTAGTTTTCAAAATGTCAGATATTTCAGCACCATGGCGCTCAGTCAGTGTTGAAATAACCCCCAGATAATCAGCAGGAGTATTTGGACAGCAGCTGCCATTGATCATCTTGAATTCAGACACAGTTCTCATCTCCACCACCTGCACTGAGTGCAGATCAATGGCCTGACTTTGTATTTTTTAGCATTAAATCTTAGCTGACAAATTCTCAACCATTCTTCAAGCTTCACTAGATCTAGGTAGGAAATGAAACAGCGATATCAGGACATTTGCAATTTCCAGCCTATTTTACTAAAGGCAACTTTTACATTTTAGGGCTCATTTAAAATACAAGAGGGCTAGGAGCAATTGCCTCCTCAATCACTTACCGTGTGCAAGCCTCAGAAGAAGCCCAAGAGCTGATGTGCAAAACCAGGAACATATGCAAGAGGAGCAGAGCTTGACCATGGATTGGTGACTCGGCCACTTTCACGTATGTAAGTCTCATCTATGTCCGTGAAAGTGGCTGTGTTGTCAATCCATGATCAATATCCGCCGCCCTTGCATATGAATATTTCCTGCGCAGCTTGCGCCTTCCTTTGGCTTTAGCATCTGTGTTAAAACAGGAATACAGGAGTACCCAAGCCATGTTCAGAACATGCCCCTTTTGCACCTGTGAATCCCATGGCAATTCCGTGTGTTAAAAGCAGCATGAGTAACTGCTGTGCAAGGCTTCCAAAATGACCACCATTATCTTATCTAGAGGAAAGGTTCTGCATGCTGTGAGGGATTCAGATAAAGAAGATGCTGTTTACTGAGATGGCTCTAGTCACATCAGTGAATATTTTTAAATGAAGTTGGATGAGTATTATTGGGCGAGTGTGTATATCTTCTTGGAAGCTGGAACAATCTGCAGCTCTGCAAATATTTGCCCTTCTTATGAATCCCTGCAAACAAATAACTTTGAATGAAAATAGCTGAACCCAAGGTTTCTGTCTCAACCAAAATCTTCATCCATGCACTTAGGTACCAGCATTTTTGGCTAAGTGTGGCACTGTGTTACTGCAGCCAGTACTGTGAAGTGAATATCCTGAAGTACCATTAGGCACAACTGATTGACATATAACTTGTCTCACAGTGCGTCACAGGTCCAACATCAAAGCCTGCTTGATTTTATTGTGAACCTGCAAATCTGAACTTGTGACATTTAAAGTAGGTCTACGTCTATCAAAGGAGTGTTGTTTTCTGCTTACTGTAAAGTGTTTCTTAAATCCCACGGTAGTTATATTAGCTCCAGTTGTGAAGAATAGTCTGTAACCCTTGTACTGAGTGTGTAACAGATAGCAGACAGGGAGATTGCCAGTCTGTCTATCTTAAGCCTTGATTTCTGCAATGGGTTCTGTAAAGGGTTACAGAATGTATTCACTATTTTTATAATTAAGGTGCAATTGTGATAGGTCTTGTTGACTGGCTCACTGTTTACAATTAGTTTCTCCTTAAACTTATACCAGGCGCCAAGTTTGTGAACTTTGACCTCCTAGAGGCGCGAAACTCTTGCCTTTAAATGAAGACATGGCTAGATGCAATTCTTTTCAAATTCATGCTGCTTGAAGGTACGCTGTTCACTATTGGGATAACTAAAAAATAAAGCTAATCCTATTCAGTAACAGGAGAGCAAAAACGTATCAAAAATAGAATCAAATGTCGGAAAAGTATGTTATACAAGGGGGACTATGAGATTTAATAAGTGCGTTCCTAAGGATCTTTGAATATATGGAGCGTTTGCAAAGGATTTTGTTTTAAGATTTCATCGCATCATCAGGGAGCTTATTTTCTGCTCTACTACTTGAAAAAGGGTCATGCTGGACCCGAAACACAATGTTGTGTCGTAGCTAGCTCTCCTGAATTGATTTTCATGCCGGTTGGCTTGTTTTCAGTCTCCATTCCATTGATCCTGTTGTGATTTTCCAACCGCCAGCTAAGTATAAAATTTGCATTGCGATACATCTTAGCACTTATGGCTTTTTTGGATATTTGATACATATCACGAATGTTTTCACTTCAACACATCACTTAATTAAAGATTAAAGGAGCAATCCGTTGTTTGGAGGGTTTTCACTTTCCCCCTTGTATAATGGACTTTTCCGACATTTGATTCTATTTTTGATATGTGTTTTTGCTCTCCTGCTACTGAATAGGATTAGCTTATTTTTTAGTTGACTCATTGTGCTAATTCAATTTTGGTTGTAATACACTGTTGGGATAAGGCAAGTTTCAATTTCCTTTGTTCTCACATCTTTTGATCTCATTTTACTTAGTAACATAGTAAATGACGGCAGATAAAGACCAGTATGGTCCATCTAGTCTGCCCAGTAAGATGGCAAGAGTAGGTGCACCTGCCGCTCCGTGCTGGCCACTCCTCCCCATGTCTTTGTTTAGGGGTGAACTCATCGATCCGTGTAGGACACCCCTATTTGTTGAGAAATTAGATAGTTAAGTTTATTTTGATTTTATCCTGTTGCTGTAAAGGGACCCACTGTGTCTGTCCCATGCCATTTTGAATTCTGTCACTGTATTTGCCCCCATCACTTCCATCGGGAGGGCATTCCAAGCATCCACCACCCTTTCAGTGAAAAAGTATTTCCTGACATTGCCTTTCAATTTACCCCCTTGCAGCTTCATGTTGTGTCCTCTAGTTTTACAGCGTCCCCTAGTGATGTCACAATGTGCTCCTCAGCCTTAGTTTCATGTGTAACTTTTTAAATGAAAAGAATGTGTGATGCTTCAGGAGCCCCCTATTTTATACCAATTAAACATCATTCTGTTTATTAAGTCCTGGCATCAACAGATCGACAGCAATTGCATCGTGTAGATTTATTTTGTAGCGTGGGTCTTCAATGCACAAACTTCATGGTGCTCTAAAACATTATTTACTCTTTTAATGTTTTCAGCTACAGATATATATCCTTGTAAGGAAGGGATTTCCTTTACCAATTCAGCCTAGATAAATTTAAACTCCAAAACCTTTTATAAATTAGGCTGCTCTTTCACAAATAAAACAGGGATCCCTATCTGTTTCCATTATAGTGTCCCTAATCACAGGTTTTCATGCTTATGGTACAAACTCTTTAGTGAGTTCACAACTGCTGTCACGGGTAAGTCCATTTACAATACTTTTTAGTCTGCAAGGGCTATTAATATGATAATTTTCCTCCTCATCCCTTTCTTTGTTTTCCCTCAATTTGGGTTACATGATCAATATGGTTTCACTATAAGTGATATTATCATTTAATGTCCTTTCTTTCTTGCATTGTTTTTTTTAATGTATTTTGTTTTTATTGTATCTATTTTATATTCTAGCCTTAGCTTTTTAATTTTTTAAAAAAAATTTTACTTAAAGGCTTTCAATTACAAGAAATATCTGTACAAACTACACATGGAATACATGCACAATATGACATCACAAAATCCTCTGCATGATTATTATCTTATTTTTTCTTATGATTATATTTATTATTTGTATAATTTTATTAATTATGTGTGTATAATTTTTTTTTGGCTTTTACCACCTGAGTAAGGCATTTGCCAAAACGTGTTGGGGATTCTTCTCAATAAAAGCAGATTGTAACCACTACCGTTCTGGTCACCTCACTTTCTTGTGTTTTGGTAGTAGAGACCAGGACAGTATCTGAATTTAAGAATGGGACCAACACAGAAGATCTCTAAAGGAAAAAAAGGGACTATAGTAGTGGTATGGAAGAGCAGACTGGATAAGCCATATGTTTTTTTTTTTTGCTGTCATGTTTCTATGTTTTTGTGCTTAAAAGGGCTTTAATAAAATTACCCCATGGGCTATACATATAAAAGTATGTACAGTGCCAAGAGAGCATGTACTTTTAAGTTACCCGCATGTACAGGTGTTGAAGTGGGTGGACCACAGGCAGAATGATGATTTCCCTATGTTGTTTATAAAATAAATGTGTACACACTTTTTATGCAAATATATTTACACCTGCTCAGGGTCAGGCACAAATATCCATTGCTTCAACTAGGTGAAATTTCTGCTGCTATAACTGTAGTATTTTATGTCTTTATAAAATAGCCTCAAAATAGGCACATAGTAACATAGTAAATGATGGCAGATAAAGACCAGTATGGTCCATCCAGTTTGCCCAGCAATACGGCAAGAGTAGGTGCACCTGTCGCTCTGTGCAGGCCACCCTTCCCCATGTCTCTGTCTAGGGGTGGACCCACCACTCCATGTAGGACACCCCTATTTGTTGAGAAGTTAGATGGTTCCGTTTATTTTGTTTTTATCTTGTTTCTGTAAAGGGATCTGCTGTGCTTGTCCCATGCTGTTTTAAATTCCGTCACCATGTTTGCCCCCACCACTTCCATCGGGAGAGCATTCCAAGCATCCACCACCCTTTCAGTGAAACAATGTTTCCTGACATTTGCCTTTCAATTTTCCACCTTGCAGCTTCACCTACTTGGTTTTCAGAGAAAGGCAGCCTATTATAAACCTACCCAGAAATCCAGAATGCCGCAATTAGAGTTCTATGCAATGTATCTAAATTTAATCATGTCACTCCTCTCTTGTTTGAAAACCATCAGCTTCCCATTTCCTATTGTATCTGCTTCAAAATAACTGGATTAATGGTTGCCCACAAGGCCTTTTACACTGGCCTCCCACTTATACCCATCATTGGTTCTTATTCAGTATCACCCAGCCCCTGCTCTTTGTTCTCAAAATGAAAACCTCTTGATGATCGCCTTCACATTCAAGGTTAGAATCTACATGTCACTCTGCTTGCTTCTTCTTGATTCCCCCTCTCTAGAATACTCTTCCCAAATACATCCATCTTAAACCTTACTATATCAAGTTCAAGTCAGCCCTCAAAACCTACTTTTTGAGTCTGCCTTTAGAGATTATTGCATGTACTCTTCCCGTGTTGTCCCCTGGCTGGAGCACTCATAGCCACTGGAGTGAGTAGCATTCATCATCATGTTAACTGATCTGTTCTATCCCTACTCTTTCCAGAAACTGTAGTTCTTTTCCCAAGTGTATCTTAGGTTTTTATTGTAAACTGCCTCATTGCTTGTTTGGCAAGAGGCGTATAGTAAGCTTGGAATAAACAAACTATTAACATGAACAACCCTATACATGCTAAAAGTCCTTGCTGACTGGCTAAACTGAAAACTCTCTTCATGATCAACCCATCTCCCTGCCCAGAGATTCCCTGTTCTAAGCAGCTGAATTTGTATGCCTTGAAATTTTATGCAGATAACTTTAGCTGGTGAGAGGGTGGAATTTTTAACTGGTTAGATTTATCTGGTTCATTTCCAAAGTTGGTTACTTGTGACCTAGATTGGCCAGTGTTGGAAACAGGATACTGGGCTTGATGGACCTTGGTCTGACCCAGTATGGCATATCTTAAACTTTCAAAAATCCAGTCCTGTGTGTATCAAGCCAGCATTTAATCTACGTCGCCATCCAGCAAAGCAATTTACCCCTAGATGAGCATATCTCCCACCCCCGCAACCTGAAGTGTGCACTAATAAATGCACGATCAATCAGGAACAAATGGCCAGCAATGACCGACCTACTATCCAACCATGATTTAGACATTCTGCTCATCACGGAGACATGGCTGTCCGCATTTGACACAGTCATCCTGCACAAAATGGTCCCTACCAATTTCGTCATCCACCCTTGCTACAGATCCGACAGAAGGGGGGGAGGAGTACTCATCCTAATGAAGCAAGAACTACAATACCAGCTAACCGCAGCCAGTAGCACTACAAACTTTGACTCCATCACCATATCCAACAAGCACAGCAACATCAGTTTGTTCTATAGGGCTCCATCTCCCTCCCCAGACGACTTAGCCACCATCATTGATGTTGCTGGTAACCCTCAGAACCCTCGAACCCAAAACTGGGTGATGGGGGCTTTCAACCTCCCAGCGCTTCAGGACACCCATTCCGATGCCTTCACAGAGGCACTCACTGAGTTAGGCTACGTACAGCTAGTAAATGCCCCCACACACAAAGGGAAACAAACTCTACCTAATATTCGCCTCAAAAGATACCGTCTGCACCACGCAAAGTCTTGTCCTCTCTGTTAGCCCAGAACCATGGTCCGACCACAGTCTAATAAAGTTCCTGATGCCATTACACCACTCAAAGAATAAAATCCAGGTCCCAAACAAACCCACCGAATCATTCTCAAAACGGTTCAGACAATTCAATAGGGAGGACACCATTAACAGAATTCAACCTCTCCTAAACCCCTCTGCTCAGTGCCTGGATGATATGATCGTGGCATGGAATACAAGCCTTGACGCCTCAGTTGAACCACCTATCACCAAGAAAGCTTCAAGGAAAAGGAGAAATGCACCTTGGTTCTCCCCTGAACTCCGAACATCTCTTCTTGAACTCAGAAAGCTCGAAAGAAGATGGCGCTGATCCCATTCAGCCGAGAAGCTTGAAGTATATAACGACCACCTGAAAAGACAGCGAGCTCAAGTCACAAAACATATTAAACAATATCACGCAGAGGTACTTCAACGCTCTCTAAACAAGCCACACGAGCTCTTCAATCTGGTTAAGACCTTAGCAAAAGAGCCCTCAACAACACCACCATACCTCCCCGACCCTCAAGAATATGCAGATTACTTGCACGCCAAAACAAGTAAGTCCAACCTACCTACCACCTATAATGCTCCGCCAACTACACTATCATACACCCAAACGACTACAACAAATGTCAACAAAAACATCCTGAACACTTTCTCTGAGCCATCGGCCAGAAACCTACAAGATATCATTTCCTCCATAAATACCACCACAGCACCAAACGACCCATGTCCAGCATTTTGGATAAAATCCCTGCGAACAGAACTTAGCCCTTTCCTCTCCAATCTCATTGGACTATCTTTCTCTACAGGGACATTCCCCAAAAGCCTTAAGCAAAATCAATAAGACCGCTTCTAAAGAATAGCAAACTGGACCCAGCAAGAACTGATTCATACAGGCCGATATCAAGCATTCTGCTAATGGCTAAAATCATCGAGAAGACTGTTCAACAGCAACTTCAACATCATATCGAATCCAATGCACCCCTTGACCCCTGCCAGCATGGCTTTCGAGAGTCCCACGGGGTTGAAACGCTGCTGACCACACTACTCAACACCCTAACCATTGGGATGGACAATACTAAACACGGATTTTCCCTTATTTTCCTGGACATTGCAGCAGCCTTCGACACCGTGTGTCATGAAACACTCCTCACCGACTCAGCAAAAAAGGAGTCCAGGGAAACGCCCTTGCATGGTGTGCATCGTATTTAACTGATCGTTGGCAGCATGTGGGTGCTGGTCCCTCCACCTCCTCACCTTTCCTCCAAGAAAAAGGCGTCCCACAAGGATCTTCACTTTCAGCCTTACTATTTAACATTTACATGCAGCCCATTTGCAACCTCATCCGCTCATTCAACATCAATTGCCTAATTTACGCGGACGACGTCCTACTCTATACACCATTCCTATTAGACAAACCGGACTTATTACCCCTCTCTGCCTGTTTTGACGCTGTTACAGACTGGCTACACTCACAGAAACTAAGGATAAATTTTAAGAAAACAGAGGTCCTTTTCCTCACAAAAAATACAACTTACATACCACCCAACTCCCTGAAAGTCAGAGACACGGAACTCCTGAGCAAGCCTACAATTAGGTATCTGGGAGTGATACTCGACCAACAACTCAATATGAAGGCCCAGATCAGCAATATGGTCAAGTCCATATACAACAAAATAAGGATGCTCCGTCACCTGAGACAACTGTTAGACCCAGTGGAATTTAGAACAGTCTTTCAAGCTTTAGTAACCCCACATTTCGACTATGCAAATGCCATACTACACGGCCTTCCAAAAAGCACTATAAACCCTCTGCAACTAGCTATGAACGCAGCTGCCAGATTCCTACACGGAGCATCAAGAAGGGACCATATAACACCAATTCTAAAAAATCTACACTGGCTCCCAGTACATAGTAGGATTGCCTTCAAGGTGCTGATGCTGACGTATAAAGCCCTTAATAAGTGCTCTTCCACATCACTCACAGATCTCATTCAGACCACTCCCACCAACAGGCAAGAAGATCTGCAGCTATAAACACCCTGACCCTTCCGAGGCAGATCACGAAATGCTCACAAACAGCCAGGAGCAGAGCATTCACGCTTTATGCGCCTAGTTGCTGGAATGCCCTACCCCCTGCTATCAGGGCCATCAAGGACATCTCCCAATTCAGGAAGGCTCTAAAACATCACCTCTTTCTACAGCACTATAATTCCCAAGAATGCCTTCCACAGCCAGCCACGACCTGTAGCCCTAACATACAACACCCTAGCAACAATTACGTAAGCCTGAATCCATGTCGACCAGACCCCGATCCCCCCGACAAGTAGATACTTAATCACCCCAACGACTACATGTACCCACTTAAGCCAACACGTAATTAATTGACCAAAATGTTCTTAACCTATTTGTATATAGTACCCTGCTCAATCCTGTACATAACCCCCTGTTATATTGTTATTTTGTTAATTTGTTATTCCACTGTTATATTGTAAGTACAGTACAGACACCCTGCACTGCACAGTTATGTTGTATGTAAACCGCACTGATGATAAAAAGCGCGGTATGTAAGAAAATTAAATAAATAAATAGTAACATAGTAACACAGTAAATGACGGCAGATAAAGACCAGTATGGTCCATCTAGTCTGCCCAGTAAGATGGCAAGAGTAGGTGCACCTGCCGCTCCGTGCAGGCCACCCCTCCCCATGTCTTTGTTTAGGGGTCAACCCACCACTGCGTGTAGGACACCCCTGTTTGTTGATAATTTAGATAGTTAAGTTTATTTTGATTTTATCCTGTTGCTGTAAAAGGATCCACTGTGTCTGTCCTATGCCATTTTGAATTCTGTCACTGTATCTGCCCCCGCCACTTCCATCGGGAGGGCATTCCAAGCATCCACCACCTGTTCAGTGAAAAAGTATTTCCTGACATTGCCTTTCAATTCACCCCGTTGCAGCTTCATGTTATGCCCTCTAGTTTTACAGCTTCCCCGTATAGTATAGCAAGGCTTTATTGTTTAACACTTAGGGGTCTGTGTGCTATTATTTTTACCTCAACTTGTGTTTTGAGTCAAAATCGAGCACCACGATAATTGTCAGGGGTGTGGACAGCATCTGTCCAACAGTTAGGGGCAGCTTGGAACACTGCAAGTTTGAATCCCAGCAAAGCCAACCAGTCAAGACTCCATGAGGAAGAAGAAAGGTCTCTACTAGTAGATTGGTGTTGCTGTTTTTACAGAGAGGAATAACCAGCAACAGAGGAATAACCAGCAGAAAGGAGGAGGTATCAATGCCCCTGTACAAGTCATTGGCGAGTCCTCACTTGGAGTATTGAGTTTAATTTTGGAGACCATATCTCACATAGGATATAAAAAGACTTGAAATGGTTCAGAGGAAGGCGATCAAAATGATTCGAGGGGAGAAATGCTACAGACCTTTAACCTTTCACCACACACGTGGGGTCATTTTGACCCCAAGCCTTTTGTTATGTCAAATTACTTACTTATTTATTTCAGCCATGACTTAAAACTTCCGGTAGCTTCTCAGTATTGACAGCCATTGAATTTCCCATAGAGCGTTATCATTTAATCGGAACAGTAATTTTTTGTTAACGTTTTTATGGTGTATATACCTATTATAGACACCTGGGGTCAAATTGACCCCAGCTTAGCGAAACCAGTGTTGTCAGAATTCCTGTTTCAGGTTCATGTTGTAGTTATTATTGTTAATTTGGCATTGCTAGGCTATTTCATCTGTAGGCTACTGTGATCTCCATGTGAAATTAAGGCGACATTTTTAAGCGTTTGAGTTCATACCAGGCATGTGTTCATATAGACCTATTCATTGCTGTTATAGAAGTAAAGGCACTTTGCCACCAACATTGTTTCTTTTTTCTGAGATAAATAACTATTATTACCAATCAAATATATTATGGTTTGTGGAGGCCCCTGGCCCAGGCAATAGCCTATAAGCCTAGGGCTGCACTTGTTAGTCCTTTAATTTAAAAGTTTTTTTTTTCCCTCATCCAGCGCCGGGGCTGCTGGGATTTGTAGTTGTGTTGTTTAGAAAAAACAAGTAGTGTGGAGACCGAGGGTTTACAAGGCAAACACAGGAATTTCTTTCTTTTTCTAAAGAGCATTAAGGCTCAACGCAAAACAAACAGGATTCTCTCTCCAAACAATAATCCATAGGTATTTTTACCAAACAAAACAATGAAAACTGCTTTATGTAGCTTTTTAACATGTGTCGCTGTTTTCAAACCATTCAGCAATCAAGCAAGGTTTCTCTTCTCTTCAAACCCAAAAGAAATATCCTCTCTTCAGCAACAGGGTTCTTTAGCATTCCTGGCTAAACACATTCCTCCCTGTTTTCACACTGCCTTCTAGGACATTCAGGTTATAGACTTTTCCTTCTTTTATCCAAGAACTTTTTATTCTGCATTCTGGCATAGAGAACAATCCATTACTGAATCTTCAGACTCCTCATCAGATTCATAATAGTCTATCTGCATTTCCTCAGGACCTGTGTCCGGTAAACCTGGCTCTAAGTCAGCATGAAGAACTTCAGGCTTAATATTCTCTAAAAGTTCCAGAACCTTTCTCCACTGATGCTTTTCCCTATGCAAAAGGTTTCCACCAGGAACGTGGAGATTCTTCTCTTGCATCAAATGACACAATGCCTCTAACTGGCTCACAGCACTTTTGGCTACACTTTTATTCACGCACCTTTTTGGACGTTGCAGCTCTTTAGCTAGTTCAGGAACAGTTGTCACTGCAGCCTGGCCCTTGTCAGCACTTCTCTCTGGCACAGCTCTCCTAGTTTTAAAACCAATTGCAGTTTCCTTGCAATCCTGGCTTTCTTTCTGACTAGGGCTTTCACCTCTGAGAATCCCCCGTAAGACTCCACCGTTCTCCTCCACAGTGAACTCTCTGGGCCTTTCTCTGGTGCTTCTCTCACCAATGAATTCTCCAGCGTGCTGCTTCCCTGTCTCTCCCTTTCCAGGGTGTTGCTTCGTGTGCTGCCTTCTCGTAGTGCTGCCCCTCTCAAGCTGAGTCTGAGACTGACCTCCTCCTGTTTCCCTGGGTTTATAAGAGTGTCTCTGAACTACCGTGCACTGCCCTTCCCCCAGGTGTCTCTCATCAGCTTCCAAGCCTGCCCTTAGATTAGCAGAGCTTGGGTGTGTCCTGTCCTCAGTAGCTGCGTGTTTTTTTTCTCTGCCTGCACTTTGAGAGCTACTGATTCCTTGCCTGTCTCTTTCTTTAAAGGTAAATGTCTGATTTTCTCCCAATTCCATGGGCTCAACCATACTCTCCTCATCACACATCCCCCCCCCCTTAAGATATTACGGGCAGGCATTACCGAACCTGCACAGCTCGTAATTCTCGACAGGGCATCCGCATTCATGTGCAATTTTTCCGCTCTATGTTCAATATGGAAATCAAAGGCCTGTAAGGCCATGTACCAGCAGGTTAAACGAGTACTGTGGTTTTTCATTTGGTTTAACCACTTCAGTCTAACTAACAGGAATCTGCGGCCTGTAAGATAAAACCTAAGAGCCTCGACCCCCATTTTATTGCCAAACACTCCCTTTCTCTAGTGGAGTATTTTCTTTCCGGTGGTGACAATTTCCGACTCAGAAACATAATGGGGTGCTCCGTGCCCTCATGTTTCTGTGATAGCACAGCCCCCAAACCTGTCTCCGAAGCGTCCGTCTGAACGATGAACGGTTGTTCAAAATCCACCCTTCGTAACAGTGGTGCACAGCAGAGCTTTTCTTTTAATAAAATAAAAGCTTCATCTGCTGCCCGGGACCACTGCAATTGGTTGGGAGCATTCTTTTTCAACATATCCGTTAGAACCGCACTCTTTTCTGCGAAATGGGGGATGAAGCGGAGATAGTAGCCTATTAGGCCCAGAAAACTGCGCAATTGTTTTTTTGTCAGCGGCCTTGGAAAGGCTTTTACGCTTTCTATTTTATTTACTATAGGCGTAACTGTACCCTGCCCCACCATATGGCCTAGGTATTTTACCGCCAGGAGGGAGACAGCAACTGCCACGTAGACAACCGTAGCTACCAAGACAAAAAATGTGAGCAGTATACAAACTTTTATTGGTCCTTATGTATTAAAAAAAGGGGGGCCAGACCCAACACAGGCCATGTTTCATAAGTACTTCGTCAGGGGTGAGGCACACCACAAACTACAAAACAAAATAAAACATGAACATCATAATAAAAACATTGACAAAATATTAATAATCAAAAATGCAACTATAAAAACCATATTAAGAACAATAAATAAATAAATAAATAGATGGTAAAAATGATCATAAGACATAAGGAACGACTTGGTACACAAGAATGTTAATATCACCACATAAAACCATAAGCCAGGTCATACTAAATAAATAAATAGAGTACATAAAACGATCATATTATCAATAAAACTAACAACATATATGGGCAAAATGTTAATAACAATATAATAAGGAACATGTAAATACAAACACCATTATAAAGATAAAAGATTACAAAAAAATAAAAACATTAGTCATCATGTATATAAATTACTAAAAGACAAATGTTAAAAGAAAAATATTAAAAAGGAAATCCTGAATGAGGAGGAGAGATTCAAATGAGGAGGAGGCGATGATTCAAATCAATTACCTAAATCACTGACAGGGAAGCCAGGAGTGAAACCAGGGGAAAATTTAAAACCAGCGAAAAAAAATGTATTACTAAGGAAATTACCTTGGACCAAGGATTGGCACAACAAGGACCCAGCAATAATACTATAAAGAAAAATAAATAGAAAATAAAAACAACCATAGATGAAATAAAAGAATGAATAAACCTGCGAATGGTGACTTAAAAATTGAACGATAAAACATTAAAACTGATCCTAAAATCACAAATGAAAACGAAACCAAAATAAATGGGAAAAAAAGTGGCCACGAGCAAGGCTAGAGTGCATAAATGAATGAAACCTATTCTATATGAATTACTCACTGTAACGCACGCAGGCTAGTGAACAAGTAATACTTGCACAGCCATAAATGAAACCATCCACAAGGAGACGGCAAAGGAACCGCTGTAAATGAAACACCACTTTTAAAAGCAGATTTTTGTTATTGTATTGTGTACAGAAAAAACGTGTTAAAAAATGTATATTCGAAAGGTATATGTTCTAATCAGGAAGCCTAATAACACAAAACTTGGTGTCTCTAAGGAGTGCGAAATGCTATGAGTCACTAACACAACTCCCATTAAAAAATCTCTGTTTCTATACACTTTTTAAGAGATTCTTAAAATGAATATACCATTTGTATAGGCAAATATTCTAAATGAGACGCCAAACAAATATCTGTCATACCCAAGATATATAAACTTCATACCTTACTGCAAAACCGCCAAATGGATCAAGCATTCAAAGCGCCAACTCAAAAGACTGTACTGAGTAAAAAGACGCGAACGCATGCGCACATTAAATAATGTTCGGAACGCGGGAAATTGAATGATTATCAAAATTAGAGTAAAGACGACCATGAATGGTGTGACAGATATGGGGTCCATCTGCCGACTAAAAAATAAGTAAAATGTGCCCCGAAGGAACAAAACATTGCACATATTAAAATAAATACGTGTGACTTGTAATGTCATGAAATGTCAAACCATAGACTGAAACCGTGACAAGAGGAGAGACCGGAGTGCTAATTGAAGCACATCCAAACGAAAACGAATACAGTCAACAAAAATGAGGATAAATAATACATAAAGATCAAACTTATAAAAACAAAAGCAAATCGTAGCTATAGAGAAACCAAAAAAGGTTTAAAAATGAAACCAAAAAAAGACAGGGACATGAAGCAAAAGATACTGTTGTGTACGTAAACGCCTGCCAAAGAAGAGGGGGGACAAATAACCAAGGAATCATAAAAAATAACAAACTAGTAATACAATATGGGACCACCTACACCATGTAGTGTATAAAGGCTACAGGGCCACAGCAAAAAAGAGGGGAACCATAGGAACCTGCTCAAAGAAAGAAAAAAAGAAGGAAAGAATTTTTGATTATTAATATTTTGTCAATGTTTTTATTATGTTGTTCATGTTTTATTTTGTTTTGTAGTTTGTGGTGTGCCTCACCCCTGACGAAGTACTTATGAACCACAGCCTGTGTTGGGTCTGGCCCCCCTTTTTTTAATACATAAGGACCAATAAAAGTTTGTATACTCACGTTTTTAGCCTAGGTATTTTACCTCCTGCCCGGCAAACATACACTTCGCAGGATTTAGCGGTATGCCTGAGTGCCTCATTGCTTGCAAGACTGCTTCTACATGAGGCAAAGGTTGATCCCACGTGGAGCTGTGTATTATTATGTCATCCATGTAGGCGACGGCATATTTTTGGTGTGGGCGTAACACGAGGTCCACTAACCTCTGGCAGGTCGCGGCCGCGCCATGCAAGCCGAAAGGCATTCTCCGAAATTGGAAAAGACCTATGGGAGTAGAGAACGCTGTCTTAGGATGTGATTCTTGGGTTAAGGGGATTTGCCAATACCCCTTGGTCATATCGAGGGTGGTAAGGAATTTCGCTTGGCCTAAACGATCCAATAACTCCTCTATCCGTGGCATCGGATAGGCATCGAACCTGGAGATGGCATTGACACGTCGAAAGTCTATACAAAACCTCATCGTCCCATCAGGTTTTGGCACGAGCACGATGGGGCTGTTCCAGGGGCTTTTTGATTCTTCAATGATCCCCATTTTAAACATTTCTTTTACCTGGTTCACCACCTCCTGTTGCTTGGCTTCAGGTAGCCTGTAGGGTCTTTGCCTTACCACCTCGCCCGGTGGGGTCACTATCTCGTGAGCGACTAACCTAGTTTCCCCAGGAACTGGCGTTAGGACGTCCGGGAATCCTTTCAACAGTTTGGTCAACTCTTGTCTTTGTACCCAAGACAGTTCTTCCCCCATTCAGGGCTCGGGGTCTATCTTGCAGTCAGATAACTGCGGACACAAATCCTTCTCTTCGAAGGTTGCGGTCAATCCTTTCACGTCCACTCGCCCTGTAGACCCAAATCCTCCAGTCCCTCGGAGTGTAGTGGTCATCATGGGAACTTCAAGAGGCGGAAAACCCACCCTCTCGCAGATGAGTTGGGCTATCCGATCCCCCATGTTTACTTTGAAATCTGCCCTCCCAAAGTTGAAAAGTAACACCTTAACAGGTCCTCTGTAGTCGGGGTCGATGACACCCGCGCCTACATCTATAAAATACTTCAGGGCTAGCCCCGACCGTGGTGCGATGCGGCCATAACACCCCAGTGGTATCTCCATTTGGAGACCCGTATCCACCAAGGCCTTCCCCTGCCCTGGAATAATCAGGTCCTCCGCGCTACATAAATCGTAACCGGCCGCTTGCTCTGAAGCGCGCCTAGGGCTCCGCGCGTTAGGAGTTGTTCTGCAATACTTAAGGACAAACTTTGGCTTATTCTCAGACTCTTTCTGTTGGGGTAATCTTCTCTGTCCCTGCTTCTGCCTTTTCCCAAACAACGGACCGGGAACTGAGCTTACCCTAGCCTCAGCTTTACGTTGTACCGGGCTCGGTCCCTTCCTACCACTATCCATGAGGGAAACCCCCAAGTCTTAGGCCAGCCGGTTATGTGTGCCACCCTATCAAACGCCTCTAAAAAGTCATCTATATCATCATTCTGAGTTAATTGACCAAATGAAAATGTCTCGCTAGGCTGTAACCCTAGCCCATGTGTGTGCACAGCTCCTATGGAACCTGGAATTGTCCGTGCTGTTTCTGCTGCCTTCTCCTGAGCTCCCAGCCACGCTCCCATCATGTCCAAAAGAGGCTTCTGCTGTGCCTACATCACTGCAACAGTTTGCTCCTGAGCTTGCATGGATATTTCACGCTGCTTCTCGAATTGTCCAGCCATCCAGTGTAATAGCTCCTTACATTCCATGGCTAACTTCTGTGCTGCAACACGAAAAGACAGAACACCACCAAGTGCGGTACAAACAAATATATCTGCTCCTTCCCTGGTTTATATCAAACTCTGCTACACCCCTGTACAGGTATCCTTTAAAACCCCTTTTTATCTACGGGTTACCTGAAACAGGTGTAGACTCCAGCTTAGCAGAAATGAAGGCCACCGCCTTGTCCTCCTTGACTCCGGCTTTTTGACTTCAGCTGCACTTCACCTTTTAATCCTCAGCAGGGCTTCGGCAGTTAGTACTGTGGTGTGTTGAATTCTTGAATGGTTGTAAATCCTGGCGCATGCGTAGAAAAAGATCCGAAAAACTACGCCACCTGTGGAGGGCCCTGGTCCAGGCAAAAGCCTATAAGCCCAGGGCTGCACTTGTTAGTCCTTTAATTAAAGAGTTTTCTTCCTCATCCAGTGCTGGGGCTGCTGGGATTTGTAGTTGTGGTGTTTAGAAAAAACAAGTAGTGTGGAGACCGAGGGTTTACAAGGCAAACACAGGAATTTATTTCTTTTTCTAAAGAGCATTAAGGCTCAACGCAAAACAAACAGGATTCTCTCTCCAAACAATAATCCATAGGCATTTTTACCAAACAAAACAATCAAAACTGCTTTATGTAGCTTTTTAACATGTGTCGCTGTTTTCAAACCATTCAGCAATCAAGCAAGGTTTCTCTTTTCTTCAAACCCAAAAGAAATATCCTCTCTTCAGCAACAGGGTTCTTTAGCATTCCTGGCTAAACACATTCCTCCCTGTTTTCACACTGCCTTCTAGGACATTCAGGTTATAGGCTTTTCCTTCTTTTATCCAAGAACTTTTTATTCTGCTTTCTGGCATAGAGAACAGTCCATTACTGAATCTTCAGACTCCTCATCAGATTCATAATAGTCTATCTGCATTTCCTCAGGACCTGTGTCCGATAAACCTGGCTCTAAGCCAGCATGAAGAACTTCAGGCTTAATATTCTCTAAAAGTTCCAGAACCTTTCTCCACTGATGCTTTTCTCTGTGCAAAGGGTTTCCACCAGGAACGTGGAGATTCTTCTCTTGCATCAAATGACACAATGCCTCTAAATGGCTCACAGCACTTTTGGCTACACTTTTATTCACGCACCTTTTTGGACGTTGCAGCTCTTTAGCTAGTTCAGGAACAGTTGCCACTGCAACCTGACCCTTGTCAGCACTTCTCTCTGGCACAGCTCTCCTAGTTTTAAAACCAACTGCAGTTTCCTTGCAATCCTGGCTTTCTTTCTGACTAGGACTTTCACCTCTGAGAATCCCCCGGAAGTCTCCACCGTTCTCCTCCACAGTGAACTCTCTGGGCCTTTCTCTGGTGCTTCTCTCACCACTGAATTCTCCAGCGTGCTGCTTCCCTGTCTCTCCTTTTCCAGGGTGTTGCTTCATGTGCTGCCTTCTCGTAGTGCTGCCCCTCTCTCACCACTGAATTCTCCAGCGTGCTGCTTCCCTGTCTCTCCTTTTCCAGGGTGTTGCTTCATGTGCTGCCTTCTCGTAGTGCTGCCCCTCTCAAGCTGAGTCTGAGACTAACCTCCTTCTGTTTCCCTGGGTTTATAAGAATGTCTCTGAACTACCGTGCACTGCCCTTCCCCCAGGTGTCTCTCATCAGCTTCCAAGCCTGCCCTTAGATTAACAGAGCTTGGGTGTGTCCTGTCCTCAGTAGCTGCGTGTTTTTTTTCTCTGCCTGCACTTTGAGAGCTACTGATTCCTTGCCTGTCTCTTTCTTTAAAGGTAAATGTCTGATTTTCTCCCAATTCCATGGGCTCGACCATACTCTCCTCATCACAGGTTTCAGTTATTTTATTGTTCCAAGAATTCTGAGTGAAAAGAGTAGTAGTCGTCCTCGTCGTCTAACAAGCCAGGCTGTACTACAGGCAGTATTAGCTGAACTTGAAAATGAATCATCAGAAGATGAAACAGGAATAGAAGGTGAAGACTCTGATGGTGAGCCAGACAATGTTGAACAAACTAGTGACTATGATGATCAAATTGAGGGACAGGAAGCACAGTACCTGGCAGGTGATACTGCGGAGAATGAAGACAGTGCATCATCATCTGATAATGATGATTCACAATCAAGCAAGAAAAGAAAAATTAACTCAGGATTTTATAAACAGAAGAAATCAGGTAAAATCTACAAGGCAAAGAGTGGACGCAAATGGTCAGAAGACGAGCCTAATGCTGCATTGCATACAACAGCAGCTAATCTGCTTCGTCAGATGCCTGGCGTTACAAGGGCAGGCAAAGTTCAGTCAATAGGCGAGGCATTCTCTTTGTTTGTTACCGATGAAATGTTGGACATCATTCTTAGAGAGACTAATCGTTATGCCAAGAACTACTACCACACACAAGCCGAACAAATTGATGGAAATGTAAAAGAGTGGACAGATATTGACATTGTTGAACTAAAGGCAACCTTTGGAATATTGCTGCATGCCGGTAAAGACAGATCAAAAGAAGCAATTACATCATTGTTTGCACCTGATTCAAAACCTTTTTATCGCTACGTAATGAACATAAATCGTTTCTAGGATATCTTATGGTTTGTGAGAATGGATAACTTGTGCACTCATCCAGAACGTGTAGCCACCGACAGGTTGGCACCCATCCGTGATAAATGGGACATGCTAAATGCACGCTTATCAATGATGTACTTACCTGGAATGGATGTGACAGCTGATGAGCAACTGGTCAGCTTCAGAGGCAAGTGCGGCTTTCGACAATATATTTCCACAAAGCCAGGCAAGTATGGAATTTTATTTTATTCTGGAACTGAGATGCAGAGACCAGCTATCCACCGAAAGAAGAAGTTTATCTGGGGAAGCAACCAGGAGCAGCGGTTGAACTGAAGAAAGGAGTTGAAGTAGTGAAAAGATTGACTAGACATTGGTGGAAAACTGGCAGCAATGTTACATGTGATAATTTATTTACTGATGTAGGACTGGCTGAAGATCTTCTGATTCAACACACTACAGTTGTTGGCACCATGAGAAAAAACAAAAGGGACATACCAGGTGAACTGCTGATTTCGCGGAACAAGGAAGTGTTTTCATCACAGTTTGTTTTTTGCAAAGAGATCACACTAGTGAGTTATGTTCCAAAGAAAAACAAAACGGTCATCCTTTTGAGCAGCATGCATCATGACAAGACAATAGACGACAAGAATGAAAAGAAGCCTGCAATGATTCTGCACTATAATACTACTAAGTCTGGAGTAGACAATCTGAACAAGCCTGTGCGTACATATACATAATTTGGGTGCAGCAAAAACCCAAATGGCAAACAGAGGTGTCCCACAAACGGCGACTGTTCCTAAGAGAACTGGCAAAGGAGTTAGTTCTGCCACAGCAGACACTGCGATTGCAGAACCCAAGAACACTTCAGAAAGGGGTGCGGATCTGCATGCAACTACTTGGATTCAGTTTACCTGGCCCTACAGGCTGTGAATCCAGAGGGGCAGGATCATGCTGCCAGCTTTGCACCAGATCATCAGATAAGAAAACATCAAAATACTGCAAGCCATGTGGTAGAGCCATATGCCCAGAACATTGCCAACTGTTATGTAATGAATTTGCTGACTAAAAGACGCCTAGATAGATGATTATACTAGGGGTGTCGAGACTTAATTACAATTAAGTGATAAAAAGGAAATTAGACTTGCCTGCTAATTGTTGTTCCTTAAGGAACTCTAGTTCAGTCCCGAAGCCATAGAGTTTAGAATCTCCTCCAGCAGCTTTGGAGACAAACACGTCATCGCTTTGATGACCTCTGTACAAATAGGCTAGGACCGCCCCTCTCCATCAGTACCTATTGACAAAGCAGACTCAGCAGAGCAACAAATAAGTAGTTAAGACAATAACTTTCTGTTATCTATCTGTCCTTTTTAATCTTTTGGGGGTTTTTTGTTTTTTTTTCAAAACTGTAGTCCTACAACTCCAACCATAGCCAGTCTTAACATGCCTCCTTAGAGACAAACAATAGCTCCCCCGACTAAAACCCATACTGCTGTGAACAAAGGTTCCCAACACTCTTAGCCTTTGAATTGCAACCGGAACCCTTCCCCCGAGAGGGAAACCAAAAACACCAACTTCAGTCTGGAATCCCCCATCTACCGGGCGGGATCCGGGACTGGACTAGAGTTCCTTAAGGAACAACAATTAGCAGGTAAGTCTAATTTCCTTTTCGTCCCTCTAGTCCAGTCCCGGAACCATAGAGGATGTAACAGAGCAGTGAATATTAACGGGAGGGCCCTGCAAGCCCAGCCTGAAGAACCGCTGACCCAAAATGCACATCACCAGCCGCTTGTACATCGAGCCTATAATGCCGCGCAAAGGAATGTAACGACGACCAGGTCGCCGCCCTACAAATGTCCGCAGCCGGCACCAGACTGAACTCCGCCCAAGACGCCGCTTGCGCCCTAGTTGAATGAGCCTGAAGACCCACCAGAACAGCCTTACCCTTCAAAATGTAAGCCGCTGCAATGGCTTCCTTCAACCACCTGGAAATAGACAACTTCGCCGCCGCTTCCCCCTTTCGCGGACCTCCAAACGTCACAAATAACCTGTCCGACCTACGGAAAGGGGCCGTCCTACGGAGATATCTCCGAAGCGCTCGTCGGACATCAAGGAGATGCAACTTGCCGTCTGAGCTCTCCTTTTGTTCTCCGGAAAAAAACGGAAGAGACACCACCTGGTTGACATGAAACACCGACACCACCTTCGGTAAGAATGCTGGCACTGTACGCAAAACCACCTTATGATCGAAGAAGGAAAGATATGGCTCCCTACAAGACAAGGCTTGCAACTCCGAAATTCTACGGGCTGAGCAGATAGCCACCAGAAAGAAAGTTTTCAATGTCAAATCCTTTATTGAGGCTTTACCCAGAGGCTCAAAGGGTTTTCTGACTAACGCCTCTAACACTAAATTCAGATCCCACGCCGGAACCGAACACCTACGTGGAGGCTGCATGAGCAAGACGGCCCGTAAAAACCTCCTGACGTCGCTG
Organism: Ichthyophis bannanicus; assembly: GCA_033557465.1. NCBI lineage: Eukaryota > Metazoa > Chordata > Amphibia > Gymnophiona > Ichthyophiidae > Ichthyophis > Ichthyophis bannanicus. The sequence goes on along the minus strand of CM066031.1, from coordinate 616,983,816 downwards.
TGCGCCCCCAACATCTGACCCTGTACCTTGCCCTGGAAACAGGCTATCGCCGCCAACTGTACCCACAAGGAACTAGGAGCAAGGCCCTTTTCTACACCATCTTGCAAAAAAGCTAAAATCTGAGGGACCGACGCCCCTGACGGTCTCAGCTTCCTCTCTGAACACCAGTTCTCAAAAAATGCGCCAGATCCAAACATACGTCAAAGTAGTAGATCACTTCACGCCCTATCAAAGTAGCAATGACCGCTGCCGAATATCCCTTGGCCTTCATTCTAGCCCTCTCAAGAGCCATGCCGTAAGCAAGAATCGACTCACCTGGGGCATCCGTAACGGCCCCTGAAGTAACAGATCCTCCCTCTGTGGGAGTTTCCATGGACTGTCCACCAGCAGTCGCACCAAATCCGCATACCAAGGTCTTCTGGGCCAGTCGGGCGCTATCAGAACCACTAGCCCTGGTGCCTCTCTATTCGCTGCACTACCCGGCCTATGAGAGCCCAAGGTGGAAAGACATAGAGGAGACCTTCCTCCGGCCACTGTTGAGCCAACGCATCGAGACCCTCTGACATTCGCTCTCGTCTTCTGCTGTAAAACCTTTCCGCCTTCGATGTCTCGAAGGTCGCCATTAGATCCAAGATCGGAGTCCTCCAGCATCGCACTACTAGAGTAAACACCTCCGGGTGAAGCACCCACTCCACCGGGTCCACTCTGCGGCGACTCAGGAAATCTGCTTCGACATTGTCCACTCCGGCCACATGCTGCGCCGAAAGCCCCTTTAGATTTTGCTCGGCCCAAGCTAACAGCTGAGATGCCTCCTCCTCCAATGCTGCACTGCCGGTAAGGCCCTGTCGGTTAATATAAGCCACCGTCATAGCATTGTCAGACAGAACCTTACTGCCGCCTGTCTCAACCACACTTGAAACTCCCTGAGAGCTAACAACACTGCTCTCATCTCCAATCTGTTGATGGACCATTCCTTCTCTGTCAAGGACCACTGCCCCTGAGCCAACCTCCCATCGCAATGGCCTCCCCATCCCAGGAGACTTGCATCCGTCGTCAAAATTCTCCAGGATGGAGGCTCCAGCGGCATTCCCGCTTCTAAATTGTCCGGCCGTAACCACCAGAGCAGCTCCTGCCGTACTTCCGGAGGACAGACCAAATGACGAGATAACGCATCCGACTGATGAGACCAACGTCGGAGAAGAGCCCTTTGCAACGGCCGCATGTGCACCCTGGCCCAAGGCACCACCTCGATTGTGGCCGCCATCGTCCCTAGCAGCTGCAGATACTGCCGCACCATTGGCGCCTGCCGAGCTAGAAATCTCTTCACTAATTCCCGTAAGCTTTGCGCCGGGAGAAACACCGCTCCTAACCTCGTCTCGAAACAAGCCCCCAAATATTCCAGAGACTGCGCAGGGACCAGGTTGCTCTTTGCATGGTTGACCACCCAGCCCAAGCCTTCTAACATCTGCACAACTCGGGCGGTGGCTGTTACACTCTCCTCCCTGGACTTTGCCCGTATCAACCAATCATCCAAGTATGGATGCACCAGCAGTCCTTCTTTCCGAAGAGCTGCTGCCACCACCACCATGATCTTAGTGAAGGTTCGAGGCGCAGTCGCCAGCCCGAAGGGCATCGCCTGAAAATGGAAATGCCCCATGGGCACCGCAAACCGTAAAAACCTCTGATGCTCTTGACGAATCGGGATATGGAGATATGCTTCCGTGAGATCCAACGATGTCAGGAATTCTCCCTCCCTGACTGCCGCAATGACGGAACACAACATCTCCATATGGAAATGTGTTACCCTGAGACGATGATTCACCCTTTTTAAATCCAGAATCGGCCGAAAGGTGCCTTCTTTCTTTGGCACTACGAAATAGATGGGAGTATCGACCGCAACCGTACTGATCCACGGGTACCAGCACCACTGCCCTGAGCTGCAGCAGCCGCTGTAGCTTCCCCTCCACCGCCTGTATCTTGTGTGGAGCTCTGCAAGGAGATAGGACAAAGGAATCTAACACAGGGGTGGAGCTCTAATGCATAGCCCTCTCGAATGACCTCTAATACCCACTGGTCTGACGTAATGTGGACCCAGGCAGCGTAAACCTCCCGCAACCTTCCTCCCACGGGCACCACCGCCACCTGAGTCCCCCTCATCTCATTGTGACTTTTTACTGGTTGAGGGTTGGAAGGGCGCAAAACCTCTGCCCGCCCCCCGAAACCCCCGGAAGCCCTGGCCGCGCATTGGGAACCTCCCCCGCTGTGATTGACCAAAGCGAGAGGACCAAAACCTACAAAACTCCCTCTGGGCTCCTCTGCCCCCCAAGGGACTCCGGCCCTGTTTAAGCTTATCCTCAGGAAGACGTCCTCCCTTGGATTCACCCAGATCCTTGACCAACTTCTCTAAATCTTCTTCGAATAGCAACTTCCCCCGAAAGGGAAGCTTACTGAGACGAGCTTTCGACGAACCGTCTGCCGCCCAGTTCCGTAACCAGAGATAGCGACGCGCCGCCACTACGGATGCCATACTCTTCGCCAATCCCTGGATGAGATCATAATGAATATCCGCTAAATAAGCCGTTCCTGATTCCAGCCACGATACCTCATCCAGCTGCTCTCCGACCTGACACCCCTGCAACCGTTGGGACCATCTAAGGCAGCCTCTCGCCACCCACACCCCTGCTATCGAGGCCTGCATGGATAGAGCGCTAACATCAAACACTTGTTTCAACAAGGTATCTAATTTCCTGTCCTGCACATCCTTCAACGCCGCTGCTCCCTCTACCGGGATCGTAGTCTTCTTCGTAACCGCAGAAACCGTCGCATCTACTTTAGGAGAGTGAAACAGGTCCCTATCCTGATCGGAAAGTGGATAAAGCCGAGCTATGGCCCTAGAGCCTCGCAGGGCCAACTCCGGCAAGTCCCACTCTTCCTGGATCATACTCCTAAACACCCTATGCACGGGAAACACCCGCTGGGACGTGCGCACTGCTTGCAATAGCAGATCTTCCAACACGTCCTTCACGGAGGACTCCCCAGAGGGCATGTTTAGCGTTTTCAGTGTCTCAGAAATCAGAGCTGGCAGCTCCTCCTTCCGAAACACCCTGACTACCCTACTCTGTTGTTCCGTATCAGGCAATTCACCTTCTTCTAACTCTTCTTCAGAGCCCTCTCGGACCTCCTCGTCCCCCACTCCTAGGCCTTCCCAGAGCGAAGACTCAGGATCCGCTACACTGGGCCCCTTACTTTTCTTGCTTGGACCCCTGTCCTCCTCCGAAGGCCCCAGACGCTTCTGCCCTCAATGAGCCTGAGGAGTCCCCCCATCACAGGCTGCAATAGGGCAAAGGCCTGCTGCATGAGGGAAAAGAAGTCTGGTGGGACCCCTGCCGCCTGACCCGCTACACTCTGAGGTATTAAACCTTCTGCTGAGGACAGCCCCACTACCGGATCTGCAGATACCAACGAAGATGGCAGGGCTTCCCCTTCTTCCAGAGATGCCCCCTCTCCGCTGGCCCCGTCCAGAGTCCCCTCCATCTCAGTTGCTTCGTGAGAACAGGCTCTACACACGCCGGACTCCAACACTGCGCCACGCCTCGTGCCACAAACCAAGCAGCAAGGCTTAGCCGGCATATTATCCTTTCAGACAAAGATACAGCAAACCAGCTCCGCTGCAGCCAGCAGAGTCAAGTACCCCTCGTACAATTATTTTTATTTATTTTTTTTTAACACACCTAACCCCCGCTATCGGGAAACACGTGCCCTGCTTCTCTAAAGGTAAACCGAACTTGCAAACCCCTGCAAATCAAGAACTAAATGCTTCCAATTTCAATCGCGGCTCCTAAAATGGCTGCCGCTGCACTTCCCATGCGAATCTCTGCGGTCGGGCCCACTGCACGCTGCTTGCTAAAATGCCCGCCCGCCGCCTGCAACCCTGCTCCGCAGTCCCACTGAGAGAATGGCGATTAAGCTGCCCCTGGATCGCACTCACCCTCAGCGCTGCAACGGAGACTGCAGGAGGCTCAATCCTTGTGCCGGAGCTCAGCCGTACCGCGGCTTCGGCTCCGGGGAAGGAAACCTCATCTGAGATCTCCTCAGCCTTGCTCTCCTGTCACCGCAGAGTCAGCCTGCAACCTGCTCTTCACCCGATAACGTGGGTTTGGGAGCAGGGAGGCCCCGGTGCTGCACTAGACCCACAATGCTCGTCTAAGCGACAGGGAAATAACAAGAGGGGGGGGGAGGAGGGAGGGGGAAGAGAAAGAAGACAGCCTTGACAGCAAACCAAAAACGAGGGACACCTCCAGCAGCAGCACCTTGCCTGAAAGAACCAAAAACCACTAATTAACGGTGATCTTAGGAAATTCCCTTAAAACTTTTAACTTTAACAGTGAAGTCCCTAGCTCTTCATATTTGTGCTGAGTGAGCCCAGTCCCGGGCTCAGACCTTTCTCCAGTTGCTTGGAGACTGAAAGTACTGATGGAGAGGGGCGGTCCTAGCCTATTTGTACAGAGGTCATCAAAGCCATGACGTGTTTCAGTCTCCAAAGCTGCTGGAGGAGATTCTAAACTCTATGGTTCCGGGACTGGACTAGAGGGACGAAAAGGAACTGAAGTTAATAGTTAGACTACTTTTATATCATAAACACTGAACATTTGTAAACAGCAAAAACTGAGAACTGTTTTTAATAAATGCATTAAAATACCAATCCTATGTGGATGAAATTGTTCACGGTGTCTGGTCATTTACTGATGGGGTCAATTTGACCCCAGGTGTGTAAAGTCATCGGTAATTTAACGTGTGTAAATACTTAAAGGGTATTAATGAACAAACAAACCCTTTTCAAAGAAGGGGAAGCTGTAAAACTAGACGGCATTCAATGAAGCTGCAAGGAAGTAAACTTAAAAGCAACGTCAGGAAATACTTTTTCACTGAGAGGGTGATGGAGGCTTGGAATGCCCTCCGGATGGAGGTGGTGGGGGCAAATACAGTGACGGAATTCAAAATGGCATGGGACAGACACAGCGGATCCCTTTATAGCAAGAGGATAAAATCAAAATGAACTTAACCATGTCTTATACCTCAACAAATAGAAAAGGGTGACCTGCACAGAGCGACGGGTACAACTTTAAACAAAGGCATAGAAGGGGGTGACCTGCACGGAGTGGCGGGTACACCTACTCTAGCCACTTTACTGGGCAGACTAGATGGCCCATACTGGTCTTTATCTGCTGTCATTCAGTATACTATGTTACTATGTAGCAGTTACTATGCAGGCAAGCCCCTTGGCAATTACTGTGGATGCATCTAATGCAACCCATTGAAATGGCAGTAGGTGCACCTGCGCTAACTGCAACTTTGGCGATGGGTGCATGCTACCGACACCCACACTAACCGCAATGTGCAGTCAGTACCCATTCTCCACCGTAACCCCACTCAGACCCTGCACAGTTATTGCACATTTCAACATGCAGAAATTGTCTTGCCTGCTTGGTAATGATTATTACAAACCCACTGAGGTGGTTAACACGTTGAAATGTACGTTAACTGCATAACGCACTTTAGTAAACATGTCCCTTAAATTTCACCACATTTGAGGATGCCTAAAGTCTGAGGTTTTTGGTAATTAAGCTCACCAAATTTCTCTTTACATTTTATTTTTTTCCAAACTAATCATGACAAACTTGTCAAAACACATAAATTAGAAAACAGAGGCAAAGGAAGGTATGCAAAGAAAGGTAAATAAAAGGCAAAAACCAGAAACTAATTGACTAATTTAAGAGAAAAACATAAATTAAACTAAAAGAGTTCTTTTCTTTTTTTGGCCAGGTCAGTTTCTTCCTTCTTTGGGCCTCCTCTCAGTTGAAGCCAAGCCTTGCTTCTAGTCGATAGGGATTTTTCCACTATTTTATATCTTTCGTTCTCTGAATTGTGGTGAGCAGTTACTGCAGGAATTAGCATGTGGTAATAATTACCACAGAGCCTCAGCACCTACCATGTGCTAATTTCCACAGTAACTGCTTGTCGCTGTAGGAGACAGGAAACGGGTGGTGAATGGGTAGGTTATGGGCACTTTAAATTTTTAGGCACCCAAACAAACCAAATGTATACCAAGAGGAGAAAGTAAGCACACCTGCACATATAGCACCCACTGCAGGATAAGCATCATCACCCCTACCTCTGATCAGTACTAGCCTCCCAACCCTGGCCCTCTTACCCCTTGATTGGCACTAGCATCACTCCCCTTTCCTCCAAAAGAGGCAGTCAACTCCCAAGCACTGGCTAGGGCCTCAGCCATCTCAAAATAGGGAGATGCAGTGGCCAGATGCAGCAGGCTCTGGAAGGAGTTACAGTCAGAGGCCTCTGCACAAAGATTGTCACTTTGATGCCTGTGCTAGATGTGGGAGGGGCTGGGGGAAGAGTGAATATAAAATGGGTAAACTCCCAGGGTAGTAGTGAATGAAAGATCACGGTTGGGGGTATGCACAACTGAAAAAAAGTTCCGTCTGTGCTCATTTAAAATGAATGCTCCCTGAATTTCAGGCATTTTTCGTGTTTGTTCCAAATATTCATTCTTTAGTCGCGCCTTGCGTGCTCACTTGAACGTTCTTAAGTGCACAAATTGATTGTAAGAAAATCAGTATGCAGGTATATGCGTGTACTTTCAATGTTTAGGCATCCAAACAAAACAAAGGCATATCCCTAGATCATGGCACTGTAGTAGCCAAGAAGAGCAAAGTTATGATGTAAGCAAAAGCAAAACACAGCACAAGGAAACTGCCCGAGCACCAATGCGACACTGTCATGCACAATGATAAATAGGGCAGATCATATTGGTAGAGGGGTGGAGGGGAGGGCATTGAGGCAAACAGGATAGAAGTTTTGCAGAAACAAAATATACCGTAGAATCCCTATGCATAGAAATTCCATGTAAAAAGGGGAAGGCCGTGGGAGTGGGGGTATACATTCCATCCGCCTGGCCAGAATGAAAAGATGGATAATGAAATGCTAAAAAATATTAGAGCAGCTATCAGAAATTACAAAACAGTAATGGGAGATTTCAATTACCCCAGTATCAACTGGGTCAATGTCACATCAGGACTTGCTAGGGAGATAAATCTTTTAGATGAAATAAATGACTGCTTCTTGCAGCAGCTGGTTCATGAACTGACACGAGGGGAAGCTATTTTAGACCTAGCCCTTAGTAGAATGCAGGATCTGGTGCAAGAGAAAACAGTGTTGGATCCACTTGGCAATAGTGATCATAACATGATCACATTTGGTTTAATAAATAGAGGCAACAAGGCAATCCACAGCTCTAGCTTTTAACTTTCAAAATGGGGGTCATGATAAAATGAGGAAAATGGTTAAAAAATACCTAAAAGGATCACTTGCAAAGGTTAAAGGCTTACATCAAGCCTGTGTGTTGTTTAAAAATGCTCTTTAAAGCCCAGACCAGATGTATTTCACACTTTAAGAAAGATGGAAAGAAGGCCAAATTACTTTCGGCACTGTTTAAAGGTGATGTCAGAGAGGCTGTTATAGCTAAAACAGCATCTTTCAGAATATGGAAAAAGGAACCAAATAATGAAAACAGGAAACATCAGTACTGGCAAGTTAAATGCAAGGCATTGATAAGTCAGGCAAAGAGAGAATTTGAAAAGAAGCTTGCTAAGGAATCAAAAACCCATACTAAAACCTTTTTCAAATACATTCATAGCGAAAAACAGAGTCGGTTGGACCATTCAATGATAGAGGGGTAAATAGTGCACTAAGGGAGGACAAGGCCATAGCAGAGAGACTGAATGTATTCTTTACTTTGGTCTTTAATGAAGAAGATGTAGGTAAGTTACCCATGCCAAAAATGATGTTTAGAGGTGATATATCAGAGGAATTGAAACAAATCTCAAACCTGGAAGATGTATTACAGCAATTTGATAAACTAAAGAGTAGCAAAGCACATAATGGACTGGATAGTATACATCCCAGGGAGCTGGAAGAACTCAAAAATTAGACTGCAGACCTATTAGTATTCTGTGAACTATCATTAAAATCATCTGTAGTACCTGAAGACTAGAGAGTAGCCAACATAATGCCAATTTTTAAAAGGGTACCAGGGGTGATCCGGGAAAATACAGACTGGTAAGTCTGACATTAGTACCGGACAAAATGGTAGAAAGCCTGGATGTCTCACCGCTGTCTGAAATTGAACATGGCTAAAACCGAACTTCTTATCTTTCCCCCTAAACCCTCCTCCCCCTTCCTCCTTTCTCTATCACTGTTGACAATATTTTTCTTAATTCTGTTTCCTCAGCCCACAACCTTGGAGTCATCTTTGACTCCTCCCTTTCCTTCTCCACACATATTCAACAGATTGATAAAACCTGTCATTTCTTTCTCTATAACATTAACAAAATTTGCCCCTACTTCTCTGAACACACAATTAAAATTCTTGCCCAATCTTTAGTTACCTCCCGTCTTAACAACTGCAACCTCTTCCTTGCTGGTCTCCTTCAGAGTCCTCTCTCGCCTCTTCAATCTATTCAGAACTCTGCTGCATGGCTCATCTTCCGCCAGTCCCAATACACTCACATAACCCCTCTTCTCAAATCACTTCACTGGCTTCCCTTCCATTTCCGTATCCATTTCAAACTTCTCCTTCCTACCTATAAATGCAGTCCCTCTACTGCCCCTCATTACCTTTCCTCTCTTCTCTCCCTGCACCCCTCCTCATGAACTCTGCTCCTACTCTGGCCTTCTTCTCTCTATGCCCTTTTCTTCTACTACCAACTCCAGAGTTTGATCTTTTCATCTTGCTGCTCCTTATGCCTGGAACAAACTTCCTGTATTTTTACGTCAAGTCTCTTCTCTCCTCCTTCAAATCCATGCTAAAGGCTTACCTCTTTGAGGCCGCTTTTGGATCCTAATCTCTTGTTCCCCTTGTGTCTCCTCTCCCTATCTGTCTTAACTAAATTGTAAGCTCTACGAGCAGGAACTGTCTTCTATATATGTCTGTACAGCGCTGCGTACACCTTGTAGCACTATATAAATGATTAATCGTAGCAGTAAAGCATTATAAAGCACAAAATTATGGAACATATAGATATTTATGGTTTAATTTATTTATTTATTTACATTCTCTTATATACCATGCTATTCTGCATCAGTGCGGTTTACATTGAACAAACTGAAATTACATTGAACAGGGCATTATAACTTGGAGATAACTATTTTACAGGGAACATGGGCTATGGAGGGTTAAGTGGCTTGCCCAAGACCACAAGGAGCACCTGTGGGACTAGAAACCCCAGTCCTTCTGGCCCAAGGTTGCTGTCCTCTAGTGGGATTTGAACCCCTGACCTTCCGGCCTGAAGTACCTAGCCCCCAACGCTAGGCCACTCCTCCACTCCACTTAACAGGGCAAAGCCAACAGATTTATCCAGGGAACGTCTTGCCTCACTAATCTGCTACATTTTTTTGAAGGTGTGAATAAACAGATAACGGTGAGCTGGTTGATAGAGGCACATTTCACAATGGGATGTACAGCTGCAGTCTGGGACGTCAAAGCCAGAACGTCTGGAAAAAACGCAGGCACATGCAAGTTTACATGCCCGATATGCACTTGTATCAAATGTCTATATAGACGTCCCCAGGACCGCATTTCACAACCAAGATGTCTAATGGCATAATGGCTAGAGTAGCGGCTTACCAGCAGAGTGGGCATCTGTGATCTAAGGCTAGTCGCTTAATTCAACGCTCTCTGGATGTTCTAAGGTGAAGACAAGCACTTTCCTGATGCCTATTCATGCCTGGAGCAGGTCTAAACATTGACGTGCCTGCAAATGTCTCCGACGTTTCTGAGATCAAATGTGGACATGCAAGTACACTGCCACTCCCCGGACACACCTCCACCACGCCCCCATGCCAACTTGAACGTCCCTGCACTGGAGACGTCTGCGAATGTCATTGCATATTTATAAATGACCTGCAAACGGGAAGAACGAGTAAGGTGATCAAATCTGCAGATGATACAAACTTGTTCAAAGTTATTAAAACACAAGAGGATTGTGAAAAATTGCAAGAGGGCAGTAAGAAATGGAGAGACTGGGCATCCAAATGGCAGATGAAATTCAATGTGGCCAAGTGCAAAGCTTTGCACTTAGGGAAGAAGAATCCAAACTACATTTACACAATGCAAGGTTCCACATTAGGAACCACCATCCAGGAAACAGATCTAGGTGTCATCGTGGATAATGCGTTGAAACCCTCCGTCCAGTGTGCAGCGGCGGCCAAGAGAGCAAATAGAATGCTAGTATCATAAGCAAAGAAATGGAGAATAAAACAAAGGATATTATAATGCCTCTGTATCGTTCCATGGTGCGACCGCACCTTGAATATTTTATGCAATTCTGATCATCATAGCTTAGAAAGGATATAGCAGAAATAAAAAAGGTACAGAGAAGAGCAACCAAAATGATAAAGGGGATGGAAGGATGACCCTATGAGGAAAGACTTAAAAGGTTAGTGCTCTTCAGCTTGAAAAAGAGATGGCTGAGGGGAGATATGATAGAGATATAAAAAAAGGAGTGCAGTGGAACAGGTAAACATAAATTGATTGCTTACCCCTTCAAAAAGTAGAAAGACTAGGGGGCATGCAATGAAGCTACAATTAGCACATTTAAGGCTAATCAGAGAAAATATTTTTTCAGTCAACGCTTAATCAAACTCTGTAATTTGTTACTGGAGGGTGCAGTAGGGTGTTACTGGAGGGTATAGCTGGGTTTAAGAGAGGTTTGGACAAGCTCCTGGAAGAAAAGTCCATAAACCATTATTAAAGTGGACTGGGGAAATCCACTGTTTAGCCCTGGGAATCTGTCTACCTTTTGGGAACCCGATAGGTACTTGCGCCCTGGTTTGGCCACTGTTGAAAACAGGATACTGGGATACTACCAAGCTGTCTCTCCCCTCTCCCCTCAACTCTCTCTCTTATTCTTAAAATTCACCTCCCTCCACAATTTGTAAGTTTTATTAGCTGTATTTTTAATAATTCAAATTGTTTCCTGGTTTATTAGCCAGCAAACCTAAGTATTAGTACACGGCGTATCAGCCCTGCCGCTGCAAGCACGCCTGGTGTGTTGTGTCACCTACATTTTTCCTGCTAGGAGAAAGCCCAGCTCATTCCGGCTGCACTGAACTGCGCCCTGACCCCTGGCTGACAGGGACGCCAGCCTTTTGGGAAATACTTTTGTCCTCCAGTCTTGCTTTAAATTCAAGTATCGAAACCAAGTAAATTCTCTATAAATTTACCGAGTTGCTTTTAGTATTGCTAAAATAACAGGTGGTAGTTTTTCAAAAAGAGAGCATGAAGTGAATCCTTGAATCGCATTAACGTGCCAGGATGGAAAAAACTGGATTTACTTACATCCTTAGTTTGGTAGTATGCATTTCCCCTGTCCTCCGTTCTTTCTAATATACTATCTCCCAGTTGTAGTGTCATGGTTCAAAGCCAACTACTGTCTTCCAGGTCATCATGAGCTATATGGTGCAGCATAACAGCAGAAATGTCTAGCAACCAAATTAGGGGGTTACTACTACTACTACTACTGAGCAGTTGTCTAGCGCTACAAGTCGTACGCAGCACTGCACAGACATGTAAGAGACAGTCCCTGTTCATCGGAGCTTACAATCTAGTCAAGACACATCGGTTTTCTCACATCGCCCATATTTCCTTGTAATTTATTTAGTTTTTAGGAAAGAAAAAATGTCATGAAAATAAATAATTCTATTTCATTGTAGGAAAAATGTCACAGAATAAGCTGCTAGGAAAACATGGAATAATGTGAAGGCTACATTCATTGTGGCCTATTTATTATTCAAATTTATGGAGGAAACTGTGTCTTAAAAGGAGCTGAAATATTTGTTTCCAGAAGCAGCTTGTAAAATCAGCATGCATAAACAACAGAGTGATTGATATACAAGGAGTGAAATAAAGAAATAGCCGAGCTGCAGATAAAGTTTAGAGTCGAGGCCCATGAAGACGAATGATTTAATCCTTGGTTTTGCTGAGACCTGGCAAGCACCACATCTGAGCCTCACATCATCACAGCCCAGATTTTGGATACTCATATGTTCGGAAAGGCATTGTCCTCACATTTTTCATGCCTGCCTGCTTCCTTTTGACTATAGTTTTCTAATTGGCATTCTATCTTGTGATTATGTCTCCTGCTGGATTAATCGCCACAGCTCTACTGTGGTTCACTGAAAGGTTTTGCTAGAAGCTGCCACTAGCAGGTCTCTAACATCAGAAGAAGTCTGGCTGGAAAGACCACTAGCGCTATAGATGCGGCTCAACAGAGAATGAGAGTAGTCCATTCTGAGAGTAGTCCATTCTGCCAATGTAACAGTCTCTGAAAAAAGATTTGCAAAATTAATACCACCATAAAATAAACACTGCGTAATGGCCCACACTTTTAAGACATTCAGCATATTCTAGTAATGTCCAATTCAATCAACAGCAACAGTGTATCTCCTGATACAGTTTGGATGAAAGCTTTTGGTTGGATGCACTATGGCCCTCATTCCATAACGTGCATTGCGGGGCTGTACGTCCCACTAGGACATGCAGTCCCGTAATCCACCTAAACCCTATTCCCCCACCGGCTCTCCCTATATGTCCTGTACTTCAGGACGGGGAGAGCAGATGGGGGGCAGAAGGGGACAGGATCGGGGGCGATTCAGGTTGGCCCTGTACGTGCTGCCAGGGCTGCTGGACCGTACTGCTTATACCACTTCAAAGGTGGAATGAGCAGTTTTTTGGCAAATCAGGGAACGGCAGCCATTATCGGGGCTGGAGCTGGGGCCAGGTGCGGGGGATCCCCGCCACCCAATCCAGACCATGGGAGGCCAGCCTTGGGTTGGGTGGTGGGGATCTTGGGGTCTGGAGCTGCGGCAGTCTGGGGCGCCTGCGGGGAGTACATCCCCACAGGCCGGGGAGGAACACCGGGCCGGATTCTGGCTCCCACGGGAACATTTTTTTTCCCATGGACGAGAATCGGGTCCTAACGTCCCCATCTTCAGCGGGGACTTCTGGACGGCCCAGACGTCCCGATTCTAGAATCAGGCTCCACATATTTTTCCAAAGACAAGTGAATGGTAAGTTTATAAATTCTCACCTAGTTAACACATGTTTTTTATGGGCGTATTTCAAGCCTGTTTTAGAACATCAAGTATGTGTGACCCTGATTTTATAAAATAGCAGCATAAATAGCTGAAGACGTGCATTAAAGTTGCGATCACTTACTCCAGCCCTAGGGTTGATGAAGATGCCTGTGCCTAAATTTGTAAAAGATACATGTAAAGTATACGATATTCTAGTTTACATACATAACCTTGTGCGCCACCCAAGGACCAAACTCCACCTTTGTGTGAAAGTATGAGCGATCGGATGTGTGCATATAATTGCAAAACAACAACTGCATCATTTCCATATGCAAATGTCCACTGACGTGTGTACATTACTATAATATCTAGATTTACGTTCATTCGGACCAATGCATGGCATTTTTCTAGCGCTTTTCCCACGCTAGGCTTGCTCTCCAAAAGCAAGTTGGCGCCTGAAAAACGCCAAAATAACACCACGCTAAGATGCAGAATACTTGGCATGCAAATTAAATGCAAATCGCTGCATAAGTAATTGCGCCCAATATATCTGCGCTGAAACTTAGCTCAGTTTTTTACACTGTTTTTTTATGCTGGATCTTCACACCAGCTTCAGGCAGACGTAAAGATCCAGCCGGGAGCAAAAGTATCATCTAAGGTGAAGTTTGACACTTCACCTCAGATGATCCAAGTATGAGAGAAAGCCCTCAATGCCACTGGCATACTGTCAGGGGGCCAGTGCCCCCTCCGGACACTGACCCCCTGATAGAAACACCCGGTAGTCCCCGGATGTCCTGCGGCTTAATCACCTTACCTACCAAATAAATAAACTCCCTGGTGGCCCAGCGGCCTCAATCCCCCCTCAACCAAACAAAAAAAATGCCCAGTGACCCTGTCCTCCAGCCCATACTTTTAAAACAATCCCCGGTGGCCCCCACAAAAAACCTAAAGAATCCATGGTGACCCAGTGGCCCTGAACCCCCCTCACCATACAACCCCCCCCCCCATGGTGACCCAGTGGCTCCCGAACCCCTCCACCTCCCTCCCGCTACCTTTAATCTGGGGTGACAGCATTGCCCATATGCTCCTGCCCCTGCATTTTGCATCCTATGTTGTATCCTGGGATGCATAAGTTGTCCCAGGTTGCAACAGGGGGGTCACTCCTGCCATATAAGACATTTTATTTGCCTTAAATGGCAGTCTGACCTGCTCCATGCATCCCACGATGCACCATGAGAGGCTAGGTGCCGCCATTTTTCAAGAAGGCAATATAGGGGCAGGAGCATGTGGGCAACACTCCCGTCCCAGATTAAATTTGCACTTTAAAACCCTGGGCTAGAGCTTTATGCACTGGGCTCTAGCTCAGGGTTTCTGCATCTGTCTGATTGTTTATGTGTAAATCTAGATAGCTCCTTATAAAATTGCCCCAAAGAGGGTAATTTTATAAAGGCTTGTTTGCATGTAAAAGGCTTCTTATAAAAAACATGGGGGTTGGCTATTCTGATTCATAAGTGGGTGCCCTTTCCAGTGCACTAGACACTTCATGACCCTGAAAGGAGACATGCGAAAGCAAGGGGCTTGTTACATGTGATTAGTGTGTTGCTATGTTATGACTATGGCCCCAACAGCTACGAACATAGATTTTTTTTACATTAGTGAATAAAATTTCTCAGTATAATGAATACAAAATTTTTATGGGTGGGGATTTTAATTTTGCAAGAGAACCGGGTATTGATTACAATCCACCAAAAGTAACTAGCAAAACTCATGAGGGTAAAGGAGTAAACAATCTACTAACAGAGTTAGACTTGATAAATATGTGGAGGGCTCACCATCCGGGCAAACTCAATTACATGCGGTATTCAGTGCCCATGGGCTGTACACAAGGCTCAGTTACCTGCTGCTATCAGAGACACTTTAGCTTAATCTTTATTATACTGTTTGCTTGACCGCCCAGGCCAAAGCATCAGGGTGGTCTACAAATAATAAAAACTTGTAAGCTGCTCTAGAAAGGAGAAAGGAATGCCAATTCATGACATGAAAGATAAGATAAGAGACATCAAAAGTACAAATAGCTTGGCTAACATCACACTGTTTTTTAAACTCCAAAAAAGCAGAAACAGAAGCTTTTGGAGTATCAGACTATGACTTGTTGAGTGTTGATTTGAATGCATCCAAAGTTACGCTAGACAGAAGGTGCACACTCCACTCCTCCCTGTATTATGATCAGGGGCAAAATTATTGCCTATGTGGCAACAAAAAATAGAAAGCATGACAAAAAGCTGTTAAGATTCACCAGGGAATTATAGTGCCTTAGCAGAGAACACACAAAGCAGATGATTGCAGAGATTAAACAGGAGATAATGAGCATTCGGAAGCAGCTAGATGAGTTGCTTAACTCCCATGATGAGAGAAATATATTTCTTTTTATTGCTACTTCCTATATAGATGTGGAAATAAAAAAGGCAGACTCCTGGAATGCCTTGTTAAATCTAGGGGCCCTAGGCCGCATATAATGCAGATTAAAGATGGACAAGGGAGCATCTACAGTAAGTGTGGGGGGGGGAGCACTGCTCGGCAGTTTATAGAGTGTTATAAACAGCTTTATAGTCAAAGCCCTAACCACAAGCAGAATAAAGAAGAGGGCTTTTTCGAGAGCTTCGATTCTCACAGATAGGTGAGGATCTACTAGCTTGGCTGAATAGGCCCATAGAAGAAGGAGAGATTAGGAAAGTGATTAAAGACCTTAGACTGATCAAGGCTCCCGTTCTAGATGAGACAGACTTTTATAACATATTGGAAGATATGTTGCCCCCAAAAATAACAAAGATGACTGAAAGTCCTCTACCAGAGAGATATGGGACAATATTTCAATTATGCCCATATAGGGGTATGTTTACTAAACCGCGCCCACGTGCGCGGCGCACAGTAGCGTACGCTAACGATGCACTTAAGTGCCCCATATGCGTGCGCGTCACATTAACGGGCCCGCGCACGTGTGCGGGGCGCTGATGTGCGATAGAGGCGGGGAAAGGCGTACGGAGGGCGGAGGAAGGCCCCCGAGGGGCGGAGGGACGGGGTCAATGGGTGGAAAGTGGGAGGGGAGAGGCTCCCCGCACAGGAGCGTGGCTGAATTTCAGCACAAAAATACCGCGAGTGAAAACCTCACGTTAGAGCCGATTTAAAGGGAAGAGAAAACATTTCCGTCAGCAATGTACAGCAAAACTGGGAAAACATGCAAAACGTGAGCAGTGTGATACATGTGCACAGAACAAAATAGCAAATATAAATTGACAATGACCACAACAAATTCCAAATAAATTATAATCCAGCTGGGCAACAGTGATATTAATGGGCAACCATAAGAAACACTCCCAGGAAAGCTCCAAAAAAAAGAAATGATTTTTGGAAGGGTCTACGCTCCGTAGACTCATTCAAAAGCACTGCATTTTAATGGAGCTTTCCTGGGAGTGTTTTCCAGATTGCCCATTGATATCACTGTTGCGCAGCTTGGTTTTGGTTTCTTCCCCTTTTTTGGAGGGCATTTGTGAGGTTTATTCGCACCTTTGTCCCCATACAAGGTAAACGAGCCCACAGTAAAATTGTGCAGAGCAGGGTGTCTGACTCGTGCGGCCAGGTTTCCTATCTCCAGAGACTGCACTGTCTCTGTGGCCACAGTGTGGTGCAGCAGACACAGCCAGTGCCTGTAGAACCAGAAGGTCACAGGTTCAAATCACAGCTTGGGCTCCTGCCAACCCAGTCCCCATAGTTTTACCCACCACTAAACAGTGATAGTACAGACACTCCTTTATTGCAGAGAACATAAGCATGGTTCCAACACCTATATTTTACCCTACACCGCACACAAATCATAACAATGGGCATTACCTACAGCCGAGTCCCCCAAAGTCAGTCCTGGAGTGCTACAACTCAATCAGGTCATATGCTTTTTCCCAGATAGGGACATGTCTGCATGTTGGCGGAAGGGTACAGGTGGTGGAGGGGGCAGTGGCTGCAAACCACAGCAGAGAGTGGCCTAGGCTTGTGCGGGCTGGCACCGTCCACCGCAACAGACAGGCTCTGTCGGATGTACAGTCATGGACTCCCCAGGGAACACAGCATATCTGTGGCAACACAGTGGTGCAGTGCACACAGACAATGTGTGCAGGAACAGAAGGTCACAGGTTCAAAGCCCAGCTGGGGCTACTGCCAATCCAGTCCACATATTTTTCCTACAACTAAACCGTGATAGTACGGACAAACCGTTATTGCTGAGAACATACGCATGGTTCATATGCCTATATTTTACCACACCAACCACAGACACCATAAACAGCCGCATTACCTAGAGCAGAGTCTCCCAAATTCAGTCCTGGAGGGCCCCACACCATTCAGGATCCATGCTGCCTCTAATAAAGATGCCTGTGCTGCATATCCATGCACCACCCCCATGGTATGCTGATGTAGCTCATGCATATCTATGAGGGACAGCATGAAAACCCAAATAGTGGTTGGAACACCAGGACTGGAGTTGGGACACTCTGCCGTAAAGCAGCATCCAACAGGGCCAGACACACCCACACACACACCCACAGGCCCCATTGGCCAATGCCTCCTGGAGAGGCAGGACATTGGGCCCTGCCTGTATCTCCCAATACTAGCAGTTGCATACCTTAGCACTGCCACCCTACACCTGGGTATATGGTCCACAGCTATCAAACGTTGCCCATGATAACTGGCAGATATCAATTCCTACGTTAAGCACATTTTGCTCATTGATCTCCACCATAACAATCATTGTGATGTCTGCGGTGTGCGCTGCAGGTCTGGTCTCTGACAGTGTTTACCACCCTGGGGAGTGACCCCCAACAGTAGTGCGTACCATATCCATGCCTGTACTGTTGGCTGCTTGACTCCTCTATAGTAGCACAATGCTGGCATAGGTGTGGGGGTGGCTGTCTGCCTATCCAGTGTGTGGTGGCTGCAAACACCTTCCACAGCCCACACTGCCAGCAATGTTGTCAGTACTGGGCTGCCAATGTGCATAATGAGGAGCAAGGTACCATGGGTATAGGCCGGACAGGGTGGCCTGGCCAGGGTGCATCTGCACAGGGCATAGGGCACTGACTGGGACATGTTAGTGCCCAGCCACCACCTACACAGACAGGGTGACCTCAGTATGTCCTGCTGAGAGATCACTCTCACCCTGACTGTGCAGTGACCACAGCATGGCTAGGCACCCCCATAGTGCTATATAGTATTTCTCTCATGTGATAGATATGGGTTTCCTTTTGGGGCCCAGTCACTGATATATCTGCTTGCTTTGTATGCTGACATCCCAGTTCTGGGTGTATGCATCTCCACTGGGAGCATGCACTGTGGACTAACTAGCACACTGTTTGCAGCTGGTATGTGTTGTGATGGAGCAGGGTGCAGTGGCTGATGACTTGCTGCAGAAGAATATCAGATAGTGATGGGGTGCAGCTCACTATATCCAGGCCTAATATCTGTCTGCTATTGTGTTATGGATGTGTATAGAGCTGCAATGACTGCCCTGTGGGGTGTCTGCTCCTCAGCAGGACTGGGGTTGATGGACCCCTTTACTGCCACCTTTGCAGGGAGGTAGAATGTGGATCTATTGATAGGAGACCCTGTTTGCCACTCTCAGCCCAGGAGGAGGGGGGGGGGGGTGGTGGTGGTGGTATGTGGTACATGGCCCACCTAGGGGTCCATAGGGGCTACACCTGACTGAGTCAGAGATATCCAAGGTGTTTGTGCAGGAACTACCCATCTCACACATTAACACTTACTTTGGACCTCCGGCATGGCCTCTGTCAGCCATGGAAGGTGTTGTGGACCTGGTCCTGGGCGCCTCATTGCACCCTCAGGGTGAGCACAGTACCCGCACAATATGACGGCGTGTAGCTACTCTGTGCCAGTAAAACACACGGTCAGTACCCCCTACCAGGCCGAGGTAGTGTGTGGGTGCACATGGTCACATCCCTCTACCGGGCCGAGGTGCTGTGGGGGTGCATTGCCCATCTTGTGTTAATCTGTGGACAGCTGATTTGCATGTGCAGTGCATCATGGGTATGGGTGGGCTAACCCTATCCTGGTGACCACAGCAGACTGTCTGTGTGGTGACGTGCAGGCTCTCTGCAGCCAGCCAGGGGCTTGCTAGCAGCTATAGAGCTGTAGCCCAATGGTTACATCACTGCCTCTGAAGCCAGAGGTCATGGGTTCAAACCCACAGTGGTGTGTTTTGATTGGGTTGTCCAACGCATTTTTGTTAAATGTACATATTTTGATGCCAGCAAAAACACCCTTCAGCGTACTGTACCCATAAGGTGCCTCTGAGGGTGCTTTATAGGGCGCCCTATAGGGCACCTTATGGTTCCAGTCCATATAAGGTGCACTATACAATATCCTGTGATGCAACCTATAGGGTGCCCTATAGGGGACATTTTAGGGTGCTGTGGCGGACAGTGCACTTTCTAATGTGCCCTATGGAGTGCCTTATAGGGTGCCTTATACGGCACCTTCCATTACGGCACGTGAGGGCGTGTTTGCTGGCAGCAATTAATAACATAAAATTAAAGTACTGCAGGACAAAATATGTACAATGCAAAGCTGATGCCACAGCCAGCCTTACGTATTAGGCACACTGGGGAGCAAACTCATGACCCCTGTATCAGCAGTCAGTGCCTTAACCATTGTGCTCCACTGCTGCTCCTCCTTGTCTGTCAGCGCACCTACTTATGCTTTTCATTCCTTAAACTGCACAGTGCTGCCATAAAAAATCAGTACACTGACCTTGCGGTACCTCATATGGCACCCTCTAAAGCGCCCTATAAGCAACATTCTAGGATGCCTTGGCTAACAGTGCACTTTAAAATGTGCCTTATAGGGCACCTTATGTTAACACGTTTTGGGAGTGCGTTTGCTAGTAGTGCTAATTAAAATATGAATAATATGCCTCCTAAAGCAATATTCCCCTTAATATGTTCTGCCTCAGCCAGCCTTGTTCATTGGGCACTTTGGGGGACTTAACCCCTGATCCCTGCACCATTGGTCAGTGTCTTAACCATTGTGCTGTGGCTCTGTTCCTGTGATTGCACATCAGCGCGCCGCCTTATGCCGCCCATCATTTAAATGCCTCCTAAAATAATGCCTCTGCCAGCTGTCTCCATTGGGCACTGTGGGGGTTTGAACCCCTGATCCATTGGTAATTGCCTTAACCATTGTGCTGTGGCTCTGCTGTTCTTCCTGCACATCAGCGCGCCACTTATACCGCCCAGTATTATAATGCCTCCATAAACATCAGCGCGCCGCCTTATGCCGCCCAGTATTAATATGCCGCCAAAAACATTAGCGTGCTGCTTTATGATGCCCAGTATTTCTGTGCCTCATAAATTACTGCCTCAGCCAGCCGTCTTCATTGGGCACTGTGGGGGACTGAACCCCTGATCCCTACACCATTGGTCAGTGTCTTAACCATTGTGCTGTGGCTCTGCTCTTTTTCTTGCACTTCAGCGCGCCACTTATGCCTCCCACGCAGCTATCTCATGCGCTAAGGTGCGGGGCGCACATGGGCGCCGCGCACCTTAGCGCATATGTAAATTCCGGCTTTTCTTTTTCAGGACGGAACACCCACTCCTTATATGGCACACGCACACTACCGCGGCACGCACTTTACCGGGGTTTTAGTAAACATACCCCATAGTGTTGTTGGGTTAGAATAGTTAGGATCTTATAGACCTATCTCACTTTTGAACTAAGATCTTAAAATCATAACCACAGTGTTGGCCAGTTGTCTTAGTCACTTTCTCCCTGACTTGATTGATAAGGACTAGGTAGGCTTTGTGCAAGGCCGGTAAGCCTCCTTTACTGTGAAGCCAGCACTTTCAGCAATCCAGAAGGGAGGACCTTGCACGAGGTGATGCTGGTAAGCTTGGACACAAAAAAAGCTTATGACAAAGTGTCTCGGGACTACCTACATTGGGTGTTGACAGTATAATATCAGTAGTACATTTTTGCATTGGATAAAAATGTTGTATATGAATCCTACTGCACAACTGATAGTTAATGAGCGAAGAACAGCAGGGGACAAGACAGGTTTGACTCTTACTGTCCCTGCTTTCTGTGTTATCCTTGCAGTCTTTGACACAGAAACTACGGGGGTCTCCAGAGCTCAAGAGAATAAATGTAGGGGAAGCCTATTTGTGGATGATATGTTGGTGTTTATAGGAGAGGTAAAAAGGAACTAGGGCCATTGATGTGGTTGACTGAGGATTTTGGGAGCTTCTCCGGCCTGAGGTCGAAGGCCCTGCCACTGAGTACAAATCTAAAGGTGAAAGACTTCTCGCTTAGCTGGGCAAAAGGTAGTATAAAATATTTGGGGATTTATCTTACTAAAAACTGTCAAGAACTATACAAGAAAAATGTAATGGAGAAAACTGAAAAAATATAAATATGTCAGCGATGGAAAGACCTGCAATTGTTCCCTCAAGGGAGGGTGACTGTGATAAAAATGTTCTTAATCCCAAAGATCTTGGACACCTTGTAGACAATGCCAATCTGGATAAAAGGAAGGAGGAAAGTTAATATCAAAGTACAATCATACCACTAATTTGGGCAGTTTGCGCTGTGAGAATAGGCACTGAGATGGCATAGACTCAACCAGTTTAATGATATCTGGGAACCCTTTGTACTTTGGGAGGAAAAAAAGATCTTAAATCTTGTGTGTGGCAGGTGGGGAGGAGTGTTGAATGGACTGAAGTAACCTACTGGAGGGTCTGATATTGTTTAAATGTTCGGACACCTTTATTCTAGGTAAGATGATTGGAACACCTGTTTTTGATATTATTGGTTGAAGTTATTTTACTGTTTGTAGGGAGTAAGAGATCTGGGGGTAGGAGGGTTAGTTTCCTTGGTCGGGTTTAGAAGGGGAGGTATAAAATTGGAAAATGGGAAATGGTTGCCGTCTGGCTGTTAAGCCTGTTGAGGTGACTGAACGGAACTATGTTGCAGTTGTTGCTGTGAATTTTGGCTTGCTGTTCTTTTGAGATGATTTTTCCAATAAAAAGTAAATCAGAAAAACAGAAGATTACAACAGGAATTCCTCTTCCCCACTACTACTACTAGTCATTTGTATTGCACTAAAAGGCATATGCAGAGCTGTACACATACTGTACATGTAAGACAATCCCTGCTCACAATCTTTTCCAGAAAGAGACAAACACAACAAACGGGGGACTAGGGTAGAACTATGGGGAAATGGTTGTAACACACAAGGGTGGTAAAAAGAAGAATAAGGGAGTCAAGATCCAAAAACAACCTTGAAAAGGTAGGTTTTAGCCTGTATTTGAATAGAGATAGAGCTGGACGTACCGAATCAGGATGTGTGTTCCAGGCAGACGGTGCAGTAAGGTGGAACGAAGTTTGGAGTTGGCAGTTGAAGAGAAGGGATTTGCTGATTCACGATGATAGGTGTAGGGAGAAATAACAGAAGAGAGGTAATATGGAACCAGAGAATGAATGCACTTGTAAGTCAGTAGGAGACGTCTGAAATGGATGCGGAAATGGACAGGAAGCCAATGAAGTGACTTGAGAAGAGGGTTTATGTGAGTGTATCAACTTTAATTGAAGATTAGCCAAGTGGCTGAGTTCTGAATGGACTGAAGGGGAGGGAGATGATTCTGGGGAAGATCAGAGAGGAGCAGACTGAAATACAGTCAAACCTCGGTTTTCATTTGCCCCGGTTTTCATACGCTTCGGTTTTCAACGTCTTTTTTGACTGAGATTTTGTCCCGGTTTTCATACATCGCTTCGGTTTTCAACGTCTTTTGACTGAGATTTTGTCCCGGTTCTCGTACATCGCCTCGGTTTTCGTAAAGTACAGTACTGTAAATACATACACCCTCGCGCTGCACACCATTCTGTATACACTGCCAGAACACCTGCCCGGTCCCGGCAGCCCTGCCCCCCAGACTCACCGATCGCCAGCGTGATGAGAAGCAAAAGCCAGCTGAGCACGTAAATGAAACACATCCTCGAGCCTGGTCAGAGTCAGAGAAGCAAGGATTGCGCAGAGAGGAAGGCCCCGATCTCGTCCACCGCCTGCCCGTTCTCTGGAGCGCCCCCTCAGGCTCGGAGGTAGCAGGGAAGAAAAGCTGTCAACGTAAGCAGGAGATGTTGCATGAATGTGGGAGGCAGTTCTTTCTCTTGCATGGTATGTCTGAAGCTATATCATTAAGATTTTCTGCCATTCTGAAGCATTGAGCAGATAATGTAAAGGTATTTTAATGGGCTGAATCCAATGTGATTCCGAAGAGAGCTGGGCACAGCAGCTTGTCAGGGGTGGCTAAGGCCAGATGTTAACATACTGTACTGTACAGTACTGAACTTAGCTTGCTTTCAGTGATGTTAAATGTTCATTTATCCATTTCATTAGTCGTTTATATTTATTTCTCATTGTTTTCTGTATGTAAAAATATAGTTATTCTCTATAAAATGTATTTTTGTGAATATTTTTGGGTGTCTGGAACGGATTAATTGGATTTACATTATTTCTTATGGGAAATATTGCTTCAGTTTTCATACGTTTCGGTTTTAGTCAGACTTTTTCGAACGGATTAATCATGAAAACCGAGGTTTGACTGTACTATAAACTGGAGTTGACTAGAGAGTGGATAAGGGTTTGGGTAGTGTACTTATGAAGGAAGGGAACAGAGAAAACCTAGGACACTGTCTCCTACCCAACACTTTTACTCAATAAAATTCCACTTCATAGTTGCCCATGAAGGGATGTGCTGAAGGAGTGCTCTTCAGCTACTAATTGTGACTTATTTGAGAACAGAGCTGGCTCTTTACCTCTCCAGCCAGCACGGTCATCACTGGGGGCAGGACCGGAGTCTGTGTCTGGGGAGCTGGAGGGGACAGTCACAAGATGACAAACCAACTCCTTCAAGGGGTTTCTGCTGCTAGCACTATTATGATCATCTTTCTCTAAAATTGAAAGACAAATTACTACAGTGTTGAGAAGATGTTTGTGAACCCTAAGTATAACAATGATATGTAGACCTTTAGGGCTCTACAAATGTATATATCCATTTCTATAAGATAAAATAAAGAACTTTCCAGGTTTGGGAGGGCTCCATGTGAGAGGTCAGAGTGAAAGGTGTTGCTCCTTTTCCCCAAGGGTGGGGCCAGAGTATAAAAGAGTCCATGAGTAAGAGGGCCCATGGGGAGGAGGTGCCAAGGGGGCTGCACTGCTAGGAAAAGAGATATCCTTTTCTCTTCAGTAGGGAGAGAAGGAAAAAGTTGAGGAGTTGTGTGAGGAGGAGGAATGTCCAGAGGTTCAAGGAATGTCGTCCAATCCAAAGGAGGAAAGCTATTCCCTCACAGGCTGGTTCCTGAAGGCATTTAAATGCATCCTTTTAATGCCTCCAATAGTCCTTTTTTATTCACATTAGTTTGTTGATTTTTGAGATATTTGATCATGGATAACTGTTGGTGTTTTGTTACCTTTGTAACTCTTATCACCAATGTGAGACTGTGTTTGGATTTTTGAAGATCACCTCAACAGCAAAATTGAAAAATCATTCATGAAGTCACAAAGAATCTCACACTAACATCTAAAGATCTGCAGGCTTCTCTCACTGTGGCTGATGTGAGGACTCATGCACCACAAATCAAGAAGTAAAAAAATATAGGAGAGCAGCTGGAAAGAAACCAGTGCTCTCTAAAAAGAACTCTAAATCTCACTAACACACCCTTTGGCCTTGGGTAAGTCACTTAACCCTCCAGAGCCTCAGGCACAAGCTTAGACCGAGTACAAGCATTGCGGAACCTGTGTCTTTTGGGGAAACTGCTAGGTACGTATGACCTAGATTGGCCACTGTTGGAAACAGGATACTGGGCTTGATGGACCTTGGTCTGACTCAGTATGGCATATCTTATGTTCTTATGCAGTCCCGCAACCCGCATCCCAGAATCAGGCCCATAATAAATAATAATAATAATAAATAACAATAATAAAAAATAATGTTAAAACATTAGAAAACAGCTGAGAAAGTTAGAAAGGAAATGGAGAAAATCAAAAAGTGAAACCGACAAAGTAACCTTCTTCAGCAAACTGGAAGAATACAAATCATTAATAAATAACAAGCGAGATTACCATACCAAACTAATAATGTCAGCTCTGAACAAGCCAAGGGAAATGTTTGATATAGTTAAATCACTAACAACTAACCCGAAGGAGGACAACTCCACTGTCGCACCAGATGCATATTCCATGGCCAAATACTACAAGGAAAAGATGGGCACGTTATCATCAACAGATCACCAATTCAAAACAAGACCAATTCCTATAAATCAAGCCTGGAAAAGTTTTTCTCTCATCTCCAAAAGACAGCTAGATGATATAATCAAAGCTCTAAATGCTTCAACGTCAGCTCTTGACCCCTGCCCAGCCACATAGATACGGCTGACTCATGACAGTCTGGCTCCTCAAATACTAAATTTAATAAACTCCTCATTAGAACAAGGCTATATTCCAGAAGATTTAAAAAGAGCCTCTATCTGTCCCTTCTTCAAATTCAAGGATCTGGATAAATCGAAAACCAAGCTCCTACAGGCCTATTTCAAGTCTGCCATTTATGGCAAAAATCCTAGAAAAGGCAGCTCAACTCCAGCTACAAAATCATGTAGACTACTTTGCCCAGTTCGATCCGCAACAACACGGATTTAGAATCGGTCACGGAGTGGATACCTCCTCATGGCATTAACAGATAAACTTCTAAAAGGAACTGAAAAACCTAATTCTGGATTCATCCTAATTTTCCTTGACATAACAGCAGCATATGACTCCATATTACACGAATACCTCATACTTAGATTTCAAGAAATTGGCCTTAAGGACAAAGTTTTGTTATGGC
Source organism: Ichthyophis bannanicus (assembly GCA_033557465.1). Taxonomy (NCBI): domain Eukaryota; kingdom Metazoa; phylum Chordata; class Amphibia; order Gymnophiona; family Ichthyophiidae; genus Ichthyophis; species Ichthyophis bannanicus. Next base: position 616,957,726 of record CM066031.1, on the reverse strand, counting down.
TTAAAGCCTACCTATCAAACCGAACCATCCAAGTAAAAATGGGTAATAACATATCAAGCCCATTCCACCAAAAGAAAGGCATACCCCAAGGTTCTGCGTTATCAGCGCTTCTTTTTAACCTATTTGCAGCATAATCAAGAGTCATGGCACTGACTACAACCTGTACATGGATGATATTATGTTATACACCCAAATCAACATCAAACAACTGAACTTAGGAAAGATAGAGGAATGTTTCAATAACATTATTACATGGTTAGGAGAACACAACCTTCAAATAAATTTGAAAAAAACTAAAATTCTATTTATTACAAAGGACAACTCTTTCACACCACCAGAAGCTATTAAGATAAAAGAAGCAAACATCCAAGTTAAAAAAGATGTGAGATATTTGGGCGTTACGCTAGACCAACAGCTTAATTTCGCCAAGCACGTGAGCCACTTAACAAAAGCCATCTACTCCAAGCTAAAGATGCTTCAACATCTAAGACCTCTCCTCTCCACAAGTGACTTCAGAACAGCAGTCCAGGCAATAATCTTCCCACACTTCGATTTCTGTATTCCCTCCCAAAGCAAAGCATCCGCCGTCTCCATCTAGCTCAAAATACAGCGGCTAGCGTAATCTCGCAAGTCCCAATCAAAGATCACATTACCCCGATATTAAAACAGCTGCACTGACTACCAATTGAGAGCAGAATAAAATTCAAAGTTATTCACACTATATTCAAATCCCTCCAAGCAGAACCATCCACTTGCCTGAAACCTTTTATTCGCGTCAATCCGGAAAACAGACCACAAAGTAGTAACAATAAAAATTCTCTTGAGGTACACAATGAATTCAGAAGCTGCAACTCAACAACGTCCAATAGAGACTTCTCACTTTACGCCCCACTCTTAATGAATTCACTTCCTGCCTTCATAAGAGACACTAAGGGGTATGTTTACTAAACCGTCTTAATGTGCGCCCGGCGATAGTGTGCAGGCTGCCATATAAGGAGGGGGCGTTTCAGTGTAAAGTAGCAAAACGGGATTAGCGCACATTATCGGGCTAAGCGCTGCTAAGCGCGTTACCGCGCGGTAATCTTATGTAGGCGCACAGACATCCAACATAGAAACAGAAGTGTAGCACAATGGTTGATACACTGACTGATGATACAGGGGTCATGAGTTCGATCCCCCAGTATGCCTAATACATAAGGCTGGCTGAGGCATTAGCTTTGACATGTAAGTATTGTTTCCTGAGGCATTTTATGTGTATTTTAATTATTGCTGCCAGCAAACACACCCTCACGTGCCGTAACCTAAGGTGCCGCAGAAGGCACCCTATAAGGCACTCCATAGGGCACATTATAAAGTGCACTGTCTGCCACGGCACCCTATAATGTCCCCTATAGGGCACCCTATAAGGCGCTCCATAGGACACCTTATAAGGCACCTTATGGTTACAGTACCCTGAGGGTGTTTTGCTGGCAGCACTAATGTACATTAAAAAAAGACAATGCTTTGGACAGCCCTATCAAATAACCCCACTGTGGGTTTGAACCCATGACCTCTGGCTCCACAAGTAGTGAAGTAAAGCGTAGTTACTCACCTGTAACAGGTGTTCTCCAGGAGCAGCAGGAATCAGTCCTCACTTATGGGTGACGTCGGCGCCGACGGAGCCCTCGCGGAGCAATTTTCCCCAGCTTTCAAAGAAAGCCTTTGGGAATTGCAGCGCGCATGCGCGGTAGTCTTCCCGCCCGAGGGTGCCATCTTAGCCAGTCAGATGACATAGCTAAAAAAGACAGCATAAAAATTTGCAAAAAAAGAACATAAGCAGACGATTGCAACTCCAAGGGGAGGAGGGAGGGTAGTGAGGACTGATTCCTGCTGCTCCTGGAGAACACCTGTTACAGGTGAGTAACTACGCTTTCTCCAGGACCAAGCAGGAAGTCAGTCCTCACTTATGGGACTCCCAAGCTCAAGGCTACCGGAGACCCTAAGCACAAAAATGAGCTCCCTCTAGCTCAGCAGCACAGAAGGATAGAATCTTCGCTGAATTATCACCCACCGGTAGCCCACATCCGGGATGGAGGGTAGGAGTTGCTCAGACCTCAAAGAGATTACGGAGGACTGCCTGTCCGAAAGCACTGTCCCTACGGGACTCCCTCTCGAGACAGTAATGGACCGCAAAAGTCTGGCTCGAAGACCAAGTAGCGGCCCGGCAGATGTCTGCCAGCGGAACAGAGCGGAGGTAAGCCACTGACGTGGCCTTTGCCCGAACGCAATGAGCCGTGACTCGACTTTCTAAGGAGAGTCCGGCTGCCCCATAAGCCCAAGAGATACAGTCCGCAACCCAGATGGACAGAGTACGCTTGGAGACCGGGAGCCCCAATTTATTGGGGTCAAAAGACACAAAAAGCTGAGCAGCTTTACGGTGCTCCCGCGTACGGTCAAGGTAGAAGTTCAATGCCCTTCTACAGTCCAGGGTATGGAGGACCGTTTCAGCTCGGCTGGAGTGTGGTCTGGGAAAGAAGGTTGGAAGTACCACCTCCTGATTGATGTGAAAAGGGGAGACCACTTTAGGCAGAAATTTTGGGTGAGTCCGTAGGACTACCCTATTCTTGTAGAACCGAGTGTAAGGGGGATCAGACACGAGGGCCTGCAATTCACTTACGCGCCTAGCGGAAGTGAGGGCTATCAAGAACAGTGTTTTCCAAGACAGAAAACGGAGAGAACAGGTAGCCATAGGTTCAAAAGGCGGACAGGTGATCCGCTGCAAAACCACATTCAGGTCCCAGTCAGGCGCTGGCGGGCGCAGAGGTGGTTTAAGTAGAAGGAGACCTCGGAGAAACCTCGCTACGAGAGGGTCATTGGAGAGAGGTCTGCCGTCCACTGGCACATGATGTGCTGAGAGAGCACTGAGGTGAACTTTGACGGAGTTGGACTTAAGTCCCAGATTAGAGAGGTGCAGCAAGTACTGCAAGATCACCGACACCGGGCAGGAGAAGGGATCCTGAGACTGTTGGGTACACCAGACTGCAAAGCGACGCCATTTAAGGGCGTAGCATTGGCGGGTAGAAGGCCGTCGCGAAGCTAAGACGACCTCCTCCACCTCCGCCGGCAGGAGAAGGGGAGCAAGGACTACCCTCTCAGCAGCCAGGCCATGAGGTTGAGAGACCTGAGGTTGGGGTGCAGAAGGGACCCCTGATCCTGAGTGAGGAGATCCGGTTGTACCCCCAGAGGGATTGGATCCTCCACCGCCAGTTGCAGCAGGAGCGGAAACCACGGCTGCCTGGGCCAGCGAGGGGCCACCAGGATCATGAAGGCTTTGTCTCGGAGAACCTTGAAAAGAGTCCGAGAGACCAGCGGGATGGGAGGGAAAGCGTACAGAAGGCTCCCCGACCACGAGATCAGAAAGGCGTCCGCCGCCACCCGAAGGGGGTGTGGCTGACGAGAGCAGAAGCGAGGAAGCTGCCGGTTGTGAGGATTGGCAAAGAGATCCACCGTGGGGAGACCCCACTTGAGGAAGAGCTTCTGAACTACCAAGGGATCCAGACGCCACTCGTGCGGCTGGAGGACCCTGCTGAGTTTGTCCGCAAGGCAATTTTCTTGGCCCGGGAGATAAACTGCCTTGAGGAGAATGCCGTGACTGACGGCCCAAGAGCAGAGCTTCTGTGCCTCCCGGCAGAGGAGGAAGGAGCCCGTGCCCCCCTGCTTGTTCACGTAGAACATGGCAACTTGATTGTCCGTCTGGACAAGGACGGACTGTTGGGAAGTCAGGTGGGAGAAGGCCTTGAGAGCTAGGCGGATCGCCCTGAGCTCCAGGAAGTTGATCTGCTGAGCAGACTCCCACATGGTCCAGAGGCCCTGAGTACGTGCCTCTTGGCAATGCGCTCCCCAGCCCAGGAGGGATGCATCGGTGGTCAGCACCCGGGTCGGCTGAAGTGACTGGAAAGGCATTCCGAATATCAGGTTCGGCTGCCGGAGCCACCACCGGAGAGACGAGAGCAGCGGCTCGGAGACGCGCACCAGGTCCGCCAGGCCGCCTGTGGCTTGTCGCCACTGCTGGCGGAGACACCATTGAGCAGACCGCATGTTCAGGCGGGCATTGGGGGTCACATGGACGGTGGAAGCCATATGGCCGAGCAGTCTCAGGAAGCGCCTGGCGGAGACCAGGGGCTGGCTGCGAAAGCGGTCGGCTAGGTCCATGAGCCGTTGCGCCCTGTCGAGCGGTAGGTACGCTCGTGCCCGAGGAGTGTGCAGCCTTGCGCCGATGAACTCGAGATCCTGTGAGGGGAGCAAAGTGGACTTTGCGAAGTTTATGACAAAGCCCAAGTGCTGCAGCAGAGTCACCGTGCGGCGCGTGGCGTTGGCGACCTCCTGAGCGGACGCTGCTCTGATGAGCCAGTCGTCGAGGTACGGAAAGACATAGAGGCCGTGAAGCCGGAGATGGGCCGCCACGACCGCGAGACATTTTGTGAAGACTCGCGGTGCGGAGGATAGGCCAAAGGGCAGTACTCTGTACTGGTAATGATTTCCTGCCACCACAAACCTTAGGTATTGGCGGTGGCTTGGGTGGATGAGGATGTGCGTGTAGGCATCCTTTAGATCCAAGGAGCATAGCCAATCTCCCTGCTGGAGGTAGGGCAGAAGGATTCCAAGGGTAAGCATTTTGAACTTCTCCCGCACAAGGAACTTGTTGAGGTTGCGCAAGTCCAGGATGGGTCTGAGGCCCCCTGTTCTCTTTGGTATCAGAAAATACCTTGAATAAAAGCCTTGACCTCTCAGGTGGTGGGGCACCGGTTCCACCGCCTGTTCCTGCAGAAGACCTGCTAACTCCTGAAGGAGCAACTCCCTGTGCAGAGGGGGCGCGAAGGTTCTCCCGGAAAATAGGAGGGAGGGACCTGATGGAAGTGGAGAAGGTAGCCTTCTCGCACGACCTGAAGTACCCAGGCATCTGCGGTGATGCTGGACCACCTGTGGCCGAAGTGAACCAGCCGGCCTCCGGTGCTGGGAGGAACCAGCGGGGGGGGAGAGGCTATGCTGAGCGAGTCAAAAACCCCCACCCTGCTGAGCAGGGGCTGGTGGTGCAGGCTTGGGGGCTTGCTGCCTACGGGACCCGTTACCCCGTCCCTTGGCCTGCTGGCCCTGTTGGGGAGCTGCAGGGGCCTGATAATGGGGGTACTGTTTGTAGGCAGCCGCCTTCCTCGGGTAAAAGGACTTTTTTCCCGAGCCCTTCTTTTTCTGGGAAGGGGCGGAGGTCTTCCTAGAAAGCCTGGTCCTGGTGAGAGTCTCAGTCTCAATTTGTGCAGCCTTTTCCGCCATGGGCTTGCCAAAGAGGTTTTCGCCTCGGCAGGGGACATCGACCAACTTGTCCTGTACCCAGGGCTCAAGATCCGACGACTGAAGCCAAGCCTGTCGGCGGGCACCGATGCCGGCTGCGGCCACTCTAGCCGAGGCCTCAAAGCCATCATAGGCTGCTCGGGACATGAACTTTGAGCATTCCTGAATGCCCGTGGACAAGGCTAGGAACCTCCGCAAGGGCTCCTCGGAGAGACCAGCGGAGAATCCGGCTAGCTCTTTAGCCAGATCCCGGAGATACATGCCCATGTAGAGCTGGTAAGTCTGGACACGACATGCGAGCATAGAGCCCTGGAAGCACTTCTTGCCAAGGCCATCCAGGTTACGGGCCTCCCTTCCAGGAGGCACCGAGGAGTGCATCTTCTGGCTCTTAAGACGATGCATGGCCGATTCCACTACCATGGAATGGTGTGGCAGCTGTGCCTTCTGAAAGCCAGGGCTCTTGCGGACCCGATAGATAGAATCGACCCGCTTGCTCAGGACCGGCGAGGAGGCCGGACTCTCCCACATGCGGAAGAGTAGTCGTTCCAGCATAGGAGGAACCGGCACAGTAAAGTGCTCCCTCGCGGGAGAGTCATACTGGAGGGCGTCGAGCTCTTCGGCTCGAGGCTCCTCCTCGGGATCCGCAGGGAAGGCCAAAGCCTTGGCCATATCCCTAACGAAGTCCGAGAACCGGGCATCCTCCGGGGGGACTGCTTCCGAGGCTCGGACCCCGGTGAGTCCGATGGGACACACCGAGTCCGGAAAGAATCAGGTGACTCTTCCTCCTCAGACTCCCAGACCGACTCCGACGAGGACTCGGTGGGGTCGGCCCGGGCAGGGTGCGGCGCCAGCCGCCCCGACGTCGAGGGAGTCGGCGTCGGCGACCTCGGTCCCGAACGGGAGGCCGAGGGTGACCTCGACCGAGGATCGACTCGAGTTCTCATTGACTCGAGGATCGGCTCGGTCTCCGGGGTCGACTTGGACGTCGACGTCCCGGCGGTCGGGGCAGCGGCGCCAGCGAGGCCAGCGAGCAGTGCCCGCTGCTGGTCCATGAAGGCAGACAGTCTGCTCTCCAAGGCCGTCAACCTGAGTCCGAGCTCAGGTGACCCAGCAGCCCCCGACTCGGGCCCCGACGGCGTCGGGCCCGACGTCGGCTGTCGCGGAGGCGAGTCCAGAAGGACTACAGGACTTACCCGGGCAGGCATCTCCGACTCCAGGCGAGGTCGCTTCGGGAGATGTTCCTTCTCCAAGGACCCGGGGCGGCTGTCGGGGCTATGCGACCTGGCCCTCGCGGAGCCAGGAGCGTCCACCGACGCCGCCCTCGCGGGTTTTTCCTTCCGACGATGGTCCCCGGAGGGAGAACCCCGGTCGGAGGAGCTCCGGCGACGGTCCGAGCTGGAGCCCTTTGACACGGAGGCCTCCGACGAGGTCCGGGTACGGCTGGGGTCAGCGAAGATTCTCTCGCGCTGATGCCGCCGACTTCTCAACGCCTTCGAGGACAGTTTGCTGCAGGGCCCACAGATCAGTTCCTCATGATCCGGGCCCAAGCAGCGGAGGCAAAAGTCGTGTGTGTCGGTTAGTGACATATTTCGGTCACACCGACCACACCGCTTAAAGCCACTGGCAGCCATCGGGGGAAAAAGGGCCCCTGCGAGGTCAAAGGACCGGGCTGCCAGGGAAAACGAAAATGAAAGCTGACTAAGTCAGAAAAACCGAAAAAACGCTAGAGGACTCGAGACCGGCGTCGCGAGTCCGGGCGGGAAAACGATCGGCGTCGAACCGAAAGAAAAAAGTATAAAATAAAGAGGAAAATCAACTTTTTCGCGGGGACAAGACGGGGACGTCTGCAGGGCTCCGCGGAAAAAAGAAGACTGGCTAAGATGGCACCCTCGGGCGGGAAGACGACCGCGCATGCGCGCTGCAATTCCCAAAGGCTTTCTTTGAAAGCTGGGGAAAATTGCTCCGCGAGGGCTCCGTCGGCGCCGACGTCACCCATAAGTGAGGACTGACTTCCTGCTTGGTCCTGGAGAACCAGTGGGCTACAGCTCCATAGCTGCTAGCAAACTCCTGGCTGGCTGCAGAAGGACTGCATGTCACCACACAAACAGTCTGCTGTGGTCACCAGGATAGGGTTAATTCACCCATACCCATGATGCACTGCACATGCAAATCAGCAGTCTACAGATGATCACAAGATGGGGTATGCACCCCCACAGTACCTCGGTCTGGTAGGGGGAACTGACCGTGTGTGGTACTGGCACAGAGTAGCTACACACCGTCACATTGTGCAGGTACTGCACTCACCCTGAGGGTGAGGTGGGGCGCCCAGCACCAGGTCCACAGCAGAGATAGGCCATGCTGCAGGTCCCCAGCAGTGCTAATGTGTGAGATAGGTAGTTTCTGCAGACACACCTTGGATATATCTGTATTTCTCAGTTAGGTTTAGCCCTTATGGACCCACCACCACCCTCCTTCTCCGGGGCTGAGGGTGGTAAACAGGGTCGCCCACCAACAGATCCACATTCTACCTCCCTGCAATGGTGGCAGTAGCGGGGACCATCAACCCCAGTCCTGCTGCGGAACAGACACCCTACAGGGCAGTCAATGCAGCTCTGTAAACATCCATAAAGCAATAGTAGACAGACATTAGGCCTGGATATGCTAAGCTGCACTCTACCACTATCTGATATTCTCCTGCAGCAAGCCTTCAGCCGCTGCACCCTGCAAGGTGTTCCATCAAGACACATACCAGCTGCAGACAGTCTGCTAGCTAGTCCATAGTGCATGTTCCTGGTGGAAATGCATGCACCCAGAACTGGGATGTCAACATACACATCAAGCAGATAAGTCAGTGACTGGGCCCCAAAAGGAAACCCATAAATATCACATGAGAGAAATACTATATAGCACTATGGGGGAACCTAGCCATGCCCGTGGTCACTGCTCAGTCAGGGTGAGAGTGATCTCCCAGCAGAACATGCTGTAGCCACCCTGTCTGTGCAGGTGGTGGCTGGGCACTACAATGTCCCAGCCCGTGCCCTATGCCCTGTGCAGATGCATCCTGGCCAGGCCACCCTGTCCGGGCTATACCCATGGTACCTTGCTCCTCATTATGCACATTGGCAGGCCAATACTGGCAACAGTGCTGGCAGTGTGGGCTGTGGAGGGTGTTTGCAGCCACCACACACTGGATAGACAGACACACACCCCCACACCTATGCCAGCATTGTGCTACTATTGAGGTGTTTAGCAGCCCTGGCCACCACACCAGTCCTGGGCACAGTGCAGGCATGGATATGGTACACAATACTGTTGAGGGTCACTCCCCAGGGTGGTAAACACTGTCAGAGACCAGACCTGAAGCACACTCCACAGACATCAGAAAGGTTGCTATGATGGAGCTCAATCAGCAAACTGTGCTTAACGTAGGAATTGCTATCTGCCAGTAATCATAGCAACCTTTTGATAGCTGTGTACCATATTCTCAGGTTTAGGGTGGCATTGCTAAGGTATGCAAGTGCTAGTATTGTGAGATGCACGCAGGGCCCAATGTCCTGCCTCTCCAGGAGGCATTGGCTAATGGAGCCTGTGGGTGTGGGTGTGTCTGCCCCTGTTGGCTGCTGCTTTATGGCAGAGGTTCCGAACTCCAGTCCTGGTGTGCCAAACACTGTTCGGGTTTTCATGCTGTCCCTCATGAATATGCATGAGATACATCTGCATACCATGGGGGTGGTGCATAGATATGCAGCACAGGCATCTTTATTAGAGAAAGCATGGAACCTGAATGGTGTTTGGCCCTCCAGGACTGCATTTGGGAGACTCTACTCTAGGTAATGCGCCTGTTTATGGTGTCTGTGCTCTGTAGGGTAAAATGTAGGTGTTTTGGGCATGTTTACGTCATCTGCAATAAAGGTTCTGTCTGTATTAGCACGTTTTAGTAGTGGGTAAAAAATGGGGGCTGGGTTGGCAGGAACCACACCTGGGATTTGAACCTGTGACCTTCTGCTCCTGAACACACTGGCTGTGTGCACTGCACCACCGTGTTGCCACAGAGACAGTACATTCCCTGGGGATACCATGACTGTTCATCAGACGGGGCCTGTCTTTTGCAGTGCATGGCACCCACCTACACAGGGCTAGGCCACGGTCTGCTCTGGGCAGCTGCCACTGCCCCCTCCACCACCAGTGCCCCTCTGCTGACATGCCCTTCTGCTGGTGGTGCTGGTGGAGCGCAGTCTCAGGCCATCCAGTGTGCGGGTAGGCGGCTGCCTATGGTGCGGGTTCTGGGGTAGGGTGCCTGCATAGGTGTCCACGCTTCCCCCCAGCACCGCCTGCCACTGTTCTGTGCCCTTGGAGGTCCCTACTGGGTACTATCCCCTGTGACACTGTGGGAAGCACACTCGTGCCCATGCTGGGCCCTCATCAGTTGCTGTCTGGCTGCTCTACTGTTTCAGCATTCCTATGGGCCACCTAGGCATCACCCTAGTCTGCACTGTGGCCCAGCTGCAGTACAGCATGTGCCGTCTGCAGCCCTTTGTGTCCCCTTTCCCAGCATCTGTCCAGTTGCCCATTCCGACATGCCCGCCCTGCTGTTGTGGAACATGTGCACCCCATAGGAAACCTGTCCAATGGAGAGGGAAACCCTGATGAGCGCAATTGCACTGTGGGATCATTCACCTTGTATGGGGACGGAGCGCAGACCCTTCCACAATTCATATCTTTTTTTTGGAGCTTTCTTGGGAGTGTTTTTTGACGTTTCCCATTAATATCACTATTGCCCAGCTTGGTTATGGTTTTTTTATATTTTGTTGGGGTTATTTTCAATGTTTATTTGCACTTTTGTTCCGTGCACATGTATCACACTTATCACTTTTTTTGTAGGTTTCCCTGATTTTGCTGTACATTGCTGACGGAAATGGTTTCTTTTCCCTTTAAATCAGCTCTAACGCCAGGGTTTCACTGGCGTTAGTTTTGAGCCTCGAATTTCACATCGTTAGTGTGCGGGGAGCCTCTCCCCTCCCACTCTCCACCCATTGACCCCTTCTCTCCGCCCCTGGGGAGCCTTCCTCCGCCCTCAGGGAGCCTTTCCCCGCCTTCAGCGCTCATTTGCGCCGCTGAGCGCCGCTGCGCATGTTAGCGCACGATAAGGCGCCTTATCGCACAGTAATGCGCCATTATCGCGCGATAAGGCGCCTTATCGTGCGATAGCGTGTCAGAGCGCACATTAAGACGGTTTAGTAAACATGCCCCTAAGGATCCTAAATCTTTCCGTAAACTTCTAAAAGCATTTCTGTTCAAGGAACACTTTGGCGAACTAATCACTTAGTTCAAAATTCCCCAAGTAAAGCAACAATCCTGCTCACAGTTCAAGATGCTTTCAAGTTCAGTGTACGTAAACATGATTAGTTCTCTGTATATAGTTATTGCTTAAATCGGCTGATTGCTGTTTTAAGTTATTTCTTCCCTTAATCCCCATCGCTCCTCGTTCACAATGTTACATGTATTTTTTGCTATTTGTTAAATGTACTGTTCAACTCTGAGTTCATTGTAAACCGCTTTGATTCACAAAAGGTGGTAAATAAGCACAAATAAATAAGTAAATAAATAATGGCTGCCAGGATCAGTCTCACCAAAAGAGCATCTGAAATGACTCACAAGATTTTTGGAATAATGTTCACTGGACAGATGAGTCAAAAATTGATTTTTTTCAGTCATGAAAACAAACATTTTGTTTGGCAAAAATCAAACACTGCCTTACAAATTAGGAACCTCTTCCTGCCCATCAAGCATAGTGGTGGAGTTCTCATGAAGTGGAGCTGCTTTGCTTTATCAGGATCCATACAGCTTGCCATCACTGATAAAACCATGAATTCTGCTTTACAATGAAAAATTATAGAAGAGAAGGTCAGAACATCTATTCATGAGCTAAAGATGGGTCAAAAGTGGGTCAGCATCTAGACAAGACCCTAAACATTTAAGTAAATCTTCTACAGAAAGGCTGAAGAGATATTGCGTTTTGAAGTGGCCAAAGCCCCAACCTAAACCTTGTTGGAAATATTGTTGTAAGACCTGACACTAGCTACTCATGCAAGGAAGCCCTCAAATGTCACAGACATGAAACCTTCAAGAGATGATGTAAGAGAATCATGACATTACAGGAAACATATAGTTGAAGATATTACTGCTCAGGGCGGTGCCACCAGTTACCAAATAAAGGGTTCACATACTTTTTAACACAATAATACTTAACAAATCCTTTTTGTCTGAGTTTTTTTTTATGGGATTATCTTTCTCTCAGGGTTTAGTTTAGAATCTAATCATGTTCTGAGTTGAAATGGTGCTAAAACACAGACCATCCTAGGTGGTTCACAAGCTTTTTTCTGAGCAATGTATATTGGATTCAGTTGCAATATACTGCATCCCTTCTGAGATTTCTTCTCATGCAGAGAAATATAATTTAAGGTAGCTCTCTCATGGAGAGAAGCAATGAGTTGTGACCAAAAATTAATTACTAAGTTGAAGTGAAATGTGAAGGCCAATTTTAGATAGGACATGGAGAGGGGAATTACAGCGTCCAGGTTGGGACCAGGAAAATTCTCACTGTAGTTTACAAAGACTCTGCCAAATGCACAGCCTCTTATAAAATGCATGTAAGGACATGCAAGAATATGCAAGAATGCACGTCCATTCTTCACCACATCCAGCAGAAGCAGTGATTTTAAAAAGCTGCATATGGGATGGAAAAGTGTGCAACTTTACCCCAAATGTGCATGGAAGCAGCTTTCTAAAATTGCAGCTCCCTATATGCATGCACCTCACCCCCAGATCTCACCTTGCCAGCAGCACAAGCCCATCATCTCCCAAACATCGATTTCCCCATCACCTCTCACCGACGTCAGTCCCTTCCCCTAGGCATCAACCCCCCTCCCCAGTATCAATCCCCCCTGCTCTCTTCCCTCAGCATCAAGCAACCACCTGGCTCCTGACATCAAGACCTCTCTCCCTGATGTCCGCCTTGACAGACCTTCTAATCCCCCCTACTTTGAGCCCATTCCCAGCTCTTACAAAGATCTCTGGTAGCCTAGTGAGAGCAGGAGTGATTCCCTGTCGCTCCAGCTCATGCCGGCCCTGGGTTTCAAAACGGTGCCTGTGACCCCTAGCAGTAATATTGTGGTTGTACTGCAAAAGCAAACTGACTCTTAGCAGTAGTACTGCAGGATAACTGTTAGGGGCTAATCTTCCGCCAGTGTCACTATGCTCATGTAACCCCTCTTCTCAAGTCACTTCATTGGCTCCATATCCATTTCCGCAAACAGTTCTAACTTCTCTTACTGACATACATATGCATTCATTCTGTGGCTCCCTACTATCTCTCCTCTCTTATCTCTCCACACCCCCCTGCCCAGCTATTCTGCACATCAAGCAAATCACTTTAATTTACAGTATGCCCTTCTCTTCTACTGCCTACTCCAGACTTCATCCTTTCCACCTTGCTACCTGAAACAGTCAACCTGAGTTGGTACAGCGGGCACCATCTCTGGTGCTATTTCAATCCAGGCTAAAAACTCATCTCTTCAAGGATGCTTTTGGATCCTGACCCCCTTATTCTCCTGTCTACACCCATGTGTATTTCATTCATTACCCTTCAGAATTCCCTAGTCCTCTGTGTTCTCTGTCTGTCTTAGCAGATCTTAAGCTCTGTGAAGCGAGGACTGTTTGTCATGTGTATGTCTGCAGTGCTGCATATGCCTAGTAGTGCTATATAAATGTTAAGTAGTAGAAGTGATAGTGGTCATTGAACCCAGGTCTGGCATGAACAGGAACTACTGGGAATTGCTATTGCTCCCACTAAATTATCAAGGAATCACAGTAAGAGCCAGGGATGGGATCTGAGGGTGAGGAGTGAAGGGGTTTTCTGGGAGGGCTATCAGGGGGTTTTAATGCTGGGGGATGGTCAGTGTCAGGGGGGTGATCAGGGGAGGAACTGCCTTCGGCTTTTACACTTGACCCTTCAAGTAGGCACGTATTCCTAACAGGAGGCATTCCTAACAAGGGTTCTGCATTTCAAGCAAAGGTAAGAGTGTGTGGCTTTTAATTACCAGCTCTCTGCCTGAGAGCTCTTAAAAGGGTTTTGGTACATTATTAAAACAAAGTTACATTCTTTTTGGTGCTTTAGTTCAAAAGGGGAATATTTTCTGTAGTGGTGTAGGTTTAAAACTCTGCTTTTAGTATCTTTCTCAGCTCTTTGAAGCTACTGACACCTCATTGGGTGTTAGTTTCCTCCCTACCCCCCTACCTCCCCCCCCCCCATGTGAGCAATCTTGCTTTATGGGGGCACCTCCCCAATTAGCTACACACAGGGACTTCGAACAGCACATTTAGAACACACTTAAAAGAGGTTAGCTACTTTTTCTCTGAAAGGACAGCTGGGAAACCGGCTGGCACTTTGGTAGGTCTTTCTTTCTTTTGCTTCAATAGGTACCTAAGCTCCACCTACTGAACAATGGCTGGTAAAAGTCATTATTGCCAAAGCTGTTGCCTGCGTTACAGCTTCTGCCTCTGTCCAAACAGAGGTCCCAATGCCAGTTGAAGGACCAGTTCCAAGTGCAGGATGCCGCATGCTGAAGCTCTCAGGAAACAAATGGAGGAACTCAGAGAAGAGGTGGTGAGGCTGAGGAGCATTCAAGACAGTGAGAAGTACATTGACGAGATGCTTCTTGAAACATCCAAGCTCTGCAGCAGAGGAGAAGATGGGTGCCTACAGAATGACTAAGGTTGGACACAAATCACTAGGGCCTGTAGAATCACCAATCCAACTACTCCCGCCCTTGAATTGAAGAACCATTATGCAGCCCTGGAAGTGGAGGAGGTGAAAGCATCCCTGGAAAGGGAAGAACCAGAGCTGGAGCACCCCAAAGTTGCAGAATCAGTGATCACAAGGAAGCAAAGGGTAGTAGTGGTTGGTGACTCTCTTCTGAAGGGTACTGAGAGAACCATCTGCCGACCAGACTTGATGTCCAGAGAGGTATTCCGTCTGCCAGGTGCCAAAATCTAAGATGTTACAGAGAGTTTGCTGAGATTCTTCAAATCCACTGATTTTTGCCCGATGTTGCTCATCTATGTTTGCACAAATGATACTGCCAGGTATCCCTCTGAACGTATAAAAAGTGACTTCATGGCTCTGGGACAGAGGGTGAAGCATATCGGGGCACAGGAAGTGTTCTCTTCAGTCCTCCCTATAGAGGGTAAGACCAAATCAGAGAAGCTCGCATCCTGGAGATAAATGCTTGGCTGCGTGGATGGTGTCATCGAGAGTGTTTTGGTTTCCTGGACCATGGGATGCTATTCCAAGGATTGTAGAGCAGAGATGGCGTCCATCTGTACAAGAAGGGTCAACGTGTCTTCAGTAGCAGACTGGCTAACCTACTGAAGAGGGCTTTAAACTAGATTCATTGGAGATGGGTGAAGAAAGCCCCCAGGTAAGAGAAACATTAAATACCTTTATGGAAATGGGTAAAAGGGGCAACATATGGAAAGCAGTGTGTATAAATGCCCGTAGCATAGGAAATAATATCCTAGATGTTGAAGCTTTAATGGGAGAGGCTGACTTGGATTTAGTGGCAGTAACAGAGACATGGTTCATGGACAACCATGACTGGGATTTAACTATACCAGGCTATACTTTATTGAGAAAGGACAGGGTAGGAAGAAGGGGAGGAGGAGTGACACTATATGTAACAAAATAATATTAAAGCTATGGAAATACAGGGCTTAAAAAGGATAGAGGAGGCACTGTAGGTTAATCTAGGAAGAGGGAAAGAGAAATCTATTTGCATTGACATGATATACAGACCTCCCTCCACAGGAGAAAGAGGTAGACAGAGAGTTAATTGAAGACATACGCAGCATTGCTAGGTAGAGGGAAGTGCTACTAATAGAGGATTTTAATATGCCAGATGTTGATTGGCACATCCCTGCTGCAGTATCATCTAGAAGTAAGGAGATCCTGGATTCTCTACAGGGAGAACTATTCAGATAACTGGTAACAGAACCCACACGTGAAGGGATCATACTGGACTTGGTGCTTACTAATGGTGAAAATGTTTCTGATGTTATAGTGGGAGATCATTTCACATCCAGTGATCACCAGATGGTGTGGTTCAGTATTAGGACTAGGGCTGATAAAATCCATTCAAAAACAAGGATCTTAGACTTTAGGAAATACTTTGCCAAGATGGACCAGTACCTCAGGGAGTTGTTAGTGGGATGGGAACAGCTGGGGGATGTAGAAAAACAGTGGGCAAAACTGAAAGGGGTGTGCTTCATATGATACCAAAATCTGCAATAGGTAGACATCCAGGAAGGAGTAAATAACATGAGGAGGGAACTAGCTAAGCTTGAGGAATGGCTGCGAATTTGGCAGCTGAGAGTTAACACTAAAAAATGCAGGGTCAAGCATATGGGCTGCAAAAATCCAAGGGAGCAGTATAGTATATGGGGTGAAGTACTTCTGTCCACAAAAGAATAGCAGGACCTGAGCGCAATTGTTTTTAATGATCTTTAAGGTGGATAAACAGACAGAAAATGTAACGGCGAAAGCCAAAATGATGTTTGGGTGCACAGAGAGAGGAATAGTCAGCAGGAAGGAGGAGGTGGTAGTGCTTCCAAATAAGTCTTTGATGAGACCTCATTTGGAGTATTGTGTACATTCTGGAGGCCACACCTTCAAAAGGATATAAGCAGGATGGAATCAGTATTGACTCAGCTACTTTGTTCCAGGCATAAGGAACAGCAAGGTAGAAAGATCAAAGTCTAGAGTTGGCAGTGGGAGAGGAGGACACAGATAGAAGGGATCTGCCAGAAGAGCAGAAGAATCTGCCAGAAGATCAACGGGCATCAATTTTTTAGAAATATCCTGTGTTATAGGCTGAATTTTTATAGAATTGCAAAGGGGGGGGGGGGGGGGAGAGAGAAAGGGAAGGAAGAGGGGGAAGGGAAAGAGGTGTCCAGACTTGCATAGGGCTATTACTAGAGTTCTGCTGGCACTACAGTACCACAGGAAGTAGGCCTAGAACACCTCACACCCCCACCACCTAGGTCTAAAAATCACCCACAGCAAGCACAGTCAGAGTGCACCTGCTGCCTGCCACTGGGTTTCCAGCCATACGCATACCAACTGCAGATAGTCTGCTGGTCAGTACACATTGTATGGACACACTGGAGTTTCAAAGATGAACAGGCTTCACTGACACACGTTACTGACATTTTAGCATCTCCCTGCATGGCACGAAAAATCATTGAATTTCTTACTGTGAGGAAACCTGCATCATGAAAGGACCGGACACTGCAATTACGCGATGTTTAGATTCATCCCTACACAGACTACCCTGAGACTACTGTCTTAGCAGCCCTTTCACTTTATACGTGATTATTCCTGCTACAGCTTCTGCCTTTCATTATGTTCTAGATCACAAGTTTATTGTTGAAGCTTTACTTGAAAAGCAAACATAAAGGAAACTAACCTAAAATAAGTGATAGCCACATATGCACTCAGATGCTTACTACTGTGTAGCATGGAATTCTGTGATAACTCCTTCTTTGGTGATATTTGTCTGGACAAGAAGGAATGGAAATATAATAAACCGTTTCTTTCATGTGTAGCCTTAATATTGAAAGACAAAGTACAAAACTACACTCACTCAGTAACTCTCAGGATGCATGACCTTTTTAATTAGCTAAGCCAAATAAATGAATTGTTCCGGTACTGCTGAAAACCCTATGGGGATCATTTTAGAAGCCCTATTCATGTTTTGAGTGGAGGAGTAGCCTAGTGGTAGAGCAACAGCAGATCAAGGGTTCGATTCCCACTGGCACTCCTTGTGACCTTGGGCAAGTCACTTTATCCTCCATTGCCTCGGAAGAAAAGACTGGCAATCTACTTCCGATGATACAATGCCAAGAAAATCCAGAGGTAGCTGGGTTGCTTTGAGTCAACACTGACTTGATGGCACTAAAAAAAAAAAATCATGTTTTGGCCATCCAAAAATGGGCATAGAGACATCCAAAGCACAGAGATGTCTCCAGGGCCATTTTAGAAGCCGGTTCTGGGGATGTCCTAATTCGAACGAGGGCATGGATGAGGCATGGCTGGGGCGCTCCCAGGAAGTGCTTCTATTATTTATCATTTGTATAGTGCCTGGACGTCCCTGCCTGGTTTCAGAAATGTCATGGATGTCCGCCATCATGCCTAACTTTAGAACTGCTCCAGGCTCCTGAAAAGCTCATTCTGGCAATAGCAAGAGTGGGATCTGAACCCTGTCTTCCCTGCTCCTAGCCCACTAGATATCCAGGTTCTGTAATATGGTTCTGGGGATGTCTATGTCCTGCAGACATCCATATTAGGTACGTCCATGTTTGTAACATCATGCCTGCACCTGGACATGTCTGCATTTTTTTCAGATGTTCTGGCTTAGACGTCTTTTCTAAAACCCCCCACTATATGTTAACTTTAGGGACTGAATTACTAAGGGCTGTTATCACTTAGCATGTATGTTAAATAAGAACCCGGCGCTATGATTTCATGCAGATAAAAGCTTACGATAAACTGAGCATATGTGCATGCATACTAAAATATAGTGAATACCCACGCAAGCAAAGTATTCAACTACGGTGAAAATAAATTCCATAGTTTGTCACCCTATGCACCACGGATTGCTAAACTGACCTCAGCTGTCAAGCCCCAAGCTGCTGTTACATGTTACTGTGCTGGAAGCATTTAGCACAGGGGCAGGAGGGTGTGTCCAAGGTGCTTTCTCCCCTAGCTGTCTAGGGAGTCTCTCGCGTCCCCTGCTGTGCCTTAACTCACTGTGCAGTTCTTAGGTTTAAATGCATTAATATGTGATTCTTTGCTAAACAGAGTCAATGCGTGCTCATAACCTGAAATGACATACAATAACAAACAATAAATAACTCCATGACACGCTCAAAAGAATGGGCCTTCAGAGTAGATTTTCAGTGACACTATGTGGAGAGTGCCGCCGAAACTCATCACAAATCCCCCCCGACACTATCCAGACAGTGCTGGGATGACGCAAGAGTGGAGCAAAAGCTGAGTGTGAGTATTCTGCTTTGCTATCCAAATAGCAGCAAAATATTTAGTCCATTATCCAAATAATCCCGCGAGTTGTCTGCTGCATCTAGGTCCCAGAAGATCTCATGTCCACAGGCAGAACAGGAGCAATCTTCGCCACAATCGGGGCTTAGATACAGCAAAGATCCCTCCTGCTGGGGACTGCACCCTTCAGAAAATGAAAAAAGTAAAATGGGAGAGGGGCAGTACTTTTAAAAAATAAATAAAAAATAAGGAGGATGGGGGAACGGAGGGCAGGGGGTGGGAGTCAGGGCCGGCAGACCTCTGTGGGCAGCAGGCCATGTGCTTTGGCACACATGGCCTACTGCCCCCCCAAGCACCCAGCTATGCCCCCTCCCCCTGTGCTGAACTGCAATGCTGCCCCCCCCCACTGATTCCAGCGGTGGGCGGGTAGGCTCAGTGGCAGCAGCCCGCAGCAAATCATGTGCTTCAGTTGTTTTCCACCTTCACTAATGAACTGTGTTGAAGCGCTGTGGTTTCAGTTAAGTACTTTCTTCAGAAAAAAACTTTTTGGCAGTTTAAAGGCTTTACTGCATTTGAATAAAAGGATGGGAACCTTCAGTTAAGAAGTTCTTGCCTGGGGTTCCTTGTCCGACAAAAACATTCACTAATGCTGTTGGGGATTTGTTTGATCATTTGAGGAGAGGAGCCTGTGTTTTTGTTTGACTCTCAGCATATGGCCTGCCACTGCCAGTGAGTTGCCCACCGCCGGAATCAACAGCAGTGGGGAGGACCCTTCTCAGCATGGTGGGGGGGAGACAGGTGGCACAGCTGGGGCTTTTGCCTAGGGTGACAGAAACCCTTGGGCCTGTATGAATGGTATTCATCTGAGGTCCTCTCTCTTTTCTTGTTGATTTATCTGTTATTTTGCTTTGGTTTGCTCTTAGAATGTAAGCCTCTCGTATATCGGGGTCTGATGTAGCGCTGAGGGTTTTTTTTTATTTTGTGCTTTTATTTCCTTTTGTGGCAATTTCGATGCCTATTGTGCCTTGCCTTTCAAGTACTGCTACTTGCAAATTTGTTCAATTATGTAAAAAAAGAAAATCTGTGGCAGTCAGCTAATCACCGCCACTTGAAAACAGTAGTCCACCGATGATCCCTAGCCAGCTCAAAGGAACTTGATCTATTCTGCCATGAAAAATAGGCAGAACCTGCACCATCCTCCTGTGCACAGTTGTAGACGCTTATCCTAAATGACGCATGGCTGTTAGTGCTGCAAAAGGGGCTTATAAGCACTATTTAATCAAGGGGTGTGACGACTGAAGGGCGGTATTAGAAATGATAAACTTAGGTCATTGATTTTTTTCATTTTTTCCTATTTATTTTTTGAATATTTCTATAGTTACTCTTTCATGTTGAACATGCAGAGTATGGTGTGTACATCAGTGAAACAAACTCCTTTAATGCATTTAGGACTGCATTTCTGCAGAATATGAAAGAGTTGAACCTGCGGAGGGTGGCTGTACAGCCCTTCTCCTGAAGATGGCATTGAAAAGTCTCCCGGGAGCCTAGATTGGCTCGGAATGAAGATGGGGGTGGACTGTCATCTCCTACAGACCCAGTCTAGGAGTAGGAGTGAAGATGGGGGTGGACTATCTTCTCCCAACCTAGGGAGTGGAGATGGCAGCACTCTGGAGAGCTTAATTCAGGCTTGGGAGTTCAGCAGCAGATCAGTCAAGAGAGAGTTTCAGCTCGCAGCTCTCAGAGGATCAGCGCCAGGGAGAACTAGAGTAGCAGAGTCCATTCCGGACTAGGAACCACAAGACCCAGGAGGGGTCCAGCAGCAGATCAGCTCAAGGGAGAGCTGCAACAGTTGTTCTAGAGTGGACAGAAGTGCAAAATCCCCTCTGGATTGGAGGAGGCAGAGCCAAGGCTATAGCCTCAGTGACTGGACAGATCTACAAAACCTCTCCTTTCACAAGCAGCCACCGGTCCAGAGCTCCAGCAGTGGGTGAGACTTGGTGCTGGCAAAGGGAAAGGGAGGAGAGTTAGGAGACAGGTTATTAAGATTAGATCCAAAATCTTTAAAGGTTTACTTAATTAACCACATATAAGGTTAGATAGTTGGTTGTTTGAACTGCCTTATTTCTTATCCTATATTGTTATTTTACCTTATCTGCTTGAACCACTTATCACAATACAGGTTGTACATACTGAATTATTTTATTACAATACTTGATGTATATATTTTGTAAATAAATTGTAAATATGAGGGTCGTCCAGAAAGTAAAGAACGATTGCGCATCGCGCACGGCGCTGGCCCCCCACCACTTGCGATTGCGTGCGCGGCAGTTAGCTCCTTCCTTCCCTTCAGTGTGAGCCGAGTCTCGTTGCTGTGCGGTCACGCTACTTGTTTTTGCAGCGATTCATAATGGCGGCACCAATCGAAAATCCCGCCAAATGTGAAGTGCGGAGTGTCATTCGTTTTCTGAACACTCAGAAAGTTAAGCCTATTGAAATTTATAGGCAAATAAAGAATGTTTATGGTGATAGCGTAATGAACGAGTCATCAGTGAGGAAATGGTGCATTATGTTTAATCAAGGAAGGACCAGCGTACATGATGAAGATTGGAGTGGGAGGCCATCACTTGTTACGGAAGAATTGAAGGGAAAAGTCGAAGAAAAGATTCAGGAAAACCGACGTTTCACTTTGAGCACGTTACACGAATCTTTTCCACAAATTTCACGATCGCTCTTGCATGAAGTAGTGACAGAGCACCTTGGTTACAAGAAAATGTGTGCTCGGTGGGTGCCCAAGACTTTGACTGATGCCCATAAGGCGAATCTCATGGGAGCAGCTCTTGAATTTTTGACTGCATATGACAAAGATGGTGACAAATTTCTTGACCGCATTGTTACAGGAGATGAAACTTGGGTTTCATACAAGATTCCAGAAAACAAGCGTCAGTCAATGGAGTGGCATCACACAAATTTGCCCTCAAAACCCAAGAAGGAAAAACCAAATTTGAATACCCGGAAAGTCATGGCAACGGTTTTTTGGGACCGAAAGGGCTTAATCCACGTCGAGTTCATGCCAATAGGAGCAACAATAAATTCAGAAGCCTACTGTGAAACTCTCCAACGACTTTGACGCGCCATCCAAAACAAGAGACGTGGAATGCTGTCAGCAAAGGTGTTGTTGATCCATGACAATGCCCGGCCTCATGCATCAGCACGAACACAGCAGGAACTTCAACGTCTAAGGTGGGAAATCTTTGGTCATCCTGCTTACAGCCCTGACTTGGCACCAAGTGATTATCACGTATTCCCTAAACTTAAGGAGTTTTTGGGTGGGAAACAGTTCGCAAACGATGAGGAACTCCAGCAGGCAGTGACAGCCTGGCTAAAAAATTTGGCAGTAGATGAGTATAACATCGGCATAGAAAAACTGGTCCCACGCTACAACAAGTGTCTTGACAACAATGGCGATTACGTAGAAAAGTAGAGTAAGGTCCTGTGGCTTTGTAAATAAAGTTTTGTGCTGATATCATTTGTTTTTATTTAACCATGCCAAAACGTTCTTTACTTTCTGGACGACCCTCGTACCATTTAAGCCAGCCTTCTTCACAGCAGTGTTTTTGAAGAGGTCTCCTGGGGTGAAAGGAGAGAAATCTACCTTCTAACACTTTCCTTCCCCAGGTGGAGGCACCAGGCGTCAAACTGCCAAGGACCGACAGAGCCCACCCTTGAGGGGACTCCAGCCAGGCCGATCCCGGACCCAGAAGCGCAGCCAAGGGGGCGCTACAGATACAAGGGCATGGCCCTGTGCATAGATTACAGCATCTTTTCCTTTCTGTCTATTCTCTTTTCTTCTGTATCCATTTTTCTAAGTCTATTCACTATCTCCAGCTTTATGATCTCACACTCATCTCAGTCTTTCCACAAAATTCCCTTCCTTCCTGTTCTTCTTCTTCACTATGCCTTCCAGTTTCTTGCTTTCCCTTTTCTTCCAGCCTTTTCTGGGAAGAATTTAAGTCTCACAGTCTGCTCATGTTTTGTAAGAAGTGTGTGCCCGACCAAAGGGAAGTAGGCCAAGAACTCGAGAAGTACAGAACATTAACGAAAGAAGCAGAAGCTGATGAATGGCTATTTTGATTAATAAATTGATAAGCAACTTTGTTATTGGTCTGCCATCACCACTGACTGCATTGGGAATACAGTCACTTTACAACCTTCCTCTGCCAGCCAAAAGAGGGGAGGTAGGCACATACAGTCTCAATATCCGATGATAAAGCGTAGTTACTCACCTGTAACAGGTGTTCTCCAGGAGCAGCAGGAATCAGTCCTCACTTATGGGTGACGTCGGCGCCGACGGAGCCCTCGCGGAGCAATTTTCCCCAGCTTTCAAAGAAAGCCTTTGGGAATTGCAGCGCGCATGCGCGGTCGTCTTCCCGCCCGAGGGTGCCATCTTAGCCAGTCAGATGACATAGCTAAAAAAGACAGCAGAAAAATTTGCAAAAAAGAACATAAGCAGACGATTGCAACTCCAAGGGGAGGAGGGAGGGTAGTGAGGACTGATTCCTGCTGCTCCTGGAGAACACCTGTTACAGGTGAGTAACTACGCTTTCTCCAGGACCAAGCAGGAAGTCAGTCCTCACTTATGGGACTCCCAAGCTCAAGGCTACCGGAGACCCTAAGCACAAAAATGAGCTCCCTCTAGCTCAGCAGCACAGAAGGATAGAATCTTCGCTGAATTATCACCCACCGGTAGCCCACATCCGGGATGGAGGGTAGGAGTTGCTCAGACCTCAAAGAGATTACGGAGGACTGCCTGTCCGAAAGCACTGTCCCTACGGGACTCCCTCTCGAGACAGTAATGGACCGCAAAAGTCTGGCTCGAAGACCAAGTAGCGGCCCGGCAGATGTCTGCCAGCGGAACAGAGCGGAGGTAAGCCACTGACGTAGCCTTTGCCCGAACGCAATGAGCCGTGACTCGACTTTCTAAGGAGAGTCCGGCTGCCCCATAAGCCCAAGAGATACAGTCCGCAACCCAGATGGACAGAGTACGCTTGGAGACCGGGAGCCCCAATTTATTGGGGTCAAAAGACACAAAAAGCTGAGCAGCTTTACGGTGCTCCCGCGTACGGTCAAGGTAGAAGTTCAATGCCCTTCTACAGTCCAGGGTATGGAGGACCGTTTCAGCTCGGCTGGAGTGTGGTCTGGGAAAGAAGGTTGGAAGTACCACCTCCTGATTGATGTGAAAAGGGGAGACCACTTTAGGCAGAAATTTTGGGTGAGTCCGTAGGACTACCCTATTCTTGTAGAACCTAGTGTAAGGGGGATCAGACACGAGGGCCTGCAATTCACTTACGCGTCTAGCGGAAGTGAGGGCTATCAAGAACAGCGTTTTCCAAGACAGAAAACGGAGAGAACAGGTAGCCATAGGTTCAAAAGGCGGACAGGTGATCCGCTGCAAAACCACATTCAGGTCCCAGTCAGGCGCTGGCGGGTGCAGAGGTGGTTTAAGTAGAAGGAGACCTCGGAGAAACCTCGCTACGAGAGGATCGTTTGAGAGAGGTCTGCCGTCCACCGGCACATGATGTGCTGAAAGAGCACTGAGGTGAACTTTGACGGAATTGGACTTAAGTCCCAGATTAGAGAGGTGCAGCAAGTACTGCAAGATCACCGACACCGGGCAGGAGAAGGGATCCTGAGACTGCTGGGTACACCAGACTGCAAAGCGACGCCATTTAAGGGCGTAGCATTTGCGGGTAGAGGGCCGTCGCGAAGCCAAGACGACCTCCTCCACCTCCGCCGGCAGGAGAAGGGGAGCAAGGACTACCCTCTCAGCAGCCAGGCCATGAGGTTGAGAGACCTGAGGTTGGGGTGCAGAAGGGACCCCTGATCCTGAGTGAGGAGATCCGGTTGTACCCCCAGAGGGATTGGATCCTCCACCGCCAGTTGCAGCAGGAGCGGAAACCACGGCTGCCTGGGCCAGCGAGGGGCCACCAGGATCATGAAGGCTTTGTCTCGGAGAACCTTGAAAAGAGTCCGAGAGACCAGCGGGATGGGAGGGAAAGCGTACAGAAGGCTCCCCGACCACGAGATCAGAAAGGCGTCCGCCGCAACCCGAAGGGGGTGTGGCTGACGAGAGCAGAAGCGAGGAAGCTGCCGGTTGTGAGGACTGGCAAAGAGATCCACCGTGGGGAGACCCCACTTGAGGAAGAGCTTCTGAACTACCAAGGGATCCAGACGCCACTCGTGCGGCTGGAGGACCCTGCTGAGTTTGTCTGCAAGGCAATTTTCTTGGCCCGGGAGATAAACTGCCTTGAGGAGAATGCCGTGACTGACGGCCCAAGAGCAGAGCTTCTGTGCCTCCCGGCAGAGGAGGAAGGAGCCCGTGCCCCCCTGCTTGTTCACGTAGAACATGGCAACTTGATTGTCCGTCTGGACAAGGACGGACTGTTGGGAAGTCAGGTGGGAGAAGGCCTTGAGAGCTAGGCGGATCGCCCTGAGCTCCAGGAAGTTGATCTGCTGAGCAGACTCCCACGTGGTCCAGAGGCCCTGAGTACGTGCCTCTTGGCAATGTGCTCCCCAGCCCAGGAGGGATGCATCGGTGGTCAGCACCCGGGTCGGCTGAGGTGACTGGAAAGGCATTCCGAATATCAGGTTCGGCTGCCGGAGCCACCACCGGAGAGACGAGAGCAGCGGCTCGGAGACGCGCACTAGGTCTGCCAGGCCGCCTGTGGCTTGTCGCCACTGCTGGCGGAGACACCATTGAGCAGACCGCATATTCAGGCGGGCATTGGGGGTCACATGGACGGTGGAAGCCATATGGCCGAGCAGTCTCAGGAAGCGCCTGGCGGAGACCAGGGGCTGGCTGCGAAAGCGGTCGGCTAGGTCCATGAGCCGTTGAGCCCTGTCGAGCGGTAGGTACGCTCGTGCCCGAGGAGTGTGCAGCCTTGCGCCGATGAACTCGAGATCCTGTGAGGGGAGCAAAGTGGACTTTGCGAAGTTTATAACAAAGCCCAAGTGCTGCAGCAGAGTCACCGTGCGGCACGTGGCGTTGGTGACCTCCTGAGCGGACGCTGCTCTGATGAGCCAGTCGTCGAGGTACGGAAAGACATAGAGGCCGTGAAGCCGGAGATGGGCTGCCACGACCGCGAGACATTTTGTGAAGACTCGCGGTGCGGAGGATAGGCCAAAGGGCAGTACTCTGTACTGGTAATGATTTCCTGCCACCACAAACCTTAGGTATTGGCGGTGGCTTGGGTGGATGAGGATGTGCGTGTAGGCATCCTTTAGATCCAAGGAGCATAGCCAATCTCCCTGCTGGAGGTAGGGCAGAAGGATTCCAAGGGTAAGCATTTTGAACTTCTCCCGCACAAGGAACTTGTTGAGGTTGCGCAAGTCCAGGATGGGTCTGAGGCCCCCTGTTCTCTTTGGTATCAGAAAATACCTTGAATAAAAGCCTTGACCTCTCAGGTGGTGGGGCACCGGTTCCACCGCCTGTTCCTGCAGAAGACCTGCTAACTCCTGAAGGAGCAACTCCCTGTGCAGAGGGGGGCGCGAAGGTTCTCCCGGAAAATAGGAGGGAGGGACCTGATGGAAGTGGAGAAGGTAGCCTTCTCGCACGACCTGAAGTACCCAGGCATCTGCGGTGATGCTGGACCACCTGTGGGCGAAGTGAACCAGCCGGCCTCCGGTGCTGGGAGGAACCAGCGGGGGGGGAGAGGCTATGCTGAGCGAGTCAAAAACCCCCACCCTGCTGAGCAGGGGCTGGTGGTGCAGGCTTGGGGGCTTGCTGCCTACGGGACCCGTTACCCCGTCCCTTGGCCTGCTGGCCCTGTTGGGGAGCTGCAGGGGCCTGATAATGGGGGTACTGTTTGTAGGCAGCCGCCTTCCTCGGGTAAAAGGACTTTTTTCCCGAGCCCTTCTTTTTCTGGGAAGGGGCGGAGGTCTTCCTAGAAAGCCTGGTCCTGGTGAGAGTCTCAGTCTCAATTTGTGCAGCCTTTTCCGCCATGGGCTTGCCAAAGAGGTTTTCGCCTCGGCAGGGGACATCGACCAACTTGTCCTGTACCCAGGGCTCAAGGTCCGACGACTGAAGCCAAGCCTGTCGGCGGGCACCGATGCCGGCTGCGGCCACTCTAGCCGAGGACTCAAAGCCATCATAGGCTGCTCGGGACATGAACTTTGAGCATTCTCGAATGCCCGTGGACAAGGCTAGGAACCTCCGCAAGGGCTCCTCGGAGAGACCAGCGGAGAATCCGGCTAGCTCTTTAGCCAGATCCCGGAGATACATGCCCATGTAGAGCTGGTAAGTCTGGACACGACATGCGAGCATAGAGCCCTGGAAGCACTTCTTGCCAAGGCCATCCAGGTTACGGGCCTCCCTTCCAGGAGGCACCGAGGAGTGCATCTTCTGGCTCTTAAGACGATGCATGGCCGATTCCACTACCATGGAATGGTGTGGCAGCTGTGCCTTCTGAAAGCCAGGGCTCTTGCGGACCCGATAGATAGAATCGACCCGCTTGCTCAGGACCGGCGAGGAGGCCGGACTCTCCCACATGCGGAAGAGTAGTCGTTCCAGCATAGGAGGAACCGGCACAGTAAAGTGCTCCCTCGCGGGAGAGTCATACTGGAGGGCGTCGAGCTCTTCGGCTCGAGGCTCCTCCTCGGGATCCGCAGGGAAGGCCAAAGCCTTGGCCATATCCCTAACGAAGTCCGAGAACCGGGCATCCTCCGGGGGGGACTGCTTCCGAGGCTCGGACCCCGGTGAGTCCGATGGGACACACCGAGTCCGGAAAGAATCAGGTGACTCTTCCTCCTCAGACTCCCAGACCGACTCCGACGAGGACTCGGTGGGGTCGGCCCGGGCAGGGTGCGGCGCCAGCCGTCCCGACGTCGAGGGAGTCGGTGTCGGCGACCTCGGTCCCGAACGGGAGGCCGAGGGTGACCTCGACCGAGGATCGACTCGAGTTCTCATTGACTCGAGGATCGGCTCGGTCTCCGGGGTCGACATGGACGTCGACGTCCCGGCGGTCGGGGCAGCGGCGCCAGCGAGCAGTGCCCGCTGCTGGTCCATGAAGGCAGACAGTCTGCTCTCCAAGGCCGTCAACCTGAGTCCGAGCTCAGGTGACCCAGCAGCCCCCGACTCGGGCCCCGACGGCGTCGGGCCCGACGTCGGCTGTCGCGGAGGCGAGTCCAGAAGGACCACAGGACTTACCCGGGCAGGCATCTCCGACTCCAGGCGAGGTCGCTTCGGGATGTGCTCCTTCTCCAAGGACCCGGGGCGGCTGTCGGGGCTATGCGACCTGGCCCTCGCGGAACCAGAAGCGTCCACCGACGCCGCCCTCGCGGGTTTTTCCTTCCGACGATGGTCCCCGGAGGGAGAACCCCGGTCGGAGGAGCTCCGGCGACGGTCCGAGCTGGAGCCTTTCGACGCGGAGGCCTCCGACGAGGTCCGGGTACGGCTGGGGTCAGCGAAGATTCTCTCACGCTGATGCCGCCGACTCCTCAACGCCTTTGAGGACAGTTTGCTGCAGGGCCCACAGATCAGTTCCTCATGATCCGGGCCCAGGCAGCGGAGGCAAAAGTCGTGTGTGTCGGTTAGTGACATATTTCGGTCAC
Organism: Ichthyophis bannanicus; assembly: GCA_033557465.1. Classification (NCBI taxonomy): domain Eukaryota; kingdom Metazoa; phylum Chordata; class Amphibia; order Gymnophiona; family Ichthyophiidae; genus Ichthyophis; species Ichthyophis bannanicus. Next base: position 616,929,681 of record CM066031.1, on the reverse strand, counting down.
ACCGACCACACCGCTTAAACCCACTGGCAGCCATCGGGGGAAAAAGGGCCCCTGCGAGGTCAAAGGACCGGGCTGCCAGGGAAACCGAAAACGAAAGCTGACTAAGTCAGAAAAACCGAAAAAAGTAAGCGGACTCGAGACCGGCGTCGCGAGTCCAGGCGGGAAAGCGATCGGCGTCGAACCGAAAGGAAAAAGAATAAAATAATGAAGAAAATCGACTTTTTCGCGGGGACAAGACGGGGACGTCTGTAGGGCTCCGCGGAAAAAAGAAGACTGGCTAAGATGGCACCCTCGGGCGGGAAGACGACCGCGCATGCGCGCTGCAATTCCCAAAGGCTTTCTTTGAAAGCTGGGGAAAATTGCTCCGCGAGGGCTCCGTCGGCGCCGACGTCACCCATAAGTGAGGACTGACTTCCTGCTTGGTCCTGGAGAACCAAAATTTCATTTCCCACATGCAAACACACAATGGATCTGACTCACAATTGATTACTGTAAGTATTGACATTATTTGCTATGATATATTTTTATATACACACCATGACAGCATCAGTATGTTGTAGGTTCCTTTTTAAGAAACTAGGGTTTGATGGTACAATTTCTTATTTTCAAAATTAGCGCCACATTTACTAATGCTTAGCGCACGGTAGTGGCATTGTTGTGCGTTGTCTGCCTCAACGTGGACTTTATGGAATGGACTTTGTGGCAGATGACACACGCTGACACCGTTACCTCACACTAAGCATTAGTAAATAGGGCCTCAGTTTGGACTTTTGTTTTTTGACCTAACAGTTACCTCCTGCTCCTTTGATCTTTCAGCTCACTCAAGGTTTGGATATGGTTCCGTGAACCCATCCTTCACAAGTATCACATCTCCACCCAGCTTACGTTTGGTCATCACTGAGTGAAAGCCTCTGGACAGGAACCATACATCACACCTACTTCCAGAACGACAGTGGGCCACCAGGCATGTAAATTAGGATTTTAAAATGATATCATCTGTACATACCCAAAAAATATATTTTAAGAAAACAATTTTAAGTCTTGATTCCAACCCAAATATTCTACTAACTCATACCATGCAATGCAATGCAGTTGCCGATTTCCCTGTCCCATTAAATGCAAGATCAAAGTGCTTTATATTTGATCCTTTAATTCAGACAGTATCCCAAAGCACTTTACACAAACAACTTTATAAAGCACCCGCTAGGGAGTGTTACAGATACACACAGTACAGAGCATTTTCTGGGGAAGATGATCAGAGATCGCCTTTCCGTGCTAACACACTGCAGAGCAAGCCAAGAAATGTGATCCAGGAAAAAGCAATAATATTTGTACTACTACGAGCCAGAGGAAGACAGCACTTCAAACAGGTTTGGTGTTTTAAAATTTTACAGTCATTTTATTGGAATATATTCATTAAATATTAAACATACCTAAGCCCGATGTGCATTCCACATTCCGTTTATACAAGGGTCTGAGTCTCTTGAAAAATTAAGGTAATTATAATATACACATTTCGATAAAAAGGCTATAAAATTTTAAACCACTGAACCTGTTCATTTAAAGAGCGGAATTAATTTGGTTTGCAGCTGGAGAGATGAATAGTTCAGTACCCAATAGAGGGCTTTATTGAATAATGATTTTTCCCCTAGGCACAGAAAAACAAAACATCCTTTCTGAATCAGGTCTAAAGTACAAATATGTGGTCTTTAAAGTTAAAATTATGACTCCTAAGTGCAGCAGAGAAAACTGAAGCAGAGAGAACACAATAAAAGGCCCTCTTACTAAAGTGCGCTCTGCAGTTAATGCGAGATTTGGTGCACATTAACTGCATACTTGGACCCACAGTAACATAGTTACTGCATGGTCATGATAGCACATATCGATTTTCATGCTAACTGGCAGGTACTGAATGGGTGAGTTTGGGGCGGAAAGTGGGCATGGTGAGCACATTGCAGTTAGCGTGGGGTATGTATCCTGCACTGTCAATGTTGCAATTAGTGCAGTTCACCTACCACCTCATTAGGAAGAGTTAAATGCATCCGTGTAAATTGAGAATTCCACTGCCAAGCATTAGTGTATGTTCAGTGTGGTATCTGCTGGGAACAGTGGCTGCAATTGCTACACGTTAGTTTCTGCATTAGATGTGTTAGTTGCAAAAACCTAACGCACTTTAGTGAAAGAGCCCCTGAGTCAATAAGCAAAGACACACAGCTAAAGGCTTGTCTGTTAGTTCTATTTACTAACTGCGAGTCTACGCTACACCTCTACATCAGTTTGTCCTTTTCAGTGAGTTCCATGTATTCCATTTTCTGGACATGCTGATCCAGCTCTGGCTTTATCTCTGAACATGTATAGACTTCAAGTTGCCAACCTGATCCTTGGGATATATCCCTGGTTTTCAGGATATCCACAATGAATTAGAATACAGTGGAGACAGTGCATGGAAATCTATCTCACTCAAATTCATTATGTACATCCTGAAAACTGGACTGGCTAGAGGGTACTCTAGGACTGGCTGAGAAACGCTGCTCTAGGAGAACCAAAACAATGTTTGTGCCTGCACTAGATAAAACCAGGACTGGATCAGTCTGCCTTGAGAAAACAAAGTTTGTTCATAACCCGCCTACTGGCGTGTTTGGCCATTAGAAAGCTATTAACTTTTGCTGTTAAAGGCAGAAAAGGTAATTCTTTTCAGTGCTGAAGACAAGTTTGAACTGCACTTGTCAAGAGACATCAGACTCCATTATGCCTTGCCATTAAGACAGACACTTAATTTAATTCCTTAAATGCCAAGCAGTTATTAACCTTATGTGATTGTTTTCCAAATAAGCTATGCTCAGGATACAACTTTAGCCATGATGTTTCCTTAAAGCTTTCTGCATACTCTTGGAACACAGTATTGTACAATATTATTTAAGAGGAAAGGCCAATATTCAAAGCATTTTAGCCGCTCAGCAGACTTGCTAACTGACTAAACCGCGCTCAGCCCACTATTCAATGGCAGTAACTGTTAGTGCCAGCGAATATCCCCACAGAACATGTAAAGAAACATCCGGGTAAACACAGCGCAGACTGGGGCGGTGATGGCTGCTATCAATTTAGTGCTGATATTAAGCCACCAACTGCATAGTTAAACCAGTTAAAGTCAGTTCATTGGAATAGCTGTCATAACTTTAACCAGCTTTTGATATCCGCTTAGGGTCTGAATATCGCTGCTAAACAGATAGCGATGCTGCTGTCTGGCGAACCTGGATATTCAGCGCCAGAAACCGCATAATTCCAGTGCTGAATATCTGGGTTTAATTAAAGCAGCAGTGGCTAGGCGCTTTAAATAACCTAATTGCCATCACTGACTACACCCCCCAGTAGTACTTATACCAGAGGTTTCCAACTCCAGTCCTGGAGAGTTGCAAACCAGTCAGGTTTTCAGGTTGTCCTGAATGAATATGCATGAGATATTTTTGCATGCACAGCCCCCCATTGTATTCAAATTTATCTCATGCATATTCATTAGGAGTATCCTGAAAATCTGACTGGTTTGTGGCTCTCCAGGACTGGAGTTGGAGATCCTGAATACCACTGGACATCTTCTGTTTTCCTTTTAATGGAAATGTGGATGATCTTCAACAAGCTCATTTTAAGCCCTGTCAAAAGTCATTCAAAGAAAATCTAAACTCAAGCTGTTAAGCTGAGAGCTATGATAAATTACACTGAAACACTAGATGTTAGCATATGAAAAACCCGATTTTGTATAGGCAGTCTGGGCAAAAAAAGGACGTTTGAGTCTGGATTTTGCAATTTGCTAGCTGAATGCAAAACCTTTTCATAAAAATACCTCTAAGGCTGCAGGAAAAACACATATAGTGTGCAGCACTTTCAGAGGGAACAGCTATTTTGCAAAAAACAAAAAGGGTCAAAAATAGAGCAACATCACCTGGAGCTTTGAATATTTAAGAGCTGGTATTTACGTGCACATGTAAGTACTGCAATTACATACATCAAAACTGGAAGACCTCTTAAGGAACAAAGCCACAAAACTCTACATTTTAACTCTTTGATGTGTTTTTAATCCCAGAAATGTAAGCACAATTGCTCCTTCTATGACTCCTTGAAACCCCAGGTCCAAACAAGTAGTTAGCTGACATGCATCTCTTGGAGCAGGTAGAAATGCCCATGTCGAGATTTTATGAAGTAGACGTGCTATTTCCATCGTGAAACAGAACGTGCAAGCATTTAAAACAACGGTCAAGGCCTGGCTCTTCCAGTGCTCTCACGCATCATACTTATGATTTCTGAGTTTTATTTCTTCTCATCAATCCCTATTTCTTGTTCTGTTTTCCCTTCCTTAAATTCTTCCGGTTTTTCACATGTCTTATTGGTGCAATTACTGTGTTATTCATTCCCCTCCCTGTTTGGCTTTTTTTTCTGAAATGTCTATGATGATGCGGCAGCACTCAAAGGAGGCGCCATCGGGCGCTGAAGCTGCAGATCTCGCCAACCAGCCACAGCTCTCCCTCGCGGGATTGAGCTCGTCTGAGCCAGCGGAAGCTGGCTTAGACTCCCTGCATCCCTCTGCCCAATCGGGGCAGACGCGGAAGCACTCAAAGGAGGCGCCATCGGGCACCCACGCCTGGCGGGCCCGCGCCTGAGGGCCTCGCCAGAGGGCCCTTTGGCATGGCCCTTAGGAGGGGTCCTCCAACGAGGCAGCCATGATTCCACAGTAGCGATTCATGCAATAGCTAGCCCCAATTTACGCAAAGCTGGAGGACTCAACAGATAGCTACACAAAGTAAGCATTAATGTATATGCCAACCATGCCAGACTTTTAGCAGAGTCTCACTATTTCAAGTACTCAGCGCACAAGTGTAGCACTATTACGTGTGTAGACAAATTTCAATGCCCCCTATTAAATAAGCCTACACTGCCAGTAGCATAGTAAATTGACTATCTGTTTAAATAAGCCTATATTGCTAGTATCATAGTAAGTGCCTGTCCGTTATAATTGTGCCCACGGTGCCACTGTAATTGATCTTAAGACAGTAAGGGCGAGCCTGTGACACTGAACCCACTGATCTGCTATAAGCCCAAAAGCGACTCACAAAAGCAGAGCGTACCACCCACAGCACAAATGGCACCCTACCTACTAGCACTCACATGCTTTTACCTCCTCACGAACCTATTCTATAACACCATTGCCCTCACCACCACCCAATCCCAGATCCCAATCCTGCTGGGCCAAGGTAAAAGACACTCATAGAACCACCGCCCACCACTCATAGATGCCAAGCACAACCTACACCTGCACCTCATACACATACCCATTCAACACATCACAAAGACCAAGGCAGAGAAGCACCGGAAGCCCCACAACCTAAGATGTGCCCTTATAAACGCACGCTCGGTCCGCAGAAAATGGCCAGCCATCTCGGACCTTATCTCCCACCATGGATTAGATATGCTACTAGTCACGGAATCATGGCTCTCCGACTCTGACTCAGTCCTCCTCAACCAGCTCATCCCACCTGACTTCTCCATCTACACATGCCACAGAACTAACCGAAGGGGCGGAGAAGCCTTCATCCTAGTGAAGACAGAGCTCCATTTCCAGCTGCTGTCCTCCAATAGCACGAGCAACATGGAAGCAATCACTATAGCTAACGAACTCTCCACCATCAACCTAATCTACAGATTGCCATCCCCCTCCCCCGATGACTTGCTGACAATAATTGACCTAGCCTACAACCCCAAGAGCCCACGCTTACCGAACTGGGTAATGGGTGACTTCAACCTGCCAGCTCTCCAAAACATCCAGATCGAAGCCTTCCTCGAAGCGCTCAACGAGCTAGGATATAAGCAGGTAATAGAGGTCCCCACCCACACAAAAGGAAACATATTGGTCTTCATGCCAATACCTACTATAAGCCCGAGCCACATCCTCGATTTATCCATCACGCCAGTACCATGGTCCGACCACAGCCTAATCAAATTTCAGATGCCCATGAACCAAGATAACCCTCCTTGCAGGAAAGTTGAGATTCCTTCAAACTCCACAAGGCGATTCCGACTATTTGATAGAGAAAAAAAATCAGCAAAAATGTACTACCTAGCCTCAACCCGACTGCGCTCAGCCTTGACGAAATGATATCCAAATGGAACGAAAGTCTAAGCTCCGCAGCACACTTACCTGCCTCAAACACACCACCAAAAAGAAGGAAAGCGGCACAATGGTATTCTGCCGAAATCAGATCCTCCCTACTCCACCTCAGAAAGCTCTAGAGACGATGAAGGAGTTCCCGATTCAAAGATGACCTTGCAGCCTACACCTCCTACTTGGACATACACCGAGAAAAGGTCTCAAGGAAAAGTAAAGAACATCACGCTGAACTCCTACGACGATTCCTAAATAAACCCCATGACCTATTCAACATTGTGAGGTCTCTGATGAAGGAGCCTGCTCCCCCCAACCGGACCTACTACACCCCCAGGAATTCACCAACCACCTACAAGCAAAGTCCAGCCAATTCAACACCATCATTACCCAAGTTCAAGAACCCAAACAGCACCAAGAGATCATCACATCGATAAACACCACCACAGCCCCCAATGACCCCTGTCCAGCATTCTGGATAAAATCACTGCGCAATGAATTAAGCCCATTCCTAACCAAGATCATGGGTCTATCCTTCGCAACAGGGGTGTTCCCATCGGCTCTAAAGCAGACCTCCATATGACCCCTCCTTAAAAACAACAAGCTCGACCCCAAAAAAGTGGAATCCTACCGTCCAATATCCAGCATTCCCCTACTGGCCAAGATAATAGAGAAGGACATACAACAACAAATCCGACATCACATTGATACTACTGCCCCACTTGACCCAAGTCAACATGGATATAGAGAAGCCCATGGCATTGAGACCCTCCTCACCACACTACTCAGTACCTCAATCACAGGGGTCGATAACAGCAGTAAAGGATATGCGTTAATCTTTATGGACATTGCTGCCACTTTTGACTCTGTTAACCACGAGACTCTTCTGTCACAGCTACAAGAGAAGGGAATCTATGGCTCAGCCTTGAGCTGGTGCATATCATACCTGACAGACAGATGGCAGCAGGTAAGAACTGGATCACGGACCTTCAAGCCCTTCGAACAAACACAAGGGGTCCGCCAAGGATCATCACTCTCAGCCCTCCTTTTCAACATATACATGCAACCTATTTGCTCAATCATCCGTTCCTTCAAGGTCTCCTGCCTCGTTTACGCCGACTATGTGCTACTCTTCTTTCCGTTCTCAATCAACCAACCCGACTTCTCGACCCTGATAAAGTGCTTCGAGGCTGTCGCACAGAGCCTCAAAATTAATTTCAAGAAAACCAATGTCCTCTTCATCACCAAGAATCTCTCCTTCACCCCTCCAACATCAATAAGAGTGAGAGACACGGAGCTCTTGAGCAAGTCCTCCATCCGCTATTTAGGGATCACCCTCGACCAGCATCTCGACATGAAGGCACACATAAATAATACAGTCAAGTCAATCTATCATAAGATATGAACCGTCCACCACCTACGACCCTTACTGGAACCAGATGACTTTCGGACGATCTTCCAAGCATTGGTAACCCCACACTTCGATTATGCCAATGCTATTCTACAAGGACTCCCCAAGAACACCCTGAACCCCCTGCAACTGGCAATGAACGCAGCCACCCGAGCCCTGCATGAAACCTCCAGAAGGGACCACATAACCCCTATCCTAAAACACCTCCATTGGTTACTAATCCACTGCAGACTCACTTTCAAAGTCTTACTAATGACTTTCAAGGCCATCAACGACCAATCCTCCAATTCCCTAACAGGCCTTATCCTCCCCACACCGGCAAACAGGACCAGAAGGTCATTTGCTGTAAACACCCTCATAATCCCCAGTGCAATAACAAAGTGCTCCCAGTCAGCAAGGAACAGAGCATTTGTATATTATGCACCTACGCTCTGGAATGCCCTCCCAACCCCCATCCGGGCAATAACTGACCTCGCCCAATTTCGAAAGGCACTGAAGCATCATTTATTCCTCCAATATTACTCACTAATCTGCGAAACAACACAGCCAAGCCTAACCCCCACCCACCTCAATGACACCACCGTTATACCCAGGGCATGACACATACCCGCAGTCTGAAAACGACTGCCCAAACATGAATCTACTTAATATGTAATTAGGCCAAGAGTGCTGTGTATTCCATGGCAACATCTGTTGTATACCGGCCGACGAATAGCGATGATGTATATAGTTGTATATAGTTACCCATGTTAAACCCAAGTTGTAAAAACCTGTTATCTGTAATGTACACCGCACTGTTTTGTGGCTCTGTACAAGTTATTGTTACCTGTAAACCGCGCTGATTTTAAAGAACACGGTATAGAAATAATATAAATAAATAAAATGGTCTTATTTATATTATTGCATTAAACAGCTGTAACGTTGATGCTATAAACCGCCATGCTGGAATATTATTTTGAATGGTGGTATATCAAATACTTTTAAATAAATACTTTTCAGGCTTGCCCAGAACATGCCCACTTGACAACTGTGCATGCGACAGACATAGACGTGAAGTAGTGGCGTTTCTAATATCACTATTCAGATGTCTTCAGACATTTACATTGATAAATCCACTATTTACATGTGCAAATGCTGCACAAGCCTTCTAAAATGACCGTCATACTATAAAGTTCAGATTAAATTCTTTTTTGCTAGGATTCATAAATGCATTTATTCAATACATGACGTCCAGGCTTTTAATTATTAAAGTTTGTTTGGGCCATATTATATTTGTCTTATTCCAGCTTCTGCAGAGACACCATTGGCTATTGGCACTGCAATGACTCTTGTTAAGAGGCTGCCCAGTGGATACATGTTTGGGTTCTATCATCACAGGAATGGAGGAGTAGCCTAGTGGTTAGAGTAGGTGGCCTGATAACCAGGTTCATGTCTCAATGCCATGCCTGAGGCAACTACTTTTTATTTTACTCTACTGTGTTTTTTAATTGCATTTATTCAACTACATTTATAGTTTATTCCTCAGTATGTGTCTGGTGTGTTTACTGATGTTGAGAGGAATTTTAGAAAAGACATTCAAGTGCAATCTGGGACATCTAAGCCAGAATGTCTGAAAAAAAAAGCACACATAATTTCACAAAAGTGGATGTGCCCGATATGGACATCTACACGGATATATACATAGATGTCTCCAGAAAGGTATTTCAGAACCTTGACATTTAGGAATAGCCTAATGGTTAGAGTAGTGGGTTAGGAACAGGGTTCAAATCTCACTGCCGCTGTCACTTAAATTGTGCTGAGCATTGTGAATGACATAGTGCTGTCTCCTCTACGCCCTCTGGAGGTTTTTCAGCCAAAACAAGCACTTTTCAGATGCCTGGAGCAGTTCCTGGGAATGCCACAGCCACAGCTCCATCATGCCCCCATTCACGCTGGAAACGTCCACAGACCCGGCTTCTAAAATGGCTCTGGAGATGTCTCTATGCTTTGGACATCTGTATGCTCATTTTTGGATATCCAGAGCACAAACAGGGCTTCCAAAATGATCCCTTTAATGTTGTGAATAATTACACTTATATTCTGTTATGTATGTTTTATTGTATTGATTTTGGGGATCATTCCAGAACACAAATAAGGGGTTTGTACATGAGGCGGGGACATTTATGTGCCGAAAACACACCAGACCGTATTCAAAAACACTGCTGACATGCATGTCCATGGCACTAGCACGGGAATCTCAGAACATGGGTGGGAAAGGGCAGAAAGCACAGTTACTTACCTGTAACAGGTGATCTCTGGGAACAGCAGGAATAAGTCTTCACATATGGGTACGTCGGTACCGACGGAGCCTGCGCGGGAACGCTCCCCAGCGTCCAATCAGAAAGCTTTTGGGAGCATCCAACAGCGCCTGCGTGCTGCCTTCCCACCTTTCCAACTGTCTCTCCTCAGTTGAGTTTTATAGCTGAGACAAAGAGGGAGAGAGAGGGAAAGGAAGAGAGATAGAGAGAGAGAGAGACAACTCCTAGGGGAGGTGGGTGGGTTGTGAAGACTTATTCCTGCTGTTCCCAGAGATCACCTGTTACAGGTAAGTAACTGTGCTATCTCCAGGAACAAGCAGGAATGAGTCTTCACATATGGGGACTCCCTAGCTGCAGATGCCAGGGAGAGCGCCCAGAAGTTGTGTGACCCTGGGACAGGGCTGCACTTCCCCACCTGGATCTCTGGCATCCCCTGAGGGATGGTGGGTAGGAGTTGATTAAGTATGGAACAGGTGTTTGAGAACAGCCTGACCAAACAAGGCATCCCGGCGGGAGTCCTTGTCTAAGCAGTAATGGGCTGTGAAGGTATGAACCGAGGCCCAAGTGGCTGCTCGACAGGTGTCGTCGATAGACACAGAGTTCAGATGAGCCACTGAGGCTGCCATGGCTCTCACATTGTGAGCTGTGACATGGCCCTCCAGAGAAATGTTCTTGCTCTGATAGGCGAAAGAAATACATTGGGCAATCCAGTTGGAAAGAGTTCTCTTGGAGACTGGTTGTCCCAAATGAGAAGGATCAAAAGCAACAAAGAGTTGGGAAGACTTTCTATGTTGCTGTGTCCTTTGTAAGTAAAAAGCCAGAGCTCTTTTACAGTCCAGGGTATGAAGATTCCTCTCTGCAGGTGATGCATGAGGCCCTGGAAAAAAGACAGGTAGGTAGACCTCTTGGTTGAGGTGAAAAGGCGAGACCACCTTAGGCATAAAATGTGGATTAGTCCTAAGGACCACCTTGTCATGATGGAATCTTGTATAAGGTGGATTAGCTACTAGTGCTTGCAATTCACTGATGCGGCGTGCTGATGTGATTGCAATGAGAAAGATAACCTTCCAAGAAAGGTATTTCAAGGAGATAGTAGCTAAAGGTTCAAAAGGTGGCTTCATAAGCTGACCAAGAACCAAATTTAAGTCCCATGCCACTGGTGGTTGTCTAATGGGAGGCTTTGTTAAAAGGACGCCTCTCATGAACCTTGCTACAAGGGAATGAGAGGAAACAGGTTGTCCATCTAGAGGCCTGAGTGAAGCTGCAATAGCACTCAGATGGACTCTTACTGAATTTGTCTTAAGGCCTGCATTAGACAGATGCAGGAGATACTCCAACAACGATTCCAGAGGTATGGCACGGGGGTTAAGACCCTTTTCAGAACACCAGATGGTAAACCTTTTCCACTTGAAGGCGTAAGAACGTCTAGTGGAAGGTTTTCTGGAAGCTTGAAGAACATCTTTCACTTGCTGAGAAAGAGGAAGATCCTGGAGATCTAGGCCTTCAGCAACCAAGCCCTGAGATGCAGAGACTGGGGATTGGGATGCCACAACTTTCCGTCCTCCTGAGAGAGGAGGTCTGGAGCAGACCCTAACTCTAGGGAGGGAGCTTGAGAGAGATGTAGAAGCAGAGGGTACCACACTTGCCATGGCCAATGTGGAGCTATGAGAATCATGTGGCCTCTGTCTCTCTGAAGCTTGAACAGGGGTTTAGGAATTAGGGGAATGGGTGGAAAGGCATACAAGAAGTCTTGACCCCAGTGAAGGAGGAAAGCATCCCTTGCCTGAGCCCCCTGAGCCAGAGTTCTGGAACAGAACAGGGGAAGTTTGGCATTCCACAGACTTGCAAAGAGGTCTATGTCCGGGGTTCCCCAAATTTGAAAAATTTTGGACACCTGGTCCATATGTAGGGACCACTCGTGTGGAAGCAGAACTCGACTGAGTCTGTCTGCCCAAGAGTTTTGAACTCCTGGAAGATAGACTGCCAGAAGATGAATGTGATGCTCTCTGGCGAGGGCCCACAGTCGCAGAGCTTCGTTGCAAAGCGAAAGAGAGCCAGTTCCTCCCTGCTTGTTTACATAGAACATGGCTACCTGATTGTCCGTGTGGATAAGGACTGTCTTGTGGCTGAGCAGGGGGTGGAAAACTCGTAGAGCAAGGAAGATTGCTCTGAGTTCCAAGAGACTGATGTGGAGACAAGTCTCCTGTGGGGACCAGATGCCCTGGGTGGAGAGGTCCTGAAGATGAGCTCCCCAGCCCATTGGAGAAGCATCTGTTGTAAGAGTTGAATGGGGTAGAGGCTGTTGAAAAGGACATCCCAGCAAGAGGTTCGGAGGGGACTTCCACCACTGGAGGGACAAAATGAGGCGACTTGTGTTTGCTATTTTGTCTGACAGGCAGCCTAATGCCTGGGTCCATTGGGTGGATAAAGTCCACTGAGCTGCTCTCATGTGAAGGCGAGCATATGGTACCACATGAACGGTGGAAGCCATGTGGCCTAGCAACTGTAACATCTCTCGAGCAGTGAGTAGGGGTTTCAACTCTGCTTGAGAAACTAACTGCATCAAGCGAAGGCAACGGGCCTGGGGAAGAAAGGCCCTTGCCTTTGTGGTATCCAGCAGTGCCCCTATGAACTCCAGGGACTGAGTAGGGATCAAATTGGATTTTGGGATGTTTATTACCAGCCCTAAGTATTGAAGGATACGCATTGTGCAGGTTAGAGCAGTCCTGGCCTCTGATTGAGTGGGAGCTCGAATGAGCCAGTCGTCCAGGTAGGGGAAGACAAATATTCCCAGGGTGCATAGAAAAGCAGCAACCACTGCCATGCATTTCGTGAACACCCTTGGTGCAGAGGCCAGGCCAAAGGGGAGCACTTTGTATTGATAGTGCTTCTCCTGGAAAAGGAACCGAAGGAACCTTCTGTGAGTTGGATGGATGAGAACATGAGTGTACGCATCCTTGAGATCTAGAGAACAAAGCCAATCCTGACTCTGAAGGTATGGCAGCAGAGTTCCTAGAGAAACCATCTTGAATTTTTCTTTGACTAGGAATCTGTTCAATTCTCTGAGATCTAAAATGGGTCTGAAGCCCCCTGTTTTCTTTGGGATAAGAAAATAGGGGGAGTAGAACCCTGTACCCTGTTGATGAGAGGGCACTTCCTCTACAGCCCCTTGGGATAGAAGAGTGGCAACCTCCTGTTCTAATAGGCTGAGGAGGGAGGTTGGAGAATTGAACTGGTGCACTCTTGTGAGAGGGAGCAAGCTTGAAAAATGAAGTTTGTACCCCTCTCTTATGATGGAGAGTGTCCAGTGCTCTGCTGTGATTTGCCGCCATCTGGGAGCAAAGTGACAGAGCCTTCCTGGAATGGTAGAGGGCTCTGGTCCTTCTAGAGCCAGGAAGGCTAAGTTATCTAGCAGAAAGTCAAAGGCCCTGAGGGGGCTGAGATTGCTGAGCTGGAGCAGGCCTCGCAGCCTTTGCCTTGGTCTGTTTGGAGGATTGCTGACGTTTGGAAGGGAACTGAGCTGCAGTAGATGCTCTCTGACTATAAGCAGGATAGGATCTTCCCTTTTTTGAAAAAGGTGTTTTCTTGAACCACCTTTTCTTAGCAGGAGCAGCTGAAGATTTGGATAGTCTATCCAAAGCAGAATTTTCAGCATCCATCTGATTGGCTTTTGCTTGCCAATCCTTACCAAACAGATTTTCACCTGTACAAGGGATATTTCCCAATTCATCTTGGACCCAGGTCTCCAAATCAGATCTTGAAGCCAAGCTATCCTACGTGCTCCTATAGCTATAGCTGAGGCTCTGCTTACGCATTCAAAGGAATCGAAAGCTGCACGGTTGGAGAATTTGGAGATATCCTGGGCATGTTTGAGCCCAGAGAGAAATTCTTGCCTTTTATTGTCAGACATAAAAGGACTTAAAGTTTGCAAATGGTCAGTGACTTCTTTTAAGAACATGCCCACGTAGAGACTATAAGAATTAATTCTCGCAGCAAGCATGGAAGACTCTTCTACCAAAAGCATCCAGCGTTCTACATCCCGGAGGATTAGAGGCATGTCTCTTGGCACTTCTAATCTTTTTCATTGCAGACTCCACCACAATAGAGTGGTGAGGAAGCTGGGTTTTATGAAAACCAGGACAAAGAGGGACACGATACATGGTGTCCAACCTGCGAGAATGAGGAGAGGTGGTTAGAGGTGCTTCCCACATCCTTAACATGAGATCATATAGAATCTCATGAATAGGCAAGGTAGCTGCCTCTTTAGGAGTTTTAGGATATTGTAGAATATCTAACTCCTTAGCTCTAGGCTCTGACTCTGAGGCTACTGTAATAGAGAGACCCCGAGCCACCTCTCTGATAAAGTCCTGAAAAGACAAGTCTTCTGGAGGAGACATCCTTCGTTTAGGAGAGGACTCCTCCTGTGGAAGAAGCATCGCTGCATCGACAGACCCTTCAGAATCCTCAGAGTCATCAGAGGAATCGAAGTATCGTCTGTCAGGATGCTCTTGCAAAGCCCGATACCCGTACTGACCGAGGTCGGTATCGGGAATCATCGGTACCGGGGTATCGGTACCGGAAGGCTGCAGAGGGCAGGGTACCGGCATGGCTGACACCGATGCCGATGTTGATGTCACTGGTACCGGGATCGGTACCGATGGCGATACCGGAGCCGGTACCTGCGGAGTAGTCTGTTGCGGTACCACGGGCGTCGATGCCACAAGGAAAGCCGCCAGACTGCGTTCCATGGACAGAATCCTCTGATCCATCGACGCTGCCAATGCCTGCAAGTCGGTACCGGTGGAGGCCACCGGTACCCCAGAGCATGGCACCAGGAGATCTGTTGAGGCCACGCCATCTAGATCGTCCTGGAACCCCGATGATGATGCTTTAGAAGCCGAAGCTTCCCGCCGGGGTAATTTTGCCGGTGCAGAATTCTTGAGGGCAAGGCCAGAGACATCTCGATGCTTAGAAGGAGATTTGCCCTTCGAGGACCGGCTGGATTTATGTTTAGTTACCTGAGATCCATGTGAGGAAGAAGCAGCCCTGGAAGACGTCGATGCCACCGAAGCCGCATCAGAGGGAAACAGGGTACTGAGCTTGGCAGCTCGGTTCTGTTGACCTCTCTTAGACATCATGGAACAGGACACACTCTTTAATGGAATGGTCAGGGCCTAAACATTTGAGACACCAGTCATGGGTGTCGGTGACGGATATAGTACCGCCACATTTTGTGCACTTCTTAAAACCTGAGGCAGGTTTTTCCATATTTAAGGAAAAAGGTTTTGGGCCTATGGCCCAAAACTGAAGTACACCTGAAGGAAAAATTAGAAGGTCTTTTTTAAGAAAGAAATAAGAACCGGCGGTACCGGTATAGCGTCGAGGAAGGCAGACGCGTACAGAAAAGAAATAAAGAAAAAAATAAGGAAATTCTTCTGCGGTGACAGGAACATGATCTGCTGGCTCCGCGGAAAAAGAACAACTGAGAAGAGACAGTTGGAAAGGTGGGAAGGCAGCACACAGGCGCTGTGGGATGCTCCCAAAAGCTTTCTGATTGGACGCTGGGGAGCGTTTCCGCGCAGGCTCCGTCGGTACCGACGTACCCATATGTGAAGACTCATTCCTGCTTGTTCCTGGAGATCGGGGGCATAGTCAGCCACGGAGACACAGAAAGCATATTCAGGAAAGGCCCGTGTACGTATTGTTTCCCAGAAACATCCACGTTATTCCTACTGAAAAATGATATAAGGCTAGGACTTAGAAACAAGTCTGCTCTTCTCTGCAATGCGGCCCATATTGAGGAATGGTTGAGACAAGTATGTCATGAACTGGTGTGACTGCAGTCTTAAGGTACAGGGAGCAGAGGTGAGGGCATGCCCATAATGCACATTTTGTGAGACCAATGGTTTTGCATTGAGCAGGTATTGATGCTGTTTGCACAGGTGAATGACCATGTTCTGAGGGTGCCTATTATTTGACAGGGATATGTTTTGACATTGAGCCATAGGGAACATATGCCGATTCCTTCTGGATGATTTTACACAGGGTACTCTAATAAGATCAGATATTGTTGGCAGTGTGATAGGGCAGCCATACATCCACTATGCCTGGCACTGGGAGACATGACTGATGTAGTGCCAACATTCCCCAGATTTTCCTATGCAGCCTACATCTCTACCCAGGCCAGAAGCAATGAGGGCTGCGAGAGTGGTGATATATCTGGAGTCTGGCTCTTAGTGTGATGTACAAAGGGAATCCCTCACCCATGCCCACACAGCCCTGACCAGGGGAGCAGTGCCACAAGGCTGGCTGTGGAAAGGCAGACAGGGTTGCTTCACAGATAGCAGATGTATACAGAGGGACATATGCCACGATGAAACGTGTAGCTACTGTGAGAAATGCCAGTACCCAGATAGGTGGGCCTCAGATGCCATAGCAAGAAGGCCCTACTACTACTACTACTAATCATTTGTATAGCACTACAAGGCATACACAGCGCTGCACAGACACACGTAAAAGATGGTCCCTGCTCAACAGCGCTTACAATCTAGTCGAGACAGACAACACAGTAGCAACAATGAGGTGAGCTCTCAGCCTGGATTTGAGAGGGGCCAGGGACGAAACCTGACAGGCAAGACTCGGGTAGTTTGTTCCAGGCATAAGAAGTAGCAGGGTGAAAGAAGCGACATCTGGATTTGGTAGTAGAGAAGAGGGGCACAGATAGAAGCAATCTGACAGCAGAGCAGAGTTCACGGAGAGGGGTGTAGGGAACGATAAGAGGGAAATGGTAGTGCAGAGCAGCAGAATGAGTGCACTTATAGGCCATAGGCACGAAAGGGGCTTACATGTGTTGCTCAGCAATATTATGCACCTTTCGGAACCTGCAGTTAGTTTGGGGGTTTGTGCACTTGGTGAGGGTCCATCCCCAGCAATTTAGGGCGTGTTTGTAGTGATTACCAGGGCAGGAATCACTTGGGCCAGTTCCTGCTATGTACCATTTGATGCAAGGCATGTCATGATATACATGTTTACATTTACATTCTGGTATACCATACTGGGGTGTACTGGGCTTACCTAGCAATTTCAAGGCATGAGGTGGACTGGTATATAGTCTAAGTGGAAGCAGTTGTCATTTCTCATTGGTATTTATATCTATTGTGCATCAGCAAACTACTGACTGCTGCAAGTATTTCCCGAGGGGTGTGGTGTCCGCAGGTACATTGCAGGGATAGGCAGATCTGATGTTTCAGAATATGGTGGGCATGGGAACGTTCAAAACGTTTACCACGGCAAATGTCTATCTCCCCAATTCCGGACCCACAGGTACGTCTGGACATGTGTATGTGGAATTAGGTTCAAAAGGGGCCCATTTTTTGTTTTAGATGTGTCCACAGGCCAGACGTGCACATTATGGAGTAGGGCTCCATGGGTATTTAGCTTTTATTAAACATGCTATATTGTAATCTGCTTAGATTTTGAGATAAAGCGATTATAAATGTGTTTTAATATATAAATACCTCAGTTAAAACTTAAATTGTAAGTCTCCTGGGGAAAGGGGAAATACACTTAAAGAGTCATTCCAGAACACGAATAAGCCCTTTGGATGTGCGGCATAGACGTTTTTCAGAATACGGTCTACGACCATATTCTGAAACCCTATTGGCCCTGCACATACACAGTGCTAGCACGGGGATCTCAGAATGTGGGTGAAAGTGGGTGGAACAGGGGCATGGTCAGCAGCGGAGATGTACAATGCGTATTCAGGAAAGGCCCATGTAAGTTCTGCATGTTTCCCTCGGATGTCCACGTTATACCAACGGAAACCTGGAATAAGGCCAGGACTTAGAAACCTTTCTGCTCTGTTCTGCTCTGCAATGTGTCCTTTATAGATGAGTGGCTGTGACAAAGATGTTTTGAACCGGTGTGCTGCAGTCTGGAAGACCACAAGATGCAGTTGTAAAGAACAGAATGCAGAGGTGAGGGAAGGTTGTATGGTAAAGACACATTAATAAACACCCCTACAGAAATAATCTAATTTTATTTAAAATAAATTAATTTTATTTAAATAAATAAATAAATAAATAAAATAAATAAATACAGAAATAACACAGGTACACTAAAAAATTTTTTTTTTAAACTGCCTCTAATGTTTCGATTGATTTTTACATTTTTTGGTGCACTGAATCCAAATCTGGTAACCAATTTGCTCCATCACGTACAGATTTTTTGCTACATTGGGTTAGCAGTTTGAGGTGAACGTTTTAGATTGAGTGCGATCGAGATAAGTTTCTTGGATGAATTCTTTATACTAATTGTTTAGTAGTTATTCAAATAAGAATAAAGAAAATTGTAACAAGGCAGCACATAAGAATAGAGTAATGTCAACAAAACACACTGTGATGGTAGCAAAATTGTCTGCACTTAAAACAGCCACATACATGTGCACAAACATTGAGCATATAAGAGCGAGGTTAGACACAAAGCAAAGCAAAGAAATGTGCAAAAAATGTTGTACAGGTATGTATGTAAGAATAGAAAACGCAAACCGCACCATTGCAATACATGAAGACAAACACCCGATGGTGTGAAAATAAAATTCTAATAAATGAGATCCGACACTGTGGTAATAACTAGCAAATTTTTATTTCAAAGTTTAGTAAAAACACGATATTTGTCAACACAGTTTAGATTTTAAAGTCATTCTTGGGTCAATCAATCTCCTGGTGGGCCCGTTTCTTCTTCCCCCGAATGCTTCTCTTGGTGCGCTGCTTGGCGTATTTTTCATCTGGGGTTTCCCGCAGCAGCAACCAGCAGAAATCAGCCATCATAGTGGTGTTCCATCTTCCTTGGTACCTTCTCTCTGCGTCCTTGATGTCCTGGTGAAACCTTTCACCTTGTTCTTCACTGTACGCCCCCAAGTTTCGGGAAAGTAGTTCACATGGGAGTGCAAGAAATGGACTTTCAGGCTCATGTTACAGCCTTGTTCTTTGAAGGCACTGAGCATCCTGGCAACAATATCCTTATAGTTCTCATCCCGCCTGTTCCCCAAGAATTTGAGAACAACATCCTTGAAGGAATCCCAGGCTTCTTTTTCCTTCTCAGACATCGTTTCAGCGAATGCTCCATCTGAAATGAGTTTCCTTATATCAGGGCCAACAAACACTCCTTCCTTTAGCTTTGCTTCAGAAAGTTGGGGGAACTTTGAGCAAAGGTACCGAAAGCACTCACCATCTTTTGGAAGGGACTTGATGAATTGCTTAATGAGACCCAACTTAATGTGGAGAGGTGGTAATAGAATTTTATCACGAGGTACCAAGCTCTCATGAAGAACATTTTTCTCACCGGGTCTCAAATACTCCCGAATTGGCCAGTCTTTTTTCCCCCAGTGTAGGTCGCGGGCCCGGCTATCCCACAAGCAAAGGAAGCAGGGATATTTGGTGAAACCGGATTGCTGCCCTAATAGCATGGATAGAATTTTAAAGTCTCCACAAATCATCCACTTATGCTCATCATAACAAATCTTCTGAAGAATCAGGGCCAAATTCTCGTATTTTTCTTGGAGAATAACAGAGAGTGAGCAATAGGAACTGAAGCGAATGTGTTGCCATTATGAAGAAGAACACCTTTTATGCTGTCTTTTGACGAATCAATGAACAGCCGCCATTCAGCAGGATCATACTTGAGTTTAAACTTTTCCATCACTCCGTATATATCGTTGCAAAATACCAAATCTTCCTCTTTGCTGAAATACTTCAAAAATTGTGTCTCGCGGTTGCGGTACCAATAAAAAGTTGTTCCTGGTGACAATAGATTTTTCTGTTTAAGCCGAGAACCTAGCAATTGGGCAGCATCTTTTGGGAGTCCTAAATCCCGGACTAAATCATTCAATTCAGCTTGAGAGAAAAGTTCAGGTTTCGGATCTGGTTCAGTTTCAAACTCGGATGTACTGGACTCATCGGGAAAAGCCATCTGATGAGTCTCATCATGATCAGAACCATCCACACAAATATGATCCAAAGATTTTGGTGGTTCAGGCACAGGTACTTCGTTGCTATGAGGCATAGGCCTAATTGCTGAGGGAAGGTTGGGGTAACTTATTACGTTCTTATTTTTTAAGTTGTATCCCTTCACAATGCAAGAGCAAAAATAGCAGTCACTGCTGTGGTCTCTTTGTTCACGCCACATCATAGGTATTCCGAAACGAAATGCTTGTTTTTTACCTTTCATCCATAAGCGTAGATCTTCCTCACATGTCTTGCACACTTTGTGAGGAGCCCACGGTTTGTCTTGATCGCCTAACTTCAAACCGAAATAGGCGAAATATACTTTTTTAATAAATGCAGAAATGTTCCTCTGCCGCTTTTTCACGGTATATTCCCCACAAATAAAACAAAAACTGTCCGGAGAGTTGACGCAACCTCTGGCTCTGTGAGCCATCACAAATACACAGCACTGCAAACTACAACTATAGTGAACCACTTCGGAATAAAGCTGGATTACGACTGAGCAAACGAAAGGTAATAATGAACTTGCAAGAAACTGAAATTTGACATTTACGTTCATGTCGCAACCACCGTGTTTGAGCGAGCGAACGAGGCGAGGCGAACAGGAAAGAACATGTGCCAGCGCGAGTACTGGATTTAGCCCCCCGCCTCCCAATTGTCCTGTTAATGTATAAAATGAATACAAAACACTCTAAAATATCATGAGGGAGTGTTTCTAGTTAGTTAACCATTACAACCTCTATTTTGGGCCAAGAAAATAAACTGCAGTCGGCTAAAAAGAAATTATGTGAACATTCCTTATATGGGTAAGAAATCTAATTTTGCAAGAAAACGTGACGTGATGGAACATTTTGGCTATTTTTCCTGGATTCAGCACCCCAAAATCTATAGGAATCAGTTGCAAAACTGGAGGCAGTTTTTTGGTAGTGTACCTGTGTAATCAGAGGTGCAATGGTAATTATTCTGGCTATACTGACAATTGTTGTGTGAGCTAGAGGAGATAATCTAGGGCAACCTAACAAGTCCTGTCTTCCGAGAAGTGGGACTGTTGATGTTGGGATTATATGTGGATGAGTACAGGACAAGATTCATATGTGGGTGAGAAACACAGATCAGATTAGTAGTTCTGGGACTCCATGTCATTATGTTATACCAGCTGTTTTCTAGAGGTGCAGGGCATCTGTACTGCAGATGAATGTTTTGTGTGACTGCAAGTGAGAGTATGTTTGTGTGTGTGTATGGTTAGATGGATGCATGGGGGGGACCTGGTATGCGCAACCACACATTTTGGGGGACATAAGTGCCTGGCCAGTACTTGGTCCGTAGGAATGACTGCTGCGTGACCAGGTACCAATGTGATCGACCAGGATACATCAGAAAGGGGTCTCTATGGCTAAATGTCAAAGCATATCCCTAAGATAAGGGACCCTCAGAATGAGCGCATGCACAGGGCACACAGCACCATCAGCAGTCTCACAAATGTGCACATTTATATAGACAGATGCTGGTGCTCTTGGGCATCTAGTAGTGCTGTTTGCGCTGGCTCATGCACTCAATCTGAGGGTCCCTAACTATTGTCAGGGATATGCTCTGACATTTAGCTGTAGAGGACCCTTTCTGATGTTTTCAGCTCCATACATAGCATTGTATAGACTGTTGATAGAGATGACCAATGCAAGCACAACTAAAATGTTCTCCTACTGCCATGTATGTTTTGCTGCAGGGTATGTCAGGACAAACATAGCGCTTTCTACTTGCTGTTGTAACATCTGAGTGCACAAAGATTTCTTTGCAGTGTTCTGGTCATGCAAAAGACTAGCTTATATGGTCTGTTTCGCATCAACACATCTGTATCATCCGTTTTCAGGGTAGTTTGCATGAGCACCACAGCATCAGAGTGAGAAACAGCTTCGGGGATACACGTTTTAACTGAGGAGGCAGCAGTGAATCCGTACATCTTTTTGGAATTCGCTGAGGGCAGGTATGTCCGGGCCACTTGCTATGTATACCCGTGTCATGGGATTTGTGCATGCTGTGCTGAACAAGTTCTTTATTAACACCTTGTTCATTGTATACTAAGTTCTAATGTTATAACAATCCTGCATGCTCCCTAAATCCCCCCCCCCCCCGTTATACTCCATTCGATGTTTAATAAATTTGATGTAACCTGCATGCCCTATTGTTCAATGTAAACCATTTTGACTGGTAGAAAAACGGTATATTAAAACCAGTTAAAAAAACATGTCCCCGATTTCGGACCTGGGGGCACGCCCAGGCCCACGCATGAGGAATTAGGGTCAAAGAGGGCCCATTTTTAATTTAGACGAGTCCACGGGCCAGACGTGCACGTTATGGAATTGCACTCTTACTGTCTGTAATAGGGGTTCTCTGTAGACAGCGGGATTGAAAAGGCACAGAAATGGGTGATGCCATGCAACGGCACTGGGATGAAACTGCTCTTCCACTGCATGAAACTTCCAGTGAGAAGCTCTGAGCGTGCATGACTCTTCCTACACGCAGTGGTCTCCCAAGCTCCTCAATTGGTTTCTAAGGATTAAAAAATGTAGGCAAGTCTTAGGGAGGTGAGAGAGATTGTGGGACATGTTTACTAAAATGAGGTAGTTTAATATGCTGGACTCATGCTAACAAATGGAGGCATGCCAGGCATGTCCTCATGCACTTCGCACAAGCCTGGCACCCAAGTGCATCCTCCGCCCTGAACCACCATGTCTCCGCCCCAACCTGCATGGTGGGAATTTTACCATGGCCACATTTTTAGTCATGGTCACCGCAGCACCCTTAATGTGCAGTAAACCCCATGCTAACCACTAGCACAATTTAGCAAACATGCCCTCCCCCCGTGTGCTTTATCAATCCCATTGTCTACAGAAAACCTTATTAGAGTGGTAGAGGAGTAGCCTGATAATTTCAATGAGCCTAGTGTTTGCACCCCACTGGCATGCCTTGGGCACATCACTTAATCCTCCATTGCCCCAGGTATAATCTTAGATTGTAAAATGGACAGGGAAATACCTACTGAAACTTGCCTTGAACTACTACTGAAAAGGCATAATAAGCAGGACTGAATCAGACACACAGATGTGTGATTCCCTAGCTTAGGGCTATTATCCCTTTTATTTTTGTAGCAGCCTGGAGACAGTGCCTGCTATCTGCTGTAGCATCCATGTTATTCCTATGGGTATGGTCACAAACAGTGCGTGTTAACATTAAGTAAATATGATCAAAATGTGCTAGTCGCCACAATTGTTAAAAAGAAGAAAGTTTAAGTTGAGAGAGAGAGAGTGAAACATTTGGGCTCTTATACAACGAAAGTTGTGATAACTGAAAGGCAACACATATAAGAATGGAAGGTCTTGAACTCTGTAATTATAATGAAGGGGTTGAATTACATTTATTATTTATTTGTTCTCTCTTTTTTTCTTTTGAGTAGTATACTTTATAGCTTCCTGACAAAAAGGATATAATCACAGTAAGATGGACTGATTTACTGGAGACAGTATTTTTATGGGTGAAATAACATTGATCTATCCTGTAATAAGCAGGAAAGGTATGAAGAGAAGTGTGAGTAATTGCTTCATTGTTGGCATCCAGCGAGAAAAACTTAAAATGAGCTTGTATCGGCTCTAATTTGGTGTACCTTGACTTTTGAGCTGAGGGGACCATTTGATTGCTGACAGCGAAAAGCATAAATATGTGGTGTAATCTAGTTGCTAAAAATCTTCTTAGATCTGCAATACCAGACAAAAGAGAAGCAAGGCAGACAGTATGTTGAAAATCCACAACATGCAGATTATGAAGGGCCTCTCACTCTGTTTGTTTGTTTGTTTGTTTTGCGGGGGGGGGGGGGGGTCAAAATGAGGCTTTGGACATCAAGCAGAAAGTCCAGTTTATTCAGTGAGATTGTAGTGGGGGTAGAAGTTAACACAGTGTTTCCCAAACCTTTAGCCAATATGACCCCATTTTAACGTAAATATTCACATGATCTCAAATGCTGAGGAAAACAAAAATGCTGAGGAAAACAAAATAGTAAACCTCCATCTCCCTCTCCTTGTTCATCCACTTCTTCCTCCTTCTTCCCTCTCCACTGCGTTCCAAAGCATGAAGGTAGCAGCCAACATGGTACTGTGTCATGGTGTATTCATAGACCCTAGTATTGTGCATGGGTTTCCATTCTAACAGGATGCCCACAAAGGAAGGGGAGCAGGATCTGTGAATGTTCATTGACTCACAGGTCCCATGTTGACTAAAGCTACTGGGCACAGGTCACAGAGGAGGCTTAGAGGAATGGGGAGCATCTCTCTTTCTGTGACCCAGTCCACTGATGATGTGACCCTATTTTGGGTCCTGACCTACAGTATGGGAACCACTAGGTTAACAGGAAGGAACACAGGAGGAGGGAGATATTAGGGAGCAAGACTAAGATGGATTTGTGGCATGGGTGTAGTTTGGGGTGGCAAGGGGGGTACTGCGCCACCAAATGCTGCAAGACAGAGTGCTTCCTTACAACCCCATCAAGCATCTCCTTCTCTCTCTCTCTCTCTTTCTTTCTTCCCTACAGCTTCAATCCCCTCTTACCCCTTCCTCAATTGACCATCCACTCCCCTGAAACCTCCAGTCATTGTCAGTGGCTCCTTCCTAAGCCATAACAGCATTGGCACTAAGAAGAACAGACACACACCATGGAGCTTCTCACTGAAACACTCTGTAAGGCTCTGATGGTCCTGCCCCCACAGCAGCAAGAAGTGTATGTTAGGGGAAGTGAGACCGGCAGAGCACACTAAGGGGTATGTTTACTAAACCGTGGTAATGTTACTGCCGTTAATTTCCCCAGTAATGTTACGGATGCCCATATAAAGGAGTGGACGGTGCATCGTTAAAGCAAGCCGTGTCAGATAACGTGCGTTACAAGGTGCTTAACGCGCGGTACAGTGCGCCATGGACCCACCGCATGTGAACACCACAGCCGACGGGAAGCAGCAGCGCGTCCGAAGGGGTTGCAATCTAAGGCGCGCAGGCAGTAGAAGACGTGCTGAGGGATGTGCAGACACGGTGCCACATGAGAAACGGAGCCGTAGGTATAAGGTCATAGATCACAGACAGCTGATATCGCAGTCTGTAATGGGGATGTGAGCCACAGTTAACACATGCACACACCATGAAATGGTGTGCAATGAACCCAGCATGCAGAGGAGTAAACAACGGTAATGGAAAGGGCGTCAGGGGTCGGTCTGAAGGGCCAGCTGTGTGGATGGTGTGTGTGTATAAGGGCAAAATGGGCAGGGAATCCAAAAAGGAGTAAGAGGGACTTCAACCGGTACACTGAAGAGCCCAAACACAGCTCACCGACACCAATACCAAACCACTGAGCCACCTGCCCAACCAGACAACCCAAAGAAAGGGAGCATATGTAACAGCTAGCATGTGACGGATAGGCTGCATGGAGGGGACACTGCAGTGTACAGTGAAGAGAAGAAGGGTGTGTGGAGAAGGGACAAAGCCCGAGCCATTGTATGGTAAGGATAGCAGAACAAACGAAAAGGAACCTGTGGGACCCAAACCCACAACCTATGTTGGCTCCACGCACATCTGCAACCACTATCCCAAACAACCACAACAAGCACAATGCAAATATGTTCCTCCAAGTGGCCATCGTGTCTATTAGATTATCACTAAGTAGTGCATCCTACACGTCTTGCACGCATTGTGTCGTACGTGTGTTGCGGAGAACGCGTGTAGCAGGGCGTCTGACGCACAGCACACACAATAACATGCATGATGTTACAGACCTTCCTACGTGCCTTATGAGATACATCTAAGTGCCTTAGCATATGTGGTCAGATTATGGCACGTAACAATGCACTTCCCAGACGTCACACGTATTATGAGCACTGCACATCTTCAGCACCGCAACACATGTATGCTGCAATACTGTGCACTACAGTAGACTACCTGTCCATTGCCCTTCCCCTGTGCTCCCACCAGTTCTAAGACTACAGCTGCTCCCCAACCTCCCAACCATGGTCTGACATTCACCAGCAGCAGGCACAGTCAGACTATACCTGCTGCACCATGCCAGGTGTTCCAGCCATGCACCAACTAACCACGGACACTCCACTAGCCAGTCTATCTTGCATGTTTACAGTGGAACTATGTGCACCCAGACCTGGGTTGTATGGCACAGGCACCCCAGTGACTGGCCCTCCAGAACAGGGGGCACACATATATCACCTGCAACAAATACTATTTAGCACTATGTGTGAACATAGTCATGCCATGGTCACTGTTTGGTCAGTGTGAGAGTGCCCTAACAGCAAGACATGCTGTGGCCACCTTGTCCATACAGGTGGTGGTTGGGCACTACAATGTCCCAGCCATTGCCCTACACCCTCTGCAGATGCATCCTGCCCAGTCCACCCTGCCCGGGCCATACCCACAATACCTTGCTCCTTATTATGCACATTTGCAGGCTAACGTTGGTAATAGTGGGACATTGTGGGCCAAGTGAGGTGTAGGCAGCCACGAAACAATGGATAGACATACGCACACTTCTATTGCAGCATTGTGCAAAGATAAGGTTGGTTGGCAACCTTGCCTGCCACACTGGTCCTGATCACAGTGCCAACATTGCCAGACTGTGTAGGAGGTAGTGGTAGTGCTCTGGTGGTGACTGCGGCTCTGTGCTGGGGCCAACAGCCTGACTCTGCATGGAGCTTTGGATAGTGGAGCCTGTGTGAGTGGGTGTTTGCACCCGTTGGCTGCTTTGGGGACTGCACATGTTGATGTTGCAGCTGCATTGTAGGGTAAAATATAGGAACATGCTCTGCAGGATCCACAGCTGGGACCTGAACCTGTGACCTTCTGCTCTGGGACACACTGGCTGTGTGTACTGCACCACACTGTTGCCACAGAAACACAGCAGTCCCTGGGGCTACCTTTACTTCTCCTCAGCCAGACCTTTTCTGTTGCACTGCACACCACGTACTGGTACAGGGCATGGCCTAGGTCCACTCCAGGCAGGTGCCACTGCCCCCTCCAGCACCAACACACACACCCCTTCCATGCTGCCTGGCCATATGCTGTCAGTGCTGGTAGTGCGCAGTCCCAGGCCATCCACTGTGAAGGTAGGCGGTCGCCTAGGGAGCAGGATCTGGGGTGGGGAGACATACATGGACATCCACACATCCTCCCCCATCACCGCCTACCAATATTATGTCCCTTCCACATGGGGGGGAGATGGCTGGGGGGCTGTCAGGTCAGTGCCCTAGCAACTATTGGCTAGGGTGGACCAGGTAGATGTAGGTAGATTGTGTTGTGACAGCCGACTGTGGACACGTTGAGGCATGCACCTCAGGTACGGTGTACCCAGCTTGGCCTACTGGGTGTATATATGTTTCAGACAACGTGTGGTCACACCCTGTACTGCCTTACTAGGGGCTGCAGTAAAGGGTGTTCAGATAGCCTGGGTTTACGAACTGTTTGGGATGCATCCTGGGGAAGGCCTGTGGACCCTTGTTAGAGTAGTCCCCAGATGTGCACTGATTGCCCTATTACAGGCATAGTGGTACCTGTGTGACCTTTGGGGTACTTGCTGTGTTATGTCCCCTGGATGGAACACTGTGGAACACCGACTACTGGGCATGTTTGGCCTGGTCAGCTGCTGTCTTGCTGATCTCCATTTTCTATGTTCCTATGTGCCACCTAGGTGACAGCCTAGTCCACCCTGTCCCCCAGCTGCCCCCACTACATGTCCCACCTGCAGCCCCCTATGCCCCATTTGCACCATTGCCATAGTGGCCTTTCATACTTGGGAACTATGCTGTTGCTGCAAATGGATCACTACTATCACTTTTCTTGGGCTCCCTGCCTATGTTGTACATTGCTGATGCTGAAATGGTTTCACCCTTTTGCAAATGTGCATCTAACGACTGGTCTTCAGTCCCGGTAATGTTCAGCCCTTCAGTTCCCCACGTTAGTGTTGCAGGAGCCTCTCCCCGCCCATTGACCCCTTCTCTCTGCCCTCTCTCCACCCTCTGTGGGACTTACCGCAGACGGTGACGTTAACGCGCGTTAAGGGCACCTAATGCGCGTTAACGTAGCCACTGCTACGTTACCGCGGTTTAGTAAACATACCCCTAAGTGGCTTGTTTACTAAATTGCGGTGAATTTTTGCCAATGAGGCCAACAGGCATTAAAAATTATAATGAATTTTTACAAACAAGACAAAACTAAACATAAATAAAAGTATAAAAGGACAAGGAACAAGATGGATCGGGTTTGATATGGCACAACAACTTCAACTAGTCACATTGTAGGCAACAGTAGGGACACATAAGGGACAACAAAGAGAAAGAGAACCAGGCCTCTCTCACAGTTCTTCTAGAAGCATGGAATTAAGCAGGTAGGTATGCTCATAAAAGGTTTTGCAATCGTCAGGTCTTCAGCAATTTAGCTTAGTTACTCACTTGTAACAGGTGTTCTCCGGGGACAGCAAGAATCAGTCCTCACATATGGTGACATCGGCGCCGATGGAGCCCTCGCAGAAGCATTTCTCCAGCTTTCAAAGAAAGCCTTTGAGAGATGCACCATGCATGCATACCCCCCTTCCCACCCAAGGGTGCCATTTTGCCTCAGTCATGATGGCAAAAATTAAAATACGATAAAGAAGCAACTCCTAGGGGAGGAGGGAGGGTTGTGAGGACTGATTCTTGTTGTCCCTGGAGAACAACTGTTACAGGTGAGTAACTACACTTTCTCCAGGAACAAGCAGGAAGTCAGTCCTCACATATGGGACTCCCCAGCTACAGGCTACTGAGAACCTGTAAAAATGTCAGTGACCTGCATGTTTGCCTTATGATTGCATATATATCTGCCTTATAACTGCACTCTGGCCTGTATGAAACAGACACAGCAACATATGGTTGGTACAAAACAGGTGGGCAACAGGAAAAGAGTACATGCAGCTTATGACTGTTATAAAGCCTAAAAAAGCTATACTTTGGACAGAAGTGTCCAAGGATATAAGCCTAGGTTCAAACAGGTCAAGCCAGGAATTCAACTAATGCTTTTGCCCTGAAGGTTTCAATTGGTGCCAGCAGATGGAAAAACACAGGAGGAGGCAGAGGGCTATGATTGATTGCATAGTTAGGCAGACCTTGATCAGCAGATCCAGCTACATAACCATAGAAGGCCCTGGGAAAGAGTTTTGCATTTGCTGAAACTATTTAGAATTTGAAGCAGAGAGGTATATATAAGACAGCAATTTTAGAGGGTCTGGGGGCAGTTTCTTTTCTCCCCTTGCAGAGAGAAGTCTGCCCCACTGTCCCTCAGACAGGCACTTGCTATCTGCATCTATAACCATTTGTTTGCTGTGACAAATAAAAAAGTTTTTTTGTAGCTGAGCAACTTGCTGTCTGAACTGTTTATTGGTAATTGGGGAAGCTTTGTAGGTGGACCCAGCCTACAGTCATGATGGCAAAAATTAAAATACGATAAAGAAGCAACTCCTAGGGGAGGAGGGAGGGTTGTGAGGACTGATTCTTGTTGTCCCTGGAGAACAACTGTTACAGGTGAGTAACTACACTTTCTCCAGGAACAAGCAGGAAGTCAGTCCTCACATATGGGACTCCCCAGCTACAGGCTACTGAGAACCTGTAAAAATGTCAGTGACCTGCAAAGGGTGAGCTGTGATCAGCAGCAGTTGAGTCCCTATGAGAGACTCTCGCAAGACCCAAGTGTCCGGCAAAGAACCAGCACTCTGGTAGCCTGAAAACAGAAGGGTCGGAGGGCAGGAGTTGCCTACACCCCAAAGATATTACAAAGTACGGCCTGGCCGAAGGCACTGTCTTGTTGGGACTCCCTCTCCAGGCAGTAGTGAGTTGGGAAGGTAAAGACCAAGTGGCGGCCCAACAGATGTCCATCACAGGGACAGAACACAGATTTGCCATGGAAGTAGCCATGGCCCTGATGTGGTGTACTGTGACCTTCTGGTCCAGTGAGATCTCCACCTGCTCATAGGCGAGAGTAATGCAGTCCACCACCCAAGTGGAAAGAGTTCCCTTAGTCACTGGGAGCCCCAGTCGACTGGGGTCATAGGATACAAAAACTTGCAGTGCTTTGCTGTGGCCCTGAGTCTGTTGCAGATAGAAGGACAGGGCCCTTTTACAATAAAGAGTATGGAGAAACGTCTCCGCCCTGCCAGAGTGAGGCCACGGAAAGAAGGTGGGGAGGACCACCTCCTGATTGAGGTGGAAGGGGGTGTCTGGAGTACCACCCTGCTCTTGTAAAACTTTGTGTAAGGGGCTCTGCCATCAGAGCCTGGAGCTCGCTGACCTGGCGAGCTGATGCGAGTGCTACCAGAAAAACAACCTTCCAAGAGAGGTACCTCAGGTGGCGGGTATCCAGAGGCTCAAACTGCAGCTTAGTGAGCTGCAAGAGCACCACAGTGAGATCCCACTCCGTCAATAGAGGGAAGACGGGGGTTTTGCATAGCATGAGGTCCCACAAGAACCGAGACACAAGGGGCTGGGCCGAGAGGGGCTTGCCCTCAATGGAATGGTGGTGTGCTGCAACAGCGCTCATGTGTACTCTGACCGAGTTGGACTTTAGTCCCACCTGCGACAGATGGAGCAGGTACTGGAGTACCACTTGTACAGAGCAGGAGAATGGGTTTGCCTGTCTTTCGGCACATCACACCAAGAATCAGCACCATTTGAAGGCCTAGGCCTTTCTTGTGGAAGCCTTATGTGAGGCCAGAAGAACTTCTTTCATGTCCCGTGGGAGGTTGAAGGGAGCTAACGCTACCCTTTCAGCAGCCAAGCCATGAGTGAAAGGGTTGGGATGTAGAAGAGAGCCCTGTTCCTATGAGAGTAGCCCTGGTGCTCGGCCCAGGGGAATCAGCAACACCGCCAATAGGGAGAGGAACAGCAGGAACCAGGGTTGCCTGAGCCACTGGAGAGCTATCGGTATTAGTGATGCCCTGTCGTGCTGGACATTGAAGAGAATCTTGGTGACCAGTGTTGTTGGTGGGAAGGCATACAGAAGGCCTTCCATCCATAAGGATGAGGGACGCATCTGCTGCCACCCAGGACAGGTGCGGCTGGCGGGAGCAGAAGCGGGGCAACTGCATATTGTCTGGACTGGCAAAAAGGTCCACTAGGGGGATGCCCCAAAGACTGAACAGCCATGAGGCCACTTCGGAATCCAGGCACCACTCGTGCGGCTGGAGGACTCTGTCCACCAGGGCATTGTCTTGGCCCGAGAGGTAGACAGCTGTTAGAGCATCCCTCT
Source organism: Ichthyophis bannanicus (assembly GCA_033557465.1). Taxonomy (NCBI): domain Eukaryota; kingdom Metazoa; phylum Chordata; class Amphibia; order Gymnophiona; family Ichthyophiidae; genus Ichthyophis; species Ichthyophis bannanicus. The sequence continues at coordinate 616,898,511 of CM066031.1, read as the reverse complement.
GCATGTCACATAGGGGCAGAGGGCTACTACCACAAGGCAGAGGGAATATGAGCCTGTACCCCCTTGTTTGTTCATGTAGAACATTGTGACCTGGTTGTCTGTCTGGACCAGCAGCGACTGGTACTGCATCCGGTGGCGGAAGGCTCAGAGAGCCAGAAATATCGCCCGGAGCTCCAGCAGATTGATTTGCATCCAGGATTTGATCTGGGACCAGCTGCCTTGCATCTGGAAGCCCTCGCAATGTGCTCCCCAGCCCAGTAAAGAGGCATCCGTAGTAAGGACCTTCTGAGGGGTTGGTGCCTGGAAAAGCATCCCAGCTTGAAGGTGACGGGGGATCTGCCACCATCCAAGGAAGTCTGCCAACTGGTGGGATACTCTCACTTTGTCCCGGAACCTGCCTGTGGCTTGAGTCCACTGAGAGCGAAGGCATCATGTGGCCCCCAACAGGTGAAGGAGAAGCTGGGTGGGTAGTGCCCGTCACCAGTGTACCTCTGAGGCTAGCTCCCTGAGGTGATCTGACCTCTATTGAGGGAGGAAGGCTTTGGCCTGGAGGGTATCTAGCTGTGCCCCTATAAACTTCAGGTGCTGGGCCGGAGCGAGGTGGAACTTGGGGAGTTGATGACGAACCCCAGATGCTGCAGGATGTTGATGGTGCACCAGGTGGTGCATTGCCTCTGCAGTCATGCCTCCCTTTAGGAGCCAGTCATCCAGATAGGGAAAGACAAAGACCCTTGGCGATGAGGCCAGGCCGAAGGGCAGCACCCTGTACTGGGAGTGTTCTCCTCCCACCACATACCAGAGGAATTTTCTGTGGTTGGGATGAATCATAAGAACATAAGATATGCCATACTGGGTCAGACCAAGGTCCATCAAGCCCAGTATCCTGTTTCCAACAGTGGCCAATCTAGGTCATGCATACCTAGCAGTTTCGCCAAAAGACACAGGTTCCGCAATGCTTGTACTGGGTCAAGCATTGATATCCTGGGTCCCTTCTTAATAATGGTTTAGGTCTAAGAAGCATAGCCAATCTCCCTGATGGAGGAATGGCAGCAGTGTTCCAAGGGACAGCATCTTGAACTTCTCCTTTACCAGAAACCTGTTCAGCTCCCTCAGAACCAGGATGGGCCTGAGGCCCCCTGACCTCTTGGGGACGAGGAAATACCTGGAGTAAAAGCTGGCGCCCTAGAGGTGTTTGGACACTGGCTCCACCGCTTTGTCCTGGAGTAGGCCTGAGAGCTCGGTGAGGAGCAGGCTCTGGTGAAGGAGAGGTCTGATGGGCTCTCCTGGCAAGTACGAGGGTGGCACCTGTTGTAGGTGGAGGAGATAGCCATCCCTGACCACTTGTGGCATGCAGGAGTCGGTGGTGATGGTTGGCCACCTGTGGGCAAACAAGGCTAGATGCCTCACTGTGGACTTCAGAGTACCCCCCTGGGGGAGAGGGAGTCACGCCCAAGCAGTCAAAAACTTTCTCCAGGCTGGGCCGGAGTCAGCGCCTGGGACTTCGGGGTCTTTTGCTTATAGGGGGCATGGCCCTGACCCTTGTGCTGCTGGCCCTGTGGAGGGGCCAAGAAGGCCTGGAATTGCGGGGTACTACCAAATCCCCCCCCTTTCCTTAAGAAGAATGGCTTCTTCCCTGGGACTTTCTTGTGGGGATGCACCGAGGTCTTCTTCATGAGTCTGGTTCTCATAAGGAGCTTGGTTTCTATCTCTGCAGCTTTGCCTGCCATGGGTTTCCTGAAGAGGTTTTCTCCGATGCAGGGGCCATCAATAAGCTTGTCCTGAACCCATTGTTTTAGGTCAGACGACTGCAGCCAGGTTTGGCATTGTGCTCCAATGCCTGCAGCAGCCATTCTGGCTGAAGACTCAAAGCCATCATAGGCTGCTTGAGATAGGAACTTTCAGCACTCCTTGACCACCGAGGACTTGAACCTTTGCAGGGGTTCCCCATCGAGGTCTGCTGATAATCCATTGAGCTCCCTCGATAGTTCCTTAAGGTACATAACGATATAGAGCTGGTAAGACTGGATCCGGCAAGACAGCATTGAGCCCTTGAAGGTCTTCCGGCCAAGGGCATCAAGGGTTCAGACCTCCCTACAGGGTATCCCCGAGGAATGAGTCCTTTGGCTCTTACGCCTGTGCATGGCTGACTCAACAACCATCGAGTTGTGGGGGAGCTGGGTCCTCTGGAACTTAGGACTTCGGCATACTCGGTACATGGCATTGAGGCACCTGCTGACAATTGGCACTGATGCCGTTGTTTTCCACATCCAGAGGAAGAGGCGTTCGAGGATCAGAGGTACCAGTACCGTAAGGGTTTGCTTAGGGGCGGCCTCGTACTGGAGTGTCTCCAGTTCCTCCGTGCGCAGATCCTCCTCAGCCTCAATCTCAATGGTGAGAGTCTTAGCCATGTCCCGCACAAAGTCGAGGAAGGCGACATCCTTGGGCGGGGAACAGCATCGGGACGTCAGGAGACAGGTTCGAGAGCACGTCTCGGTGTCACTGAGTGTCTGGGGACTCTTTGTCCTCAGTCTCCCATTCGGACTTGAAGTCTATGAGTCTGAGGTTCTGTGATTGCCACAGCCGAGGTCCACGCTGGGAGATCAGCAACTCCCAGAGGATCTGTGGTCCGAGCCATGGGCACTCTCCAGAGAGGACCAGTGCACCGAGGAACAGGCTGGGACCTCGTCCAGAGCCAATGAGACTCTTGATGTGTGTAGCGCTGGAGGATCAGCTCAATGTCCGGGGAAGACTTTGATGTTGAGCGTCCCGTCGTCAGGGCAGATGAGCTGGATGAGCTGGACATAAACACCTGCTGCATGGCCACAAGGGCACAGACACTGCTCTCTAAGACTGCCATCCTGGTCTCCATATCAGTTGGCTCCGCAGCCTTTGATGTGGGCACTGAAAACTTCGAGCCCTGCGTCGGCACCGTCGAGGGGGAGTCCTCAATGAGGATGGCCTCGGGTATCTGAGGCCAGTTGGCAGGTGCTGACAACTCCTTGCGGGGCAGCTTGTGAGGCCGCTCATGCTCAGACTCCTTGGACTCGCACTGGGGACTCCGGGGCCTGGAGTAGGATTTACCCTTCTTCCCTGACCCATCCTCCAAGGCAGTCTTCAAGGGTTTTGACTTTTTGCGTTCCACCTCCGGGGATTTCCTCTCAGAGGAACCGTGGCCGCGGGACTCTGAGGAGGACCAGGCTTCGCTGGGCATTGAGGTACCGGAGGGGGCCCTGGAGCATGGTGTAGCCGGAGACTCTGGCGTGGAGTTGGACTTCTGAAAGAATTTCTCCTGCTGCTGACAGCTCTTTAGGGTCTTTGAGGTCATGGTTCTGCAGAGCTCATAGTCTGAGTCATTGTGTTCCGGGCCGAGGCACTGGAGGCAGCAGTCATCAGGATCAATGAGGGACATCATTTTGCTGCACCAATCGCACTTCTTGAAGCTGCTGGAGACCATAGGAAAAAAGGGGTCCCTGCTACCTGGTAGGGTTCCGAGGCCTCTGGCCAAAAAAAGGCACGAACGCCAGTCGAGGGATACCTTGAAGAAAGGGACAAAATGCAATGAACGAACCTGAGGAGCAACGCCGAGGCGAGCTGGCTCAGGGGTGGGAAAGGAACCGGTACACAATCCTGACAGAAAAGACAAATCAGAATTCACACTTTTTAAGGGGGAATCTGGACAGACGTCCGGAGGGCTCCGTGGAAAATGGAGACTGAGGCAAGATGGCACCATTGGGTGGGAAGGGGACCATGCATGTGTGGTGCATCTCCCAAAGGCTTTCTTTGAAAGCTGGGAAAATGTTTCCGCGAGGGCTCCATTGGCATCGACATCACATATGGAATGAATATCTAAAGGAAGAGCATTTCAGAGAGTGGGAGTCCAGTACATGAAAGTGGAAGTCTGGATCCATCCAAAACAAAGTCTTTGTGTGGATGGGGTGCATGGCTGTGATGATGCATGTGTGTATGTGCTGCAGAGCTGGGGAGGCTGTCTTCATTTGGTGCAGAGGTGGGGTGCATGTGTGTGTGTGTCTGTCTGTCTGTGTCTGTCGTGTGGAGGTGAGGTGCCTGTATGTGTGTGTCTGTCGTGTGGAGGTGAGGTGCCTGTATGAGCGTGGTGTGGAGGTGAGGTGCCTGTGTGTGTGACTGTTATGCAGAGGTGGGGCACCTGTGTGTGTGTGTGCGTATAGTTGGGGGGTGCTTGTGTGTGAATTCAGGGGGAGGGGAATGCATCTTGCACTCTTCCTTTCCCCTCCAACCTCTCTTCTGCTGGCTCCCCTCCTCTGTTACCCTTCCAGACTCTCCCCACTTCACCAACCCCCCTAGCATTCCCATCCTCTCCCCTAATATCCTCCCCCATCCTCCTTTTTAAATAGACTCATTTCACCTTTACATTGTACCTGTCTTCTCTATCTCACTTCCTCCTCCCCCTCCCCCAACACAGAAAACCGTTTTACCTTTTATGCTGCAGGCTGTGCTTACTTGTGGGAGATGGGAACCATGCATGCAGACCTAAGGGGTTGCAGCCATTGGGGCAACTCATTTGGCGGGGGGGGGGGGGGGGCACTGCTACCTCCTCATCCCCCCAAACTACACATATGCCTTCCCCTTGCCCTTCATTTCCCCCTATACTCCTTTTTGTTTTTTTAGGTTATTGCCCTTTGCATTTTTGCTGCCTCACTCCTCTCCTTCTCCTGTCTAACCTTTTTTTTTCTACAGGCCTTGATCTGGTTCTCCTCTGCCCACGATCGCAGCCCTAAAGGCAGAAAGCTGCCCCTGGGGATCCTATACACCATGGGCAGAAGAAGAAAAATAAGCCGTCAAAGCCCTTCTGTGTGCCTGGGGGAGATCGGATCCCCAAGGGCAGCCTGCTGCCTTCAGAGCTGTGATCTCAGTCTTCCCCTCCTGGTCTGCCCGCAGGGATCCGATCTTCAGTGGGCAGACAAAAAGGTCCTTTGCCAGCATACTTTTCTTCTTCTGCCCACAGTGGATGGGATCCCCATGGGTAGCCTGCTGCTTTTGGGACCGCAATCACATTTTCTTTAGGGGGGAGGGGCAAGAAAATCCCTGGCGCCATGTGCAAGTTTCTGGTCACCCTGGTGAGCTGGCACATGGGATTTGTAAAGACTGAAATAATCTAAATGGGTCATTACTAGAGAGGCCCAGAGACTGCAAATATCTACATTTCTGTACAAATAATCTGAACAGTGTAGTAAAATATTAGGACATTTAGATGACTTATTAGTCTCCAAGAATTCTTTGGTTTAACTTGTAAATCTTATTGATTTCTTTGGATTGTTACCATTGATATGGTGTCACATAACATCTTAGTGCTGCCCCTACTACCCATTCAGGGTTAACCAAGACCCTACAAAACTCAGAGGACACATACAAAAATTCTGGAATGCATCAGCAGAGCCTGATAAATTTCCCCACACTACCTGCTGATGCTTTTATTGCGGCCTCATGTGTTAAATGGCCCCGATCCTAAATCCACCCTTTAACCTCTCCGCTCAACATTCTCAGTCCCTCCACTGACTGGAGTTTTGATAGGCAGGGCTATAAGTATTAGTCTTTCATTCATAAATAAATAGACAGGATCGTAGCTAGAACATGAAGGCTCTGCCGTTTATCTGTGAAAGTAATATTTTATTAAATTTATTTGTTTTTAGCTCACCCCTTTTCAGTAGTAATTCAGGCAAGTTATATTCAGGTACAGTGGGCATTTCCCTGTCTAAGAGGGCTTGCAATCTCAAAGGCAAGTTTAGTGTGCAGTGATGGCTAGGCAGCACTTCATGCGTGCCAATGGACACTACCATGTGTTAACCTGCCCCTAAGCTAGTACTTGAGGTAACGGAGGGTTAAGTGATGTACCCAAGGTCACAAGGAGCATCAGTAGGATTTGAACACTGGTTTTAGTCTGTTCCTCAAGTCAGATGCTTATTGGCATTTGGCCAAAATGGGTCCTGCAGATCTTAGAAAGAAGAGTGTTCAGATAACTAGTCTGTGCCCACATTTGCTTCAAGCTGTTGCTGCTGATGATTGATTTTGAATTTGTCTTGTTTCATTTCTTATACTTTTTCAGCAGCATATCTCTGCCAATGACAGGGCATGCTGTGTGCACTTTGGACAGAGAATCTCTGTAACTTTATACTTAGGATTACATCTTTACAAGATGATGTGTTTGTTTCTTAAGTGTTTTGGTGGGATAGGAGAATAACAAGAGCAGCCTTGCAGTGTGGATGTGCGCCGACAGTTCTCAGCAGTTGTGGCAATTATATTTTTCTTTTGCAAAAACGTCAAGTTGCCCAATTCCAGTAGTGATTCCAATGGGTAAAATCAGGGACTACAAATACCATACTACATTGCAATCCAAATTTAAAACCAGAACAAGAAAAAAATCTCACTCCTAGAACTGGGTATCTTGGCAACTCTGCTTCCATCTGTGTTCACAGAAGTTTGCATGAATTGGTTTTGGCCTACAGAATTGTACCAAATGCAATACATAATCTGCAAAACCAAAATCAGTTGTTACACTAGGCTCCCTCTCCCCCCCCCCCCCCCAACACCACTAGGCTCCCTCTCCTCCCCCCTCCCCCCAACACCTCTACGTCAAGTTGGAGGCAGGAGGAAACAGTCTTCTCACTACTCTTTTCACATTCAGTACATGTAGGCCAAAATAGAATGCAAAGTCACTGGATGCAGTAGAAGAAGGGAGAAAAACAAACTGTCCTGCCTACAAGCTGGCAGTGAAGAGGTGAAGGAGTAGACTAATGGTTAGAGCAGTGGGCTGAAAACCGGAGAAAGCTAGTTACTCACCTGTACCAGGTTTTCTCCGGGAACAGCAGGAATAAGTCCTCACATATGGGTTATATCATATGGGTGGTGGGGATCGAGAGGGAGGAAGTTGGTTGAAGTGCAACCGATAGCTGCCCTGGATGATTTTTAGTTCCCAGGAATCCGTGGTTACTACTGCTCACCTGTGGGCATAATGGACAAACCACCCCCTCCCCCCCACCTGCGGAGGAACTGCACAGGAGAAGAGACGAAGAGCCATGCTCCTCAGGAAGGAGTCAAAAATTCAATCCTGGATGTGGCTGTGGCACAGGCTGGGGTTTCAGTCTTCTTTCAGCAGTGCTGGTGCTAGCCCTGGCCCTTCTGCTGTCCTTGCTGAGGACTCTGATAGGGAGGTTAACTGGATAATATCGCCTCTTTTTCAGGTAGAATTTCTTCCCAGAAACCTTCTGCCTAGAAGGGTCCGCTATCATCCTGAAGAGGCGGTTCATTGTCAATTCTTCCCTCTCCAGTTCACCAGTCTTGTCCTCCATGGGCTAGCCAAAGACGTTCTCACCTCGGCAGGGGACATCCACAAGTTTATCCTGTACCCACTGCTCAAGGTCAGAGGACTGCAACCAGGCCAGGTGACAGGCTCCAATACCCACAGTGGCAACCCTGGCTGCCCTGCTCATATATTTTGAGCTGTCCTTCCCCTTGGCAATGATAGTGCGGAAGTAGCCTAGCTGTTCTCCAGAGAACAGGGCCAAGAACTCAGCTAGATCCCCCATAATATCCTTCAAATCGATTGCCATATATAGTTGTTAGAAAAGGATATGGCCTACCAACAAGGACCGTTTGTAACATTTCCTCCTGTCCACATCAAGGGTACTGGCCTCTCGTCCTGGAGGGACAGGAGAGCGGGTCTTAGAATTATTAATTTTCCGCATGGTGAACTCCACAACCATCGAGTTGTGGGGGAGCTGAGGTTTTTCAAACCTAGAGCTCTTTTGAACCAGTACATGGAATCCAAACAGTAACTTATGGGGGGGGGGCACCATAAGAGCATTCTCCCACATCTGAAGAGTAACCTCTGGAGGATACGGTGGACTGGCACTGTGATGGCTTCCTTAGGAGGAGAAGGTTACTGTAATATTTCCAACTCCTCCTCCACCCTTGGTTCCTCTTTGGCCTTGATGGTAAAGGGTAAGGGCTTCGCCATGTCTAGATGAACTCATGAAATGAGATGTCTTCAGGTGGAGATTTGTAGCACACGTGGGGTGGCGATCAGATGGGATGGAATATCCCTTTGGTGTTTGGAGACCAGGGACTCCTCGGTCTTCCATCCTTCAGACTCCGAATCAGCAAGGAAGTTGAAGTATTGATGGGCCTCTTCCCGATGCCAACAGCGCTCAGGAGGAGTGGACATAGTCTGGAATGCCCTATGCCACTAATAGTGGACCTCTGATCCGGAGGCACTCGTGGGGGGAAACTCTGGGCACCGATAGTGAGTCTCAGTGCCTGCATGATCCTTTTCCCCTGTCGGAGAGGGTATGGATTTCAAGGATGGCCTGCACTTTCATTGGCACGGCAACCACTGTCTGAGAGGTTGCCACCAGCACCGAGGTACTCACAGGCATCGGGTCCCTTACAGCCTGTGAGCCAAGAATGCGGCTTGACTGCATTCGAGGGCTTGCATGTGCTCATCCAGGAGTGCTGTCTCCAATATGGCTGGAGCTGGGGCAGCAGCCATGGCCTCCAATGCTAGCTCCCTCACTGAGGACTCTTCGATGGTCACCACCTTGGGAGACCCCAGACAGCCCTCTGGAGCTTTGGGAGACATTTCTTCCTGCCGGGGCAGCTTCAAAGGCTGCTCCCAGCCCTCGCCCTCGGAGTCTCACTAATGGGGACTGCGATGCTGGTGTCCATGGGTTTTCACCCGGCTCTTGGCATTGCCCCTCAATGTTGATGGGGCAGAAGACCAATCTTTTGGGGATGGCCCTCAAAGGACAGTCTCTGTCCAGGACACCGCAGTCCCTCAGCTCCAAATAAGCTCAGACGCCACATTGAGCCAAGGTCTTGGCGGAGGCTCTCAAGGACATTGACACCGATGTTGATGCCAGTGCCAGTGGCAATACCGCTGACTCCGAAGATCTGAACAGTGATTCCCACTCTTTTTCTCAGTTCTTGAGACCTTTGCGAGTCATCTGCAGACATAATGTGCAGGTGGAGGGCTCATGGTCAGGCCTAAGGCACTGAATACATCAGTTATGGCGGTCTGTCACTGAGATGGTGCAGGCACACCTGGTGCACTTTTTGAATTCACTGGTCAGTTTAGGGGAATATGACTTCTGCCAAGTCAAAGGACTCCAACATCCCGGCCAACAAGGGGGGTGCAAAAGGAAAGACCCACAAGCCGAAAAACCCAAGAGGGAACAAGAAAAAACCATGGCGCTCAGGCACCGACACTCCTGGAGATGGACAGGAAGACAAGAATCGACACTCAACCAAAAATGGCTAGCGAAAAAGCAAAAATTAACCTCAAAGGTTAGTTACTAATTACTGGGGTCAGACAGATGTTTGAAGGGCTCCATGGAAAAAAGAAGACCGAGGTAAGATGGCTCCTTCGGATGGGAAGATAGACATGCATGCATAGTGAGCATCCCAAAAGCTTCCTATGGAAGCTGGGGAGCGTTCCTACGCAGGGCTCTATTGGTGATATCACCCATATGTGAGGACTTCATTCCTGCTTGGACCCAGAGAAGCCAGGTTCAAATTCCCACTGACATTCCTTATAATCTTGGGTAAGCCATCTAACATTCCATTTCAACTGATACTGCACATTCTTCAAGAGATAAAAAAAACTCCGATGTCCCTAAATCTAAAAAAAAATTGTAAGTCACTCTGTACTTACTTCTGGTGGAAAAAGCAAGATATAAATCTTTAAAATAAAATTAGATCTCTGAAGGCGAAATAGGCAGTGGGGGAAAGTGTCTTGGGTAGATCGGAGCCCTGGAGCCTCTCAACTGGGAAGTTAGGTAGAAGATATGAGACTTAGTGGGAACGAGCTGCTGGAGGGTTCTTTAGATGCTGGGGTGAAGATGAGGGGAACGAGTTGTAAACATAATAGAGGGGTTGAGGCCTAGAAGGAGGCTTATTATTCACTCAAGAGGGATTGTATCTCAGGGCTCATGCTAATCGGCATCAGCTAATGTTTGAACGTTAGCTGCTGGGTTAACACAAATTCCATGGCTTAATACCATTTGCTTTAGCAAATTTGAATATGAATAATCTGCTTTGCATTTATTTGCATAAAAGAGCTCTTTTTAATATTCCATGCATTAAGGCCAACTTATATTAGAAGTAATGAAAGGTATGAGTTACTGTTGCCACACATTAATAGCAAGTCAATGCACATTAGACACCAGTGCATGCATTTAACCTGCGATAAGCTGTTCTCTCACTCTAGTAAACAGCCCCAATGCAACGTTGGGACCTTGGCAACTACATTCCAGGCCTGAATAGCTGAACTCTAATTATAAAGAACCATATAATACCCTTATTGGGAATTTCAAATTAGTGGAGACAGGTCATCTCCTAAATTATTTGCTGATGATTTGAAGGAGACCTAGTTTTACCCATAGTATTTAAAGCTAGACAATGTAGAAAAGACTGAAAAGCCACTGCAAAAACCCACTAGATTGATCCAGTGAGCTGCAAATGCCCCCAAACCTTTATGGTCAGTGGTAGATTGAAAAATATATTAGTCATACCATATATAATTGTTTTGAGCACAACTTAAATTTCATTACTTGAAACACAATGTTAGTACTGTGGTCATATGACCAATATATTTGTAGTGATGTACTGCCACTTTCTTAGCAAAGGCTTCCCTGCAGCTGTACTCCATTCAATGAAACTTTTATCATTTTCATAAAATAAAATAAAGGACTCCAGAGAATCCTCTGCAGCTCACTTCAGCATATCACTAGCTTTATACAGGCAGGATCAAACCATAGCTTCTGTCTATTTGTTCAGTTTTATCCCACAGAAGCATATGATATCCTGTGGCTGGGTGGAAAGCTATTAGTTGCTGATTTTATTTATGACATGCCGCATAAGAGAAGGAAAATGCTGTGGATATAGAGATATTACATTTATTTGACCTTATGTTACAGCAAGAAAATTCATGAGCACTGTCACAACGCCCCCCTGGTGGCACTGGGATGTCACAGCAGGGAGGGTGGACACAAAAATGTTTTATGGTGGAGTTTAGCTCAAAGACAGGGCCCAGGTTTTTATAGTCCTGGTAGCCTTCGGGGTAACCAAAGCTCCAAAGAATATAACAGTCCGAGTGTAGGGAGAATAAAGGCTTTTATTTCCCGTATTGCAAATAGGTTCAATAGCTCAGAATTTACATCAACACAAAAATGTCCTTGCTTCAGGTTGAAAGAAAAAGAAACATGAACTGAGTTAGACCTGTTAACTTCACAGCAGTACTATAAGAAACACAGATTCAAACCTTCCCCCAGACCACAGCTCTACTCCTCGGCTAAGGGCTCAAAGCTTTCTGCCAGGCAATAGCTGCAATCCATCTCGGGGTCCGAAAGGTCATCCGGGAATTCCACCTGCATTGGTTCACAGTCAGGAATATCTAGTGGCTCGCATTCAGGCTTTTTATACAATGTTTGTACGATGTCCCAATGCGCTGCATCCAAAGGTAAGCCTTGGTTTTGTACACTTCTAGAGTGAGGACAGTTTCTCTTGCCTACTGCTCTTATACTAGAGAGTTTATTGTTTGGCACAGGTTTGTATTTTGTAGCACAAATAGTTCTAGAAGGACAGCATTCCTCTGGGCCCTGCTCCTCCTGCGTCACAGCATTCATAAAATCACAATCAGTAAAATAGTGATTACCTTTCCTTTTGGGTTTATCACGGCCAAGTGAGGGTTGATGCTTGTTCCTGCTGTGGTTTGGCTTCTCTGACACCAAGGTAGGCCTCCAGTTCTCCGGCCGGCCTTCTGCTGGGGTTAAGCCACACTTGCACCACAGCTTCTTTCTCTCTGGGCCAGGAATGTTACCTTTCAAAGTAACTCTTTCACCTCCTTCTTGGTTACTCCTCGTTGTGTCTTTCAAAGGTTGCTGGCCTCTGCCAGACTCAGGTCCAGGACTCTCTGGCACAGTCCTTCTCCTTCCAGGGTTAGCTTCTTCTTTGTATCTTTCCCACTTGGAAAGTGTATCCTCTCCCCTCTTGGGATATTTGAAGCGGATTCCTTCACCTGGTTCTGTTGAGTCTGCTGGACCGGTTCCTTCTGTCAGGACTCCTATTCCCTGGTCCTTCTCTCCTTCCAGGAAAGCTCTCCTTTCTCCTTCCAGGGTTAGCTTCCTTTCTGTGTCCCTTGTGTCTGGGCTTTTAAAAGGAATTCTTCCCTTTCTGGATTGGGTGCAGGCCGGTATTGCATCATTGGCTTTGGGGTGTGGCTCCTCAGTCCTCCAGAGGTCCCTCTTGCTCCCCCTATATGGCTCCTCGCGATGCTGCAGCCGGTGTCTGCCTCTTTTTTCTAAGTTAAAAGCATTTTCTTCTGTCTGCAGAGGGTCTGCAGTACCACAGCACCCATCATTTTGAATGGTTTAGACAAAATCGTTAGTCCAGAAGCCTGCATTAACATCAAGATTTAATTTAATTCAATTCTTATATTCTGCACCATTCCTAATATGGAACTCAGGGCAGATCACAATTTCAGACATATGCAGCATTTAGAATAGCAGAATTTAACAGTAACAAAGTACTTTAAAACCATGACTTCACGTAAAATCATTTAAAGTAAAGGCAGATGGGCTTGATAACCCTTTTGGAAGGCAGGTAGATCAGATCTGGAGGAGGTCTATGTGCTGCCGACGTCTCCAGGAAGCGGATTGCTTACTATAACCTATTTGCTATAACACAGCTTTCCGATCAGGGTTGGTGGATTCCCTGTTCCAGTGATGGGAGCGCAGTGGTCTCTATACACAGTTCTGTCCGGATGGGAAGCTCATCTCCATTGTGGACTTGCAGGAAGATTTTGGTTTTGGCCCCAAAGATTTCTATGGCTACCTGCAGGTGAGGCATTGGTTGAGTTCCAAAGAATGGTGGCTAGTTATAGAACAAAGTCTGTCAGATTTTGAATGCATTTGTTGGTACCTGATGACACGGAAGAGAGGTATCTCCAAAATCTAAAAGTTGCTCATGGGGAAAGAAAGGAGTAAGGCGAAATTTCAGGTGCAATGGGGAAGAGATCTGGGTAAGGGATTTGAGGATCAGCTTTGGGGGAAAATCTTTAAGGGACTGGATAAGAGGCAAGTGGCAATCCACCATGTGGAAAATGGGTACCTGACCCCAGTTAGGTTGCATAAGTTGATCAAGGGGTACCTGGATACCTGCTGGAGGGGTTGTGCAGGGTGGGTGACTATTGTTATATGTGGTGGAGCTGCCCCCATCTAGTTTTGGGTATGACTTTTGGGATAGATTAAGTTTTAAAGTATATAGAGGCATTTAACCGTCACATAGGGGTATGTTTACTAAACTGCGGTAACGTTACATAACGTGCGTTATGTAACGTTAACGTGCGTTATGTAACGTTAACGATCGTTAAGTAACGTTAACGTGCGTTATGAGACGTTAACGATCGTTAACGTCTCATAACGCGCGTTAACGTTACTTAACGATCATAGACGTTACGCGGCGCGGTAAAACACCGCAGAGGGTGGAAAGAGGGCGGAGAGAAGGGGTCAATGGGCGGAGTGTGGGCAGTGAGAGGCTCCATTCACACTAACGCGCTGATCTGAAGAGCTGAATCCTAACGTGATTGAAAACCTGCCGTTAGATGCACATTTGCAGGGGAGAGAAACCATTTAAGTGTCAGCAATGTACAGCATAGGCAGGGAAACCTACAAAAAGTGAGAAGTGTGATACATGTGCACAGAACAAAAGGGCACATAAACATTGAAAATGATCTCAACAAACTGGAAAAAAAAACATAACCAAGCTGGCCAATAGTGATATTAATGGGAAACATCAACCCCCCCCCCCCCCCCGAGAAAGCTCCAAAAAAAAAGATATTAATCGTGGAAGGGTCTATGCTCCGTCCCCATACAAGGTGAATGAGCCCACAGTGAAATAGCGCTGATCAGGGCTTTCCCTTGTTATTGTACAGGTGTCCTATGGCGTGCACATGTCCCACAACAGCAGGGTGTGCATGTCGGAACGGGCAACTGGACAGATGCTGGAAAAGGGGATACAGAGGGCCGCAGGCGGCACATGCTGTGGTGCAGCTGGGCCACAATGCAGACTAGGGTGATGCCTAGGTGGCCCATACGAATGCTGAGACAGCAGAGCAGCCAGACAGCAACAGCTGAAGGCCCAACATGGGCACGACTGTGTTTCCCACAGTGTCACAGGGGATAGTACCCAGCAGCTACCCCCAAGGGCATGGAACATTGGCAGGCGGTGCTGGGGGGAAGCGTGGACACCTATGCAGGCACCCCTACCCCAGAACCCGCACCATAGGCAGCCGCCTACCCGCACACTGGATGGCCTGAGACTGCACTCCACCAGCACCTCCAGCAGAAGGGCATGTCAGCATGGTGGCAGAGGGATACTGGTGGTGGAGGGGGCAATGGCAGCTGCCGAGAGCAGACCGTGGCCTAGCCCTGTGTAGGTGGGTGCCATGCACTGCAACAGACAGGCCCTGTCTGACGAACAGTCATGGCATCACCAGGGAAAGCACTAACTCTGTGACAACATGGTGGTGCAGTGCACAAAACCAGTGTATTCAGAAGCAGAAGGTCACAGGTTCAAGTCCCAGCTGCAGTTCCTGCCAACCCAGTCCCCATATTTTACCCACTACTAAATTGTGCTAATACAGACAGAACCTTTATTGCAGATGATGTAAACATGCCCAAAACACCTACATTTTACCCTACAGAGCACAGACACCCTAAACATGCATATTACCTAGAGCAGAGTCTCCCAAATGCAGTCCTGGAGGGCCAAACACCATACAGGTTCCATGCTGCCTCTAATAAAGATGCCTGTGCTGCATTTCTATGCGCCACCCCCATGGTATGCAGATGTATCTCATGCATATTCATGAGGGATAGCATGAAAACCCGAACAGTGTTTGGCCCACCAGGACTGGAGTTGGGAACCTCTGCCCTAAAGCAGTGGCCAACAGGGGCAGACACACCCGCACACACAGGCTCCATTATCCAATGCCTCCTGGAGCGGCAGGATGTTGGGCCCTGCGTGCATCTCCCAATACTAGCACTTGCATACCTTGGCAATGCCACCCTAAACCTGGGAATACGGTAAACATCTATCAAACGGTTGCTATGATTACTGGCAGATAGCAATTCCAAAGTTAAGCACAATTTGCTGATTGAGCTGCTTCATAGCAACCTTTCTGATGTCTGTGGAGTGTGCTACAGGTCTTGTGTCTGAGAGTGTTTACCACCCTGGGGAGTGACCCCAACAGTATTGCGTACAATAGCCATGCCTGCACTGTGCCCAGGACTGGTGTGGTGGCCAGGGCTGCCAAACACCTCTATAGTTGCACAATGCTGGCATAGGTGTGGGGAGTGTGTGTCTGTCTATCCAGTGTGTGGTGGCTGCAAACACCCTCCATAGCCCACACAGCTCGCACTGTTGCCAGTATTGGCCTGCCAATGTGCATAATGAGGAGCAAGGCACCGTGGGAATAGCCAGGATAGGATGGCCTGGCCTGGATCCATCTGTACATAGCATAGGGCAATGGCTCGGACATTGTAGTGGCCGGCCACCACCTGCACGGACAGGGTGGCCACAGCATGTCCTGCTGGGAGGTCACTCTCACCCTGACAGAGCAGTGACCACGGCATGGCTAGGTTCCCCCATAGTGCTTTATAGCATTTCTCTCATGTGATATTTATGGGTTCTCTTTTGGGGCCCAATCACTGACTTATCTGCTTGGTGTGTATGCCGAGATCCCAGTTCTGGGTACACGCATCTTCTCCAGGAACATGCACTATGGACTAGCTAACAGGCTGTCTGCAGCTAGTATGTGTCTTGCTGGAACACCTTGCAGGGTGCAGCGGCTGGAGGCTTGCTGCTGGAGCATGTCAGATAGTGGTGGGGGGCAGCTGTGCATTTCCAGGCCTACTGTCTGTCTGCTATTGCTTTATGGATGTGTACAGCTCGGCATTGCCTGCCCTGTAGGGTGTATGATCCCCAGCAGGACTGGGGTGATGGTCCCCTCTACTGCCACCATTGCAGGGGGGTAGAATGTGGATCTGTTGGTGGGAGATCCTGTCCCCCACCCTGAGCCACAGAGGGTGGGTTGGGTAGTGGTATGTAATCCGCCTGTGGGTCCAAACACCCCCCCTTCACGTAAATCATGTGACCATGGCACCCACACAGGGTATGCACTTTTCTGGGTGCATCATAGTCCACAAGGGCTAGATGTGAAATACAGATGGACACAGGCATATCCTACGGGTGTTTGCAAGGACTACCTATCACACATTGGCACTGATGGGGACCTGCAGCATAGCCTATCTCAGCAAAGCCAGGTGCTGCAAAAATGGTGCTGGGCACCCCACCTCACCCTCAGGGTGAGCACAGGACCCGCATACTGTGACGGTCTGTAGCTACTCTGTGCCACTAACACACACCGTCGGCACCCCCTACCAGGCTGAGGTGCTGTGGGGTGCATACCCCATCTTGTGATCATCTGCAGACTCCTGATTTGCATGTGCAGTGCATCATGGGTACGGGTGGGTTGATCCTATCCTGGTAACCACAGCAGAATGTTTGTGTGGTGCCGTGCAGTCCTCCCATAGCCAGCCAGGGGTTTATTAGCAGCTGTAGCCCACTGGTTACTCCACTGCCTGTGGAGCCAGAGGTCATGGGTTCAAAACCCACAGAGGGGTTCACTGATAGGGCTGTCTTAGGCATTGTCTATTTTTATTGTATATTAGTGCTGCCAGCAGAAACACCCTCAGAGTATTATCACCTTAGGATGCCTTATACAGTGCCCTATAAAGTGCCTTATAAGGTGTCCTATAGGGGACATTATAGGGTGCCTTGGCAGACAGCGCACTTTATAATGTGCCCTATGGAGTGCCTTCTAGGGTGCCTTATGCGGCACCTTAGGTTACGCCACTGTGAGGGTGTGTTTGCTGGCAGCACTAATTAAAATAAAACTAAAATTCCTCACAACCTAATACTTAACCCTTTCCAGGCCAAGCCCAAAACTCTCGGGATACAAACTTCTGACTAAATATTCCTATCAAATGGTATATAATACATGACCATAGCAGAAGGAAAATCACTATTAGAACATATTGAATAAGACGGGTACAATTTTCCTGAAATATGCAAAAATTAACCCGGCTGCAGAATGTGGATTAAAATTCTAAAGTAGGCCTTCAAAGGGTTAAACATAATGCCTCAGCCAGCCTTATTCATTAGGCACACCCATGTCCCCTGTACCATCAGTCAGTTTAGTAACCATTGAGCTACAGCTCTGTTTCTGTGTTTGCATGTCTGCGCGCCTTTTTAAGATTAACGCGCGGTAACGTGCTACGGCTCCCTCTAACGCTCGTTAATATTATGGCACCTTGTAACGCGCGTTATCGGTAACGATGTACCGCCCATGTCCTTATTTGGGTATTTCTGCCTCTACCGCGGATCCTAACGCGAATGGCATTACCGTAGTTTAGTAAACATACCCCATAGTGTCCGCTATCATATGAAGTATGGGTTTTGAAAGCATTACATCACCGATTGTGGTACTTCTCTTGTTTTGTGTTTAAAAATGAGAATGTGCTCTGCCCTCCCCCAACATACATTATATTTCCGATACACATAACTATGAATTAAGTTTAATTGGTTAATATAAAACACAACCCTTAAAGTAGTAGAATTCAATTAGATTTGCACCATGGGCAGTGTAATAGGAGATTCCTTAGGACCGCGGTATCAATTTTTACTCTGCCTTTTAAAGTACAAGCTTTTTGGTCTTGAATTATCAATAATAAATAAAGGATGTATTCATTACACTTTGACAATATTTCCTTTTTAAAGTACGAGGTTTCCCGTTTCTTAACTTTGGTATGTTTCCTCTTTGAACTTTAGTTTTGGCGCCAAAGCCCCCTTTAAAGATACAGGGATGGCTGTACATGGATCTTTTAACCATTGCATTCACGTGGTAAGTTTTAAAATACTCAATCCTTCCTTCTTGACGATTTTTCTTGCAGATCTGTTCTTTTGCGGAGAGAAGGATCAGGTTCAGGATTGTTTTTTGGAATACTAGGCCTCTGCTTAGCTTAATAATTATATATGTTTTATATATCCTTTCGGTGTATTTCATGGATTAATTGAGCATTCAACTGTGCACACAAAGGCATTTTCAAGTGGACAGACAGTGAGTTATGCGATATGCAGCTTTTGATAGAAGTTTCTGGTTTGCTTTTTAATGTACTATTTTGTCATTGTATTTCTCATATATTGCTTATAGCCGCCGTTTTCTCTCTGTTTTTAGTTGTCACCATTTGATGTTTTTATTAACGACTGTATACTTTTCAGATGTATTAATGCTCACAATTGTTTTTATAATGGATATGAGAGTACTGTATATCTTTTTTTAACTGCTGATGTCATAGACATGTTTTTAATACGTTAATATTGGGCATTTTTTTAACTAGTTGATATTTTAGAGGAGATGTTTGTTCTTTTTCATATGTCCTAACTTATATTTATTCATTATTTATTATTAATTATTTTTTTATCTGTTCCTGTTGGAGGTTTTACAGTTAAATATTCCTGATGAAGGCGTGAAGAACCAAAACTCTGTTATTGTAGGGGTGTAACAAATAAAGTCAGTTTCCACGCTCAGAGGATGTGCTGGACTTCTTGCTCCTTTTGTGTCTTTGGGGCATGGGAATGGGGAGGGGGGTTGGACGGGCGATAAAGGAAAGTTGGTTCGAATGTGTGTCCTTGCGGCACGCTGTGAGATTGCCCTACACTAGAAATCCATTCAGGCGCCTACGATGTGTTCCTGGCACAACAGGATGCAAACTGTGTTCTTGATGGAAAAATGGATGGCTATCCGCCGAGATCGGCTCCCACAGTTCGAGAAAATGTGGGAGCCATATGCATCTAAGCATGTTAAGTAACTCTGATCACTCCTACCCATGACAATGGGGGGGGGGGGGGGGGAGTAGCTAATGTATAAATATTGTAACTGTTATATATGTTGGAAAAATTGTTTCAATAAACTTTAAACTTAAAAAAAATCATTTAAAATACTTCTTAACCAAAAAGTTAGGTAAAATCATTTAAAATGCTTCTGAAAGAGTTAGGTTTGTAAGGTCCTCCTAAAACACAAATGGGAATTCATGGATTTCAGAGCAGGAGGCAGCAGATTCCATAATTATTCCCTTTGAGTGGGCCTGCTAAGGAGATAGCATTATTAATTCTGAAAGCAGTGACACATCTTAAAAAACTTGTGGGAGCATAAAGTTGCACCAAGTTCACCATGTAAACAGGTGCTAGCCCCTGCAGATCTTGAACGTAAATAATATAAGTGGCATTTTAGAGGGGACATCTAGGAGGAATCTGGGGCATTCGATGTACATTGTCCAAAAATCCGTGGAAGCGGCAGCAATGAAGGGAGGCACTATAAGTGCCTTCTGAAATTGCTCTATCTCCGCCCCAAAAGATGAACATCCTCACAACAAGTTCTGGAGATGGGCACGAGCAGATAGCAAGGCCAGGTACATGCATGGATATAGGCCATTTCACAGATGTGGATGTCCCTGAATTGCACGGCCACAGAAGCGGGTACTTGGTCATACCAGCACAGTATTCCAGAAGGGGGGGGGGGGGGGAGGGAACGACTATGTTATTAGATTTGCACGTCCTGGCCTGTAAATTCAGATAATCAATAGTGAGGTGACAGACTAGTAATATATTTGGAGTATGTATGTACCCTCAGGTTTCTTTATCCAGGAAATTTTAACTGTGGCGATGACAGCACATTTGCTCTTCCTCCTGGAAGCACTGCAGCCATGAAATGAGAACTTTTTTTGCACCTTATTCATGGTCAGGAGCAGGTATAGGCCTGGATGTCTCAGCAACCACAGCCAGACATGCCTGTGGCATTCTGAAATCTCACCATGACATGCATCTCCATTTATCCACCCAGGCCATGCTTCCAACACACACCCCTGTGCTACATGGATGTCCTGGTACCAGGGATGTCCATATATTTGGCTTTCCAAAATGGGTCCAAAGACGTTTCTGTGGTTTGGACATCTGAATGCTCATTTTCAGATGCCAGCCCATGCATAGAGCTTCTAAAATAACCCATATGAGTTTAAATTGAACCCTTGTCAATAATGCAGCCAGTGCAATTGTTTTAAATAAAGAGAAGCATTGTTCCATCTCGTATCTCTAAAAGACAATTGTGCTGCTATATTTTGCAAGATTTGTAAATGTGTATTCAACTCATAGGAAGGCCAAAAAGTACAGCATTGCATTATTCAAGTTAGAGATGGACACTGCACACATTATTATTTGGTGTAATAATTTTAAGGACATAAGAACCTAAGAATTGCCATATTGATTCAGATCAAAGGTCCATCAGGTCGAGTGTCCTGTTTCCAATTCAGGTACAAGTACCTGACATACCCCAAAGTAGCCAGTTCCATTCTACTTATCCCCAGGGATTAACAGTGATTTTCTCACAGTCTACCTTAATAATCGTTTATAGACTTTTCCTCCAGGAATTTGTCCAAACCTTTTTTAAATCCAGCTCCACTAACAGCTTTTACCGCATCCTCCAGCAGTAAGTTCCAAAGATGAATTATATGTTGAGAGAAATATTTTGTCCTCTCTCTTTTAAATATACTACTTTGTAGCTTCATAGTGTGTTCCCTAGTCCTTAGACTGTATTTTTTGAGTAAACAATCGATTTGCATCTTCCATTCCACTCCACTCAGGATTTTATAGACTTCTATCATAATAAAGAATACAATTTCCTGACCATAAATGGCACTTTGTGTTCCATAGCTAACTTGGGGACATATTTACTAAATTGCAGTAACAGTGCACATTTTAGCACATGCTAACCATTAATGCAGCCCTGTGGTAACCACTATCGTGCACCAAAAACAGGCAGTACTCCCAGGAGCCTTCTCAAAGGGGCCACGGTCTCTGAATGATTCTGTCCACCCCTCGATCCCCCCACACACCCCTCTGATCAGATCCTCCCATCCAGAGCCCTAGGATAGTGTCGCATGTGGTGGGAAGGGGTTTTCTTTAAAGCACAAGCCAGACAGCAGTTTTTATTCTGTCCCAGCTTGTTAAACCTCCACAAAGCAAAACCCAGAACAGAGAGCAGTTCAGGGAAATCAAAAATGAGCTTACTTCTGTCCCAGCTTGTTAAAACTCCACAAGCTCTTTCTCCCGGCCCTTCCTCCAGCCCCAGTTAAAGTTCCTATCTTAGAACACCAGCGATTTCTTTGTAATGTCTGCCATTTTCAGTTCAGACTCTGACCTTTGGCCTAGACATGGCTCCTCACACCTTCTTGAAGGTTTATAGTTTACAGTTTATTATAGCTGGTATACTGCCCTTTGCAAGCAGAGTGTTTTACAAATCAAAGCTAAAATCATAAAATCACATAAAACAAAATGTAGGGATATTAGGAAACAAAAACACTCCATTCTTTAAAAAAGATAGGTAAGAAAAGAAAGGTTTAAGCAGTCAGCCTGGTATCCTAGCCCTATCCCAAATGCATGTTCAAAAAGGACAGATTTGATCAAAGATTTAAATTTTTAAAAAATCATTTCCAGGCAAATGTAGTTAGGAGCAGCAGAGAAGAAAGCTGAGTTTCTCATGGATTCTGACCTTTTAGGAAGGACAGAATAACCAATCAGTTCCCATGGAGAAAACGCAGACAACGGGGGGGGGGGTATATAAAGTAAGAAGAGATGACAAGTACTCAGGGGCATTGTGGTCAACATTATTGGCACCCTTGCATTTTAGGTATGTTGTGTACAACATCTTGAGAAATAATTGGAAATATTCCAACTGTATTTCATCATCATATTTTAAGAGTATGTTCAAAGTATACAACAAAAAAAGATATTTGTGCAACTTAGACGTAGTAACTTCTGAGAAAAAAGCAAAATATGATCTGGACAGGAATAATGGCACCCTTCACTAATTTTGGTTGCACAACCCTTGGTAATGATGACAATCTCTCTTGTAGCTGTACAACTGTCTGCTGGTAGTTTCGCCCACTCTCCAACTGTGATTTGTTCCAGCTCATTAATGTTTCCAGGATTTCTTTTACCAGTGACAGATTTTAGCTCTTTCCAAAGGTTCTTGACTGGAATAAGATCAGGACTCATTGCTGGCCAGTTTAAAACAGTCCGTTTCTTTCCTTTTTAACCATTCTTTTGTACTTTTGGATGTATGTTTTAGGTCACTGTCCTGCTGGAACACCCATAAACTTTGACCCAGACCTACCTTTCTGACACTAGGTAGTACATTTCACTCCAAAATACTTTGATAGTCCTCCGACTTCATGATTCCTTTAATATGTTCCAGGCCTCCAGTTCCTGAGGCAGCAAAACAACCCCACAACATTATGGAATTTCCATATTTAACTGTACGAAGGGTGTTCTTTTCCTTATAAGCTTCATTTCTGTGCCTGTAAATGTATCATTGGTCTGCACTGCCAAAGAGCTCAAGTTTGGTTTCATTAGTCCACACAACATTTTCCCAAAAGGATTGTGGTTTCTCAAGATGGGTTTCAGCAAAGATCAGGTGTGTCTTTTTATGTCTGTTTTGAGCAGAGGGGTCCTCCTTGACCTTCGCCCATAAAGTCCTTCTTTGTTTAGTGTCGGGCATATGGTATGGGTTGAAAGTACTACTCCAGATTGCTCCAGGACAGCCTTAAGCTCTTTGGATGTTATATGTGGTGTTTTTCCAACAGTTCACACCAACCTTCAAAGAATTCTTGGGTTAATTTTCCTCTTCCCACTACGTCCTTGGAGGTTCTTGACAGTTCCATGGACAGAAAACCTCTTAACATTGCAAACTGTAGACACAGGAATTCCAAGGTCTTAGGAGATGCCTTGTACTTCTTTGAAAGTCTGATGAGAATGGCTTTTCTGATGGTCTCAGGCAGCTCTCTCATCTTCAACATTGTGAAAATGGAAGAGGAAATGAATGTGGCTATTTTAAACATTAGAGTCATCATTCATTGGTTGATTGAAATCATATGAGTATCGACAACTGATCACAGGTGCATCTAATTATTCTGCAATGGAAATGTGGTTCTTCTGTCCAGGCTGATTTGAATTGTTTATAAGGGTGCCAATCATATCCTGGCAATGTCCCAGTTTTTATACTATTTCCTTCTATTTCCTTTTTTAATTGGTCTTGTTTTATTTGATTCTTTAATGTGTCAAATATGTGTGCATATATAGTCCAAAGTCATTTCACTGGGCACGTTTTTAATGAGATATTGGACATTAAGGGGTTGAACTGTAAATGGTCTTATAGGTCAAGTAAGAATTTTATGATGAATCCAACTAGCAACAGGAAGCCAATTATACTCAATCAAAAGGGGAGTGACATGATCAAACTTTCTGACTTTGCAAAGAATGCATACTGCTGTATTTTGAATAGTTTGCAGTTTTTTGAGTTTATAGGCTCGTAGTCCTGAGTAAATAACATCACGGTAGTCCAGTCAAGCTATTATAGTTCTAAGCACTAGAAACCTGCACAGCTGAGTCTAGAAAAGGACAAACAGCGCAAAAACAGCAAAGTGCGGCAAATAAAGATTTAGTGGCCTGGCTAATCTGAGTAGATAATGAAAGTTTGGAATCAATAAAAACAACCAAGTGTTTGAAGGATGGTTGAAGCGATATAGAATTATCAGCTAAGGTCATGATAGTGACAAGCTGAGGATCTGTGTTCTCCCATACCTGAATGGCAGGCTGGTTCAGTCGGACTCCCAGAAGTCCTGGAACAAAACATCTCTAGTGATTAGCTGGTGATCCACTATCACAACAGCAGTCTGATCCCCTCACAGGACTTGGAGTACCTCAGTACTTGGTTCAACACTCTCCCGGGTCAAGTTTTCCTCATGCTGGAAAGATATCTCAAAGCTGCAGAGCCAACTTGAGGTGTTTTGTACTCAGTCAGCTCCCCAGTCCAGGGATTACTTCCAACTCCTAGGTTCCAAGACATTGACCCTGGAACAGATCTCTTATGCTTGGGTGCATGTGCATCCCTGGAGAGTCATCTGCTGTCTCTGCAGTCTCCCTGTCCCCTGCAGTGTGACAAGGTCCTTCCTCTCCCCCAGGAGATCAAAGATCAGTTAATGTGATGGTTGCGGTCTTGCCATCTGTTGATTGGGATGCCTCTGGATGCACTAGATTGGTTGAAAGCCACCACAGAAGCCAGTTGGAAAATCTGGGAAACCCCTGTCTAGGTCAATTGTTCAAGGGCTCTGGTCTTCTTAAGAGGCCTCCTGGTTGATCAACCAGTTAAATTCCAGGGCTATCTGCCTGGCTCTGAAGAAGTTCCATCTCTCCAGTTGGGCAAAATGTTTCACATCTTCTCAGACACTACCACTAAGTTTCCAATGTTAATTGGCTGCATTTCTTCTACTTTTGAGCTGCTTTACTGCATTATAAATCAATTTAATGCAAGTTAATCTATGAATTAATTTGCATTAATCTTTTATTAAAACTAATCTGAGAATCAAACAAAAAACATGTCTGAAAATTGGGTAAAACATCCAAAAATAATCAGAAAATGACCTGAATTTTTTTTCCATGCACATCTCTACTATCTAGACCAAGGGTGTCAAACTGCAATCCTGGAGGGTCACAAACCAGCCAAGTTTTTAGGATATTACTAATGAATATGCATGACATATATATATATATATATGCACGCAGTGTAAACAAATATATTTCATTCATACTCATTAAGGGTATCCTGACAGACTGGTTTTCAGCTCTCCAGGATTACCATTTGACACCTGATACAGACAAATTTAAATCAGTGCCTGGAGTGCTTCAGGATAGTCATTAGGATGTGTAGAGCTGGGGCAGAGTTTTGGTATAAGTTTGTTTCTTCTATGCTCCAAAGTAAAACTGGAATGTTCTAATGAATTCTGGATACTGAGGATCTACCCTTGCTTATACATGCCCTCATTTTAAGTTGCATTGTCTACTGTAACTCATCGTACAATGGTCTTAACGTTCCTCAATAAAGAGGCTTCACCTTCTTCAGAACACCACCATAAGGATGCTCCACAACAAGTGCAAATGTGACCAGTCATCCCGCTCCTCTTAGCTGAACACTGGTTATCAGTCTTCTATCAGATCAGATAAAATTTAAAATCTTTCTGCTGACTTTCAAAGTCCTAAAAAAAAGGGATCCCTGATTACCTAGCAAATTTACTTATCCTCTACATTCCAACTCAATCCCTTCATTCTGTGCATGAAAATCTCTTATCCATCCCTCCTCCTTTCCGGAACTGTTACTCAACAGTCACCAACTGTCTGGAACAGTCTTCCTCATAATTTGAGAATGAAATTCAATAAAGGTCAGAAAACCTTCTTTTTGGAAATGGCTTATGGTGGGCATACAGAGTAACAGTGATTCTCTTTTGTCTTTCTTAACCATTTACACTATGGGGTCTATTCCATCCCACGAACAGCAGGGATAGACGTCCCTGCTATTCATCCTCCTTGCTGTCCTTGATTAAGCCTCCCCATACAAACAAGGAGTTTGTACAGGGAGGTTAGACGGGGCAGGAAGGGGGCGGTGCAGAGGCAGAGTTGGGGCAGGTAGTAGATAATCCACGGCCCCGGAAGTACAAGGCCGATTCTGATGTCAGTCCTGTAAATCTGGGGCCAACAGACTAGATGGGGAACTTATTCCACTTCTGAGGTTTGTGAAATCACTTCTGCATCTAGATGTGCCTGCATTTTTCAGACATTCTGGCTTAGACGTTTCAGACTGCACTTGGACAGA
Organism: Ichthyophis bannanicus; assembly: GCA_033557465.1. Lineage (NCBI taxonomy): Eukaryota > Metazoa > Chordata > Amphibia > Gymnophiona > Ichthyophiidae > Ichthyophis > Ichthyophis bannanicus. The sequence goes on along the minus strand of CM066031.1, from coordinate 616,872,659 downwards.
TCGTCTAAAATTTCCCTTCCATATGTTTGAAGGACTAATCAGGGAAGAAAGCAGTAAGCCCTCTCTCCAATGACACTTCAGAATGATACCACCTTACAACTCCTTGAGAACACTGGAAAAAAAGTGCTGTCCAAGCCTGGCTGTGAATGTTGAAACATTATTTGTAAGTTAACCTGTGTTAGGCTTTCAACCTAGTCCTCAGGACACACCTAGCCAGTCAGGTTTTTAAGATAACCACAGTTAATACTGTAGTGATGAAAGTTCCCAGGAAGACATGGAAGTGGAAGAAAATCCTAGTTTCCCCTTTGAAATGAATGACAGTTCACTTGTACATAAGAATTGCAAGCCAGATCAGAAAAAAAAAACAGCTCCCTGCTAAGGTCAGGCCACGCCCTAGCTCAGGGGTGGAGACAAGCTTGCCTGATGATTGGTCACACAGGTGCAGAGAACAGGGAGTGCCTAGCAGCCAACGGTTCTTAAAACCACGAGCAGAGCAGAACAAAGAGGGAAGGAGGAAGGCAAAGGACAACAGAGAGAGCAAGGCTGAGCATAGCTGGAGGAGAAAGAAAGAAGAAAACTCCCAGGAAAGCAGCTACCCAAGAGGGACTGGAGAAGGACATAAGGAGGCTGAATTTCAGACCCTGGAGGATCCCAGGAAGAAAGAAATCAACGCTTGTCTGAGGAACCATCCCCATGGTAAAGCCGGCAGCCTCAGAGCTGAAAAATCCACAGAGAAGCAGTTTGATATTGCTAAGGTCCAGGAAGCAGAGCCCTCACCGTCTACTGCTAAGAGGTGGGTGGAAGGTTTTACGTATGGGAAAAGTCATAGCCCTGATAAAAACAGAACAGCTGAGTCTACAAAGCTAGAAGCACTGAGAGAGTTGTTTGCTGAGGGAAAGGTTCAACCCCCTAATACAACTGTGCCTTTACAAGCTGAATTGCTGTGGAATCAGTTCCAGGAATTTCTAAAGGAGAGAAAGTATGGGACAGTCTGTAACTTTGATAGAGATACCATATATCCTGATGCCATAGAAGGAATGCAAATAGATTCCTGTTTGCCAAGCTCTGAGTGTGAACCTGTACCAATGGATTGCTCATTGTGTTTAAAAGAAGAGTCTGCATTATTGAACTGAGCTGAGAGACTGTGAAACAATATAGAGAATAAGTGAAATACCTGCTTAGAATTAAGGAAATCTAATACTGTGTTTTACTAAGCTTAATTGCCTGCTGAAGCTAAGAAGCAGTGCTTAGAAGAAGTTGCTTTGAGAAAAGAAAATCACAGCTGTTGCAAGTTTATCTGTATTTCTGTTGAATGACCACACGAGGCAGTCCTCGGTGTAAGCTCGTGGGAATAAGAACAGCTGAACAGTGAAAAGTGGTTTTGTTACGTCATTCTCTGTTACCTGATTTATCCTTTATGTTGGAGAAGCATCCTTTTTGCCTTGTTTGTGTATTGAGCTTAAATGCCCTGGAAATCCCCACAAAATAAATTTTCTTGCTGCCTTGAACCACCGACTCACAACTACAATTTGTCCTAGAAGAATAAACTAACTACAAGTCCCAGATACCTCTGGTGACAACAAGGGAAGCTTTATTCAAAAGTGGACAACATAAGGCTGTTTCCTGCTTGTAAGCTCTTGGGCCCAAGCGGAAGCATCGCAATATGCATGACAAAGATATGCATGCACTGCCTCCATTGTATGCAAATCTCTCCATGCATTTTCATTGTAGTTACCCTGAAAATCTGACTGGCTAGGTTTGTCCAAAATACTGGGTTGAGAAAGCGTAGTTACTCACTTGTGGCAGATGTTCTCCATGAACAGCAGGAATACATCTTCATATATATGTGACATCCCCCGATAGAGCCCTCACGGGAACACTCCCCAGCTTCCACTGGAAGATTTTGGGAACAAATAGGAAGATGTTCTCACATATGAGACTTCCAAGCTATATGCAACAGGGGCAACAGGGGCAACAGGGGCAACAAGAACCGGAGAAACATCATGTGTAGTCCCTCTTCGGGACTTGACCGATTCAATGCCTATGTCAGCCATCAACATCAGGATGACTCTTCAGTAGCCTGGCTAGACAGAAGGGCCAGTGGGAAGGAGCTCAACCTAAGTCCCAAACAGATGCTGCAGTATGACCTGACCGAAGTTACTGTCATGTCAGGAATCTCCATCTAGGCAGTAGTGGGCTGTAAAGGTGTAGACAGAGGACCACATGGCAGCCCTGTAAAATCTCTGCCATGGAGACCAAGCAAAGATTGGGCAGAGATGCAGCCATGGTCCAGACATTGTGGGCCGTGACATGACCCTCAAGGCTCAGTCCTGCCTGAGTATAGGCAAAGGATATACAATCCGCTACCCAAATGAACAGTGTGTGTTTGGAGACAGCCATGCCCAGCTTATTGGGGTCATAAGAGACAAAAGCTGCGTAGAGCGATGATGCAGAATGGTCCACTCAAGGTAGAAGGCCAGCGCACACTTATAATCCAGTGTGTGCAGTTGGGCCTCTGCCCTTTTGGAATGAGGCCTACGAAAGAAGGTGGACAGTACCAACGACTGGTTGAAATGGAAAGCTGAACGCAGGTGGGTGTGTAGCACCACATGGTTATGGTGGAACCTCATGTATGGCAAGCGAGTCACCAAAGCCTGAAGCTCATTGGCTCAGTGAGCTGAGGTGAGTGCCACCAGAAAGATGACCTTCCAGGTCAGAAATTTTAGTGGACAAGTAGCGAGAGGCTCAAAAGGCACCAACAGCAACTGCCCCAAGACCACATTAAGATCCCATGCGACCAGTGGGGGCTTAATTGGGGGGCCACAACAGAAGCAAACTCCGCATGAAGTGGGCTACCAGTGGTTGACTGGAGATGGGCTTTCCTTCCAAGCCCTGATGGTAGGCCCTGGATGGTATAACAAGAAATTGCATAAACAAACACCTGATAAATTAAGTTTGGACAGGACTACCCACTCAGCATCCACACCTTGAGAGCCAGGGACTGGATGTTCAAGTGAAGAAGGGTTCCATCTTCCTGTGAGATGAGGGGGGTAAGCGTAGAGCAGGCCCACTCCCCAGTTCAGGAGGAAGGCATTGGACACCAGCTTGCCCCTCATAGCCACGTGGAAACAGACGTAGCCCACCTGTACATTGTACAGTGAAACAAAGAGGTCCACTGTCAGAGTGCCCCACTCCCGAAAGAGTACTCCACCACCCTCCTGTTAAGGGTCTACTCATGGGGCTGGAGGAACCAGCAGAGGTGGTCTGCCAGCGTGTTGAGTTTTCTGAGCAGGTAGGTTGCCCGCAGCTTCATGCCATGGGCCACTGTGAACTTTCAGAGGCGCACCACCTCCTAGCATAGGAAGTACGAGCCTGTGTCTCCCTGTCTGTTGACAGAGAACATCGCCACCTGGTTGTCCATCTGAATGAGGACTACATGGTTGACCAAGTGTGCTTGGAATTCCTTGAGGACATTTGCAGAAAGTTGATCTGCTGCAGGCTCTCCTGCTCCAAACCAAGGCCCTGCATCCACAGGCTGTCCAAGTGCACGCCCCAGCCCAGTTTGGACATGTCGGTGGTGAGCATCCTGTGGAGTGGCAGTGATGGAAAGAGTAGACCTCGGAGCAGGTGATGTGGCTATTCACCACTGGAGAGATTCGATGAGGGGGCACCATAAATGTCACACGGTCCCCGAGACAAACTTTGCCTTTCTTCCACTGGGTGTACAGCTGCATCACTGCATCTGGTGCATCCTGAGTTGGGCAAATGGGGTCACGTGCACCATGGAGACCATCTGGCCTAACATGTGCAACATTCCTCTTGCCATTGTATGCTGTTTCTGACAAATGGCAGAGACCACCTCCATGAGCCGCTGAATGCAGTCTTTTAGGAGAAAGGCTCGGGCCCGAGTGGTGTCCCAAGAGGGTCCTGATGAATTCAAGATGCTGCAATGGCTGCAGATGAGACTTTGGGTAGTTGACCTCGAGCCTGAGTTGCTCAAGCACCTGTATCATCAGGTGCGCTGAGTGCCGTACATCATCCGGTGCGGAGGCCTTAATGAGTCAGTCATCTAAAAGGGGAAGATGAAGACCCCCAGGGTCCTGAGGTAAGCGGCAATGACTGCAAGCACTTTGTGAAGACCCTGGAGGCCGACACAAGCTGAAGGGCAGCACCCGGTACTGAAAGTGCTGGCCGCCCAGCATGAAACGCAGGTATTTTCTGTGTACGGGGTGGATTGAGACATGCGTGTACACATATTTGAGATCCCAGGTGCATAGCCAATTGCAGACACCAAACTCTCCCAGACCCAAGACAGCCCGTCAGGTAAGGAGCAATGTCAAGGTCATGCTCACAGTTTTGATTATCAGAGTATTGTTCACCATGAGTATGCTCCAACAGGCCAAACCATCAATAAGGAGTACTACATCCAAATACTGACTCATTTGAGAGATGCAGTTCGTTGTAAGAGGCCAGAGTTGCACAGGAATGGCGAATGGTTGCTTCATCATGATAATGCCCCAGCTCACACATCACATCTTCTCCAGCAATTCTTGGCCAAACACCAAATCGAACAAGTCCATCAGCCTCCATACTCACCTGACCTCACACCCTGTGACTTTTTCTTATTTCCAAAACTGAAATTACCACCAAAAGGAAGGAGATTCGACAACTTGGAAACCATTAAGCAAATTACGACACAGCAGCTTCACAGCATAACGAAAGAGGCATTTCAAAATTGTTTCCAGCAGTGGCAGGAACACTGGAGGAAGTGTTACTTTGGGGATTACTTTGAAGGAGACTGAGTAGAATACCTGTCAGCATTATACTTCTTGTGTTATTGTACAAGTCTCAATACTTTTTGATCGCACCTCGTATTGCTAACTGGGTAGAGGCTCAATAGTCACTACCTAGTTAGGGATCAGTGCAGCCTCTGCTCCTCATCAGAACACCCCTGCCATACCCCGATGTTTGTGCCACTGACCACGCTGTATGCCTGGGCTTGACGCTTGCCAACTAGGTCTGGAATTCTGTTTGCCACACCATTACTTAGGCTTCTGCTGATCATGGGCAGAGCAGAGGCAGCATGGGTGCAGGGTGCCCTACATATAGGAGGGATAAAGTTACCAGATTTTTTGCAGGCAAATCTGGGACACTTATCCAAAGTGTTGTGGTGGGCTGGTGGGTGGTGGGGAAGGGAGGAAGCGACACCTTAGTTTCAGGCTCGAACAAGGTGTGAAGGAGGGTGGGTTAGTGCCTTGCAGAAGGTGTTCACTCAGATGTTTTTACATTTGAATTTGCAGAAGACATGTCGTCATATAGGAATTTTGAGAATGTGGTTGCTGAGGGTTTGGGAGGGCTCTTGGCTTCTTGTTGTAGCTAGATAGCTCCATGACTTTTCAGGACATGTTCTGGCTGATTAAGTCCTTGTTTGGTATCCTGAGGATACTTCATACTTTGCATCCTTGTCTTTCCAAGGTAAGGTTAGCGCTGGTTACTAAAGCCTTGATCTTACCTTGGACTGATTACTGTCATTCCTTGTTGCTGGGCCTTCCTGTGAAGGAGCTGGCCTGGCTGCAGCTGGTTCAGAACACAGCAGCTAAAACCGTTAAGGGGTTAGGTAAATATGATCATGTTACACCAATTCTGGTAGAACTCCACTGGTTGCAAGTACAGTACAGGGTCCGCTATAAATTTATGACTTTGGTGATCAAAGCTTTGCATAATATTGCTCCAATGTATATGAGAGGCTTATTCAGTGGCATAATCCTGGTCAGGCATTGTAGTCGGAGGATAGGGAATTGTTGGTGGTTCCAGGGTTACAGGAAATTCGGAAGGTTAGTCATCGTGGTCGGATGTTACTTTGTAACTACCTTCCACAGGAGTTGCGTAGAGACTGAGTTTAAAGTATTCAGGACCCGATATTGAATTAGGGTGGCCAGGCGAGAGTACAGCGCCTAGCCATCACCACTATCCCCTAACGCCGGATATTCAATGCCAGGATCATATGCGGCCGCGGCATTGACTATTTGGGGTCACCGCACATGCTTGGAAACCGCAGAGGCTGAGTAGTGGCGATAGTGCACCACTGCCCAGTTAGCTTCTATGGATAAAGACAGAACATTTTACTCTTCCATTTCAGTGTGAGCAACCAGTGGTCTTTCAGACTTCTCTCAAGATGGAGACTACCCAATGTAAATGCTTGTGTCAATGGGAGAAGAGTAAATCCTTCTCAACATAGTCTTGTGCTGTAAAATAAACTGTTCCTTTCGGAGTGAAGGCAACAGCTACTGCTTCTACTACTAATCAAGTGTATAGCACTACAAGGCGTACACAGCGCTATACAGACACATATAAGAGACAGTCCCTGCTAATAAGAGCTTACAGTCTAGTCAGGACAGACAACACAAGTGTGACTAGGATATATCTAGTAGAAGGGTAAGGAAACATATAGGAAGTGAACAGGAGATTAAGGGGATAAGGTGGTGACTTACAGCTTTCAAGGCAAGTCTGCAGACAACACAGGCAGTTAAGCGCTAGCTCAGTTCACTGTACCAGCCTTATTTTTCACTTTACCAACTTGATCCTGAGTGAAATTCACCATCATTTCTGACACTTACAGCTGCCTTTATAGATTTCTGCTGTGCAAAATACACTTCAAAAAATTCTGTAAGGAATTGTAGGGACCCTTTCCTAGCAAAGGAGGAACTTCTCTCAAGCTGTCGCCTCACCAGAGGGTAACTGCACAGACCGCTCCAGTCCTGCTTTAACCTTAGTGCATGCACAAGTAGTAGTTCTGATCTGCCCCATTGATTCTCTTAAGAAAATCAAAACCACAAATCTAAGCTAGCAATGGAGCAAAACCAGAACTGGATCAGCTTGAGGTAAGAACGTTTCCACGCCACCCTAGTCAGAAGATCGGTGGCAGCTGCTATCACATGCTGTATGCTGTTAGCAGGTTCCTGTCAAATCTTCTGCAAGGAGGCTACATTCAGCTGTGAATATCGGTTATCTTCAAAGGTAATAAAAATTCATTTCCCAGCTGTTCTCAACTAACCTGGTATGAGAATAAGATTACTGCTTAAACATATCACTAGCCACTCTTTCTAACAGGATATCAACTGTGATTTCCTTAATTTCTGTGAATAATAAGCTCAGCTTGAACTGGAATCATCTTCTTTCTTGTCTGCAGTGGATTAGTTGAGAAGGGGACAATAGCCAGGTAGTATCACCACTGTACTGCCCTCAGTACTTTTCTACCTATGGTTCAATTTACCATTTCCATGCTGACTTTGAAGAGCTTTGGGATTTTTTTTTTCTACAGGGGGAACCTTAGCAGTGGAGAATGGTCAGCCAGTATCGACATATTCATGGGTCTTGCTTACTTTTTCAGAGCTCCTAGATAACTCTGGCATAATATACTTTTTTTTAGCATCTATGTAGCGGGCACTGAAGAATCTTCCTACAGAGCTTACAGGGAAGTGAAAGCCCATTTTCAAGGAAAATTTCCATTGAAAATGACGTATGGTGTCAAACACGACACGTTCAAAAGTGCTTGCCAGAAAGCAAGACCACACCAAGCTAGAAATGTGCCCTGTGCAACTAATGAATCTGGCACGCCTTTCCACCCCAGCCACCTTCGGTAACTCACTCTTTTTGAGCTTCCTGGAAGCCCAGTGAGGATATCAGTGCCCTCCCTCTACTTGCACCCTGTGCGGCCACACCACTAACACAGCCCTTGATGAAGCCCTGCTAGAAAGAACATGTGATGATGTGAAAACACTGTGAGTGTAATTTTATAAGAGGCTGCCCAGATAGAGCAAGAAGGTGCCTAGTTTATAAAGACACAGAGGCACCTATGTGTCTTTATAAAATACTAGCACCAATTCTGCAGAAATTGCAGTAAAATGGACTCATGTACTTTAGGCCTGCTCAAGAGCTGGTGTAAATGAACTTGCATACAATACATGCGAACACACGGGGCATGTTCACTAAAGCTTGACGCGTATTAATGAAGAATCATGCCCCATATACTATAAAAAATATGCATATTACTCGCGACTCCACCCTTGTTCCGCTCAAACCCCACCCAGAACACAGCTACACCAAAGTCACACATAACTACATGTGGGGTAATTTTATAAGAAGTATTTGACCCATATACAAAAATACCTTTATAAAATTATCTTCTGTGTATACATTCCCTCCCTCAACCTATCCTGGGTGCTTCTTTCAGCAAGCAAATGTGCATATGCCCTATTTACACTCCTGCACTGAGGGGAAGGGGGACGATTCAAAACACATTTTACATAGTAGACATGTTTACTTGTGTAAAGTGCAGTGCTTTGATTAATGAGGCATCATGTCTTAAAACTAGGGCACTGCATTACAAATCACACAAGTCCCTATCCAAAGAGCTTACAACCTAAGGGCCCAACATTTAAAAGTACTTATCAGATACCAGCACCTACTACCTGGATAAGTGCTGCCAATGAATTCTCCAGCCATTTTCAATGGCACTATCCAGATGGTGCTGTGGAAAATTATAGTGACCATCTCGGCATTATCCCTATAGTACTGGGGCAGGGCATGGGTAATCCCCGAAATTATCCACATAACTGTGATATACATTCTGCTATCTGCATAGACTCTCCAGATAACTCAGAAAGCAAAAAGGCTGTCCCAAGTTATCTGGATAGTGTACTGAATATCACCGCTATCTGGATAATTCTAGTGCTGACCATGCTATACAGTCTGGGCCTCTTTCCAATCAGGAAGTCAAGGCCCCTGTATGCCCGACTGGAATCAGACACATAGGGGCAGATGCGATTCTGATCCCGCGGAGCAAGTCTAGACGTAAGGGATCAGAATCGCAACTAGGCCTGTATGTGCAGGTCGGGACCAAATTCCAGTTGGCCTACAGTACAGCCCTCTACTCAGCTAACTCAGTCAAGGATCCTGAATAGAGCCGCAGCACCATGGCGTCCGGATGCCATGGCACCGCAGGTCCATTCAGGAGCCACGATTCCCAGCCGCTGACCTATGCTTTCATTCCCCGCAGACCAACCCCCGATCTGGCCTCCCAAGGTCAGGATCGAGCTACGGGGAAATCACCCGCACCCCCTCCGACCCCTTCCACTGTACGGGCCTGCCGTCCTCCGCTCTCTAGGGGAACTTATTCCACCACAGAGGTGGAATAAGTTCCCCGTTCAGTCTGCCAGACTGGACATACAGGACCGACATCAGAATCGGCCCTGTATGTCCAGGGCCAAGGACTACCCATTGCCCGCCTTAACTCCGCCTCCACACCGTCCCTTTCCTGCCCTCTTCTAGCCTCCCCATACAAACACCTTATTCATACGAGGAGGTTAGCCAGGAATGCTGTTCGCAGCTCGGAACAACCCCCTATATATATTTAGCACCATCTGCTATCTGGATAGTAGTGCTTAAATATAATGTACTGTATTTTATTTAAATGCTGTGGCTGGCTTTTAAATAAATGCCGACAATGACAGCTGAGTAGCAACCCATAAGTTGTTATCTGAGAGAAGCTGTGATAAAATGACTTGTCAATGGCCACAAAGAATGCTAGTGGAAGAAGCGGGAATAGAACTGAGGTCTCCTGCATTCCACCCTATTCATCTGCATGCTAGGCCATCCCCTCATGTGGCAATACAATGTGAATCCCAAATTCACAAATTCATGGAAAGTATTTAATGCATAGTACATGGGAAGTAATCGAGTCTTCTTTTTAAATAGCTAATCCCATTGAATTAAAGTATCTAATCAGATATAAGTAATCTTGTCTATATATTAAAAAAAATATAAAAATGGAGGGGTGGCACATAGAAACCAGTTCTTGGGTTCTTCATTCTAAGTTGGAGAATAGTTCATTATTCTCACACATCAGAAGTTAGCTGGGGCAGTGAATGTTCAAGTGAATTATGAAATCGTTGCAGAAAATAATGCCTTTCATTTCACCAGTGTTAAAAGATAGGGTTGTTCCTGAGCACTGGACACTTCGTAGGTGCTTCAGATGCGTACTAGTGGGTCTTATTATGAATGTTTTATTGTTATCTGCTTAGGAATGTTGCCATAGGTGGCCTATAATAAATGAAATGGAATACATACAGGCCGACGTTCTGCGGGAGATATCCAGTGGCCACCAGTTGACCAATGTATAACACCCTTAATCACATATTTAGAAAAACTGCTCTGATAATATTGGGCCCTTTAAGGGGGGTAGTTACTAAAGTGCGTTACAGCAATAGTGCACATTATTTGGCCCTTAGTTCACATTAAAGGGCAACAGCATGTGTGTTATTTTAGCATCGCACTCAAACTGCAACTGTAATGTGCACTGAATACTAATGAGATGCAAATGCATGCAGAACACCTCATTAGTTTTCCATCAGGAGCACTCGGCCACTAAATTTGGCCTGATGCTTCAGGCTGTAAAATTAAAGGGGTTATACTTAGCAAGACAACAGGTGATCTGAGCTCCCCTTCCTCTGGTATTACCAATGACTGGACTCTGCCCCGCCCCCCCCAAAACTACCCCCCTTCCCCAATGTCCCCCCAAGCAACAGTACAGTCTCCCACCCCCAACATCAAAAGATAACTCCTTCCTTGTATACCCCCCCCCCCAATCCCTGAAGGCTATGGGGGCCTACCTTTGATGCCCTTGGTGGTCTAAAGGAGTAAGCCTGGTGGAAGTGATCCCCCCTCGCTCCTGTCAGAGCCAGTTCTGGGTGCAAAATGGCACCTGGGATCTCCTAGCTGTAGTCTTGTGGTACTACTCCTAGAGTTGACAGACGTTTTCTTTCACCATTATTTTTAGCTAGTGGGCAACACTATTCTGGTTATATATTATAAGTACATGTTTGTAATAAGGGTTTTGTTACACTTACTGAAGTCATATATATTTGGTATATAGCACTCCTTGTCTGCACATTGATCATTAATAAGCCAAAAAATTTTAAGTAAAAAAAACAGATTACATTATATCAGTTACCATTCTATTTGCAATCAGAAGTACTGCTTTACTTAGCTGTACTTAAAAAGATAATGCTATTTTGTATAACTTTATTATCAAGACAAAAATAAAACAGACATCACAAGCAGAATATAATATGTTCCAAGACGTAATCAGCCCTCACAAATCAATATGATTAATGATCCCTCGAGGACTGGCACCAAATCTAATATATTTCCTATACTTTCTTCTAGAAACATACACAGAAAATGACAGCAGATAAATACCATATGGCTTATCCAGTATGCCCATCTACAGCAACTGCTAAACTCTACAATCCCTTCACAACTTGATTTGAATGCAAGTCCTTCCAAATTCAAGCTCGAGTTCTTTTAGTAGATGACAGAGACAAACGATTACAAATTCCTCCCATCAACTGCTAGGCAGGTTGTAAGTACAAAACACACTTTAAATTGTATGTATACAAATGCTACAAGTCTAAAAACTATGACTGGAGAGCTAAAATGTACGGCAGTAAATGAGAATGTAGACATATTAGGCATCTCAGAGACCTGGGCATAAATTATATCAAAATGATGGGGTGGTGGCATAAATGATGACACAAGAGTCAAACAGAATAAAATTCTTTCAGGAAAAAAATGAAATGTGGAATCTTTATGGATAGTAGGCATATGCACAGGGCAAACCTTTTCAGTTTATTTAGGATTTTTCCCCCACATTTTGGCTGTTTTCAGTTTTTCACACATTTGTTTTAAGAAACAGTTTTATTGCATGTTAGAACTTTTTAACACACTCTGACAGTACACATATTAGCTTAATAATGCACATTACATTTATTTTAATATGTTTTTAAAGTTTTCTAAAGAGCACTAATAAATGAAATGCATGCAAATGAATGCACATTCCTAACGAATAGACATCCCATGTATAACGAGGAAGAGAGCAATGGTGGCATAATACTTCTATCTACCTGGAAGGGATGCACAGACAACGAAATTCTAATAGAAATTAGAAAGGCTAACACATTTGGTAAAATAATAATAATGGGAGAATTTCAATTTCTACAATACTGATTGGGTGAATAAAGAGACATGCTAGGGAGGTAAAGTCTATGGATGCCATTAGTGACTACATCAGCAAGCAGTTGATCCTGGAACCAATGAGAGGGGGAATTACTTTAGACCTAGTCCTTACTGGAATGCAGAACATGGTACAAGGGTCAACAGCGGTTGGTTGCTGCTAGGTGATAATGATCATATTGTGATCAAATCTGTCATAATCACTTGGGATGACACTAAGGAAAACTTTCTGAAGCATTTAATTTTAAAATCGGAGACTATGATAAAATGAGGAAATCAGAAATAAACTACATGGAACAGTTGTGGGTCAACAGCTTGCATGAGGCATAGATATTATTAAAAAAATCATTTTGGAAGTCCAGATAAAATATATGCCATACGTTAAAAAAAAAAAAAAAAAAAGATGAAATGACTGTCAGCATGGGTGAGACGAATTGGTGAGGTGAAAAAGGCAGTGAAATTCAAAAGCTGTTCTTATATTATGGAAGGTAAATCTGTAACAGGGCATCTAGGCTAACAAGAGACACACTGCATATGTTGTACCTTTACAAAACTACACCATCTGCTCCGATGCCGGTGTAACTGTGTGCGTGCATGTAACAGAAAGACCAGGATGTGTGTGTATTTATGAAGTAAATACATAAGTATCCCAATTCTCCCAGCTCTGCTTGTTCTCCTCTTCCAGGAATGCCTATGCATAAAAGTAGGTACTGTGTGTCTGTGTATATACTTTTTAGGTGGGTACATCTACATCCAGTTTTACAATGCATGACTACAGCAGTAAAAATCTGTTCTACACACCCATGTTTTTTATAAAATTACCTGCTAAGGGCTCTTCAGTCAATGATGGACGCATCTGTGATTACAGAATGATAATCCTGAAGCATAAAGGGAAGTCCCTTAAACAGTCTTGCTTCTGACGTATACCACTGCAATGTGGTTTGACGTGAAGCAGATGGGAATATCTTGGATGATAAAGGCTGGAACATTTTATTCCATTAAAATCTGACTTCTTTTTACACAGATAAATGTATATTTACCCAGATAAACACATATTTTGATTATTAGATCCCCCCAAATGCAGCTTGAAAAGTATGCATGCTGTTTCACAGGGCATATACTTTTACTCATACAAAAAAAGAAGTAGAGTTAGGATGGGGGAATAAAAGTATGTGCAGAGATTTCCAGGCAGATTTTAAGCCCACAGTGATCAGTGTTTCTTTTAAGCACTGGCTGTTTTTTGTTTTTAATGTCGTTAAGTCAGTGCTGACACTTGGTGACCCAGCTGCCTCTGGGTTTTCTTAGCAATATATCACTGGAAGTAGATTGTCAGGCCTTTTCTTCCAGGGTAATGGAGGGTAAAGTGACTTGCCCAAGGTCACAAGGAATGCCAGTTGGAATCAAACCCTTGATTTTATGGGTATAAGGCAATTCTAACCACTAGGATACTCCTCCACGCCTCCATCTATAAAAAAGGCAGACTTTTCCATTCAATCCTTCTGCAATGTCACTCACAAATACATTGAACACCACTGGGCCACATCACTACTCACCTTTCTTTCTTCTGAGTGAATTCCATTTACTAATACCTTCTGTCATCTGTACGTCAACCAATTTCTGATCCAGTTCAACACCTTAGGACCCATCCCCAGGCTATTCAGTTTATTGATAAGCCTCCTATCAGGAAACGTATCAAAGGCTTTGCTGAATTCTAGTGATATCCCATCCATCGCATGTCCTTGATTTAGTTCTCTGGTCACCCAGTCAAAGAACTCAATCAAATTTGTTTGGCATGATCTTCACCGTAAAACCATGTTGCCTCGGATCAGGCAATCCACTGGTTTCAAGTCTACTATTCTTCCTTTCAAGAGAACCTCCATTACTTTTCCCACCACAGAGGTAAGACTTACCAGCCTGTAGTTTGCCACTTCTTCCCTATTACCATTTTTCTGAAGAAGTACCACATCAGCCCGTCTCCAGTTCTGCAGAACATCTCCCGTCTCCAAGGATCTTTTAAAAACACCCTTTAAAGGCCCTATCAGAACCTTTCTGAGCTCTTTCAGTATCCTGGGATGTAACCCATCCGGTCACATGGCCTTGTTCACAGTTTTGTAAGCTGTTCAAAAACATTATCGTCTGTGAATAGTGTGATGTCATCTTCATTCCCATTTGTACATTTGTCACTCATATGTGGTCGTTTCTCCAGGATTTTCTTTGATGAATACAGAACAGATTTGTTTATTAATTTTTTATATTTCTAGGTTTTCTATACTGCTTTATCTACATAATAGAGGTCGATTACAAGGAACTCAAAATTTTTAGTGAACATATTTGAAAGTTAACACAGAGGATCTCAACATATCATCTAACATTCTGAATTTAAAGCGAAACGTAAGTAAAACTTATTCACTGTGCAGTTTTATACATTTTATAATTACATGTTTATGAATTATTCTAGAGGGAAATCCAGTACATAAGAACATAAGGTCCACCAAGCTCAGCATCCCACCTCCAACAGTGGCCAGTCCAGGCCACAAGCACCCAGCAGCCTCCCCAAAAGATACAGGCCCCACAATGCCTGCACTAGGGCAAGCAGCAGTTCACCCAGGTCCCCTTCAATAATGGTTCATGGACCCCTCCTCCAGGAGCCTGCCAAAACCCCCTCCAAACCCAGCCACACCAACAGCCCCCATCGCATCCTCTGGCAATGAACCCCAGAGTCCGACCACACGTTGAATAAAAAATACCTTCTCCCACCAGTCCCAAAAAGGCCACACTACAGCCTCACTGCATGCCCCCCAATCCTTCCACATTCTGATGGCGCAAACAATCAAATAAATTAATGAATGGAGTGGAATGGGTAAACGTAGATCGATTGTTTACGCCATCAAAATACAGAAAGACCAGGGTATATGCAATGAAGCCACAGGGCAACCCACTCAAGACCAATAAGAGAAAACATCCTTTCACTCAATGTACAATCAAACTCCAGAACTCGTTACCGGAGGATGCAGCAAAAGCCGTCAGTGCAGCTAGATTCAAAAAAGGTCTGGACAAGTTCCTGGAGGAAAGGTCCACAAAGCACCACCAAAGAGAACCCGGGATATCCACCACCTGCCCCAACACAAGCATCGTGGAAACTGTGTTTCCTGGGGAAACTGCCAGGCACCCGCGACCCAAATTGGCCACCGCCGGAAACAGGACACTGAGCCCGATGGACCCTGGTTTGACCCAGCATGGAACATTTTATGTTCCTACGTTTACCCATTCCACTCCACTCATTAATCTATAGACCTCTATCATATCTCCCCTCAGCTGCCTCCCCTCCAGACTGAAAAGTCCCAAGCCTCCCAGCCTCTCTTCACAGGTATATCCCTTCACCACCTTGGTGGCTCCTTTACGTACCCTTTCTAACAACATCACATCCTCTTTAAGATACAGCAACCAGAACTGCACACACTATTCAAGGTGCGGTTGCATCATGGAACGACAGAGGCACCATAATATCCCCTGTTTTATTCTCCATTCCTTTCCCCATGATTCCCAGCACTCTATCTGCTTTCCTGGCTGCCGCCGCATACTGGGCGAAGTGCTCCAACATGTTATCCACGATGATATCCAAATCCCCTTCCTGGGTGGTGGTTCCCAATGCGGAACCCTGCATCGCATAACCACAGTTTGGGTTGTTCTTTCCTAGGTGCATAACTCTGCATTTGTCCAAACCAAATCCCATCTGCCATTTGGATGCCCAGTCTTCCAATTTATCAAGGTCCTCTTGCAATTTTTCACAATCCTCATGGGTCTCAACTTCGAGTAGTGTGTCATCTGCAAATCTGATTGCTCCACTTGTTATTAGAGGTGAAAAAAAATCCAGATATTCAGCAGCATCCCGATAGTGACTGTCACTGAATTCGCATAGTGTTGCCAGTGGCTACTACTATCCAGACAGTCGTGATAGTCAGTCACTATTCATATAGCTTACCCAGATACCATTTAGGGTGGCTTTTTTACTGTCCTAAGTTATCTGGATAGTTATCCAGAAAGTGGCACTGAAAAGCAACATCAGGAAATACTTTTTCACTGAAAGAGTGGTGGATGCTTAGAAAGCCCTCATGGTGGAGGTGGTGGGGATATATACAGCGACAGAATTCAAAATGGAATGGGACAGACACAGTGGATCCCTTTATAGCAAGAGGATGATATCAAAGCAAACAATTATCTTTCATACTTCAATAAATAGAGGGGGGGGGGGGGTGACCTGCACAGAGCGGTGGGTCCAACCCTATACAAAGGCACAGAGGGGGGTGACCTGAAAAGAGCGGCAGGTACAACCCTAAAACAAAGGCATAGGGTGGTGATTTGCATGGAGTAGCGGTTACAACCACTCTAGTCACCTTACTGGGCAGACTAGATGGACCATACTGGTCTTTATCTGCCGTCATAAACTATGTTATGTTATATTACCAAGTAAATCAAGTCTCTACCGTGGCTCTGTTCCCGGACCACCTCGGCACTATCCAGATATGGTTGAGGCGGTCCTTGGAGATATTCAGCGGGACTTGCCTGGTTAGCAGGTACTATCCAGATAAGACAGACTTTAGAAAAATTCAGACCAGAAACACTATGGAGCATTGTGATATAAAATACTGTAATATTATGATACTTACATACTTTTTCAAAGTTCTCTAATTTACATTTTATTTATTTTTATTTATTTATTTATTTCTCTTATATACCGCGCTCTTCAACATCAGCGCGGTTTACATGGAACATTTAGGTTTTACGGTGGGGGTTACACCGTAAATTACAGATAACAGGTAGCTCAACTTGGATAACCATAATTAACTATTTACACATATTTGAACACATAGTAGTAACACATTACTTTTAAGAAGATTTTCAGATGTCTCTATAACCTATTTAACTTCTTCCTCCATAACAGTCATCTTTTGAGAATACTTCTCTAACTTTTGTTCACAATTTTGTAGTCTACTTTGAAACTTAACGACAGCATTGTGCTGTTACTCTAATTTAGGACTAACCAGCTTTATACCGAGAAAAACTCTTTAGCATGTAACCAACAAAACCTTCAAATAAATATCAATTTTGAGTCATACCTCCAGACAAACCTATAGTTTGCCTGAAGTTATCTTTAAGCATCTCATTTCCAAAATGTAAGATGGTACTTGCATCTTTGCAAGGGGAGTGTTTGGTGGAACAACTCCCAAAGTACCTTCTCAAGAGTATGCAGAGACCTGCAATGAAACCAGCATTGATAGTTTCCTTCAGCAGTCGCACAATGCCACTGCTCAGGCAGATGACTGAAATCTTGCCCAGCGTTCAGAGCATCCAGTATCTCCCACCAATGCTGCGCCACTTGGGCGCTCAGACTAATGCACAGCTCGATCAACAAATCAACCAAATTATGAACTCCCTCTATGGCTTCCAAAGATCCCAGCAATTCCTCATCGGCGTCCTCAAGCAAGTAACCTGAAAGCATCGTAGCAGCACTGGCTGCACCATGATGTTTGGATAAATCCACTTTTTTGATAGCTGTAACGGAGAGGATTGATGTGAAGTTTAGAGACCTAAAAAGAGACAGGGCTAGGGGCTAGAGAACAGATGGGAGACTCCACTGATTTAGGTGCTTCAGAATTCTAGAATATTCCCTACATCTTCCTTCTTCTTGACTAAGAATGGAAGGATAGACGATTGATGGGTTCCCCCCAGAGCATTAGAGGAAAAATCCTTACATTTTGCCATAATAATCCAAATTCTGATGGAAAGCCTAGCACAAACAGTTAATGTGTGTCCCTTAGCTCGTGAAACCCAGCATTATGTACCTGTAAGAGGGACTATGGGGTAGGTTTACTAAAGAACATTAAGGGAGCAAGTGTGCCATTAATGCCTGTTATCGGCACCCTTGCACCCTTAATGCTGCAATAACACTTGCATTAACGAACATTAAAGGCTACTGCAGCATTAAGGGAACAGGAGGTGGAGAGTGGGCGTTAATGGGGCAGAGAGTGGGCGTTAATGGGGCAGAGAGTGGGCATGGACAGTGGGTGCTCCCTTAACGTCTGTTGCACAACTGGTGTTAAAGCCCTTTAATGCTGGGAACCCTAATGCCAAGTAAAACCTCGTGGAAAGGGGTATTTCAATGGGAGAGAGACTATTCAAATGTCTGCAATGTGATCTACATACAGGGGAACCCAAGACAGTGGCCGTAGTACTCCATTAGCAGCATAGTGACCAACTATAAAAGGCCACTATGTTGATTCGGCAAATGTGGCACAGGAGGTACCATGTGGGTATGCAGTGGGTGGTTGCTGGTGCACAAGGATGCCCAAGAAGCTGCCAAGGGGCACAGCTGTTATGGCCAGTATGACCCCACAGTGACAGTGGCAGCATACAGACATGCTGCTGCTGCTGCTGTTGAAAAGGTCACGTGCAACCATGGGGTTGGCCAAGGGGCCCTGGCACCATAGGGAGATAGTCCGGCTGGCTCCCAAGCCCGCTGCTGTGAAGCCAGCTGGGCCTGACAGCACCAATGGCAGTACCCTAAAGGGGGCTGCTGAAAGCAGCCGCCCACAAAGGTACTGGTGTGCATGCCTTCACCTTCCCCATACGAGATGGAATTGGCGGTAGTCAGGGAGGGGGCTGCAGTGGCATGTGAGGGAGGGCAGCACAACCAGGCATATGTGTCGCTGCTGCCCAATCTGGCCATGCCTCCCCAGGCACTCGCCTAACATGCCTAGTTGATGGGCCGACACTGCACTACACACCCCCGCTGACATGGTGTCATATCAGCATGCTGTGTGTGTGGTGGCGGCGCGTGCTGCACACCCCTCCAGCAGCTGATGGAGGCTCTGACCTGACCCTGTGTGTCATGTGCGACACCACAGTTGCCTACGTCACCCTGAGGACAAACAGTCTAGCCGCAAGAACAGTGCTGCACATGATGATCCCACAACAACGAGGCTGGACGTAGCAGGACACGTGCCCACACACCAGTAGAGGGGTCTGGGGTGGCAGGATGGGCACAGCTTCATAGATGCAACAGCAGGGATGCCGCCTGCAGCACAGAACCGGTGTGTCTGCCATGATGGCAGAGAGGGATGGGGCGGCCAGAAGGCTGCCACCGATCCACATAAGGGAATGGAGTGCCGGTGCTGTTGATTGGGATGCCCCCCCCCCCCATAATGAGTGGATATGTGCATGTGTGGGGACATATGAGCGCTATTGAAGGACTAACCCGAAATAGGAGAACAGGGCATGTCAGAGGCAAAATTTCTACCCTGCAACCTTACCTGCACAATGAGAACACTTCTACCACCATGACACATCTGTCATGAAGCACTACAAGGTATACACAGTACTGGACAAACACATAGGAAGACAGTTCCTGCCTGAAGAGCTTACTATGAAGTGATGACAGGAAGTTCAATACAAGACATAGAAGGGTACAATAAAAGGAGGAGACATCAGGGAAACAAGAGAGAAGGATCCAACAGCAGCCCCAAAGAGGAATGCTTTCTGCATGTATATGAAGAGGGAGAGAAAGAAGATATGAGGTAAGGATAGAGGACGCTTGCACCAGACATAAGGAGCAGTATGGTGAAAGAAGGGAAGTCAGGGGATGGCAATAGAAGAACAAGACAGAGAGGGGGAAGAGCAAGGAAGTGCAGACTCCACAGGAAGGGTTGTAGGGATAAAGGATAGATGAAAGGTGCTGGGGGGCAGTATAGAGGATGCTGTTATAGGCTAGCCAAAGATGTTTGAGATAGGTAAGTAAATGTACAGGGAGTCAGTGAAGCAATATTAGGAGAGGGGTGATATGAGTGTGTCGGGACTGGGAGAGGATAAGCCACGCAGCAGAGGTTTGACATGATGGATGGGGAGAGAGATGTCTCCAAGGGAGACCACCAAGGAATAGGGTGCAAGTGCCAGATGGACAGTACCTATAGTGTGAACACCACTTTTAGTCCTGTGATCAAAGAGCAAGGTGCTCTGTGTGAACAGGGGACCCCTCCCAATGTATAGACCCAGATATGAACAGCCATCTGATGCAACAATGCATTCACATCAGCAAAATCTGTGTGTAAGATGTGACGTCATGGCCTGACCACCCCTGAAAAACATACCAGGTATGGGGGACCATGGCCATTCAGCCTGTCCCACCATGCCATGTGACGTGTGTGTGTGTGTCTATTGCATGGGCTGTCCCCAGAGTAGATATATCCCATGTATTCTAATGAAATGTCAGTTCCACAAGTAGCATGGGCAGACAGTGCAGCATACAGAACAAACAATGTGTCTCCCTCTCACGCCCTTCAAACACACATTGTCAGACAGGTATGGCACAAGGCCTGCAGAGATCCCAGCAGACATGGGCAGGCCCTTCTGCATGGCTGTATCCACCCTGACAATGCCCACATCTACCCCCATGGGCTGATAATCCTATAGGAGAGCTCTGTGGCTCAGCACACAAGGGCAGTGTATATCATAGAGCAGCACTGCAGGTTCAAGGCCTGGCTGTACATCATGTACGGCATGTCCCTATGGTTAAACTTTATTTCACACTGCAGGTACACCACCAGCATGTGCAACCCCTAATGACCCGTGCTAGGGACTACATGCCTATCAGCTGCACAGACAGCCTACACAACCCACGCCTAAATGGTGTTGCAAGCTGATAGCACCGGCATACTAAATGTGCATACACTGCAGAGTGCAGTAGGAGCGCCTGCGCAATGAGCGCATGTAATGAATGCTTGAGCAGATAAGACAGTGGCAGGCAGGAATGCCAACCAACACCACCTTTGCAGATTGCTGTGAAGAGTGAGTGAGTGAGTGTGTGTGTGTGACTCTCCAGAATACTGCGGCCTTCTGCAATGCACAGTGGTCCGCACTGCATAAGCTGTCCCCAGCATTTGTCTTGACATTCCCATGATGAGGAGCACAGCATTGTGGCTATGACCTGAAATTGATTGCTTAGGCCAGGATGTGTATGCATTGGAGATGGAGTAAATGCCTGGGATATCACAATCCTCGTCTGCACTGTTCCCTCTAAGCTGTGCGCGTGTGCGCGCGCACACACCTCGCCAAGCGAGCACACATACTTTACAACAGAGCGCACAAAAATTACGGCTCTGATTCTGATAGAAAACAACACAGACGTCTTAAAATTTAAAAGTTATGATTGTAATTACTAGAAATTTCCCGCTTCATTTAGTAATCGTCTATTTTCATTTAATTTGATTAAAATCAATGTGGTGTACATACTGTATTCTGACGTGCAGTCAAATTTTAAAGTATATAACTCCAAGTGTCGTTATGTGGCGCACAAAAATTTAACCTTCCTTCAAAAGCTGCACACAGCTGATATTTTATGCGCACACAGCCTACAGAAAATTAGAGGGAACATTGCTCGTCTGCCACATCCATGGGGTTCTACATCCTGTCATGCTGAGAGAGCACTCCCACTGTGACCAAGCTGTGGCCATGTTATGGCTAGGTAGCCACATAGTGCTATATATAGATGGGCTGCTCCTTCTTTCAGTGGGAGCACAATCACTGTGTGGACTGCTGGGTGTGCATGCTATTTGGCCCAATTCAGGGTGACCATGATAGCTCTGTGCACATGCAGTGTGTTTGTGTCAGCAGACTAGCTACAGTTGGTTTGTGCATGGCTGAGACTGTCCTGTGGTGGGCCTCAGATGCAGACCTACTGTAGCGGAAAGTTAGCACAAGATAGTTAGGACAGTAGCTGTTCTTGGTGTGCCCACTCTGACAGACGGCGTAGTTACTCACCTGTAACAGGTGATCTCCGGGAACAGCAGGAATTTAGTCTTCACATATGGGTATCGTCGGTACCGACGGAGCCTGTGCGGGAACGCTCCCCAGCTTCCAATAGGAATGCTTTTGGGAGCATCCCTCAGCACATGCCCGCTCCCTTCCCACCTTTCCAACTGTCCCTCTTCAGTTAAGTTTGTAGCTGATTGAAAGGATAGAGGGAGAGAGGAAAGCGACAGAGAGATAGAGAGAACAACTCCTAGGGGAGATGGGTGGGTTGTGAAGACTAAATTCCTGCTGTTCCCGGAGATCACCTGTTACAGGTGAGTAACTACACTATCTCCAGGAACAAGCAGGAATGTAGTCTTCATATATGGGGACTCCCTAGCTGAAGATGCCGGGGAGATGGCCCCAGGAAGCTGCCACCTATAGTGAGGTGGGCCATGCTTCCTCCCATGGATCTGTGGCATCCCACCAGGGTTGGTGGCTAGGAGTTGAATTAAGTCTGAAAGAGATGTTGAAGAACAGCCTGGCCAAAGAAGGCATCCCGACGGGAGGCTTTATCTAGGCAGTAGTGGGCTGTGAAGGTGTGCACCGAAGCCCAGGTGGTTGCTCGACAGATGTCATCGATAGACACAAAGTGAAGGTTAGCCATAGAGGCTGCCATGGCTCTCACATTATGCGCTGTGACATGGCCTTGGAGAGGAAGACTTAGGGGCTTGTGTACAAAGCCGCGGTAGCGGTTTCCGATCGTTATCGGAGCCGCGGCCCCATTGATTTCATTTGGAGAGAGACTATTCAATTGAAATTTAAATCAATGGGGCCGCGGCTCCGATAATGATCGGAAACCGCTACCGCGGCTTTGTAAACAAGCCCCTTACTCTCATAAGCAAAGGATATGCATTGTGCAATCCATTTAAATAGAGTTCTTTTGGAGACTGGAAGTCCCAAATGACTAGAATCAAAAGCAATAAAAAGTTGAGAAGACTTTCTATGTTGCTGTGTTCTTTGTAAGTAAAAAGCCAAGGCTCTTTTACAGTCCAAAGTATGAAGGTACCTTTCTGCCTTAGAGGCATGAGGCCTCGGAAAGAATACAGGAAGGTAAAATCGATTGATTTAAATGAAAAGGCGAAATCACCTTTGGCATAAAATGTGGATGAGTTCTGAGAACAACCTTATCATGGTGAAACCTTGTATAAGGAGGATCAGCCACTAAAGCTTGCAATTCACTAATGCGACATGCGGAGGTGATTGCAATCAGGAAGAGGACCTTCCAGGATAAAAACTTTAGAGCTGTAGTGGCTAGAGGTTCAAAGGGCGGTTTCATGAGCTGTCCCAGAACTAGATTTAAATCCCATGACACCGGTGGTGGCCTGATGGGAGGCTTTGTTAATAGAAGACCCCTCATGAATCTCGTTATGACTGGATGAGAGGAAATTTGCTGTCCATTTAGAGGCTTATAGGAAGCTGCAATTGCACTAAGATGGACTCTTACTGAATTGGTCTTTAGACCAGAATTTGATAAATGAAGTAGGTACTCTAGTACCGATTCCAAAGGTATCACAAGGGGGTTTAAGCCCTTTTGAGAACACCACATAGTAAAATGTTTCCATTTCCACTCAAAAGGCGAAAGAACGTCTTGTAGAAGGTTTTCTAGAAGCTTGAAGGATATCCTTTACCTATTGGGAAAGGTTAAGATCTTGCAGGTCTAGGCTTTCAGCAACCAGGCCCTGAGATGCAAGGACTGGGGATTCGGGTGCAACAGCATCCCGTTCTCTTGGGAGAGAAGGTCTGGAGCACAGCCTAACTCCAGAGGTGCAGCTTGAGAGAGATGTCGTGGCCACCGTGGCGCTATGAGGATCATACGACCTCTGTCTCTCTGAAGCTTGAAGAGTGTTTTGGGGATGAGGGGAATGGGTGGGAAGGCACAGAGGAAGTCCTGACCCCAGTGAAGAAGGAAGGCATCCCTTGCCTGGCAATTGTGAGCCGGAATTCTGGAACAGAACCGGGGAAGTTTGGCATTCAGTGAACTTGCAAAGAGGTCTATGTCTGGGGTCCCCCAGATCTGAAATCTTTGTCACTTGGTCTAGGTGAAGAGACCGTTCTTGAGGCAGCAGTACTCGGCTGAGTTTGTCTACCCAAAGGTTTTGAATGCCTGGAAGATATACCACGAGAAGGTGAATTTGATGCTGTCTGACGAGGGCCCATTGTCGTAAAGCTTCGTTGCATAACGAGAGAGCCTGTTCCACCCTGCTTGTTCACATAGAACATGGCTACTTGATTGCCCATTTGGACTAGGACTGTCTTGTAGCTGAGCTGGGCATGGAATACTCGAAGATCTAGATAGATTGCTCTTAATTCTAGGAGGTTTATGTGAAGACAAGCCTCCTGTGGAGTCCAGGTACCTTGGGTAGAGAGATGGTGCAGGTGTGCTCCCCAACCCACCTGTGATGCATCTGTTAGGGTGGCTTGGAATAGGGGTTGTTGGAAAGGAGACCCCACTAAAAGATTCTCCAGTGATTGCCACCATTGTAGGGACAAGATCAGTAGTTGAGAGTTTGATATCTTGTCTGACAGACGTCCTGTGGCCTGTGTCCACTGTGTGGATAGGGTCCACTGGGCTGCTCGCATGTGGAGGCGAGCATAGGGAACTACATGAACTGTGGATGCCATATGTCCCAGTAATTGTAGCAGTTCTTGAACAGTTAGGGAGGATTTTCCCGCTGCTTGAGAAGCTAGTTGCACTATGAGAAGACATCGGGGCTGTGGGAGGAAAGCCCTTGACTGTCTGGTATCTAAACATGCTCCTATGAATTCCAGGGACTGGGAAGGAACAAGTTGGGATTTTGGGAAGTTTATTACCAATCCCAAGTATTGGAGGATTCGCATTGTGCAAGACAGTGCAGAGCTGGCTTCTGCAACCGTGGGGGCTCGAATGAGCCAGTCATCCAAGTAAGGGAAGATGAATATCCCTAGGGTTCGCAGGAATGCAGCTACTACTGCCATGCATTTCGTGAATACTCTTGGTGCCGAAGCCAGACCAAAGGGAAGAACCCTGTATTGGAAGTGTTTTCCCTTGAAAAGGAATTGCAAGAATTTCCTGTGATCCGAAAAGATCAGAATGTGAGTATATGCATCCTTTAGATCTAGAAAGCAAAACCAATCCCGACTTTGAAGGTATGGCAGAAGAGTTCCCAGAGAAATCATTTTGAACTTTTCTTGGAACAGATATGTGTTCAATTCTCTGAGGTCTAGAATGGGTCTGTGTCCTCCTGTTTTCTTTGGAATAAGAAAATAGGGGTAGTAGAACCCTGTACCCTGTTGGAGAATGGGCACTTCCTCTATTGCTTCTTGGCCAAGGAGTGTTGAGACTTCTTGATCCAGTAGATTGTCTGCAGAGGTTTGGGAACTGAACTGTCTTACGATTGTAGGAGGGGGCATGCTGTGAAAATGAAGCTTGTACCCCTCTCCTATAATGTACAGAGTCCAATTTTCTGCTGTTATTTGGTGCCATCTGTCGGCAAAATGACACAACCTGCCTGGAATGTTTAGGGGTTCTGGACCCTTCAGAGGCAGGAAAGGTAAGCTCTCAAGCAAGGAGTCAAAGCCCTTGAGGGGGCTGAGCCTGTGCAGCTGGTTGAGCTCTCGGGCCTTTTGGCTTCTTTTGTTGTCTGGATTGTTGCTGTTGTCCCTTTTGGGCAACTTGACCCTGAGCTTGCCCTTGCTGGGTATAGGATGGATAAAACTTCCTCTTTTTGCTGAAAAAGGGGTTTTTATAGGGTTTCTTTTTGGCTGGAGTGGCTGTAGATTTTGACAATCTGTCTAAAGTGATATTGTCAGCATCTAATCTCATTAGCCTTTTCATGCCAATTCTTGCCAAAGAGGTTTTCTCCTGTGCAAGGGATGTTTCCTAATTTATCCTGTACCCAAATCTCCAAGTCTGATTCCTGAAGCTAGGCAATCCGACATGCACCAATGGCAATAGCAGAAGTTCTGCTGATGCATTCAAAGCAGTCAAAGGCTGCACGATTTACAAACTTGGAAACATCTTGACATGCTTGACAAGAGTAAGAAGTCTTGTCGTTTGTCATCAGGGAGAAGGGGGCTCATAAGCTCCAAATCTCCTGTGACTTCGAGGAACATCCCCATATATAAAATATATGAGCTGATCCTAGCTGAAAGCATGGAGGCCTGAAATGTTTGACGCCCAAAGGCGTCAAGAGTCCTGCATTCACGACCTGGAGGATTGGATGCATGTCTTTTTGCACTTTTCATCCTACACATGGCTGACTCCACTACTACTGAATGGTGTGGCTGCTGAGTCTTTTGAAAGCCAGGACATGGTGGAACTCGATACATGGTATCGAGTCTCCTAGAATGAGGAGATGTGATCAAAGGTGTTTCCCACATTGTGAGCATCAAATCATGAAGAATTTCATGAATGGGCAGAGTGGCTGCCTCTTTGGGAGCCTTAGGATATTGGAGAATTTCCAATTCCTTTGCTCTAGGTTCCTTTTCAGGAGCTACCATGATTGAAAGGCCTTGGGCCACATCACGATAAAATCCTGAAAAGACATGTCCTCCGGAGGAGACATTCTGCGTTGAGGAGAAGAGGAGTCTTCCAGGAGAAGCACTTTGATACCAGCAGAATTATCAGAGTCCTCGGAATCAGAGGATTCGAAGTATCTCTGATCCTGATGTTCATGCAAAGCATCGTATCGGTATCGATCGAAGACAGTACCGAGTTGGTCCGGTACCGATCTGTCAATGCCAGAAAAAGTCGGCCTGGGAAGAATTCCCACCGTGGCCAGTACCATCGGTGCTGGTACCGGTATCGGTTCTGGTGCTGGCATCGGTATCGGTGTCAACGGTACCGCAGCTGAAAGGAGAGCTGCAAGACCACGTTCGATAGCGAGGAATCTCTGGTCTATCGACGCTGCCGATGCCTGGGTGTCGGTACCGGTAGAAGCGGCCGGAACCCTTGAGCATGGCACCAGTAGTTCTGCCGAGGTCGAGGCCTCAAGAACATCCTGGAGCCCCATTGGTGCTTTGGAGGCTGAAGCCTCCCGCCGGGGCTGTTTTGCCGGTGTAATTTCCTCAAGGGTAATGCCAATGGCTTCTCGATGCTTTGAAGGAGATCTACCCTTTGAGGACCGGCTCTTATGTTTAGTTACCCGAGATCCATGGGAGGAAAACGAGGCTCTGGAACACGTTGATGCAATGGACATGGCATCTGAAGAAAAGAGGGTACCAAGCTTTGCAGCCCGGTTCTGTCTTCCTCTTTTAGTCATCCCCATACAAGAGAGACACTCCAATGGAGAATGGTCAGGGCCTAAACATTTCAGACACCAGTCATGGGTGTCGGTTTTGGAAATGATACCGCCACACTTAGTACATTTTTTAAAACCACTAGCTGGTTTTTCCATTTTTCAGGAAAATGGGGCCTAATGCCCAAAATGGCGCCTAGCACCAAAAAGAAAAGGTTTCTGAAGAGAAACAGTTCAGAATAAATATATATATATATATAGATATAGATATAGATATAGATAGATATAGATATAGATAGATATAGATATAGATAGATAGATATAATTATTTTTTTTTTTAAAGAAGAAAAGAGAACCGGTGGTACCGGTAGGTGTTGAGCAGAGGCAGACGCGACCACAAGAAAACAAGTTTAAAGAAGAAATTTTCTGTGGTGACAGGGTATGTGTCCTGTCGGCTCCGCGGAAAACGAAAAACTGAAGAGGGACAGTTGGAAAGGCGGGAAGGCAGCGCGCATGTGCTGAGGGATGCTCCCAAAAGCGTTCCTATTGGACACTGGGGAGCGTTCCCGCGCAGGTTCCATCAGTACCAACGATACCCATATGTGAAAGACTACATTCCTGCTTGTTCCTGGAGATAAACACCAATGCATTCTGCTTCAATGGCAACAGCTACTACAACCCTGCATATTGACATGAGAAGTTATGTTCTAGGAGAGTCACAAGAGCAGGGCACAGATATGACAGGCAGCTCCAGCATACTACAATTGTGCTGAAATGCAGGTATCCAACATCGCCCACTACAGACATAACATGCCACACACTAGCATTGGCCCAGATCTACAGCAGGACCAGCAGAATCCATTTCTAACAGGGCAAGCTCTGGGGATCAGATGCTGTGCACCCCTCCTCACCTTCAAGGTGACCACTGGAACAGCAGCACAGTTTGCAGCTGCTGTGTGTTTGTAGCAAGCATTGTCAGTGCCTATCAGTAAGCTTATTTGCTGGATCACTACATCCCCCAGTTATTGATCAGCTGTAGAATGCTGTTCTGCATGTGCAGTGCATCATGGGTACTGGGGGGCAGTCCAGGTGCTGCTGTGACTGGCTGTCACACATTTTGTGCTTTGTTAAGTGTTCGGGCCATACTTTATTGGCTATGCTGAAGGCCATTGCAGGGGGCCAGACATGCACACCATGCAGATGTCTGCCATCTAACTGGAGGCATAGTGTAATGGTCAGGACACTGGCTTAGGTGCCATGATACAAGGGTTCCATACCGTCACTCCTTGTATGACTGGTTTTATGGTTTAACTGCAGCTTTCCATGTATAGCACAACCTTGAAAGGATGTCCACAACCCCTTTTGACCTTGGACTGGCCACGTAATACTCCATTGCCTCAGCAAACTGCAGGTTCTCACAGCCCCTGTTGTTCATCACACATTACCAAATTTTGGGTACAGGGTACCCTGCTTTGACTGCACCGATACAGCAGTAGGTGAACATGCGCACACTGTAAATGCCATTCTAGGTCACAGCAAGGTTGATCAAGCTCAGTATCTTGTTTCAAATACTGGCCAATCCAGATCACAGGTACCTGCAGTTTCCCAGACACACCTGTTCCACAATGCTTGCGGTGGAGCAAGCAGTGGATTTGCCGGGTCCTCTTTAATGATGGTTTATACACCTTTCCTCCAGGAACTGGTCCAGACCTTCTTTACACCCAGCTACACTAACAGCTAGCTTCCAGAGGCTGGTGGCGCAGTGAGGAATTATTGACAGTTATCAGTCTTACACAGGTTACCCTGCAGCTTCATTGCATGTACCCTAGTCTTTCTGCCTTTGGATGGCGTGAACAATCGATTTATGTTTACATGTTCCACTCCATTCATTAATTTCTAATAGAGGGCAGTCGCATACATACATACATCACATACTTGTGATACCTGATTGACATATTACATCATGACTGTGACTGTACAGCTTTCTCTCCATCACATCGAAAGCATTACATGCGTACACATCCTACCCTTTGGATGGCCACCTGTAGGGCTGAATTCACGTTCTTACATGCCCCATTTGGGCAATTTGAGCAACACCTCACCGGTTGCTGTATGCAATAATATTGTGTCATCCGCTGAGTTGATTTAGTTATGTCACTCATTGTCCATTTTTCCAGATTATTTATGAATATTTTAAACAGCTCATGTCCCACTACAGATTCTTGGGGCCCTTCATTGCTGACCTTTTCCATTTATTTCTACTTTCTGTTTCCTACCTTTTAACAAATGAAAAATCTACAATACACCACTGCCTCCTAACCCTTGACATTTTAATTTCCTGAGGAGTCTGTCATAAGGGACTTTATCAAAAGCTTTCTAAAAATCCAAATACATTATATCAACTGACTCATCTTTATCCATATGTTTGCTTACACCTTCAAAAGCAATCTAATACATTGAAAAGGCACACCTTTCTCTTGCTAAACTCATACTGACCCATTCCCATTAAGCTATATCTATCTATATAGTCTAGGCAGAGCAGTTTACAAATTAAAGGAATCCAAGAACAAGAACAGAAAAAGAACTCCAAAAATGATAGGAAAGTGACCTTAACGGACAACATGGTCAACAGAAAGGCAAGAAACAGAGCACAAAAGCAGCACATGCAGATCTGTCATGGCAAGACTTCCAGCTCTCTACTGGAAAGCACTCCTGAAACTATGCCTCTGTATGCTTTCCCTTACTGTTTCCCCATATGCTATGAGGAGCAGGGGGAATATAAAAGCTCAGAGCATATGGTAAACGTGGTTAATTTCTTGCCAACACTCTGGGCTCACACTATGGCTTCAATATGCCTCATGTGCTTCCTCCGTCCTATTCTGAATGTTGCCAGTGGCAGTGCAATGGATTTGCATGTCCAAAATAGGATAGAGACGATGATCTAAAACAAGCAAAGAGGGTTCACTCAGGTTTTCTGAGAAGCTGGCGGCCTCTAGGCTCTCTAAGACACTGTATATGAATAGTCTGATTTACCTCATGTAACAACACTTTCTCTTTCCCAAGCAGCAGGTGAACTGAGACTATTATGGGTACTGTTTTCTTTCAACACTTCAACATATCCAGCTATTCCTTTGTTTTGTAAGATTTCAAACTTATTTTTCAACAAGGCAGGCTATATCCATTTCCAAAGTGCTGATGAAGACAAGCATTTTAAACAGGTAGCTGCAATATCCTAATTAAGCCGCAGTTAGCCTTGCCATAGCTGAACCTATATTTGTAATTAGCCTGGATGAATAACCACGAGAGGATGATAAAAAATGGCTCCATCTTTATCACAGATACCTAGTTCATTGTCCACATCCCAAGCCAGGCTTATTCTCTGGGAATTGCTGCTTCTTCTGGAGCACACCCTCATCCTTGAATGGTGCACGTTGCATACTTTTATTGCCCAGGTGTGGTTGTAAAGACAGAAAATGCTGCCTTTCTCTCGCACAGCCACAGCAACCTGTGATCCCTGGGAATTAAAATGTATTGCAGTGGAAGTCGTGCCGTGAACGCTATCATAAGGTGTTTTTCAGCTGCTAGCAGCAGCTTGCTCACATTCTACTGAAATCACTGTTGGTGTTTAACACTTATAGCAGTCTTAACATCAAAAGCTAAAAATATTGAAAAGGGTGATAATTAGAAAAATGTTAAGAGGAGCTCATTGTAGAATATGCCTCTTTTCCTTGTTAAAAGCGTAGATTTCATTTCTGATCGCTGAAACTGCCATGAAGGACTCATATTAGAAATTTGCTGTAAGCTCTTCAAACATCAATTAGCCATTGTCAGAAGACCAAGGATCCTAAAATATTATTAGTGCAGAAAATTATTTTGGCTTCTCATTTTCTAATGTAATAAGCAGGCATCTCTTTTTGATTTAATTATTTAACACCTTTTTGGAAGTCTAATGTTCCTTTTGCATTTCAAAATCATTAGCTTACAGCACAATAAAGAATTAAAGTGATAACTTCAGAAAGACTAGCCCCCAGATCTCCACAGCTGCTGCTGCTGAAGGACCCCGTTCTGCATGCAGTCCCTCCTCCAAACTGATTAAGGCAAAAACATTTAGGAGTATCTTTATTAAAGGGAGTTAAGGTAACAGGCGTTAATGGCAGCGATAAGGGGTGTTACATGAGTAAAGGCTGCTGGGCAGGTAGGAGGCGTTCCGACGTAAAGGGCACTATGGGCCATTTAACGTGCGTTAACAGGACATTGGGCGTTAAGGTGACAAGCATGCACCTTAACATCCAAAATGGCTGTAACCCTAACACTGGATAAAAGAGCACCAAGGAAAGTCAATGTAAAGATGATGGATGGAAGGGCAGGTGGGAGCTGATGGACCTGCCATTTCCGTGGACACCCTACGTGGCAGCCAGTAAGGTGGACGAGTATGTGGGAGGCAGCTGAACTGATGCACAGGGGGGTGCCAATGTAAAATGGTGCAATGTCAGTGGGTGGCACAGGATGGGGAAGATGTGTCTCCCAGCAGAGCCAGAAGCGGCAGGATGTGTGCATCGACAGGAGGACAGAGTAGGAGTGGTGACATGCAGATCAGGCACAGGAGAGGCGTGCGTGAAGAGCCAAATGCAGAAAAGAATACCAGTGTAGGCCATGATGTAGCAGCTTGCACAAGACGACATGACTGCACACAGCCAACAGAAGCAGATGGATGTGCTGAAGGAAGGATGGTGGCTGAGGAGAGGGTGGTATGGGCTGACAGAACTGATGTGTCGTAGATGCCATCCCCAACATATTTGTACTGTGCATGAAAATGTGAACCAGTGCCACTTGGAAGGCCTGATACCAGTCATGTGGGACTCACACCTGTCCCAGCGACACAGCCATCATACAACAGCTCAGACAAATGTGCAGATAACTGCACAAGTGTCATCCAAACTGGGCAAATGGGGCACGAACAGACATGAGGTGATATCTGCTGGTGACTATCCGAGGGGTAGGATATGTCTGCATGTACTGCAGAAATGTAATGGAGCCAAAGCTGTACAGTAACAGTTACGATGTCATACATGATTCATGTTGCCCAAGTAGGTTTACAGCTGTATGCATGTAACTGCCTGTTAGTATACTGCTGTAGCAGTGCAGTCACATCGGGGTACATCTTACCATCAATTGGTAATATCTGATGATAAACAGGGACTGTACAGACCTGTAGTCAGCTGAGCCATTGGTGGGTTAAATGATCAGCTCAAGGTCGCAAGGAGGTGCTGTCAGTCCATGAAGGTTGTGGCAGACATAAAATGCGACAGAAACACATTCCAAAATATCACATAAGGAGTGGCAGTGGGCCTCAAACCCTGGTATCTTGGCCCCCCATTGCCATGACCATCACGCCATTCCTTGAAGCAGGTGCCTGACATCTGCAGGACGAACATGTCTGATCCCCTGCAATGGGCTGCAGCAGCGTCAATAAAGCCATGCGCTCAGAAGGCCATGATGGGGAATAGCATGTTTGCTGACCCAAAGTGTGGCTAGAATGCATAACAAAGTAGAAGTATGAGTGTCTGCAAGTCACAGCAGAGCCTGGACTGTTACAGGCAAGGAAATGACCTGATTAACACAGAGGTGCAAATTGAACAAGTGGAAATTTTTTATGGGGACATTGCACTAACCAGTATACTACACCTCCATGTATTGGAATGAAAGAGCCTGCAGGTCTCTGCCTAAACTGTCTGCTGTGTGTGCCAGTATAGGTTAACCCATCCAGTTCCCATGATGCACTGCACATGCAGAACAGTCTGCAGCTGATCACCAAATGGAGAATGGACTGATCCATCACATCAGCTCAGTACGACACTCTGACAGTGTGTGCTTCAATCACATAACAGCTACAAACCATGTCACTGAGCAGTTTCAGTGGTCACCCTGACGATGAGGATGGATGCCCATTACCTGGTCCCTAGAACTTGCAGTGCTAGAGATAATCTCTGCTGTAGATCCCTATCAATGCCAGTGTGTGCGGGAATTGTCTGCAGTGTGTTATGCTAGTCACCTTGTTTTGTGCACCACTGTAGCATGCTGTATATGCCAGTCACATCTGGACCTGTATCCTATCCCTGTCAGACAGGGACTCCCCCCCACTCCCCAGAACAGTGCATGTTAATACCCAGTGTTAAACTGGTGATACCATCTGCCATGGAGTGTCTAGAATTACATGGGGTTGTTACTAGAGTGCTGGTGGTCTAATTATTACCACAGGGAACGGGCCTGGATCACCTCCTGTCCCAAACCACCTAGCACTAACAATCACCCACAGCAAGCGCAGTCAGACTGCACCTGCTGCCCACCACTGGGTTGTCCAGCCATGCATATACCAACTGCAGACAGTTCACTGGTCAGCACATATTGCATGTGCACAGAGCGAACCATGTGCACCCAGGCTTGGGATAAATGACATGGACACCCAGCATCTGATTCAGTGATCAGGTTCCCAGGACAGGAAGTGCACCCACATCACTGGAACCAGACACTATATAGCACTATGTGGATACATAGCCGTGCTCGGTCAGAGTGAGAGTGCCCTCCCAGCATGACAAGCCGTGGCCACCCAGTCCATGCACATGGCAGATGGGCACTACGACATCTCAGCCATTGATCCTACCTCCGATGCAGACACATCCTGGCCAATCTGCCCTGTTTCAGGCCATACCCACAATACTATGCTCCTCATCATGCACATTTGCAGACTAACGCTGGGAACAATTTAGGCAATGAGAGGCTCAGTGAGGTGTAGAAAGTCAAAAAACAATGGAGAGACATACACATTGCTGTGCTGTGCAAAAATGGGGATGGTTGGCATTCCTGCCTGCCACTTTGGTCTCAATATCAGCTCAAGTATTGTTAACATGTGCTCACTGTGTAGGAGCTTGTAGAACACTCTGATGTTAACACCCACTCAATGTGCCAGCGCTATCAGCCTGACCTTACATCCAGCTGTGGATAGTGGAGCCTGTCTGTGTGGCTGATGGGTGTTTGTACCCTTGCTGGCTGATCACTGGGGGTTGCACATGCTGGTACCTGCACTGTAGGCTGAAGTTTAGCCACAGGGGATATGCAATACATGATCCACAACCAGGATTTGAATCTGTGACTCTCTGCTCATATACACACCAACTGTGTGCATTGAGCCACAGTGCTGCCATATGGTCACAACAGTTCCTGGGACTGACATGCTTCCCATCAGGCAGACCTTGGAACATGTTGCAATGAGCACAGCACATAGGACCAGGACATGGCTTTAGTCTGATGCAAGCAGGTGCTGCTGCCCCCTTCGCCAATACCCCCACACCATGCTGACATCCCCGTGTGCTGTCAATGTTGGTGGTGCACAGTCCTAGCCCATCCAACATGCGGGTTGGCGGGTTCCTAGGGTGCAAGGTCCGGATTGGGGGGGGGGGCAGAGGATACATGGATGGCCACACAGCCCTTCCCAACAATCTGTCTCTGCAGGGACCCCATCACTGCCTGTCAGCGATACGTCTTGGGGGAAGGATGACAGCCACTGCTGTGGTAGTCTCCTGGGCACTTGCATGTTGCAGCTACCTGGAGGCTACAGCTGCTGACACTATCGGCCTCTTCCCCCACAGATGAGTTCAGCAGCAGCAGGTAGAGGTCTCTGCCTGGGGTGCCAAGAACCTTGGACTGCCCCATGTGGCACATCTCCTTTCCACAGCAGTAGCATGTCTGTGTGCCGCCATTGTCACTGTGGGATCATGACGGACATCACAGATGGTAATACAGATGGCAGGATACCCCTTATGAGGAGAGGCTAAAAAAGCTGGGGCTCTTCAACCTGGGGAAGAGAAGGCTGAGGGGAGATATGATAGAGGTCTATAAATTAATAACTGGAGTGGAACGGGTAAACGTAGATCAATTGTTTATGCCATCAAAATGTAGAAAGACTAGGGGACATGCAATGAGGCTACAGTGTAACTAATAAGAGAAAATATTTTTTCAGTCAATGCGTAATCAAACTCTGGAATTCATTACCAGAGGATGTAGTAAAAGCTGTTAGCGTAATTGGGTTTAAAAAAGGTTCAGACAGGTTCTTGGGGAAAGGTCCATAAACCATTATTAAAGAGGACACGGGATGTCCACTGCTTGCCCCAATACAAGCATTGTGTATCCTGTGTGTCTTTTGGGGAAACGGCTAGGTACTTGTGACCTAGATTGGCCACTGTTGGATGCAGGATACTGGGCATGATGGTCTAACATTGTATGGCATATTTTATGATTTGATGTTCTTATGTGTCACCTGAGCAGCTGCCTGGTCCGCCCTGTGCACCAGCAACCCCCACTGCATAACCCATGTGCCACCTCCTTTGCCCCATTTGCACCATCAGTCCTTTCATACTTGGGCACTATGCTATTGCTGCTAATGGAGCACTACTATCACTATCTTGGGCTCCCCTGTCTATGCATCACATTGCAGACGTTAAAATAGGCTCTCTCTCCTCAAAATACACCCTTACCACAAGGTTTTACTTTGCTTTAGGGTTCCCAGCATTAAAGGGCTTTAACACATGTAAGCGCAACAGGCGTCAAGGGAACACCCGTTGCTAATGCCTTCTCTCTGCCCTGTTAACACCCACTCTCCACCTACTGCAGCCTTTACGCTGCTGGAGCCTTTAACTCCTGTTAAAGCAACTTTTTCGCTGTGTTAAGGGCGCAAGGGTGCCGATAACAGGCATTAAGAGCATACTGGCTCCCTTAACGCCCTTTAGTAAACATACCCCTTAGTCTGGAAACACTCATACATTATAGAAAGTGATGGATGTAACACTCTGGCTACCCATCTCCGAATCTGTATCCAGCTAGGGAGGTCCCCTCCAAAGTCACAAGTTGCAGCCAGCCTATAGAGGGGTGCTCCCTTGATAATGTGTTGGCTAGCTGTGCTAATATAATGATGTGGCTACTGGAGCTACTTCTAGAGCCAGGATGGACTTCCAACACCCTTTAGGGTGGCTGCTCCTAGGTGGCTGCTAACTCTACAAATTAGAATACCCACCACTGGCCACAAAAGACTTATGGGTGGTTTACTGATCAGAAAATGACATTGATCTTCTAAACTGCAAAAACCTTTCACAAATAGGGCTTTGCAACTAAAAGCTTCTTCAAATCTATGTTGGAAAGCATTCCTGATGTCATGCCTCTGTATGCATTCCTTACTTGTTTCCCAATTATTTCTTTTGTGACAGTGGAGTATAAATGTTCAGAGAATATTTAAATAAGTCTAAGTGGAAAGTGAAGGTTGGGTAGGCATTTTTAACTTCTGCCTAGACTTTACACTCACATCGTGACTTCAGTATGTTTCATATGTGTCGTCTGCCCTATTCTGAATACTGGTGGTCAGAAAACTGAATTTGCACTTCTAAAATTAGAGAGAGGGCCTGACCTATGGCATTTTTGCATGAAAATCCCTATTTATAAACGTTTTTGTGGGTTTTTGATTTCACAATAGTAAAATTTTATGTGTTGTCCACTATGGAGTATGTTTACTAAACCGTCTTAATGTTACCGGCACTAGTTGCAGCCTTAATGTGAAGAATGCCATATAAGGTAGTGGGCTGTCCGGAGGGAAGGTTGCAAGGAATCGGTATCGCGTGACAGTGGGCACCGTGGCACGTTAACGCGCGTTAACCCTAAGTTCATGCCAGCGCAGTGTTAGAAGCTATAAAGATGTAGCCCACTGGTTACTGCAATCACTGTGGAGGCAGAGGTCATGGGTTCGATCCCGCAGTGATGTTATGTAAGAAGGCTGTCTGAGGCATTTCCTTTTAATTTAAATCAGTGCTGCCAGCAAAAACACCCTCACAGTGCCGTAACCTAAGGTGCCGCATAAGGCGATCTATAAGGCACTCCATAGGGCACATTATAAAGTGCCCTGTCCGCCAAGGCACCTTATAATGTGCCCTATAGGGCGCTTTATAGGGCGCCTTATAGGGTGCCCTATAGGGCGCCTTATGAGGCACCTTAGGTTACGGCACTGTGAGGGTGTTTTTGCTGGCAGCACTGATTTAAATTAAAAGAAAAAGCCTCAGAAAGCCTTATTAAATAACACCACTGTAGGATCAAACCCATGACCTCTGCCTCCACAGTCATTGAAGTAACCAGTGGGCTACATCTCTATAATGTCTAACACACCACTGGCTGGCTACAGAAAGACTGCAGGTCACCACACAAACTGTCTGCTGTGGTTACTAGGATAGGGTAAACCCACCCATACCCATGATGCACTGCACATGCAGATCAGCAGCATACATCTGATCACAAGATGGGGTATGCGCCTCTATAGCACCCCGGCCTGGTAGGGGGAACTGACCGTGTGTGTTACTGGCACAGAGTAGCTACAGACCGTGACATTGTGCGGTTCCTGTGCTCACCCTGAGGGTGAGGTGGGCACCCAGCACCAGGTCTGCAGCACCTGGCTTGGCTGAGATAGGCTGTGCTGCAGGTCCCCATCAGTGCCATTGTTTGATAGGTAGTCCTTACAGATGCACCTGTGTCCATCTGTATTTCCCAGTCACCTCTAGCCCGTGTGGACTATAATGCACCCACAATAGTGCATATTCTGTGTGGTTGCCATGGTCACATGTTATAAGAGAAGGGTGGTGTTTGGACCCAAAAGCGGATTATGTAGCATCACCCAACCCGCCCTCTGTGGGTCAGGGTGGGGGACAGGATCTCTCACCATAGATCCACATTCTATATCTCTGCAATGGTGGCAGTAGAGGGAACCATCAACCCCAGTCCTGCTGGGGAATAGGCACCCTACAGGGCAGTCAATGCAGATCTGTACGTATCACATAGGGCACTGGCAGTAGGCCTGGAAAAGCTCAGCTGCCCCCCACCACTATCTAACATTCACCAGCAGAGGGCACAATCAGTCTCCACCTGCTTCACCCTACAAGGTGTTCCAGCCATACATATGCTAACTGCAGACAGTCTGCTAGCTAGTACATAGTGCATGTTCCTGGAGGAACTGTGTGCACCCAAAAATGGAATGTAAGCACACACACCAAGCACGTATGTCAGTGATTGGGCCCCAGAAAAGGGAACTCATAGATATCACTTAAGAGAAACACTGTATAGCACTATGGGGGAACCTAGCCATGCCATGGTCACTGCTCAGTCAGGGTGAGAGTAACCTCCCAGCATGACATGCTGTGGCCACCCTGTCCGTGCAGGTGGTGGTCGGGCACTACGATGTCCCAGCCATTGCCCTAT
Source organism: Ichthyophis bannanicus (assembly GCA_033557465.1). Taxonomy (NCBI): domain Eukaryota; kingdom Metazoa; phylum Chordata; class Amphibia; order Gymnophiona; family Ichthyophiidae; genus Ichthyophis; species Ichthyophis bannanicus. The sequence continues at coordinate 616,834,239 of CM066031.1, read as the reverse complement.
GCCCTGTGCAGATGCATCCTGCCCAGACTACTGTGTACGGGCCATACCCACAATACCTTGCTCCTCATTATGCACACTGGCAGGCTAACACTGGAGACAGTGCAAGCATTAGGGGCTCAGTAAGGTGTAGGCAGCCACAAAACACTGGGTAGACATACACACACTCCCACACCTATTTCAGCATTGTGCAAAGATAGAGGTGGTTGGCAGCTCTGGCCGCCACACTAGTCCTGGGCACAGTGCAGGCATTGCTAAGGTATGCAGGTGCTAGTATTGGTAGCTGCTGCTCTGCGCAGGGCCCAACAACCTGACTCTCCATGAGGCTTTGGACAGTGGAGCCTGTGGGTGTGGGTGTTTGTGCCCCTGTTGGCCGATGCTCTAGGGCAGAGGTTCCCAACTCCGGTCCTGGTGGGCCAAGCACGATTTAGGTTTTCAGGCTGTCCCTAATGAATATGAATGAGATACATTTGCATACAATGGGGGCACTGTATACCAATGCATCTCATGCATATTTATTAGGGACAGCATGAAATCCTTAAGGGTGTATGGCCCTCCAGGACTGCAGTTGGGAACCTCTGCTCTAGGGAGTGCACATGTTTATGGTGTATGTGCTCTGTAGGGTAAAATGTAGGGACATGGTCTGCAGGAGCCACAGCTGGGACTTGAACCTGTGACCTTCTGCCCCTGAACACATTGGCTGTGTGTACTACACTAAACTGTTGCCACAGAGTCAGGTCATTCCCTGGGGATACCATTACCTTTCATCAGACAGCCCTTGTCTGTTGCACTGCACGCCACCCACCTGAACAGGGCTTGGCCTTGGTGTGCTGTGGGCAGATGCCACTGCCCCCTCCACCACTAGCACCCCTCCGCCACCATGCTGACATGCCCTTATGCCGGTGGTGCCGGTGGTGCACAGTCCCCGGCCATCCAGTGTGCCGGTAGGCAGCTGCCTATGGTGTGGGATCTGGGGTAGGGGTGCCTACATAGACATCCGCGCTTCCCCCCCGGCACCGCCTGTCACTGTTATGTGCCCTTTGGGGTACCTGCTGGGTGATGTCCCCTGGGACACTGCGGGACATACATTCATGGGCATGTTTGACCTTGGTCAGTTGCTGGCTTGCTGATTTGCAGTTTCTGAGTTCCTATGTGCTACCTAGGCATCTGCCTAGTCACCCTGTGCCCCAGCTGCCCCACTGCATGTCCCACATGCAGCCCCCTGTACCCCATTTGCAGCCTCGTCGTCGTGCCCTTTCATACTTGGACACTATGCTGCTGCTGCACATGTATCACTACTATCACTTTTCTTGGTTTCCCTGCGTTTGCTGTACATTGCTGACTGAAATGGTTTCTCTCTCCTGCAAATGTGCCTCTAACGCGAGGTTTTCAGTGGAGTTAATTTTCAGACCTTCATTTCACAGCGTTACTGTGCCTGGAGCCGTTCCCTGCCCACTCTCCGCCCACTGACCCCTTCTCTCTGCCCTCTGGGGAGCTTTACTCCACCCTCTCTGTGCCTTAGCACCACCAAAGACGCTATCGCACGCTAACGTTATGTATTGCGCGCTAACGTTACATATCGCGTGCAAACTGCGGCACTCCGATGTTAGGGGTATGTTTACTAAACAGCGCTATGTGTGAAATGTTATTCCAATTAATAATTGAGCTGATGGATGCAAAATAATGCAAAGTAGCTAGTTAATTATGAATCTTGTGACAGCCGGCATGCAACGTTTTCACATGCCGGTTTTCACAAAATTCATGACTAACTCAAAATTCATAAAAAACCTCAGTGAAGGTTATCTTTTTTGCTGGCTTCCTCTTAGTAAACTTTTGCACAAAAGTTTGCTGTGGAGCTCATTTGCATCCATACCACACTTTCACATGAACAAACCCTGCAGGTTAATACATTTGTAAGCTTTCTAAAGACACTTGATGAAATTTGCTAAATTTATAGCCAAAAGAACTCATCCAGCTGCGAGGCTGCCCAAAAACATACCGTATAGCCTGACTAGTCAGTGAATACAGCACATTTATACAAACCCTAATCTTACACATAACTACTTCATATAACTAAGCTACAAGCACTGCAGTAGCACCTTAGCTCTGTGATAGAACAATGGTAATTAACGGTAAATATCACCTTTGGTCTTACCTTGGAATAGGATGCATAGGAACATTCAAGCATCATGACATTCTCACAGTCCATTAATCAGGTGTTTACTCATCCAAATGTATCCTCTTGTTATATTCTAGATTCCCGACTACTGCTGCCAACTGTGAATGTACATAAAAACATGCAAACTATGAGAACGACCACATATAAACTTTATTTTATAGTACATTCAAAGGGAGTAGAGTCCAGAGAAGGAGGTATGTGCATGGAACAGCCTTCCAGTGCAACTGATTGAGACAAAACCAGTAACAAAATTCAAGACACCATGGTACAGGTACAGAGAAGAGCCACAAAATGATAAAGGGGATGGAAGGATACCCCTATGAGGAGAGACTTAAAAGGTTAGGGTTCTACAACCTGTAAAACAGACGGCTGAGGGGAGATATGAAAGAGGTCTATAAATTAATGAATGGAGTGGAACGGGTAAATGTAGATCAATTGTTTACGTCATCAAAAAGTAGAAAGACTAGGGGACATGCAATGAAGCTATAGTGCAACCCGTATAAGACTAGTAAGAGAAAATATTTTTTCACTCGACGCGTAATCAAACTCTGGAATTCGTTACCGGAGGATGTGGTAAAATCTGTTAATGTAGCTTGGTTTAAAAAAGGTTTGGACAAGTTCCTGGAGGAAAGGTCCATAAACCATTATTAAAGGGGACCCGGGATATCCACTGTTTGCCCAAGTACAAGCATTGCGGAACCTGTGTACTTTTTTGGGAACCTAGATTGGCCACTGTTGGAAACAGGATACTTGGCTTGATGGACCTTGGTCTGACCCACTATGACATATCTTATGTTCTATTGGGATAGGGATTCTTATAAAGGTGTAAAACTTAGAAGATGAATGGTGTGAGTTCATATCAGAAATATGAATGGTAGATTGTGAAATCTCTGAGTAACAAAGGGTGGCTACTCTTTTTATGTGTAATGTAATTTTAGTTATTGTATATGAAATTTGGAAATTATTGTAATCAGTTTGGCAAACACATTGCACCAAGAGGTAACTTGGCCAAATTAGATAGGACTTACTATGTTAAACTTTCAGCACATTCAATGTTTTATTTTAAGTGGATCCCAAAAGACCCCTGTCCTCTATGAATTGTCAAAAGGGAATTTTTGTAAAGTGTGGTAATGTTTTTGCACCTATCATGTAGCATATGTCAAAATGCAGCACAGTAAGTGCAAAACCAGTGCCGTAAATGCAGTGGTCATGCGCAGCATTTGCCCTGCAGATACTGCACAGGGCAGTCCATTAACGCACAGGCCCACGTTGCCTGCAGACAGCATGGGAGCCTCTGCGCTACCTGCCAATGCAGGGAACACAGGCTCGGTGCAAGGTAGCAGGGAGAGGACAAGCAGCAATAGCCACTGTGTGCTCCCCCTCTGCGGTGGCAGCAGTGGCAGAGGCCCCCCTCCAGCCTCCCCTTGGAATCAAGACCAAGACCACAGATCGGAAGACCTACAGCATTCATAGAGAACCCCCTGACGCCCATCAGCATCATCCGCTGCAGACAGCAACCCCTCCATCCCCTAACTGCTCTATAGAACAAAGGACATGAAACTGGTGCCCCCCCATCCCTCTCTCCCCCTCAGTCCTTAGCCTCAGGTGCCTGGTGGTCCAGTGGTATTCAGGGCAGGAGCGTTCTCCCCTCACTCCTGTCCTATCTCTGGGGGCTGGTAAAATGACAGGGATAAGAACCTCTTGAGATGGCATCATCTACAGCTATGCTATCGGCAGTCATGATAGTCAACGCACGGCAATTGCCTTTGCACTGGCTGTCACCTATCAGCACGTCTTCTCTCCACCCTAATACTGCCTCTCTCTGCATTTACCATGGGATATACAGATCGAACAGAAAATCGCTGCACTATCTGCATTTCCTCTGCGGTATCTGTTAACGCAGTCCGATAGCACAGGCTGTCTGCCATGTTGACACATACTGCAACTTAGTAAACATGTCCCTCGGTATCTAAAGAGACACTTGCAGATGTCAGAAAGACAGAGGGTAGTATGTTGGTTCAGACACTGCCCACCTGAAGTGGTTTAAGAGAGGAGGTAGTTTCTGTATTGCAGAGAAACCCAGAGGGTCTTTTCCTTCTAGCTCTCATCCATGAAAAGTACTTTGGACTCAAGGTTGGAGATCTCAGAGCTTTAAGGCGCAAGAGCATTCTGGGGGTCCGGGAGCTTCCTGAGAGAGAGGACCAGAAGGTGATTTGGTATAAGAGAGGAGTTAGCACTATACTCTTAGCCTGCATTGGAGATTATATTTAGTTTGAGATGTGGATTTACTTGCTGGAGTCCGGAGTATTGCCAGACTTGTGGAACCACTATATAGTTGCTGCTTGAGAGTAGTGTTAGCAAGAACTCATCTGCACCTACTCAGAAGTATTCTGGGTTGTTGTTTTTTTAACTGGAGAAGTAGTTCTACATCATACTGATCAGGTATCAATAGAGGGCCAGTCCCAGAGGGCACTGCTGAATATCAGCATAATTTGAAACACCTTGTTTAGAGGTTTTGATTTCTGCCCCAGACATTCTATTAAAAATCGGCTCCACTGCTTTCAATAGCATTCATCTAATGCAAGTGTGCACAAATTCAGTTCTTGAGAGCCAGAAGACAAGCCAGGTTTTCATGATATCCCTCATGAATATGTAGCAAATAGTATACATGCATCTCTATCACAATATATGAAAATGTAGCTCATGCATATACACTAGCGCAGAGGTGTCCAAACCTGTCCTGGAGGGCCACAATCCTGCCAGGTTTTTGGATAGCCCTAATGAATATTCATGAGATATATATGCATTAGAGATATCCTGCCAACCTGACTGGTTTGTGGCCTTCCAGGGCTGGATTTGGAGACCCCTGCCTTACACCTCTGTCATCTAAGATTGTGAGTGGGCAAGGTGCAGATGTCCAAGACATCAAAAAGGTATATAGAATGTGACACATTCCTCCTCACTTCTCACCACCACCAAAATATTGTCTATTAGACAACTTTTTGGTGGTGGTGAGAATCGAGGAGGAATGTGTCACATTCTATATACCCTTTCGATGTCTAGGACATCTGCACCTTGCCCACTCACAATCTTAGATGACAGAGGTGTAAGGCAGGGGTCTCCAAATCCAGCCCTGGAAGGCCACAAACCAGTCAGGTTGGCAGGATATCTCTAATGCATATATATCTCATGAATATTCATTAGGGCTATCCAAAAACCTGGCAGGATTGTGGCCCTCCAGGACAGGTTTGGACACCTCTGCTAGAGATATCTGGAAAACCTGACCTGTTTGCAACCCTCAAGGATGGAACTTGTGCACCTCTGATCTAATGTTTCAGAAAGCTTTACAATTTGGAACAACAAAATTCTGGTGTGGACATTAGCTGGTCAATACTCCAGAACACTTATGCAGTGAACATCATGTGATGGCCAGATACATGCTTTCTTTTTAAAATTTCCTCCCAGTTAATGGGTACATTGTGTCCATACAAGTCAATATATGATAAAATGTATCCATATATTTTGAGAAGAGCTAGGGGCAAAAGTTATGTGAATAATGCCGATATTAAGTTGCTATCTAAATAACCTTATCCTAATAAGTGGACCACATAAATAGAAGCCTTAACTTTAAACAGATAATTAACCATTTAAGTTTAGATTGTACTGCATATCCCCACTTTTATGAAAATCCACATAAAGATATTCAGATATCTCATCCAGAAAACTTTATGCAGCAACCAGAGCCGGTACTATCCGGTAAGCGAGATAAGCATGGCAGCAGGGGGCGCCAGTGCTAGCCATCCCCACTCCCTTCTTCCCTCCCTCTTTCTTTCCTGCCCCGTGATCGTGAACAGAAGATCCTGCCCGCAGGGCAGCAAGTCCCGCAGGGAGGAGAGAACGGAAGATCCTGCCCGTGGGACTTGCTGCTATCGTGGGCAGAAGAATTGTTCAAAGTCACCCCGAATGGAGGATACTGGCCGTGGGACTTGCGCAATTCTTCTGCCCATGGGAGCAGCAGGTCCCGCACGCAGGATCCTCCATTTGGAGCGGCTTTGCACAATTATGCCCATAGGAGCAGCAAGACCATAATCATGGCCTCGAACAGAAGATCCTTCCGCAGGACTTGCTGCTCCCACAGACAGCAGAATTGTGCAATGTGCAGTTGCAGCCCTGAATGGAAGATCCTGCCCACAGAAGCAGCAAGTCCTATGGGCAGAAGAGCTGCTGGCCAGATCGTGCCAGCTGCTGAGGTAAGAGTACAAGAGCAAATGGAGAGTGTAAAGGGGAAGTGAAAAAGCCACAGTCTGGGAAGGGGAACAGAGAGTTGGGGACAGCAGGAGAGTAGAAAGAAGATACTGGATATGGGGATGGAAGGCTAGGGAGATGAAGATATTGGACACAGGGGGAGCATAGGGAGATAGAGGGGAAATGAAGATGGAGAGAAAATGCTGGACTCGGGGGTATTACAGGAAAACAAGGCAGATGCTGAATGGGGGGGTCACAGGAAAACAGAGAAAATGCTTGACATGGGGAGGGCATTGGGAGGTGGTGGGGAGTTGCTGGACGTAGAGGGGTATAGGGACACAGAGGGGAGATGCTGGATGCAGGGTAGAAGAGGGAGCTGGAGGGGACATGCTAGCCGTGGGGGCTAGGGAGATCAAGCGGAGATACTGGATGTGGGACGAGGGCACAGGGAGAAGCAAGGAGTGAAGATTTTTGAGATGGAGTGATGATGCTGGACATGGGGAGTTATGGGGAGACTATGGGAAGATGCTGGACATGAGGGGGAGGAGTGGAACAGAGGGAAACGGGAGATGCAGGGCACCAGGGTAATAGGGAGATAGGGGGAGGAGACTGACAAGGGGGTAAGGTGAGAAGGAAAAGCATAGTTACTCACCTGTAACAGGTGTTCTTCAGGGACAGCAGGAATCAGTTCTCACTTATGGGTGACGTCAACAGCGACGGAGCCCACGCGGAGCAATTCCCCAGCTTTCAAAGAAAGCCTTTGGGTTTGCTGCCATGCATGTGTGTTCCTCTTCCCACCCAAGGGTGCCATCTTGCTCAGTCATGTCCCATAGCTAGAGCCCTACTAAGCAAATGGCAAGGGAAAGATAAGAATGGCAACTCTTAAGGGGAGGTGGGAGGGTAGTGAGGACTGATTACTGCTGTCCCTGGAGAACAACTGTTACAGGTGAGTAACTATGCTTTCTCCAGGAACAAGCAGGAAGTCAGTCCTCACTTATGGGACTCCCCAGCTACAGGCTACCGAAACCTATAGCAAAGCACCTCCGCGAAGCCATGAGCTGACGCCAACGATCTGAAGAAAACCCGAGTCCTCAGGTCCTCGGGGGGCCAAGCTCCTGGTAGCTGCAGAAGGAGGTCGGAGAGCTGGAGTTGCTTATACCCTGAACAGACTACAGAGGACAGCCTGGCAGAAGAAGCTGTCCTGGTGGGACTCCCTCTCCAGGTAGTAGTGCAAAGCGAAGGTATTTGCTGAAGACTAGGTTGTAGCTCAGCAGATGTCCATCAGAGGCACTGAGCACAGCAAAGCCATCGACACTGCCTTGGCACAGATGCTGTGCATGGTGACTCGTCGAGCCAGCGGGGTCCCAGCCTTTGCCTGGGCAAAGGCGATGCAGTCCGCCATCCAGATGGAGAGGGTGCGCTTGGTGACTGCAAGCCCCAGACCGTTGGGATTGTAGGCTATGAAGAGCCGGTCGGACTTGCAATGACCCTAGGTGCGCTGCAGGTAGAAGGCATGAGCCCTCTTGCAGCCGAGGGTATGCAGGACTGCCGACGCCCGGTCAGCATGAGGTTTCGGTAGAAAATCGGTAAGACTATTTCTTGGTTGAGATGGAAATCTGAGACAACTTTCGGTAGAAACTTGGGGTGAGTGCAAAGGACCACCCTGTTCCCATAGAACCTGGTGCAGGGGGCCATGGCCATGAGGGCTTGAAGTTTGCTGACTTGCTGAGCCAAGGTCAGCACCACCAGGAAGACTACCTTCCAGGAGAGGTGCCAAAGCAAGCACATCGCCATCGGCTTGAAGGGCGGCTGCGTCAGCTGCATGAGCACGATGTTCAGGTCCCACTCTGTCGGTGGAGGCTGGACAGGGGGCTTGGAGAGAAAAAGGCCCTGCATGAAGTGGGAGACCAGTGGCTGGCTCGAGAGAGGTTTACCCTCAACAGGAAAATGGTTGGCTGAAATGGCGCTCAGGTGAGCCCTGAACGAATTGCATTTCGGCCCCACCTGCGAAAGGTGGAGGAGGTACTGGAGAACCCACTGGGTGGAACAGGAGAACGGATCGATCTGAAGCCCAGAGCACCAGACCTAGAAGCGCCACCACTTGAGGGCTTAGGCCCGTCTTTTCGAATCTTTGCTCGATGCGAGCAGGACTTCCTCGATCTCCTCTGTCAAGCCCTGGACTAGGTAAATCCACATCTAACATTCAAATGTTATTAGGAGCTACAGTGTTCTTCAGATTTCCATCTTGATTTGTTCATCTTGAAGAAACGAGGCAATGTTGTTGTTTTTTATGTTGGCTGGTTAGCCAATTTTCTTTGGCTTTACCCTTCAAAGCTCAAGATACCTGTGAATCGAGGGTCACATGGGAAGTAAATGAAGACATTTTTCTGCATCATTTAAGAATGTGCATAGGGAAAATCTTTTCAGTTTGTTGGGCTCTTTCATCTGATTTTTGGACTTTCTTGTATTAGAATTTTTTTAACATGTATAAATCCACCATGAGGGTTATTTTAGAAGACCTATTCGTGCGTTGGATGTCTAAAAATGGGCATAGAGACATCCAAAGCATAGAAACGTCCCCATAGCTATTTCTGAAGCTGGAACTGTGGACATCTCCAGCATGAGGACATCCAAGTCTGAACGAGGGCATGGTGTGGGCATGTTTCGGGCATTCTTGTACATGCAAGCTGACTGGAATCGGGTCCTGGCCTTCATGTACAGGCCTAGACGGGATTCTGATCCCACGGGGGCTAGACGTGCCCTGTGGGATCAGAATCCCATCTACCTCTGTGTGTCCTGTTCCGACTGGACACAAAAAGGCCGGGACGCACAACTTAGAATAGGCCTCCACAGGCCTGATCTTATAACAAGATTATGTGGGAAATCCAAAAAGGTGCCCATAGAAGCCTAAGGGCAACATAAAACAGTAGATAAATTTAACCTGCTTGGATCGATAATAATAATGAAATGACAAGCAGTCAAGAAATCCGATGATGCACTGCTCATGGCAGAATGGTTATGAAGGACCTGGATAAGATTTTCAAGTGCACAGATGTATTTCTACATAAAAGATTTGACTTGTCCAAGCCATGGTATTTTCAATAACGTCATATGGATGTGAAATGTTAGACAGCGAAGAATAAAAACAAGACAAAAACTGATGCTTTTGAACAAATTAATCGGTACTAGAGGAGATCAAATCAAAGAGCACTCTGTTCAGACACAACTTGGAGGTGGCATTGGCTGACTGATTCCAGAGTCAAAGACAACTTTGGGCTCTACGACCACTGCCATGGACTTAAAAGAAATTCTGATCTAGTCGTACAGGGCATCCAACATAAATGACACTTCAGAATCCAGTCTCACCACCTCAAGGCTGTTTTGGAACTGATGAAACCAGTACAAAGTGCCACCTGGGTGCCCAGGCCAAAGTTGTGAAGACATTTTTGAGGAGGGCTTCCACTTTCCTATCGTGGGTCTCCTTTAGTGTGGCACCACTTTTCACCAAAATGATGGTGCAATTTGTCATCGCCATGACTACGACATCCACCTTGTGGAGCCCAAAGAGCTGTTCCATATCCCCTTGGGACAGAGGATATAGGTGAGCCAGGAACTTGGGGCCCCTGAGCACTAGCTCAGGTGTCTTCCACTGAGAAATCATGAACTTATGCATTGGCTTAGGGAGGGAAAAGAAACTGGAAGGATGCTGCAAACCCTCCAGGATAGGGTCCACTTGTGAAAACTCCATTGAAGAATGCTCCAAAATGCATACAGTCATCATGGAATTCTGAATACGGATGAAAGATCCTCCCTGTGAAAAAGACAGATCATCAATGGGTTCTCACCCTCCACCAAGGAAATCTCCCCTTCCTCCAGTGAGTGACTCACCTGCTGGAAATAGGGAATACTCTTCATCAACCCAGTCTCCCCCCATAGGGGACAGGGTTGGGCTTCTGGAGGAATGGACAGGGACCCTTAATCCCCTTGCAGCCACTAAGAGCATGTAGATACTCATGGCCTAATGGGAGACAGCCAACATGGCTTTAGACAAGGAAGATCTTGTCTTACTAATCTGTTATGTTTTTTTGAAGGTGTGAATGAACAGATGGACAAAGGTGAGCCGGTTGATATAGTGTATCTGGACTTTCAGAAAGCATATAAGAACATAAGAACATAAGATATGCCATACTGGGTCAGACCAAGGTCCATCAAGCCCAGTATTCTGTTTCCAACAGTGGCCAATCTAGGTCATACGTACCTAGCAGTTTCCCCAAGGGACACAGGTTCCACAATGCTTGTATTGGTTCAAGCATTGATATCCTGGGTCCCTTCTTAATAATGGTTTATGGACCTTTCCTCCAGGAACTTGTCCAAACCTTTTTTAAACCCAGCTACACTAACAGCCTTTACTACATCCTCCGGTAACAAATTCCAGAGTTTGATTACACGTTGAGTGAAAAAATATTTTCTTTTATTAGTCTTAAATAGTTTACCCTGTAGCTTCATTGCATGTCCCCTAGTCTTTCTATATTCTGATAAGGTAAACAATCGATCTACGTTTACCCGTTCCACTCCGTTCATTAATTTATAGACTTCTATCATATCTCCCCTCAGCCGTCTCTTTTCCAGGTTAAAGAGCCCCAACCTTTTTAGCCTTTCTTCATAGGAGTAGCCTTCCATCCCCTTTACCATTTTGGTGGCTCTTCTCTGAACCTTTTCTAAAATTGCTATATCCTTTTTAAGATATGGCGACCAGAATTGCACACAATATTCAAGGTGCGGTCTCACCATGGAACGATATAGAGGCATTATAATATCTTTTGTTTTATTTTCCATTCCTTTCCTTATCATACCTAGCATTCTATTTGCTCTCTTGGCCGCCGCTGCACACTGGGCCGAGGGTTTTAACATGGTATCCACAAGGACGCCTAAATCTTTTTCTTGGGTGGTGGTTCCTAATGTGGAACCTTGCATCGTGTAACCATAGTTTTGGGTTGTTCTTCCCTAGGTGCATAACCTTGCACTTCTCCACATTAAATTTCATCTGCCATTTTGATGCCCAGTCTTCCAATTTATCAAGATCCTCTTGCAATTTTCCACAATCCTCCTGGGTTTTAACAACTTTAAATAGTTTTGTGTCATCAGCAAATTTGATAACCTCACTCGTTATTCCACTTTCCAGGTCATTTATGAATATGTCAAAAAGCAGCGGACCCAGCACAGATCCCTGGGGTACACCACTATTCACCTTTCTCCATTGGGAAAATTGGCCATTTAGCCCTACCCTCTGCTTTCTATCTTTTAACCAGTTCCTGATCCACAGTAGTACACTGCCTCCTATCCCATGACTCTTTAGTTTTGCCAAAAGTCTCTCATGAGGGACCTTGTCAAAGGCTTTCTGAAAGTCCAGATACACAATATCAACCGACTCACCTTTGTCCACCTGTTTATTCACTCCTTCAAAAAAACATAACAGATTAGTAAGACAAGATCTTCCTTGTCTAAAGCCATGTTGGCTGTCTCCCATTAGGTCATGACTATCTATATGCTGAGTAATTTTATTCTTTATGATGGTTTCTACCATTTTTCCCGGTACTGATGTCAGGCTCACCGGTCTGTAGTTTCCCGGATCACCCCTCGAACCCTTTTTAAAAATTGGTGTTACATTGGCGATCCTCCAATCCTCAGGTATTAGAGATGATTTTAATGATAGTTCACAGATTACTGATAGCAGGTCTGCAATCTCAAATTTCAGTTCTTTCAACACCCTTGGATGTATACCATCCGGCCCAGGTGATTTGCTACTCTTCAGTTTATCTAATAGTTGTAGGACATCTTCCCGATGTATCGATATTTCCTTCAATTCTTCCACACCTTTAAATACCACTTCAGTCGTGGGTAACATCCCTACATCTTCCTCAGTAAAGACCGAAGCAAAGAATTCATTCAGTCTCTCCGCTATCGCCTTGTCGCCTCTTAGTGCTCCTTTAACCCCTTTATCATCTAATGGACCAACTGACTCTCTCACGGGTTTTTTTGCTACGAATGTACTTGAAAAGGTCTTTATTTCGCGTTTTTGCTTCCGCAGCAAGCTTCTTCTCAAATTCTCTCTTTGCCTGCCTTATCAATGCCTTGCATTTGACTTGCCAGTGCTTGTGCTGTTTCCAGGTTTCATCATTTGGCTCTTTTTTTCCATTTCTTGAAAGATGCTTTTTTGGCAACAACAGCCTCTCTGACCTCAGCTTTAAACCATGCTGGCAATTTTTTGGACTTCCTTCCACTTTTCTTAAAGCGTGGAATACAGCTGGTCTGGGCTTCCAAGATAGTATTTTTCAACAACACCCAAGCTTGATGTACGTCTTTAACCTTTGCAACTGCTCCTTTTAGTTTTTTCTTAACTGTTTTCCTCATTCTATCATAGTCTCCCTTTCGAAAGTTAAAGGGTAGTACTGTGGATTTCCTTACTATCCCTCCTCCACTAATTAAATCAAAGGCGATCATGCTATGATCACTATTGCCAAGTGGCCCCAACACCCTTATCTCTTGCACTACATCTGGTGTTCCACTAAGGACTAGGTCTAATATTGCTTCCCCTCTGGTCGGTTCATGAACCAGCTGCTCCAAGAAGCAGTCATTTATTTCATCTAGGAACTTTATCTCCCTAGCATGTCCTGTTGTGACACTGACCCAGTCGATGCCGGGGTAATTGAAATCACCCATTATTATTACTGCACTGTAACTTTTGCTAGCTTCCTTGATTTCTTTGAGCATTTCATCATCCATTTGTTCATTCTGGCCAGGCGGACGATAGTACACCCCCACTGCCATCGCCTTCCCCTTTTTACATGGAATTTCAATCCATAGAGATTCTACAGCAAATTTTGTTTCTTGCAAAACTTTAATCCTTTCTGACTCAATGCCCTCTCTAACATAGAGCGCAACCCCTCCACCAATTTGATCAGCTCTATCATTTCGATATAGTTTGTACCCAGGTATCACAGTGTCCCACTGGTTGTCCTCCTTCCACCATGTCTCTGATATTCCAATCATATCTAACCTCTCGTTTAGTGCTATATATTCTAACTCTCCCATCTTGTTTTGTAGACTTCTAGCATTTGCATACAAGCATTTTAGAGACTGTATTTTATTCATATTAATTTGGCTATTGGTAGACATGGGTAATTTGGGATCTTTAAGTTCTGTCTGCTCCATACTCGAGGGCATTTGGGCTACTTTACTCTTTTTTGGAACCTCTCTGCTTTTTGTAGTATCCTTCAAGGATACATTCTTCCGAACCATGCGCTCTTGGGCGACTGTCGGCTTTCCCCTAATATCTAGTTTAAAAGCTGCTCTATCTCCTTTTTAAAGGTTAATGCCAGCAGCCTGGTTCCATCCCGGTTAAGGTGAAGCCCATCCCTTCGGAAGAGCCCCTCCTTTCCCCAGAATGTTCCCCAGTTCCTAACAAATCCGAACCCCTCATCAGAGACTTTTGGCAAAACTAAAGAGTCATGGGATAGGAGGCAGTGTACTATTGTGGATCAGGAACTGGTTAAAAGATAGAAAGAAGAGGGTAGGGCTAAATGGCCAATTTTCCCAATGGAGAAAGGTGAATAGTGGTGTACCCCAGGGATCTGTGCTGGGTCTGCTGCTTTGACATATTCATAAATGACCTGGAAAAGGGAATAACGAGTGAGGTTATCAAATCTGCAGATGACACAAAACTATTTAAAGTTGTTAAAACCCAAGAGGACTGTGGAAAATTGCAAGAGGATCTTGATAAATTGGAAGACTGGGCATCAAAATGGCAGATGAAATTTAATGTGGACAAGTGCAAAGTTATGCACCTAGGGAAGAACAACCCAAACTATGGTTACACGATGAAAGGTTCCACATTAGGAACCACCACCCAGGAAAACGATTTAGGTGTCATTGTGGATAACATGTTAAAACCCTCGGCCCAGTGTGCAGCGGCGGTCAAGAGAGCAAATAGAATGCTAGGTATCATAAGGAAAGGAATGGAAAATAAAACAAAAGATATTATAATGCCTCTATATCGTTCCATGGTGAGACCGCACCTTGAATATTGTGTGCAATTCTGGTCGCCTTATCTTAAAAAGGATATAGCGTTATTAGAAAAGGTTCAGAGAAGAGCCACCAAAATGGTAAAGGGGATGGAAGGATACTCCTATGAAGAAAGGCTAAAAAGGTTAGGGCTCTTTATCCTGGAAAAGAGACAGGCTGAGGGGAGATATGATAGAAGTCTATAAATTAATGAGCGGAGTGGAACGGGTAAACGTAGATCGATTGTTTACGTTATCAGAATATAGAAAGACTAGGGGACATGCAATGAAGCTACAGGGTAAGCTATTTATTTATTTATTTATTTAGACAGTTTTGTATACCGCCTTATCCTTCAATCAAAGCGGTTTACGACTAATAAGAGAAAATATGTTTTCACTCAACATGTAATCAAACTCTGGAATTTGTTACCAGAGGATATAGTAAAGGTCGTTAGTGTAGCTGGGTTTAAAAAAAGGTTTGGACAAGTTCCTGGAGGAAAGGTCCATAAACCATTATTAAGAAGGGACCCAGGATATCAATGTTTGACCAAGTACAAGCATTGTGGAACCTGTGTCTTTTGAGGAAACTGCTAGGTACTTGTGACCTAGATTGGCCACTGCTGGAAACAGGATACTGGGCTTGATGGACCTTGGTCTGACCCAGTATGGCATATCTTATGTTCTTATGTTAAGAGAGATGCCAGAGGGCCCTAAGTCCCCTACAAAGGAGGTCAGGGCCTTGCACTCCCACAAGGGGGGCTCAGCTAACACAGACTGGAAACAGCACTGTGAGTTGTTTCAGGAGCTGCTGCTCAAAGCCAGGAAAGAATGGGTCCCAGGCATCGGAGAGCTGTTAGGGGCCTGGCAGCATGAGCTGTGGCCTCCGTACCATACTCCTCTTCAAGGATCATGTGGCTATCCAATATGGCTGCTGTTCCTGCCATCAGGAAAAGCAGATGCAGAAAAACTGGCATCAGGCCCCAGGCACTCCTTGGGGGGTCCAGATATTGCCAAAAAAATGTACCCCAGGGTGTATCTATTGCGCTCAAAGCAAAAAGAGCCAGACACCAAGCTCACCTGATAGGAGACACAAGAAGCATGCCGCTGTGCACCTGGCATCACGGTAGAGCTCAACGTAGTCAAAAGAAAATAAATGTGAAGGAAAAACCCAACAGAAAAGAAAAACCACAGTGGAAAATAACCTGACTGATAAAGAAGTCCCAGCAGCTGTCAAGCTGGCTGGCAAAACCTGAGAAAAGTTGCCCCAGCGGCCCACACAAGGCTGTCAAAATCTGGCTGCCTCACAGGGGCATTGTTTTTAAGCTGCTTCATTCAAAGTAGCAAAAGAGAAATAATTAAAAATATAGAAAAAGAAAAAGGAAGAGAAAAGAAGAACAAGCATGCAGATGGAATAGAGAGAGGGGGAAGGAGGGCCTGGGTCCAGACTTACCAAACCCCCCCTCAGGGACCCATGAGATCCTCCTATCCACTCTCTGGTGCACCAGTGTAGGAACCCTTGGGTAACAACGCTGGACACTGGGCAGCAGTTGGCTTGAGGAGGCAAGGGCACACCCAAGTTCCAAGAAAACATTGAGCCTAAAGGTTTCAATCTCTCAGGCACAAACCATGGTCTAGGTCAAGGAGACTGACCTATCTGCACCGCTGCATCAGTCCACAAACACCTTACCACCTACTGGAGGAAGACAATACCTGCTTCTCTCAGTGCTGCACCAGTGGATATACTAGTGATGAGGTCACTGAAAGTGGCTCTAATCTGCTCCACCTACTGGCTTGGGAGCAAAACACACACAACTGGACTTGTCTAGCAAGATGATAAGGAAAGTATATTATAATCTATGTGCATATGTGCAAACTCCAGACCATGCACCTGGCTATGCGTGGGATGATGGAGTGCTTTCTTCTCTACACCCTCTGGATGTTCTTCAGTTAAAACAAGCACTTTTCAGGTGTGTGGAGCAGGTCTGATGCTGGACATCCATGACATTTCTGTGATCAGCCAAGGACTTGCAGGATCCTGTGAATGCCCCAGACATAGCTCCACATTCCTGGGAACACCCTGGCAATGCCTTCTCCATGCCCCCACTCAGACCTGGATGTCCTCATGCTGAGGATGTCCCCAGAGCCGGCTTCTAAAATGGCTCTAGAGATGTTTCTGTGCTTTGGGCATCTCTAAGTCCAAAGTACAAATAAGGCTTCTAAAATTATCTATATGATGTCCACATAATTTAAATGTTCGGTTTGAATTAAGAACAATTGAACTGACTATATTATTTGCACTTTTGGCTCTTGTTGGTTTGATATTTCGTTTGGATTGTGACAAGCACAGCTCCCCTGAGCCCCATAATAAAGAGGAATCCCCAGTACAGGCTGCTCCAAAAGTGTCTAAAGCTCTTAAAGCTTCTAGAAGTAGGGAACATTACTTTCTCAGAAAAGGGAAGGTGAGATTAGCTCCTAACAGCCATGAGTACTATTCTCTGAGGGAGGGAATATGAGGCAAGCCTCTGGAAGAAAGATAGACAGGAGTCCCTGGATAGTTAATTAGGGATGATTCCTGGGAGAAGAGTAGCTGGCAGACCAATGGAGTAGGGCAGGTGACAACAGTTCCACAGGCTTCTGTGGGAGAGGGCGTGACTGATGTGCCTCCCTGAAAGCATAATCAATGTGTCATGGAGAGATATTCTACCTTGGAGCCCACCCATCTCCTAGCCTGGCCAGCCGCAGGAATTACTGGAGCCTATGGAGATGGGAACCCATTACAGATTTTGATGAGATGGAAATGGAATACCATGAGGCAGAAATCCCATGATTGTAGGAGGGGTTCTTTTTCTTTTGTTTTTTTTATACTTTTTCCAGTAGCAAGCCCAGCTGAGGATAGGCCTAGTGGGGGGGTGTAGGTAGCGGGCCTCCCCATCTGGGACTCCCCAAGGCCTAGACTTGAGAACACTGACCAAGATCTAGCATTCATTCTACTGTATTTGCTCTCTTGGCCGCCGCTGCACACTGGGCGGAGGATTTTAACATGTTATCCACAATGACGCCTAAATCTTTTTCCTGGGTGGTAGTTCCTAATGTGGAACCTTGCATTGTGTAACCATAGTTTGGATGGTTGTTCCCTAGGTGCATAAACTGCACCTAGGGAAGAACAACCCAAACTATGGTTACACAATGCAAGATTCCACATTAGGAACTACCACCCAGGAAAAAGATTTAGGCGTCATTGTGTATAACATGTGAAAAACCCCCCGCCCAGTGTGCGGCGGCGGCCAAGATTGCAAATAGAATGCTAGGTATCATAAGGAAAGGAATGAAAAATAAGACAAAGGATATTATTTAAACCGCATTGATGCAGAATAGCGCGGTATATAAGAGAATGTAAATAAATAAATTATAATGCCTCTTTATCATTCCATGGTGCGACCGCACCTTGAATATTGTGTGCAATTCTGGTCGCCGTATCTTAAAAAGGATATAGCGTTATTAGAAAAGGTTCCGAAAAGAGCCACCAAAATGGTAAAGGGGATGGAAGGATACCCTATGAAGAAAGGCTAAAAAGGTTAGGGCTCTTTAACCTGGAAAAGAGACGGCTGAGGGGAGATATAATAGAAGTCTATAAATTAATGGAGTGGAACGGGTAAACGTAGATCGATTGTTTACGTCATCAGAATATAGGAAGACTAGGGGGCATGCAATGAAGCTACAGGGTAAACTATTTAAGACAAATATGAGAAAATATTTTTTCACTCAACGTGTAATCAAACTCTGGAATTTGTTATCGGAGGATGTAGTAAAGGCTGTTAGTGTAGCTGGTTTCAAAAAAGGTTTGGACAAGTTCCTGGAAGAAAGGTCCATAAACCATTATTAAAAAGGGACCCAGGATATCACTGCTTGACCCAATACAAGCATTGTGGAACCTGTGTCTTTTGGGGAAACTGCTAGGTACGTATGACCTAGATTGGCCACTGTTGGAAACAGGATACTGGGCTTGATGGACCTTGGTCTGACCCAGTATGGCATATCTTATGTTCTTAAGACTTGTTTTAAGTGTTGCAGAGCTTGCTTTTCTAAGAGGATGTATGAATGCAAATTCAAGCCACAGTAGCAAGTTAAAGGAGAGAATTCCCCTCTGTCCCCTAGGAGCAAAACCTGAAGCCCTGAGTTTGAACTGTGCTATGGAAAACGTGGACTGTATTAGTATACAGAGGCAGCAGCCTGGGAGCAATTGGGACTCATAAAAACTTTTGGTTTGACATTTTCCTTATGCATGAATTTATGTAAATCAAATAACGCAGCTTGTGTTGAACTCTGGCATAGACAAGAGCAGGAATGACTGGAGATCACTTCTGCCCCAGCACCACTGGACCATCATTGATAAGTTGAAGTAGGTGCAGGGGGTGCCTATTGGGCGGATAGGGAGTCTGAGGGGGCATAGAGGGATCCAAAGGGTGATTTGGAGAAGTGGGAGTCTTGATTGGGTGGGGTTTCCTTGCTATTTTTATCAGCCCCTTTAAGATGGAAGCCAAGAGCATCAGGTCGTGTGTTAGCGGACCAATGTTCCTGGCCAGTAGCTTAGTGGTTAGAGCAGTGGTTCTCAACCTGAGGGTCGCGACCCCCATGGGGGTCACCACAGGATTTAGTATGGGTCGCCTCACTCCGCCAAGTAAAAAAAATCGCACAAGTTGCTGCCGAGTCCGCTTCTCGGCAGCAGCAAACTAACCTCCTCCCTTCTTCTGCAGCCGCAGCTCCCTGTCTTTTAGGGAACCGCAGCTGTGCCTGTGAAAATGTTGGAGTCTTCATGCCTCTCGATGGGCTCTGTGAAGCACTGTCCTGCCTCCAAAGGAAGTGGTAAACAACTTCCTTTGGAGGCGGGACAATGCTGCACGGAGCCTATTGGGAGACAGAAAGGCTGCGCAACGGCTTCACAGACAGAGCCGCGGTTCCCTAAGAGACAGGGAGCCGCGGCTGCAGAAGAACAGGGCAGTAGCAGGCAGACATAGGGAGAGGGGAGGAGGGGGCAGGGAACCTGCAACAGAGCTGACATGGGGGAGGGAGGGGGCTGACATGGAGGGAGGGAGGGAGGGCTGACTTGGAGGGAGGGCTGACATGGACAGAGGGAGGGCTGACAGGGAGGGAGGGGGCTGGCATGGACAGAGGGGGGGCAGACATGGAGGGAGGGAGGGGGGCTGACATGGACAAAGGGTAGAGACAGGGGGACATACTGGACAGACGGGATAAATGCTGGACAGAGGGGAGAGACAGTGTGGGTTAGGATTATAATGGGCTGATGGGGGGGCTAGCACTGGTAATGGGCAGATCGGGGGGCTAGGACTGGTAATAGGTTGATTAGGGAAGGATAGGACTGGGAATGGACTGATTAAGGGGAGGGTTGGGACTGGTAAAGGGCTGATAGAGGGGTAGGACTGGTAATGGACTGATGGGGGGCTAGCATTGGAAATGAGCTGATCAGGGAGGTTAGGACTGGAAATGGGCTGATGGGGGGGGGAGGACTGATAATGGGCCAATTAGGGGAGCCTAGCACTGGTAATGGTGTTGAGGGGGGACTAGCATTGGAAATGAGCTGATTAGGGGAGGCTAGGACTGGTAATGGGCTGATGGGGTGGGGTAGGATTGGTAATGGACTGATGGGAGGCTAGCGTTGGAAATGAGCTGATCGGGGGGCTATGATTGGAAATGGACTGATTAGTGGAGGCTAGCACTGATAATAGGGTTGAAGGGGGACTAGCACTGGAAGTGAGCTGATTGGGGAGCTTCGAGTAGGAATAGGCTGATGGTGGGGAGGGGAGGATAGAGCTGCTGACCCCGGAAAAAAACTGGGGGCTAAGGCTACAAATGGGCTGATACAAGGGGATAGGAGAATGGAACTGGAAGGGAGTGGATCTGAGAGGGGCTGCCATGATATTTGTACTAGAAGGGACTGGTCAGTGGGGAAGGAGGGGACTGGAAGGGAATGGACACCAATGGCAGTCACGGGAATGCAAGTTGACATTGGAAGGTACTGGGAGTGAGGACTGGAAAGGGGCTGATACTGGGGAGGGTTACTGGGACTGGAAATAGGCTGATGGAAAGAAGTGAAGAAAACGAAAGAAGAGATAAGAAATGGCAGATGAACCATAGACCACAGAAAGAGAGCTAAGAGAAGACAGGAAAGCAGAAGCCTCAGATCGGGACCAGCATGATCAGAGAATAAATTGTTCAGACAAAGGTAGAAAAAATAATTTTATTTCATATTAGTGATTTGACTACAAAATCATAATAATTTTGAAATCAAATGTTGTTACTTGTTATTGTGATTAATTATTGTGGTTTAAATAAGTAAATTTTATAAATAAAAACATACTGCAAAGGCCTATAATATATTAATAATTCAACAAATGATTACAGCGGCAATGCGTTAACGGTAAAGGAAGAGAGACGCATTTGATTTTATCATTGGGGGTCATCACAAGTTGACCAATCGTAAAAGGGGTCACGGTACAAAAAAGGTTGAGAACTACTGGGTTAGAGCAACTGCCTAGTACTCAGAAGATCAAGACTTTGGGGTATGTTTACTAAACTGCGGTAACATTACATAACACACGTTATGTAATGTTAACGATCGTTAAGTAACGTTAACGCGTGTTATGAGACATTAACGTTCGTTAACGTTTCATAACGCGCGTTAACGTTACATAACGAGCGTAGACGTTCCGCGGCGTGGTAAAACACCGCAGAAGGTGGAGAGAGGGCGGAGAGAAGGGGTCAATGGGCGGAGTGTGGGCGGGGAGAGGCTCTATTCACACTAACGGGCTGAACTGAAGAGCTGAATCCTAACGCGATTGAAAACCTGCCGTTAGATGCACATTTGCAGGGGAGAGCAACCATTTCGGTGTCAGCAATGTACAGCATAGGCAGGGAAACCTAAAAAAAGTGATAAGTGTGATACATGTGCACAGAACAAAAGGGCACATAAACATTGGAAATGACCTCAACAAACTGGAAAAAAAAAACATAACCAAGCTGGCCAATAGTGATATTAAAGAGAATCATCAACACCCCCCCCGAGAAAGCTCCAAAAAAAAGATACTAATCATGGAAGGGTCTATGCTCCGTCTCCATACAAGGTGAATGAGCACACAGTGAAATAGCGCTGATCAGGGCTTTCCCTTGTTATTTGGCAGGTGTCCTATGGCGTGCACATGTCCCACAACAGCAGGGTGGGCATGTCAGAACGGGCAACTGGACAGATGCTGGAAAAGGGGATACAGAGGGCCGCAGGCGGCACATGCTGTGGTGCAGCTGGTCCACAGTGCAGACTAGGGTGATGCCTAGGTGGCCCATACGAATGCTGAAACAGCAGAGCAGCCAGACAGCAACTGCTGAAGGCCCAACATGGGCACGACTGTGTTTCCCACAGTGTCACAGGGGATAGTACCCAGCAGCTACCCCCAAGGGCACGGAACATTGGCATGCGGTGCTGGGGGGAAGCGTGGACACCTATGCAGGGACCCCTACCCCAGAACCCGCACCATAGGCAGCCGCCTACCCGCACACTGGATGGCCTGAGACTGCACTCCACCAGCACCAACAGCAGAAGGGCATGTCAGCATGGTGGCAGAGGGATACTGGTGGTGGAGGGGGCAGTGGCAGCTGCCCAGAGAAGACCCTGGCCTAGCCCTGTGTAGGTGGGTGCCATGCACTGCAACAGACAGGCCCTGTCTGACGAACAGTCATGGTATCACCAGGGAATGCATTGCCTCTGTGGCAACACAGTGGTGCAGTGCACAAAACCAGTATAGTCAGAAGCAGAAGGTCACAGGTTCAAGTCCCAGCTGTGGTTCCTGCCAACCCAGTCCTCATATTTTACCCAATACTAAAACGTGCTAATACAGACAGAACCTTTATTGCAGATGGCGTAAACATGCCCAAAACACCTACATTTTACCCTACAGAGCACAGACACCATAAACATGCGCATTACCTACAGCAGAGTCTCCCAAATGCAGTCCTGGAGGGCCAAACACCATCCAGGTTCCATGCTGACTCTAATAAAGATGCCTGTGCTGCATTTCTATGCGCCGCCCCCATGGTATGCAGATGTATCTCATGCATATTCATGAGGAACAGCATGAAAACCCGAACAGTGTTTGGCCCACCAGGGTTGGAGTTGGGAACCTCTGCCCTAAAGCAGTGGCCAACAGGGGCAGACACACCCGCACCCACAGGCTCCATTATCCAATGCCTCCTGGAGCAGCAGGATGTTGGGCCCTGCGTGCATCTCCCAATACTAGCACTTGCATACCTTGGCAATGCCACCCTAAACCTGGGAATACGGTAAACATCTATCAAACGGTTGCTATGATTACTGGCAGATAGCAATTCCAAAGTTAAGCACAATTTGCTGATTGAGCTGCATCATAGCAACCTTTCTGATGTCTGTGGAGTGTGCTACAAGTCTTGTGTCTGACACTGTTTACCACCCTGGGGAGTGACCCCAACAGTATTGCGTACCATAGCCATGCCTGCACTGTGCCCAGGACTGGTGCGGTGGCCAGGGCTGCCAAACACCTCTATAGTTGCACAATGCTGGCATAGGTGTGGGGAGTGTGTGTCTGTCTATCCAGTGTGTGGTGACTGCAAACACCCTCCACAGCCCACACTGCTAGCACTGTTGCCAGTATTGGCCTGCCAATGTGCATAATGAGGAGCAAGGTACTGTGGGAATAGCCAGGATAGGCTGGCCTGGCCTGGATCCATCTGTACATAGCATAGGGCAATGGCTCAGACATTGTAGTGGCCGGCCACCACCTGCACGGATAGGGTGGCCACAGCATGTCCTGCTGGGAGGTCACTCTCACCCTGACTGAGCAGTGACCACAGCATGGCTAGGTTCCCCCATAGTGCTATATAGTTTTTCTCTCATGTGATATTTATGGGTCCTTTTTGGGGCCCAATCACTAACTTATCTGCTTGGTGTGTATGCTGATATCCCAGTTCTGGGTACACACATCTCCTCCAGGACTATGCACTATAGACTAGCTATCAGACTGTCTACAGCTAGTATGTGTCTTGCTGGAACACCTTGCAGAGTGCAGCGGCTGGAGGCTTGCTGCTGGAGAATGTCAGATAGTGGTGGGGGGCAGCTGAGCATTTCCAGGCCTACTGTCTGTCTGCTATTGCTTTATGGATGTGTACAGCTCTGCACTGCCTGCCCTGTAGGGTGTCTGTTCCCCAGCAGGACTGGGGTTGATGGTCCTCTCTACTGCTACCACTGCAGGGAGGTAGAATGTGGATCTATTGGTGGGTGATCCTGTTTCCCATCCTGAGCCCCAGAGGGTGGGTTGGGTGGTGGTACATAATCTGCCTATGGGTCTAAACACCCCTCCCTTCACCTACATCATGTATCCATGGCACCAACACAGGATATGTACTATTCTGGGTGCATCCATAGCCCATAAGGGTTAGACATGACTGAGAAATACAGAAGGACACAGTTGTATCCTAGGTGTGTCTGCAGGAACTACCTATCACACACTGATTGGGACCTGCAGCATGGTGTATTTCAGTCATGAAAGGTGCTGTGGACCTGGTGCTGGGCGCCCCACCTCACCCTCAGGGTGAGCACAGTACCCGCACAATGTGACGGTCTCTGGCTACTCTGTGCCAGTACCACACACAGTCAGTTCCCCCTACCAGGCTGAGGTGCTGTGGGGATGCATACCCCATCTTGTGCCCATCTGTCGACTGCTGATTTGCATGTGCAGTGCATCATGGGTACGGGTGGGTTAATCCTATCCTGGTAACCACAGCAGACAGTTTGTGTGACGTACAGACCTTCTGCAGCCAGACAGGGACTTGTAAGCAGCTATAGAGCTGTAGCCCACTGGTTACTTCACTGCCTGTGAAGCCAGAAGTCATGGGTTCAAACCCATGGCGGGGTTATTTGATAGGGCTGTCTGAGGCATTGTCTATTTTTAATGTACATTAGTGCTGCCAGCAAAAACACCCTCAGAGTACTGTAACCTTAAGGTGCCTCATGAGGCGCTCTATCAAGCGTTTTATAAGGTGTCCTATAGGGGACATTATAGGGTGCCTTGGCGGACAGTGCACTTTATAATGTGCCCTATGGAGTGCATTATGGGGTGCCTTATGCGGCACCTTAGGTTACGCCACCCGTAAGGGTGTGTTTGCTGGCAGCACTAATTAAAATAATTAAAATAATAGTGCTGGCAGCACTAATTAAAATAAAATTAAAATGCCTCAACAATCACTACTTAAACGTAAAGGGTGCTGTCTCAGCCAGCCTTATGCATTAGGCATACTGGGGAATCAAACCCATGACCCCCCTGTACCATCAGTCAGTGTAGTAACCATTGTGCTACAGCTCTGTTTCTGTGTTTGTATGTCTGCGTGCCTTCTTAAGATTAACGCGCGGTAACGTGCCATGTAACGCTCGTTAATTTATGGCGCCTTGTAACGCGCGTTATCGGTAACGATGTACCACCCATGTCCTTATTTGGGATTTCTGCCTATACTGTATACTATAGTAAACATACCCCCTTGATTCTCACTGACACTCCTTGTGACCTTGGGCAAGTCACTTTACCCTCCACTGCCTTGGAAGAAAAGACCTGGTGATCTACTTCTGGTGATACACTGCCAAGAAAACCCAGAGGCAGCTGGATCACCAGGAATCAGCAATGACTTGATGGCACTAAAAAAAAAAAAAAAATGCACGTGCGAGGTTCATTGCAAGCTGCATTGTTCCTTTACTGTGGGAGTTACTAACCTGCGATGTGGAGTTACCACAGGTTTGTGACTCCCACAGTAAATTAAGCTGCTGTAAAAATCGGAGATTTTATCACAACTTGGGAACACCCTCTTTGGGATCATGATCCCAATGCTTTTCTGATACGGTGATACTGTAGTATTTACAAAGTTTCCAATAGATGAGACATGCCTCCTTGCCCTATCTTTCTGTACAGAAACATTTTGCCATCAGAACTTTGCAGTCAGCTATGACATACGTTTCTATTTCTAGCTCTCTTCCAGAATCTATATGTTAGATTGCACATCTTTTTGTATTTGCTGTGAACCATCTCATCCATAATCTACTGTCCTAAACTGCAGCAATCAATCTCTCATCCTTCAGTTTATGCCTAGCTATACTGACACCTCCTCCAGCAGTGTTTTGAAATCCAAATAAAAGCTCCCCTAAAGCCACAGAAATGCTTCATTAACCAGCTGTTGCATGTACAAGGGATAAAGGAAGAAACTGTTACCAAAATGCTATTTTCACCACCCATACAATCAAAGCAATGCTATATCAATTCAGCAAGGCGGGGAAACACTTCTGCCTCTTCATGTGAACACCAATTGGATGTCACTGCAAGCTCATCGTGCATCTCTGTTTTAAGACAGAGAAAGATTTTTAGATTTCCACAACAGTACATCAAAAGGCTTGTTAGAGGTCAGCCAAAGCACTCCACCATATAAAATCAAACAAGCAGCGCTTTTTTGATGCAAACTAAATCATACTCCATCCTCACTAGGAAGCTCTCTATTGTACTCTCTTTCATTTCCTCTAATGCTTTTTCTACTTGATCTGCAGCCGTATTATACAATTTACCTTTTCTATATACAAAATCACACTCACACACAAACTCTTCCTCAAAAGCACTGTCTCCCAAAAACAATATTATGACAGTAAAATGTATGGTTTCTGCTGGCGCTTCCTAGTTATTCTTAAGGGATATTTAAGGATAACTTATCAACTGTAATCATAATCGGAGACCAATTTTCAAAGGAGATGACAGGTAGGTAAGAAATTGTTGCATTAGCAAACACTTGTAATTTCCATGTTTCAAACGACTGAGAAACAGAATCTCTTGTCAGGCAGGGCCTGTAAATGCAGTTCCTAACTCGTGCACATCATGACTGGCTTTTTATGAGGCTGAGATTGATTGGGGGTGCAGCGATGGATTGCGATTCCGCAGGGGCAGTCTGAGAGGGATGCAGGACCATGTGCAGACTCAATGCGGAGCCTCATCTGCATATTTGCATAACCATGGGTGCTCTATCAAGCCTATCCCTGACATTCCCCACACCATAGCTCTCTCACAATCACCACCTCCATCGTACATGTCCTCCCTGCAGCATACATCCCTTGTAGCCCTCCCTCAATCACCACCACCCCAAATACTTCCCCAGATTTCTCTCTCCTCACCTTCCCCCTTCCTGGCACCCCCCCCCCCCCCAGCTCTCTCCTTCCCGCTGCACACAAATCTTCCTCCCTTCCAGCTTGCCCTCCTTCTCCCCAATCTCCCTGTCGGTGGCACTTGCATGTGCAGGCTGTCCTTTTAAGAGATGCAGGACTCATGCTGCTCTTGTGGCAAGACGGCGGGGACTCCGAGAAGCTGAAGAGGCAGAGGATCAGGACTGGCTGGAACCCAGGACACAGATAAAGGCAGCCGCAAAAGAAGAAGATGAGCCTGGAGGACAGCAGCTGCATATCGGATCGCATTCTGCTTCTCTGTCGCTGGGCACTGATTGCAAAATTTGAATCACGTAAGACGCTGTAGAGCTCCACGGTTCAAGTTCCGTCTTTAGTGCTGGGAAGCAGAGGAGAAGGAAAATGTGTCCCGATGCGCAGTTGCTCTTCTCCACTTGTCTTCTCAGATAAAGTGTCCCAGGGAGTGGAAAAGAATGGCATGCAACAGGGGGTATGGGGAGTACGTGCGCATCGGAGGTGCCACGGGGGGGGGGGGGGATGGAAGAGGAGGATAAAGCGCTGGGGTTCACTAATTGTTAGGTATAGGTCCTGGGTCTCGGGTGACTTGTTCTGTCTCCATCTCCGTTCTATTTTTCTGAGGTTCCTCTTTTCGGTTCGTATAGTTTTTGAGTACCATGGCTTGTGTTGTAGTTTGTTGCAGCGAAGTGTCCTGTGTCTATAGTCTGTTGCTTTGGCAGCATTGTATATGGTGTTCCAGTTGGTGATTAGTGCTGCTAGGTCATCTGTTTCAGAGTTTAGGTTTTGTATCGTGTCTTGCAGGAACTGGTCTCTGTCGAAGCATTTAAATCTTCTTTGTGTGGGTGTGTTGTCCGGATCTTTGTTTAGTTTCTCCTCTTGTGGTATAATGTTTACTTTAATTAAGTGATGGTCCGATCATGGTACTGGTGTTGTGATTGGGGTTGATATTAGGCCTCTTGAGGTTAGGTAGTTGGGTACGAAGATGAGGTCTGGTGAAGATCCATGTCTGTGTGTCGGAGTGTTGATTATTTGCGTGAATTGGAGCGAACTCATTGCTTGGAGAAATGCTTCTGCATCCTTTTTGTTAGTGGACTTAAGATTGAAGTCTCCTAGGAATATTGTGGGTTTGTGGCTGAAATTGACTGCGCAGACTGCCTCAAGTGTTGATGCTAGTTCTTCAGGTGGTGCATGGGGTGCTCTGTAGGTGAGACATATGGCCATGTTTTTGTTCTCGATCGAGATAATGTTAGAGTGTTGGGTGTCCGTGGTACTTAATGATTTGAATCTTAGGCTGTTCTTTGCGATTATGAGGGTCCCTCCTCCTCGCCTGTGGGTGCGTGGGCAGTTGTATGCTGTGTATGTGTCAGGCACCAATTGATTGAGTAGAACGTTGTCAGTAGGACTGAGCCACGTTTCTGTGATGCAGAGTATGTCGGGTTGTTGGTCATCTATGTGGTCCACTAGGGTGTAGATCTTGTTGCATATGGATCTGGCGTTTATGAGCTCTATGTTTATAGATCTTAGGGTGTTGTGTGTCTTGTGTGCTTCCTTTGTTTTGGAGTGGATGTTGGGCTTGTGCTTTGCTTGTCTCCTTGTAGTGGCTGTTCCGTGTGAGTCCTCGTAGGTATGTTGTTGGGCTATGTATGTCCATGTAGTTGTTGGGTGCCATGGTGTGTATGTGTGTGGGTGTTGGTAGTGTGTGAGTGGTGTAATGAGTAGTGCGAGTATGAGGCTGAGGGGGAGAATCATACTTGTGTGCATGATTTTGTTCAATCCTGAGGTTTGCACTTACGATTGCTGCTCTTCTCTCGTGGCTGCTTGCTGGTGCTTTCTGTGCCGCTTTCGTGGGGTTTTTCAGTGGGGCTGTGTCTCTTTTTGCTCTGTTTGCCTCTGTGCCATGCCTAAGGGCCAAGCCAAAGGGTCCTCTGGCGAGGCCCTCAGGCACGGGCCCGCCAGGCGTGGGCACGCCGGGAGGCGCTTCCTTTATGTTATGGAGGTCCGGAGGTGCTGGGTCCTGATTGGCCGCCGGTCGAGGAGCGGGAGGGATAGCAGCCCTCAGCTCCTTTTCCTGCCGCCGATCGGGGCTCAGGCAGGGCAGCAAAGATGGTGTCCAATGGCGCCGGGAGGCGCTTCCTTTATGTTGTGGAGGTCTGGGGTACTGGGTCCTGATTGGCCGCCGGTCAAGGAGCGGGAGGGATAGCAACCCTCAGCTCCTTTTCCTGCCGCCGATCGGCAGGGTTTGTAGGGTAAAACATGAGGGTGTGCTGTGCAAAAGCCACAGCTGGGACCTGAACCTGGGACCTGCTCCTGGAACAGAAGGGCTGTCACAGAAGGGCTGTGGTCCCAGTGGCTACCTTTGCCTTTCATCTTCCAGACCTTGTCTGTTGCACCGCCAAGGACACCCTGGAAGAGGGCATGGCCTTGGTCCCCTGAGGGCAGGTGTCACTGCCCCATCACCACCAACACCCTCTCCTACACCATGCTGACATGCCCATATGCTGCTTGTGATGGTGAGCTGTCCCAGGCCATCCACTGTAAAGGTAGGCAGGTGCCTAGCGTCTGGCTTCTGGGGTGGTGGGGCCTACCTGTACATCCCCACATCCCCCCCATCTCTGCCTGCCACTGTTATGTCTCTTCCACATGGGCTGATGCTGGCTTTGGGTGTCAGGATGTTGATCCCGCAGCTATTAGGTAGGGTGGACCTGGTAGATAGCTGGTGTTACGCCAGCAGACTATGGACTGGCTAGGGCATGCAGTGCGGGTACGGTATACCTGATTTGGACTACTGGGTGTATATCTGTTTCAGATGACATGTGCACTGCCTTCCAGGAGCTGTAGTAACGGGTGTTCGTTTAGTTGGGTGTCTGGTTTATTTTGGACGTAGCCTGTGGAAAGTGCAGGGACCCTTGTAGGCGTGATCCCCACATGTGCATTGCTTGCCCCATTACAGGCATTGTGCTTCCTGTGTGACGTTTGGGGTACCTACTGGCCATGTGTCCCCTGGATGCGACACTGTAGAGCACAGACTGACGTGCATGTTTGGCCATGGTCATATGCTGTCTTGCTGCTGGTTTGTTTCTGTGTTCCTATGTGCTACATAGGTGGCTGACTAGTCCCCTCTGCACCCCGGCTGCACCCACTGCCTGTCCTGTATGCAGCCCCATATGCCCCATTTGCGGCATGACCATAGTGGCCTTTCATACCTGGCCACTATGCGGTTGCTGCACAGGTAGCACTATTATCACCTTTCTTGGGCTCCCTGCCTATGCTGTACATTGCTGACTGAAATGGTTTCTCTCTCCTGCAAATGTACCTCTAACGCGAGGTTTTCACTCACAGTAATGTTCTGGCCTTAAGATCAATGCGTTAGTGTAGCAGGGGGCCTCTCCCCGCCCACTGACCCCTTCTCTCTGCCCTCTCTCCATCCCTCACTGGTCCTTAATGCAGCCGGTAAGGTTTACGCACGTTATGTAACGTTAACGTTAAGTTAATGTGCGTCAACGTTACTTAACGTGCATTACTGTAGACGCTCTAACATTACCGCAGTTTAGTAAACATACCCCTAAGTGTGACAGTAGGTGCCTCAAATTGACTACTTTGGCCATTTACTCACAAACATGGCTACGTACTGTAAATGCATAAATGGACTCACAAAAGAGTGCCCAGCATAAAAGTACATGCATTGATTTCATGGTGCACACTTTCACTGTGGGCGTGCACATAGGCAGAGTTTGGATGGAGTTTGGGCATAGCATGCCAAGTATGCACAAAAATTATAAAAATACCTTAATCTATGCACCATCATTTACGCCACTCACGAGCAGGGATATGTGATCATGCCTACATTTAAGGTGTGTTTTCTGCCACTTACCGTAGTATTGATAAAGAAAAGTAGGCATGTTTTTATTGCCTAAAACTAGGCACTCCCTTATAAAATTACCTTCCACAGGCCTTGCCATCTTCAGCTTTGATTTTTACAGTACCAAATGTAAGACAACACCTTGATCTCTCAAGTCTGTAATAGGGATGTGTATTTGTTAGTGCGCATTCAATTCATTGGTGCACCTTAAAAAAGTTATTGTGCGCAAAATTGATTTAATGCATGTTAATCTATAAATTAATGTACATACAATTTGTGCACATTAAAAAGTTCTAATGCACATTAAAACATTTTTATTAAAGCAAATGCCTGAAACTAGCAAAAAAAATGCCCAAAAATCAGGAGAGAATCTAAAAAAAAAACCCAAAAACCACCAACATTTTTTTTATCTGCGCACATTCCTGATTTGGGATCCCACAACCACCAAGTTTAGTGAGGCTACTGTAAAACAATCCAGCCTCTCCATGCTCACTGGGCAACTTGCTGCACCCATGGAAAATATGTGGGTCCAATATTCAAAAGCATTTATCTGAGTAGCAGGTGCTTCTACCCGGATACATGTCATTGTAACAAATACTCAGTGATGCTATCCGGATAACCTTTTCACCTGAATGTCTGGAAGACACAGAAGTCATTCCAAAGGGCCAGTGTTATGCAATCCAGGCATAGCACCAGTTGAAGTATCTATGTGTTTCTTAGAGTTTGCTCTGGAGGTGAAGAGATGCCCTTTATTGGAGATAGCATGGAATGAAAGCAGCACATGCAGCTATTTGTGAAGTATCTTGACTGACTGTCCTCTTTGTCCTCTTTCTCCTCATTCCAACCTTCTGCTCTGCCTCTAGAAGCAGTAGGAGGTGGTGGAGGACTCAGAGGAGCACAGATGCCAGAGCGAATCTTGGATTAAGTTTGCCATATGTAAAAACTACTATTAAAGCTTTGGAATTACAGAGCTTAAAAGGGAGAGAGGAGGCATTGTGGGTTGAACTAGAAAGAGGGAAAGAGAAATCTATTTGCATTGGTGTGATATACAGACCTCCCTCACAAGAGGAAGAGGTGGACAGAGAGTTAATTGAAGACATACGCAGCATTGCTAGGAAAGGGGAAGTGCTACTGCTAGGAGATTTCAATATGCCAGATGTTGATTGGCACATTCCTGCTGCAGTATCATCTAGAAGTAAGGAGATCCTGGATTCTCTACAGGGAGAACTATTCAGGCAATTGGTAACAGACCCCACACGTGAAGGGGCCATACTGGACTTGGTGCTTACCAATGGTGAGAGTGTTTCTGATGTTGTAGTGGGAGATCATTTTGCATCCAGTGACCACCAGATGGTGTGGTTCAGTATTAGGACTAGGGCTGTTAGAATCCATTCCAAGGTGAAGATCTTAGACTTTAGGAAGACTAACTTTGCAAAGATGGGCCAATACCTCAGGGAGTCGTTAGTGGGATGGGAACAGCTGGGGGATGTAGAAAAAACAGTGGGCAAAACTGAAAGGGGGTATTTTAAAGGCAACCAACCTTTTTGTTAAAATGGTAAATAAAGGCAAAAGGAACAGGAGACCGCTATGGTTTTCGAAGGAAGTAGCTGAAAAAGTGAAGAAAAAGAGGGAGGCCTTCATGAAATACAAGAGATCACAGAGAGAGGAAGACAGGCATCTGTATTTGGAAAAACTTAGAGAAGCTAGCAAAGTAGTCAAGAAGGCAAAGATTCAAAAGGAGGAGGAAATAGCCAATGCAATAAAATGGGGGGATAAGACATTTTTCAGATATATTAGTGAGAAGAGGAAGGGCAAAAGTGGTATTGTCAGACTCAAGGGTGCAGGGGGGGAATATGTAGAAGCTGATAAGGATAAAGCGGAATTGCTTAACAAATATTTTTGTTCTGTGTTCACAGATGAAGAACCAGGAGCAGGACCTCAGAAAACACCCACAAATAAGAACAGAAGCGAGGGACATCTTGAACAATTTTCAGAAGACTGTGTTCATGAGAAACTAGCTCAACTTAAAGTAGACAAAGCGATGGGACCGGATGGGATACACCCTAGAATACTGAGGGAACTTGGGGACGTTCTAGCAACTCCACTGACTGACCATTTCAATGCCTCGTTGGAGTCGGGAGTGGTGCCAAAGGACTGGAGAGAGGCTCATTTGGTGCCTTTACACAAAAGCGGAAGTAAGGATGTGGTTGAAAACTACAGGCCGGTTAGTTTAACTTCAGTGGTGAGTAAATTATTGGAAACGCTGCTGAAAGAGAAAATAGTGAGGTTTCTGGAGTCCAGCGGATTACAGGATCCGAGGCAGCATGGATTCACCAGAGGCAGGTCTTGTCAGACAAATCTGATCGATTTCTTTGGCTGGGTGACCAGGGAGTTGGACCGAGGGAGAGCTCTAGATGTGGTGTATTTAGATTTCAGTAAAGCCTTTGACACTGTTCCTCACAGGCGACTTATAAACAAACTGAGCACCCTAGGGATGGACCCTAAAGTTACTGCTTGGGTTAGAAATTGGTTGGGTGGGAGGCGACAAAGAGTACAAGTAAATGGAGCTCACTCGGAGGAGAAGGATGTTACCAGTGGTGTGCCCCAGGGATCTGTCCTTGGTCCGATTCTTTTTAACATCTTTGTTAGTGATATAGCGGAAGGGCTGTCGGGTAAGGTTTGCCTCTTTGCGGATGATACCAAAATCTGTAATAGAGTAGACACCCAGGAAGGTGTAGATAACATGAGGAGGGATCTAGCTAAGCTTGAAGAATGGTCTAGAATTTGGCAGCTGGGATTTAATGTTAAAAAATGTAAGGTCATGCATTTGGGCTGCAGCAATCCAAGGGAGCAATACAGTATAGGAGGTGAAGTACTTTTGCCCACTAAAGAAGAGCGGGACCTAGGCATGGTTGTGTCTGATGATCTTAAAGTAGCTAAACAGGTAGAAAAGGCGACGGCAAAAGCTAGAAGGATGCTTAGGTGCATACGGAGAGGAATGGCTAGCAGAAAAAAGGAGGTGATAATACCTCTGTATAAGTCTTTGGTGCGACCTCATTTGGAGTATGGTGTGCAATTCTGGAGACCGCACCTTCAAAAGGATGTGAACAGGATGGAGTTGGTGCAGAGGGTTGCTACTAAAATGATTAATGGGCTTCATTATAAAGCATATGAGGACAGACTTAAGGATCTTAATATGTACACCTTAGAGGAAAGGCGGGATAGAGGTGATATGATTGAGATGTTTAAATACCTCCGTGGCATAAATGTTCAGGGAGAGAGCCTCTTTCAATTGAAAGCAAGTTTCTGCTATGAGGGGACATGGGATGAGGGTGATGGGAGATAGATTCAGGAGTGATATGCGGAAATATTTCTTTATGGAAAGAGTAGTGGATCCGTGGAATAGTCTCCCAGTGGAGGTGGTAGAGATGAGGACAGTAACTGAATTCAAAAAAGCATGGGACCAACACAGAGGATCTCTAAAGGTAGAAAGTGGACTGTTGTAGTTGTTGTTATGGAAGGACAGACTAGATGGGCCTTGTGGTCTTTTTCTGTCATCATGTTTCTATGTTTCTATGAAAGCAAGAGAGACAATGTCGACAACAAAATCCAGTAGGGAATATTTCAGGGAGACCCTCTGTCACCACTCTTCTTTTGCCCGATACTAAATCCACCCAGTGCTCTTATTTACCACTTGGGCTTTGGAATTATCCTTAATCCTAAAGATACTAAAAATTCATTGATAACATTACATCTACATATAGCAGGAGCAAGGTTTTACAGCTATTGTGATCCTCACTTATCAAAACAACTTTGACAAGTAAAGAGCTTCTCAGATAACAAAAGGTGACAACTGGCCTAGACAAATGTACTAGGACAAGTGAGTCAGTGCTGACTCAGAGAGACCCAGCCCCTAGGTTTCAAGTTCTATGATATTAGTCTTCAGTCATATTTTCAGTTTTGCTTAATTTTCTTTCAAGGAAAGTTATGCTAAGACAACTTTCCCAAAATGAAAATTATACACAACTGAGCAGGAAGGCATATAGCAATATCTAAGAGTAAATGAAGTTCAACAATCCAGTACAAATCGCCAAGAAAAAAGATCAGCAAAGAATACTGAAAAGTGCTTTAATGGCACAGAATAATCACATTGATAGCAGCAGTAGGAGCTGAGTCTATGACGAGTCCACTATGCTAACCATTAGGCAATTACTAGACATTCAAGCTCAAAAATACTACTCAGGAGATGTTTATGTAGCGGCCCTGGTCAACATCCATATCGACCTTTGTGAAATCATGTCTGCACCTGGACGTGCCTGCTTTATTTTTCAGATGTCCTGCCTTAGACATCCCAGATTGCACTTGGATGTCCTTTCTAAAATTCCCCTCTATATAATAATGCTGTTCTACTGTAAACTCACTAGAGGAGTAGCCTAATTTATTTATTTATTTAACAAGTTTTCTATACCGCCTTATCATTAACGGTTAGAGCATTGGCTTGGGAACCACAAGACCAGTGTTTGATTCCCACTAGCACTCCCTGAGGCCTTGGGCAAGTCACTTAACCCTCCTTTACCTCAGAAAAATCCAGGTTATTAATGTGCATTACCAAGTTTATGTTACAATGTAAACCCCTTTGAAATGATAAAGCATTTTAAAAAAGATCTGTTAAATAAACAATAAATAAAAAGCTTAGTGAAAAACAAGCATATTAGTTAAGGAACAAAGTCTAAAGGGGATGTTTACTAAACTGCGGTAACGTTACATAACGTGCGTTAACCAACATTAACAATCGTAAAGCTCCGCGGCGCGGTAAAACACCGCAGAAGGTGGAGAGTGGGCGGAGAGAGGTTCCCTTCACACTAACGCGCTGATCTGAAGAGCTGAATCCAAACGCGATTGAAAACCTGCCGTTAAATGCACATTACAGGGGAGAGAAACCATTTCAGTGTCAGCAATGTACAGCCCAGGCAGGGAAATCTAAAAAAAGTGATAAGTGTGATACATGTGCACAGAACAAAAGGGCACATAAACACTGAAAATGACCCCAACAAACTGGAAAAAAAACATAACCAAGCTGGCCAATAGTGGTATCAATGAGAAACATCAACCCCTCCCCCCCCGAGTAAGCTCCATAGAAAAGATATAAATCGTGGAAGGGTCTATTCTCCGTCCCCATACAAGGTGAATGAGCCCACAGTGAAATAGCGCTGCTCAGGGTTTTCCCCACCATCGGACAGGGTTCCTATGGCGTGCACATGTCCCGCAATATCAGGGCGGGCATGTCGAAACGGCAACTGGACAGATGCCGGAGAAGGGGATACAGAGGGCCGCAGGCGGCACATGCTGTGGTGGAGCTGGGCCACAGTGCGGACTAGGGTGATGCCTAGGTGGCCCATACGAATGCTGAAACAGCAGAGCAGCCAGACAGCAACTGCTGAAGGCCCAACATGGGCACGAGTGTGTTTCCCACAGTGTCACAGGGGATAGTACCCAACAGCTACCCCCAATGGCATGGAACATTGGCAGGCGGGGCTGGGGGAAGCGTGGACGTCTATGCAGGCACCCCTACCCCAGAACCCGCACCATAGGCAGCCACCTACCTGCACACTGGATGGCCCGAGACTGCGCACCACCAGCACCACCAGCAGAAGGGCATGTCAGCATGGTGGCTGAGGGATACTGGTGGTGGAGGGGGCAGTGGCAGCTGCCCAGAGCAGACCGTGGCCTAGCCCTGTGTAGGTGGGTGCCGTGTACTGCAAGAGACAGGCCCTGTCTGACGAACAGTCATGGTATCACCAAGGAATGTACTGACGCTGTGGCAACAAGGTGGTGCAGTGCACAAAACCAGTGTATTCAGAAGCAGAGGGTCACAGGTTCAAGTCCCAGCTGTGGATCCTGCCAACCCAGTCCCCATATTTTACCCACTACTACAACATGCTAATACAGACAGCACCTTTATTGCAGATGACGTAAACATGCCCAAGACACCTACATTTTACCCTACAGAGCACAGACACCATAAACATGCACATTACCTAGAGCAGAGTCTCCCAAATGCAGTCCTGGAGGGCCAAACACCATTCCGGTTCCATGCTGCCTGTGATAAAGATGCCTGTGCTGCATTTCTATGCGCCACCCCCATGGTATGCAGATGTATCTCATGCATATTCATGAGGGACAGCATGAAAACCCGAACAGTGTTTGGCACCGCAGGACTGGAGTTGGGAACCTCTGCCGTAAAGCAGCAGCCAACAGGGGCAGACACACCCTCACCCACAGGCCCCATTATCCAAAGCCTCCTGGAGAGGCAGGACTTTGGGCTCTGCATGCATCTCCCAATACTAGCACTTGCATACCTTAGTAATGCCACTCTAAACCTGGGAATATGGTACACAGCTATCAAAAGGTTGCTATGAGTACTGGCAGATAGCAATTCCTAGGTTAAGTACAATTTTCTGTGTGAGCTGCATCATAGCAACCTTTCTGATGTCTGTGGAGTGTTTTACAGGTCTTGTGTCTGACAGTGTTTACCAACCTGGGGAGTGACTCCTACAGTATTGCGTACCATAGCCATGCCTGCACTGTGCCCAGGACTGGTGTGGTGGCCTGGGCTGCCCAACACCTCTATAGTTGCACAATGCTGGCATAGGTGTGGGGAGTGTGTGTCTGTCTATCCAGTGTGTGGTGGCTGCCAACACCCTCCACAGCCCACACTGCTAGCACTGTTGCCAGTATTGGCCTGCCAATGTGCATAATGAGGAGCAAGGTACCGTGGGAATAGCCTGGATAGGGTGGCCTGGCCTGACCGCATCTGCACAGGGCATAGGGCAATGGCTCGGACATTGTAGTGCCCGGTACCACCTGCACGGACAGGGTGGCCATAGCATGTCCTGCTGGGAGGTCACTCTCACCCTGACTGAGCAGGGACCAGGGCATGGCTAGGTTCCCCCATAGTGCTATATACCATTTCTCTCATGTGATATTTATGGGTTTTCTTTTGGGGCCCAATCACTGACTTATCTCCTTGGTGTGTATGCTGACATCCCCGTTCTGGGTACATGTATCTCCTCCAGGACCATGGACTAGCTGGCGGACTGCTTGCATCTAGTATGTGTCTTGCTGGAACACCTTGCAGGGTGCAGCGGCTGAAGACTTGCTGCTGGAGAATGGCAGATAATGGTGGGGGGCAGCTGAGCACTTCCAGGCCTGCTGTCTGTCTGCTATTGTGTAATGGATGTGTACTGCTCTGTCTGTTCCCCAGCAGGACTGGGGTTGATGGTCCCCTCTACTGCTACCATTGCAGGGAGGTAGACTGTGGATCTATTGGTGGGTGATCCTGTTTCCCACCCTGAGCCCCAGAGGGTGGGTTGTGTGGTGGTACATAATCTGCCTCTGGGTCCATACATCCCTCCCACCTACCTACCTACCTACCTACAGCAGGTAACCATGGCACCAACACAGGATATGCACTATTCTGGGTGCATCATCGCCCATAAGGATTAGACATGACCGAGACATACAGCAGGACACAGATGTATCCTAGGTGTGTCTAACGGAACTACCTATCACACACTGATGGGGACCTGCAGCATGGCGTATTTCAGTCATGAAAGGTGCTGTGGACCTGGTGCTGGGCGCCCCACCTCAACCTCAGGGTGGACACAGTACCCGCACAATGTGACTGTCTGTGGCTACTCTGTGGCAGTGCCACACACGGTCTGTTGCCCCTACCAGGCCGAGGTGCTGTGGGGGTGCATACCCAATCTTGTGCCTATCTCTCGACTGCTGATTTGCATGTGCAGTGCATCATGGGTGCGGGTGGGTTAACCCTATCCTGGTAACCACAGCAGACAGTTTGTGTGGTGACATGCAGTCCTTCTGCAGCTAGCCAGGGCTTTGTTCACAGCCTTATAAGGTGTCCTATAGGGGACATTATAGGGTGCCTTGGCGGACAGTACGCTTTATAATGTACCCTATGGAGTGCGTTATGGGGTGCCTTATGCGGCACCTTAGGTTATGCCACCGTGAGGGTGTGTTTGCTGGCAGCACTAATTAAAATACACGTCAAATGCCTCAACAATCACTACTTAAATGTAAAGGGTGCTGCCTCAGCCAGCCTTATACATTAGGCCCACTGGGGAATCAAACCCATGACCCCTATACCATCAGTCAGTGTTGTAACCATTGTGCTACAGCTCTGTTGCTGTGCTTGCATGCCTGCGCACCTTCTTAAGATTAACGCGCGGTAACGTGCCCTGTAGCGCTCGTTCATTTATGGCGCCTGGTAACGCGCGTTATCGGTAACGATGTACCGCCCATGTCCTTATTTGGGATTTCTGTCTCTACCGCGGCTCCTAACGCGAATCACACTAACGCAGTTTAGTAAACATACCCCTAAGAATGGTATTGCTAATAGAAGTGACTCTTTTTTATAATATATGGAAAGACAGAACATTCTCAAGTGTCAAAAGATTCCAACATCAAGAAAAGTACTGGAAGACAGACACCGAGATATTCCTAGTTTTATTTGCCATTAACAGCCTGACTAATGTTTAAATGGTACCTGTGACTCCAGAAGGATGCTCTTTTTGACACAATGCAAGCATTAAGATGACGACTAGCAGTATATTTGAAAGACAGATTAAACATACCTGGCTTACAAGTAAGGTTCACTTCTGTTACAGTATATACAAAACATAAACCTGAGGGAATTCTGCACAAAAAGATATAAAATTCTGTGCAAATTTTTAAAAACTTTTGTGCACAGTATTTTAAAATTCTGCATCTTATTAGTACATTTTTGTACAGAATTCCCCATCA
This sequence comes from Ichthyophis bannanicus, assembly GCA_033557465.1. Taxonomy (NCBI): domain Eukaryota; kingdom Metazoa; phylum Chordata; class Amphibia; order Gymnophiona; family Ichthyophiidae; genus Ichthyophis; species Ichthyophis bannanicus. Next base: position 616,794,811 of record CM066031.1, on the reverse strand, counting down.
TAAAGCCCAACTCCTCCTCTAGACCTGAAATTCCCCCTGCTTTTTCCTCCTTAGCTCTCTCGCTGCAATCACAGTTCTCTCCCCAACCCTTAAGCCTTCCCTGTGCTCTATTCTCTCTCCCTCTAACTTCTAGCAAGATCTCTATATGTTTCGCTATGTGTTTTGTCTTGATTAGACTGTAAACTCTGATGAGCAGGGACAGTGGCTTACATCTATATGTAGAGCGCTGTTTATGCCTTGTAGCGCTATGCAAATGATTATTATTAGTAGTAGTAGTAATCCCTACTGCTACCTGTCCTTAAGGTTTACCCCCATGCACATACCCCCATCTCCACTGGCATACCAATGATGGGGCAGTGGATGAGGTCCACCCCAAGATCCAGCCTGGAGGAAGTGGTAAAATGCTGGGCCCACACGGCAGACACGCGTGCGGCAAACATACTTCAATGTCTTTGCTGGCTTGCCGTGCTGCCTCTGCTCCAGACTGATAGCTGTTTCCTGCCAGCCAAAGTCTTGTGAACCAGCAAGGACATTGAGATATTTTTCCGTGTATGCCTCCACTGTGTGGACCCCATGGGGGGAGGGGGGGACACCATAAGGAGGGTCGTATGCTGCAAGAAGGGGGGGCGCCCATGAGTTTGGAATGCCACTGCCCACCTCACCTCCTTTTCCTCTCCCCATGACCAAATCTTATCACTCCCTTATCTCTCCTTCTTTCTTCCCAAGCATATACCTCCAATCTTCTTTATCCCCACTCCCCAGGCATACACTTATCTCCAGCCCCCAGCCACTCTGACTCACCAGCAGCACAGTACTTCTCCAGCACTCAGCCACCTCCAATTCACCAGCAGCCTATCTCCAGTCCTCCTGTCTTCCAATTCACAAACAGTCCTTCTCCAGCCCACAGCCACCCCCACTTACCAGCAGCCCTTCTCTAGCCCTCAGTCATCCCCTGACTCACCAGCAGCAATTCTCCAATACCCAGCCACCCTTCTGACTCGCCAGCAACACTTCTTCAATCCCCAGCCACCCCCCCCCCCGGACTGACCATCAGCCCTTCTAAAGCCCACAGCACTCCCCCAACTAACCAGTAGCCCTTCCCCAGTCCTAACCACCCAGCTGAGCCAACTGGGCTTTCGAAGATGTGTCTGCTGCCTTGACACCGTCGTCAGGGCACCATCTCTGGCTGCCAAGCATACCAAGTCATACATGGTATCAGAAAGGAAGACTGTAGCTGACCCCAAAAAAGGGGGATTATCATCCAGCAAAAGAGACTGAATCCACTGAAGAAGAGCTCTAGACATCAGATTGGTACTGTACGTACCACTAGCTGCAGAATAGTAGCCGCCACGGCAAACTGGTTCTTCAGCAACGAATCCATCTTATAGTCCAGAAAATCCTTTAAGACCAAGTCACCTTCCACAGGGATGGCGGTCCGTATGGTAACCGCTGTAATCTGCGCATCCACCTTTCAAATGCCAAACCACTCAACACACCCCTCCTCCAGAGAACAGAGATCTTACACACCCTTAACCCTTTAAGTAGGGAGTTGGAAGAGACACACTTTGACCGGATCATATCCTTGATCACCTCTGGGAATGGGAAGACAATAGTGGATTTTCATACCCCTTGAAGGAGTAAGTGTACCTTCTGCCCCTGCTCTGTGCCAGAAGCATCCATCAAGTTCAAAGCAGATGAGACTCTGGTAATCAACGCTGTCAGCTACTTCTTCCGGGATAGGTGGATCACTGCACAATCCTCTGAAGGCGAGAGAACTTCTTCATCCACATCAGAGCCCATTACCGAGCCAACTGAATCCAAGTCATAGTCAAAATCTCGGACAGCTCCCAGCTGTTCCCCATCTCCAGGGGGACGCCCCTCGCCAGGGACACTTAGCCAAAGATAATAAAACAGGGCTTCCACTCTCAGCCTGCTCTGCATGAGACTGCACCCGGGCTGTAGGGTCTGAATTTCCACGCCAGAATGACCAGGCCTACTGCAAAAAGGAAAAGAATTCCAGGGAAGACAATCCAAATTCAGGAAGCTCTCCTCTTGGACATGTCTCCCCAACGCCAGGGGGCACAGCCACCACAGACCTCCTAGAGGATGATAAGCAGCTCACAGCACAGCCGCCAGATCCTCTGGCCAGCTGAATATCCTTACCCATAGCACCATCACTTCCCACCCTAAGGAAGGCAAGGTCAGACTAACTGCAGCACCCGGCTTGGTGAAGGCAAGCCCTCCAGGGATGACACAGAATCTATCAGGCAATAGAACAGTCCAAAATTCAGGGACGAGGCACCTTGTTTGCCACAGGTCAAACAACATTTCCTGAAAGAAGAAATAAAGAGTTAGGCAAGTATCACAACAGCACGTGCTAATGCTGCAGTGACATTACAGATGCTAGGGAAGGAGTACGTTTTGGAGCCACGTGGTCAAACATGCATTAGGACTGTGTGACCACCAAGAACACAATAGGTAAAAAACACTATTGATGCTTGCAGAAATGGCAGGAAACCCCCCACACCATGACAATGGTCACGAGCAGCCCACCCTGAACTGTGTTCCAGGAAGACGGAATCAGGAGCACCCAATAAGGACAATGATACCGCCCGAGAGCCCCAGGCAGAGGATCTGTGCCAGGCTCAGCTCGACTTCCCTGAAACTGTGTTACTGGCTGGCTGTGCAGCATTGCGTTTAAGGTGTCTGGCAAGCATATCCCCTCTGAGAGCCTTCTACAATCTTTGGGAGAGAGCAGGGGGAGCAGAAGAGGGAGGGAGGGCGCTGAGGTTATATGAGGCTGCTGCACTCTTCCAGATCCTTCCAATTTCATGGCTGCTCAACAGATTCTTATCATGATAACAGCATGGAGCTGAACCAATTTTTCCTCCTCCTATAGCTACCGAAAGGACTGCAGTCTAGTGGAGCCTCCCATATCGCCCTCAAGTGAGAGAGTCACCTTTGTTTCTCAAGGTAGTCATTCACAAGCATTTGATCAATCTTTTCCCCTCAGTCCTCAGATTTTCTTCAGAAAGAAGAAAACTCATCCACATCTGCTGGAGCAGGGCCACCCTGAGGGTTTCTGCTGCCCTAGGCAGACCTTCAGTACCACATCTTAAAGATTGTAGCACCGCTATGCCACCCCCTCCCCCCTGGCATCCATCTTCTCACCTGGGGGGTGACACGGTGATGCCTCCACTGCATCAGGCTTTGAAGTGGCCGTGCTAGTGCACTCATGGCTTGCAGCTCCTACCCTCCTCCAATGCAAATTCCTGTTGGAGGGGGCAGGAGTGGCAGGAAGTTTCATCAAAGTGGGGCACTTTAAAGCCCGATGCAGCAGAAGCATCGCCATACCGTCACCCCTCCCCCAGGTGAGAAGATGGATGCCGGGAGGGGGGTGGCATGGCAGGCCAGGTGACAATGAACTGCTGCTTCACTGGGAGGAGGGGTCTGATGCTGCCTACTGTGGCCTGCCGCCCTAGACAACTGCCTAGTTCACCTAGTGGATGGGCCAGCCCTGGCTTGAGACAAAGAAATACTGAAGGGACCTCTGGTGGCTGACATGAATATAGGCATAGGAGTGATGGACTTTTCATTGGTTCTTTGTCTCCACCAATCTGCTGGTAGGCGAACACAACCCACTTGTCTGGACTTGTCTAGCAGGACGATATCAAACAACAAATTTTCAGTACCATGATGGGGGTCAAAATCCAAACTGAAATGGACTCAGTACAGACTGACTCTCCACAAACTCTTGTAACTGAGCCAGGGTTAGCTTTTCAATCACCTTAGACAGGAATGACAGAAATTACATTGGACAATAGTTAATAGGGTTTGACCTGTCTAAGAAAGCACAGTTACTTACCTGTAACAGGTGATCTCTGGGAACAGCAGGAATAAGTCTTCACATATGGGTATGTCGGTACCGACGGAGCCTGCACGGGAATGCTCCCCAGCATCCAATCAGAAAGCTTTTGGGAGCATCCCTCGCGCCTGCGTGCTGACTTCCCGCCCTTTCCACTTCTTCTCCTCAGTTGAGTATCATAGCTGAGACAAAGGAGAGAAAGAGGAAAGGAAGATAGATAGATACAACTCCTAGGGGAGGTGGGTGGGTTGTGAAGACTTATTCCTGCTGTTCCCAGAGATCACCTGTTACAGGTAAGTAACTGTGCTATCTCCAGGAACAAGCAGGAATGAGTCTTCACATATGGGGACTCTCTAGCTAGAGATGCCAGGGGGAGATCCCATAAAATGCATGTTCCTGGATCAGGAGTGCATTTTCCACCCAGTATCTCCGGCATCCCATGAGGGAATGGAGGGTAGGAGTTGAGAATAGAAGAGCTGTAAGGAAAACAGCAAACCCAAGGACTACAGGAGAGGAGTCCATGGCATGTATGATAAGTACCATTAAAATATTTTAATGAACAGTTATAATATGGAGCTTACCTACTGGATTGTAGGAAGTAGAAAGCGTGATGGAGTCTACTGGATATGCAGTAGCGGAATCCTCAAGGTGACCTCACAGCAGTGAGGGTGAAGGTCCAGACCTGGAATTAGCAGGTGATCCAGGTGTCAACTGGGGTAGGATTAGAACGGCAGGTCTTCAATGGAAAGCTTTATGAGAAAAAGCTGAAAACTCTTTTAGGTACAGAGTCATAACAATGAGGACTAAAAGAAGAAGACTGACCGATTTAGACAACTAGCCCAGTCTGGGAGGGAAGAAGGGTTATGGAAAAAAGCCCATATTCCCAAGCAAAACAATGTGTACTCAAAAACAATGAAGATGTACACTATCTTTCCTAGCTGATGAGAGATAGGAAAGATATTGAAGCTTGAATCTTCAAGGATAGGGAGACCTTGAGCAAAGCGGAAGCTGTTATCACACAGTAGTGGTTGTGGCATAAGTGTCCCCACATACTAAGGAACAGTATGAGAAAGGGAGCCCACTGTCTGTAACCTCTGAGAAAGGTACAAATTGCTATAGCATAGACAGTGAGGAGATAGTATGTAATACATATCGATCTATAAAAGTCTCCCAACAGATATATATATATATATATATATGGATATATATATATGGATATCTAGATATGCAGAATATGTATCAACATATATATATATAGGTGGATATATATATACATATGGGGGCATAAATTATGCACACACAGCTTACAGACATATGTATGTAGAGGCATATATAGAGATATTTACATACATGACAATAAGTCTGAAGATACACCAAGCCCCATAAGAACATTCACATGGGGAATATGAAGGGGAAAGATTCATCCAACAACAAGAGGGTGAAACCCACTTGACAGATATATAGAGAATCTATTTCCGTGAGCTAAGAGGATGCAGGAATGCAATCCAGTAAAATAACCAGGATGGTTGCGTGAAAAACAGAGGATAATATCAGTCTGTAAAGAGCAAGTCGAGAGTCCTTTAGAACTCTGACATGGTAGATGGGTAGAAACGCATAGAGGAGATACCAGGAGGACCCACTGGAGGGACATGGGGGTATCATGCGTTACTAATAGCCTTGGATATTCACACAGAAAAAGCTTATATTCTGAATTACAACAGGAGACAAGAGGGTGTGGAGAACCCTCACAGTCATGAGAATGATTTATAAGCGTTTTTCTACTATATAGAATAGCCCTCAGAGACAAAGATCAATGCTCTGTAGCAAGGGCCCATAGTAGAAAGCTTCTCTGAAGATTGCAGAGAGCATTATGCAGGAGAATTATGAGATAAAACTGACTGAAGTCAGGTGTGTTGCCACATCCCAGGAAAAGGAGATGGCTAGAAGAAGATAATGTGAGAAGCCTAAAGTGAGTAGGATTATCCAAGATAGATGAGGACTAGCTTGGAATCACTACTGAGGCTAGACAAAAAATTGTGGAAGATAGATTGGAACTTGTGGAAAAGTACCAGTAGTTCAATCACTGGAACTCCTGCATGCACAGCAGCTGAAAAAGACAGCAGAGAGAATCTTACTGTGCAAAACAAAGAGAAACAGACAAAGGGAGAGGAGATATTCCTGTCCCTGCCTGATGAGTTATCTTGAGAATGTATTCAAGGAAACAAAAAGTCTACACTGGAATGAAAGCTAGAGAAGCTTTTCAGTATGGTACCACTCAGTCAGGGGAAACCCTGGATGAGAGGGGGAGGGTGACTTACCCATGTGGCGAGTCAGCTGAAGGAAAAAATGTCCATGTTGGGACAGAAACTATCATGGGATAGTTGTAACCTCCCTTCTTGGTAGTAAGAAGAGGAGAATTCTGTAACCCATGGACAAGAATATCCTGACAGCTTAGCATACTGAAAAAGGAAAACCCCAGTGTAGAGCTTTAAGAAAAAACAGTGAACAAACTTCTGTTAAGAAGAGGTTAACTGTAGATTGTAACCTTCAGAACCTATGGTTGCTGGGTATGTTGAGACTGGCTAGAATTTGGAAACTTCAGACTAGGACGAGGTGTCCCTTGCTTGGGCACCTCTGGATGAGGGGCAGGAGAAGAGTGAAACCTTCTTTTCTTAGGGAAAGAAGGTAGGACATTTCCTACCTCCTGGGGAAGAAGGCGGCTTAGAATGGTCTCCAGAACCAGGGAAGTCAGTGGAGCAATGAGCAACCTGACGTAAAGCCTCCTTATTGAAGAGATTTTCTCCAGTACAAGGAGAATTACCCAGTGTATGTTGTGCCCATCTGTTCAAGTCAGAAGCTTGGAGCCAGGCTCTACGACGTGCTCCAATGGCAATAGCAGAGGATCAAAAGAGTCTAGAGAAGCACGAGAAAGAAACCAAGAGATATTCCGGCTATGACTAAGAAGCAAGGAATAGTCAGCAGCCTTAGGCTCTGACAAAAAAGGAGTCAAAAGAGATAATTTCTTTGTGACCTCCTGGAGTGTTAGACTCATATAAAATATATAAGAAATAATTCTTGATGCCAGCATAGATGTTTGGAAGGTTTGACGTCCAAAGGCATCAAGTGCTCTAGAAGCACGACCTGGCGGATAAGAAGAATGCTTCTCGCTTTTTACCTTCCTCATTGCTGATTCCACTACAATGGAATGATGGGGAAGTTGATTCTTTTGAAACCCTGGAGAGGGGGGCACCTGATACAGAACATTAGTTGCTGTAGAAGGTGATGGAACCCTTAAAGGTGATTCCCATATTCTCAGAAGAAGATCCCGCAAAGAATGATGTAAAGGAAGCATTATATTTCCCTTTTGTGCAGGAGAGCCTTGGTTAAGATTACAGCCAGGGATAGGAATAGTAAGAAAGGTTGCCATGTCAAGGAGAAACTTCTGAAAAGAAGGATCTCTAATGGGAACCATCCCTGGGAAGGCTAAGGTTGAAGATGCAGCCTGAGCACCAGAGGATGTAGTGGTCTGGTGCAGAAAAAGAACCTTACTAGATGGATAATGATACTGGCAGTCACGATTTGAGGCAGTTAGTACTGCATCGTCTATGCCAGGTATCGATTCCAAACTAGGCATGGAAAGGATCGATGGCACCGATGTAACTACAGGAATCGACATCGATACCGATACCGGTAATGGCATCGAGGCCGTCATCGGAGGCTGCTCAAGCGGTACCGAGGTAACCAGAGAGTCTTGGTGAGTATCCTCGGTACTGCGTATTCGGAAACGACAAGGGTCGGTTCCAAGGCGCGTCGGTACCCAGTCATCTAGACTAGATATCGATTCCAGACTCGGCATCGAAGGGAGCGAGTCTATCGATGCATGTCTAGAGTGCACCGACGTCGGTGGTGGTACCGGCGATGCTGATACAGGGAAGTCACTCTGGGTCGTATCGATCGGTTCTGAAGGTACCGAGGACGCCAGATGACGATCCCAGGTGAAGAGTGGAACACTCGACACCGGTGCCGATGCCAGGGTATCGGTACCGCTCGAAGCGGATACCACCCCCGAGCATGGCCTAGATACAGGAAAGTCAATCTGGAACGTATCAATTGGTCCTGAAGGAACCGAGGATGCCAGAAGATGATCCCTGGTGTCGAGTGGAACACTCGACACCGGCGTCGATGCCGGGGTATTGGTACCGCTCGAAGCGAGTACCACCACCGAACATGGCTTAGACACAGGAAAGTCAGTCTGAAACGTATCGATCGGTCCCGAAGGTACCGAGGATGCCAGATGACGATCCCTGGTGAAAAGTGGAACACTCAACACCGGTGCCGCGGTATCGGTATCGCTCGAAGCGGATACCTCCCCCGAGCACGGCTCTGGTATGTTCTGTGAGGGGTGAGCCCCAGGAACAAGCAGAAACCCCTGAAATGCTTTGGAGCCCGAAGACTCCTGCCGGGGTTTTAATGCCAATGGGGTCTTGAGGGCAAGGCCGGAGCCGTCATCATGCGTGGCATGAGACCTACCACTCAAGAATTGGCAAGTCTTAACAGACTGTTTGTGGGTTACCTGATCCTGTAGAGAAGAAAAACCCGGTGCCCTCACTGTAGGAGGGAAAACGGTATCGAGGGAAACTCGAAAGAGGGAAGGTCTTCTCTCAGCATTGCAGCCTGATAGTTCAGGGGAAAAAGCCAAAACAGGTTAGACACCAGATATTGGAGTCTAAAAAGAAAACTGTGTCTCCACAGTGAAGGCACTTCTTAGGAGAAGAAGGCTCCATGATAGAGAGGCCTTGTAGGCCCAAAACGTTAAGACAGAAACAGAGGGAAAAATCTCTCTGAGTTTAAGAAAAAAGAAAGAAAAAACCACTGGCGGTACCGGTGTCGGTGGGAAAAACAGCCGCGACCACAAGAAAACAAGAAATGAAGTATTTAAAGAAAAACGTTTCTGCGGTGACAGGAGGACGTCCTGCCGGCTCCGCGGAAAAACGAAAACTGAGGAGAAGAAGTGGAAAGGGCGGGAAGTCAGCGCGCAGGCGCGAGGGATGCTCCCAAAAGCTTTCTGATTGGATGCTGGGGAGCATTCCCGTGCAGGTTCCGTCGGTACCGACGTACCCATATGTGAAGACTCATTCCTGCTTGTTCCTGGAGATAGCCTGTTTCAAAATAGGACAAATGCTAGCTCCTTGAGTGCACTAAAGAAGATCCCCTCTTCAAAGGACCAGATCATAGTTTTCCAAACTATTACCTAATCAGTTAGATAATGTATTGAACAACTTTATTGGGCATTTATCTAGTAAACTAAAAGTATGCTTAAGTGAAATGATAGTCATCTGAACTTGCTCTACAGAGATTTATTCAAATTTCTCCCACAGATTTTCAGTCAGGGAATTACTCATACTTGTGTTAACAGGTAAGAATTGGGCTTGATTTGATCTATCTTATTCTGAATAGTCTGTAAAAATTGCTTGGTGTCAGTCAAGTCAGACATACCTGCTGATTCTGGCTGATGAAATAATTTCTTCGCTACTAGACAAAAATGAGTAGGCTGGTGCAAACTTGTCCGGCCTGGGATCATATAAGACTGGTTGGAGTGGATAGTAACATAGTAAATGACAGCAGATAAAGACCAGTATGGTCCATCTAGTCTGCACCAGTAAGATAGCAAGAGTAGTGCACCTGCTGCTCCGTGCAGGCCACCCCTCCCCATGTCTTTGTTTTAAGGGTGAACCCACCACTCCGTGTAGCTGCTGTGACAGTGATTTAGCTAGGATCTTATAATCCGCACAAAACAGCAAGTTCCTTATGTCTTGTGGGTCTTCACTCTGAGGCAAAAGGGTTAACATCACATGACAGCAGGAAACCAGCAACTTTCCATCTCCAGGGTTTCACTCTGGACCACAGGAGATTAGGCCCTAGCAAGTCATAAAAAGCGAAAGAAAAATTCTGCCATCAGCCCATCAATGTCCAGGGACTCTTCATGTGATAACTATCTGAGAGCAGCAGAGAGATCAACAAAACTCAGGTGCTCATCTAGCCTCCATATGTCACCCTCATGGGCGACAGGAAGCCCTTTCCACAGGATCTTGCAAGCATGGGGGTTGACAGGGTCTGAAGAGAAGAGAGTCAAGTAGAAGTCCCAAACTGTCATCCTGATCTTCACTGGATCTATGAAGGTGATGTTGTCTGCATCCAGCAAACAAGCTATCTGCTTCATGTACCCCCTCCTCTTCTCCAGCTCAAAGAAGAGATACAAGCCATGGTCCATCTCACAGAGGAACTGAATCCACGACCTCACATTGGCCTCTCTGCCTCGCTGTTCTTCAGGGGCATGGACGGCAAACTTCTTGTCCACATATTCAAGCTACAGATCCTCATCCTGGGTCCCAGAGAAGTATATCTCAAGGTCAAGCTCCTCCTATGATAGCTTCTCAACCAGGCAACATCACTCTCCATTGACACCTCTAGCATACCGCTGATGGAGAACCTGAAGAAAGATCTTCCCCGTGTCCAACCACTGACAGACTGAAGAGAGGTTGGCCTCTTGATCCCACCAGTTCATCCAGGACTCCTGGACTGCCGCCATGAACCCCTCTTCCTCAAAAGAACCCTTCTTCCTTGAGGAGGGAGTTCTTGAAATGCCAGTGGGTGGCATGAGGCTCAGCTGGATAAAACTGTACCTTGATGGCCACAGCACTGTAATCCAAAAAGGCTGCCATGTCCATTGCACTCGACAGGGCCAGCAGCATTAGAAGTGGCTAAAGTACCACCAGTTGAGTCAAGAGTGGGAGTCACTATCCTGCTTCACCTGAACACAGGTAAAGCTGGCAGCTTTCCCTGGATGCTGCCCACACTAGACATTGGTCAGTGAGTAAAGATGATGAACAGCCTCCCTAAGATGTCTGCCAAGTGGTAAGTTTCCTGACTGGTCTATTAAAAGAATCGAGGATTCAACTAGAGTTACCCACAAGTACCAGCTCCTCATTGGAGTCCAAGGTCTCCAAATAGACTGACAACTGGTGAAAGAAGCCTGACCTCCCAGGCCCATCCACAGGTGGGTACACTGATCAAATTAACCATTCAGCTGTCTGCAAAATGAACCTAGAGGTGAAACATCTGGCTTTGTCCCTCAGACTGGGCCATCCAGCATCTCTGTTGAAGGTACTGGCTAAGCATGACGGTCACCCCACTGCTCACTCCTACAGCATGGTTTAGGACCACCTTGCCACTCCCATTCCAGAAGCCAGGAAGCTTCTGACTCTGAAGTACTGTGGGCCTCCTGTTAAAAGGACATCAAGTACCCTCTTGTCTTCAGAAATGAGAGTACCCAGTGCCTATGAAGACACTCCCTGCAGCTGTTAACACAGAGGAATATCAGAGTCATGTTTTGTCTAGCAAGAGTTTGGGCCCAGGCACCAGTAAGGACTTGGGGGACATAAGTCACCAGAAAAGGTTTCCTAATATCAAAGATGTTGTTGGAGAAATAAGCAGCAAATTCACTAGGAGAGAATGGAAAAGTATTGCATCAGAGGCAAGATATGGGATTAGAAAGATTATAAATATCACTGAAAAACTGCTTGGAACGATTACCAAAGGCCAGTGCTTCCCAGTCCTCACCTAGCAAAAAAAGCAATATTACTCTAAATTCATCAATACCTATGACAATGCTTCTCACCTAACCAGTTGGGCTTTCAGGATTACCACAACAAATCTGCATAAGATAGATTTGCAAACTATAGATCTGCAATATATGCAACTGTGTCTCATGCACAGGCATTGATAAGTGTAGAGCAATATTCCCTTTTACTATGTGCACACCTTCCTTCTATGCCATTCAATATTTCTGCATAAGCAAAATTCACCATGGACTTGTGTGTACGCTGATGGAATTCAGTGATAAGCCTGCCATTTCAAAAGTAATAGGCCTGGATAATACCATGAATGATGTGTTTGCTTGGGATAGGGTACTTTCAGATTGGAGCTGTTTTGTCAAGTGTGGCGTTCAAAATATCATGCCAGCAAAAGGCCTCAGCTGTCAGTGATAACTCTCCAAAATTAGGTGGAAAAGCTTGACACTTTGGTCAAGCTGCTAAAGATCCAGTGTTTGGTTTTCTGGAAGCTTGTAACTATTCCAGCAATACCAGCAACTGAAGCAATGAGGGAAAAGGTAATCAAACTGCTTTCAGGGATAAGTAGAAAGTCATATGAGAACACAAGATCAAGGAGGTAACCTCCCCTATTGGTAGGGATCCTTAATATGCTGGGTCAATCCCTGAAAGTCATGAAGGGACAGAAAGATTATCCAAGGTTTTACTAGAGTCACGAGTCAGGAAACTTTTGTTTGTATGCATCTTAGCGAAAAGTACAGCTTTGAAGTGCAAAGAATTTCTGAGCATAAGCTATGGCCTTATGTACCCTGCGCATATGAAGGTTATCTTTAACAACCAAACAGTGACCTACTCTGAACTAAGTAAGCTGTTAGAGTTTCTGGAGTTAAATAAAATGAACAGATCTCATGTTCATTGCTTACACAAGTATTTCCACGGGCAACGTGTTTTTTTCAAGGTTGAGAATCAAGCTTATTTTTCCAACTTCTTTTCTGTTATGATCTGAACTTTGAACTTAACTGTACTCACCAATCAGTATGGATGCTGAGTGTATTGAGTGCACATAACTATTTTTATCAGCATTAATGGACTGGCAGGCTGGAGTGCCTTGGTTAGGTACAGGGCATATGCAGGGGCATATCGGAAGGTTATGTGGCTCAAATTTTGGAACTGCAGGAGCTTAACATTGAAACCAGGCACCCCACAGGATACACTGCCTAGCGCTCTTTTGGTTTGTGCGGTTTCTATTTTAGAGTGGTTTTGTTAGTGCAAATGTTGGGGACAGCAGTTTGTTTTGGATGTAGAGTAAGGGATGGTTTTGTAATATGGATGCATGAGTGCATATAAGGCATATTTGGTCTGATGGACTGTTTTTGCTTGTTGAGTGAATAGTGTAGGGGTATGCACTATATGTATTTCCTTGCAGGAGAGTGGGGAGATTAGGAGAGGGGGGATGGATTGGGGGTGAGCGTGCTCTCAGAATGCTGGCCAGGAATCCAGAACCCATGATTTTGGATAGTGAAGTTGGCTGGCAACTGCCTGCTGCAGTTGCAGTTTGCCTGTGGTTATAAATATGTGAGGAAGGAAGAGCGTGGAGAGTGACTGAAAGCTTCTGTGAATGTAATGATTTATACCTAGTCTGCTTATAAGGGAATAAGCAGGGGCAGCCCAAGGGTTTCTGCTACCCCTGCCAGAAGCCCTGGCCGTGCCACCCCCCACCACACTCCGAGCTGTGCCACCTCCCCCCTGTGCTGAGCTGCGCTGCTGCCCCCGCTGCCGCTAATTTCAGCGGAGGGGTTGGGGACGCAGCTCGGCATGATGCGGTGGCCAGGGGCAGGTCATGTGCTTCAGCACACATGGCCTACCACTTCTGAACCCCCTTCAACACAACTTCAGGAGGTCAGATGCAGCAGGCCATGTGTGCCGAAGCACATAGCCTACAGCAGGCGCCATGCTGCCCACAGAGGACTGTGCCCTAGGTGGCTGCCAGTCCTGGGAATGAAGTGTTTTATCCAGATTTGGGGTTATAGAATCAAGGTTAATCTTAAAATTATTGCACTGAATGTTAATGAGCTTAATCATCCAGTTAAAAGGCAAAAAGCGTTCGAATGTTTAAAGAAAGAAGCAGCAGATGTTACTATGCTTTGGGAGACTCGTGCTTCTTTGATGCTTGCAAAAAGTTAAATGTTCCATGGATGACTAAGGGGCATGTTTACTAAACTGCGGTAATGTAGCAGCGGCTACGTTAAGGCGTGTTATGTGACGTTAAGTCACGTTAACGTAACGTAACATGCCTTAACTTTTCCAGCCACGGTAAGTCCCGCAGAGGGTGGAGAGAGGGTGGAGAGAAGGGGTCAATGGGCAGGGAGTGGGCGGGGAGAGGCCCCTTCCACACTAATGCGGAGAAATTAAGGGCTGAATCCTACCGCAACTGAAAGCCTGGCGTTGGCACACATCTGCAAGAGAGAGAAACCATTTCAGTGTCAGCAATGTACAGCATAGGGAGGGAGCCCAAGAAAGGTGATAGTAGTGCTCCATTTGCAGCAACAGCATAGTGCCCTGGTATGAAAGGCCACTATGGTGATGGCACAAATGCGGCATGGGAGCTGCAGGCAGGACATGCAGTGGGGGCTACTGGGGCACAGGGTGGTCTAGGCGGTTGCACTTAGGAATGCAGAAATTGGAAACCAGCAAGACAGCAACTGACCAGGGTCAGGCATGCCCACGAGTTTGTGTCCCAGTGTGTCCCATCCAGGAGACATTACCCAGCAGGCACCCCAAGGGGCGCATAACATTGACAGGTGGTGCCGGGGGGAGCGTGGACATCTATGTAGGCACCCCTACCCCAGAACCCACACCTTAGGCAGCCGCCTACCTGCCCCCTGGAAGGCCTGGGATGGCGCACCACCGGCACCGACAGCATATGGCCATAGCGGCATGGCAGAGGGGGTGGGTGATTGTGCTGGAGGGAGCAGTGGCACCCGCCTGCAGTGGACCTAGGCCATGCCCTGTACCAGTACGTGGTGTGCAGTGCAACAGAAGAGGTCTGGGCAAGGAACGTAAGGGTAGCCCCAGGGACCACTATGCTGCAGTGGCAACAGTGTGGTGCCGTACACTCAGCCATCATGTCCAAGAGCAGAGGGTCAGAGGTTCAGGTCCCATCTGTGGATCCTGCAGAACATCTCCCCATAGTTTTAGCCCACAATGCAGCCACAGCAACAACATGGGCAAAACCCAACGCAGTGGTGCACAGGGGTACAGCACCCACTCACAAGGGCTCCACTATCCACAGCTTCATGGAGCGTCAGGCTGCTGGCCCCAGCACAGAGCTGCAGTTATCACCAGAGCACTACTACTACCCCCTGCACAGATTAGCAATATCGGCACTGTGATCAGGACCAGTGCCGCGGGTAGGGTTGTCAACCACCTCCATCTCTGCCCAATACTGAGATAGGTGTGGGAGTGTGCGTATGTCTCTCCATTGTTTTGTGTCTGCCAACTCCTCACTGAGCCCACATTGCTCACACTGCTTCCAGCGTTAGCCTGCAAATGTGCATAATGAGGAGCAAGGTATTGTGGGTATGGCCCAGACAGGGCGGATTGACCAGGATGCATCTGCACAGGGTGGAGGGCAATGGCTGGGACACTGTAGTGCTCGACCACCACCCGCATGGACAGGGTGGCCACAGTATGTCACGCTGTGGGGGGCGGGTCACTCTCACTCTGACCGAGCACTGACCATGGCATGCCTATGTTCCCACATAGTGTCACACATTATTTGTTCCCAGTGATATCTGTGTGTTCCTGGTTTGGGGCCCAATTACGGAGAATCCTGCTTGGTGTCTTTATTTTATTTTATTTATTTTATTTTACATTCTCTTATATACCGCGCTATTCTGCATCAGTGCGGTTTACATTGAACAAACTGAAATTACATTGAACAGGGCATTATAACTTGGAGATAACTATTTTACAGGGAACATGGGCTATGGAGGGTTAAGTGGCTTGCCCAAGACCACAAGGAGCACCTGTCTGTGCTGTGCATCCCACCTCTGGGTGCACAGGGTTCCCCTGTGAGCATGCACTATGGACTGGTTAGTGGGCTGTCTACAGTTTGCCTGTGCATGGTGGGAACACCTTGTAGGATGCTGCAGGTGCAGTCTGACTGTGCTGTCTGTTGATGAATGGCAGACCGTGGCATGGGGCAGTTGAGCCTTCTCCTGCCTACCCCAAGCATCATTGCTGGTCTGCAATGGTCACAGGTATGGCACTGGCCCAGCAGCCCTGGAGAGCTGTCATCCGCCAGCAGGACTGTGGTTGCTGGTACTGCAGCCATTCTGCAGGGCGCAGGCACCTGTCCCACCAGACCCTCATTAACAAAAGGGGTGACTGAGGCCCCTTAGGGTATATAGCACATACCACTTAGACCCATAGTGGCAGTGCTACATAGCCCTCATGCAAGACTAGACACCCCACTACCCTGATAACAGGTACCCATGGCAGCCAGACTTTAACACCAGGTACGCACTAATTTAGGTGGTGTCCGGTCCCACAGAGCCACATGTGATTTCAAAACACAGCTGGAACAGATGTACCTTTGGTTGCACTGCTGGGAACACCTGTCACACACTGGCAGTGCTGGGGATGTGCAGCAGGACCTATCTCTAGCACCACATGTACTGTGGACCTAGTGCTGGGCACCCATCCTATCCCTCAAGGTGAACACGGAACCTGCACAATGGCATGGCCTGTAGCTACTCTGTGCCAGTATCACGCACTGTCAGTCCGTCTTACCACGCTGCAGTACCAGGGAGGTGCAGACCCCATTTGGTGGTCAGCTGTAGGCCGCTGTTCTGCATGTGCAATGCATCATGGGTGCTGGTGGGGTTACCCTATCCTGGCACACAGAGCAGACGGTTTTTGCAGTGACCTGCAGTCTTTCTGTACCCAGCCATTGCTATACAACAGGCCATAGAGGTATAGCCTACTGGTTAGTACACTGACGTTCTAGATGGAGGTCATGGGTTCAATTCCTCATTGTTCCCTCCTGTCCAAGGCAGATATTTTGCTTGCCTGTGACAGTCATATCTTTGCAGATCCGTGTTGCCAGCTCATAGTACCCTCACCACAGTTGCCATCAATCCCAATAAGGCGTTATAAGGCTCCTAATTAGGCACGTTACAAGGCACCTTATTAGGCACAGTACAAGGCACGTTATAAGGCACGTGCCTTGTACTGTGCCTAATAAGGTGCCTTATAATGCGCATTACCTGACATGGCTTGCCATAATGATGCCCCGCCCACGCCTTTATATGGGCATCTGTATCTTTACCGCAGAACCTAACGCGAATGACGACATTACCGCAGTTTAGTAAACATGCCCCTAAGTATCTGAACAAACAGTCCAAATGAGGAATAAGACATATATCCAAAAATCAAGAACAAATTGCCCAACCAAGCAATTTTTTTGTCAGATTTATTTCTCACTGATCAAATTTAATCATTTGATCTTAGGAAATCTGTCCTTTTTACTTTATTGAATTAAATAATAACACAATGTTCAGCACTAATGTCCAAAATTATCAGTTGTCGTAACTCACTTAAAACTGACAATATGTACCTGTGAAATTTAAAGAGAATCCAAACAACCTTGCCCTGCCGACACACACACGTGTTTCAAACTACTCAAATTACTCAGTTTTGCTTCAGGGCAAAATTCACTTATCTGCACAAATTCATTTGAAAACATCCTTTTGGAGTCCCACATACGGCCAACTCCATGAGCACCTGACTGAGTTTTCATTTCCCATACTTGGTTTCCAGCTTCAACTGCCATGCATATTGCTGTTTCTAGGCATGTTTTCTTCCCTGCTGTCCATAAGAGGTTGTAAGTGTCATTTAGGTTCTGTAAATTTCTCCAACCTCAAATTCTGACCCAGAGAATGGATGCAGATGGGAGATGGGCTATTGTAATTGTGACAATAGGGACTTCACAGTTACTGATTTTAAATTAATATGCTCCTACTGTAGACTTCTCCAATTTTATCAGGGAGCTATAGGTAAGTCTTGTGGATATGGAGATGTAACTAAAATCACTGCAGGGGACTTTAATCAGGTGGTGGATTGGCTTCTCAACAGACAGACAATCTACATGTAAGCCTTCCCAAACTAGAATGGGAGAGGAACTGCCCAATTCAATGACAACCATGGGTTTGGCAGCTCTTGGAGAGTGCTTAATCCAACTGACCAATAGCACACTTTCTATTCAGCTTCTCATCAAACTTATTCTAGAATTGTTTTTTTTTCTCTCTAATGCCTGTATGTCACAAGTACAGGAGGTGCGGATCTCCCCAATATTAGTATCTGATTGTGCAGCTTATTGGTGGGAGATATACCATCGCAGAAAGCTGTCTGGCATCTAAACAATCAACTAGTCGTTGACTCTGAATTTGAATCCAAAATTCAATCTTTTGTTATGGATTTTTTTCAAAGCAGCAGCAATGGTGAAGTGACACCTCATCTAGTATGAGACGCCTTTAAAGTTACATGCGAGGAAAGATTATTAGTTATTCCACTTGGAAGAAAAAACAATAATATAAGTGCATACAAGGGCTGAAAATGCAAATTTGTCCAATTAGAGAAAAAACATTGTAAGAGGAGGCAACCTGGTGACTTGCATCAGTTACTTCAATAAAAATTTGATTACAATCATGTGTTAAGTTAGCTGATGAGACAGGATATACAGTATTTGTAATGAAGTCTGGGTATTATGTTGAAGGAAGCCAGGCTGGAAAGATGTTAACCCAGTATATGTTAAAACGTTTAAGGAGAAAAAGAGTTGTTTGATCAACAGTCTATTTTGTTGATGGAGGATGTAGCTCTGGTGAAGCTATTTCAGGATTATTACTCTTCTCATTTTAAATGAATGGTAATCAACAAAGTGACAACAGTGTGAATGGTTTCTCACTTCATTAAAGAACCCTATTGAGGGAACAATAAATAAGTAATCTTTAGGGGTTAGAACTATGGAAATAGAAGCAGCAGATGCAGTCACCTCTTTTGCCCCCCAACAAGGCTTTAGGAACTGACAGACTTTCTAATGAGTCCTATTAATGTTTTAAAATGGAGTTACTACCTCATTTAGTTGTTCTTTATGATCATTTATACAGGCATAAGCCGGTTAATACTTTCATTGAAGTATAAATAGTACTCATATCAAAACTGGGGAGGGATCATCAGTTGGTACAAAATTATAGACCTCTCTCATTATTGAACTTTGATTATAAAATCCTGGCAAAAGTCTTAGCTACTAGACTGGCAAAGATGGTAGGGGATATTATCAGTCCTGAACAGGTAGGGTTTATGAAGAGTAGATATGTTGGTGATAATGTAAGATTGTTTTACGATATACTTTGAGTTGCTCAAGATAATGCCACTCCAACTGCTGTTTTTTTAATTGTTGAAAAGGCTTTTGATTCTATTGAATGGATTTAATTATTATTATTATTATTAAGCATATATAAAGCGCTACCAAGCATACATAGCACTGTACAGACACAAAAGAAGACTGTAAGCTCTTTAAGCAGAGACTATCTAGAAGACAAACATACAGGACAAAATAATACAACAGGAATAAGGGCAATAGGAGTTGAAACACGGGAGGGGATTAAGAATCAAAGGCGGTCTCAAAGAGGTGAGTCTTGTGTTTGGACTTGAAGAAGGCGAAGGAAGAGATTTGACGCAGGGACAGAGGCAGGTTGTCGCAGGCAAATGGAGCAAGCAAGGTTAAAAAAACGAAGCCTGGAGTTAGCAGAGGAGAATGGCATAGAGAGAAGGAAGATAGAAGAGGAACGGAGATCACGGGGAAGGGTATCTGAAGAGAGGAGAGAGGAAAGGTAAGGAGGAGCAGCAGAATGAATGCATTTGTGTGTCAAGATAAGTAGTTTGTACTGAAAGTGGTAACAGATAGGGAGCCAGTGAAGGGACTTTAGACGAGGAATAATATGACAGTAACGTAGCTGGCGAAGAATTAACCATGCAGAAGAGTTTTGAATGGATTGTAGAGGGAAAAGTTGAGATTAAGGGAGACCAGCAAGGAGGAGATTACAACAGTCAAGCCAGGAGATAATAAATGAGTAGAGGCAGAGAGGAAAGGACAAATCTTGTTAATGTTGAAGAGAAAAAAGCAACAGCATTTAGCAATTTCTTGGATATGAAATGAGAATGACAGGGAGGAGTCAAAGACAATGCCAAGGTTACGAGCAGAGGAAACAGGAAAAATAGAAGCATTATCAACAGTGATGGAAAAAGGAGGAAGGATGGAGGATGGATTAAGGGAGAAAATTAGAAGCTCAGTTTTGGCCATGTTCAATTTTAAAGGGTGCTGAGACATCCAGGCGGCGATGTCAGATAAGCAGGCAGAGATATGTGCCTGGAGAGAATGAGAAAGGTCAGGTGAAGAGATATAAATTTGAGAATCATCCGCATAGAAGTGATTCTGAAAGCCAAGAGATGAGATAAGGGAACCAAGCAATTGTGTATAAAGGAAAAAAAGGAGTGGGCTGAGAATGGACCCTTGGGGAACACTAACTTAGAACGGGATAGCAGATGAGGACGTACCTTCAGATTAGACACTGAAGGAGCGATTAGAGAAATAGGAAGAGAACCATGATAGAACAGAGTCTAAAGCCAAGAGAAGATAATGTAGCAAGGAGAAGAAAGTGGTCAACAGTATCGAAGGAAGCAGAAAGGTCAAGAAGAATAAGAATTGAGTATAGGCCTTTAGACCTTGCCAAGAATAAGTCACTAGAGACCTTGGCAAGGGCTGTTTTGGTTGAATGAGGAGGGCCAAAGCCAAACTGAAGGGGATCAAAGAGGAAATGAGTGGAGAGAATGTCAAAACAGCGAGAAAGAACGACACACTCAATGAGTTTGGAAATAAAGGGAAGAAGGCTAGAGGGAGCAGTAGGGTCAAGGGATTTTTTTTGTTTTTGAGAAGAGGCGTGATCAAAGCATGCTTATAAGCAGGTGGGAAGGTGGCAGTGGAGAAAGGTTGATAATATAGGAAATGGCAGGGATAACGGAGGATGATATGGAGTTGAGGAAGTTAATGGGGATGGGATCAGAGGAGCAAGTGGTAAGTTTAGCAGAGGAGAGGAGAGAAGAGGTTTCTTCATCAGAAACAGTAGGAAAGGAAGAGAGGATGAGTTTGAGGGAAATGGTTGAAATTGAAGTGAGGGAGGAGCAAAAGAAATAGCAAGGAACTGAATGGTAATCTTATTGATTTTATTGTGGAAGAAGGCAGCGAGGGATTGGTCTGTGAGGGAAGGAGGAACTGAAGGGGGAGGAGCCTGAAGTACAGAGTTGAGTGTAGAAAAAAGATTGCGAGGGTTAGAAGCCAAGGAGTTGGTCAGGTGGATGAAATGAATGTTTAGCGAATAAGAAGGCAGAATTAAGAAGTAAGCATGAATTTAAAATGATGGAAATCAGAGTGGGAGTGGGATTTGAGCCAGGTGTGCTCGGCAGAATGGACACATGAGCGTAGGTAGCGGATTGTAGAAGAAAGCCAGGGGACGGGATGATGAAATTGGGGGAGCGAGGGTATGGAGAGCGGAGGATAGAGCAGAGTTATAAGCGGTTACAGCCGCATCAACAGACTTGGAGGAGAGTGTAAAAGAAAGAGGAGGAAGAGACAGATGATGAAAAAGGCAAGAGAATCAAAAGCTTGAAGATTTCTAAACAGAAAGGAGGTGACAGGGCGAGAAAGCGGTGGAGAGTACTGAAAAAAAGAAGCTCAGAAAGTGGTGGTCAGACAGTGAAATTATTAAGTTAAGGAAATTTGAGGGTCCGCAATTGGAATGGAAAACGAGGTCAAGTCAGTGACCAAGCCAATGAATAGGGGCGGTGGAGCAAAGCTGGAAGTTGCAAGAGAAAGTAAGGGAAAGAAATTTTGCTGCATAGGGTTCCAAGGGGGTATCGATGTGAAAGTTAAAGTCGCCAAGAATAACAGAAAGGGATGACAAATCCAAAAATAAAGGAAGCCAAAAATCAAAGTCATTGAGGATGAAGGAAATAGGCTTGTTGGGGGGGGGGGGGGGGTCTATACTGTAAATAATGGCGATGTGAAGAGGAAAGAGATAGAACAGTCAAATGGAATGAAATTCAAATGAGGGGAAAGCATGGGATTGAGATGGGAGGAAGGGATGAAACCGACAGGAGATAGAGAGTAAAAAGACGACCCCACCACCACGGCCGGTGGCACGAGGGGTGTGGGAGAAATGGAGGCCCCCAAGGGAGAGTGCAGTGACAGAGGCGGTGTCATCAGGATGGAACCAGGTTTTGGTTAGAGCCAAGAGCTGAAAAGCATGGGAAATGAAGAGATCATGTATGAAAGAAAGTTTATTGGAAATTGAAAGAACATTACAAAGAGCAAAAGAGAAGGGAAGAGAAGAGGTGGTGAGGAGAAGGATGTTAACAAGAGTGCAGTGGCATGGAGAGGGTGACAAAGAGGGGTCGGGATTAGGACTGATGTCACCAGAGGATAAGAGCAGGAGAAGATAAAGGAGGCAAGGGAGGGCGGAGGATGCACAGCGGAAATGAGAATGAGGCTGAGAAAGTGAGGAAGGAGAAAAGAGAATATGAGGGAGGAGATGGTAATACTTGACAGCAGAGAACAATGAGCAGGAAAAGAAGGCAGAGAAAATAGTGAAGGAAGGAGGGTGGGTGGAAGGGAAGAGGAGGGGAAAAGGGTCTGAGGAAGGATGGGGTAAGGTTGGGAAGAAGAAAAAGACCGGCCAAATAAAGAGGGGACATAGAATGCAGAGAAGAAAGTTAACAGTAGTGCATAAGAGAATAAACGGAGAACAAAACAAAATAAAAAGCAACGTCAGTGAGTTGAGTTATGTGATACAGACTGACCCAAGCCTCATAGGAATGTCCAGGGCACAGCAAGCTAAAGGAGTAGCAATAATCGGCAAGCATATATGAGAACGGAGATGGCCAGGAGATGAGAAGATGACTGAGTGATTGCAGTACATGCAGAGGTCTAGGCCTTAGGCCACCCTCCACGGACCCATGCCAAAGGGCCTTCTGGCAAGACCCTCAAGCTCGGACCCACCAGGTGCGGGCACACCGAGGGCACTTAGATTTAAAAGTGTTCCGCAGACAGAGGTGATTGTCAGCCGATGGGAGCAGGGAGGAGTTAACCTCTTCGCTCCCAAGACACATGCTGAGGGCACTTAGATTTAAATTTAATGAGAGCTTTATATTGGTTTGGTATAGTGAAGGGAACATAGTTGGTGAGCAGGATGTTTATCTGACTTTGTAAGTAGCCAATGTCCTTTTGACACAGAAAAGGTATTTTGTTGAGTATCAGGGAAGAACTGTTTTAGTTTGGCTTTATTGTAAACACCATGGGAATGGAACAGATGGACTGTGTACGTGAAAACTTGGAGGCATGCTGGCGCCAATGATAAAGTTGTTTGTTCAATTCTATAAGAAAGACAAGGGCTTTCCAGCAAGATGAAGCCCACTTACGGGCCAGACCTGATGCCTAGAACTGACCGTTCCGTCTCTTTGCTAGACCCAGACCTCCCCAGCTGCTGCTGATGAGAGCAGTGATGCTGATGATTATGGTGTAGCATTTCTCTTATGTTACTGCCTGTGTATTTGCTTCTATTTTATGTATTAGTCTGAGAGATAATAAAGTATGGCTTAGCCCCAAATTGGTCTTGTGAATTTTATTCCTGAGACAAATGGCTACTGAGTTTATTCTTTGGGTTAAGCTACTGTATTCTGTCCCTATTTCTAAATTAGTGGTTAACTATTTAGTTTCTGGATCCGTCTCCTTAGGCAGGGGCACAAGGCAAGATTGTCCATTGTCCCCTATATTATTTAATATTACATTAGAACCATGTCATTAACCAAACATCAGTACCCCAAGGTAGCATTAAATTCTCAGCAAAAAGGCAAAGTGGAGAAGGGCAGACCTCAGAATACTCCAGAAAAAGCCTTTTGCCATAAATTGGCTTCAGGTACTTTAACCAAAAGTTAAATACATCAACGGTCCGCCTAAACCTACTCCACCCTCCCCATATTTCACGTCTAGAAGCCAGACATTTCAAAAACCAGTATTTCTTTCAACAATCTATCAAATAAACATTTCAACAATATGGTTCCTTATATATAAAAAATTAAAATGAAAACTTTCAAAAGTTCCTTTCTTCTGTCAGGCTTCCAAACCACTGATTCAGATGTCAACCCCGATGCCCTCCTGGACGTCCCTTTAGCGTTTCGCCTACGCTGCTTCAGGGGATAGAACCAACAGACGTTCTTGAAGAACTTACGTATACCATCAAAGTGTACACATTTTCCATTACTTGCTTAACATCTTCATTTACCGGCATCCGTAATCGATTACATATTAAACCCTGTGCTAACGGTTAGCGCACTTCAGTAAACATACTCTAAGAATTAAAATGCTAAAAATATTTAACAGACCAATTTTTAAAATAAGGGCCCTTGCATCCTCTAATTCATTGAATTTCAGAAAAAACACAAATTTTCTACTAAAGTAGTAGCTTCATTAATTTACCCACCAGAAGGCAAACCTAACTGGCATGTAGTTCCAAGCTCTCTCCTTACTTCCACTTTCCCGACGAGGAACCACAGCTGCCTATCTCCAGAACCACTTTAAAAAGGTATTGAAAAGACAGGACAATGGATCTGCAAGGACTTTCCTTAGCAGCGGTGGAGGCCAGCGTGTTAAAGAAGCTGGATGTCACCACTTCAATTTAGGACTGGATATGCAGGTTTGACTCCCATTAGCACTCCTTGTGGCCTTGGGCAAGTCACTTAAAGCTCCATTGCTTCGAAAGAAAGCCTCCAAAAATCCTGTGGCTATGATCTACTTCAAATTAGTAACTTATAATGAATTGTGTGTTAAGGAGAACTGGTCTCAGACTCTTAATTAGCGCAATCCTGCAAGCTTTGTCAACGGATATGCGCTGAAGTTGCATCAACGACCCGATGTTCTCACTTAACTTGAGTGCAATGTACTAACAAGCAAATTGACATTTCAGATGAAAAGTTGATAAAATGAATATCTCGCTTATCTTTATGATTCCCTGACGCCTCCTTTCAGCCGCCGTTCCGCGTTTCACTTGAATTAATCAAGTTCCTCAGGGGGAGAAATGTGAAATGTCCTTATGGATGTCGAATTATCCCAACTGAAAGTTGTTTTGAATATCTCGAAGTTAGCACTGTCAATTCAAAAAGTTACGTTAAAAAGAGTTTTCATGCCATAAAATACTTGGAAACTAAACAAGGGGAATTGCTCCCTTAAGTAAACTAAAAGACAGACGATAATTTTCAAGTTTACCTCACTAATGGTGTTCCTGATGCTTAGCGTGTTGGCCACTGAGCCCATTGGCTTCCCCAAAAGAAACGCCGCGCATGCGGCCTCAGTAAGATGGGAGGTCTTTTATCTGATAAAAAATGTTTTACGCTTGCTGACGTTATGCCAGTCTAGCCTATCAGAATTTGAAAGTTTATACAGGCTCAAAAATTAAAATATGGCATTGTGAAAGTATGACAAACACAATCTGAATGAAGAGAACCATTTTGTGAATTACAAACAGGCTGTCCAATCAATCATGTTATTTAAACCTTGTGGTTCAATGGTTTGCAAAGTATGAATCCATCGTTGTTCACGGATAATTAAAGTCTGTTGCTTAGTTTTGCCACCTTGCCCTATAGAGACTTGTTCTAAACAGAAGCATCGAAGATGTTGAAAAGCATGTTGTTGAGCTAAACAATGGGCAACTATAGGTGCTTCCTGCACCTTACATTTAAGTCGACTACGATGTTCATTGATGCGTATGCGAAATGGTCTTTCTGTCTTTCCAATATATAAAAGGTCACATGGGCACCGAATACAGATAAACAATCAGTAGAATGTCGCAGATTGTATCTTTTACCCTTATATTGAAACGTCTGTATGGTTTCTGAAATCTCACAAATATTACATTCCCCGCAGGTTTTATGTCCTCGTGATTCGATCTGAGAAAAATTCTCCGGTGATCGCAACACCGCCGGACTGAGCCTCTCTTTCAGGTTCTTCTGCCGTGTCCATACACATCGGATTTGTTTTTGTGCTAAACCTGGGAGCATGCTGATTACATTCATGTGTCTTTTGAGAATCCGTTTAATAGGTGAATAGCAGGAGTGGCCAAACAGACAGACCATCGCAACAGGCCAACTACACAATGTAAATACAAACAGTTCCATATACTATTGCACCACCTTTGTATATAGTTAACTATGATATCTCTTGTCAGATAACACACCTTTGTATATAGTTTCCCCTATTTCCCAAGTTTATATCTCCTGTTAAATGTAATTGACCAGACATATGTAAATTGTCGGATGTTTTTTGTTCAATGTAAACCGCGCTGATGTCTAATAGTGCGGTATATAAGAATTGTTAATAAATAAATAAATAAATAAATATGTCCACCGTAAGGAGAGTACTTCGTGATAAAATTTGCCGTAGAATCATCCGAAGAAGATTTTATATTGGTTTGGAGAAGTAAATCACGGTTAACATATAATGCCCTTTTATAGGCTACTTTTATAATATGTTCCGGATATCCCCTTAATTTAAAATCTAACATCAATTGTTTGGAGTATCTTTTGAAAGTCCGTATATCAGAACAATTCCTACGGTACCGGAGGAATTGTGAAAAGGGTAAACTGTCTCGTAATTGCTTTGGATGACCACTAGTATAGTGAAGAAATGTGTTCCGATCCGTTGACTTCTTAAAAATAGAAGTAATCCAACTATCAATGCCTTTTTCTATTGAGACATCTAGAAAAACTATTTTATTATTATCAACAGTATGTGTAAACTGAATATGTGTATCTTGCTGATTCAACCAAATCACAAATTCTTCTAACTGGTAAATAGAACCGTTCCATAACATAAATACGTCGTCAATATAGCGTCGCCACATAATGATGTGTTTCTTGTACAAAGATGTGGAGATCCATTTATGTTCATATGTGCCCATAAACAAATTAGCTACTGAAGGAGCACAGGTGGCTCCCATGGCAACACCCGATGTTTGCTGAAAAAGTTGATGTTCAAACTCAAAATAATTCTGAAAAATTGCCAAATCCGTGAGCCGTTCTAAAAACTGTAAATGAGGTGGAGTCAAATCCTCCCTACTACGGAGAGCGGTTAGAAGAATTTGTGATTTGGTTGAATCAGCAAGATACACATATTCAGTTTACACATACTGTTGATAATAAAATAGTTTTTCTAGATGTCTCAATAGAAAAAGGCATTGATAGTTGGATTACTTCTATTTTTAAGAAGTCAATTTGATCGGAACACATTTCTTCACTATACTAGTGGTCATCCAAAGCAATTACGAGACAGTTTACCCTTTTCACAATTCCTCCGGTACCGGAGGAATTGTTCTGATATTCGGACTTTCAAAAGATACTCCAAACAATTGATGTTAGATTTTAAATTAAGGGGATATCCGGAACATATTATAAAAGTAGCCTATAAAAGGGCATTATATGTTAACCGTGATTTACTTCTCCAAACCAATATAAAATCTTCTTCGGATGATTCTACGGCAAATTTTATCACGAAGTACTCTCCTTACAGTGGACATATTAAACGGATTCTCAAAAGACACATGAATGTAATCAGCACGCTCCCAGGTTTAGCACAAAAACAAATCCGATGTGTATGGACACGGCAGAAGAACCTGAAAGAGAGGCTTTCCTCCTGCTCCACTCCCCGATGCCGATCAGCTGCCGGTGCTGTGCTGCGCCCAGAGCCCAGGGGGAGCCGGAAGAAGAAGGTGGGCGTCTCGTCTATGGCCAATGATACGGATTATGCGAGTGCTTCATTTAAGAATTTCTCAGCGTGCACGAGAATACTGAAAGAGGTTGTGCAGCGCCCCTACTTTCAAAGCCACTGTTGTGTCCTCCCTGCCTTACAGCCAGTGAAATGAATGCAGTGTTGGCTGCTACTGGTATGTCTGCTTTTATATTTGAGCTGAACGGAGTTTTCCCATTTTGACCGCTTTGCGTCGCTTGACTCCTAAATCTAATCGCATCTTTAATTTCTTTCCCCACCAGGGAGGAGCTTTCCTCCTGCTCCACTCCCCCCCCCCCCCCCCCCCAGGTACCGAATCTGTCAGTCTGTCGATGATCTGCACTAGGTCTTAGTTTCAGGGTAGGTCTTATATTACAGAAATCACAGAAAAATGTGCTAGGGCTTATTTTCGGGGTAGGTCTTATTTTCGGGGAAACACGGTAGTATGCAAACTCAAGCTAAAGTTGAAAAAGAACAAGTCTTTCATGAGAGTAGCAAAATATGACCTTGAAAATATACTACTGGAATTTAAAGACTGCCTGAGAAATCGATTTGCTGCTTTAGATACAAATGACAGAGTTCCAGAAGAGCTATGAGATGACATCAAGAAGACTGTATGGAAGAAAGAGATAAGTCTTTACATAAGCTGAAAAAGCAAAAACGGACAAAATGGATGACTGAAGAAACTCTAAAAAGTGTCTAGAAACGCAGAGAAGCTAAAGCCAGAGGAGAAAGAGAGGCAAATCACAGAACTGAACAGAGATTTGCAACATGCAGCAAGACAAGACAAGGAGAAGTATTACAATGATACATGGAAGGAAATAGAATCAGAAACTATTAAAGGAAGAACAAGATGGGGTTTTCTAAAGCTACAAGAGTTAAAGAAAAAATTCCAGCCTCAAATTGGAATGCTACAGAATGCTCAAGGATCCATGTTGAATGATGCTGAGAAGATCAAGAAAAGGTGGAAAGAATATACAGAGTCATTATACCATAAAGATTAAGTGGACCAACAATCGTTTCAACCTGTACCTTATTATCAGGAACCATTGGTGATGAAAGAAGAAGTCAAAGCAGCATTGAAAGCCTTATCAAAGAGCAAAGCACCGGGCATTGATGGCATTTCCATTGAGTTATTACAGCAATCAGATGAAGCTGTTACCATACTTACAAGGCTCTTCCAGGAAATGTGGAAGACAAATTCATGGCCAACTGACTGGAAAAGATCTGTTTATATACCAATACTGAAGAAAGGTGACCCGACTGACTGTGGAAACTGTCGCACAATTGCTCTGATCCCACATGCCAGCAAGATTCTACAGCAGAGACTACAATCATACCTGGAACGAGAACTGCCTGAAGTGCAAGCAGGGCTCAGGAAAGGGAGAGGAACAAGAGACATTATCGTGGATGGAGATGGATCCTTGAAAAGATAAAAGAATAACCAAAAGGATATCTATATGTGTTTTATTGACTACAGCAAGGCTTTTGACTGTGTAAACCATGAGAAACTCTGGGCCACATTAAGAAGCATGGGTATACCAGAACACCTGATTGTTCTCTTGCACAACCTTCACACTGATCAAGAAGCAACAGTTTGAATGGAACTAGGAGAAACAGAATGGTTTAAAATAAGCAAAGATGTACGACAAGACTGCATACTTTACCCACTATCTGTTTAATTTATATGCAGAACAAATGAGAAGCAGGACTGTATGAAGACAAAAGAGGTGTGAAGATTGGTGGAAGACTCAACAACTTTCGCTATGCTGATGATACCACATTACTTGCTGAAAGTGAAGACGATTTGAAACATTTGCTTCTCAAGATAAAGGAATATAGTCTTAAAATGTATCTGCACCTTAATGTTAAGAAAGCAAAGATCCTGACAATTGGCAAAATGGATAAGTTCATCGTTGATGGAGAAGAAATTGAAATAGTTGACAAGTTTAACCTACTTGGATCAACTATCAATAAAGAAGCAACAAGCAGTCAAGAAATCTGACGAAGCATTGTTCTTGGCAGAATGACTATGAAGGACCTAGACAAGATTCTCAAGAGCAGAGACGTCTCTCTCCATACAAAGATTCAACTTGTTCAAGCCATGGCATTTTCAATAACATATGGATGAGAAAGTTGGACAGTGAAAAAGAAAGACAGGAAGAAAATTGATGCCTTTGAATTATGGTGCTGGCGACGAATACTGTGTATACCATGGACTGCCCGAAGAACAAACCAGTTAGTACTAGAGGAGATCAAACCTAAGCTTTCTTTAGAAGCTCAGATGACAAGACTTGACTTTCATACTTTGGACATATCATGCGAAGAGAGAGATCATTAGAGAAAGACATCATGCTTGGCAAGATAGAAGGTCAATGCAAAAGAAGAAGTCCAGCAATGAGATGGATGGATACAACAACAGCTATAGGTGCCAATCTGTCAACAATGAGCCGCCTGACTGAAGATCGAATATAATTTTGGACAACTATCCAGAGGGTCGCCATGAGTCGACACCGACTTGACAGCATTTAACAACAAAACATAAGATAAAAGCAAAGTCAAGAAATAAAATTGCATGGCTACACAGAATAAAACGTAAAGGGGCATGTTTATTAAGATACACTAGAAATTACTGTGGAAACTATGTGCTAAAAATTCCATGCTAACCACTTAGTACGCGATGGGGTGGGGACAGTGTGGGGACTGGGCTGGTTTAGAGCAGAGAGTGGGTATTCACTGCACACTGTGGCTAGTATGGACATCAGTGCGTGCTAATTGTAAATGTTCCAGTTAGCATGGATAGCATTAAAAGCACCCATGTTAACTGTGATTGCAGTTTTAGCATGGTGAGGTGCTGCTATCCATGGTAACATGCTGGGAACATTGCCTACAGACATACCTCTCATGATAATTTTCTGCACTTAATGGTGCTGAATCTTAGTGCCCTTTAGTAAACATTGAGATAACATAATAACCAAAAGAAACCAAATCAGTTAGTTCATAAAACTAATAGACTAAAATATAAAAAATGTAAACGTAACATATAAATCTTACATTAAATATGAAATCTATCACTAGTAATGAAACTACCCTTTCACAAGATTTATATTTTATTAATCGCTGTGAGCCTGATTCCATCCCCGACATCCAGACCCTTTGTGCGCCCGGTCGAGGGAGGGGGGTCGCGATTCTGATCCCGTGGGTTACGTCTATGGCACTGCAGCTCCATTGAAAAGCTGTGATCCCTGGCTGCCAGCTCCCAAAGTGCTTTCCCCGCAGGCCAACCCACGATCTGGTCTCCCAGGGCCAGGGTCGGGCTGCGGGGAATGCCCTCTGCCCCTTCCCAGCCCCAGGCCTGCCGTTCCTCCCGCATCGGGGAACTTATTCCACACCCTAACGCTGTCTCCAATCCGCCCCTTCCCCGCCTCGTCTAACGTCCCTGTACAATGTGCCACAGAATAAACCCCATTTGTGTCCCTTATAAAATGGGAGCATAAGTGATTGAAAGTGCACATTAAATCTAGACGCGATGATTTATACCAGCCCGATGGCCGATGTCCCTTGCTTGGTTGGCAGCTTGTCATAATGCGAGTGCTTGCTTGCCTCAGTGATGTTGTCAGTAGCTTAACTATTGCCAGGGTCTTTGAAGATGGACAGGTCTCAGCTGAGGTGCCACCCATCTAGGCAGCAGTACTATGGGGTGGGGTTGGCGGCAAAGTTTCACATTCTGTGACAACGGCAACAACACTGGCATTACCTGCGTGGAAGAAAGGCCTGGCAATCTAATTCAGTATCCTGGCATGACAACCCAGTGGACAGTCATAACAAAACAGATTGCAATACTGTGCTGGAGGATAAGCTCCCTAGGTTGGAAGGCACTCAAAAGGCTACTGGGGAAGAGTTGAAGACTCTTCATAGTAAGGACAGTATTTATGATGTGGCTGGAACAAAGACCTCAGGGCGTCTGACTGCTGATGTAGCTGTGCATGTAATGAGAGTTAGAAAATGCAAAGATGTCTACCATATTGGGACATGGAACATATGAAGCATGAACCAAAGAAAGCTAGAGGTAGTCAAAAACAAAATGGAAATTGTTTAACTGGATCTGTTGGGTGTCATCGAACTGAAACAGACTGGCATCGAGCATTTTGAATCTGATGATCACATGGTATACTATAACAGAAATTAAAGACAAAGAAGAAATGATGTTGCATTTAGAATTAAGAAAAAAAACATATAATGAAATATAAAGCAATCAGTGAACACAATTTCTATTCATCTACAAGGAATGTCCATCAGCACAACTATTATGCACTAACAACAGATGCAGGAGAGGACACAATTGATCAGTTCTATGAACAAGTATAAGATGAAATTGACAGAACATGCAAAAGAGAGATACTGATAGTCATAGGCGACTGAAACATGAAAGCTGGGAATAAAGAAGAAGGCAAAGTACTCGTAGTTGGAAAATATGGCCTCGGTAACAGAAACAAAGCTGGAGAAAGACTGATAGAGAATCCTCTAAGACCAACAAACTATTCATCTCAAACATCTCCTTTTAGCAACACAAGCAGAGACTGTACACATGAATTTTACCCAATGGACTGTACAAAAATCAAATTGACTACATCTGTGGAAGTCAATGATGGAAAAGCTCTAACATAAACAAAGACAAATCCTGGGTGGGCGGAGCCTGATGTCCAGCGGGTAGGACGCTTTGCGTTGAAGCTCCCGAGAGGCCTACTTAGAATCCTGACTTAATACCTATACAAATTTACTATTTCGCTCCGAGCTGACCGGGGCACCTCGGGGGGGATGGCGGCCCATAAACCAGCGTGCTTGGACTTCGGGTCTCCTTCTTTTTCTCACGGAAAACGCTCCAAAACAGAGGTGTCTTCCCCACAGAAGATGGTTCCATTTCGTGAAAACCCCGAAATGCACCTGGAGATTTTGGAGGAAATCCGCGGCGTGAAGGAATTGGTGCAGTCCAATGGAGAAGCGCTTCGAGCCATGCGAGAAGACTTTGGAGTGCTCCAGGACCGACTTGAAAGTCTTTCATTATGGCAAGACAACATGGCGGGGGTCCTCGACTCGCACGAGGTGCGCTTGGGCAAACTGGACAAGGCTGAGCGCCAGATACAGAATCTTCAAAAGGAGTTAGAAGATAGCAATAATCGAGCCCGTCGCAACAATGTGAGGCTCATTGGAATACCGGAGGGGGTGGAAGCAGGAGATATAAGAGAATTCTTGCTCAAAACTCTTCCCTCCTTGCTGAAGATCACTTTTCACAGAGAACTGGAAATCGATCGAGCACACCGTGTTCCTGCCCACATGGCGCTCAACTGCACGACCCCCCGGCCTATTATCTTTCGCTTGCTACGATATCAACAAGTGGAACAAATTTTACATGCTGCCCGAGCGAATCATCATTTGGAATTTGAAGGTCGTAAGGTCTCCTTCTTTCCTGGTTTGGCAAAGCCTACCATTGACCGTCGGAAGAAACTCCTTGCTTTTCGCCCTCGACTTCAACAGTTACAGGCTCGCTTTGGCCTGTTGTATCCAGCGAAGCTCCGAGTGACTCTCCACAACCAAACCAGGACGTTCGAAGATCCTGATCTACTATCAACATTTTTAGACTCCAAAGAAGCAGAGCAGATGCGCTGATCCCAAATCTTGGACTCTTATCTGCCGGCTCTGTCCGCCATTTTGAAGGGCCCGATGCGGCGGTCATAGCCAAGCACAGAAATAGCCTGGACTTTCTTTCTTTCTCTATATGACTTTTGTTTTTTTGGTCTCCTATCCCTTCATGATGTGTGCCTCGGTCGGATTCGGAGCACGCACAGTCTTACAGGTTATGTGTTTTTTCAATTTCGGCCTTCTCTGGGGTTTCTCCCCGCAGACACATGGTCGCCAGTAATTTTGGGGTTTTGCTTCTCCTCTACCGTACTGCGGTTTTCTTTGTTAATGTGGGGCGCTTCATTGTATTATATTAGCTTATTTTTCCTATGTAATGTGTATAGCCAGATACAGTCAGTTTGAGGGACATAGTGAACTTATGTGTGCTATTATGCTCAGAATTTTTAACTTTTCTGAATGGCCTTATGTAAAATCTTATCATTCACCGTCAAAGGCATTAATGGTCCACTTAAAGGAAAGAAAATCCTTAGCTATCTTAGCCATGAGCATGTTGATTTAGTGTTTCTTCAGGAAACGCATTTAAACTCTGCTGAAACTGTATGGTGGAATCATGCTTGTCTTTACAGTAAATCTGCACAACTACCTCGTTTGTTTGCTTCCTCCGTTCAGACTCCTTCTCATTGGTCTCAATGGAAGATGCTCAATGACTATGTACATTTTGCTAAATGCTCTCATCTGACTGTCTAACTTTATATATATCTCTGTCCCATGATCATGCTGTATTGTAGATACTCTTTTGATCGTTTGCTGTATAATCACTGTTAATTGGAAGCGCTCACATGCTGATATAATCGGGTAGAGAAGAAGCATCGGGGTGGGGGGTAATGGGTTTACTTTTCCTTATTGTATACTTGTTTTGTCTCTTTTGGTGTGTTGTTTCTTTTGTTTGTTGCAAAATGAAAATAAAAGTTTAAAAAAAAAAAAAAACAAAGACAAATCCTGAATCTGATTGTGGTACAGATCATCAGTATGCAAATTAAAGTTAAAGTGGAAAAACAGCAAGCTACTCATGAATGTAGCAAAGTATGATTTTGAAAATATACCACCACTGTAAAATCAATTTGCCATTTTAGAAAGAAATGACAGAGCACCAGAAGAACTATGGGATGACATCAAGAATAAGATCAGCTTTCCTAAAGCTACAAGAGTTAGAGAAAATTCCAACATCAAATTGAAATGCCAAAAGACGCTCAAGGATCCATGTTGCATGATGCTGAGAAGATCAAGAAAAGGTGAAAATAATACACAGAGTCATTATAATCATTTATTTATTTAGCAATGCTTATATACTGCTTTTCACTGGGTCAAAGTGGTGTACATTCAGGTATAGTATATATTTCCCTTGTCCCCGAAGGGCTCACAATCTACATGTTGGGCAAGCCACTTAACCCTCTGTTGTCTCAGGTACAAGGTCACAAGGAGCATCTGTAGGACTAGAAACCCCAGTCCCTCTGGCCCGAGGTTACTGTTCTCCAGCAGGATTCAAACAGCAGATCAACAGCCATTTCAACCAGTACCTTATGATCAGGAACCACTGGTAATGAAAGAAGTAGTCAAAGCAGCATTGAAAGCATTAATCAAAGAACAAAGCACCAGGTATTGATGGCATTCCCGCTGAAGTATTACAATAATCAGATGCATGTAAAGTCCATAAACTGATTAAGTGCATTGGGCTGAGGGATCCAATATGGCGGATCGCAAGCATGATTGAGCAGCTGGTGTTTTCGAATGAGAAGGAAACAGAAGGGGGCTGTATGCCCCTCTCTAGCTCTCCTGACCTCCCCTCCTTTACCTCAGGCCTTTGGGCTGTTAGATGCCTTTCTTAACCGGCCAGCTCAGCAACCAGTTTTGGTGGGGGAGTTAAGCCCAATAGGATCGGCTCTGGAGCCGGGTGGCTTGTAGCTGACTACGGGCAATAACTCTGTCTCCCCTGCTTCACGGCAAACAGTGAAGGAGTTGTGCATCTAGGAGTCTCCGGAAGAGCTGCCGCATTCCGATGCAGACTGCGTTAGTTTGTTTGCCAGCAGTCGAGGGGCAGCTCCAGGACTCCCAACTGATGGAACGGTTCTCTCTCCAGCTCGGCAGGTTTGTGACACCCTTCCTGTGCAGATAGTTGGAGAGCGGGCAGTAGAGGTGACTGCCTTACACCAATGGACACTGTCGTTAGGAGAGTTGGAGGTTTGCTCTGTGGCGATGGAAGCATCCTTCCTGGCTTTCACTCTTCAACGCTCGGAAACCTTTACTTTAGAATCGATATGAAATGCTATTGTGCAGTTAGGAGCAGCTTTGGTTCCACGGGTGACTTCGTTATCTCAGACAGTGCAACAACAGTCTGTGGTTATTGAAGAAACCTCAGCTAAGGTACTTTCATTTTAAAACTTTCTTGCTACGGTTGAAACACAAGTTAAGTTGGTGGAAGAACGGTCTGACGCTCATATTAAGGAGGCTGCCTTAATTAAAGCTGAGTTGGAATCCTTTGAGAATTCTGCTAGAGCAGCCAATTTGCGTTTGGTGAACTTTCCTCGGGCGGTGCTTGTACCTGACAGGGACATGTTTCACAGTTATTTAACTGGCATATTTGGTATTCCTCCTGAATCTCATCCACCGGTTGTCAAGACTTACTACCTACCAACTTCAAAAGGATGCAGTCTTAAGAGACGTTCCGGGGGTAGTCCAAGCTAAGGCTCTTAATCTCACTGATATTTTTGAGAAGTCCCAGGATGAAGAAGTTATACCTGCTACACTGTTGATTACCTTAGCACTACTGTCGGACAAGGTGTGGTTGATGAAGATTTTCTTTAAAAAGAGGAGTGTTCAGTTTAACCTGCTAGGCTCAATAATGAAATGACCAGCAGTCAAGAAATCGGAAGAACAGCTATGAAGGGCCGAGGTAGGTATCTCTGCATAAAAAAAGATTTGACTTGTCCAAGCCATGGTATTTTCAGTAACATCATATGGATGCAAAATTTAGACAGTGAAGAAGAAAGACAGGAAGAAAATCAATGTCTTTGAATTATAGTGCCAGCGAAGAATACTGTGTGTATACCATGGACCACTCAAAGAACTAATCGATCGGTACTAGAGGAGATCAAACCAAAGCTTTCTTTGGGAGCTCAAATGACAAGAGGTGGACTTCAATACTTTGGACATATCATACAAAGAGAAAGATCACTGGAGAAAGACATCATGCTTGCAAGGTTGAAGATCAGACACTAGAGTACTTAGAGGATTACCGATTAGCTAAAGTATGTGTGCAAAGGCCCATTTACATGTGTAAATCATTAACATTTACCGGTGTTGATGGTGTGTAACTTTAGGCTTATGAAAACCTTATCCCCTTAAAGCCTAATAGGCTTTGGTGTGTGTCACTAAAGAATAATGCACACTAACATTTGTTGGCATGTGAAGTGATGCCATGGCTATAGGAATAAAATGGGCCACAACGGCACTCAGCACATGCTAACAGATATTAGCACATTAATCTTTAGTAAACATGCCCTTTTGACTGTTGAAAGGGGGTAAACTTTATACACAGGCAAGAACATAACTCCTGTCTATTTAAATATGTATTCCTCATCTAAACTAAAAGCAGTTTACCTGATCTGTGAATAAGCATTCACATGATCTAGCCTGGGCAGAGCTGGGGTGCAGCTACAATCTACACGTGTTTTAAAAAATACAGAGGTAAGCGCATGAACCGGGATTTTAGAAGGGACGTCTAGGAGGAATACGGGACATCCAGAGCACAGTGTGTGAAAAATACAAGGGAGTGGCAGCAATGAAGGGAGGCACCTATGAGAAGTGCCTTCTGAAACTGATCCCTCTCCACTCCAAAAGATGAACATCCCAGTAACCAGTTCTGGAGACAGGCCCAAGCAGACAGAAAGGCCAGGAACATGCATGGGTGTAGGCCATTTCACAAATGTGGAGGTCCCCTTATTGCACAGAGGCAGAACTGAGTACTTGGATGCAAGGGCAGCCCAAGGGTGATACAGGGCCATGTGCAGAGGCTCACTGTGGAGCCTCATTTACATCATTTACATAAATATTTAAATATCCATTGGACCTCATTTGCATATATGTAATTTACTTTATTTTAACATTTATATGCCACCTTCTAAAATTCTAGTTGGCTTCCAAACATAATAAAACATATTTTACAATAAAATAAACATAATAGCAAACCATGACTCAAGCTTATTGATGAAAAGGAAGATATAAAATGTGAAAAACTAATCCTGGT
This sequence comes from Ichthyophis bannanicus, assembly GCA_033557465.1. Classification (NCBI taxonomy): domain Eukaryota; kingdom Metazoa; phylum Chordata; class Amphibia; order Gymnophiona; family Ichthyophiidae; genus Ichthyophis; species Ichthyophis bannanicus. The sequence continues at coordinate 616,757,501 of CM066031.1, read as the reverse complement.
AGCCACAAATTCAAGATCACAGTATCAAGGCTGGATTGGACTGTGCCAGAGCTGGAAAAGCCCAGACATCAGCAGCAATGAAGTTATCAGGCTACTAAACAAAACTGAACTGAGACATTCTCTTAAAATTTGTGATTTCCTTGAATCTGAACTGACAAAATATTTAAAATTTCAGACTAGCAGCATCAAGAATACAAAACTGCAAATCACAAGGACAATCCATATTGCACTACCAATAACTAACACCCTACAATTGACTACATACCAAGAACCAACAGAGCAAATAGCACTAGCTTCCAAAATTCACTTAAGAAGAGTACCCACAAAAGGGCACACCAGAAATACTGCAGTGAAACCTAGAACATCCATACACCTACTGGGAAAACAGAACGAGCCAGAATCCTACATACAACTCCATACTAAGAGAATATCTGGCCTCAGTGAAGCATTTAAAACATAGATAGACCCTCACCAAGTACAAAATAAGTGACCGCAAACTAAAAATTAAGTTGAAACCTGAGAAGTGACACTCTGCATCTAACGCAACACCAAAGAAATAAAAAGATGTATATAAAGAAAATTACAAAAAACTAATGTATTCTACTTACTACATTGAAAATAAAATACTTTTTTTCTACTTCTGTTGTCTGGCCGTTTTATTTTTCTAATCATGTTGGTTCCAGTCTCGAGTTTCTGCTTTCCTGCATCTTCTCTAAACTCTTTCCAGGATCTTAATTCCATCTGCTACTTCTCTCCTCTACATCCATCTCTGACATTAATCTTTTTCTTTTTAGCTTTCTCCCATATATTTTTTTCAATTTATTGCTTTTCAACCTTATCCCCAAACCTCCCATTTTCCCATATCTTTTTCCCCATCCTATCACTAATTCTCCCCTTTCTCTCCCCTCCCTTTATCCCCACAGTCCAGCTTCTCCCCTCCAATATCTGCACCCTCTCCCTCCCAGTTCAGCATATCTACCCCTCTTTCGTACCATATCCCCTCACCATATCCAAAATCTCTCCTCTCTATCTCCCTGTGTTCAACATTCTCGCCCTTTTCCCCATTTCCTCCTATGTCTAGCATCTCCACTCCATTTCCTGCCAAATCCAATGTCCCCTACCCTGTGCTCAACATCTTCCCTCCATCTTAGTATGCCCTTTTCCAGCATATCCCCTCCACCTCCCTATGACCCCCCTCCCAATGTTAAGTATCTCCTCTCCACCTCCCCCTTGTCCAGCATATTGCTTTGTGGCAGAATCTGTTGGACATTTGCTAGTAAACATGAAATATATGCATGTTTTATGCAAAATTCCTGCAATTTTACAGGGTTTTTTTTTCTTTTTGCTACTGTGATTTGTATACCCAATCCATAAATTTGGTTCTAAACACTTAGCATACTGCTAGTTTGTTTTCCATCTAGTACGCCATGTGCTGCAAGCTGTTAGGAGGTAAAGGTGCTGCTTCAGATTGAATGTGTTCTCTTCACTGTAACAGAAAAGCAGTTTAATTTCATGGTGCAATCCCTTCAGAGTCATAGCAAATTCCTCTCAAACAGATTCATAATTGTCATTTTCACTGGTTTCTGATCTGTCCCTTCTCTATACGATCTGCTATTCCGCACCATTAAACACTGAAAAAGGATAAGCCAAAAGCTAACAGAATAATTTGTGGGTAGCATACACTGTAGGTGGGTTCTACATCTGATGATTTATCTATTGAGACAGGAAACAGTTGACTCCTAATATCCATTTGTCTAAAGGGTTGATAAGAATTTATTGTGGTTAATTTAGACACAGACTCCTTGCTCATATTTGCTAGCCATAACGTATAGGAGGAAACCACTATTCACACAGCCTCAGTTGCTAGAACTATGACTGACAACTGGCTTCAGTATGCACCACAGTTTTCATTTCAAATATTTCTTTCTGTAATAGTACAGTGTGGATTTTGCTATAGAGAAGTAAAATTCCAGTAGCAGCTTAATTTCCGCCCAATATGATCTATTAGTTCTGACATAGCTGGCCCCAGGGCTGTGACAAGGTATTGGGCACCCTAGGCAAATTCTTTAGCCTTACCTGCCTCTCCTCCCCTGAGATTTTGATAATTAAATGTGACAGTCATGATCATCTGAACACCACCCTTCCAATAATAATCCTGTAAAAATGCGTAATTGGATATCATACTTTTAATATTAAACTTTGCTTTGTGTGTGTGTGCCCACTCTCCCTGCTGGTAAAAGAATGGGCTTGATGGTTCTTTGAGCGTGTGTGGCTGTCAGGATATATTGATTTGCTTTGATTGCTCTCCTCTGAAGTTGCTGCCCCAGACGAATGCCTAGTCTTGCCTAATGGTTAGGCCGGCCCTGGAAGCAGTTTAATACTTTAGCAAACTGATTCATCGTTAGAAATAAATAGAACTCGCTACCTTCTTACTGGTCGCTTTGACTGGTAGATGGAAGGCAGTCTCACTAGTGTAGTTCTCCCTAAAGCTTTTATTTTGATGGGGTTTAGTGAAATACGTGCATAAGCTCGTAGTGCGGTGGTCGGGGTGTTTCTATCGCAGGAGTATAGAGTGCTTTCCGCAACTGAAGCTTCGAGAGCGGCTCACAGAGGTCTGCCGCCCTTCATGCACTGCCCTATTGGAAACGTACTGCAAACCATGCTCTCCATATCCATTAGGTTATTAAATGCCATTCTTCTATATGTTTGCTTTGATGTTAGCAGCAAATTAGATAAATGCTGCTATCTTACGCTTGGCAGGAGTCTTTCCTACTAAGCAATATTGTCTTTCTTTACATAGCAAGCACTTTAGGTACGAGTGTGATTTCGTTCTTCTTCCAAGCATATGTAATTACAGAGAGAGAAATTTTAGTATATGCTCCTCTACAAAGCACCTTGAGTCCTACACGATATGCTCAGTAAACCCTGACTTCCTTTTTAACGCAGAAGATGCAATTAGGTTAGGAGAAAAATTCAGTGCGTGAAATAGGCAGTCAGTAAGTCATACTAGTACGCACAAAATCTTAAAAACAATATTTTAACACTTACCAACATTCCCAGTATCAGAAAAAAAAAATCAGGATGCAGGGCAATATTCCATCGTACTCCCAGCAGTACATAAAATGCATAGTTGAATGCATCAGTTCCGGCGGGTTGATTTATTGGAAAACATTGCAAAGAGAAACGCTTACCTGGCGGTGCCAAAGCTCCGTCCAAATGCACAACCTCGCGCGCGCGCATACACACACGCACCGCCGGACTCCTTCAGCAGCCCGGGAAAGCCAATGGTACAGGTTGCCTAGCATCGTTCACGTGACAGTGCCAGCCAATCCCTGCACACTCCTCGCAGTGCCTCTTTCATCTTCCCGGGGGTTATTGTATCCAGCTCGCTGCTCGCGCGGATCAAACGCAATAGAGCGACGTGGAAGGCTCACCTCGTTTGTCCCGGCGAGCCCGACCTGATACATGCGCTTGGCGCTACCGAGTGGCAATAGCGAGGTCGCTGGTTGCGCGAGAGTCCACGGGGGCTTCCGCCCTGTGGTCAGAGCGCAGCGTGCAGCTGTTGCAGATGCACCGTCACTGAATATAAATGAGGACATTCTGTTGCAACAGCAGGGACAGGTTATTACGGAGATTAGAGGCAGGATTTACAGGCGCTGGATATTGGATTAGCACAGTAACTGCACTGAAATGGGAAGTCTCGAGGCACTTGGAGGGATAGTTTAAAAACGGATAAGAATGTGAGGAACGATCGTATTTTACAGAGAGGCTACTGCCCGAAGGTTGCATTTAGTTAGATCTTGAGTTCCCTATGAACTACTAGCTTTTTATCATATAAATTCGACAAAAAGATGGAAAGAGGAAGGTAGGGGGCATTCAAGAATCTGCTTATTGTGGATTAAATGACATTATCTCTGAGAACACTGCAGGTGCACTCAAATCCTTTTACTTGCTGAAATGTTATCAGGAACATATTTTGGCCTGCATTCAAATGTTCCTTATCTCCATTCTCACGATCCTGTGCCTTGCAGCAACTTTATCCTAGTTTTAGATCTCAGTTTAGAAATGTGCCCTGTCTTTCTTACTGGTTTCATTAGAGCTGGAGCATCAATTAGGGCTAGACACAGAAAGGCATCTGGACATATGAGTTTAAGCAAACCGACAATGTTCTGGAACACAGGGATCACTGGAAAGATGACCTGTGAGTGGCAAGTGTGGGTAGCAGATCTTCCTGTTCCAGATGACTGATAAAATATGATGGGAACAAGTTGTATTCCTGTATCTAGGTCTCTGTATTAAAAACAGCATTGTAAGGATGTCCCCTGACATTTCAGAACTATGTTCTGAAGAGATGTTGAGCAAGGCAGCCCTCTGTGCATGAACTGCATACCTATAAAAGCTGGAAAGGTGCACACAAAGCTCAGAAACGGGCAAAGAGGAGTAAGAAAAGGCAGAGTGGAAAACAAAGAGAAGAAGCTATAAGCAGGGTGAAGAAAAATTGGCATCATTTACATTAACATAGCATGCCCGCAGCAAGTGAGAATGGTTCACTCATGGTCCCAGAAAGACATTAATGAGCGCTCCCACCCCCTTTCCCCTGGGAAATCAGAGTGCTGAGGTGGCATTTGCCTCTAGTACTGACAGACAACTGCTACATTTTATTAGTACCAGTAATATATCAGCTTTTCAGTGCATCCAAAGTAACACGAAGCAAATTAGTGAGTTTTGACATTTATTTTAGTGGGGGTCTTGCTAGCATTTAATGTGCAATGGTAGTAACAGATGGCAGTTATAGTAAGAAGGATAAGAACATAAGATATGCCATATTGAATTAGATCAAGGTCCATCAAGCCCAGTATCCTGTTTCCAACAGTGGTCAATCCAGGTCACACGTTCCTGTCAGGTTCCCAAAAGATACATAGAATCCATGATGCTTGTCCCAGGAGTGAGCAGTGGATTTCCCTGGTCCTCTTTAATAATAGTTTATGGACTTTTCCTCCAGGAACTCATCCAAGCCTTGTTTAAGCTACACTAACAGCTTTTACTACTGTACATCCTCCGGCAACAAATTCCAGAGTTTGATTACGCATTGAATGAAAAAATACTTTCTCTGATTAGTCTTAAATGTGCGACATTGTAGCTTTATTGCATGTCTCCTTTTTTTCTTTAATCTTTATTGAATTTGTTAATCTTCACCACATTTCCCACAGAAAGTACACCCATAAAACAGCCAACGTAAGGTAACTAATAGTGCCGTGACAGCGTCAGTGTTCCTTAAAATAATACACTCAGCTAATTGCATGGTTCCCCACCAAATAGAACTATATACAGTTGCAGATAAAAGATGTTGAAAATGTCCCCTTAACCCTGCCTATCAGTTTCTCTCTGAAAAGTCTACTTATCCCTCTAGCCATCCCCCCTCCCCTCCCTCCACTGCCTGGGGGTATTGTGCTTGGAATCGGGCCCTTATCCATTTATAGTGCACCACTTCGGGGTGGTGGTGTTAGCATATGTTTGCAGTTCGTCAGCTGCTATGTTATGCATCACCATTATCCAGTACTGAAATAAAGGGCTGTGTCCCCCACTCAATGTAACAAAACAAGTTTTTGACCACCGAAATCCCAATCATAATGAACTTTCCTTCCATCTTCTGAATCTTCTACTCCCTCAGCAAGTCCTCATCACCCAACAGCAGCAGACTATATGTCCACTTTACCGGCTTCTTGACTAATTGCGTCAAGCAGTGCAGTGCCTTCCCCCACACCTCTAGCAATACGAGGCATTCTAAAAAGGCATGTTTAAAAGTACCTATCTGCCTCTTACATTTATCACAGTGGCTTTGATCCCATATTTGCAGCCATGCTCTGTGCTGTTTCCTAAGATACCCACTCTGCAGGATCTGAAACTGCATCTCCTGGTACTGCGCTGATGTAAGGATCGCCAGAAGCTGCAGAAAACATCATTCCAGTTGATCCTCCCCCACCTCTTCCCCCAGCTTGGCAGTCCATTGTTGTGCCAGTACTTTCAAATATGGTGCAGGTAAGATGTCCCAAAGGATTCTATACCAATTCCCCAATCTACAGTATTCCAGCGCAGTGTCAGATTGTGAAAATCTCTGTCACCCTCCTTAATCTCCACCTCCCCAGGTGAGTTGCGCCCAGGGTCTGCCAATAAAGTCTCATTTGCATGTATGAGAAAAAATGATGTCCCTAAATTCTCAATATCTGTTGAAGTTTCTCAAACGTGGGCATTCCCCCTCCGCCCAGCCTCCCAAGTGGCCAAATCGATGGGATGGCCAGTGCTCCACTGCTGGAACTTAGTGTTCCCCTATCCCAGTTGAAAACCCATAATTCCTGTTACTTGTAAAAAGGGGGTTAACTACCAGTTATGGCCATTCTTCCCAGCCCACCACTTCCAGGCTTTCCAGAGGGCATCCACCAAAGCCCCATATTCCAGACATATCAAACAACCTTATTATAATGTAAGGTGCTCAGTAGCTCATACAGGCGGCTCCACATTTCCAGCAGACCCTCTGGGGCATACTGGTTCACCCCTGTAAAGATCTTGTGAATCCACCGTATAGGGCTGCCACATTATAGGTCCTAAAATCTGGGAGGGCCTACCCCCCCCCCTCTTCAAAATAAGCTTTGCATAGCGGATTCTCGTCCACTTACCCTACCAAGTAAATATAGTAACATAGTATATGACAGTAGATAAAGACCTCTAATATGTGTACGTCCCTCAAAAAATTCTTGGACAATGGCTCGTATAATATCTATAACTTTGTACCTGTATTTACTCGACTAATCACCCATTTATGATCAATTATATAAGAACTATAAGGTCTCAGACTGAAATCGGCACTATCACTCAGGCTATACCCTGGACTTGTGCCTGTTTATGCATCAATGACCTTAGTTCTCATGTTTTTTTGTTAATATCTTAATTAAAGTGTTTCAATTCAGTTGCTTGCTACTTTGTCATTTCACTCCTATGGTTTATAACAATTCACTCTGGAAATGCACTGAAGCAAGACTTATCTTTGGAAAGGTTTCTCTATCCGTGTCTCAAAAGTTCATCAAAGTTGTTATCTTCTTTTGGGAGATTTATTCCATTATGATGTTCATTCCCCGACGCCTTCAGTTGGTACCATGTCACGTTTCACGGCCTTTGGGTTTCATCAGGGGGTTGGTATCGGTACTTCTATTAATCCTCCATATTATCTTGAACTTTTCTTACTCAATGAGATCAATTCTGTCAAACAAAACAAGTATATCAAAATCGGCGCCATTGTGCCTTCCATAAACTTGACTCCTACGTTAGTGATATTCGGATCACATTCACTACTGTCCATCTATGTAAGAATATGAAAACTTTTTGTAAACACGCTATATAACAAACCATTTGTCGGATTTTCTCTGCAATCTTTTTTTTTAATAAACTTTATTTAAATCCACCAACAAGTCAAAGCAAAACATCATACAAACGTCTCCACGGGGGGGTGTACTCTGATCCCTGCCGGGAGTCAGCATGCAAAAAATATAATAGGTAGGTTATTTACATTTTATCCCATCCCCCCTCCCTTCCCGCCCCCCCATCCCCCCCTCCCACCAACCGTCCCACACTCCACTACCAACATCCTAAACCAAACAGGTCGTCAAAGGGCAGCTCGGACTGATCCACCACCACTCTCCCTGGCCAAACTCACTCAACTCCCCAACTGAAGGGTTTCATTACGACTGCGAGCCCCGAGTTGCTGAATATAAGGTTCCCAAATTGACAGGAACACTGTCCAACGCTTGGCACTGCCCCGCGCTAGCCACCGCTCCGTTAACATCAACTGATGAAAGCTGTTCCGCCATTCACTAAAAGTAGGCGACTGGCGTTCTCTCCACAGACGGAGAATCGGCCCTTTACCCACCAAACAGGCCTTCCGCAATAGCAAACGTTCCCCTGCTTTTGCAGGTCCGGGGACCGCCATCTTTCTCTGCAATCTTTAATCCTTGCTTGGCGTGTTACTTGGAGCCCTGTCGCTTCTAAAAAACGCTGCGCATGCATATTTCTCGGCTTGCTGATAGTATTTAAAGGGAACAAACGTGCAACATGACTGACATCATTTCGTGGGTGTTACCTTGGTCTGACGTTGAAGAGTTTTAAGTTTATAACAAATGCCGAATTGGTATCCTGTACAGTCTTAATTGTTGCAGCTCGTCCCATAGATTCACCAAGTTATTTAGATGAGGTTGAACCCGGTTTTTATGTAATGATCCATTCTGATCTACTATCCTATGTCAGTCTCAAATGCATGCTGACCATTCGATCATATTATTTAAACCTTTCGGGCTAACAGATTGTAGTCTGTATATCCAACGTTGTTCCTGTATTATTAATGATTGTTCTCTAGATCTGCCTGCTTGTCCGAATTTCACTACGTCTATACAGAAGCAACGCAGATCATCAAATCAATGATTCCAATCAAGACAATGGGCCACTATAGGAGCTTCTATGACCTTACATTTTAGTCTGCTGCGATGTTCACTCATCCTCGTTTTGAAAGATCTTATAGTTTTGCCTATATATATAAGACCACATGGACACCTAATGTAATAAATCATGTATTGGGAATTGCAGCTGGTGGTATGCTTTAATGCATATGTCATGCCATTGTGTTGAAAATGTGTTCTATCTTTGGTGATCAAACAAATACTGCAATCTCCACATTTCTTGTGGCCCCTTGGCTGTTCTTGATTTCCTGTCGGTAAACTTCTTAGTACCGTCGGACTGAGCCATTCTTTGAGGTTTTTGTGTCTTGTCCACACGCATCTAATGTTTTTATGTTGTAACCCTGGTAGAATGTTTATAACATTCATGTGTCTGGCTATTATACGTTTCACTTTTCCACTACATGAGGAGAATTTAGTTACCAAATTTATGTTGTTTTCGTCTAATCCTTTTTTAGCCCCGGTCTGTAGAAGTAATTGTCGATTATTATTCAATGCTCTTTTATATGCCTTTCTTATGATGTTTTCCGGGTAACCCCGTTGCTTAAAATCTGTCATAAGACCTTTGGCTTTAGTTTTGAAATCTTTTTTTGAGGGACGTACACATATTAGAGGTATTGATTAACAGTGAAAATGATAGACAGGAAGAAAATTGATGCCTTTGAATTATGGTGCTGGCGGCGAATACTGTGTATACCATGGACTGCCTGAAGAACAAACCAGTCTGTACTAGAGGAGATCAAACCTAAGCTTTCTTTAGAAGCTCAGATGACAAGACTTTGACTTTCATACTTTGGACACATCATGCGGAGAGAGAGAGATCATTAGAGAAAGACATCATGCTTGGCAAGATAGAAGGTCAACGCAAAAGAGGAAGGCCAGCAATGAGATGGATCGATACAATAACAGCAGCTACGGGTACCAGTCTGTCAACAATAAGCCGCCTGACTGAAGACCGAACACAATTTAGGATAGCTATCCAGAGGGTCGCCATGAGTCGACTCCGACTCGACGGCACTTAACAACAACAACAATAAGACCAACATATATACGAGTAGATAAAGACCAGCATGGTCCATCTAGTCTGCCCAGCAAGGTGGCAAGAGTAGGTGCGCCTGCTGCTCCGTGCAGGTCACCCCTCCCCATTCCTTTATTAGGGGTTGTACGCACCGCTCCATGTAGGTCACCTCTACTTATTGAGATATCAGAAACAGTTACATTTATTTTGATTTTATCCTGTTTCTATAAAGGGATCCACTGTGTCTGTCCCATGCCATTTTGAAATCTGTCACTATATTTGCCTCCACCACTTCCATTGAGAGGGCATTCCAAGCATCCACCACCCTTTCAGTGAAAAACTATTTCCTAACGTTGCCTTTCAGTTTACCCCCTTGCAACTTCATGTTATGCCCTCGAGTATTACAGCTTCCCCATCTTTGAAAAAGGTTTGTTTGTTCATTAATACTCATTAAGTATTTAAAGGACTGTATCATATCTCCTCTGTCCCTCCTCTCCTCTAGAGTATACATACTTAGGTCTTGGAGTCTTTTTTCATACGTTTTCTGGCGCAAGCTCCAAATCATTTTGGTCGCCTTCCTCTGAACCGTCTTCAGTCTTTTTATATCCTTTGTGAAATATGGTCTCCAAAACTGAACACAATATTCCAAGTAATGCCTCACCAACGACTTGTACAGTGGCATTAGTACCTCTTCCTTTCTGCTGGTAAATTATCTCTGTATGCAACCCAGCATCCTTCTGGCTTTGTCACCGCCTTGTCACACTGTTTCGCCACTTTGAGATCCTCAGAAACAATCGCTCCGAGGTCCTTCTCCTGGTCCGTGCGCACCAACTTATTGCCCCCTATTTCATACAGTTCCCTTGGATTTCTGCATCCCAAGTGCATGACACTGCACTTCTTCACATTAAATTGTAACTGCCAAGCATTAAACCATTCTTCCAGCTTTTGCAGATCTTTCCTCATGTTATCCACCCCCTCAGGGGAGTCTACTCTTGCAAATTTTTGTGTCATTTGCAAAAAGAGAGACTTTTCCATTCAGTCCTTCAGCAATATCACTCATAAGTTCATTGAACAGTACCGGCCCCAGGACCGATCCCTGGGACATAAGAACATAAGAGCATAAGATATGCCATACTGGGTCAGACCAAGGTCCATCAAGCCCAGTATCCTGTTTCCAACAGTGGCCAATCTAGGTCATACGTACCTAGCAGTTTCCCCAAAAGACACAGGTTCCACAATGCTTGTACTGGGTCAAGCAGTGATATCCTGGGTCCCTTCTTAATAATGGTTTATGGACCTTTCCTCCAGGAACTTGTCCAAACCTTTTTTAAACCCAGCTACACTAACAGCCTTTACTACATCCTCCGGTAACAAATTCCAGAGTTTGATTACATGTTGAGTGAAGAAATATTTTATTTTATTAGTCTTAAATAGTTTACCCTGTAGCTTCATTGCATGTCCCCTAGTCTTTCTATATTCTGATAATGTAAACAATCAATCTATATTTACCCGTTCCACTACGTTCATTAATTTATAGACTTCTATCATATCTCCCCTCAGCCGTCTCTTTTCCAGATTAAAGAGCCCTAACCTTTTTAGCCTTTCCTCATAGGAGTATCCTTCCATCCCCTTTACCATTTTGGTGGCTCTTCTCTGAACCTTTACATTGAACGCCACTAATCACCTTCCTTTCAACCAAGTGAGTTCCGTTTACCATCACCTTCTGTCATCTGTCAGTCAACCAATTTCTGGTCCAGTTCACCACCTTGGAACCCATCCCCAGCCTGTTCAGTTTATTAATAAGCCTCCTAAGAGGAACAGTATTAAAGGCTTTGCTGAAATCGAGGTAGATCACATCTATCGCATTCCCTTGATCTAGTTCTCTGGTCACCTAGTCAAAGAACTCAATCAGATTTGTTTGGCATGATCGTCCTTTGATAAACCATGTTGCCTTGGATCATGCAACCTATTGGTTTCAAGAAAGTCCACTATTTTCTCTTTCAGGAGCTCCTCCATTACTTTTCCCGTACCAAGGTATGACTTACTGGCAAGGGTGGCTCTATAATGAGGCGGAGTGAGGCGGCTGCCTCAGGTGGCAAAAAATGCTTCCAAACAGCCTTCTTGCTCTGCCTTCAAAAGTTAAAAAAAGCGCTCAAGTTGCTGCCAGTGCAGAGTCTACTTCTCTGCAGTGGCAGACTCACTCTCTCCTTTTACTGGCAACAGCAGGTCCCACCTCCCAGAGAGCCAGAGCTGTGCTAGCAACATTCAGCCCAAACAGAAAGCCAAACCAGTGCAGAACTCTCCCGTCTCTGTGAAGAAACAGTGCAACTGCATCTCACCCCCAAAGGAAGTTATATTAACTTCCCTTGGAGGCGGGACGCAGCCGCACAGGTTCCCCCACAGAGGTGGTAAGGCTCCGCACCAGCACCACTTCCATCTAAACTCAATATCGCCAGCACAGCCATGGCTCTCCAATAGGCAGGAGCCGCAGTTGCCAGTGAAAGGAGAAGGTGAGTCCGCAGTGGAGCTAACATGGGGGGAAGTTGGGGACTGGAAGGGGGATGACATGAGGGGGAGGAGGGGATTGACACGGGGGAGGAGGAGGGGCTGGAAGGGAACTGACATGAGGAGAAGGTGGGTCTGCAATGGGGCTGACACAGGGGAGGAGGGGGCTGATATGGGGGGAGGAGGGGGCTGGAAGGGAGCTGACACAGGGGAGGAGGGGGCTGAAAGGGAACTGTCATGGGGAAAGTGGGGTCTGCAAGGGAGCTGACATGGGGGAAGGTGGGGGCTAGAAGAGGGCTGACACAGGGGGGAGGAGGTGCTGGAAGGGAGCTGACACAGGGGAAGGTGGGGGTTGGAAGGTGTGGACATGGCTGGGGAGGAGAGGTCTGGAAAGGAGCTGATACCAGGGGATGGTACTGGAGGGGGACTGGAAGGGTGATGACACTAGGGAAGGGAGGAGAGGGATGGAAGGGAGCTGACACCTGGGGATGGGACTGGAGGGGGACTGAAAGGGAGTTGACACTTGGGGATGGGACTGGTAGGTGGCTGGGTAATGGGTGTGGGGGCTGGAAGGGAAGGGGCATTGGTACTGGGATGGTATTTGGACTAGAAGGGGCTGGACAGTGGGGAAGGAGGAGGACTGGAAGGGGAATGGACACCAATGGCAGTCCTGCCCGCAAGATGCCCTTAAAAATGTTCTCATCCTCTCTGCGCACCCAATGAAGTAACATCTGTAATTGGTATAATATTTTTGGTATGAGAACCATGTACCCCAGGGCCAGTTGCCCATAGGCTGATAAAGGTTGATCACCACACTGCCCACATAGATTTTTTATTTGTCTCAATTTGTCTTGAATATTAAGCTGATAAACCTTTTTTAGGTCTTGATGCAACAAGATGCCCAAGTATTTGATGGGGCCAGTAGACCACTGAAGTCTACGCTATCACCCCCACCAACCCACCTTCTCCCATTTTTGCACCTCCGATTTTCCTTTGTTCATTTTGAGTCCCACCATTTTGCTGCCACCCGGGCCAAGTAATCATTAAACAGTAGGAGTCTCTGGTTTTGTTATTCCAGTGTTTTCAGCTTTCAGAATTCCCTTAAAATGCACACCTTCTCGGACTAGATGATATACCTCCTGATTGCTGCTCTGGGGCAGTGGTTCTTGTCCACTTTGGGACCAATCCTATATGCCCTTTCACAGCGCCATGTCCCTTTAGTCATCGGGAGGCCCAATTTCGTGGGTATCCATTCCTGGAAGATTGTACACAGCTCCGTTTCCGTTACCCTTTCTGGCAAGCCCAGCACCCGAATGTTATTCTGCCAGGCCCAATTTTCATACTTCTCAAGCCGGTCCAGCAGCTGGGTCTACTTCTGGGTGAGGCAGCTTACATTAGTCTCCAGCCTGCCGACTGCTTCCTCCTGGTCTGTCACTTGCATTTCCACTTCCATTATGCAGAGCATCTGAGACTCAGATCTCTCTTTAATTTCATCTATGCTTGATTGCAACTTGTTCGGCCTGTCTTCCAAGGCTGCTGCCATGATCTGAGAAATCATCACTGCCACGTCTCCTGCTCCCGGTTGCGCTAGTTTATTTATATTGGCAGCCATTTTATTCTCAGCTTAGGTTTTCAGTTCTCAGCCTTTTTCATGACTTTGTGAGGCATACTTCTTCGATTCCAGCAGTGCTCTCTAACCCCCACTGCTGTTCAGGGTATCAGACTTCTAATCGGTTCAGTCAGGGTCAAGGCAGATAAATTGTCATTGTTTATTTTGGCCTGGGGCAGGAGCGTGACCCCCACGCGTCCGCCTTCCAGCTATGCATCACCGGAAGTCCCCATTTTTCTCCTTTTAAAAGAAGTAAACAACTGATCTATGTTTACCCATTCCACTCCATTCATTATTTTATAGACCTCTATTATTTTTCCTCTCAGCCGTCTCTTTTCCAAGTTGAAGAGCTCTAACCTTAGTGATATTCTTCCATCCCCATTATGTCAAGTAGCAGAGGAATGGATCCCTGCAATATTTTTCCTCTCAGCCGTCTCTTTTCCAAGTTGAAGAGCCCTAACCTTAGTGATATTTTTCCATCCCCATTATGTCAAGTACCAGAGGAATGGATCCCTGCAACATACCACATCTGCAACAGTTGACACCTGAACCTGAGGAAGCACATATAGCAGGTACCACAGGGGGCTAGCAAAGACCAAGTTGTTATATGTCAATGCCTGTGACACACCTGAATGTGGCTGTGTACTAAAAATGACCTCTTTGTTCCATATCTTCAGTGGCAGCCAGAGATGTGCTGCCACCACCATTGCCAGGACTCCTGCCACTAATGCCATCACTGCCATTGCCAGGACACCACCACTGTTGCCCACAGCTGCAGAAAGAGAAGATGGGGACACTGCCACCACTACCACCGAGACAGGGCAGCAACAGTGGGTGGTGGCGACATCATTGGAAGATGGAGAAGAAGAGCAAGGAAATGATGTGATCATCACTCTTGTCAAGGAGCAGGGACAGGAGAGGTGGCTGCATGTGTCCAAGGAGAGGAGCATAAGGATGGAAGGTGCAGAAGGGCCACCTGATGTGGTGGAACCAAACTAGGTGGGGAGGGGGAGGTGTGGGAGGAGGCAGGTAGGCTGTAGAATCAATGCAGCAACTAGTCAGCCATCCTGTCCAGCCTGCCTCTATGCTGGACCAGGTCTACCACTATGAGGTCCCCCGTCCCTTGGTGAGCCATGAGGTCCTGCAGCACCTCATGCCCTTGCAATGCAAGGTATAACAGGACCTTGCATTGCTCACCATATTACAAGACCTCATGGTTGCACACCTGGAAGGCCTGAGAGCAGAGGTGCATGCCATGATAGTGGCCATTCACCAGCTCATGAATGTAGGTATCTCCACTCTAGCCACTCCAAGCAGGAGAGGGAGGGTGGGGAGTAGGGCAGCACCATATGCCATTATAAGATGTGCACATACTTACCTAAAATGCCATGTTGCTCCCAAAATAAATGCAGTTTTCCTGGCAAGATGTGCTTTCCAGTGCACCTGACCACTGCTGTATCTCACCAGTAGCCCTAACTTCCCACCCTAAAAAAGAGTTACATAGCCCCAAACCACCGTCTAGGAGCACAGCCCATGTGCCCTTATTCCTTGCCCAGGTTACCTCCTCCTCATGGCACATAGTCACTGTTACCATCCACAGAATGTTGCAGGGAAAGAGTTGGCAAGAGGTAAAAGGCAGAGGTATGTAGACACATGTCTGGTGGGAGCCCACATACATCCATGCTAGCATGTATAAAGTGTCTGGAGATGCACATCATGTCTCCACACCTGTCCACTGTGAACTGCCCACAGTACAGGCCAAGTCAGGAAAGGGTTCCTGTGGCAAGGGTTGTCCATGCCCAACCATGGCTGGCAGCAGCTTGAGTCTCGGGACCCAACAACTAAACAGATGTCACCATGTCCATGGACTGCCATTGACTATT
This sequence comes from Ichthyophis bannanicus, assembly GCA_033557465.1. Classification (NCBI taxonomy): domain Eukaryota; kingdom Metazoa; phylum Chordata; class Amphibia; order Gymnophiona; family Ichthyophiidae; genus Ichthyophis; species Ichthyophis bannanicus. The sequence goes on along the minus strand of CM066031.1, from coordinate 616,741,985 downwards.
GCCATCGACCCCCCTGCCTTCCAGTGCTTGTCTCCTCAAGTACAGGCAGGGTGTTAAGCCTAGGCCCAGCCCAGAGACCTTGCTTGGCCCTCTGGGATATGTAATATTATAATAGGCCAGTCCAAAGAATCAGTTGTGGCAACGAGGTAAGGCTTAAATAGGTTTTATTCCCCTTCCAAGAGGATTCTTTTGGTGGGTGAAACAAAATGTATACAGCCCCACTTGGGCACAAACAAAGTGACAAAAAGGAGAACAGAAATTGCTTATCTTCAGCTTTTAACAGGTAAATGAAAAGTATTCAAAACAGTTCTTTCCATCATACAAAGACCTTTTCCTTTGTGGCTTTCAAGCTTGGTAAATCACAACTTGTTTATCTCAAAGAAAATACATTATCCGAAACTGTGAGCGTGCAGTCCATGTAATCATTACATACAGTGTCTCCCTGCGCCTCACATTGCATCTCTTCTGGTTCTGCCGTTAAGGATTCTTTCCTTGCACAATACGGTATGTTACTGAACAGTCTCTCCTTACTATTCAGGAACTCTCTCTCTCTCTCTGTGAGAATGTTTGCTATGCTGCTACCATATTCATTAGAGTATTTACTTTGGGAGCCTCTTAAATGTGGTGGAAGATAGGGGAAATTACCAGTTTCACTTTTCCCTCTATTAGAAACAATTGGGCTACCTTTAAGCAGTCTTTGACTCGGGCTTCTCTCTGCTGCTACAGACACCGGAGTAAAATCCAGTAAAAGCTTTTCACGGCTCTTGCCTTTGAACCTTCTTCTAGACACAGGATTATCCTCAGGTATAACAGCTTTACTCTTTCTATGCCGATTGTTTGTATAAAGACTTTCTTCAGGCTTCCTCCAGCTAGCTTCCCAATTAAATGCTTTGTTACCTTTCTGATAACTTCTGCTGAGCTCTGACGCTTCCGTGCTCTGCCTTTCACCACAGGCACCTGGGTTTCTCACTCTCTCCTTTGGAATAGGACTTTTTGGCTTTCACAGCTCTGCCCTCAGCTTCCTTCCAACTAGAGTTTCTCTCAGTACGTCCTTGGCTTTCAGAATCACAACTGCCTGCTCCCATGCTCCAACCGGGTTCTATTCTGTTCCTGCTGTGTCCTGCGTGAGTCTTTTTTCTAACTCCATGTGTACTGAGCTTTTCTACGTGCGTGTCAGCTCCACCCACTCCCAGCTGGCTTTCATTAGTTCCTGATTTCCTAGCCTTTCTGCTGCTTGGGCGTGTTTCCCTCGCACGTGAGCTGTTTTGTTTGGGTTGCCAATAGCAACATTCTGACCTGTGCTCTTCTGAACTGTCAGAATCTGTCTCACTGCCTGCATTTCTGCTTATTTCCATGGGCTCTGCTGCATCTACCTTGTGACACTATGCACCCATACATCCTGCAGTAGGTCACAGCTCAAGTACTTACATTGGGCAGCCAATGCACCCACCATGTGCAGAGGAAGGCACCACAACATCAGGTCGAGGGCATGTCAACATACCAGGCACCGCACATACACGCATATACAAAGGAGAAAGGAGACAGATACTCAGTATAGATAGGATCTTTATTAAAAGTTTGCACACAGTGGAAGCACACCATAGATAGGTCCACATTACAATGGTGCCATGTGTATGCAGCAGACATGGCAAATGCCAGGCACCTATGGTGGGTTTCAGGCCCCTTGCCCCTATCTACAGGTTAAAATAGGTTGTGGGGACCCCACAGAGTACATATGTACAGAGGTAAGAACACATAAAACCTCTGGACATTTGCCCCTGTGTACAAGTTAAAATAGGCTGTGTGGGACCTGCAGAGCACATATCTTCTTCTTGTTGTTAAGTGCTGTCAAGTTGGTGACTGAACCGACTAGAAGCCTGATACCCTGAACAGCAGTGTTCGGTCTTCAGTCAGGTGGATCATTGTTGACAGAGTGGCATCCATAGCTGCTCTTATTGAACACAAGAACATAAGATATGCCATACTGGGTCAGACCAAGGTCCATCAAGCCCAGTATTCTGTTTCCAACAGTGGCCAATCTAGGTCATAACTACCTAGCAGTCTCCCCAAAAGACACAGGTTTCTCAATGCTTGTATTGGGTCAAGCAGTGATATCCTGGGTCCCTTTTAATAATGGTTTATGGATCTTTCCTCCAGGAACTTGTCCAAACCTTGTTTAAACCCAGCTACACTAGCAGCTTTTACCACATCTTCTGGTAACAAATTCCAGAGTTTGATTACATGTTGAGTGAAAAAATATTTTCTTTTATTAGTCTTAAATAGGTTACCCTGTAGCTTGTGATAAGGAAGCTTATCATAGCTCAGGAAGGAGCTATAGAAAAGGTGAAGTGACTCTGAACAAGCAACCTGTCAGTTCTGGTAGAAATAAGAAAACAGAATTTTCCCATAAAAGACTACCAGTCCCAGAATGCACCAGGTTTCCAACAGCCATTAGAGGAGCTGAAGTGGGGAAACGTGTGTTCAATCAGGAGGGCTATGAGGTAATCCCTAAGCACTCATCTCAAAGGGCAGGGCCTGATTCAGCACAGCTGCGCTGTGTTAGGGAGGAGCACTCATCTAAGCAGAATAAGAGTAGAGTTTATTCTACAGATGACCATCTTCATGATCACCTTGGATATCCAGAGAAGGATCATCATCAGCTTGAGCTTGATCATCAGTTTCATCTGAAGGATCATCAGAAGCAGAAGCCAAACCGGACGGACAGAGAGGGAAAGAGACCCTTTGGAAGAAGGAAGAGAAAAGCCTTTGAGAGGTCTAGAAGAGTCCAAAGCAGTACGTATACTGGGAGGCATTTCAAGGGCCAGCATACACCATTGGACTGGAGAAAGCCAGAGGAATGGTGCTGCAGAGCTAGGAATCACCAGACGCTACCTGTGAGGGAGACGGCTGCACGTGGAAGGGACCCTAAGACCTATGCCAGAAGGTATGTGAAGAGAGATCCAGTGTCCAGGGATCTGGATTGGAAGGCTGGACATAAGAACTGGACTACATACTGGCCAGGCTATATAGAGAGGAACTCTAGCAGCAATGGAAGCTCAGGTATGAACACTGATCTATGCCCTAGCTATAACCTTGAAAGACAGCAGGGAAACAAGTATTCTCCTGAAAATGTTCCATTGAGAGATTCATCTGTGCCAATCCATGATATTGAACCCATGCTTGTTGAACAAGGGGGAATAATAGCAGATGAGGATCCTGTTTATATGGACTGCTCTCTATCTAAACTCCGTTGGTAACTTTCTGTTATAAAGTACAGCAACCATCACAAAGAAATACAAATTTGTTCTTTAATCTACTCAGAAAAGCTCCTGAAGCAGGATTTGACCCACACAGTGGAAGGCAAGCCAGCTAAGGGGTTTCAGCTGGTAACTGCTACCAATTAAGCCTTACCTAATTGCTTGTGAGCTAGGAGAGAATCACTTCTGTATCTATGTGGGAAGTAATCAGAAGTTAACCTGAAAAGAACAGTTTGTTTCTTGCTTTGTGGCTTTTCATTTGTTGTTTTCCTGATTTTTGTTTTTCCAAGTTAACACTGAAAGCAAGTAACCTAATTTATGTGCTACCAAGCATATCTGTGTTGGGAGAAATAACCCCATAAATAAATATCTTATTGGCTTTACCCAAGAGCACAACTAAATTATTGTCAGCAGCTGTGTCTGGTGTGAATGAACTACATTGCCCACAATACCTTGCAAATCATATAGATATATGCACTTGCCAAGACTGTGAAGATTGTCACCCAGGCAGCCGTCTGACAAGCTTCATTGCATGTCCCCTAGTCTTTTTATATTCTGACGATGTAAACAATCAATCTACGTTTACCCATTCCACTCCATTCATTAATTTATAGACCTCTATATCTCCCCTCAGCCGTCTCTTTTCCAGGTTGAAGAGCCCCAACCTTCTTAGCCTCTCTTCATAGAAGTATCCTTCCACCCCCTTTACCATTTTGGTGGCCCTTCTCTGCGCCTTTTCTAATAATGCTATATCCTTTTTAAGATACAGTGACCAGAATTGCACACAATATTCAAGGTGCGGTCGTACCATGGAACGATACAGAGGCATTATAATATCCTTTGTTTTATTTTCCATTCCTTTTCTTATGATACCTAGCATTTTATTTGCTCTCTTTGCTGTCGCTGCACACTGGGTGGAGGGTTTCAACATGTTATCCACGATGACGCTTAAATCTTTTTCCTGTGTAGTGGTTCCCAAAATGGAACCTTGCCTCGTGTAACCATAGTTTGGGTTGTTCTTTCCTAGGTGAATAACTTTGCACTTGTCCACATTACATTTCATCTGCCATTTTGATGCCCAGTCTTCCAATTTATCAAGATCCTCTGGCAATTTTCCACAATCCTCTTGGGTTTTAACAACTTTAAATAGATTTGTGTCATCTACAAATTGATAACCTCACTCGTTATTCCCTTTTCCAGGTCATTTATGAATATGTCAAAAAGCAGCGGACCCAGCACAGATCCCTGGGGTACTCCACTATTCACCTTTTTCCATTGGGAAAATTGGCCATTTAGCCCTATCCTCTGTTTCTATCTTTTAACCAGTTCCTGATCCACAATAGTACACTGCCTCCTATCCCATGACTTTTTAGTTTGGTCAAAAGTCTCTGATGATGGACCTTGTCAAAGGCTTTCTGAAAGTCCAGATACACCATATCAACCGACTCACCTTTGTCTATCTGTTTATTCACACCTTCATAAAAACATAACAGATTAGTAAGACAAGATCTTCCTTGTCTAAAGCCATGTTGGCTGTCTCCCATTAAGCCATGACTATCTACATGATGAGTAATTTTGTTCTTTATAATGGTTTCTACCATTTTTCCCGGTACTGACGTCAGGCTCGCCGGTCTGTAGTTTCCCGGATCACCCCTGGAACCCTTTTTAAAAATCGGCATTACATTGGCGATCGTCCAATCTTCAGGTATTACAGATGATTTTAATGATAGCTCACAGATTACTAATAGCAGGTCTACAATCTCATATTTCAGTTCTTTCAACACCCTTGGATGTATACCATCTGGTCCAGGTGATTTGCTACTCTTAAGTTTATCAAATAGTTGTAATATATCTTCCCGGTGTATCGATATTTCTTTAAATTCTTCTGCAGTATCACCTTTAAATACCACTTCAGTCATGGGTAACATTCCTACATCTTCCCCAGTAAAGAATGAAGCAAAGAATTCATTCAGTCTCTCCGCTATAGCCTTGTCCCCTCTTACTGACCCTTTTACCCCTCTATCATCTAATGGTCCAACTGACTCTCTCACAGTTTTTTGCTACGAATGTACATGAAAAAGTATTTATTACGCATTTTTGCTTCCACAGCAAGTTTCTTCTCAAATTCTCTTTTTGCCTGCCTTATCAATGCCTTGCATTTAACTTGCCAGTACTTGTGCTGTCTCCTGTTTTCGTCATTTGGCTCTTTTTTCCATTTCCTGAAATATGCTTTTTTGGCAACAACAGACTCTCTGACCTCACCTTTAAACCATGCTGGCAGTTTTTTGGACTTGCTTTGACTTTTCTTAAAGCATGGAATACAGCTGGTCTGGGTTTCCAAGATAGTATTTTTAAACAACACCCAAGCTTGATGTAAGTCTTTGATCTTCGCAACTGCTCCTTTTAGTTTTTTCTTAACCATTTTCCTCATTTTATCATAGTCTCCCTTTTGAAAGTTAAAAGGTAGTACCGTGGACTTCCTTACCATCCCTCCTCCATTAATTAAATCAAACACGATCATGCTATGATCACTATTGCCAAGTGACCCCAACACCCTTATCTCTTGCACCAGATCTGGTGTTCCACTAAGGACTAAGTCTAAAATGGCTTCCCCTCTGGTCGGTTGTATCGATCCATCTCATTGCTGACCTTCCTCTTTTGCGTTGACCTTCAACCTTGCCAAGCATGATGTCTTTCTCTACTAAGCTCTCTCTTCGCATGACGTGTCGAAAGTATGAAAGTTGAAGTCTTGCCATCTAAGCTTCTAAAGAAAGCTTAAGTTTGATCTCCTCTAGTACTGATTGTTTTTTTCTTCAGGCAGTCCATAGTATACCCAATATTCTTCACCAGCACCATAATGCAAAGGCATAAATTTTCTTCCTGTCTATATTTTTTACTGTCCAACTTTCGCATCCATATGATGTTATTGAAAATACCATGGCTTGGACAAGTCAAATCTTTGTATGGGGAGAGACATCTCTGCTCTTGTGAATCTTGTCTAGTTCCTTCATAGTCATTCTGCCAAAGACAATGTGTCATCGGATTTCTTGACTGCTTGTCGTTTCTTTATTTATTATTGATCCAAACAGGTTAAAGTTGTCTACTATTTCAATTTCTTCTCCATCAACAATGAACTTATTGATTTTGCCAGTTGTCAGGCTCTTTGTCTTCTTTAAGTTAAGGTGCAGGCCCATTTTAAGACTATATTCCTTGATCTTGAGAAGCAAATGTTTCAGATCGTCTTCAATTTCAGCCAGTAATGTGGCATCATCAGCACAGCGAAGGTTGTTGATGAGTCTTCCACTAGTCTTTACACATCGGTTCTTTTCATACAGTCCTGCTTCTCTGATGATTTGTTCTCCATATAAATTAAACAGGTAGGGGGAAAATATGCAGCCTTATTGTACACCTTTTCTGATTTTAAACTATTCTTTTTTTTATTGTTCCACTCAAACTGTAGCTTCTTGATCAATGTAGAGGTTGTGCAAGAGAACTATCAGGTGTTCTGATATACCCATGCTTCCTAATGTAGCCCAGAGTTTCTCATGGTTTACATGGTCAAAAACCTTGCTGTCGTCAATAAAACACATAGATATCCTTTTGATATTCTTGAAATCTCCACAGGTTCACCTCCCCCTCTTCAAGCCCAAATCCTTCCCTCACTTTCTGTCACCCTATATTCCTTTTCTGAAATCACTGAGGAGGATACTTCAGATCTTCTCTCCTCCTCCAAACGGACTATCTGCTCCTCTGATCCCATTCACACCTATCTACTAAGCTCCAGCTCTTCCACCGTCATCCCTTCCATCTGTCATATCCTTAACCTATCGCTTTTGACTGTTCCTGTGGCCTTCAAGCATGCTCTGGTCACACCTCTCCTCAAAAAGCCCTTACTAGACTCTGCTTGTCCTTCCAGCTATCAACCTATCTTTCTTCTTCTCTTTGCTTTAAAACTACTTGAACAAGCAGTTCATTGCCACTGTCTTGACTTTCTTTCCTCTCAAGCCCTTCTAGATCCACTGCAGTCTAGTTTTCATCCTCTACTGTATATTCCACAGAAACGGCTCTTGCCAAAGTCTCCAGCGACTTGTTCCTCGCCAAATCCAAGGGTCTTTACTCGATCCTCATCCTTCTTGACCTTTCTGCTGCCTTTTTCACTGTTGATCCCCACCTTTTCCTTGATACCCTGTCCTCACTTGGATTTAGTGGCTTTATTCTGTCCTGGTTTTCTTCTTATCTCTCCCAGCACACTTTTAGTGTACTCTCTGGTGGTTCCTCCTCTACTGCCATCCTGTTTTCAGTTGGTGTACCTCAGGTCTCTGTCTTAGGACCTCTCCTTTTCTCTCTCTAGCCTCAATTCCTTGGTGCACTTATTTCCTCCCATGGTTTCAGTACCATCTTTATGCTGATGACTCTCAGATCTACCTCTCTGTGCCTGAAATCTCTCCAGGAATCCAAGCTCAGATCTCTGCCTGCTTATCCGACATTGCTGTCTGGATGTCTCAGCGCCGTCTGAAATTGAACATGGCCAAAATTGAGCTCCTTATCTTTCCTCCTAAACCCACCTCCTCCCTTCCCCCTTCTCTATTTCTGTGGATGACACTACACTCCTCCCCGTTTCCTCAGCTCACAACCTTGGGGTCATCTTTGACCCTACTCTCTCTTTCTTTGGGTAGATTCAACAGATGGCTAAAACCTGCTGCTTCTTTCTCTATAACATCAGCAAAAGTCATCACTTCCTTTCTACTCACACTACTAAAAACCTTATCCTCTCACTAGACACCTCCCACTATGAATATTGTAACCCGCTCCTCGCCTGTCTCCCTCAGAATCATCTATCTTCTCTTCAATATGTTCAAAACTCAGCTGCATAGCTTATCTTCAACCCGTGTTGCTATACTCACATAACCCCTCTTCTCAAGTCACTTCACTAGCTCCCTATCAGTTTCCGCATCTACTTTAAACTTTTCCTACTAATCTACAAGTGCGTTCACTCCATGGCTCCTCACCACCTTTCTTCTCTTATCTCACTCTGCACCCCTTCCCGGGAACTCTGCCCTCTGGCAGATCCCTTTTATCTGTGCTCTTCTCTGCCACTGCTAATTCCATTGTAGCATAGTATATGATTGCAGATAAAGACCAGTATAGTCCATCTAGTCTGTCCAGCAAGGTGGCAAGAATAGGTGCACCTGGCGCTCAGTGCAGGTCACCCCTCCCCAAGCCTTTGCTTAGGGGGTGTACCCACCGCTCCGTGCAGGTCACCCCTATTTGTTGAAATATAAGAGATAGTTAGGTTTGTTATGATGTTATCATATTGCTATAAAAGGATCCACTGTGTCTGTCCCATGCCATTTTGAATTATTTCACTATATTTGCCCCCACCACTTCCATCAGGAGGGCATTCCAAGCATTCACCACCCTTTCAGTGAAAAAGTATTTCCTGGCGTTGCCTTTCAGTTTACCCCCTTGCAGCTTCATGTTCTGCCCTCTAGTTTTACAGTTTCCCCCTCTTTGAAAAATGTTTGTTTGTTAATTAATATCCTTTAAGTATTTAAAGGTCTGTATTATATCTCCCCTGTCCCTCCTTTCCTCTAGCATATACATATTTAGATCTTCAAGTCTCTTCTCATATGTCTTCTGGTGCAGGCTTCAAATCATTTTGGTTGCCTTCCTCTGAACCTTTTCCAGTCTTTTGTATCCTTTGTGAGATATGGTCTCCAAAACTGAACACGATATTCTTAGTGAGGCCTCACCAGAAACTTGTACAGTGGCATTAGTATCTTCTCCTTTCTGCTGGTAATTCCTCTCTGTATGCAACTGAGCATCCTTCTGACTTTGGCTACCACCTTGTCACACTGTTTCTCCACCTTAAGATCCTCAGAAACAATCACTCTTTATCTTTCTTTATCTTTATTTGATTGCTTGATATACCGCCCAAGCATGTGCGTCAGGGCGGTGTACAATAAAACAAGCCAGTAGAGATGAAAGGAAAAGGAACGACAATAATTAGACAGGAAAGAGATAGACAAGATGAGAGCAGAGGACAGAAAGAGCTAGAGGAGAGGAGGGAAGGGAAGAAGGGTGAGCAAACAAGAGGAGGCTAGACCGGGAGGATGGACATCAGGAGTCAGGGAGATCAAATGCCTGCTGGAAAAGGTGGGTCTTGACTGAATTCTTAAAGCGATGGTAAGACAGTTCTGTATGTAGGGTAGAAGGGAGGGAATTCCAAAGGGCAGGGGCCAGGAAGGAAGAAAAAGGCAGAGTGGTGGGTTAACTCCAGATGGGCCAGGGAGAGGGAAGGAAGGAAAAGATGGTTACCATAAGCTGAGCGGAGGAGACGAGGGGAAGGCTGCAGATGAATAGAATCTGCGAGATATTGGGGGGTGCTGGTATGAAGTACTTTGTGTGTAAGAATGAGGAGTTTGTAGATGAAGCGTAATTTGAGCGGGAGTCAGTGCAGACTGAGAAGAAGGGGGGTGACATGATCAGTGGGGGAAGAATGCGTGAGCAGGCATGCAGCAGAGGAGGTTCTTCTCCTGGTCCGTGCACACCAACCTCTCACCCCCTATCGCATACAATTCCCTTGGATTTCTGCATCTCAAGTGCATGACACTGCACTTCTTCACATTAAATCGTAACTGCCAAGCATTAGATATTCTTCCAGCATTTGTAGATCATTCCTCATGTTATCCACTCCCTCAGGGGAGTCCACTCTGTTGCAAATTTTCATGTCATCTGCAAAAAGACAGACTTCCATTCAGCCCTTCAGCAATATCACTCACAAATACATTGAACAGTACCTGTCCCAGGACTGATCCCTGGGGCACACCACTACTCACCTTCCTTTCATCCAAGTGAGTTCCGTTTACCATCACCTTTTGTTGTCTGTTAGTCAACCAATTTCTGATCCAGTTCACCACTTTGGGAACAATCCCCAGGCTGTTCAGTTTATTAATAAGCCTCCTATGAGGAACAGTAGCAAAGGCTTTGCTGAAATCGTGGTAGATCACATCCATTGCATGCCCTTGATCTAATTCTCTGGTCACCCAGTCAAAGAACTCAATCAGATTTGTTTGACATGATCGTCCTTTGGTAAAGCTATGTTGCCTCGGATCATGCAACCTATTGGCTTCGAGAAAGTCCACTATTCTCTCTTTCAGGAGCACCTGCATTACCTTTCCCACCACCAAGGTAAGGTTTACTGGCCTGTAGTTTGCCACTTTTTCCTTATTACCACTTTTCTGAAGTGGTACCACATCAGCCCTTCTCCAGTACTGTGGAACGTCTCCTGTCAACAAGGATCTATTAAAAGCATCCTTTAAAGGCCCTGCATGAATCTCTCTGAGCTCTTTCAGTTTCCTTGGATGTATTCCATCTGGTTTCATGGCCTTGTCCACTTTTAGTTTTGCAAGTTGTTCAAACACATCAACTTTTGTGAATGATATAGTATCTACTCCATTCCCATTTGTATATTTGTCAGTCACAGATAGTCATTCTCCAGGATTTTCTTTAGTAAAAACAGAAGTATTTGTTTAGAAGCCAATGTTGATTGGTGCACATCCGGCCTGTTCAAATTTCCAAACCCTGGATGGGCCAGATCTGTACTTGATTCTGTGCCTGCGTGAGTTTTCGCAGGATCAAAATCGGGTGCAGGGGCCTGGACAGGCAGGATGTATCCTGATTCTGGCCCATTGCATGTCCAGCCTGCTCCCCATCCAACTCCCCCAAGACTCCTGCATGGAGCCTTGGTGCCATGGCGTCCCATCGCCATGGCACCGGGATACCATGCAGGAGCCACGCTTGCAACTATGCATTTCCACGCCGCCCAACCCCCAGATTGGCCTGTGAAGGCTGGGATCAGGCAGCAGGGAAACTCCTGGCTTGGCTCACCTGGGCGGGGGTGTCCTCCTGCGCTGCTCACCGAGCTCGGGGTGATATATTCCAAGGTGGAATATGTCCCCATGTGCAGCTCTTCCTCTCCGGACGTATAGGGCTGAAATCAGAATCGTCTCTGTACATCCGGGGTCAGGGTCCCGCTTCTACCCTGCCCATGCTTCTCTCAATTGCTGCCCTCTCCTGCCCCCTTCCAGAGCTCCCCGCACATCTCCTCTGTTCATGCAGGGAGCTTTGGGCAGGGAATCGGGCATAGGAATTTAGCAGGGATTTATGTCCAAACTGGATGTACATCCTCGCTAAACACTGCTCAGAATGAACCCCTTAGCATTTTCACTTTTTCAATGTCACTTTCCATGAATTCGTCCTTGGCACTTTTGAGTTTTGCAATTTCATCTCTGACCTTCCTCTTCTCCCGAATATACCTGAAAAAGGTTTTGTCACCATGCTTCAGATCTTTAGCCATCTTTTCTTCTAACTTTGCTTTTGCTATCCTTATTTCTGTTTTTGTCTCTTTTAGCTTTATCTTGTATTCTTTTTGTGTTCCTGTTTGCGAACTTCTAAATTTTGTGAAAGCTGTGTTTTTTGCCTTTATTTGTGCAGCCACTTCTTTGGAGAACCAAATAGGTTTCCTTTTCCTCTTGTTTTTATTTACTTTCCTTACATATGTGTCTGTTCCCCCTTTTATTGCCTCCTTTAGTCCACTGCAATTCCACTTCTATTACCTCCTCCCACCCTGCCAACTCCTCCTTCAGACAATTGGCTATTTTACTGAAGTCAGTATTTTTGAAGTCTAGGACTTTGAGCTTGCTGTGATTGGATCGGCCTTGGCTTTTATCTCAAACCACACCGTGTGATGATTGCTGCTGCTCACATGGGTACCAACCCGGATATTTGACACACTATCTCTGTTGGTGAGCACTAAATCCAGCATCAAACTTTCCCTGGTTGGTTCCATCACCATTTGTCTAAGCATGCTTCTTGGAAGGCATCCACAATTTTTTTTACTTTTTTCCAGATTTGCAGAAGAATACTCCAATCCATATCAGATAGATTAAAGTTACCCAATATGATCACTTCCCCCTTCATGGCTACCTTTGCAGTATCAATAATTAAGCCTCTATCCATTTCTTTGGTTTGAGTTGGAGGCCTGTATATTACACCAGTATGGATGATAGTGCCATCTCCTCTTTCTAACACAATCCACAGCGCTTCTTCTTTTCCCAATGTCCCCTGCATTTCAGCAGCTTTAATATTGCTTTTGACATACAGGGCTACTCCTCCTCCTTTTCTGCCTTCTCTATCTCTTCTAAATAAATTATAGCCAGCTATGACTATATCCCATTCATACGACTTATTAAACCATGTTTCTGTAATGGCCAAAATGTCCAAGTCCATTTCCACCATTAGGGCTTTCAGGTCAGGAACTTTGTTGGCTAGGCTTCAGGCATTTGTGCTCTTTGCTTTCCATCATTTGTTGACTGGCTTGCCTATATATTGCATGGAATTTGTTCTACACTCCTCGTCCCACTTGCCATTGATGTGTGGGTTAATAGTGTGACTGTTTCCAATGTTATTATGTTTTTGCTGGGAGTGACATCCTGAACTTGTTTTTTCCATCCGTCACTCCCTTTCCCTATTTTAAATGCCTATCCAGATATTGCCTGGATTTTTCACTTAGAATCCTTTTCCCTGTGACAGAGAGATATCATCCATCAACACAGTATGGCCTCTTGTTGTTCCATTTCCCCAGTTGCCTATATATCTAAATCCTTCTTGTTTACACCATATTTGGAGCCATGTATTAAAGTTGATTATGTGGTGCAGCCTTTCTGCCCCCTTACCAAGAACAGGTAGAACTTCTGAGAATGCTATAGTGTTAACAATGGAAGTCCCTTTGAACTGTAGAGGCACTGTTTCTAACAAGGTCATTTGTACCGAACTGTATGATAACATCAGTTTTGGAGTGCTCACTTTCTGCACTAACTATGCCAGCTATTTGGTTTATATTCCTGCTGGCTGAAGAGCTTGGGAGGCATTTGATCATCTTCTGTCCTTTGGTCTGTGTTCTCAAGTTGGTGTCTCTGATGATGGAAGCTCCAAGTAGTAGTAGTATCCTCCAAACAGGTTTCAGAGGCCAGGAAGATTAGGGTGCTGAAGATGTCAACATTGCTGTTGCCCAAGTAGTGGAGGAGGAGTAGGTCAATAAGGGGCCAATCTACAGCTTCTACCTCCCTCTCTCTTTGATGATCAACAAGCAGCTGTAGATGGTGCAGGGGCAGATGACATCCAGGACAATGCAAGCACTCCTTGCCAATCTCAACAACTTCTGTGCTGCACCAATCAGCTTCTGCAGCACAATGTGCATCATCAGTCATAGTGCTAAGAAGACAGAGCTGCCGAGATGGTCTCTTGCCAAACAGGAATGCCACATTGAACTCCAGGGGAGACAGCTGCAGGCAACAGAAAACTTGAATGAGTCCAACATGGTGCTACACGGGGATTTTCAGCAATACATGACCACATGGACAATGGTGCACCCTTCACATCTGGATGCCACCACAGTGCCATCTGTGGCACCACCTGCATGGGCTCCAAAGAGGAGTGCCTACACTGTCTGCTACCATCATCTCCTACTCTGCCACCATGGTGACACCATCTACCTAACCAACACCCCAGTCTTCCAACATATTTGGGCCTGTACCCCATGGAAGGTGGGGAACCCTTCACTTTCCCGTCTTCTGTGACATCTTGCAATGGTCATCTATGTTGACTGATGTCTTTGACAGCTCCTCAGAGTCCAGTGAGACATAAGCCAGCATGGTCACAAATCTACATAGTCAGGATTAGGAGTGTGGAGATCCATGAGTTGGGGACGGGGATGCAGGAAGAAGTAAATGTCTCTTCCTATGGGCACCTCTACCTACTCCCTCTCACCGTCGATGGCAGATAAGGATCACTGGACTGGCCAGCATGGTCAGATGGGATCTGAGGACCTGTAAAGGTGCTGGGGGGAGGCTTCAGCCACTGCTGCAATAAATTCCTCCATGTCTTTGGGTGGCAGGACTCAGGCTCCCTATCTGCCTGCTCCACCCTTATCAGCATGCAACCGCCCAACAGAGACAGAAGAACCGGCAACTCAGACACACTACACGTTCCGACCGATATCAGATCTGTCAAATCTAGTACTAGCCGCCGAGCATACTCATACTCTGCCCCGACCCTCTGGAACCAACTACCACCTGAACTACGTGCGACCAAAGACCTTATTGCTTTCAGGAAAAAACTAAAGACACATCTATTCCAGTGTCAATACAATTTGATGTAAATCCCATGTGGCTACAAGATGTCACAAACTGAAGCATATATCCTGTTATGTAACAATTATGTAAAAAATGTACATATGTAAATTCTGAATCTCCTTATGACCTTATTACTGTGTGCCATGCTTTCCTGTCAAATCAATGTGTTTATACCCCAAAATTTCCGTCATGAATTGACAATTTCCAATCTGTAATCAAACCGCTGCTGATCGCTGGAAGTAGCGGTATACAAATGTATATATACTAAATAAATGTATACTAAATAAATAAATAATAAATTCCTATGACTTAACCACAACTTCCCCCCCCCCCCCCCCCCCCGCCAATCTTTGGATGGCAGCTTGAGGCCTTATCATCACCCCATAGCTCCTTCCTCTGCCTCTGTGGCTTCTCCCTGCAATGGTCTGCTCCAAGCTTTGGGGGCATCAGCTGCCTCAGCAGCAATTTTCTTCTGCTTCTTTAGGTAGTGGGACTGACCCCCTGCCACCCTATGGCTCCTTCCTCTCTCCCAATGGCTCCTCTCTACAATCTTCAGCTCTGCTGCTGCTGGTACCACCAGCTCCCTTACTTCTTCTGGTCAGGGCTTCTCCATATGCATGTGCAAACCAATGTCTGCATATGGATAAATGAACAAATAGACAGATGGACTGACTCTTGGCAGCAAACACTATCGCCTGTTGTGAAACATGCATAAATGACCTGTTTCCCCAGCAGTTTTTCACTGCTATTTCTCTCAGAAGTCCCATTCAGTGTTTATTTTTCATAAACCGAACAGCTGTCTGTTTTCATGCTTGTTTTTTCTGGGCCTTATTGGTTGTTGCACCTGCTCCTCTGTTTATTGTTCATCCCTTCTAGCTGCAGCATCAGTCTTCTTTGCCGTGGCCCGATTCATCTGCTTACATCCCTGGCATCTTGTCTCCCCTCAACAGCCTCTGATGGCAGTAGTAGCAAGCACAAATGCTCCCTGCTGCTTCTGCCTCTCTTTAGCCGGCTTCCCTCCTGCAGCGGCAGTGATCATTGCAGCACTTTTAAGTTCTGAACGTGAACCACTGCTGATTGCTGAAGCCCCTTCTGTTTCCTTCTGCCTGTCCCAGGTAGGCTTGATGAAGAAAATCAATGAGTCATGTTTAAGTAACAGCCATGCTCTAAATTTTCCAATTTCAAAAGCAATTCATTGGAATCAAAAGCTTCAAAGATTTTCTCTAGCAAAAAATGACCAGAATGAAACAGGGAGTGGTGATCTACTGCCTCCCTACGCCTTCCTCCACAGCTGTCAGCCTTCTTCTGCCCCTGCACTCAAGTCTGGATTTAGACACAGGCAACTATTTCTACCAGGACGTAAAGCACAAGTCTGAGATGATCCTCACAAACAGGGATGGCCTGAAGGGGATGCAGAAGGAAGCGGAGCCATGTGCAGAGACTGATGGCGGAGCCTCTTTTGTTGAATGTTGTTGTTGTTAAGTGTTGTCAAGTCGATGTCGACTCATGGCGACCCTCTGGATAGTTGCTTAAATTGTGTTCGTCTTCAGTCAGGTGGCTCATTGTTGACAGACTGGCACCCATAGCTGCTATTATTGTATCAATTCATCTCATTGCTGGCCTTCCTCTTTTGCATTGAACTTCTACCTTGCCAAGCATGATGTCTTTCTCTAATGATCTCTCTTTCTTCGCATGATATGTCCAAAGTATGAAAGTCGAAGTCTTGTCATCTGAGCTTCTAAAGAAAGCTTAGGTTTGATCTCCTCTAATACTGACTGGTTTGTTCTGTGGGGCCCTGTTCTTCGGGCAGTCCATGGTATACTTAGTATTCATCGCCAGCACCATAATTCTAAGGCATCGACTTTCTTCCTATCTTTTTCATGTCCAACTTTCACATCCATATGACGTTATTGAAAATACCAATGCTTGAACAAGTCAATTCTTTGTATGGAGAGAGACATCTCTGCTCTTGAGAATTTTATCTAGGTCCTTCATAGCCATTCTGCCAAGAGCAATGCATTGTCTGATTTCTTGACTGCTTGTTGCTTCTTTATTGATAGTTGATCCAAGTAGGTTAAAGTTGCCCACTATTTCAATTTCTTCTCTATCAATAATGAACTTATTGATTTTGCCAGTTGCCAGGATCTTTGTCTTCTTTACATTAAGATGCAGGCCCATTTTAAGACTATATTCCTTGATCTGAGAAGCAAATGTTTCAGATCATCTTCGCTTTCAGCAAGTAATGTGGTATCATCAGCGTAGTGAAGGTTGTTGATGAATCTCCCACCAGTCTTCACACCTCTGTTGTCTTCATACAGTCCTGCTTCTCTGATGATTTGTTCTGCATATAAATTAAACAGGTAGGGGGAAAGTATGCAGTCTTGTTGTATGCTTTTGCTGATTTTAAACCATTCTGTTTCTCCTTGTTCTGTTCAAACTGTTGCTTCTTGATTAATGTAAGAGAACAATCAGGTATTCTGTTATACCCATGCTTCTTAATTTGGCCCAGCGTTTCTCATGGTTTACACAGTCAAAAGCCTTGCTGTAGTCAATAAAATACAAATAGATACCCTTTTGGTATTCTTTTGTCTTTTCAAGGATCCATCTCACATCCGTGATGATGTTTCTTGTTCCTCGTCCTTTTCTGAACCCTGCTTGCACTTCAGGTAGTTCTCTTTCCAAGTATGGTTGTAGTTTCTGCTGAATAATCTTCAGTAGAATCTTGCTGGCTTGTGGGATAAGAGTGATTGTGAGATAATTTTCACAGTCATTTCTGTCACCTTTCTTTAGTATACTGGTATAAACACAGATCTTTTCCAGTCAGTTGGCCATGATGTTATTTTCCAAATTTCCTGGCAGAGCCTTGTAAGTATGTTAACAGCTGCATCTGATTGCTGTAATGCTTCAGTGGGAATACCATCAATGCCTGGTGCTTTGTTCTTTGATAAGGCTTTCAATGCTGCTTCAACTTCTTCTTTCATCACCAATGGTTTCGGATCATAAGGTACTGGTTGAAATGGCTGTTGGTCCACTTGATCATTATCATATAATAACTCTGTATATTCTTTCCATCTTTTCTTGATCTTTTCAGCATCATTCAACATAGATCCTTGAGCATCTTGTAACAGTCCAATTCAAGGCTAGAATTATTTCTTTAACTCTCGTAGCTTTAGGAAAGCCGATCTTGTTCTTCCTCTACAGTTTCTGCTTGTATAGGGAGGAGTAGCCTAGTGGTTGGGGCAAGGTACTTCAGGCCAGAAGGTCGGGGGTTCAAATCCCACTAGAGGACAGCAACCTTGGGCCGGAAGGACTGGGGTTTCTAGTCCCACAGATGCTCCTTGTGGTCTTGGGCAAGCCACTTAACCCTCCATTGCCCATGTTCCCTGTAATTATTAGTGTATGTGTCTCATATCCCTGCGTGTTAAATGTATCCCCCAATTGTGTTGTGACCGCTTTGATTGAAGGATAAGGCGGTATACAAAACTGTCTAAATAAATAAATATTTCATTTGTTGAATAGTGGGACTGAAAAGCAAAGAACACAGTTGCTCCGTGGTAGGGCTGGCCCTGCCCACACAGTATGCATAGGTTTCAGTCACCAGGCAATGGGGAGGCAGCTCGGGATGTACAGGAGTGCTGCTCCAACATGGTCAGACTCACCAGAGCACTCTCAATGGAACAGGAACAGAACAGATCAGAACAGAATCGGCAGGCAGAAATGTAGTCAGTAAAAAGGCACAGATCAGGGCAGGCAGAACAGGATCAGACCAAAAGGCAATCAAAGGTTGGCAACTATAGATCAGAAGTAAAACACGCAGGAACTCGCACATGAAATTTATTCAACGACAAGGTAGAATAGGAATTTCTGGATCTATATAGGTACAGAAAACCAGAAGTGATGCATTTTCAGACAACCAATTGGGCCAAGATGCATCATCAGAGGACCAATCAGATGAAGTCATATCATGAAGATGTGACTAAGACCAGCAAAAAAGGCAGTTGAAGTCCACTTCTTATGCAAGAAGAGCATCCTGGAGACTAAGGACGTGAAGGGACAGAGGGGATGATCTAGGCAGGAGCTCCCCTATATCTTCTGCTGAGGATTTCTAGCAGGGACTTACTCCTTAATCCTGCAGTCTCCAAGTGCCTATGGTGCCTAAACTTTAAATCTGGTCTTGCCTACACTGTACCTTCAAGGAAAGGTGAAGAGGTTTGCTGCTACTGCTGCTTCTTTCACCTCTGACAAATTTTTTTGATCTTTTTGCAATTACCCCCTATCTTTGGGCCTGTCATGAAAGTGCACCAAGGCATTATTGAATTGTGGTTTCTGAACACTTGCAGCCCTTCTCCACATGATTGCCTCAGCCTGTCATTTCCTCATGGAAACAGGGGTGGCCCAAGGGTGATATGGGGCTATTTGCGGAGACTCATTGTGGGACCACATCTGCATAAATATTTACATAACCATTGGGTCTCATTTGCATATCTATAATTTACTTTATTTTATAATTTATATGCTGCCTTCTAAAATAAACATAATAACAAATTATAAATCAAGCTTATTGATGAGAAGGAAAATATACAATGTGAAAAACGAATCCTGATACCACAAATTCAAGATCACAGTACCCAGGCAGGATTGGACTGTGCCAGAGCTGGAAAAGCCCAGAAATCAGCAGCAGTGAAGCTATCAGGCTATTAGACAAAACTGAACTGAGACATTCTCTTAAAATTTGAGATTTCCTTGAATCTGAACTGACAAAATATTTTAAATTTCAGACTAGCAGCATCAATAATGCAAAACTGCAAATCACAAGGACAATCCATGTTGCACTACCAACAACTACCATCCTACAGTTGACCACACACCAAGAACCCACAGAGCAAATAGCACTAGCTTCCAAAATTCACTTAAGAAGAGTACCCATAAAAGGGCACACCAGAAATACTGCAGTGAAACCTAGAACATCCATACACCTACTGGGAAAACAGAACGAGCCAGATTCCTACATACAACTCCATACTAAGAGAATATCTGGCCTCAGTGAAACATTTAAAACATAGGTAGACCCTCACCAAGTACAAAATAGGTGACCGCAAACTAAAAATTAAACTGAAACCTGAGAAGTCACACTCTGCACCTAATGCAATGCAATGTGTGCCTTTGAGTCAGTCCTGACTCATGGTGACCCAGAAGCTCCTGGGTTTTCTTGGCAGTGTCACCGGAAGTAGATTGCCAGGCCTTTCTTCTGAGGCAATGGAGGGTTAAGTGACTTGCCCAAGGCCACAAGGAGTGCTAGTGGGAATTAAACCCTGGTTGCTTGGTTACCAAGCCAGTGTTCTAACCACTAGGCTACTCCTCCATGCCAAAATGCACCAAAGAAATAAAAAGATGTATATAAAGAAAGCACATATAAATAAAAAAACTAATATATTCTACTTACTATATTGAGAATAAAATACTTTTTTTCTACCTCTGTTGTCTGGCCATTTTATTTTTCTAATCATGTTGGTTCCAGTCTCGGGTTTCTGCTTTCCTGCATCTTCTCTTAAGTCTTTCCAGGATCTTAAATCCATCTGCTACTTCTCTAATAGGTGTCGGAACAGGAGAGGGGCCACAGGGGCTCTGGCCCCACCAATACTTTGCCGCTGCGTTTGGAGCTTCCCCCACATTGTCCCATGGGGACCCAATCTCTCTCAGGCAGAAGTAGGGGAAGGCCAGCGATCGCAGCCACATGGAGTTCGGCTGGCCAAGGGGCAGAGCTTGGCCCCCCTATGGAACACAGCGTTCTAACGCCTCTGACCTCTCTCCTCTATATTCATCTCTGACATTGATCTTTTTCTTTTCAGCTTTCTTCCATGTATTTTTTCATCTCTCTATGGACTTAAATTTCTTTCCTTCTTACCATCTTGTTCTCAGTCTACTACTTTCAACCTTAACCCCCAGCATTCCATTTCCCCAACTCTCTCTTTCCCCAGCCTATCACTAATTCTCCCCTTTCTCTCTTCTCTGCTGTGACCAGCATCTCTCCCTTCTCTCTGTCCCTATTGTTCAGCATCTCCCATCCAGTATCTGCCCCCTCTTTTTCCCAGTCCAACATATCCACCTCTCTTTCGTACCATATCCCCTCACCATATCCAAAATCTCTCCTCTCTATCTCCCCGTGTCCAGCATTCTTGCCCTTTTCCCTATTTCCTCCCATGTCTAGCATCTCCACTCCATCGCTCTATTTCCTGCCAAGCCTAGTTTCTCCCCTCTAAAGCTCTATGCCCCCTCCTCTGTGTTCAGGAGCTTCCCTCCATCTTAGAATGCCCCTTTCCAGCATATCCCCTCCACCTCCCTATGACCTCCCATTGTTAAGTATCTCCTCTCCACCTCCCCTTGTCCAGCATCATTCTTCTCCATCTCTCAAAACCCTCTTATGTCCATCTCCCTATAACTCCGCCCCTTCCCCCCCACCCCCCATATCCAGCATCTCTTCGCTATCTCCCTATTCTCCCTACCCTCTCCCTATGGCCTCCTTCTGTGTCCAGAAGCTCCAGTATCTTTCCCTTCCACTGCCATATGATCCTGCATGTTCCCGCCAACCCAAATCCCCTCCTGGGCAGCACTTCCCTCCACTTCAGTGTTGCTCATTTAGTTCATCTCTTCAAAGATCAGGACAGGTGGCTTCATGTCCATGGCCAAGGCAGACATCTTGCTGGGCGTGGCTGCAGCTCAAGGCTGCTGCACGGCCTCCTCCAACCTGGCCAGCTCATCCTTTCCAAGTGGCCTCCAGCTCCTCCTCTTCTCCTGGGCCTGAGCCGCAGGTACTAAGGCTTCCAGAGTGGAATGCGCCCTGTGCGACTTGCACATCGGGCGCACACTCTCCCCCCCGCACCTCCATCTAGCCACTTTATGGGGGCAGGAGAGAAGAGGCACGCCCAATGTACAAGAAAGAAGAAGAAAAAGTGACAGCGGCAGGCAACAGCAGACAGCCGAAATGCGCCCCTTAAGCCTTTGCGCCCTGTGCGACTGCACCGCTCGCACAGGGCTAGGTACGGTTCTGCTTCCAGCCATCTCCCATCTTTCTTTCTTCTCTTCAGGCCATTTAGAACCAGGGTTTATTTCTGCCCTACTTAAAAGTATTAGTGGCTATGATAGAACTGCATGGGTGAACACGTACATACAAGTATGCATACTTTTATGTAATCTGTGCTGAACAGGGGCAGAGTTATGAGGCATGTGCATAGTTTAGGAGTATACATTTGTTAGGGTGCATTTGATCGATTAGTGTGTTTTAGAAAATTTAGTGTTCACTAAATTGATTTAAGGTGTGCTAATCAACCTAGAAGCATGTTTACTAAAGGCTGATGCACGTTAACAAATGTTAATATGCTTTAAGTGCCACTGCACCAATAGAAATAAAAGGGCCATGATGGCACTTAATGTCTGTTAATGTTTATTAATGCATGTTAACCTTTAGTAAACAAGCCCCTTAGTACATGTTCAATCAGTTTAATGTGCACTAGAAATTCTATTTTAAAACACATGTGTAAAACAAACATTAAAAAAAACATCTGAAAATTGGGAAATATTCATGAAAAAAAATGAAAACAAATGGAATTTTTCTTGCCTCTGCATATCCTAGGATACTTAATAAAATATGCACATACAAACATGGAGTATGAGCACATGGGGTCGCCTACCCTGGAACAGGTACAGGCATCTGTTGCCTTAATAAAATTCAAGAACTAAAACCCCCAAATGAAAATTAAAAAAAAATATATTTAAGTAATTGTTTTTGTGGAACTTAAATAAAGGAGCCAAATAGCTTCCTTAATAAAATAGGTATAAAACAGATGTGTTCTTTTGGAAATTTTATAGGAATTCTGAATGAGGATATTGAACCAGAACTTTTGTTTAATCGTTCAGCTGTGGAGGACTAGCCTAATAGAGTGTGGGGGGTGGGGGGGGGGGGGGGCTGAGAACCAGAAGTGCACACTTCAAATCCCATTATTGCTTCTTGTGATCTTGGGCAAGTCACTTAACCCTATTGTAACAGGTAAAAAACCTTAGTGTCAGGTTTACTAAATGTTAGCATGCACTATCTAGTGCAGCGCCCATGTTATATCTATGGGCATGGTGGCTTATAGCACACATAAACATTTAGTAAACATAGCCCTTAGATTGTAAGTCCTCCAGGAGCAGGAAAATACTGTACCTGAATATAACTAGGGATAACATCCCGGTAGGACAATTTTTGCGGCTAAGAAAATTGTATTCATCTCTTGAGGAATTTTCCCAGCAATTGCAAGTATGACATTGAGGTTTAGGACGAGTCAGTATCCTTCTCATGTTGTATGTAGGGCCAAAAAATGGGCGTATTTTGCCAACTGAGATTTATTGTTAGCAGAATCCGCATATTTATCTGAGTGACATTTGGCTTGTGTCTTACCTTGTTTAGCACAGTCCTCTCAAGCGCGACATGCAAAATTGAAACATTAGTCTATTCTACAGGCATATTCAATCTTTCCAGATCCTCCCTTGTTTGTTTTATATAGGGGTAGAAATTTGAAAGATTACACAGGTACACTACCAAAAAACTGCCTCCAGTTTTGCAACTGATTCCTATAGATTTTGGGGTGCTGAATCCAGGAAAAATAGCCAAAATGTTCCATCACGTCACGTTTTCTTGCAAAATTAGATTTCTTACACATATAAGGAATGTTCACATAATTTCTTTTTAGCCGACTGCAGTTTATTTTCTTGGCCCAAAATAGAGGTTGTAATGGTTAACTAACTAGAAACACACTCCCTCATGATATTTTAGAGTGTTTTGTATTCATTTTATACATTAACAGGACAATTGGGAGGCGGGGGGCTAAATCCAGTACTCGCGCTGGCGCATGTTCTTTCCTGTTCGCCTCGCCTCGTTCGCTCGCTCAAACACGGTGGTTGTGACATGAACGTTCCTGTCAAATTTCAGTTTCTTGCAAGTTCATTATTACCTTTTGTTTGCTCAGTCGTAATCCAGCTTTATTCCGAAGTGGTTCACTACAGTTGTAGTTTGCAGTGCTGTGTATTTGTGATGGCTCACAGAGCCAGAGGTTGCGTCAACTCTCCGGACAGTTTTTGTTTTATTTGTGGGGAATATACCGTGAAAAAGCGGCAGAGGAACATTTCTGCATTTATTAAAAAAGTATATTTCGCCTATTTCGGTTTGAAGTTAGGCGATCAAGACAAACCGTGGGCTCCTCACAAAGTGTGCAAGACATGTGAGGAAGATCTACGCTTATGGATGAAAGATAAAAAACAAGCATTTCGTTTCGGAATACCTATGATGTGGCGTGAACAAAGAGACCACAGCAGTGACTGCTATTTTTGCTCTTGCATTGTGAAGGGATACAACTTAAAAAATAAGAACGTAATAAGTTACCCCAACCTTCCCTCAGCAATTAGGCCTATGCCTCATAGCAACAAAGTACCCGTGCCTGAACCGCCAAAATCTTTGGATCATATTTGTGTGGACGGTTCTGATCATGATGAGACTCATCAGATGGCTTTTCCCGATGAGTCCAGTACTTCCGAGTTTGAAACTGAACCAGATCCGAAACCTGAATTTTTCTCTCAAGCTGAATTGAATGATTTAGTCCGGGATTTAGGACTCCCAAAAGATGCTGCCCAACTGCTAGGTTCTCGGCTTAAACAGAAAAATCTATTGTCACCAGGAACAACTTTTTATTGGTACCGCAACCGCGAGACACAATTTTTGAAGTATTTCAGCAAAGAGGAAGATTTGGTATTTTGCAACGATATATACGGAGTGATGGAAAGTTTAAACTCAAGTATGATCCTGCTGAATGGCGGCTGTTCATTGATTCGTCAAAAGACAGCATAAAAGGTGTTCTTCTTCATAATGGCAACACATTTGCTTCAATTCCTATTGCTCACTCTGTTATTCTCCAAGAAAAATACGAGAATTTGGCCCTGATTCTTCAGAAGATTCGTTATGATGAGCATAAGTGGATGATTTGTGGAGACTTTAAAATTCTATCCATGCTATTAGGGCAGCAATCTGGTTTCACCAAATATCCCTGCTTCCTTTGCTTGTGGGATAGCCGGGCCCGCGACCTACACTGGGGGAAAAAAGACTGGCCAATTCGGGAGTATTTGAGACCCGGTGAGAAAAATGTTCTTCATGAGAGCTTGGTACCTCGTGATAAAATTCTATTACCACCTCTCCACATTAAGTTGGGTCTCATTAAGCAATTCATCAAGTCCCTTCCAAAAGATGGTGAGTGCTTTCGGTACCTTTGCTCAAAGTTCCCCCGACTTTCTGAAGCAAAGCTAAAGGAAGGAGTGTTTGTTGGCCCTGATATAAGGAAACTTATTTCAGATGGAGCATTCGCTGAAACGATGTCTGAGAAGGAAAAAGAAGCCTGGGATTCCTTCAAGGATGTTGTTCTCAAATTCTTGGGGAACAGGCGGGATGAGAACTATAAGGATATTGTTGCCAGGATGCTCAATGCCTTCAAAGAACAAGGCTGTAACATGAGCCTGAAAGTCCATTTCTTGCACTCCCATGTGAACTACTTTCCCGAAAACTTGGGGGCGTACAGTGAAGAACAAGGTGAAAGGTTTCACCAGGACATCAAGGACGCAGAGAGAAGGTACCAAGGAAGATGGAACACCACTATGATGGCTGATTTCTGCTGGTTGCTGCTGCGGGAAACCCCAGATGAAAAATACGCCAAGCAGCGCACCAAGAGAAGCATTCGGGGGAAGAAGAAACGGGCCCACCAGGAGATTGATTGACCCAAGAATGACTTTAAAATCTAAACTGTGTTGACAAATATCGTGTTTTTACTAAACTTTGAAATAAAAATTTGCTAGTTATTACCACAGTGTCGGATCTCATTTATTAGAATTTTATTTTCACACCATCGGGTGTTTGTCTTCATGTATTGCAATGGTGCGGTTTGCGTTTTCTAGTCTTACATACATACCTGTACAACATTTTTTGCACATTTCTTTGCTTTGCTTTGTGTCTAACCTCGCTCTTATATGCTCAATGTTTGTGCACATGTATGTGGCTGTTTTAAGTGCAGACAATTTTGCTACCATCACAGTGTGTTTTGTTGACATTACTCTATTCTTATGTGCTGCCTTGTTACAATTTTCTTTATTCTTATTTGAATAACTACTAAACAATTAGTATAAAGAATTCATCCAAGAAACTTTTATCTCGATCGCACTCAATCTGAAACGTTCACCTCAAACTGCTAACCCAATGTAGCAAAAAATCTGTACATGATGGAGCAAATTGGTTACCAGATTTGGATTCAGCGCACAAAAAACGTAAAAATCAATCGAAACATTAGAGGCAGTTTTAAAAAATTTTTTTTAGTGTACCTGTGTTTTTAATCCATTTTAGACTTCAAATTACCCCAGATTCTAAGGTTGAGGGAGGTAGTCACCTTTGGTGTGGGCGGTGTATGGTGTGTGCTCATATAGTAGAATTGCATCAGTTTTCTCATCCGCAGTTGGGTTTTACTTTCTATTTAAGGTCTCATACCAATTGCACTTCCAGGGGAGCAGCCTATGCAGTGATTTTCCCTTGTCAAAAGATTTATATTGGTCAGACTTCTAGGGCTTTTATGTTGCGTATCATCAAGGATCTCTCTTCCATTCAACGGGGTATAGAGACTGCACCCCTGGTTTTACATTGGCGTCAGATGTTTCAGACTGTTCAGGATCTGAAGTGTTTTATTATGAAACAGGTAAAAGAGGAGGGTGTTGGGTGTTATATAAAACATTTAGGCAAACAAGAACAAACTTTTATCTTTAATTGGCAAACTGTGAGTCTTCTTGGGCTAGTCAATTTAACTGGTACTAGTACTATTAGCCCTCTCCTTTGGATTGATGGTAGATTCGCTCTGGCATTTCTTGCAAAGATCAATTGCAGTATGGCAGGTGCACGGGTCAGCTATTGTTGTGCATTTGTTTTGCAGATAGTTTTGCCATGTCAGTTTAGAAGTAGTGGTTGTGGGTTTTTGTTTTTTTTTAGATTCCCTGAAGAAGCCTTTTTGGCAAAACTATTGACCATAGTTGGAGTCTTTAATGGTCTCTGGTGCTGTGGCTCTTCTCAGCTTTTCCGGTTGACTCTGGGTGAATGTGAAATGTAAGCTTTGTTGGCTAAGAACCATACACTGGAATAGAGGATGCTTGGTTTTCTCAACGCCGCTTTTAAGGATTGAGGATATCCACATTGGACAGTGCTAAGATAGCGGATTCATTGTTTACACAGAACACATTCATATAGAGCATCTTTTGAGCTGTGTTCAATTACTGATAACTGCTTGATGTTAGTAAAGGGAGCTAATATTTAGTGTTTTTTGGGAATCAACAGTAACTGATGCCTCCTGGATATTGGCTTTAAGAGACTCTGCACTGGGATCATTTGTTTTAAATTGGTATCTATATGTATGATTGTTGGGCCCGATTTTCAGTTGGGCAAGGATAAGCACTGTAGCTGTGTAGCCCTGCCTGTGACCTCTTAACCCCAGATTTTCATTTCCGTGACGACGGAAGTGAAAATCTGGGGTTCGCTGCACAGCCAGAAAGCCTCCGAGCCTAAATGGGCAGCAGCAATTTTGGATGCTGCCCGGTTAGCGCTCTGCGCCTTAAAGATAGGCGAGGGTTTTCCTCGCCTATCTTTAAGGCACAGAGCGCTAACTGGGCAGCATCCAAAATCACTGCTACCCAATTAACATCATTCCCTGCCTCCGCTCCACCCCGGAACACCCCCATCATGCCCTGACGCTACATGGTTAGTATCGGGGCGCATAGGGGACTTAATCTTGGATTTTCAAAGACACTAGCCATGTAGGTGCTTTTGAAAATCCCCAATTAAGACACTTACATAGTTAATATGGGCCGTTAACTGTGTAAATGCCTTTGAAAATTGGGTCCGTTGTCTATAATGTGGTTGATAGCTATGTATGTTTGAATTTTGTAATGCAATATTTTGAATATAGTTTAAGAATTTACATTTTATCACTGATATTTTGAAAGACATTATCGATAAGATTGCATTAATACTAATGAAAGTGTATGGATGAATTACACTGTGATATATTAAATTAATAAATTATTAAATTGAGTTGATTGTTAACCTGTGTTAAGCTGTTAGTTACGATATTGGCTCATAATATGGTATAGCATATGGTAACAGTATTGTGAAGTATTAGAGCCTTGTTAGGGCAAGTGCTACATTCTTTTGTTTTTGGTTCCTGAATGTAACTTACTATGAGCTACTCCTGAAAAAAAGCATGTTGAAATTTGCTGTTTTCTGTGGAAGAGCCACCTGCTCAATTAATTTCTATAGTAAAATAGTCCCACTACCTTGGTTGCTACAGCAGCCGTGTCTAACATGATTGGAAATCTATCCAGGGACAGGATTTCTGTGATAGCCACAGAAGTCCCCAACACCATCTGATAGATCACTGAAGTAAAGGACCCTAAAACCCAATTAGGATATGTGTCTACTGAGTAATTGATAGTATAAAAATAAATACAGCAACATGTAAAGATAATGGTATATATTTTTTTAAATGTATAATTCTAAAGCTTAAATAGATGCTTTTCCTATAAAGTTCAGCCTGTTTTTCTCAATGTTTAATTTTAAATTCCTTCTTTAAGTACCCCAACTGTGCTGCTGCAGCATTTAATGCTGCTTAGCTAGCAGATACTCAGCATGGATTTTAGAGGCATATAATAGATGACCTTTGCATCTTTGTTGACATCTAATACTTGACACAAGGCCAGCCTCGGCAAAAAAAGAAGAAAAAAAGAAATCAACATACACATAGAACAACAGTATGACATTTTCAGATTATGATGCCATTTAGGATGAACTTAGTCCTTCTTGACTAGTTCAAGTTTACTTTTCAGGATGCCAGAGTTACCCCATGCTTACAGTCTCCACATCCTTGTTCTTTTATGCATGAAATATTTCACTATTGATGTTGATGACCAGAGGCGTAGCGTGGGGGGTGCAGGGGGGGCCGGCCGCACCGGGCGCAACATGGGGGGGGGGCGCGCTCGCACTCGCAGCTCTCTGTTGCCGATGAGGGGGAAAGGCAGGTCCCTATGATACATGTTGGCGCGTACGCCATCTGGTGGTGGCACTGCAAAGAGGTTTGCGCTATAGCCCTCGAGCCCGCAGTCCTGGGAGTCGCATTGTTCTTGGCAAACCCTCGGCAACAAAGCGCAGGCGATGCGATTGACCCCCTCTAGGTAGCTATTTCACACAAGCTGCCGGGGCGGGGTGGGAGGGGGACTGTTTATCGCGTCATCGCCCCTCGATCTCAATGTAAAGCTGGGGTTGGGGTCGGATCGCCCTGTGCGCTCGAGAAGGCGGAGCTGCAGGGCGGCATCGCGAGTTTCTGGTTCCGGATCTCCTCCTCTTCCCTGCTGTTGGGCGTTTAACCATGCTTGTCGGGCTCTTGCTGCTGTGCTGTTCGTTTCCCTGGACTCCGGCTCAGCGAGGTCAGTGCTGACGATCGCTCCCTCCCGGGGTAGGATCACGGTCGGCTCCCCCGCGCAAAGAAGCTCCCCGGCGGCTAAAATCCATGGGTTAGGGGGCGCAAATTACTTGCCTTGCCCCGGGTGCTGACAACTCACGCTACGCCACTGTTGATGACATCATCTATCATGTTGTTTTTCTATGCTGTTGTGCTCTGTAATATCTTCTGGAAAACCAGTAGTAATTTTAGTAAATTATCAGTGAAGTCTAGGGCTGGCCTGTCCTCTAGGCAGGCTAGGTGGCAACCTAGGACGGCAGACCTCTGTGGGCAGCACAGTGCCCACACCAGGCCTGTGCTTTGGCACACATGGCCTGCTGCCCCCCTATGTGGTCGCCCCCCCTTCTGCTGCCACTGATTCTGGCTGCAGGGTTGGGGGGGTGGGGGCTATGCTCAGCGGCAGCAACCCTCAGCAGGCCATCTGCTTCGGCACACATGGCCTGCCATTTCTGACCCCCCCCCCTCTGACACAACTTCGGGGGGTCAGAAGCAGCAGACCATGTGTGCCAAAGCACATGGCCTGCTGCAGAGCTGAGCTGCCCCTCCACCCCCCCTCATTGGAATCAGCAGCAGTGGGGAGCGGTGGCATGGCTCAGCATGTGGGGGGCGGGGGGAAGGCAACGGGGTTCAGTGCATGGCGAAGGCGGCATGGCTGGGGATTCTGCCTGGGTGGCAGAAACCATTGGGCCAGCCCTTGTGAAAGTCAGGAATATAGAAATGGAACTCTTAGGAGCATGTTTACTAAAGGTTAACGTGCCTTAAGTAAAGTTAACATGGGTTAAGTGCTGTCACTGCCCATTCATTTCTATATACCTTTGCACCACTTAACGCACGTTAGCTTTCATTAATATGCGTGGACCTTTACTAAACATGCCTCTTAGAATCCACAAGTCCAACCAGTGATAAATGTGCATCAATTTAAAGACCATGCATGCTAGATTCTAAAAATAAAT
The DNA here is from genome assembly GCA_033557465.1 of Ichthyophis bannanicus. Taxonomy (NCBI): domain Eukaryota; kingdom Metazoa; phylum Chordata; class Amphibia; order Gymnophiona; family Ichthyophiidae; genus Ichthyophis; species Ichthyophis bannanicus. Next base: position 616,712,013 of record CM066031.1, on the reverse strand, counting down.
CCTGCTGAACTTTCAAAATAATCTTTGAACTTGAAAAAAACTAATAAAAACTATTTCCCATACAAAATATATTATGGCCATTAGTCACTCACAGAACCCTGTCTCTTTCTTTCCCTGGTCTCACCTAAGGCTGTTCCTTCACTTTCTACAGAGATCCTTCTCTGAGTCTCTCCTCCTCGTCCTACTACTACTGATCATTTGTATAGTGCTACAAGACGAATGCAGCGCTGTACAGACATATATAAAAGACAGTCTCTGCTTCTCAGAGCTTACAATCTAGTCAAGACAGACAACACAACAGCTGAGGACAAGGATATATCTAGAGGAATGGTAAGGAAACCCATAGCAGATAAGCAGATCAGGATCCAAAAGTGGCCACGAAGAGGTGAGTTTTCAGCGTAGATTTGAAAAGGGACAGAGATGAAGCCTGACGCACAGACTCAGGTAGTTTGTTCCAGGGATAAGGAGCAGCAAGGTGGAAGGATCGAAGTCTGGAGTTGGCAGTAGAAGAGAAGGGGACAAATAGAAGCAATCTGCCAGAAAAGCGGAGTTCCTGAGGAGGGGTGTAGGGAGAGATAAAAGAGGAAAGGTAGTGAGGAGCAGCAGAATGAGTGCACTTATAGGTCAGTAGAAGTTTCAACTGAATATGGAAACAGATAGGAAGCCAATGAAGTGACTTGATAAGAGGGATTATATGAGCATATCGAGGCTGACGGAAAATTAGCCGCACAGCTGAGTTTTGAACAGATTGAAGGGAAGAGAGATGATTAAGAGGGAAACCAGCAAAGAGGAGGTTGTAATGATCTAGACAGGAGGTGACTAAAGAGTGGATAAGTGTCTTAGTAGAGTGTTCAGAAAGGAAAGGGTGAATTTGCTGATGTTATAGAAAAAGAAACAACAGGTTTTAACTATCAGTTGGATGTGTGTGGAGAAGAAGAGGAAGAGTCAAAGATGACACCAAGCTTGTGAGCCGAGAAAACAGGGAGGAGTACAGCATTATCCACAGAGATTGAGAAAGGAGGAGGTGGGTTTAAGGGTAAAAATAAGAAGTTCTGTATTGGCCATGTTCAGTTTCAAACAGCCATGAAATATCCAGGCAGCAATGTCAGATAGGCAGGCAGGGATCTGGGCCTGGATCGCCAGAAAGATTTCCGGTGTAGAGAGGTAGATCTGAGAGTCGTCAGCGTAAAGATGGTACTGAAAACTATGAGAGAAGTAGAGTGCACGAAGGGACTGACTATAAAGAGAGAAAAGTAATAGACCCAAGACAGACCCTTGGGGTACAGCAACTTAAAGCGGGATTGCAGTAGAAGAGGATCCACCAGAACAAGCACTGAAAGTGTGGTGGGAGAAATAAGAAGAGAACCAGGATAGCACAGAGCCCTTAAAACCAAGCAAGGACAAGGTATGAAAGAGAAGGTTGTGGTCAACAGTGTCAAAAGCAGCAGAAAGGTCAAGGATAAGGATCGAGTAAAGGCCCTTGAATTTTGATAGGAACAGGTCACTGGAGGCTTTGGAAAGAGCTGTTTCAATAGAATGTAAAGGACGAAAGCCAGATTGCAATGGATCCAGAAGGGCTTGAGAGGAGAGAAAGTCAAGGCAACAGCGGTGAACTGCATGTTCAAGTAGTTTCGAAATGAAGTGGAGGAGGGAGATGGGTTGATAATTAGAAGGACAGGTAGGGTCTAGTGAGGGTTTCTTGAGGAGAGGTGTAACCACAGCATGCTTGAAGGCAGCAGGAACAGTTGCAGTGGAAAGCGATAGGTTGAGAATATGTGAGATGGAAGGGACAACAGTGGAGGAGATGGAGCTTAGGAGATGGATGGGAATAGGATCAGAGGAGTAGGTAGTGAGTTTGGAGGAGGAAAGTGTGGTTTCTCCTTCCCTTGATTTCCCTCCATTTATGGGATGTGTGGTAGAGGAGTGGCTGCTGGTGCTGCGCCTGAGGACCAGAGAAGAAGGGAAGATAGAGCGGTTCCTAATAGCCAGGGATCCTCTTTTCAGGCCCCAAATAGAGAGGGTGGATAGTTCTGCTGCTGTCCTCTTGCTGGCCAGCAGGAAGGATCTGGCAATGTGGCAGGACGAAATGGAGGACTTGACCATACTGGGCAGAAAAGGAAGGACTGCCTTCAGTTAAACTTTATCTGAAAGCCCCATTCTAGTGGATTAATTAACATTACAGAGGACTGTATTAAGCTGGACTTAAATGCTGATCAGCCTAGGTGTCAGTTTAAGGTATGAGACTGCAGTGTTACCCAAACCATAGGAGAAGAGCTTTAGCTTTCTATGTACCTCATTGCTTCCTCATGTATAGACTCCCAAAAAGTCTCATTCATTACAGTTCTACTCAGTTAATGCCGATCCGTTCTCAGTTAATCCATTTAGCTCTTCCCAGTCATGACCACAGAGTTTTTAACTTCAAGCCTCCCTCTTATTTGTATTTGTCTATATGTCCTGCCAATTTGTCAACTAGATTGTAAAGAACATGGAACAGGGTCCTTCTTTGCTGTATGTGCTTACAGTATTATGTATTTAAAAGTTCTGTAGTAGTACTATTATCACCTATATGGAAGAGGACTATGAAAATCCTGGGAGGCCTATTTATTTATTTAAGCCATTTACTGCCTATCAAAACTTCTAAGTGGGTAGTAAAAATATACATAAGCATCAAAACACAAACTGGGGTCTCTAGTCCCATGGCCACTCATTGTGGCCTTGGGCAAGCCACTTAACCCTTCATTGCTCGGGGACGAGGGATTTAAAAAGTGCCTGTTAGAATATATCTGTAAACTGCTCTGATTCACACAGTAAAGGGTGGTATATCAAGTGGCTAAACCCATAATACTTTACATAAAGCTAATACAAGAAACATCTTCATAAAAAAACCCTCATAGTATCCTAAAACAAGATCAAGAATAAGCCCTTTGCGAAAAATAAGATTTTACCTGCTTGTAAAAATCCTAAATAATCTATAGAAGATCAAAACCCTAAATAATCTATAGAAGATCGCAAAAACAAAGAAAGATCATTCCACAAAGCAGGAGCTGCAACAAAAAATATCCTATGCTGCACAGAAACTGCATATATGTATTACATAAGAGAGGGCACTTCCAACAGCCTCTGTGATGCTGAACGCAATGCCCAACTAGAGCAGTATTCAACCAAATTTCCCCACAACTCGTTCCACTGCAAAAAAAAGCAACACATTAAAAACCATAATAACACACTTAAATTCCACCTTATGATGCACTGGCAGCACTGGCAGCCAATGAAGCCCCTTCATTACTACTACTACTACTACTATTGAGCATTTATATAGCGCTACCAGTTGTACGCAGCGCTGTACAGACATGTAAGAGACAGTCCCTGCTCGTCAGAGCTTACAATCTAGTCAAGACAAAAACACGGCACTTACAATCTACAGTAGTCACGACAAGACACAGAAGTCAAGATCTGAAAGCAACAGTGAAGAGGTGAGTTTTCAGCCTGGATTTAAAGAGGGCTAGAGAGGGTGCCTGGCGTACAGACACCGGTAGCTTGTTCCAGGCGTAAGGTGCGGCAAGGTGAAAGGAGCGGTCTGGAGTTAGCAGTAGGAGTGGAGGGCACAGATAGAAGCAGTTTGTTAGAACAGATGAATATGGTCAAAGCTATTGCACTCAGATAGCACTCTTTCCACTCACTCCACTGTTCAAGAATTGGTTCTGAACCCGGGAATTCATTCAAAAACGAAGGCATTAACAAAGCTTCAGCAATAAGAACGATCACTTCTTAACAGAAACAGAATATGCAACATATCACTTACAGCCTTCTGACTTTGAAATTCAGTCGAAGTCCCTTAGCTCTGGGCAAGCAGAGCCCAACCTCTTCTCTTGGTTCCTCTCTGAATCAAGGAGCAATTCAATAGGGTTCTTGTGGTTTAGAAAGAACTGCAGACACTGTTCCCTTCAGTGCGCCGCTTTCCTATGGCTCAGAATCCCAAAGTCCTTGTGTCTCCTTGTAGGGTTGCCAACCTTTTGAAAGAGAAAAATCTGCCACCTGTGGCTGGTCATGCTATGCCCATGCCCACACCCATGCCACCCTTTCTGTGCCCCCTGCCCTACCCCCCACCTCACCCCCTGTTCCCAAAAAAAATTGCAGAGAGGGCAATTTGCAAACTGAACAAGCAAGATTGCTACACATTCTTAAACAGAAATTCTATACTGACAGAATACACAGCGCTGGTTGTACGCACAGGTACGCAATACAGACAGGCCTTCATCAATAAATGAGCACAAAACAAAAATAGAAATATACAGACAAAAATTAAACTGAAACCCCAAGAACACAGACTCCGCATGCAGTGCCATGTCAGATAAATAAGAGATGCAGTTCCCCATACTGTGTAAAATATAAAGGTAGCGCCAAGTCCAATCATTAAATTGAAAATAAAATTATTTTTTCTACCTTTGTTGTCTGACCATTTTATTCTCTGATCATGCTGGTCCTGATCTGAGGCTTCTGCTTTCCTGTCTTCTCAGCTCTCTTTCTATGGTCTATAGTCCATCTGCCATTTCTTGTCTCTTTTGTTTTCTTCACTTCCTTCCATCAGCCTATTTCCAGTCCCAGTAACCGTCCCCAGTATCAGCGCCCTTTCCAGTCCTCCCCTCCCATTACATTCCAATGTCAACACCCTTGCGATCCCAGGACTGCCAGTGGTGTCCATTCCCTTCTAGTTCCCCTCCTTCCTCACTGTCCAGCCCCTTCTAGTCCAAATACCACCACAGGGATCAGCTCACTTCCACTCTCAGTGCCGCCACTCCACACCCCCCCCCCCCGGTCTGCTCCCTTTCAGTCACCCTACCCTCTGTCCATCCTCCTTCCAGTGCCATCCCCACATGTCAGCTCCCTTCCTGTCCCAGTGGCCCCTCCCTTCCAGCCTCCTCCCCATTACCCAGTCACCTACCAGTACCATCCCCAGGTGTCAGTGCCCTTCCAGCCACCGCCTTCCCCCTCTTTCATTTGCCTTTCAGCCCTCACCATCCCTCCTCTTTCAGCTGCCTTCCAGCCACCTCCTCCTCCCCCTTTCAGCTCCCTTCCAGCCAACTCCATCACCATGTCAGTCCCTTCCTGCCACCTCCCCCCCCCCCTCTTTCAGCTCTCTTCCAGTCCTCACCTTCCCTCTGTGAGTCCCTTCTGCCACCTCCTTCCCCTTGCAGCCACGGCTGCAATAAAACTAATTGAAAAATAAAAATAAACCTGTGCATAGCCTTCTGCCCCCCAGAGAAGCCTCACCTTCCCCTTGCAGCTGCTGCTCCTGCTTCTTACAGAGCAACTGCTGCAATAAAGCTAATTTAAAAACAAAAGAAATCCTGTGTGGAGCCCTCTGGCGCTATGAAACCCCTGCAGCAGCTTCCCGTGCTCAAAAGGAAATGAGGCTACAGGGGGCAGGACGCTGCAGCAGGGATTTCATAGGGCAGAGGGCTCCACACAGGTTTTCTTTTGTTTTTAAATTAGCTTTATTGCAGCCGCTGCTCTGTAAGAAACAGGAGCAGATGCTGCAAGGGGAAGGTGAGGCTGCATGGGGGGGGCCGGGGAGCACAGATGAAAAGCCGATTTCTGCTCTGGCCGCTACCGGTCTCACAGCCAGAGCAAAAAACTGGCTTTTCAAGGGCTGGTCTTCAATCTCTGCTGGCAGCTGGCCTGGCTACAGAAAAAACAGCCAGGCCAGCTGAAAACGGCCAGTTGGCAACCCTATCTCCTTGTAATCTTCCTTCTCCTCTGTAGGTGCAGCAGCTCCTTATTAGGCCCCTGTGGTGCCTTGGCTTAGGCAGACTTGAACACCTCTCCTCAGAAGTCTTTGGGCAGGTACAGAGCAGCTCCCTAGTGTTGCTCTTTGCTTCTCCTTTTCTTGAGCACAGAGTTGCACCATTTCTCCTTCCTCTTCTAGGTGCTCAGCTGAATGCTCGACACACCATACTGTGGTACATTGACTGTGGAACCAAAGACCTCTCCCCCCCCCCCCCCCCCCCAGGCAGACTCCTACTCTATCTCTGAGGTGCAGTGGCTGTGGAGCCAAAGACCCTTCCCCCTAGGCAGACTCCTGCTCCATCTCTGTGGTGCAGTGGTAGTGGAACCAAAGACCCTCCCCCCAAGGCAGACCCCTGCTCCATCTCTGTGGTGCAATGGCAGTGGAGCCAAAGACCCCTCCCCCCTAGGCAGACTCCTACTCCATCCCTATGGTACAGTGGCAATGGTGCCAAAGACCCCTCCCCCCTTAGGCAGACTCCTGCTCCATCTCTCTGGTGCAGTGGCAGTGGAGCCAAAGATGGAGATTTGAATTTGCACTGTGGCTTTATACTTCCTACAGTTTTTCTCCAAAATTACTCTTCCTTCCTGCTCCATATTTATATCAGTGTTACCTCATTGAGATCTGCTGGATAAATTGGAGGGAAGAAACTTGCCTCTCTTCTAGAAACAGGCAGGTTGCAGAAAGATAGAACTTCTCTGGTAGGGCCACTAGAGGTCCTAGGGAAAAAAAATTGGTGACCTGCAAGAAGAACCTCCTAGAGGGTTGGAAAAAGGGGTAGGTGGAGAACATAGCAGCATGGGGAGGGGAGGGGAGGGGGCGTTGAATACAGAGATTTCCTGGCTCTTGTTTCTGTTTTCCGTTCCAGGGCCGAAGAGAGGGAATCTTGTCACTTCAGCAGAGAGGAGAGAAAAAGCCTGCTGTTGGAAGAATCATTCACAAGGCCAAGCTTTCCAAGGGATAGGTTAATACTTAGTGTATCTGAATGCAACTTTCCTTGGGCTAGTTCTGAAAAAAACATGAACTAAATCCAAAATCCCTTCCCTTCTTTTCCAGGAACACAGATGTAGTGAGGACACAGGGGCTTTAGGATCCAGGCATGGAGAAAGGATAAGGAGGGAGGAATCCCTCCTCACCTCCCAAAACAGGAAAAAATTACACTTCCATAATATTTTAACAGGTTTTTGATTTGTACTGATAAAACACAATGCAGTCTTCATTTAACTTACCATCAAATGAATTAGACATTCATCACGCTGCTGTAGCAAGCATATTTGTGGGAATACTTTTGAAACTGACCTAGAAAACATTATAGAATTCACTTGAGAAATAGATAATGAGAACTGTAGGCTGTTTACAAGAAACTCCATTGAGAAGCTAATTGAAATCCTTTGTAAACTGATTGAAAAAATTAAGTAATGTGATTGGCTTCATATGATGGCTTATAGGTTGATTTATGGAGCAAGTTTTAAACTATACATGGGATAGCAAGCTTATTTTTGAAGGGAAACCCCATCATGTTTACCTTCCCTCCCCTGACCTAAGCCTGTCTCAGACTCATCGTATTTTGCCGGTGGATAAAAGTACCCGTGATGTGACCAGCACAGATACTTTTATTCACAGAGGGGAGTAGGCAGCTTTCAGTGGGGGGTTTTCCATGGGTAAACAATTTATCTACCTTTTCAAAACTGCCCTCAGTCCTTGCTTAAACAGCTGCATCTTAAGGGATTGGATGATTCAAGGTAGGCGAGATAGGCAGATTGCTAGTGCGGCCAGCCCAGGTGGGCGGCAGCAGCGGCACATATGACCGGCTGTGTGGCCCGCCCCCCTGCTGCTGTCAATTCTGTTTAGGGAAGAAGGTGGGTAGCGGCAGCGGCAGCAGCAGTATTTCCAAAAGCAGCTACTTTTTTCTGCCGCTTTTTGAAATACTGTTGCCCGCTGCCTGCCTCTCCCCTAAACAGAAAGAATAGCAGCTGAGGGGGGTGGGAGCAATGGCGACAGCTGGGGAGGGAGGGGCGGCGAGGATGGGGTTTCTGCTGCCCCAGGCTACCATTAGTCCTCTGTAAGAGGATGTGCCCTTCTTTTGTGCTACTTCCGATGTGTCTTCCAAATTTCTTATTTTTTGTAAATGTCCTCTTTCATATGATGAAAGAAACATCTTCTATCTAGAGTATTAGTCAGTCTGGATGCACAGGGTGCTAAAGGCAGAAAGAAGGCACCAGATTCTAGATACAGCAGTCAGGATCTGTGCAAGTCATATACTTGCACGAGGCGGCAGCTCTGGCAGGATGGTGGTGGATGAGTTCAACTGCACGCCTGTTTGGATGGCAGAAAAAAGGAGAGCACAAACACTAGCTGTTTTTTGGTGAGACAATCATTACTGCATCGCACTGGGTCAGCACCACGTGGTAGGCCTCAACTGCCTACCCATCCATCTGCTGCTCCCACTGCAGCCTCATAACCTTCCTACGCATCGCTTACCCATACGGCCCACCGAAGTAATATGGATGACCAACGCACTCGCACCTACAGCTCTTGTCCCGAGTTCTTTCAGCTTCTCTACCTGCATCTTCCTAGCTTGCCTGGCAGCTGATCTGTAAGAAGCTCCTTGTGCTGGCCCTGGCCCTCCTCTCGCCTGAGTACGTTTGTGGGCCCAAGTTCTCTTTAGGCGATGAAATTTCACTTGGGGCCTGATTCCATCCCGCACATAGATTCCCTCTGTGCATTCGGTCTGAACCAGACACACAAAGGGGATTGCAATTCTGATCCCACGAGGCACATCTAGGGACTGCCCCCGGCTAACTCAGTCAAGGCTCCTCAATGGAACCGCGGCGCCATGAAGTCATGTTGTCATGGCACCGCAGCTCCATTGAAGAGCCGTGATGCCGATTGCCTGAAAAAGGGGTTTATTTCCCTCAGCCCGACCCCCATCTGGCCTCCTAAGGCTAGGGTCAGGCTGCAGGGACTAAACCCTGCCCCTCCTGCCCCATCCGCGTCCCGGGCTGTGCAAAACATCATGTCCAGGGAAGTTATTCTACCTCGAAGGTGGAATACCTTCCCCAGACATTTCGCCAGCCCTGGACGTACAGGGCCGACATTAGAATTGGCCCTGTACGTCCAGGGCTGGCGACCACCCACTGCCCACCCAGACTTCGACCCCAGGCCGCCCCTTCCCCGCCCCCATCTAACTTCCCCGCACAACTGGCAGGGAAGTTAGTCAGAGGAGCAGGAGCCGGCACAAATAGCAGGGATGGATGTCCCGTCGGGCCGTCCATCCCTGCTATTCATAGCACAGAATAAACCACTTGGGAAACCTCTCAGAGCCACTAGACTTTGGAGTTCAAAAATCTATCTGTACTGTAGTATGGCTTTCCCTCTCCACCTGGCCTGATTAATAGATAGTATCATTGCTACTGGCTTCCCCACCTGTCCTGACTGAATGGACACTGACCTTTTTGTTTTTTCCTAATTTTAGACTAGTTTGATTAGTTACTTAACTGTATTTCATTTTATTTTAGTCACTATCTAATTTGTTTTTATCCCTCTTCTTTCTCCTTATAGAACTTCGCCCTCCTACACTGCCACTTCTTAGGCTGGATTTACACCTTAATATTTTTATGGCTCCACACCACTTTTTCTTCCTTTTTCTGACACTCCCTAACCTTTTCCCCTCATACCATCAATGTAAATGCCCTCCTCCTTATCACCCTCTCTCTACCTTCCCCATTTCCTCCCCTATCTTGTCTTCCACCCTTTCTTCAGCTCTTGAACTTCACCTTTTTCTTCCTTTCTTTCATCCCTCTTCTCTCTGAAACAACCTCATCCTCGTTTCTGCCATGCCATCTTCTCTCTGCCTCGCACTCTTCTGCTCCTTCTTCTATCTTCTGGTGATATTAATCCCAACCCTGGCCCTGCTAGACTATTCTCTCACTCCCATGATAGTTCCTCTCTCAACCACTCCAATTTCATTCATATTCTTCTCCTTTCCCCCTTCTCTCTCCCTTTCTCATGTGCCTTATGGAATGCTCATTCCATTTTTAATAAACTTCCCTTTATTCACTATGTATTTATCTCTAATGCTTTCCATCTTCTAGTTCTTACTGTGACCAGGCTCCTCCCTGATGACACTGCTTCAATCACTCCCAAACTTCTCGTCCCACTGGCTGTGGTGCTGGTGTTGGGTTTCTACTTTCTCCTGCCTGCCAATTTCAACCCCTCCTTTTACCTCAATCTCACTCCTTTTCCTCCTTTGAAGTCCATTCCATCCACCTTTTTAATCCCTTACCTCTCTGGATAACTGCTATTTATAGACCCACTAACACGTCCACCTCTACCTTTTTCACTGACTTTGAATCATGGCTTTCCTTATTTCTGGATTCTTCTTCCCCCTTCCTTATTCTTGGCGACTTTAATATTCATGTTGATAACCCTTCCAACCCCTATTGCTTCTAAGCTCTTTCCCTTACTTCCTCACTCAGCCTCCAGCTTTGCTCTACTGCCCCCAATCATCAGCACGGTCACTGCCTTGACCTTGTTTTCTTCTCCTTTTGTGTACCCTCTAATTTCCGTACCTCAGTTCTTCACTTATCTGACCATTACCTGCTAAGCTTCACTCTTCATCACTCTTCACTTCAATCTCGCTTGGTCTCCTCCCACCTTTTCAGGAATCTTCATGCTATTGTTCCATCAGCTCTCTCCACTAATGTCTCATCACCTCTTTCCCCACCTGTCTTCTAAGTCTGTTGATGAGGTGATAATTTGCTATAATACTGCTCTCTCCTCTGCTCTGGATATTCTTGCTCTGCCTATCCTACGTCTTGTAAGGTGCAATATACCTCAGCACTGGCTGTCTTCAACTACCCACTATCTACGCTCCTGTGCCCGCTAAGCTGAGCACTTTTGGCTCAAATCCTGCTCCCTTTCTGACTTTCTTCATTTCAAATTCATCCTAGCTTTCCTTCCAATCCGCCTTAGCTCTTGCCAAACAAAACTACTATATCCATCAAACTAACTCTCTTGCCTTTGACCCCTGTCATCTTTTCTCTACTCTCAACATCCACCTCCAACCCCTCCTTCTTTTTCTGCCTAATCCCTAGCTGACTATTTCCATGACAAAGTCCACAAGATTACACTCCAGTTCCCCACAAGATCAGTTTCATTCCCTGTTCCCCTCTTCAATACCAACGTTTCCCTTCAATCTCTGCCACCCTTTCATCCTTTTCTAAGATCTCTGAAGAGGAAATCTCTCATCTTCTCTCCTCCTCTAAACTTACTACCTGTTCCTCTGATCCTGTCCCCACCCATCTCTTTAATTCCATCTTCTCTTCTGTGATCCCTTCCATCTCTCATATTCTCAACATATCTCTCTCCACCACAATGGTCTCTGCAGCCTTCAAGCATGCTGTGGTCACATCTCTCCTCAAGAAATTTTCACTTGACCCTACTTGTCCTTCTAATCAACCCATCTCCTTTCTTCCCTTCATTTCCAAACTTCTTGAACGTGCAGTTCTCCGCCCATTGCCTTGAATTTCTCTTCTCTCAAGCCATGCTAGATCCACTTCAATCTGGCTTTTGTCCCTTATTTTATTGAGACAGTTCTTGCCAAAGTCTCCAACGACTTGTTCCTGGCTAAATCCAAGGGCCTTTACTCAGTCCTCATACGTCTTGACTTTTTTGCTGTTTTTGACACTATTGGCCACCATCTTCTCCTTGACTCATTATCCTTACTTAGTTTTAAGGGCTCTGTGCTGTCCTGGTTCTCTTCTTATCTCTCCCAGTGCTCTTTCAGTGTTTGTTCTGGTGGTTCCTCCTCTACCGCTATCCCACTCTCAGTTGGTGTATGCCAAGGGTCTGTTCTAGGTCCTCTCTTTTTCTCTCTCTATACCCAGTCCCTTGGTACTCTCATCTGCTCCCATGGCTTTCAGTATAATTTTTATGCTGATGACTCTCAGATCTATCTATTTATATGTGATATCCTTCTGTCACTCCAGGCCCATATCTCTGCCTGCCTATCTGACATTGCTGCCTGGATGTCTCATAGCTGTTTGAAATTGAATATGGCCAAAACTTAACTTCTTATTTTCCCCCCTAAACGTCCTCCCTCTTCCTCCTTTCTCTGTACATAACACTGTTCTACTTTCTGTTTCCTCAGCCCGCAACCTTGGTCATCTTTGACTTCTTCTTCTCCTTCTCCACACACATCCAACTGATTACAAAAATCTGTTGTTTCTTTCTTTATAACATTAACTAAATTTTCCCCTTCCTTTGTGAACACACTACTAAAACACTTATCCACTCTTTAGTCACCTCCCGTCTTGAATATTGCAACCTCCTCCTTGCCGGTCCCCCCCCCTGAGTCATCTCTCTCCCTTTCAATCTGTTCAGAACTCTGCTGTGCGGGTAATCTTCCGCCAACCCTGATATACTCATATAACCCCTCTGCTTGTCACTTTATTGGCTCCCCTTCCCTTTCCATATCCAATTCAGTCTTCTTCTTCTGATCTATAAATGCATTCTTCCTACTGCTCCTCACTACCCTTCCTCTCTCCTCTCTTCCTACACCCCTCCTCGTGAACTCTGCTCTTCCACTGGCTTGCTTCTCTCTATGCCCTTTTCTTCCACTGCCAACTCCAGACTTTGATCCTTTCACCTTGTTGCTCCTTTTGCCTGGAACAAACTACCTGAGTCTGAATGTCAGGCTTCATCTCTCCCCCTTTTCAAACGCTTTCTAAAGGCTCACCCGATCCCTTGTTTTCCTTGTGTCTCCTCACCTTTCCCATATTTGTAGCCAGGAGCGGCTCTATAATGAGGCCGAGTGAGGTGGTGGCCTCAGGCGGCAACTTTTTGGGGGTGGCAAGAATTGCCCCCAAAAAGACCGCCTCATTCGGCCTTGAAAAAAAAATTGGAGCTGCTGCCGCTGCCACTACCACCGCAGCAGCAGCAGAATAAAGTGCCCCGCGGTCCCCATGCCTTCCCAGCAGAGCTCTCCTGTCATGCCGTGAAGGGAGAGCTTCCCTTTCTCGCGGCAGGCTCTGTTATTTGAGCCCACCGGTGCTGATGGGAAACAGGAAATGCCTGTTTCCCATCAGCGCTGGTGGGCTCAAATAACAGAGCCACGAGAAAGGTAAACTTTCCTTTTGTGGCGCTGACAGGAGAGCTCTGCCAGGAAGGCGGGGGGACCGCGGGGCACTTTATTCTGCTGCTGCTGCAGTGGCAGCGGCAGCGGCTCCGATCTTTTTTTTTTTTTAATTACTCTTTGAACGTCAGGCAGGGCAGGGCTGGGCTGGGCTGTGCTGGGAGGGGAGGGGGTAGCATTGTAAAGAGTTGATGGGGGAGGGTTAGGACTGGAAATGAGCTGATGGGGGGGACTAGGACTGGAAATGGGCTAATGGGGGGTTAGAACTGGAAATGGGCTGATGGGGAAGGGGCTAGGACTGAAAATGGGCTGATGGGGGGGTGGGAACTGGATATAGGCTGATCTGGAGGGGGGATAGGACTGGAAATGGGCTGATGGGGGGTTAGAACTGGAAATGAGCTGATTGGGAGGGGGGCTAGAACTGGAAATGGGCTGATGGGGGGTTAGAACTGGAAATGGGCTGATCAGGAGGGGGCTAGGACTGGAAATGGGCTGATTGGGAGGGGGGCTAGGACTGAAAATGGGTTGATGGGGGGCTAGGACTGGAAATGGGCTGATGGGGGTTAGAACTGGAAATGGGCTGATCAGGAGGGGGGCTAGACTGGTAATGGGCTGATTGGTGCGGTTAGGCCTGGAAATGGGCTGATAAGGGGGATAGGGCTAGAAATAGGCTGGGACTGGAAATGGGCTAATGGGAGAGGGGAGGAGAGTGCTGCTGGCTCTGGAAGAAAACTAGGGGCTAGGGCTACAAATGGGCTGATGCGGGGGGATGGGAGAATAGGACTGGAAGAGAGCGAATACTGAGAGGGTCTGCCAGCGGAAGGAGGGGGCAGGAAGGGAGCTGACACGGGGGAAGGAGGGGGCTGGAAAGGAGCTGATATGGCAGGGAAGGAGGGGGCTGGAATGGAGCTGACACCTGGGATGTACTGAAGGGGGAATGGAAGGGAGTTGACACTTGGGGATGGGAGTGGTAGGTGGCTGGGTAATGGGGAGGAGGTTGGAAGGGAGCTGACATGTGTGAATGGCACTGGAAGGGTGATGGACAGAGGTTAGGGTGACTGGAAGGGAGCTGACTGGAGGGGTGGCACTGAGAGTGAATGTGAGCCGATATCTGGGATGGTATTTGGACTAGAAGGGGCTGGAGAGTGGGGAAGGAGGGGGACTGGAAGGGAATGGACACCAGTGGCAGTCGTGGGAATGCAAGGCTGTTGACATTGGAGGGTACTGGGAGGGGAGGACTGGAAAGGGGGTAGATACTGGAGAGGGTTACTGTAACTGGAAATGGGCTGATGGAAGGAAGTGAAGAAAACAAAAGAAGAGATAAGAAATGGCAGATGGACCATAGACCACAGAAAGAGAGATAAGAGAAGACAGGAAAGCAGAAGCCTCAGATCGGGACCAGCATGATCAGAGAATAAAATGGTCAGACAGCAAAGGTAGAAAAAATAATTTTATTTAAGTTTAGTGATTGGACTTTGTGCTATCTTTATATTTTACACAGTATGGGGTAACTGTGTAGCAGGAGATCTATTATCTATTCGAAGTCTGTCCCTCCAACCCTCAGATGAAAACACAGAGACAGACCGGTATGCAAACACATGCTGTTTATTGTGCGCACAGTCTCAGGCAGAGCCGGCACCCTGAACAAAACGATCTGAGAGCGCCGGTGGTGTCCCACACTGTCTTATATACAGTAAGTTTTCAAACCCATACTAGCTTCTCATTTGTCTCAGGTATCCCCTCTCCACCAATCAGTAGCCCCTGGGGGGGGGGGTTGTGGGCTATCATATAGCATGCCTAAATGACCTGTCTAAACTGGTATGCTCCAGTCTGCTGGACTCTGGGCGAAAGGGTATGTGTTTAAGTTTTGTTTCACTGTAACTCAGGCTGAGAGGGGAGGGGTTACCCTCACAGCTACCTTCCTGGCTGCCTCAACTGCATCTCTTATTTATCTGATGTTGCACTGCATGCAGAATCTGGCTTCTTGGGGTTTCAGTTTAAATTTTGTGTACATATTTTTATTTTTACTTTAGATTGTGATTGCTTATTCTGTACTTGGTGAGGGTCTGTGTTCTGAGTGTGTGACTGTTAACATGGAGTTAACATGGAGTTTGTACATAAAGATCTATACTGTACTGTAGTAATTTGACTTGTTCAGCTTTTCAAATAGGTGTATGGATGTTCCAGGGCTCACTGAAGTATTTACAGTGACCTTTTTTACATGGGCTCCTTATGAGAGTTTTGGAAGTTGGTGCTGATATGGTATGGTATGGTAGATGTGATCTTTGTTGTAGGGTTTTGTATTAGTTCACAATATGCTTGATACTGGAGAATGTTTGCTGTTAGTGAGATGATCAGAATCAGATTTTTTTTTTAAAAGATATTGAGTTCTGTGGATGAATGTCCTGGTTCTGCTCTGCACCCACTATGGATGCAAAATATATGTTGAAAAAGAAAAAGCAAGAACCGGCTTTTTGGTCTGGTTCAGTCCCTGAGTGGAGCTCTGAAAAAGCCCTGCCCACCTCTACGGGGAGGGGGGGGGGGGCACCATCTCATCCTTCGTCTTAGGCAGGAGATTGCTT
Source organism: Ichthyophis bannanicus (assembly GCA_033557465.1). NCBI lineage: Eukaryota > Metazoa > Chordata > Amphibia > Gymnophiona > Ichthyophiidae > Ichthyophis > Ichthyophis bannanicus. The sequence continues at coordinate 616,696,511 of CM066031.1, read as the reverse complement.
TCAGCCGCCCCTGTTTGTAGCCTTGTTCTCACCTAATGTATTGTCTGTCTTGATTAGATTGTAAGCTCTGCTGAGCAGGGACCTTCTTTTGTATGTATCTGTGCAGCACTGCGTATGCCTTGTTGCGCTATATAAATGATTTATAGTAGTAGTAGTAGTAGTATTTAGAACTCCTTCTCAGGTCTTCGGAACATGCATATCTTATTAAATTCTTCATTTCTGGTGCACAGCTTTGGGCTTCAAACTACCCTTGTGGACCAGAAATAAAGTGTTTAATAGGAATGCTTGCTGCTGTGATCCGAGAAGGAGCTCTGAGGAGGAAAAGAAGCTTGGGTTCTCCATGGACAAGAAGGATGAGTCAGCCACACCTGGTGATGTCATCCGACGGCGCCGAGACGGAAGTACTCTCCATAGCTCAGAAGGGCTTTCGCCCTTCTGAGCATGGGCCAACTGGTCCCACCCCACGGCCCGCCCCTAGCTAACCAGTTTCAGTTCTTCTGCCTTGCCATCAAGACGGACTTTTCTACTCTCCACCGAAATTAACTTCTTTAAACACCTAAGAACAAATCTCATCTTACAACGTATGTATATATATATGTATATATATCAGCTTTAACTTACTATTTATGTGTGTCCTGTAGTTGCTTTTTTCAGACCTCTCAACCGAAGATCCACGGGCCAAAACTCCTCTCTGGAAAGAGAACTTCTGCTGGATCGAATTAGGCTCCCATCAAGTCAGATGCTCCCTGCAGACGGCATGAATACCTTCGGCACCGCTCCCCGCACTGCCGGACTCTGCCGCCGCTCAGGGTGTGCCTAAGGGCCTCCACCCCCAGCCGCAGGCTTCAACGATTGGCGCCCCTCCAAGTCGGCAAGCAACACAGCAGCCAGCATCACAGGAGCTCCAGAAGAAGCAGCGGCAGCCCAGGACGTGCCTAAAAGGCCTCCGTCCCCGGCCTCCGCCCCCCCTGTCGCTCCGGAGGCCTCCGGTACACGTGGGGACATGGGGGTGGCCATTTTTTTGCTCCTTCGTGCTGCTCCCAAGCCGCACCTCTATGAGCTGGAAGGAAGTTCAACATTGCAAGCCCCGCCCTGCAACGCGATTGATGGTCCAATGCAGGTCAACATTGCTCCGCCCCCGGCTGCAGCATCTCCAAACTCCGGCCCATGTAGACATTGGCTGGTGCCATGGCTACCAACGAGGCCGGTGCCGCTCTGAGGAGAGAGGTGAACTCCTCTCGTCCGTGCGTGCAGTGGTACATCGCAGCTCCGGCTCCTCCCCTCCGGCGCCATTGGTTGGCGCCGATTCAAGCGTCATCAAGGAAGGATGCCTCCGCCGTCGGCGCAGACACGCCCCAATTTCGGTGGAGAGTAGAAAAGTCCATCTTGATGGCAAGGCGGAAGAACAGAAACTGGTTAGCTAGGGGCGGGCTGGGGGGTGGGACCGGTTGGCCCATGCTCAGAAGGGCGAAAGCCCTTCTGAGCTATGGAGAGTACTTCTGTCTCGGCGCCGTCGGATGACGTCACCAGGTGTGGCTGACTTATCCTGCTGTCCACGGAGAACCCCAGTTACAGGTAAGTAACTCCACTTTCTCTGCTGCCATCAGTCCTGACAGAGGGAGAGGAAACAGAGAAAAATGATGGCAGATAAAGACCATGTGGCCTATCTATTCTGTCTTTCTGTACCAACTACTAAGCTTTACAGTCCCTTTTTTCCCTTAGAGATCTTTTGTGTTTGTTCCTTGCATTCTTGAATTCAGATATAGTCCTTGTCTCTGCCACCTTCACTGGCAGACTACTCCACGCATCTACCACTCTTTCTGTAAAGAAATATTTCCTCAGATTACTCCTGAGCATATTCCCTTTCATCTTCATCCTATGCCCCCTTGTTACAGAGCTTTTTTCAATCGAAAGAGGCTCTCCTCCTGTGCATTTATGCCATCAACATAGTTCAACGTCTCTATCATATCTCCCTTCTACATATTGAGACCTTTTTTTTATTTTTTTTATTTATAATATTTTCAAGTATCCTACTTGATAGGAAAATAAAGAAATTAACACATTAGCCCAAATGAAATGGGGGAAGCACAAATTACTACATAAAGAATTAAAGTAACAATTCAAGCCCACATCAAAGGGAAACTAGAAACTCCTATATATCAAGGGGAAAACAGTTAACTATACCCTCTTTACTAGCCATTTCAGAGAAATAATAACAAGAACAAACCAATTATACAAAGAAGCATAACATTACATTACTTGCAATGAAGGAAGGTCTCCAATTGCGGAAGTTCAAAAATATACACTGTATACTCTGATAAACTACTATACATTTATAAGGAAATTTGAGGTAGAAGGTTGCCCCCAGCACCAGGACCGCAGGTTTTAGTGCCAGGAACAACCTGCTCCTCAACTGTGTTAATCTAGAGACATCTCCATATCCTCCTCCTTCATCCCTTCCATCTCACGTATTTTCAACTTTTCACTCTCCACTGCAACCTTCCCTGCAGCCTTCAAGCATGCTATGATCACTCCTTTCCTCAAAAAACCTTCACTTGACTCTACTGGTTCTTCTAATTATTGACCCATCTCCCTTCTCCCTTTCATTTCCAAACTTCTTGAATGTGCAGTTCTCGGCTACTGCCTCAAATTTCTTTCCTCTCATGCCCTCCTTGATCCACTTCAGTCTGGTTTTCATCCTTTTCATTTTATTGAAACAGCTCTTGACAAAGTCTGCAGTTACTTGTTCCTAGCCAAGTCCAAAGGCCTTTACTCAGTTCTTATTCTTCTTGATCTTTCTGCTGTTTTTGATACTGTTGACCACCTTCTCCTCCTCTACAGCTTATCCTCTCTTGGTTTTAGAGACTATATGCTGTCTTGGTTCTCTTCTTATCTCTCCAATTGCTCTTTCAGTGGTTGTTCTGGTGGTTCCTCCTCTACTGCCATCCCTATTTCAGGTGGTGTACCCCAAGGGTCTGTTCTGGGCCCTCTCCTTTTCTCTCTCTATGTCCAGTCCCTTGGTGCCCTCATCTCTTCCCATGTCTTTCAGTATCATTTTTATGCTGATGACTCTCAAATCTATCTATCTTCACCTGACATTTCTCCTCGTATCTCGTATCTCTGCCTGCTTATTTGGCATTGCTGCCTGGATGTCTCACTGCCATCTGAAATGGAACATGGCTAAAACCGAACTTCTTATCTTTCTCCCTAAACCCCCCTCCCACCTTCTTCCTTTCTCTATCACTGTTGACAATACTTTTCTTCGTCCTGTTTCCTCAGCCCGCAATCTTGGGGTTATCTTTGTTTCCTCCCTTTTCTTGTCCAAACATATTGAACATATTGCTAAAACCTGTCATTTCTTTCTCTATAACATTAACAAAATTTGCCCTTTCCTCTCTGAACTCACAACTAAAACTCTTGTCCACTCTTTAGTGTCATGGTGTAGATCAGTCAGAGCCTATGGAGATAGGTAAAGCTGAGCAAAACAGATCTGACACTGACAGCTCAGGGCAGCACATGGCCCAGAGTTGCTATAGGCAACATACACAGACTGCATCACAAGGTGTGAGAGCATGCCTGAATAGCAAGCTAGCTCACAGCTCATTAGGTAATGAGGGGCAGCTGGGAGGGGGCGGAGCTCAAGCAAACACCAAGACACACGCAGATAAAATTCACTTACCGGAGGTTAGTGAGGAGAGACCACCAGGGAATTCAAGAGCCGTTGTTAGCTGGGAGAAAACAGCTGGTAACTGGAGGATGGGAGGAACTTGGAAACCCGGTAGAACCAGGGCAGCTGAAAGAACTCAGAAGAACTGCTTCAGAGAACAGTGCACGGCTAAACAGAAGCCCAGTGAACTTTACCAAGAAGGGGGCAGAGGAGACATTCCTGGACCCAGGCTTAGGAAAGCCAACCTACAAAGTAACAGGTACAAGGAGGGAGAGAGCTTCTACCCTGAAGAGAGTCTCAGGCCCAAGGGAAAACCGAAAGAGAAAAGCAGTAAAACGTTTTCATCTTGGCCAAGCTCTGCTGTACCGAGAAACTCTGAGCAGAGAGATTGTGAAGGTAGGGGTATTGCTTCTAATAGAAGAGACATAGAAAGTGAAGACTTTATCTGTACTTACCAAGAGTTATGTGGCTCTCAAAATAGCAACTTCAGAGAGTGTGGTAATTTCCCATTCTACTCTAGCTGTGAGGAGGAGAGGAACTCTCTTAGCCATAGAGAGAGACTGTTTAAGAATAACGTGAGTTACAATCCAAAAGGACTTTATACAGAAGAGGAATGTGAAGAAATGCAATGTGATTTATATGAGGAACCTGCTTCTGATAATTGTATGGATTGTACATTGACTTTGTCTGATGAAATCACTTCTTTATGCTGAAGAGGTCTCTGGAAGTTTTTGATAAGGAAAGGAAGTGAAGAAACTTACCTTGAGTGAAAAGGACTGTTTAAATTACCTTTTTCTGTTCCACTGATAAGCTGAAGATAAGCAGTATTTTTGTTCCGGTTGTTCCTTTTATTTTGTACCAGCTGTATGGTCCTTTTGTCCTTATTTCCATTGCTTTGAAAATCCGCCCGGGAAGGGGAATAAAAAGTCCTGTCTTAAAACCTTACTACTCGACTACAACTTAATTCTTTCGTTAGCTTGGGGGACTACAACTCCCAGAGGGCACTGCAACGCCATTTATACCACTCCCCTTGCTACTTAAGAAGACGCCCCGTGAAATACCCCCGCTTTTAGCCTTTGAGGACCTTCACGGGTGACATTAGTTACCTCCCGTCTTGACTACTGCAACCTCCTCCTTGCTGGTCTTCCTCAGATTCATCTCTCTCTTCTTCAGTCTATTCAGAACTCTGCTGCATGGCTAATCTTCCTCCAGCCCCGATACACTCATATAACCCCTCTTCTGAAATCACTTCACAGGCTCCCTTTCTGTTTCCATATCCATTTCAAACTTCTCCTGCTAACCTATAATGCATTCACTCTACTGCCCCTCATTAACTTTCCTCTCTCCTCTCTCCCTACATCTCTCCTTGTGAACTTTACTCCTCCTCTGGCTTCCTTCTCTCTATGCCCTTTTCTTCTACTGCCAACTCCAGACTTTGATCCTTTCACCTTGCTGCTCCTTATGCCTGGAATAAACTTCCTCTATCCGTACATCCAGACTCATCTCTTTTCCTCTTCAAATCCATGCTAAAGGCTTACCTCTTTGAGGCCGCTATTGGATCCTAATCTCTTGTTCCCCTTCTGTCTCCTCTCCCTATTTTACCCTTATTAAACCCTTCTAGCTTTTAAGTGCAAGTGAATAGTTAAGCTATCTTTCATAGACGAACGGGTTGTATGTAGCAAGGAAATAAAAGAATCAAACTTATATAAATGCTCATCCACAAATTATAACCTCTTATCTTGCTCAGAAAACCTTGCCACTGCATCAACAGTAAAATCTGAAAAATCTTTCATAGAGAAACTTAATGCAAATTCCAAATGTGCAATAGCAATTAGAATGTCCTTCAAAGTAACACTGTCCGAAGAAACAGTCAGACTTAAAGGGTACAGAAGGAATACGTACCTCTTTAAGCAGTGGCAAATACACTGCCTTTACACCAGCATCCAAATTCCCCACAGAGGTCCCCACTTTTGGGACAACAGTAATGGAGGCAGGTGGTGAACTCTCCATTACCTGGGAGATGCCATCATCCTCTCCTGCTACAACACTGGAATGGCAGTGTGGGGTAATATCATCCAAATGATCAAGGGAATCCAGAGTAGTTCCACGACTTGTCATAGGTGTAGAGAGCATGGCAACGATGTGATGATCCATGGGACCAACAACCATCATAACGTTTTTATCTTGCAACAAAGACTGTTTCTTTTTCCTCTTATCCATGAGCTCCTGGCTCTGGTAGCTCTGATGTGCTCTGAAGGGGCTCCAAAGGTGCAGAATCTGCCCCTTTGAAACACTCTTTCTGATACACTCCCATGGACATGTGCTTATGTCTGCATGCTGGGGTAGGGCCCGGTTTAAGGTCTACAGCTGGTGCAGTGGAAGAAAGCTGCCCGATGGGAATGCTGGCAGCGTCCAGTGATGCAGAGAGGATCCAGCTCCTACATATTGAAATTTTTAAGTCTACCTCCATATGCCTTGTGATGAAGCCCACTGACCATATTGATAGCCACCCTCTGCACGAACTCCAACCTATTTATATCCTTTTGAAGGTGCAGTCTCCAGAATTGCACACAATACTTCAAATGAGGTCTCACTAAAGACTTACACAGAGGCACTATCACCTCCTTCATCCAGCTGGCCATTCCTCTCTCTATGCACCCAAGCATCTTCTGGCTTTTGCCATCACCTTTTCTACCTGTTTAGCCACCTTAAGATAATCAGAAACAGTCACCCCTAGGTACTGCTCTTCTTTCGTAGACAGAAGTATTTCGCCCCCTACACTGTACAGCTCCCTTGGATTTTTGCAGCCCAAAAGCATGACCCTGCATTTTTTAGTGTGAAATTTCAGCTGCCAAACTATCGACCATTCTTCAAGCTTCACTAGATCCCTCCTCAGGTTATCTACACCTTCCTGGGTGTCTACCCTATTGCAGATTTTGGAATCATCTGCAAAAAGGCAAACCTTACCTGACAGCCCTTCCACAACATCACTTAAAAAAATGTTAAAAAGAATCAGACCAAGGACATATCCCTTCAGCATACCACTAGTAATGTCCTTCTCCTACGAGTGAGCTCCATTTACCTGTACTCTTCATCGCCTCCCATTCAACCAGGCAATTCATAAATAAATTGAGTGCCCTAGGGCAATTCATAAATAAATTGAGTTCCCTAGGGCCCATCCCTAGGGCACTCAATGTATTTATGAATTGCCTATGCGGAACAGTGTCAAAGGCTCTATTGAAATCTAAGTACATCTAGTGCTCTCCCTCGGTCCAACTCTTTGATCACCTGGTCCAAAAAAATTCACCAGATTTGATTGATAAGACTTTCCTCTAATAAAACCATGCTGCCTCAGATACTGCAATTCAATGGATTCAAGAAATATCACTAGCCTCTATTTTAGCATTTTCATTGATTTATTCACCCCAGAGATCAGAATAACTGGCCTGCAGTTCCCAATTTCGTCCTTACGTCCACTTGTGTGAGATGGACCACATGCACTTTTCTGCAGTCCTCTGGGACCACTCCTGACTCTAAAGAAGCATAGAAAGCACTTGTGGTTTTGCTGTCCGATCTATTTTTCCATCTGTGATACTGATGTCATAGACATGAGGTAGCAGCAGGCAGGTGGACAGAGCGAAGCCATAGGCTTCGAGGTTGCAGGACTGGGAGAGTTTTCCAGACCCTGCCTGCTGAAAAGAAAGAAAGAAGCCCACAGGGAAAAAAGAGGGATGGAAGGAAATGTCCTGACCTGAAGAGCTGGAGGAGTATTGTGGCCCCCATCACTAGCAATTCACTAGACCCTGTCAGCTAAGATACAGAGGAGCCAGTTACTATGTGTGTAGTGTCCTTCCATTGCCATTGGCACTGCCGCTACCATCTGACCAGGCACCTCTCGTCTGGCTGCTGACTGCACTTTCTGCTCTGCCTGCTGCAGGCGGGAATGAAAATATGGGAAAGATAGTATGGAGAATACAAAGGGTATGAGGGGAGGGAGAACAGTGAGAGAAAAATAGGGAAAGTGCAAGATGAAGTGATGGAGTTAGGGGACTGCAAAGGGGATGGAAGAGAGTATGGGGAGCAGAAAGAGTGGGGGATAAGAACATAAGATATGCCATACTGGGTCAGATCAAGGTCCATTAAGCGCAGTATCCTGTTTCCAACAGTGGCCAATCCAGGTCACAAGTACCTAGCAGGTGCCCAAAAAGACACACAGGTTTCACAATGCTTGTCCTGGGGCAAGCAGTGGATTTCCTAGGTCCTCTTTAATAATGGTTTATGGACCTTTCCTCCAGGAACCTGTCCAAACCTTTTTTAAACCCAGCTACACCAACAGCTTTTACTGCATCCTCCAGCAACGAATTCCAGAGTTTAATTATGCATTGAGTGAAAAAATATTTTCTCTTATTAGTTTAAATGGGTTGCACTGTAGCTTCATTGCATGTCCTCTGGTCTTTCTACTTTCTGATGGTGTAAACAATCGATCTACGTTTATGCGTTCCACTCCATTCATTAATTTATAGACCTCTATCATATCTCCCCTCAGCCGTCTCTTTTCCAGGTTGAAGAGCTCTAACCTTTTAAACGTTTCCTTATAAGGGCATCTTCCATCCCCTTTACCATTTTGGTAGCTTTTTTCTGTACCTTTAATAATTCCGCTATATCCTTTTTAAGATACAGTGACTAGAATTGCACATAATATTCAAGGTGTGGACTCACCATGGAACGATACAGAGGCATTATAATATCCTTTGTTTTCATCTCCATTCCTTTCCTTATGATTCCGAGCATTCTATTCGCTTTCTTGGCTACCGCTGCACACTGAGTGGAGGGTTCCGATGTGTTATCCATGATGATACCTAAATCTTTTTCATGGGTGGTGGTTCCTAATGTGGAACCTTGCATCGTATAACCATAGTTTGGGTTGGTCTTTCCTAGATGCATAACTTTGCACTTGTTCACATTAAATGTAATCTGCCATTTGAACTCTAGTCTTCCAATTTATCAAGGGCTTCTTGCAATTTTTCATAATTCTCTTGCGTTTTAACAATTTTGAATAATTTTGTGTCATCTGCAAATTTGGTCACCTCACTTGTTATTCCCATTTCCAGGTCATTTATGAATATGTTAAAAAGTAGCGGACCCAGCACAGATCCCTGGGGTACTCCACTATTCATCTTACTCCATTGGAAAAATTGGCCATTTAGCCCTACCTTCTGCTTTCTATCTTTTAACCAGTTCCTGATACACAGCACTACACTGCCTCCAATCCCTTGACTTTTAATTTCACAAAGAGTCTCTCATGAGGGACCTTGTCGTAGGCTTTCTGAAAATCCAGATACACTATATCGACTGGCTCACCTTTGTCTGCCTGTTTGTTCACACCTTCAAAAAAATATAACAGATTAGTAAGACAAGATTTTTCTTGGCTAAATCCATGTTGGCTTTCTCCTATTAAACCTTGACTATCTACATGTCAGTAATTTTGTTCTTTATAATGGTTTCCACCCTATTCGCCCAGTAATGATGTCAGACTCACCGGTCTATAGTTTCCCGGATAATCCCTGGAACCCTTTTTAAAAATTGGCATTACAATGGCTATTTGCCAATCTTCAGGTACTTCTACACATGATTTTAATGATAGTTCACAGATTACTAATAGTAGGTCTGCAGTCTCATACTGCAGTTCTTTCAACACCTTCTGATGTATACCATCCATTCCAGGTGATTTGCTACTCTTCAGTTTATCAAACAGTTGTAATACATTTTTCCGGTTTATCAATATTTCTTTCAATTCTTCCGATGCATCATCTTCAAATACCATTTCAGTCATAGTTAACTCCCTGACATCTTCTTCAGTAAAAAACAATGCAAAAAATTAATTCAATCTCTCCCCTCTTAGTGCCCCTTTTACCCCTCTATCACTAAATGGTCCAACTGACTCTCTCACAGGGTTTTGTTACAAATGTACTTTGAAAAAGTTTTTATTATGAATTTTTGCTTCTACAGCAAGCTTTTTTTCAAATTCTCTCTTTGCCTGCTTTATCAATGCCTTGCGTCTAACTTGCCAGTGCTTATGTTGTTTCCAGTTTTTGTCATTTGGCTCCTTTTTTCCATTTCCTGAAACATGCTTTTTGGCTACCACAGTCTCTCTGATTTTACCTTTAAACCATGCTGGCAGTTTTTTGGCCTTCCTTCCACTTTTCATAAAGCATGGAATACAGCTGGTCTGGGCTTCTAAGATAGTGTTTTTAAACAATACCCATGCTTGATGTAAACCTTTAACCTTTGCAACTGCTCCTTTTAGTTTTTCCTAGTTCCCTCATTTTATCATTGTCTCCCTTTTGAAAGTTAATAGGTAGTACTGTGGATTTCCTTGCTGTCCTTCCTCCATTTATTAAATCTAAAGTTATATGATGACTATTGCCAAGTGGCCCCAATACCCGTATCTCTTGCAGCAGATCCTGGGTTTCATTAAGGACTAGGTCCAAAATAGCTTCCCTTCTTGTCAGTTCTTGAATCAACTGCTCCAAGAAGCAGTCATTTATTTCATCTAGATACTTTATCTCCCTAGCATGTCCTGCTGTGACATTGACCCAGTTGATACCAGGGTAATTGAAATCACCCATTATTATTACAGTGTTGTAACTTTTGTTAGCGTTCCTGATTTCTTTGACCATTTTATCATCCATTTGTTCATTCTGGCCAGGCAGTCGGTAGTACATCCCTACTGCCATCGCCTTTCCCTTTTAACATAGAATTTATATCCATAGAAATTCTACAGTGTATTTTGTTTCCTGCAAAACTTTAATGCTATGTGACATCAATGACATCTCTAACATAGAGCGCAACCCTTCCACCAATTTGATCTACTCTATCATTCAGATATAGTTTGTACCCAGGTACCAGTGTTCCACTGGTTTTCCTCCTTCCACCAGGACTCGGAAATACCATTCATATCTAACCTCTCATTTAAGCGAATGTGCATACCATGGACTGCCCGAAGAACAAACCAGTCAGTACTAGAGGAGATCAAACCTAAGCTTTCTTTAGAAGCTCAGATGACAAGATTTTGACTTTCATACTTTGCGAAGAGAGAGCTCATTAGAGAAAGACATCATTCTTGGCAAGATAGAAGGTCAACGTAAAGGAAGAAGGCCAGCAATGAGATGGGTTGATACAACAATAGCAGCTATGGGTACCAGTCTGTCAACAATACCCTTCTCCAAACTCCAAGGAACTGTAACAACTTGCACACACACATCACTCACATCCATCATACTCCATATGCTTCTTTAAGTATATATCTGTTGCTGTATGGTACAGTTCTGAATGCTTTATTGGTAAGCATGTATAGTGATAAAATTAATTGTTTACCATTTACCTCATTTCTCATGGCAAAGTAATATTTTTTGTGCTAACTCGTGAGCATCATTGTGATGTCCATTTTTTTTTCTCTGTGTCTTAAACTCTGAACGGAAGATAATTTCATGAAAGCTGTACTTCACCTCCTGCTGGAAGGCTGTGCACCAAAACCCAGAGTGAAACACTGGAGCAGGTGCAGGTTTTACATGTCATTTTGTAGCAGTGATGTGCTGATTTTCTGGCTGTACTGATTGTGATTAGAGGAGGTAAGACTTGATGACCCTCACATGTGATCAAATGTGACTTTTGAAAATTCTGCAAAACTCTGGAGGCTTTATTTGCAATTCTTTCTGCTGAATTCTCCCAAAATCAGGCCTGTCTCTGCCCTGTCCCAGGCCTGGTACCCCCATCAACTTTCTCCCTCCTCAGGCTCAACCCTCCCCAACTCTCTCTTTCTTCCCAATTTCGCTTGTTCCTTCACTCTATGCTTGATCTCCCTCACCCTCTCATCAGGCTCAATAACCAGCTTTCTCTCTGCCCTTAGTTCTTTCTCTTACCCCAATTTTTCTTTTCTCTGATTCCCTGTTCTACCTATTCCCACCCGTCCGCAAAACCTCCCTAATTCTCTCTCACTGCCTAACAGCAAGACTACCACTTCTGTGTGTCCCCAATCTCCCTCTCCCTCCTTATGCTTCCCCCCATGTACTCTTCCCCACCCCCTCATGCACACACCTCTAGAATGCGTTATGTCCCCTCAAGGCACATATTTCCCAGACTGCTCTCTTTTTCCCCATCCAAACACAACCCCCAGCTTGTATCCTTTTTCCCACAGGCAAACCCCCTTAGCTTATCCTCTGTGTCCTCCAGCAATCTCCATTAGCATGAACTCTGTTCCATCTCCATGGTAGATAACCCCAGCTTGCTCTGTTTCCCCCCATTCCACACCAACCACACAGTGAGAGGAGGAGGGCAACTGCCAGTGCCAGAAATTCAAATTGAGGGCCCCCAAGCAAAATATCTGAAAGGGCCCCCAGTACAAGGAGCATTCACCTCAGAAGACATGGGAACATAGTAACATAGTAAATGGCGGCAGATAAAGACCAGTATGAACAGTTGTAAATGTTCTTTCCCCCATTGCAGGGGAGGCCTGGGTGGAATTTACACCACTGGCAGCTACACATTGGATTGCATCCTCCTTCTCTGACACTTGGAGTCATACTGTTTCATAGGCATTGGAAAAGGGTGGGCCACATGGGCCATGGCCCCACCAAAATTGCAGTGGCAGGCAGCAGGCTGCCTATGGGAATCCCATCCCCCGTGGGCAGAAGAAAAGAAGATGCAATGCAAAGACCCTTCCTGTCTGCCCACGGGAGATTGAATCCCCGCAGGCAGAACAGGGAGGGTCTTTGTCACGATCACGGCTTCTCTTTTTCTGCCCGCGGGGGATGGGATCCCCGTGGGCAGCCTGCTGTCTGCCAGCTGCGATCATGGCAAAGACCCTTCCTGTTCTGCCTGCGGGGATCTGATCTCCTGCAGGCAGAACAGGACGGGTCTCTGCCTGCGGGGGAGGAGTTAGGGCGGAGCTTGGGCCCCCCAAAATAAAAGGCCTTCCCCCAGCTCTGTACTGTTTATTTGAAGCGCATGAATGTATGGTGTTCCAATGGTTCTAAATTAGCTGGGAGGCTTTAGGGTGGAAGAGGAGGATGCAGCCTGACATACTGCTGCTCTCCTCCCCCTCTTGCCATGGGATCGGTGTGGGGGTCATGAACTATGCCTGCTGCTACTGCTACCTCCATGTCCCTGTGGAGAGTTCTGTGTGGAATTTGCGGAATTCAGCACAGAAGAGGAATTCTGCATTGCAGAGTTCCACAGAATTCCCTCAAGAGTAGTGTGTTAGGTGAGAGGGGGTTAGAGTATGTAAATGGAGAGACAGAGAAGTGAAGTCAACTTCAATAGGTTGCGAATTTTGAGCAAAAGAGAGGAAACTGCAGTGACTGGAGTTTGGCGGTTCTGATGAGTCCATTGGCAGTTATATATGCCTCATCACTGCGTGAGTGAGTGTTGGCCGGCAGGGGTGGAGCTAAGCGGCACCACAGCTGATAGAAGCAGCAGGAGGTAAGGAGAATGAGCATGGTGGGCAACGTCTGCATGCTAATACATGCATGTGCACCCCACCTGTATGGACAGACAGAAAGACAAAGGGCTTCTGCTATTATAGAAAGAGAGAAGTTGTCAGACTTACAGATTCTGGCTTTTTTTCTTCTGGTGTGCATATACAAAAATGGACCCGTTGTGATCCATGAACTTTCTGACTAGGGACCTGGAATCTGTCTGGGATTTTGCCATATCATCCTTTTGACCATTTGGGAAAAATATTATCTAACATTTTTAATACACAAATCAGCATCACTGAATCTTTCAAACCTGTTTGCTGGGATCCTTGTTTTGTTTTGTTTTTTTAAACTCTACTCGGCAATTCACAAGTTGTAGATGGAAGAACCATGATTGGCAGATCATGGCTGAAAAAGTTCCCAGTCCTGGAAATGAGTAGAAAATTTTGCAGGATGTTTAGTTATGGGATGAAGATGAGGCAGAGGCTCATGTGTACGAGGTGGGGGGAGGGGGCTGATAAGTCTCTGGTACCAAATAAAATGAAACTGCAGAGAGATCATTTGGATCGCCGGACCTGAAGTATGCCTGTAGCTTTCTGTTTCGTTACAAGGCCAGAGACTTATCAGCCCCCCTCGTATTCCATAGCTAAATAGCACAAAAAAGGCCACTAACTTCCAAAATATTGCACGTTAGTACATCAAAGTATATATTTTCTATCCATTACACTACTGCAGACTCTACTTCATTTCCAACTTCATCCTCCCTTTCCAGCCATGAAGGACCGTCTGTATTTGTCCACTGAGTTAGTTTGCCTATATTTACATGTATTTGAAAGGAAATCAAGACCTTATGTAGAGACCTCTAATGGTTCTACCTGGTCAAGGAGTTCACATTGATTGAGCTGAATGTCCCTAAATAAAGAGAATCAGAGACTAGAGGAGGTTTCAGGAGAAAGAAGAGAAAAGGACCCTCTCAAGATAGAGTGAGGCATCAGAGAAAGCTCCTTTAAATTGAGTCCAGGAGAGAAAGGATCCTGAAGTTAAAGGGACAGTAGCATGAGGCTATGACCGGTCTCACCTGGAGGTATTGCTACAAGTTCATCTTTGAAGAGGAAAGGGGGTTATAGCATTTTTGGGAAGAATCCCTGAGAAACAAGGGTCAGTGCCGACACATTTGAAGTATAGTGTGTTGAGAAAATTACTATTTCCTATATCATTATTGGAGAACTCTTGGAATTGTGGCTGTGATTGTTGAAGTTTTATGTTGTACTGTTGCAGCAGAGCGCAGACAAACCAATAATACCAGGAGTCTGTTCAGAAGGTCCAAATCATTTATTTGTGCACAAGACTCAAGCAGAATCAAATTCAAAATGGCTGAGCGATGTTCTCTGGCAATACAACAACCTTTATAGATTTTTACTCCATTCTAGGTATAGAAAAACATTTCATTGGTCCCGGTAACCTCCCGTACCTCCCGTACCTCTTCTATTGGTCCCGGTACTGATATGATTATCCAATTGTGTTCTTGGAGTGGGCTCAGCACCTGCTTACCCCCCTTCTAGTCCCAATTACAATGGTCAGTTCACCAACTTGTTACTTTCCTACTTCAAGGCCATTGGGCTAGTTAATACGTGCAGGGAAGCAGGGCTCTGTAACCTTTCTGTCAGCAGTTTTAATTAAATCCCTTACAGCTGTACTTTTCTTATCAGTGACTTTTAAACATATTTTTCTGTATTTTTCCAGGTTTCAATTCTACTTGTCTAAGCTAATTCAATACTTTACTGAGTTCTAATTCTACAATAGCAGCATGTTGGGGGATGTGCAATTCCTATGGGCCTCTTCACAGGCTTCATTTACAGGTCAAGCTAGTTAGGCCTGTCTGATTAGTTCAATTAGCATGGAGCATAGGCCTTCGCCTACCACATTCCCCCCTTTGATTATTCTCACCCGCAAGTGAGAAAGGGTGAGAAGCAAAATACATAATACTAAATAAAGATATCACTCTGTGGTATAGGGTAGTAGTTTCACATAGCTGGTAGCTTTGTAGCTGCCTTACGCTCTACAGTGTCATTAATAACTGAAGTTATCATTTGCAAGCAAAATGGCAAGAAACAAGGGAGCAACAAGCAGATAGTCAGAGTCCATAGTTTGGCAAGAGTGGGAAAAAGAACTAAAAGAATTAGAAGGTTCAGGAGCATTTATGCCGGACCACCAAGATGTCTTCTTTGTTGCGCTGTTGTAAAACCTCTGATTTAGACAGTCCAGCTGTCCGATCTTCATAGCAAATTGTGGTCCGGTGCGAACAAAACACAAACTGTCAACAATGGGGTGGGCCAATACCCACTCACTTGTAGTATTATGTAAATCAGTCTGGTCATAGGGGATGGAATAATTCAGTTCTTGAGAACAAACAGTCATAAATGTGGAGACTAGATGCTATTGCTTCGGCAAGTTCAAGAAACAAGTTCTGGGAGGCATGAAGAACCTTCAGCCCAGTTCGCGTGGTACTTATACAGGCTGCACAGGGTGGTAAAGCAAAAGTCATTTCAAAGCACTCCAAGGCTGCTGCCAAAATAAAGCAATAATAAGAATTCATAATGGGCATAGTCTCTGGAAAATTGGTGGAACTGTTGGCATCCACAATAGATAACAAATGTAGAGTTGATTGTAGATCCTCAAGCTTCTGCCGTACGTAGACCTACCAGCTTTGTGGCAGGAGTAGGGCTGTAGATTCCAAAGCATCACTGTCCTCTGGGATGTCTCAGGTTCTTAAAATATCATAGTACAGTCTCTCAGGCTATTATTGCCTTGAGGAGATCAGAGTATTTGAACACAGTTTCTTAGAAGACTCAATTTCGTAACACAACACAGTCTATTTCTGATGATTGCAGCTTTCTCCAGATGCGAGGCTTACCTTCGGATAAACAGATAGTCTTGAAATAGTGCAGTTTCTGAGTGACCAATAAGTCTTAGGTCCGTGGTTGTTGTCATAGGGTGAGGCGCAATGGAGTCTCAGGATGCTGTACAGTAGTCCAGTGATCAGGTTCAAAAGCAGTTGCTGGCTTTACTCGACTATAATGGATCCAAGGTTTGAATTCTGCGACTTTTACTGCAGTTGGAGTTGACAGGATGACAACATAGGGTCCCTTCCAATGCAGGGCTAACGGTATCCTTCTCCACTCTTTGATCCACACCGAGACTCCAGGCTTGAAAGGATGCAGGGGTTCAGGCAAATTGATGGGTGATCGATTTTGTACCCAGGTATGAAGACTCTGCAAAACAGAACTTAAAACCAATAGTTCATGTCTGAAAATTTCAGATCCTATCTGTCTCACATCTCCTTTTATTCCCTATAAATAGGCTACAGATTCTCAGAATCTCAAAAAGGGGAAACTCCTAAAGACTTAGCAGGGGCTAAGTATATCCTAAGAAGGGCTATAGGAAGAACCTAGGGCCACTTCAGGTAAACCTCTTGGCAAAGTTTGAACAACTGAGATTTCAAGGTTCTATTCATACATTCTATTTTTCCTAAAGTTTTGAAATCTGTAGGTAGTATGCATCAGATATTGTCAATATCTTGGGGCCATACTTAATGGACTTGCTTCCTAAGGTTATCCACCCTCATTATTTGTACGGGGTCCCAGGTGTATGCAAGGTTGTAAGGGCATACTTGGAATCTGGGTACACATTTAGACAGAGCCCTTTTCCTATTGTTAGTGCTCTAGTGAGGGCTATCAGTTTCAGGTTTCTGTGATAAATTTTCTGGGGCCAGGGCTGAGGACTCAACTACCAAATCAGGGGTCTCCACTGCATATCTAGCACAACAATGTCCATTGATGATGAAACTGCCTTCAGCCACAAAGAAAGTCTGTTCAGGGTTCTCCAAAGGAACATCAGTCAAATCCAGGCGGCTTGAGAATACAATGTCCATAATTTCTAAACAGTCATGATCAGGGGATCAAGACCAACTGATAACAACATAGCAGGATTGAAAGCTTGACTGACCCTTCAGTTGTATCTGGGGTTTTCACGCAACATCCTCTGATACTTCAACATTCGTAGATTTGTTAGCTAATAGTTTCCTTTGTGTTTCATATTGGTTAGAACAGAGTGTGGTACAGTAACTTGAAGATTCTGTCTCAAAGTGATCTTGTTAGTTTTGCTCACTAGGAAGGCTGTAGCTGTAACAGCTTCTCAAATAAGGTCCAAGAGATTGAGTCAACACTCCTAGAACATTTCCTTGTGACTCATGAACATAGAGACTGAAAGGTTTTCTGGACATCTGGTAGACCCAGAATTGGTGACAACATCAGAGTGTTTTTTCAAAGATCAAAAGGCTGCATCCGGTTCAAGTCCCCATTCTAATGGAGACTTTTCCATTCCTTTGATAGCTTGATACAACGGTTTTGCTAGCAGTGTAAAATTGGGGATCCATATACAACATACTTTGTGGCACCCAAGAAGGCTCTCACTTGCCTCCTGGTGGTTGGAGTAGGAATACTGCATACAGCTGCTTTGCGTTCTGGTAAGGGTCCCAGGCGTCGAATTCCGCTGGACAATTGGAATCCTAGGTATTTAACTTGTTTGGCATAATTGCACCTTAGCTCTTGAGACTTTGTATCCAGCCTCATTAAAAAGGTGCAAGAGTTCACTGGTGGCTTGTAGACATTCACTTTCTGAGTTGGTGGTTATAAGCAAGTTGTCCACATATTGAAGTAGAATTCTTTCTCCTGGAATTACTGGATAACTTGTCAAATCTTTTGCTGAGTGAGGCAAGTTCTTGAATCCTTGAGGTAATCTTGTCCAGGTGAGTTGGCCCTGCCTTCCTGTAGTGGGGTCTTGGGCTAAGCGTATGCAGAAAAAGAAAAACATCTTTTAAATCCAGAATGGTGAAATGTGTGTAGCTTCAGCAGAGATCAGTCCTAAGAGTGTGTAAGGATTTGGCACAACTGGATGTATAGTTCCAGCTGCATCATGCATTCTTTCTTAGATCCTGCACTGGGCGGTAATCACCTGTCCCAGGCTTCTTAACAGGAAGAAGGGGAGTGTTCCAAGGTGACTGACATTCCTTTGAAAAGTCCATACTTCAGCAGTTTCATTAAATGGCAGTGGATTCCTGCAATGGCTGGTCAGGGAAGAGGATACTGCTTCACATGCACTGGTTCCGCTTCTGGCTTGAGGATGACAGTGACAGGGGCTATGTTCTTTGCTAGGCCAGGTGCATTATCTTTTGCCCATACTCCAGGTGGGGCTATAGGGTTGGCGGGTATACAGGAACTTGTTGTCTTAACTGGAGGTGTGTTATAGAACCGCTACTTCTCTTCTCGGGGAACAGTCAGCACCATCAATCCAGCAGGCTCTGGGTTCACAGTCATTTGCATTTCTCTCTCTCCAGCAAAGGATATCTGTGCCTGAAGCTTTGCAAGCAGATCTCGGCTCCAAAAAGTGGAATAGGGCACTCAGGCATATGCAGGAACTGGTGCATTATTTTCTGTCCCCCTTGTTCACTCATGCCGTTCTGCAAAAAAGGCTTTGTGGCCTTAGCCCCAGTAGCTCTGATAATGGTTGTGCATCTAGAAAAACACAGGGGCTACTGGCTTTAGTATTCTGCTCCTGTACCCCCTATAAAGTCCATATATTGGTCCTCTATTCTTCAGACTGACTCCTGGGGACCCAGGGAAACTGGAGAGTCCGGTCTGGCCTAGTCTTCATCCATGCTGTAGCCCTCTCAGGCTGCCACTTACTCTATAGCTGCTTCACTCTCGTGCTGAAACACTGTGCTTGGTTTTATTCTGTCTATGACTCTGCAATCAAGTACTCCCTCCTCCCCTCCTGGGGTGGAGTCAAGATACAGGCATTCACTTCTCTAATGTCCTTCTTTTTCTACAATGGGCGTACTGACTCGCACCCAGTTTTTACTTCCTCTGCTCCTTCGATATCACATTCAACAATTCACATACTTTCTGTTCAACTCTTCCAGTAACTATTATGCCCGCAAATCCATCCAGTTTCATTTCTATTTTATATCTCTCTGGGACTGACTGACAGAAATGCAAATTCTCCTGGGCTGCTGGATTGCATGGGGTATATAGTGAAGGCTGCCTGCGCTATTTAGATTGGGTCCGCAAAGCTGGACCTAGTGCAATGGGATTAGGATTACGTGACCCTCTCTCTTACTGGTAGTTATACATTTGAAGGCATACAGCAATCAGGCTGAACTAGCAAATAAATCCCTACTTGTGCCGGGGCTTCTCTTCTCCTGCTGCGGAGGTGACTTGTGACATTTGCAGGGAGGTATCTCCCCTCCCCCCCTTTTTTTTTTTACTTCTCTGCTGTGGGCACATTAGTTCACGCCTACCGGGGGGTGACATCATCGGTGGACTGGGCTCCATCCCCCCCTTAAGCACTCTGAACGGAGCTACTTACAGAGAGAGAAACTGATGGGACAGGATATCTAGAGATTCTGGGGCAAAATATGGGGAACTAAGGAAATATGGAGCAACTAGCAGAAAACCACTCCCTTTCACATAGCATTCCTAATTGGGACAGAGACATTTGATTACCATAGTCTTTAGTAAATCCCTTACTGAAATTCTTGATCATACTTGAAAAGACACTTATTAAAAAACCTTATTACCGTAAACATAAGCTTAGATTGAGCACAGACATACAATTTAGATACAGTTCTTAAAATATCTTATAGAGAGAACTATAGCTATCTGTTACGTATGACTAAATCTTACAGTTCAGAAAGCAGATATTCAAGAGACATGAAACGGATACTTTTCCATGGCTGTGGTGGATATCTAAAATGCATATACACCCTCTTTTTGTTTTATTTATTTATTTATTTTTTTAAAACAATAAATATGTCTTCTATCAGGTGCTTGCCACAGTAAATCAGGAAATAACGTCTTGGAATTTAAAAAAAACAAAGTACCCCTTTTCCTCTGGACACCCCCATTTATCTTGAATTGTAAAGGTCGTCATTAGTCACTAGTACAGATTTCAAAGATAAAATCCTAACACAATTTTCTTATTCACTCAGAATTTAAACCATTCATTCTCAGCTTGCAATCTGGTACACTTCCAACCCAGAATGCTGCACCATCCCCCAAGGTTCTTAACCTCTACTTTTGAGGGTCAAAGGAAAAACACTTTATTTTCTCTCTCTCTTGTCTGTGTCCGTTAGTTTTTTTGAAACGACAGATTATAAATTCATCTCCTATCACACTTTGATTGAATGAATCCTTTATTTTAAACAAGCAAGAAACTTTTCAATCGGGAGCTGCTTCCTGTCTCATTCTTCCTGCTTGCTGGGAAACAACTTAACTGTTCAAACACACACACACACACAGAGACATGCCAGCAGAAAAAAAAATAAACACTTTCCTAAACAATTAACATAGAAATACACCCTTATACATAATACTTTATAAGGTATTCGCTATAATATATAAGATCCCCTCTTATTCAACAAGCATATTCAATCAAAACCAGATATTGCAGAAACAAAATTTCAATCATTTTTTTAAGTTGCAAGCTGGCTTAAGATGCTTCATTGTCCTGTAGATCAAGGAAAAAACAAAAGCAGTTTCCTGAATTTTTATATCAGTTCCTATTTAAACCATTACTAAAGATTTGTTCTCACTTGGTCGCCCAAGTACAGGAATTCGAATAAGAACTTAACCCTTTCCAGGCTAAGCCCCAAAACTATTGGGACCCACAATCCTGACTAAACATTCTTATTAAATGATATATAATACATGACCATAGCAGAAGGAACATCACTATTAAAACAAAGTGAATAAGAACAGGTATAATTGTCCTAAAATAAGCTCTAATTCGTCCAGCAGCAGAACGTTGAAAACATGCCATCATAGGGTTAAAAAGGCATCTCTGCTCAGACACGCCCCTTGTCAGTCTCACACTTACTGTAGGAAAAGCTGACTGAGACATGTTCTGGATTTTTCAGTGAGTCAAGCGGTAAATTATCATACATTACCCAACAGAATATAATCGTACATTATACTAGAAGGGGAACTCGTGATTTTAACAGATACCAAACAAACAAAGACACATAGAATGACAAACATGCTAGCATTTAGCAACGTATCCCAAAAACAGCCCAGTCCTGTCTCTTCTGACTAGGCTATCAAAATCAAAATCAAGAAGACGGTGGTTTCGCCCCGCGCATACTCATGCAGGGTTAATCGGACCGCCTTGAGAGCTCTCTTACCAAATGCAAATTCAAACTTCAAATTCCGAATGGCGGCAAGGTTACTTGAACCGCCTTTGAGAGGTGATCAGGCTCTCTTACCAAATACAAATTCCAAGTTAGAAGTTACAAGTTCATGCAAGATTCAAATGGCAGTACTGCTCTTTCTTATCTGTCTAGACACATGCTAAAATCAAAACTCTACTCACCGGATCCGGTCCTCAAAGTTCCCAAGCAAGCGCATGAGTTGGACCTCGGACTCCCCTCACTCGGGTTCGAGGTGTTGGCTCCAGCCGGGTCCGGCACCCTCCGAGGCCTGGCCAGCTCCCTCCGATGCAACTGGACCGGTGGCGCGCCTGGGAGCCGAGCCCACGTCGGGAGGGCACGATCCCGGCAGGACCAAACCTGTAGAGGCGGAAAGTCGTGGTATATCGCCCTGTATACCCTCTATTACCACACCTTCCCGGCCAATGCACCAAGAATATGTAGCAGCAGAGCGCAGACAAACCAATAATACCAGGAGTCTGTTCAGAAGGTCCAAATCATTTATTTGTGCACAAGACTCAAGCAGAATCAAATTCAAAAATGGCTGAGCAATGTTCTCTGGCAATACAACAACTTTTATAGACTTTTGCTCTATTCTAGGTATAGAAAAACATTTCATTGGTCCCGGTAACCTCCCGTACCTCCCGTACCTCTTCTATTGGTCCCGGTACTGATATGATTATCCAATTATGTTCTTTGAGTGGGCTCAGCACCTGCTCACCCCCCTTCTAGTCCCAATTACAATGGTCAGTTCACCAACTTGTTACTTTCCTACTTTCAAGGCTATTGGGCTAGTTAATACGTGCAGGGAAGCAGGGCTCTGTAACCTTTCTGTCAGCAGTTTTAATTAAATCCCTTACAGCTGTAATTTTCTTATCAGTGACTTTTAAACATATTTTTCTGTATTTTTCCAGGTTTCAATTCTACTTGTCTAAGCTAATTCAATACTTTACTGAGTTCTAATTCTACAATAGCAGCATGTTGGGGGATGTGCAATTCCTATGGGCCTCTTCACAGGCTTCATTTACAGGTCAAGCCAGCCAGGCCTGTCTGATTAGTTCAATTAGCATGGAGCATAGGCCTTCGCCTACCACACCGGTACAGATATGATTATCCAATTGTGTTCTTGGAGTGGGCTCAGCACCTGCTTACCCCCCTTCTAGTCCCAATTACAATGGTCAGTTCACCAACTTGTTACTTTCCTACTTCAAGGCCATTGGGCTAGTTAATACGTGCAGGGAAGCAGGGCTCTGTAACCTTTCTGTCAGCAGTTTTAATTAAATCCCTTACAGCTGTACTTTTCTTATCAGTGACTTTTAAACATATTTTTCTGTATTTTTCCAGGTTTGAATTCTACTTGTCTAAGCTAATTCAATACTTTACTGAGTTCTAATTCTACAATAGCAGCATGTTGGGGGATGTGCAATTCCTATGGGCCTCTTCACAGGCTTCATTTACAGGTCAAGCTAGTTAGGCCTATCTGATTAGTTCAATTAGCATGGAGCATAGGCCTTCGCCTACCACAGTACCAGTTTAATTATTTTTCCCACCTCTCAATTAGAATGTTCTGGACTCTTAGTAAACTCCTCTGGTTTGGAACAAGAACCCAGACTGAACATTTTGAGAACAGATTGAGAAGTGTGAGTGATCCTGTGGCAGGTGTAGGCCTGTGATCCACTTTGTCTGATATAAGCAAGCGAGCCTGGCTAGCTTGACCTGTAACTGAAGCTAGTGGAGAGGCCTATGGGAATTGCACATCCCCCAATCTGCCTGTAGAGCTGGAACACAGCGAGGACATAGCAAGAATATTGAACTAGCTTAGATAAGCAGAACTGGAAGATGGAAAAATACAGAAAAATATGTTTAAAAGTTACTGATAAGAAAGTACATCTGCAAGGGATTTAATTGGGACTGCTGACAGATGAGTTGCAGAGCCCTGCTCCCCTACATGCACAAATTGGCTCTATGGCCTTGAGAGTATGAAAGTAACAAGTTGATGAACTGGCCATTGTAATTGGGACTAGAAGGGGGGTAAGCAGGTGCTGAGCCCACTGGAGGAACATAATTGGATGGTCATATCAGTACCGGCACCAATGGAAAGGGTACGGGAGGTACGGGAGAGTACCGGGACCAATGAAATGTTTTTCTATACCCAGAATGGAGTAAAAGTCTATAAATGTTGTTGTATTGCTAGAAAACTTTGCTCAGCCATTTTGAAATTGACTTTGCTTGAGACTTGTGCACAAATAAATGATTTGGACCTTCTGAACAGACTCCTGGTATTATTGGTTTGTCTGCGCTCTGCTGCTACATATTCTTGGTGCGTTGGCCGGGAAGTTGTGGAATCAGAGTGTATATAGGGCAATATACCACGACTTTCTGCCTCTATAGGCTTGATCCTGCCGGGATCGCGCCCTTCCGACGAGGGCTGCTCCCTGGCGCTGCCGGTCCCTTGCATCGGAGGGAGCTGGTCGGACCTCGGCGGGTGCCGAGCCCGGCTGGAGCCCACGCCTCGAACCCGAGTGAGGGGAGTCCGAGGTCCAACTCATGCGCCTGCTTGGGAAGTTTGAGGACCGGATCCGGTGAGTATAGTTTTGATTTGTTGTCTAGACAGATATAGAAAGAGCAGTGCTGCCATTGGAACTTGGAATTTGTAATCTCGAGAAAATTAGAAATTGGTAAGAGAGCTTGATCACCTCTCAAAGACGGACCGAGTACCCCCGCATGAGTATTCGCAGGGCGAAACTCCCGTCTTTTTGTAATTGGAAATTGGATAAGACTAGTCAGAATAGATAGAACGAAATGCATTTTGGGATATGTTGCTAGCATGATTGTGTGAATGAAGTGTGGATGAGAGGTCCAGCAGCACGGACCAAGTGAAGGCGGACCCCTGAGTAGCGCATTTCCTGACCGGGCGACCGCATTCAGGTCGCGAAAAGGGGGAAGCGATTGTCGTCTTGTCTTGTTATTTGTTCTCCTTATATGTTTCCAGGGCCGTGAGGACCCCTTACCCACGGTCCGCCCTCCTTTTCCCTTTTGTCTGTTGTTGCGCACACACATCGAAATGGGAGGGGCGGGGTCTACTAGGAACACTCCATTAGAATGTATGATCGCACATTTTAAAGAGGGATATTCTGGAGATTATGGTATTAAAATGACAGCAGCCCGTTTACAGATTTTGTGTACTAGGGAGTGGCCCGATCTAGACCCCACCTGGCCCCGAGAGGGAACTTTTAATGTAGAAATTATCCAGTTAGTACACCGTAGAGTGCGGATAGCGCACCCCGATCAGTACCCCTATATAGATTCCTGGTTAAGTATTTGTGAAGATCCGCCCCCTTGGGCGCAGCGCTGTTATGAAGAACAGTGCAGAATAATGTTAGCTAAGACAGATTCTAGTCAGAAAACAGAACAGCCTAGTCAGAAAACAGAACAGCCTAGAATGGAAGGGCAGGATAAGAAGTCCAGGAAGAAGCCCATCCTGGTAGATCCTGATTTCCCAGAAATGATTCCCCGACAGCCTCAAACCCCAGGTCCAGTAAGGGCTGCCCGGCGTCCCGCCCCAGAAACCCCGAGACAGCCGAAGCGGGACCCAACCCCAGAGCTATTACCTGAAGAGCAGGAAGATGAATCCTCTTTACATGAAGGTGAATCGTCTGAGACAGAAAAAAGAGAGTCAGATACAGAAGCAGAGCAATTAGAAATTGAAGATTCCCTAAGCGATGTTGACAATGTAAAAGTGGTTGCCAGCACTAGCTTGCCAGCAAAATGTACATCCAAAGTGAAACATGTAGAGAAGAAGAAAGTGACCCCTGATAAGACAGTTACGAAAATATCCCTTAGATCCCAAAAGGTATCTACTGCCAAGATGATGCCCTTACGGCAAGTCCCGGGAGTGCCCGTAAAGAATGATAATGATGAGGTGGTAGCGGGACCCCTAAGTTATGTGTATGTCCCTTTCTCTACAACTGATTTGTTAAATTGGAGGTCGCATTATGCCTCCTATACTGATAAGCCTCAGGAACTCACAGAATTAATAAATACTATTATGGAAACCCACCAACCCACTTGGGCAGATTGCCGCCAGCTCCTGACCACTCTATTCACGACGGAGGAGCGGACACGAATTAAGAAAGCAGCTATAGATTGGATGGCAGAGAACCCTGTAGCCCCAGAACCAGGAGTGGTAGACAGAATAGATAATCGTGAAGCAGCTCAGAGAGAATTCCCGAATGAAGACCCCCGTTGGGATCCAAATACAGATAGAGGATCCAGGTCCCTAGCCCGTTTTCGCCAAGGCTTGTTACAAGGCCTGAAAAGGGGGGGCCAGAAAGCTATGAACCTTTCCAAAGTTGCAGGAGTTATCCAAGGTATAGAAGAGAGCCCCGCAGAATTTCATGAAAGATTAACTGAAGCATATAGAATGTATACTCCCTACGATCCCGATGCACCAGGAAGTTTATGCATGGTGAATTCTGCTTTTGTAAACCAGTCTCAACCAGACATTAGACGTAAATTACAGAAATTAGAAGGGTTTGCGGGCATGAATGCAACTCAGTTACTGGAAGTCGCTCATAAGGTGTATGTGAATCGTGATAATGAAAGGCAGAAAGAATGTGATCGAAAGATGAAGAAGAAAGCTGATTTTTTGGCTGCGGCCTTAGTTGAACAGAAAAGGGGAGGTGTCCCTAGTCGAAGGAGCCGAGGAAGGGGGCGGGGCCGAGGAGGAAACCGGCCCCAAATAGGCGTAAACCAATGCGCCTATTGCTGGGAAGAAGGACATTGGAAAGATGCATGCCCGCAACTCGAAGACGCCCAGCAAGATGACGAAAACAATCATCAGTGGCGAGAAGAAAGACGAGGCCGTCCCCGAAACCGTGGAGGAGCCAATCGAGAACAATTCCAGCGAGAAAGAGGAGGAGCTATCCAAGCATCGACTACGACAATCCATGATGAAAATGACGTAGACTAGGACAGACCGGGCTCCGAGTTTGCTTTAGGTCTCCAGGAGCCTATGGTCGGAATACAAATAGGAGACCAAGTTATGAACTTTATGGTTGATACTGGAGCAGAACATTCCGTAATAGACAAAAAGATAGCCCCATTTTCTACAAAAGCAGTCACCATCATAGGAGCAACTGGTGCCAAAGCTACAAAATCTTTTCTTCAGAATCGTATATGCAGTCTAGGAGGACAGCAAATAACTCATCAATTCCTTTACAAGCCCGAATGTCCAGTGCCACTACTGGGACGAGATATGTTAGCCAAGCTTCAAGCACAAATATCTTTCTCTGAAAAAGGAGAAATGCAAATGACAGTAAATCCCCAAGCCAAACCAGCAGGAATAATGTTGCTGACAGTTCCCCGAGAAGAAGAATGGAGGTATTACATTGATGACTCTGTCCAAGACACTTATTTCGAACAAACGTTAAAGAACATTCATGCACCACCTGGAGTATGGGCAGAAGGCAGTCCTCCAGGCCTAGCCAAACATATAGCTCCAGTAATTGTAACCCTTAAGCCTAGTGCTACACCAGTACACGTCAAACAGTACCCTCTCCCAAGAGCTGCAATTGAAGGCATTCATCGCCACTTACAAAGATTGCTCGAATATGGCCTACTAAAAGTATGTCAATCCCCATGGAACACTCCACTTTTGCCAGTAAAGAAACCTGGGACGGATGATTACCGCCCAGTGCAAGACCTAAGGAGAGTGAATGATGCAGTCGAAACTATACATCCAGTTGTACCCAATCCTTATACTCTTCTAGGACTAATACCTGCTGAAGCTACCCATTTTACTGTACTAGATTTAAAAGATGCATTCTTTTGCATAAGACTAGCCCCTGTAAGTCAAATCTTGTTTGCATTTGAATGGCAGGACCCCATCTCTGGAAGAGGGGGCCAACTCACATGGACACGATTACCCCAAGGATTCAAGAATTCACCTACCATTTTTAGTGCTGCACTAAATCAAGACCTTTCAAGTTATCCAGTGGCCCCGGGGAAGAGAGTGCTTCTCCAATACGTGGACGATCTGCTGATAGCTGCAGTATCAGAACATGAATGTATACAAGCTACCAAAGACCTCTTGCAGTTACTAAATGAAGCTGGATATAAAGTTTCCAGAGCAAAAGCACAGCTATGCCAAAAAGAAGTGAAATACTTGGGTTTTCGTATAACCCAAGGAAGCCGAAGATTAGGCAGAGAAAGAAAGGAAGCAGTATGTAGAATACCAACCCCAACAACCAGAAAGCAAGTCAGAGCCTTTCTGGGAGCGGCAGGATATTGCCGAATCTGGATACCTAACTTCGCCCAAATTGCCAAACCATTATATGAAGCCACAAAAGGAGAAGAGAAGTCGCCACTGGAGTGGGGACTTGAGCAGGATACAGCCTTCAAGAAGTTAAAGGAAGAATTGATGTCATCACCAGCACTTGGGCTACCAGATGTTCACAAGCCTTTCCACTTGTTTGTACATGAAGCACAGGGAAATGCCTTAGGCATGTTGACTCAGAAATTGGGAAATTGGGAGCGACCTGTAGCATATCTATCGAAACAGTTGGACACTGTGGCCAAAGGATGGCCGCCATGCCTGAGAGCAGTTGCAGCTACAGCATTATTAGTGAGTGAGGCAGACAAGCTCACATTAGGACAGAACATACGAGTCACTGTGCCACATGCAGTCCTTGCCCTCATGGAACAAAAAGCAAATTATTGGCTCACCAATTCCCGAATGTTGAAATACCAGAGCATGTTATGTGAAAACCCACAGATACAACTAGAAGTGAGTCATGCCTTGAATCCAGCCACCTTGATACCCATTAGTGAAGAACTCCCAGAACATGACTGTATCGAAGTCATGGACACTGTGTTCTCCAGTCGACCTGACCTGACAGATGTGCCCATAGACAACCCTGACCAAGTCTATTATGTTGATGGGAGCAGTCTCATCCTCGATGGACGACGCTGTGCTGGATATGCAGTTGTCACTCAACATGAAGTAGTTGAGTCATCAGCTTTAGCCTCAGGCACATCAGCTCAGAAAGCCGAATTGATAGCACTCACCAGAGCATTATTATTAGGAGCGAAACTTGTGCTAAATGTATATACAGATTCCAAATATGCCTTCACTACTCTACATGCCCATGGAGCTCTCTATAAAGAACGAGGGCTCATCACATCCGGAGGAAAATCAGTCAAGTATAGTCCCGAGATACTGATGTTACTTGATGCAGTTTGGGCCCCAACACGTGTAGCTGTCATGCATTGCAGAGGACATCAAGCAGGAAAAGGAGAAGTTGCCCGAGGAAATAGGCTTGCAGATGCCTCAGCACGACAAGCAGCTATGACGGGACAGATTACACCACAAGCTATGCCAATGCAAGCAGCATTGTTTCCAGTACCTTTGAATTTATGGACACCACGATATACCACCCAAGAATTAGATTACTATTGTAACAAAGAAGATGGAGTACTGAAAGATGGATGGATTGAGCTGCCACCAGCAGAGGGCAGTCAACCCCCTGGACGAATAGTAATTCATGAACTGTTAGGACCATCTTTTGTCAAAGCCTTCCACGAAGCCACCCACTATGGGAAAAGTGCTATGGAAAAAGCACTCAGACCACATTTTTACATTACTCTATTGACAACCATATCAGCTTCAGTAGCACGTCAATGTTTAACTTGTGCCAAAAATAATGCCAAGCAAGGCCTTATAACGGCACCCCGAGTTCAGTCAGGAGGTGTAACCCCCATGCACAACCTCCAGATTGATTTTACCGAAATGCCAAGAGCCAATGGATATCATTACCTACTAGTGTTAGTCTGTACTTTCTCTGGGTGGGTAGAAGCCTTCCCGACCAGAACTGAGAAAGCCCGAGAAGTTACCAAAGTTTTAATGAGAGAGATTGTCCCTAGGTTTGGAATTCCAGCAGTAATAGGGTCAGACAATGGACCCTCATTTGTTTCTCAGATTACTCAACAGTTAGCAAAAGCTTTACAGATACAATGGAAGCTCCACACTGCATATAGACCCCAGAGTTCAGGGAAAGTTGAGCGAATGAATCGTACCCTAAAAGCCCAAATGTCTAAACTCTGCCAGGAGACACATTTAAAGTGGCCCCAAGTGCTCCCAATAGCTTTACTCAGAATACGCTCAGCTTCTGTAAAGTCAACAGGTTTTTCCCCTTTTGAAGTTCTGTATGGTAAACCCCCACCGATAGTGCAGGGAATCAAAGGAAGTCTAGCCCAAATTGGTTCAGAAATAACCAGGCAAGAACTCCTAGCTCTTAGTTTTGTTCTGCAGACTCTCCATGCGTGGATCCAAGACCAGTTGCCTATCAACTTGACGGAACCTCTGCATCCCTACCAGCCTGGTACTTCGGTGTGGATCAAAGATTGGAAGAAGACACCGTTGGAACCCCATTGGAAGGGACCATACACCGTCATCCTGTCTACCCCAACTGCAGTAAAGGTAGCAGAGATCGACGCCTGGATCCACCACAGCAGAGTCAAGCCCGCCGCTGATCCTGAACCTGAGCAGTGGACAGCAGAACAGCATCTTGATGCACCTTTGCGAGTTACTCTGAGACGGCAACCAGCAACTTAGACACTTCATCACAGTGCCTTGCAGTAGCCAAGTCTTTCAAAGAGGATTGCTGTTTTTCCATGCAGCAACAGTTTTGTTTCAACGAACCCAATTTGCGTGCGAGTTTGCACACTACTTTGATACTATATTGATTAACCATACTTCAAAAAAACCAACTGAAATTGCTAAGTTGGTTGAGGTGTGATGGACAACTTGAGGATCTTCAATCAACACTCAGTACCCGTTGAATTGCTTCATTAGCGCACGGGACGAAGAAAAAGAACGTCGTGGTCAAGATCTGCAAGCTGAGGATTCAGAAGAACTCCAATCAACATGTATCTTTGCTTTTGCTTTGCCCTGGTTGCCTTCTTTGGAGGTTTTGAACTGACTTATGCCTTACCTCCATGCACCGCGTGCATTACTTCTACTCGAACTGGACTAAAAGTAACTCAGACTTTGATTTACCATTCTTATTATACCTGCACTGGAAAAGTGACCCGGTGTATTTATAACACCACTGAACTAAATGTTTGCACCAATGGCAAATCTAGAGTATGCTATAATCCGCATCAGAATCCATCCTATTACACGTTGGAAATACGATGGAAGGATGCAGATGGACCTATAATAGCTGCTACGCCACCACTTAAGGACATTACTAGACCTGCTGTTTTGAATTTTGATGCATGTAATGTCATAAACAGAGATAGTCGCTCCACCTGTGGTACCTGGGAAAAAGCGTATCGGAATGACCATAAGTATATGTGCCCAGAAGGTGCCATAGGATGGAGAAAGTGTACAGGTAAAAAAGAACCAGGCTATAGTACTGCCCCTGAAGCAGATTACTATTGCCCGGATTGGGAATGTGTTTTTTATGCTACATGGAATAATGGTATAGTTGACGAAAAGATAGATAAACGAATGGCCACTTTAACCAAGTCAACAACAAATGATAAATGTCAGAAAGATGCTTGTAACCCCTTACACTTACGCATACACAATCCCAATGCATGGAAGCAAGGATACAAGTTTGGTTTACGTATTGCTGGTGGAGCAATAGATCCGGGAACCATTGTGTATATCAGATTGAATACCCAAGCCCACAAGTCATCTAAATATCATATCCATAATACCTTCTATGAGGCCATGCATGTAAATAAGTTTGAAATCCCTCATCCTTCTCAGAATTTATTTTTAGAATTAGCTGGAGCAGTAGTGTCTAGTCTTAAAATCTCAGATTGTTATTTCTGTGGCGGAACCCAGATGGGAGACCAGTGGCCATGGGAAGCTCAAGAATTAAATTATTCTTTGATTTACAATCAGACTGAATTACACAAGGCTACTAGCGAATGGGTGTTAGCGCACTCAATCGTTGGACGTCTTTGCTATACCAGAACTGGACCCCAGTTCACCCAGCAGGTAGGACAGCTGGTCTGTCTTAGCCAGAAATTCTATAATGCCACTACTAAAAAGACGTCATGGTGGTCAGGAATCAAACACCCTGAACCTCCTAACCCATTAGCCAGATTTCCTGAACTTGCTGATTTATGGACCAATCTTGCCAAAGCTCATGTCTGGCAAGCCCCACCTGGCCTATATTGGATCTGTGCACAGCTCCCGCCACAATGGGGAGGAGCATGTGTCTTAGGGACCATCAGACCCTCCTTCTTTCTTTTAAACACTGAACATGGAGAACAATTAGGATACCCAGTATATACTACCCACCGACACAAAAGAGCATTGAGACAGAAGAGATCACCCCTCCAGGTAGGCAAGTGGGAGAAGTGGCAGGGGGATGATTGGCCACCAGAAAGAATCATTGAGTATTATGGGCCTGCCACTTGGAATGATGATGGTATGTATGGTTATCGAACCCCAATCTATATGATTAATCGTATTATCCGCTTACAAGCAGTAGTTGAAATAATAACCAATGAAACTAGCCAAGCTCTCACACTTTTAGCTAGACAAAGTACTCAAATGCGCATTGCTATATATCAGAATCGCTTAGCACTTGATTATTTGTTAGCAGCTGAAGGAGGAGTATGTGGTAAACTGAATTTAACTAATTGCTGTTTAAAAATAGATGATAAGGGTCAAGTAGTTGAAGAAATTGCTAAAGATATGCAAAGACATGCTTATGTGCCAGTACAAACTTGGCACTCATTGAAATTCCCTAATTGGTTTGCTAATCTGTTCTCATGGCTGGGAGGATTTAAGACTTTCATTATCTTAGTACTAATCCTTGTTGCTGTTATTTTCTTATTACCATGTTTAATCCCATGTTGTATGCGTTCTATCCATAATGCTATTGATAGTACAGTAGAGCGGAAGACCGCAACTAAAATAATGGCCCTATATAAAGCTAGTCCTAGTCGAAATCCTGCAACCATGGTATAACTATTTCAAGGTGATTTAATTCTCACACCTTATTAAGTAATAGGGTGAGATTAATCAAAGGGGGGAATGTGGCAGGTGTAGGCCTGTGATCCACTTTGTCTGATATAAGCAAGCGAGCCTGGCTAGCTTGACCTGTAACTGAAGCTAGTGGAGAGGCCTATGGGAATTGCACATCCCCCAATCTGCCTGTAGAGCTGGAACACAGCGAGGACATAGCAAGAATATTGAACTAGCTTAGATAAGCAGAACTGGAAGATGGAAAAATACAGAAAAATATGTTTAAAAGTTACTGATAAGAAAGTACATCTGCAAGGGATTTAATTGGGACTGCTGACAGATGAGTTGCAGAGCCCTGCTCCCCTACATACACAAATTGGCTCTATGGCCTTGAGAGTATGAAAGTAACAAGTTGATGAACTGGCCATTGTAATTGGGACTAGAAGGGGGGTAAGCAGGTGCTGAGCCTGTAGCAGCAAAGCGCAGACAAACCAATGATACCAGGAGTCTGTTCAGAAGGTCCAAATCATTTATTTGTGCACAAGTCTCAAGCAAGGCAATTTCAAAATGGCTGAGCAAAGTTTTCAAGCATTACAACAACTTTTATAGACTTCTGTTCCATTCTAGGTATAGAAAAACATTTCATTGGTCCCGGTACTCTCCCGTACCTCCCGTAGCCCTTCTATTGGTCCCGGTACTGATAAGTTTCTCCAATTATGTCCCTTCTGTGGGCTTCTGTAGGCATGACACCTGCCTGCCCCCCTTCTAGTCCCAATTACAATGGTCAGTTCATCAACTTGTTACTTTCACACTCTCAAGGTTATGGGACCATTTGTGCGTGCAGAAGAGCAAGGTTCTGTAACTCATCTGTCAGCACTCCTCATTATTTCTCTGCAAATGTACTTTTTCTTATCAGTAACTTTTAAACATGTCTTTTCTGTATTTTTCCATTTCTTAATTCTGCAGTTCTGCTTACCTAAGCTAATTCAATATTTCTACTGAGTTCTTTCTTACAATAGCAGCATATTGGGGGATGTGCAATCCTATATGCCTCTCCACAGGCCTCATTTACAGGTCAAGCTAGCCATGCTGGCCTGCCTATGTCAGACACCGTGGGTCACAGGCCTGCACCTTCCACATTCCCCCCTTTGATTAATCTCACCCTATTACTTAATAAGGTGTGAGAATTAAATCACTTTTAGAAGAATCACATCCTGATCAAAGGATTCTTACTAGTTCCACTAGGGCTAGCTTTGTATAAAGCCATTATTTTAGTTGCGGTCTTCCGCTCTACTGTACTATCAATAGCACTATGAATGGAACGCATACAACATGGGATTAAACATGGTAAGCAGAGGATAACAGCAACAAGGATTAGTACTAAGATAACGAAAGTCTTAAATCCTCCCAGCCAAGAGAAAAGGTTAGCAAACCAGTTAGGAAATTTCAATGCGTGCCAAGTCTGTACCGGCACATAAGCATGTCTTTGCATATCTTTAGCAATTTCTTCAACTACTTGACCTTTATCATCTATTTTCAAACAGCAATTAGTTAAATTCAGTTTACCACATACTCCTCCTTCAGCTGCTAACAAATAATCAAGTGCTAAGCGATTCTGGTATATGGCAGTGCGCATCTGAGTACTTTGTCTAGCTAAGAGCGTGAGAGCATGACTAGTTTCATTGGTTATTATTTCAACTACTGCTTGTAAGCGAATAATACGATTGATCATATAGATTGGGGTACGATAACCATACATACCATCATCATTCCAAGTGGCAGGTCCATAATACTCAATAATTCTTTCTGGTGGCCAATCATCACCTCGCCACTTCTCCCACTTGCCTATCTGTAAGGCTTCTCTTTTTTGTCTTGATGCTCCTTTGTGTTTGTGGGTTGTGTATACAGGGTATCCTAATTGTTCTCCATGTTCAGTGTTTAACAGGAAGAAAGAGGGTCTGATGGTTCCTAAGACACATGCTCCTCCCCATTGTGGCGGGAGTTGCGCATATGCTCGGTTTCCACAGATCCAATATAGGCCAGGTGGGGCTTGCCAGGCTTGGACTTTGGCAAGGTTAGTCCATAGACCTGCAAGTTCAGGAAATCTAGCTAATGGGTTAGGAGGTTCAGGATGTCTGATTCCTGACCACCATGCTGTCTTTTTGGTCGTGGCATTATAGTATTTCTGGCTAAGACAGACCAGCTGTCCTACCTTTTGGGTGAACTGGGGTCCAGTTCTGGCAAAGCAGAGACGTCCAACGATTGAGTGCGCTAACACCCATTCACTGGTAGTCTTGTGTAATTCAGTCTGGTTGTAAATCATGGAATAATTCAATTCTTGGGCTTCCCAGGGCCATTGATCTCCCATTTGGGTTCCGCCACAGAAATAACAATCTGTGATCTTAAGACTAGAGACTACTGCTCCGGCTAATTCTAGAAACAAATTCTGTGAAGGGTGAGGGATCTCAAACTTATTTACATGCATAGCTTCATAAAAGGTATTATGAATATGATATTTAGATGACTTGTGGGCTTGAGTATTCAATCTGATATACACAATGGTCCCTGGGTCTGTTCCCCCTCCAGCAATTCGTAAACCAAACTTATATCCTTGTTTCCATGCATGGGGATTATGTACACGCAAGTGTAAGGGGTTGCAAGCATCTTTCTGACATTTATCGTTTGTGGTTGGCTTGGTTAGAGTAGCCATCCGTTTTTTTTTTTTTCATCAGTTATACCAGTGTTCCAGGTAGCATAGAAAACACATTCCCAATATGGGCAATAGTAATCTGCCGCTGTAGCAGTACTATACCCTGATCCTGTTTTACCTGTACACTTCCACCAATTTGTGGCACCTTCTGGACACATATACTTATGGTCATTTCGATACGCTTTCTCCCATGTACCACAGGTGGACTGACTATCTCTATTAATAGCATTACATGCATCAAAATTCAAAACAGCAGGTTTTGTAAAGTCATTAACGGGTGGGGTAGCAGCTAATATAGGTCCATCTGCATCCTTCCACCTTATTTCCAACGTGTAATAGGATGGATTCTGATGCGGATTATAGCATGCTTTGATTTTGCCATGAGTGCAAACATTTAGTTCAGTGGTGTTATAGATACACCGAGTTATTGTTCCCTTGCAGGTATAGTAAGAATGGTAAAGCAAAGTCTGAGTTACTTTCAGTCCAGTTCTAGTAGAGGTAATGCAAGCAGTGCATGGAGGTAGAGCATAAGTCTGTTCAAAACCTCCAAAGAAGGCAACCAAGGCAAAGCAGAAGCAAAGATACATGTTGTTGTTGATTGGAGTTCTTCTGAATCCTCAGCTTGCTGATCTTGATCACGACGGTCTATTATTCTTCGTCCCGTTTGCTAATGAAGCAATTTAACGGTTGCTGAGTGTTGATTGAAGATCCTCAAGATGTCCAGCACACATTAACCAACTTAGCAATTCAGTTGGCTTGTGAAGTCTGGCTTAGTCAATGTAGTCTCAAAGTAGTGTGTCAAATCACACACAAATCAGGTTCGTTGAAACAAAACTGTTGCTGCATGGAAAACAGCAATCCTCTTCGAAAGACTTGGCTACTGCAAAGCACTTGTGATGAAGTGTCTATGCTGCTGGTTGCCGTCTCAAAGTAACTCGCAAGGGTACATCAGGGTGCTGCTCTGCTGTCCACCGCTCTGGTTCAGGATCGGCGGCGGGCTTGACTCTGCTGTGGTGGATCCAGGCGTCGATCTCGGCTACCTTTACTGCAGTTGGGGTAGACAGGATGACGGTGTACGGTCCCTTCCAATGGGGTTCCAACGGTATCTTCTTCCAATCTTTGATCCACACCGAAGTTCCAGGCTTGAAAGGATGCAAGGGTTCCGTCAAGTTGATAGGCAACTGGTCTTGGATCCACGTATGGAGAGTCTGCAGAACAAAACTAAGAGCTAGGAGTTCTTGTCTGGTTACTTCTGAACCAATCTGGGCTAAATTTCCTTTGACTCCCTGCACTATTGGTGGGGGTTTACCATACAAAACTTCAAAAGGGGAAAATCCTGTTGACTTTACAGGGGCTGAGCGTATTCTGAGTAAAGCTATGGGGAGCACTTGGGGCCATTTCAAGTGTGTCTCCTGACAAAGCTTAGACATTTGGGCTTTCAAGGTACGATTCATTCGCTCAACTTTCCCTGAACTCTGGGGTCTGTATGCAGTGTGGAGCTTCCACTGTATCTGCAAAGCTTTTGCTAACTGCTGAGTAACTTGGGAGACAAATGAGGGTCCATTATCTGACCCTATTACTGCTGGAATTCCAAATCTGGGGACAATCTCTCTCATTAAGGCTTTGGTAACTTCTCGGGCTTTCTCAGTTCTGGTTGGGAATGCTTCTATCCACCCAGAGAAAGTACAAACTAATACTAGTAGGTAATGATATCCATTGGCTTTTGGCATTTCGGTAAAATCAACTTGGAGGTTGTGCATGGGGGTGACACCTCCTGACTGAACTCGGGGTGCTGTAATAAGGCCTTGCTTGGCATTATTTTTGGCACAAGTTACACATTGACGTGCTACTGAGGATGATATGGTTGTCATCAGAGGAATGTAGAAATGTGGTCTGAGTGCTTTTTCCATAGCACTCTTCCCATAGTGTGTGGCTTCGTGGAAAGCTTTGACAAAGGATGGTCCTAACAGTTCAGGAATTACTATTCGTCCCGGAGGTTGACTGCCCTCCTCTGGTGGCAGCTCAATCCATCCATCTTTCAATACTCCATTTTCTTTGTCACAATAGTAATCTAATTCTTTGGTGGTATATCGTGGGGTCCATAGATTCAAAGGTACTGGAAACAATGCTGCTTGCATTGGCATAGCTTGTGGGGCAATCTGTCCTGTCATAGCTGCTTGTCGTGCTGAGGCATCTGCAAATCTATTTCCTCGGGCAACTTCTCCTTTTCCTGCTTGATGTCCTCTACAATGCATGACAGCTACACGTATTGGGGCCCAGACTGCATCAAGTAACATCAATATCTCGGGACCATACTTGACTGATTTTCCTCCGGATGTGATGAGTCCTCTTTCTTTGTAGAGAGCTCCATGGGCATGCAAGGTAGTGAAAGCATATTTGGAATCTGTATATACATTTAGCACAAGTTTTTCTCCTAACAACAATGCTCTGGTGAGTGCTATCAATTCGGCTTTCTGGGCTGATGTGCCTGAGGCTAGAGCTGATGATTCAACTACTTCGTGTTGAGTGACGACTGCATATCCGGCACAGCGTCGTCCGTCAAGGATGAGACTGCTCCCATCAACATAATAGATCTGGTCAGGATTGTCTATGGGCACATCTGTTAGGTCAGGTCGACTAGAGAACACAGTTTCCATGACTTCGATACAGTCATGTTCTGGGAGTTCTTCACTGATGGGTATCAAGGTAGCTGGATTCAGGGCATGGCTCACTTCGAGTTGTATCTGTGGGTTTTCACATAACATGCTCTGGTACTTCAACATTCGGGAATTGGTGAGCCAATAATTTGCTTTCTGTTCCATAAGGGCAAGGACTGCATGTGGCACAGTGACTCGTATGTTCTGTCCTAGTGTGAGTTTGTCTGCCTCACTCACTAGTAGCGCTGTAGCTGCAACTGCTCTCAAGCAGGGTGGCCACCCTTTGGCCACAGGGTCCAATTGTTTCGATAGGTAGGCTACAGGTCGCTCCCAATTTCCTAATTTCTGAGTCAACATGCCTAGGGCATTTCCCTGTGCTTCATGTACAAACAAGTGGAAAGGTTTGTGGACATCTGGTAGTCCAAGTGCTGGTGATGACATCAATTCTTCTTTCAATTTCTGGAAGGCTGTATCCTGCTCAAGTCCCCACTCCAGTGGTGACTTCTCTTCTCCTTTTGTGGCTTCATACAGTGGCTTGGCAATTTGGGCAAAGTTGGGTATCCAGATTCGACAATATCCTGCTGCTCCCAGAAAGGCTCTGACTTGCTTTCTGGTTGTTGGAGTTGGAATTCTGCATACGGCTTCTTTTCTCTCTCTGCCTAATCTTCTGCTTCCTTGGGTAATACGAAAACCCAAGTATTTCACTTCTTTTTGACATAGCTGTGCTTTGGCTCTGGAAACTTTGTATCCAGCTTCATCTAGTAGCTGCAAGAGATCTTTGGTGGCTAATATACATTCACTTTCTGATACGGCAGCTATCAACAGATCATCCACGTACTGGAGAAGCACTCTCTTTCCCAGGGCTACTGGATAGCTTGAAAGGTCTTGATTTAGTGCAGCACTAAAGATGGTAGGTGAATTCTTGAATCCTTGGGGTAATCTTGTCCAGGTGAGTTGGCCCCCTCTTCCAGAGATGGGGTCCTGCCATTCAAATGCAAACAATATTTGGCTTACAGGGGCTAATCTTATGCAAAAGAATGCATCTTTTAAATCCAGTACAGTGAAATGGGTAGCTTCAGCAGGTATCAGTCCTAGAAGAGTGTAAGGATTGGGCACAACTGGATGTATAGTTTCAACTGCATCATTTACTCCTCTCAAATCTTGCACTGGGCGATAATCATCTGTCCCAGGTTTCTTTACTGGCAAAAGTGGAGTGTTCCATGGGGATTGACATACTTTTAGTAGGCCGTATTCAAGTAATCTCTGTAGGTGGCGATGGATGCCTTCAATTGCGGCTCTTGGGAGAGGGTACTGTTTGACGTGCACTGGTGTAGCACTAGGCTTGAGGGTTACAATCACTGGAGCTATATGCTTGGCTAGGCCTGGGGAACTGCCTTCTGCCCATACTCCAGGTGGTGCATGAATGTTCTTTAAAGTTTGTTCAAAATAGGTATCTTGAATCGAATCATCAATGTAGTATCTCCATTCTTCTTCTCGGGGTACTGTCAGCAGCATTACTCCTGCTGGTTTGGCTTGAGAATTCACTGTCATTTGCATTTCTCCTTGTTCAGAGAAGGATATTTGTGCTTGAAGCTTGGCTAGCATATCTCGTCCCAGTAGCGGTACTGGACATTCGGGCATGTAAAGGAATTGATGAGTTACTTGCTGTCCTCCTAGACTGCATATTCGGTTTTGAAGAAAAGACTTTGTGGCTTTGGCACCAGTTGCTCCTATAATGGTGACTGCTTTTTTTTTGTGAATGGGGCTATTTTTTTGTCTATTACTGAATGTTCTGCTCCAGTATCAACCATAAAGTTCATAATTTGGTCTCCTATTTGTATTTCGACCATAGGCTCCTGGAGACCTAAAGCAAACTTGGAGCCCGGTCTGTCCTAATCCACGTCATCCTCATCATGGGCTTGTGTGGCCAATGCTTGGATGCTCCTCCTCCCCTCTCTCTCTGGAATTGTTCTCGATTTGCTCCTCCTCGGCCTCGGGGACGGCCTCGTCTTTCTTCTCGCCACTGATGATCGTTGTCGTCATCTTGCTGGGCGTCTTCGAGTTGCGGGCACGTATCTCTCCAATGTCCTTCCTCTCTGCAATAGGCGCATTGGTTCACGCCTAGTCTCTGGGTCCGGCCTCCGCCTTGACCCCGCCCTCTTCCTCTGCTCCTTCGACTAGGGACACCTCCCCTTTTCTTTTCAACTATGGCCGCAGGTCACAGGCCTGCACCTGCCACAAGCCCACTGGAGGAACATAATTGGATGGTCATATCAGTACCGGCACCAATGGAAAGGGTACGGGAGGTACGGGAGAGTACCGGGACCAATGAAATGTTTTTCTATACCCAGAATGGAGTAAAAGTCTATAAAAGTTGTTGTATTGCTAGAAAACTTTGCTCAGCCATTTTGAAATTGACTTTGCTTGAGACTTGTGCACAAATAAATGATTTGGACCTTCTGAACAGACTCCTGGTATTATTGGTTTGTCTGCGCTCTGCTGCTACAATCCTGAGTCTAGGGCCAATGCCTCCAGGCATGTGCTGGTCCCACTCCAAAGAACTCAATATGGGAGCTGCAGAAGAGTAGAAGTGCTGCAGCCTTGACCTCCTTTGCCTTAATCTCTACCTGGTGTGTGCCCCACCGAGAATAAAAATAGGATTACACTTGCATGAAAGCATAGGAGAGCAAAAGAGATGTTTTAAAATACTTTTACTTAAGCGACCTGAAGTGCTGGCTAAGAATAACTTCCTTATCTGTTGCCAAGTTGCTTAGTAACGTAATTAATCCCACAGTTTATTATGTGTGTCTCTGTGTTGTCACAATGTGAATCTCAGAATTAAAATAAAGTCATCTCCAGTGATCAGTCTCCATGACAGCAGACAGACACATAACAGACAAGATATTTACAACTCCCTTCCTCCTTAGGAAAGTAATTCTTGCTCAACAACTCCAGTAACCTCACTGCGTTCTTAAAGTTGGAATCCCTGCAGGTTTCTTTTTAATTGCTAATTACTTTTTTAATCTTTGCAATATATAGCTTTCAAAATGAAACGGATTTCACTCACGAGAACCATGAGTTATCTGGAACTTTACGCATTATCTCTTTATTAAACATAAATATAAACATTAGAAACATCTTATATTCTGTTATTTTAACCGTATTTCATAATGAATGAAAGGACCTATTGGCTTATATTAGTTTTTTCTTTTGGGGCAGTTTCTCCAAATGGACAGTCATGGACCTCACTCCTAAGCCAGGATATATGGAGTATGGGCCCAAAATTCGAAGGCCCTTACACGGGTAATTTCCTTAGTTACCCGTGTAAGGGCCTTATCCGGGATATTTGAAGGGCACCTATATGGGTAGTGCCCTTCGAATATCCCGGCTAAGTCCCTAACGTGCTCAGATGCTATTGTGGCAGGCTATGGCCTAGAGTAGTCTGCAAATATGAAAGGCCTGTAAGTTAGGCCTGGATACCAACCCCCATTATAGCTAGAAAAGAACCAAAAATCTGTGAAAAATGAGAAAATTGTTTTAAACTGCTTAATAAGAAGTTTTACATGAATTCATAAGTCTTTCATTATTCTCTTGTGTGCAAAAGAAAGAAACGTTTCAATACATGCATTCCTGGAGCTAGAGACAACCTTGCAGTAGAGAAGTATCAAACCTAGAAACTGAACCATTGTTAGGACAGTCCTAAGGGAGGGAGCTGGGTGCTAGTCCCAGGAGGGATCTCTGATTGGACAGGTGCAGGGGGCGTTGGAACCAATAGGAAGTTTGCATGTATCAAGCTGGAACCAATAGAAAGTTCTCATGAATCAAACTGAAAAAGAGGTATAAATGAGTATGTCTCTGTAAAAACTTTGTTCAGTTCCTTTTGAAGCTTTGACTAACTGAGCCATGTGCACAATAAATTGTCTTGGATCTTTTGAACTGACTCCTGGTTTTATTTATTGCATGCTTATCAGCTGCTACATATTCTTGGTGCGTTGGGCCGGAATATGCGAGCAGGGGATGGTATGCAAGTGAATATACCACGACTTCTCGCCTCAAAGGTTTGGTCCGGTTGGAACCATGTCTGTCTGACCGCAGGGGAATTCTCAGGCGCCGTCGATCCCTTTGTATCGGAGAGGGTTCCGCCTTGCCTCGGCGGGCCACTGGGTCCAACTGGCCAACACCTCAGAACCCGAGGGGAGTCCAGGATCCAACCCAAGAACTGGTTTGGTATCAGGAACTGGATCCGGTGAGTAGATATTTTCTTGTTTAAAAGTCAGTGCAGCCTGGGGAAAAAGTCTTGCATAAGTATGCGCAAGACTGATTTGGTATAGACTAACTGGGAAAATCTCGCATGGGTATGCGCGAGTCAAGAGAGCTTGATCACCTCTCATAAGGGCGGTCCTAGTAGACCCCGCATGAGTATGTGCGGGGGGAAGCCATCGACCCTTCTTGTTTGGAATAGTCAGTTAGTCAGAAAACCTGGGCACTTGAAAAATGATTTCTGTGATAATATGATTGCCTGTGTGATTGAGAGGTCTTGAAATACAGACCAAGCGAGAGTGAACTTCTGAGTAGCGCAGTTCCTGGCCAGGCGACTGTGCCCAGGTCGCGAAAAGGAGGAAGCGTTTGGTGTTTGTCTGTCCTTACTATGTGTTTTTTTTTGGTATCTGATTTCTGTTATCTGTTGAAACCGCGAGTTTCCCTTCTGGTATAAT
Organism: Ichthyophis bannanicus; assembly: GCA_033557465.1. NCBI lineage: Eukaryota > Metazoa > Chordata > Amphibia > Gymnophiona > Ichthyophiidae > Ichthyophis > Ichthyophis bannanicus. Next base: position 616,654,033 of record CM066031.1, on the reverse strand, counting down.
GTGAGATTATTCTGTTGGGTAATTTGTGGAACAGTTTACCGATTAAGAAATAGTATTAAGCAGAAAAGAAGACAGAAGGAAACAAACTCAAGAGTCACTTTTTCAGTAAAGAAGCTGTCTCACTCATTCCTGTTTTTTCCTTCTGCACAGCCTGAAACTGGTAAGCAGAGAGAGAAGGGGCGTGTCTGGAGAAAGGAATGTGTAGTATCTTTTAACCCTGTGAAGGCTTAATCTCAATACTCTGCAGCTGGGTTAATTTGTGCTTATTTCAGGAAAATTGTACCTGTTTTATTCAATATGTTCTAATAGTGATGTTCCTTCTGCTATGGTCATGTATTATATATCATTTAATAAGAATGTTTAGTCAGAATTGTGGATCCCGACAGTTTTGGGCTTAGCCTGGAAAGGGTTAAGTTCTTATTAACCCCGTTCGAGTTTCTTAACTGTTCTTGTACAGACCAAGTGAGAAGAATTTCTGTAGGGCTATAGGTATAATGCATTTGTGGGCTTAGCCTTGTTTTGTGTTTTTTATGTTCAAATCTTCAGTAAGCACTGTAATGGTCTAAATAGGAAATGATAGAAAAATTCAGGAAACTGCTTTTGTTTTCCCTTTGACCTTTGAAGTAGAGGTTAAGAACCCTGACAGGACTATGAAGCATTCCGAGCCAGTAGTTACCAGATTGCAAAGTGATTTAAATCCTGAGTGAATAAGGAGTTCATCGTGCTTGAATTCTAGTTCCTGATATACTGCGGCAAGCACCTCATAGAAGACATACTTATTGTTAATAAAAATAAAAAAGGAAGAAAAAGGGGTGTATATGTATTCTAGATATCCACCCACTTTATGAAAAAAGTATTCGTAATGTCTTTTGAATATCTGCTTCCTAAACTGTAAGATTTAAAGTAATTTCTTTTGCAGAGACATTGTTCAGCTTAAATGCTGATTACGGCTGGCAGTTAGTTTCCATGCCAAGTAATTTTATTCCAGTCATACGTAACAGATATGTGGCCGTCATGTTAGGAGCCATAGTTCTTTCTATTGGATTTGTTGTTATAACATGTTGCAAAATAATAGTTTTATATTTTAAGGACTTTATCTAAATTGTTCTTATTTAGAATGAGCACACACATCCATTATGTTTAGTCCATAAGAAAATGCAGCCTGACTGCCCGCCCCCTCTGTCTGTTGTCAAATACGTCACCATGGGAGAAGGGGGGGGGGGGGGTCAGAGTCCACGCAGATTTTGTTGAAATGTATGACTAGGAATTTTAGCAAGGGGTTTGCTGGAGATTACAGACTTAAAATGTCTCCGTCCCTATTAGAAATGCTCTGTGAAAGGGGGGTGGCCAGTGTTAGCTACTTCATGGCCCCGTAGTTTCCCGTGTTCATCAGATTGTACAGAAAATGTTCCCTGATCAGTTCCCCTACATAGACTCCTGGTTGAATGTTTGTGAGGGGAAAAAAAAAACACTTGCCCGTTTATTATCTTTATAGGCCAGTTCCCTCAGCTCTGCCACCACCCCGGGCAGAGCCTGGGGCAGGGGGGGACACCTCCCTGCAGATGTACCCCAAGTAGTTCACCAGCCACCTCCGCAGCAGGAGGACATACACTCCCTCTTGACCGAAAGCCCCGGCACAGTTTAAAGTACTCCGAGTGGGCCACAGTCCACCGATGATACTACAAGCAGGGATTCATTTGCCAGTTCAGGGTCACTCACAGCCAGTGCCCAAGAACATGAAGTGGAACCCAGACAGTCCCGATTGCCGTATACCTTCAGAAGTACAACTACCAGTAAAAGGGAGGGTCACGCTATCCCATTGCGCTCGGTCCAGGGCCTACCCACCCTTAATACCGAAAGCCAGCTGACCAGCTTTGTTTCTGCCACTGATTTACTGAACTGAAAGCTGCATTATGCCTCCTACACTGAGAAACCTTAGGATTTGATTGAACTAATGAACAGTATTATGCAGACCCATCAGCCTTGATAACCCCAAGTGGGATCCAAATAGTGCAGGCAGCCCTCACTATATACCCCATGCGATCCAGCAGCCCAGGAGAATTTGTGTATGGTAGATGCAGTTTTTGTCAGTCAGTCCCAGAGAGATATAAAACGAAAATTACAGAAAATGAATGGATTTGCGGGTATGAATACAGCACAGTTAATGGAAGTTGCTCAGAAAGTTTTTGTGAATTGTGGAAATGAATGTGACAGAGAAAGTGAATGTAAGATGAAGAAGAAAACAGATCTTCTTGCTGATACTTTAGTTGAATGACGTGAAGGAGGTTTTCCTAATCGAAGGAGCAGAGGAAGTGGAAGGGGTCGTGAAAATAATCGGCCCCCACTGGGTGCGAATCAGTGCGCCCATTGCAGAGAAGAAGGACATTAGAGAAGTGAATACCCGCATCTTGACTCCACCCCCAGGAAGGGAGGAGGGAGCATTTGGAGAACAGGAGGTTGATTTTAGAGTCATGAAAGAATAAACCGAGCACAGTGTTCCAGCAAGAGAGGGAAGCAGCTATAGAGTGAGTGGCAGCCGAAGAGGGCTACAGCATGGATGAAGACTAGGCCAGACCGGACTCCAAGTTTCCCTGGGTCCCCAGGAGCCTATGGTCAGTCTGAAAATAGGAGACCAATATATGGACTTTATGGGGGATACAGGAGCAGAATAATAAAGCCAGTAGCCCCTTTGTTTTCTCGATGCATCACCATTGTCAGAGCTACTGGGGCTAAGGCCACAAAGCCTTTCCTGCAGAACCGCATGTGTGAACTAGGGGGACAGAAAATAACGCACCAGTTCCTGTATATGCCTGAGTGCCCTATTCAACTTTTGGGCCGAGATCTGCTTGCAAAGCTCCAGGCACAGATATCCTTTGCTGAAGGGGGAGAAATGAAAATGACTGTGAACCCAAAGCCTGCTGGATTGATGGTGCTAACTGTTCCCTGAGAAGAAGAGTAGTGGTTCTATAGTGCATCTCCAATCAAGCCAGCTAGTTCCTGTATACCTACCAAACTTATAGCCCCACCTGAAGTATGGGCAGAAGATAATCCACCTGGCCTAGCGAAGAACATAGCCCCTGTCATTGTCACCCTCAAGCCAGGAGCGGAACCAGTGCATGTGAAGCAGTATCCTCTTCCCCGACCAACTAATGAAACTATTGAAGTATGGACTTCTCAAGGAGTGCCAGTCACCTTGGAACACCCCCCTTCTCCCAGTTAAGAAACCTGGGACAGGGGATTACCGCCCAGTACAAGATCTAAGGCGGGTAAATGATGCAGCTGAAACTATACACCCAGTGGTACCAAATCCTTATATTCTCTTGGGACTGATCCCCGCTGAGGCTACTCATTTCACCATCTTGGACCTCAAAGGTGCCTTTTTCTGCATACGCTTAGCCCCCACCAGTCAACGTTTGTTTGCTTTTGAATGGCAAGACCCCACAACAGGAAGGCCGGGCCAACTCACCTGGACTCGATTACCCCAAGGATTTAAGAATTCACCTACTCTCTTCAGTGCTGCTTTAAATCAGGATCTTTTAAGCTACTATGTGAACCCAGGAGAAAGGGTTCTTCTTCAGTATGTGGACAACTTGCTCATAGCCACCAACTCAGAAAGTGAATGTCTACAAGCCACCAGTGAGCTCTTGCACCTTTTTAATGAGGCTGGATACAAAGTCTCAAGAGCCAAGGCGCAATTATGTCAAACAAGATAGATACCTAGGATTCCAATTGTCCAGTGGAATTCGACGCCTGGGGCCAGAACGCAAAGAAACTGTATGCAGTATTCCTACTTCAACCACCAGGAGGCAAGTGAGAGCCTTCTTGGGTGCCACAGGGTACTGTCATATATGGATCCCCAATTTTGCGCTGCTAGCAAAACCATTGTATCAAGCTACCAAAGGAATAGAAAAGTCTCCATTGGAATGGGGACTTGAACAGGATGCAGACATTCGATCTTTGAAAACCGCTCTGATGTTATCACCAGCTCTGGGTCTACCAGATGTCCAGAAAACCTTTCAGTCTCTATGTTCATGAGTCACAAGTGTAATGGGGAAGAGACGTCCTTTGCCATGCAAACAGAGGAATCTGAGAGAAGTAGGGCAGTTGCTGACAGGAAGGCAAAGCACATGACTTTCCAGTTGCCAGCAGCAGCATAAACAAACCCAGCCACCAGTGCAGCAGCCCCGCCCAGCTAGCAAACAATCCCCATCTCCTGAACCTAATAGTTTTCACCTGAATGGGGGAAGGGCTAAGTTAGCTCCAAACCGGACGTATAAGAAACGCTCCTTAGAGTTTGAGGGGAAGCTTAGAGATCTAGGAGAGCTTGGAGATCTTGGAAAGTTTGGAAAGCTTGGAGAGCTAGGAAAACTTGGAGAGCATGGAGAGCTTGGAGAGACGCAGAGTGAGAAACAGCGTCAGAATAAGCTGAAGTCTGAGACCGAGAATCAGACTGAGAGAGAACAGCTGAAACGTCAGTTTGGGAAGCAGACGGAGATTCAGAAGCAACGTGTGTTTCAGAGTGGAAGGAAGCACGAGAGAAAGCACGTGAGTGACTCAGAGGATTGTGAGTCTGAGAGTGAGTTTGATAGAGAACTATAGAAGGTAACCAGCAGGAGTAACTGGAGAAGCAGAGCCCAAAAGCCCTGTAGACAGAGCTCCAAGCAGGTGTCCTATTGGGAAGGTAGCCAGAGGGAAACATTACCGGAGAAGCTATTTGGGAAGCACTTGCAAGCCCCAGGGAGTGAAAGGTATTCTTTGGAGGATATCTGCATGTCAGAAGAAGTGGGTGAAAAGCCAAAACCCAGAGGAAAACCTCTAAGGTTTAAACCCCTTGCTGACCAAGCTGTGCACGAACTTTCCCCTGTCTCAAAGCCAGAAGGTAGGCTGCCTAAATACTTTAAGGATAAAGGTACTTATAAGAAGTTCTCTTGTGAAAACCCTGAAGGGTGTGACTCTCCTCTCTGCTATTCTGATATATGTGGTAATACTGAACCCTATCTCACAGAGGGCTGGTTAGAGAAGCCCCGGGAACAGATAGAGGGTGGAAGTTTGAAAACGTTGCATAACAAACAGAAGCTTTACCTACCGGAGAATCAGCATGAACCAATGCTAATTGACCCTCATGAGGAGGAAGTATCAGATGACCAAATGGACTGTACTTTAATGATTACAGATGATATAACTTCTCTGTGCTGAGCCAGGTGATTCATGAAAGCCGTTTGAACTGGCAGTTAAAGAGCACAGGATTTTTCCTTTGTTGTGCAAAGTGACTGTATGCTGTGAATACTGTGGAACTTTGGATTTCTGTTGAGAAGCTGTTTTGTTCTTTACTTATTTTGTGCCAGAGTGTATGGCTTTTTGTCCTCAGTTCTTTGGTGTTTAAATCCGCCCGGGAGGGGAAATAAAAATCCTGTCATTGCCTGTACCATTCGCACCACAACTGCTTCTTATTGAAAGGGAAAATACTACAACTCCCAGGAAGCAATGCATGCCTAAAGCATTGCTCAACTCATTCAATAAGGGTCCCCAGGCAGTCTAACCCGTACGCCTATGCTGCGGGCCGACTACTGGTGACAGGTTTGGCGTAGTTTTACGGATTTTTAAACACAGTACAAGGACATTATTAAGAAAAAGGATATCAGCTTTTAAAAAGGAAAAAGATATCACCTCTGGAAAAAAAAGGAGGAAGACCCGGACTGGACTTCAGTTACAGCCTGACCTGGAGGAACCAAAGACATCTTTCTCAATGCAAGATTCTACATCATGCTCAGGTAAAAGTAGGTGGGCACGGGAGTAGATGGATTGGTGAGAAAGGGGGAATATTTGTACTATAGGAAGGAGGCAGAAAAGTTTTGTACCGCACTTGGTGGGCCCTGTTCTTTTTTTTTTCTACCCCTGCAGGTACAAAAACCCGAGATGGATCCCCAGGAGGTCAAGAGCTGGATGGAAGCTCAATGGACAATGCAGAGCGAGTTAGCGAGGATGATCCAGGAGAAGACTGTAGCCGCAATGAACACGCAACAGCAGCCACTCCTCGAGCTACTGGAAGCTCTGGTCAAGAAAACCGTGGACAGAGAGGAAACTATTCCCTCAGTACAAGTGGGGGTAGGACTTCCTAACTGCAGTGCACTAGCACTGGGACAGCTTAAAACACATGATAATTTTGATGATTTTACCGATGCTTTCGAACGCATTGCAGAGGCAGCTAAGTGGCCGGTGGACCAGTGGGCCATCAGGTTCGCTATGTCTCTGTCAGGCGAGGCATTAGCGGCCTACAAAACAATGCCCGCTGATCTGTCGTCCAGTTATCTAGATGTAAAAAATGCTGTGAGAGATAGGTTGGGTTTGACTCCCATGCATTACAAGTGCTTATTTAGAGAAGCTAGGCTTATGCCTAAGGAAACGCCAAAAGCTCTATTGCAGAGGTTGAAGGGACTGGCGGTGAAGTGGCTTGCTCCCGAAAGGAGGACGGTGGATTCTTTAATGGACACCATCATCCTGGAGCAATATCTTGAAGCCGTGCCTCCCGAGGTAAAGGCTTTCCTAATGCTCCAAAAATGCCATTCCACTGAGGAAGCGGCTGACCTCACTGAAAGGTACTTTGAGGCGGAGTTGGCCGGGACCTCTAGAGGAAATGTTTTAAAGGTGGCTGGCATTGATAAGCTGTGGAGCTTAGAAAAGACCTCTAAGGTGAATGTAACTGACAAAAATGTGGAAACATTTGTTTCCAGGAGAAAATGTTATAACTGTGGCCAGGTCGGACATATCCGCAGAGATTGTAAAGTACGAACTGCCCTAGTGTCAGGAAGAGATAAACACTTGGGGGAGGGATTTCTGCTGAAGGTCCGAGTGGAGGGCATAGAGGCTCTGGCACTGCTTGACTCCGGAGCAGACCAGAGCATGGTCTTGCAGAAGCTGTGGCAGACCATCAATGACCATACCCGATCTGCCCCGAGCCAAGCGGATGGGAGAGTGAAAGTGAGATGTGTGCATGGAGCGTCCTCGTATTACCCTTTGTATGAAGTGTCAGTAAAAGGGCTAGGCACTAAGGAAGAGGTGCAGGTGGCAGTAGTCCCAAGACTCCCGTATGATGTTGTTTTAGGGCGTGATTGGCCTCCATTTGTTAAGGAAATGGAGAAAGGCCTTATGGGAAAACCAGGCCCGGCCTCTATAGAAACTCCAAGAATAGGTAGCATGCAGCCCGGGATCCCAAAGACAGAAGCCCTAGCAAAGAAAATCTCTAGTCCCTTATTTGAAAAACCACGGAAAGATAGCGTCCAATCCAAGCCACGGGTGGGGGATAGGTCCTTAGCGCAGAAGAAATTTGTTTTGCAATTTACTAAGATATCTCCTCAGGCTCAGAGTCCGCAGAGAGCTTCTGAAGCCACCGCAGGCTACGACCTATTTAGTATAGAGGATGTTATAGTCCCAAGGGAGGGGAGAACACTCATTGACACCGGTTTGCAAATACAAATCCCTGAAGGCTGCTATGGGCGTATAGCGCCGCGATCAGGATTAGCAGTCAAGCACTTTCTTGACGTCGGAGCAGGGGTAATAGATCCCGACTACCGAGGTCCGATAAAGGTCCTACTCTTTAATTTTAGTAAAGAGGACTATAAGGTTAAGACGGGCGAACGGATCGCACAATTAATTTGTGAGCGGGTAGGCTTCCCAGCGGTAGAAGAGGTACCCTCGCTGACTTCCACAAGTCGGGGAGCGAGTGGTTTCGGTTCTACCGGGGTGGGGGAGGTAAAAAGCCTGACAGCTTTGGCCGAGAGACGCCAGGAGAGAAGGCGTAGGTCCCAAGCGAAGGCAGAGATGGAAGCAGGGGAAGGGTTACCCTGGGTCCCAGCGGAGCTTGTCCGGAAATTCCCTTCCTTCCCTAAGGAGCAGAAAGGTGATCCTGCTTTAAAAAGAGCATTCGAGTATGCTCAAGAAAATAGGACCATCTTGCCCAGGTTCTTTTTAGAGGGAGAGTTATTGTACAGGGAGAGCGCAGATCCACGTACAGGAACTGTAAGGAAACAGTTGGTGGTGCCAACTACTTTTAAGGCAGTAGTTATGCGATTGGCCCACGACCATCCTGTAGGCAGCCACAAAGGTATACAGGGGACGTTGGACCAGATCTTGGCCCGTTTTTACTGGCCAGGGGTCTTTAAGGAGACGACCCGTTATTGTGAGTCCTGTCCCGCTTGCCAGAGAGTCACTGCTACAAAACCAAAACCTGTACCAATGATACCCACGCCCACTATTTCAACGCCGGTTCGTCGTCTGGCGATGGACATAGTAGGACCCCTGGTTAGGATGCCAAGGGGCTTCCAATACATATTGGTAGTTATAGATCAGGCAACTCGATTTCCATGGGCCATCCCATTGCGTAACATCTCGGCAAAGACAATATCCCTTGAGCTTATAAAGTTGTTCTGTGAAATTGGATTTCCCCAAGAAATTCTGACGGACCAAGGGAGTAATTTCACATCAAAACACTTAGCTATGGTATGGGATGCTTTTGGGGTACGGCATATCCGGACCTTCGCTTATCATCCTCAGTCCAACGGACTGGTGGAGAGGATGAACCAGTCGATTAAACAGATGTTGCGGCGTGGCCTAGAAGGAAGGATGGCTGAATGGGATAATTTATTCCCATTTGTCCTATATGCGTGCCGAGAGCGCGTACAAGCATCTTTAGGGGCATCGCCCTATGAACTTTTATTTGGTCGGGCTCCGAGGGGGATTTTAGACATCCTACGGGAGCAATGGGTCGAACCAGAAGTAGAAGAGATAGGGGTACCGCAGTTTCTCAGGGATCTTAGGAGCCGCCTAGAGAGGACCTCCCGAGTGTCTATAGAAAATTTGCAGGCTAGCCAGTGCCGGCAAAAGCATTATTATGACCGTGGGACCAAAACACGGCAGTTAGCGGTAGGAGACAAGGTATTAATCCTAGTAGCAGATGCCGGCCCAAAATTTGAATCTAGGTGGAAAGGACCCTGTACAGTGGTGGAAAAGGTAGGTCCCGTCTCCTATAGGGTGGAGAACGAGAAGGGGCATCGACAAGTGTACCACCTTAACCTATTGAAACCTTGGCGCGACAGATCAGCAACAGTGAGGCTGGTCAAGGTAGAGGAACGTTTGGCCAATCAGTTCAAGATTACGTGTTGGCAGACTAAGAAGTCTGCAGCCCGTAATATCTTAAGGGGGGGGGGGATATGTAATGGGGAAGAGACGTCCTTTGCCATGCAAACAGAGGAATCTGAGAGAAGTAGGGCAGTTGCTGACAGGAAGGCAAAGCACATGACTTCCAGTTGCCAGGAGCAGCATAAACAAACCCAGCCACGAGTGCAGCAGCCCCGCCCAGCTAGCAAACAATCCCCATCTCCTGAGCCTAATAGTTTTCACCTGAATCGGGGAAGGGCTAAGTTAGCTCCAAACCGGACGTATAAGAAACGCTCCTTAGAGTTGGAGGGGAAGCTTAGAGATCTAGGAGAGCTTGGAAAGTTTGGAAAGCTTGGAGAGCTTGGAGAGACGCAGAGTGAGAAACAGCGTCAGAATAAGCTGAAGTCTGAGACTGAGAATCAGACTGAGAGAGAACAGCTGAAGCGTCAGTTTGGGAAGCAGACAGAGATTCAGAAGCATCGTGTGTTTCAGAGTGGAAGGAAGCACGAGAGAAAGCATGTGAGTGACTCAGAGGATTGTGAGTCTGAGAGTGAGTTTGATAGAGAACTAAAGAAGGTAACCAGCAGGAGTAACTGGAGAAGCAGAGCCCAAAAGCCCTGTAGACAGAGCTCCAAGCAGGTGTCCTATTGGGAAGGCAGCCAGAGGGAAACATTACCGGAGATGCTATTTGGGAAGCACTTGCAAGCCCCAAGGAGTGAAAGGTATTCTTTGGAGGATATCTGCATGTCAGAAGAAGAGGGTGAAAAGCCAAAACCCAGAGGAAAACCTCTAAGGTTTAAACCCCTTGCTGACCAAGCTGTGCATGGACTTTCCCCTGTCTCAAAGCCAGAAGGTAGGCTGTCTAAATACTTTAAGGATAAAGGATAAGAAGTTCTCTTGTGAAAACCCTGAAGGGTGTGACTCTCCTCTCTGCTATTCTGATATATGTGGTAATACTGAACCCTATCTCACAGAGGGATGGTTAGAGAAGCCCCGGGAACAGATAAAGGGTGGAAGTTTGAAAACGTTGCATAACAAACAGAAGCTTTACCTACCGGAGAATCAGCATGAACCAATGCTGATTGACCCTCATGAGCAGGAAGTATCAGATGACCAAATGGACTGTACTTTAATGATTACAGATGATATAACTTCTCTGTGCTGAGCCAGGTGATTCATGAAAGCCGTTTGAACTGGCAGTTAAAGAGCACAGGATTTTTCCTTTGTTGTGCAAAGTGACTATATGCTGTGAATACTGTGGAACTTTGGATTTCTGTTGAGAAGCTGTTTTGTTCTTTACTTATTTTGTGCCAGAGTGTATGGCTTCTTGTCCTCAGTTCTTTGGTGTTTAAATCCGCCCGGGAGGGGAAATAAAAATCCTGTCATTGCCTGTACCATTCGCACCACAACTGCTTCTTATTGAAAGGGAAAATACTACAACTCCCAGGAAGCAATGCATGCCTAAAGCATTGCTCAACTCATTCAATAAGGGTCCCCAGGCAGTCTAACCCGTACGCCTATGCTGCGGGCTGACTACTGGTGACACAAGGAAATGTTCTAGGAGTGTTGACTCAATCTCTTGGATCTTGGCAACGGCCAGTAGCCTATCTGTCAAAACAATCGGATGTAGTTGCAAAAGGCTGGCCCCCTTGTTTGAGAGCTGTTGCAGCTACAGCCCTCCTAGTGAGCATAGCTGACAAGCTCACTTTGAGACAGAATCTTCAAGTTACTGTACCACACTCTGTTTTGACCATTATGAAACACAAAGGAAACTTCTGGCTAACAAATTCATGAATGTTGAAGTATCAGAGTATGTTGTGTGAAAACCCCCAGATACAATTGAAGGTCAGTCAAGCTTTGAATCCTGCTACATTGTTAACAGTTGGTCTTGACCCCCCCTGATCATGACTGTTTAGAAACCATGGACACTGTATTTTCAAGCTGCCTGGATTTGACTGATGTTCCTTTGGAGAACTCTGAACGGACTTTCTTTGTAGATGGAAGCAGTCTTGTCATCATTAATGGACATTGTTGTGCCAGATATGCAGTGGTGACCCTTGATCTGGTAGTTGAGTCCTCAGCCCTGGCCCCAGGAACTTCAGCACAGAAAGCTGAACTGATACCTCTTGCTAGAGCACTAACAATAGGAAAAGGGGCTCTGTCTAAATGTGTACCCAGATTCCAAGTATGTCCTTACAACCTTGCATGCACATGGGGCCCTGTACAAAGAATGAGGGTTGATCACCTCAGGAAGCAAGTCCATTAAATATGGCCCCGAGATATTGACATTATCAGATGCATACTGCCTACAGATTTCAGAATTTAGGAAAAGTAGAATGTATGAGTAGAACCCTGAAATCTCAGTTGTCCAAACTTTGCCAAGAAGTTCACCTGAAGTGGCCCCAGGTTCTTCCTATAGCCCTTCTTAGGATATACTTAGCCCCTGCTAAGTCTTTAGGAGCTTCCCCTTTTGAGATTCTGTATGGGCGACCCCCGCCTATTGTATAGGAAATAAAGGGAGATATGGAACAGATTAGATCTGAAATTACTAGACAAGAACTATTGGTTTTAAGTTCTGTTTTGCAGTCTTCATACGTGGGTACAAGACCAGCTGCCCATCCATCTAACAGAACCCCTGCATCCTCTCAAGCCTGGAGTCTCGGTGTGGATCAAAGAGTGGAGAAAGACACCGTTGACACTGCATTGGAAGGGACCTTATGTTGTCATCTTGTTAACCCCAACAGCAGTTAAAGTTGCAGAACTCGAACCCTGGATTCATCACAGTCGAATAAAGTCAGCAGCCATTGATAGCAATGTAGAAAGGAAGGCAGCTACAAAGATATTAGCTATGTGGCAATATTACCCTATACCCCAAGGTGATGCTGTTACACCAATGTAATATATGATCTAATTAATGAGTGATTTAATTCTCACCCTTTCTCACTTGCGGGTGAGAATAATCAAAGGGGGGAATGTGGCAGGCTATGGCTTAGAGTAGTCTGCAAATATGAAAGGCCTGTAAGTTAGGCCTGGATACCAACCCCCATTATAGCTAGAAAAGAACCAAAAATCTGTGAAAAATGAGAAAATTGTTTTAAACTGCTTAATAAGAAGTTTTACATGAATTCATAAGTCTTTCATTATTCTCTTGTGTGCAAAAGAAAGAAATGTTTCAATACATGCATTCCTGTAGCTAGAGACGACCTTGCAGTAGAGAAGTATCAAACCTAGAAACTGAACCATTCTTAGGACAGTCCTAAGGGAGGGAGCTGGGTGCTAGTCCCAGGAGGGATCTCTGATTGGACAGGTGCAGGGGGCGTTGGAACCAATAGGAAGTTTGCATGTATCAAGCTGGAACCAATAGAAAGTTCTCATGTATCAAACTGAAAAAGAGGTATAAATGTGTATGTCTCTGTAAAAACTTTGCTCAGTTCCTTTTGAAGCTTTGATTAACTGAGCCATGTGCACAATAAATTGTCTTGGATCTTTTGAACTGACTCCTGGTTTTATTTATTGCATGCTTATCAGCTGCTACACTATCCATATAGCATCTGGGTGTGCTAGGGGTGTTCCAGGTAGAGCGGGGGCAGAGGAAGGTTCTACACGGGTAGCAGCGGTTTTCGTTGCTACCCGCGTAGCCTTCTGCACCTTAAAGCTGTGGTAGGCTATGGCCTATGATAACCTGCAAATATGGAAGGCCTGTAAGTTAGGCCCTGATTCCACCCCCCATCTTTGTAAGAACCAAAAATCTGTGAAAGTCTGAGAAAGCTGCTTTAAACTGCTTAATACGAAGTTTTCATGAATACATAAATCTTTTATTATTCTCTTGTGTTCTGATGATAGAAATGTTTCAATACTTGCATTCCTAGAGCCAGAAACGACCTTGCAGTAGAATTGTATCCATACCTAGAAACTGTGCCATTGTTAGAACAATCCTAGAGGAGGGAACTGGGTGCTAGGCCCAGAAAGGATCTCTGATTGGACAAGTGCAGGGGGCGTTGGGACCAATAGAAAGTCTGCATGTATCAAGCTGAAGAGAAATGTATAAAATGAATATGTTTCTGTAAGAGCTTTGCTCAGTCCTTTTTGAAGCTTGACTGTCTGAGCCTTGTGCACAATAAATTGGCTTGGACCCTGCAATTGACTCCTGGATTTATTCATTGTTTGCACTTCGCTGCTTCAAAGCTAGGCGAGAAAAAACCTCGCCTACCTTTAAGACGCAGAGGTTATGCAGGTAGCAACGAATATCACTGCTACCTGTGTAACCTCTGCGGCTGCCGGGGTGTCCAGGCTAACCCGGATATTCACTTCTGCTGGCTCAAAAGAGAATATCCAGGTTAGAGGGGTCGGTGGGGAGGCTATAAGCTGTCGCAGTGCATAGCCTGCCCAACTCAATTTCTTAAATTTACGGCTAATGTTCAGCATAGTACTTGCATCATGTCAAAGACAGCCTCCTACTGAAGTTTGTAAGATGTAACATGTATGGGTAATTTGTCATGGTGTGCTTGGAAATTCTTAATTAAGCCTGTGGTACCCAACACAATGGGGAATAACTTAGTATGTTTCTGCCACATTTTCAAGGTCTCTGACTGCATTTCTTGGTACTTGTGGATCTTCTCCCTTTCAATGCAATTCACAGAATAGTCGCTTGAGATTGATACCTCAATGCTATTCTGGTGTTTTTCTCCTTTACCACTATATCCGGCTTCCTTGCATCCAGCTTTTTATCGGTTGGAATGGGAGTATCCCAGGTGATCATAACCTCTTTATTCTCTGTATTTTTTTTAGGGTCATGATCCCAGTGCTTTTCAGGCACAGTGATGTTATAGTGTTTACAGAATTTCCAATGGATGAGGTGTGCTACTTTATTGTGCTTTTCTGTATAGAAATTTTTTATCAGAACTTCACAGCCAATTATGAGGTGAGTCACTCTTTTGAACTCTTTCGTACAGAATCTACATATGTCTGTTTTGCCAGTTTTTTCAGTGCTCACTGTAAACCATCTTGTCTGTAATCCATTGTCCTGGGCTATGTGTTATTTATAGTTACCTATCTGTGATACTGTGTCTCAATGGATTTGGACCAATTCCAGTAGGCTAAACTACTAAAGAAGTGAGAAATCACAATGAGATCAGCTGTTTTAGGGGATAATAAATGAATAAAGGAAATAAAAAGAAAATGAAATAAATCTTTGCTTTTGAAAGTAATTAACTAATGTACTTATACCTGCGACATCCCATCAAAATTCATCCACTTTACCCCCAACCTCCCTACTCTCTCATGCCCCAGGTTCAACAGTTTATATTCACTCCCTTACCCCAATCTCAAGTCTTCCCCTCTTCCCTTTTCTCTCCCATGTCAGCTTCACCTCCACCTCTATCCCTAAAGATTCAGGGCCCAATATTCAAAGGGCAGTTACATGGTTTATAGCCCTGCACACCACGTAACGGCCGCTGAGAGGGATATTCAGTGGCACTAACACAGTTAGTGCCACTGAATATCCCTGATTATGGTCCTGATGCAAATCACTTAGTATCAGGGCATACTGGGGCATTCTGAGGAAGAGCGGCGGAGCGGAGAAAAATCCTCACCTGTCTTTTAGGTGCAGGAGCTAATGGGCAGCATGCAATAGCACTGCGGTTTCTGGCATGTGTGGCAATGTCTGGATATTCAGTGCCGGGCCGCATATGGAGTGGAGGAGTAGCCTAGTGGTTGGGGCAATGTCTGGATATTCAGTGCCGGGCCGCATATGGAGTGGAGGAGTGGCCTAGTGGTTGGGGCAAGGTACTTCAGGCCGGAAGGTCGGTGGTTCAAATCCCACTAGAGGACAGCAACCTTGGGCCGGAAGGACTGGGGTTTCTAGTCCCACAGGTGCTCCTTGTGGTCTTGGGCAAGCCACTTAACCCTCCATAGCCCATGTTCCCTGTAAAATAGTTATCTCCAAGTTATAATGCCCTGTTCAATGTAATTTCAGTTTGTTCAATGTAAACCGCACTGATGCAGAATAGCGCGGTATATAAGAGAATGTAAATAAATAAATAAAATAAATAAATATGACCCCAGCATTGAATATCTGGGTTAAGGGTCGGTGGGCACGGCTATGCGCCATAGTGGCATATAACCTGCCCAAGTGAATATCGGGCCCTCAATCCCCATTTCTCCCCTCCCCTTCCCTGCCCCTGGATCACCCCTCAATCACTGTCACTTGCTGCAAGGTCACCCCTTCACGTTCTTTCTCTACCCCCTCTACCTCTCTCTGTCCCTACAGACCACTTCCCTCTCATTCCTTTGCTCTCACCTCCCCCCCCCCCAGGTTCATCTCTTCAGTATTCTATCTCTCCCCACACACTCAGTCATTCATACGATCTTCCCCCAAACCCAGGCTCCCCCCTTTACTCTCCCTCCCCTCCAGACTCACCTCCAAGACTGACTCACTTTCAGTATTTCCCTCCATCATCCCCTGTCTCTTTCATCCTCCTTTCCCCCTTGTTGGTCTCCTTTTCAGTACTTTGAGCTCCGCTTGATCAGAATTTGCAGGAGGAGGAGAATGGGGAAGCCGCAAGTTCTCTCGTTCTGCTGCTTGTTGAGTGGGGGCCATGATTGGCTACAAAGTTGGTCCAGGTTCCTGGTGATGATATGCACCAGTGATGAGGGAGGAAGGTTTAGGTTTGCAGTGAAGATGAAGTCAGAAGGCCTGAGTTTGCAGCAGTGATCAACGGGAAGACGAGCGAGAACGATGGTGACCAGCATTAAAATGACCAAGTCAGCTTTTCACTCTTTTGAGCTCCTAACCAGTGGCAGGCATACAGCAAAGCAGAGTAACTAACAGAAAAGCACAGACTTGATGTGTGCTTGTGGCACCAACTGTATGTGTATAGATGTGCATGTGTTCACAATCCCAAATAAGGATTTCATGACCCATTTGGAGACGCAGCCCAGTTTGAGAACCATTGGCTTATTAAGTAATGATTGAGTAATATTTGAGTTTGAGTTTGGTGTCAAGAAGGTAGCATGAACATGCTATAATTATTATCAGGTCCAATATTCAGTAATCCAAGCACTGCTGAAAATATACAAATAACTTACCTTCTGTCTTTTTACAGATATCCAGGAGTGATATCCATTCAAACCAGACTAGTGAATATGCCGGAATAACGTTGGATGGGTTATCCACATAAAGTTATTTCTGCTATTTCTGTGGACTGACTTGGATGGCTAAGATATGGGGGTCATTTTAGAAGCTCTACTTGTGCTTTGCATGTCTGAAAATGGGCATAGAGATATCCGAAGCACAGAGATGTCCCAGGAACCATTTTAGAAGCCAGGTCTGTGGATGTCCCCAGTGCGTCCATTTTATTTACACAGGCTGTTTCTAATTTAGGAGTAGCTTCTTGATTTAATGAGTGAGTCTATTGGTTTTATGTTTTGTTTTGTTTTTAATTGTGTGAGATATGTTATTGTAATTGTTTTAATCTGATAATGTCTTGTGTTATGATCAGCCTTGAAATTTTATGGAATTCTTTAAAATAAATTGACAAGTATGCGTGTATGGGCTAGTTTGTTTGTTTGTTTTCATGCATGAAAAGTGTGTCCTTGTAAGATCTCCATGAGTATGCTGGGTGAAGTGCACGAAGATATGGTTAGTTTTAAAGATAAAGAAGTACTTTACGTAGCAGCCACCCTCTGCTACTTACATTGGTCAGAGGACAAAGTGCCAAGGGATAATGGAACTATGGCAGAAACTGAGATGTCTGGCCACCACATGAAGAATTTGCACGTGCACACCACTGCTCTCCTCTTGCTACCTGTTGCCACTGGTCTACTTGCTTATACCACTGCCACTCCCATTCCTCTTCTGCCACCCACACGGCTCTTTTCTCTCTCTCAGCAGCCCTCCACTAGCATGAGTCCTGCCACTTTAGGGAGTCCTCTCTGTTCATCTTGCACTCACAACCTCAGGGGCTGCTTTGGGACGTCGTCTCCTTCCTCCCCTGGGTGAACCTCAACCACTTTTTTTCAACTGTTTACACTATGATTTTCTAAAGGGGGGAGGTGGGGACGAGAAATACTGTGCAGTGCTGCATGCTTGGGAGCAGGTCTATTTATTGTTCAGCTTTTAGTTTTGGGGTTTGTATTATGATTTTTTAGCTTTGTTGGCATGGATCTATTGTGACGATGGTTACAGTATATGGGGATTTTTATTTTTTAAAGAATGCTTATTTTAATGTGAGAGTGACCTATTTTGTTATGTTGTAACTCGCTCAGAGATCAAATACAACATCAGAGGTTAGATGTACTAGGCCAAAGAAGTGACATTGAGTGATTGGTGGGGGTGGGACGGAAGAACAGGTTTCGGGGGCAGCACAGAAGTTGGATGGAACTTAGGTATTGGGGAGAGGGACAGAGCAGGAAATGGATGGGACTCAGAGAATGGGAGGGGCAGCACAGCAGAATAAGGGTGAGACAGACGTATAAGGACTTTGCGACTGAGTGGTAGAGTGGGGACTTAGAGGTAGAATGGTGTGGGGGGAGGGGGGGGCAGAACAGGAAACGGGATAGGAGGGTAAGTGGGGATTTGTAGGGGAAAATGAGGACCTGACAGTTGGGCGGGTATGAGTGAAGATGTGTTAGATGGGCTGGGAGTATGAGTGAATGTGTGAGATGGGAGTAAGAGAAAAGGGATGAAGAGGGAGAGAGATTGAAACATGGTGTGAATAACCTGTAAGAGGGGAGAGAGGATGAGAGGTAGTGAAAAGCGACTGGGGCTGCTGTGGAGGGGTATGAAAAAGGAACAGAGGGTTTCTGAAGGGAGTCAATGTGAGTAGAAAA
Organism: Ichthyophis bannanicus; assembly: GCA_033557465.1. Taxonomy (NCBI): domain Eukaryota; kingdom Metazoa; phylum Chordata; class Amphibia; order Gymnophiona; family Ichthyophiidae; genus Ichthyophis; species Ichthyophis bannanicus. The sequence goes on along the minus strand of CM066031.1, from coordinate 616,636,051 downwards.
GATGGTGAAAGAAGGGCTATAGAAAGTTGGGTAGGGGGTAAGAATGGGCTGGAGGCCAGGGAAGGAATGAGTTACAGGGAAGAAGCTGAGGCTGGTGAGAGGATGAGAGGCAGTGGAAGGTAGATGCGAGCTGTGGGGGTGAGTACTGAGGATGGATATGGGAGACGAGGGAGTGGGTGAAAGATAAAGGAGATATTGGGGACTGGAGGAGGAGATAGACAGAGTGGGCAATGGGAGTGCTGGACAGGGAGTTAGATAGAAAATCCAGTAGGTAGGTGAGAAGTGAAAAAGGCAAAGGACTGGAGGGTGACAGAAAATGAGAATGAGGGGTAAAATCTAGATGAGTGGATAAAGGCAGAGAAAAAAAAGAAAAAGAAGAGAAGACACGAGGAGAGAGAAGAAATGGAAACGTAACATTGAAAAAGAACTTAGGAGAGCACTGAAACAAAAAAGTGGAAAAATAAAATAAAAATTTACATAATTTAATATGCAAATATATGCATACAACCATCCTCCTCAATTCCCACTCCCTGCATTGGTCTGCTTAATGTAACTTTTTTTTCTAAGATGGCTTGACATTTAAATGAGTTTGACACCCCTGGTATATACAGAACCAATATCTCAAAAAAAGAAGCAGGAAACAGCCTATGTAGACCTTTAAATACTATAAATGTATTTATTCAGTTAAATAATATTTAAATTGAACCTGCAATTGTACTAGCAACTAAGCTAATGCAAGTAAACTAGGAGAAAAATGATCATACTTATTACACCCAGTTAATAAATGAGCAGTGGAATTCTGAATCAAAGAGGTTCTCAGTAGGCAGTCATAAATTGAGTTACTGCAATCAATTTTGCTCAACACTAAGCTCTGAAGGATCATTCTAAAATTATCTGAATCTACAAATGCTTTAATCTTATACAACATGCAAAGTTTAAAAAAATAACTACACACTACTGAACTAACTTGTGATTTCAATGACAGCTGAGAGTCCAACCATACGCCCAAATATAAAACCTTTGATTGAACAAGTATCACATGGACATTTATATACAAATTCTCAGTGCATCAGGACTGAATGGTAGCTTATCACCAACAATTTACTTTTACTAAAATCAAAGGCCCAATTATTGGCATCCATGAGACTGTCAGCAAGCAGTTGGTCAAATGAGAAATAGCAGACTATTCATCAGTTTGTACAGGTAAAAAGATCATGATATCATCAGCATAAGCGCGAAACTCATCGCTTAACCCTTTCAACACATCACAAAGTAGTTGCAGGTAGATGTGAACTAAGATGTGTGACCAGCAGGGGATGCTCTGGGTGTGGTGCGTCTCTCATGATCTTTGGCCCCTGCGTTCAATAAATAAACTAGGTAGGATGCCTATTCTGGACTTTATTACAATTCAGTCCTTGGGAACACCTCTCCCCTCAAGAAAGCTCCTGCTCCCATCATTGGACATGCTCAAAATGGCCACGGTCACGTGGTGCTGCCCACTGGCATTCATTGCTATATTTCTGAGTACCAGTAAGGAGGGCAGGAGCTAAGGACCACTCCAGAGTGGTGCCACAGTCTGATCTGATGACTTCGTTCAATACCCTCCTGTACTGTTGCTAGCGCCACTTTGATGCTGCCTGATAAGATCAGCTACCCTGTCACTCTCTTGTTTCCACTGATGTGTTTTGTCCCTAAAAAGGAAAAAAAGCCCAGAAAAAGTATAAAAAGAAAATAAAATGTTTTCTTCTGGTAGTATATTGGGCTGTTTATGCCACTGTTTGTTGTGCTCTACGCCATTTTTTTTGAGGTAATTTTCTAAATTGCGGCTAGATTAACGCATGTTGTTAGGTGTGTATTTCACACCTATTTAATAAAGTCAAGTATACAAGTGGTTGAAAATGTGTGTTAATTTAAGGCACGAGCACTTATGGAAGCTCTACGGCTGGTATAAATGTCCATGTCTAGATTTTTCAAGAACATGTGTAAATTACAGTATTTCCGAATTTATATGTGTAACTGTGCTCTGTGCATGCTTCACCCAAACTCCACCCTGTGCATACCAATAGTGTAAGTACATGTGATTGGCCCGATGTGCATACTTAAAGAATGTACGCATGTAAAGGGTTATTTATGTGCATATATGACTATAATACCAAGATTTAAACATAAATCTAGGCTTTATAAAAAATGACCCCCTTTGTGCCTTGACCAGCCATATCACTCTAGCTGCTGCTGTCTGGCTTTTTTCATTACTGGAGGGATGTTGAGGTGATTCTTTTGTTTACTTTCCAAATCCTCGGGTGGGAGGCAGGGGCATAAAAGGGACCACAGAGCTGAAAGTTCACTTAGGACAATTAAAATAGATATGAAGCCAATGAAGTGACTTTATAAGAGGGGTGACATGAACATAGCGACACTGGCGGAAGATTAGCCATGCAGCTGAGTTTTGAACAGATTGAAGTGGGGAGAGATGATTCAGAGGAAGACCAGGGAAGAGGAGGTTGCAGTAGTCTAGACAGGAGGTGACAAGAGAATGGATGAGGGTCTTAGATGTATGTTCAGAAAGGAAGGGATGAATTTTGCCAGTGTTAGAGACAGAAGCAACAGGTTTTAACGATCTGTTGGATGTGTGTGGAGAAGGAGAGGGAGGAGTCAAATATGACTCCAAGGTTGCAAACCGAGGAAACAGGGAGGAGTAGAGTGTTATCCACAGAAATAAAGAAAGGAGGAAGGGGAGGAGGTGCACGTAGGGTGAAAGATAAGCAGCTCTGTTATGGCCATGTTTAATTTCAGATGGTGGTGAGATATCCAGGCACTAATGTCAGATAAGCAGGCAGAGATTTGGGCCTGGATTACCAGAGAGATTTCAGGTGCAGAGAGGTAGATTTGGGAGTCATCAGCGTAGAGATGGTACGGAAAATCATGGGAGGAGATGAGTGCACCAAGGGACTGAGTGTAGAGAGAGAAAAGGAGAGGTCCCAAGCAGGGCCGGCCCGTCCATTGAGCGAGAATGTTTTTTGCACAGGGCCCCGCGCAAAAAACATTCTGATCTAAAAGTTAAATTAAAAAAAAAAAAAAAAGCTGTCTGCTGCTGCTGCCCGGGCCGCCGCGGCAGAATCGAGTGTGCCGCGGGGCCCCCCCTGCCCAGCAGAGCCTGCCGTCCCCTGTATCACCTCTCTTTCAGCTGCCTGCAGTCACACGCGCCGGTTTCAGAGCGCGAGAGGAGAGTTTCTCCCTCGCTGCTCTGTTAAGCCCGCAGGGGCTGATGGGAAGTTCCCATCAGCCCCCGCGGGCTTAACAGAGCCGCGAAAGGGAAACTAGTTCCTTCGCGCTCTGAAAGCCGGCGCGTGTGACTGCAGGCAGTTGAAAGAGAGGTGATACAGGGGACGGCAGGCTCTGCTGGGCAGGGGGGGCCCCGCGGCAAACTCGATTCTGCCGCGGCGGCCCCGGCAGCGGCAGCAGACAGCTTTCTTTTAAAAACATTTTCCCTGGGCTGGGCTGGGGGGTGGTAGGAGTGGTGATGGGCTATGGGGGGCTGGGGGGGTTAGGAGTGGTGATGGGCTATGGGGGGGCTGGGGGGGTTAGGAGTGGTGATGGGCTTGGGGGTTAGTAGTGGAGATTGGCAATTGGGCTGCTGGTGGGGTTAGGAGTGGTGATGGGCTATGGGGGTTAGGCGTGGTGATGGGCTATGGGGGAGCTAAGTCTGTATATGGGCTGATGGGATTAGGACTGGAAGTGGGTTGATGGGGGGTTAGGACTGGTAATGGGCTATGGGGGGGCTTAAACTAAAAATTGGGTGATGGGGGATTAGGACCGGAAATGGGCTGGTGGGATTAGGACTGGGAGTGGGCTGATGGGGAGGTTAGGACTGGTAATGGGGTATGGGGGGGCTTAAACTGAAAATTGGGTGATGGGGGATTAGGACTGGAAATGGGCTGGTGGGATTAGGACTGGGAGTGGGCTATGGGGGGCTAGGACTGGAAATGGGTTGGGGGGGTTGCTAGGACTGAAATGGGCAGGGGGGATAAAGACTGGAGGTGGGCTGAGGGGGTTAGGACTGGTAATGGACTATGGCGGACTAGGACAGAAAATGGGCTGATGGGGGGGTTATGTCTGGAGGTGGGCTGATGGGGTTAGGACTGGTAATGGGCTGTGGGCTGTTGGGGGGGGGTTAGGACTGGTAATGGGCTATGGGGGGGTTAGGACTGATAATGGGCTATAGGGGGGCTAGGACAGGAAATGGGCTGATGGGGAGGGGTTAGGACTTGAGGTGGGCTGATGGGGTTAGGACTGGTAATGGGCTGTGGGCTGTTGGGGGGGTTAGAACTGGTAATGGGCTATGGGGGGTTAAGACTGGTAATGGGCTGTTGGCTGATGGGGGCTGTCTGGTAATGGGCTATGGAGGGGGGTTAGGACTGATAATGGGCTATGGGGGGGCTAGGACAGGAAATGGGCTGATGGGGAGGGGTTAGGACTTGAGGTGGGCTGATGGGGTTAGGACTGGTAATGGGCTGTGGGCTGATGGGGGGGGGGTTAGGACTGGCAATGGGCTATGGGGGGCTGACTGGAAATGGGTTGATGGGGTTAGGACTGGAAGTGGGCTGATGGGGGGTTAGGACTGGTAATGGGTTATAGGGGGGGGCTTAAACTGAAAATGGGGTGATGGGGGGTTAGGACTGGAAGTGGGTTGATGGGGGGGCTAGGACTGGTATTGGGTTGGGGGGTTGCTAGGACTGGAAATGGGCTGATGGGGGGCTAGGACTGGAAATGGGCTGATGCAGGGACTAGAAGGGAATGGATGCTGGGTGAGGCTGGAACTAGAAGGGAGCTGATGTTGGGGGAGGATTAGAATGGGATGGGGCTGGGAGAGTAAAATGGAGAGGGGAAAAATATTTTGTGTGGGAGGGATAAAAAATCTACAATTGGCCGGGTATTGGGGAGAGTAAGTGGGGATTGAGGATGGAGGGGTAAAATTTGAGTGGATGAAATAGGAATGAGGAAAGAGCAAAAGGAGAAAGATTAGTATGTTAAAGCAGATGTAGAGAGAGAATGGAAAAAAACTAGAAGAGAGAAGAAAGGACAAATGGACAGCAGACGATGGAGAGTTAGCAGAAGACACAAAGAAACCAGAAGAAAGTGGCTGGAGCAATTGCAGCTGAAAAAAAATGCACAAAAGGTAGAAAAATATCTCTTTATTTTGAATTTATTAATTGGAATATGTCAGCTCTGGTAAATGTGCATCATTAACGTCTGCGCTTTGTTTAGTACAAGAGCAAATTAATGTATAGTTTTATTTCTACAGTGTTGTACATTCCAAGTTTGGCTTTTGGGATTCCCAGTTAATTATTGTCTTCCTGTTTCTAAATTGTGATTCCTTGTTTGGTGATGGTCTATGTTCTGCATGTGTAACTGAGCTGAGGTATTCTGTTTATGTAATTCCTATTTGACATTGCCACTTGTTCTCTTTCCCCAGTAGGTCATGTATTGTTGTTCTCTGAAATATATTGGTTTAATATTTGCAGCGTTTCCTTTTGATAGGTAGGGTATGGTGCTTTATGAGTCCTGGTAGTGCTGTTAGGATACAGCGGGTTTGCTATGGGTTCTAAATGGGCAGTGTTTGTAGTAGTTCCTAATGTGTCTGGTGGTTGGCACTGGATTATAGTAATGTAGAAATCTTTTAGTCTTTCTTTATCCATACACTCATTAAGAGGCATGTTTACTAAAAGTTAGTATATGGTAACATTAAGAACATAAGAACATAAGATATGCCATACTGGGTCAGACCAAGGTCCATCAAGCCCAGTATTCTGTTTCCAACAGTGGCCAATCTAGGTCATACGTACCTAGCAGTTTCCCCAAGGGACACAGGTTCCACAATGCTTGTATTGGTTCAAGCATTGATATCCTGGGTCCCTTCTTAATAATGGTTTATGGACCTTTCCTCCAGGAACTTGTCCAAACCTTTTTTAAACCCAGCTACACTAACAGCCTTTACTACATCCTCCGGTAACAAATTCCAGAGTTTGATTACACGTTGAGTGAAAAAATATTTTCTTTTATTAGTCTTAAATAGTTTACCCTGTAGCTTCATTGCATGTCCCCTAGTCTTTCTATATTCTGATAAGGTAAACAATCGATCTACGTTTACCCGTTCCACTCCGTTCATTAATTTATAGACTTCTATCATATCTCCCCTCAGCCGTCTCTTTTCCAGGTTAAAGAGCCCCAACCTTTTTAGCCTTTCTTCATAGGAGTAGCCTTCCATCCCCTTTACCATTTTGGTGGCTCTTCTCTGAACCTTTTCTAAAATTGCTATATCCTTTTTAAGATATGGCGACCAGAATTGCACACAATATTCAAGGTGCGGTCTCACCATGGAACGATATAGAGGCATTATAATATCTTTTGTTTTATTTTCCATTCCTTTCCTTATCATACCTAGCATTCTATTTGCTCTCTTGGCCGCCGCTGCACACTGGGCCGAGGGTTTTAACATGGTATCCACAAGGACGCCTAAATCTTTTTCTTGGGTGGTGGTTCCTAATGTGGAACCTTGCATCGTGTAACCATAGTTTGGGTTGTTCTTCCCTAGGTGCATAACCTTGCACTTGTCCACATTAAATTTCATCTGCCATTTTGATGCCCAGTCTTCCAATTTATCAAGATCCTCTTGCAATTTTCCACAATCCTCCTGGGTTTTAACAACTTTAAATAGTTTTGTGTCATCAGCAAATTTGATAACCTCACTCGTTATTCCACTTTCCAGGTCATTTATGAATATGTCAAAAAGCAGCGGACCCAGCACAGATCCCTGGGGTACACCACTATTCACCTTTCTCCATTGGGAAAATTGGCCATTTAGCCCTACCCTCTGCTTTCTATCTTTTAACCAGTTCCTGATCCACAGTAGTACACTGCCTCCTATCCCATGACTCTTTAGTTTTGCCAAAAGTCTCTCATGAGGGACCTTGTCAAAGGCTTTCTGAAAGTCCAGATACACAATATCAACCGACTCACCTTTGTCCACCTGTTTATTCACTCCTTCAAAAAAACATAACAGATTAGTAAGACAAGATCTTCCTTGTCTAAAGCCATGTTGGCTGTCTCCCATTAGGTCATGACTATCTATATGCTGAGTAATTTTATTCTTTATGATGGTTTCTACCATTTTTCCCGGTACTGATGTCAGGCTCACCGGTCTGTAGTTTCCCGGATCACCCCTCGAACCCTTTTTAAAAATTGGTGTTACATTGGCGATCCTCCAATCCTCAGGTATTAGAGATGATTTTAATGATAGTTCACAGATTACTGATAGCAGGTCTGCAATCTCAAATTTCAGTTCTTTCAACACCCTTGGATGTATACATTATGCAAATATTTATGCAAATGAGGCCCCTTATGCAAATGGGGCCCCGCACCGAGTCTCCGCACATGGCCCCGCACCCTCCTTGGGCCGCCCCTGGTCCCAAGACAGATCCCTGGGGTACACCGACCGAAAGCAGCATAGCAGAACCTATCCTAAAAGTGTGCTGGGAGAGATAGGAAGAAAACCAAGACAGGACAGAACCCCTAAATCCAAGCAAGGACAGGGTATCGAGAATAAGTTAGTGATCAACAGTGTCAAAAGCAGCAGAAAGATCAAGAAGGATGAGAATCGAGTAAAGGCCCTTGGATTTGATGAGGAACAAGTCATTGGAGACTTTGGCAACAGCTGTCTCAGTAGTATGTAAAGCATGAAAACCAGATTGCAGTGAATCCAGAAGAGACTGAGAGAAAGTCAAGACAGCAATGGTGAATCACATGTCCAAGTAGTTTAGAAATAAAGGGGAGGAAAGAGATGGGTTGAATTAGAGGGACAGGTAGGATCAAGGAATGTTTTTTTGAGGCGAGGTGTAACTACAGCTTGCTTGAAGGCTGCAGAAACAGTCATGGTAGAAAGCGATAGGTTGAGAATATGACAGATGGAAGGGACAACAGTGGAGGAGATAGGGTTTAGTAGATGGGTGGGAATAGAATCAGAGGAGGAGATAGTAAGTTTAGAGGAGGAGAGAAGTGTGTTTTTTTCCTCAGTGATCTTAGAAAAGGAGGAAAGGGTGACAGAGGTTAAGGCATGGGTGTAGTTTGACTGCTTCATTTGGGGGAGTCAAAGGGTGGGGTGACATGTTTGCATAGTCATTTGCATATTTGCACATCATTTGCATATATTTGCATATTCATTATTGTTATCTTAAAAAAAACACTAGATGGATAAGAAGCCAGCATATCAAACGGGCGAGGCATGAGTTGGTGCCCCAAGACACGCAGAGAGGAAGCAGAGGTTCTCATTCAGTGGCTATATAATTAAAATGCAGCAAAAATGGTAGATGTTTAACTATTTAGCCTGGCAGTCTAAGATAACAAAAATACCAGACGCCTATAAATATATATTTTGCAAAAAACAAAGGAGATGGTAAGGTGCTTACATGTCAAGGGACAAAAAGTAAAAGAGAACCACAGCGTAGTTTCTAACACCAAAATAAAATTTGTTATAATTTAACTAATTTTATTTTGGTGTTAGAAACTGTGCTATAGTTCTCTCTTTTTCTTTTTCAACAGCTAGTGCAGAGCAGAACTAGGACATTTCACCATAGAACCCAACATACAAGCAAAAAAATATGATCACGGTGTCATCTAACAGCCTCTCTAGTACCAGGCAGATTGTGAACTAACACAAAACCCTACAAAAGTCACTGAAGACGTATAAAGCAAATCTATCATACCATAACAACACCAGCTTCTAAAATTAACACAATTAGGAGCCTCCCAGAAAAGAGCAGCACCATAAATATTGCGGTGGGCCTTAGAACATCCTTATATCTACTGTATTCGAAAAACTGAACAAGCCAGATTACTATACATCCAGCAAAGAAACACCATACTAACAGAACACACAGCAGAACACAGTTATACTCTCACCATAACAAACTCAAAATAGGAATATGCAGATAAAATTAAATTGAAACCCCAAGCTAGACTCTACATGCAATACAACACAAGAAATAGAAACAGTGATGCATTTCCCCCTGTACTGTGCAAAATACAAAGATGGCACATATAAAATCCCAAAACTGACATTAAACTAAAAATAAATTCTTTACCTTTATCGTATAGCTAGTTTATTTTTCTAATTGCCTTGATTCTGGTATCTGGTTTCTGCATCCTCTGTCTTCTCTCAAATCTTTTCCAGAGTCTGCAATCCACGTGCTACTTCTCTCCACTCCTGTCTTCTTCACTTGCTCCAGTACATCCATCTCTGACAATCTTTTTTCTTTCAGCTTTCTTCCATTTATTTTTCTCTCTTTATCAACTCAGATTTAAGTTCTCTTTCTTATATCCAGTTCTCAATCTCCCTCTCTTTACAACTCTCTCTCTCTATCCTTCCCCAGCCATATATTCCCCAGTCCTTAACTAACTCCTTTCTCTTTCTCTCTTCCACTCTCCGTGTTCAGCATCTATCCCCTTCTCTCCTGCCCTGTCTTGTCTCTCCCTCTCTCCCCAATCTTGCACTTCTCCACTTTTTCTCATCCTATTCTCCCTATGTCCAGCATTCCCTTTCTCTCCCTCACGCCGTGTTCAGCATTTCCCCATTTACCCTACCCCATGTCCAGCATCCCTCTTTCTCCCCATCCCATGTCCAGCATCTGCCATTTATCTCCTATGACCCTAACCTGTGTTCCACATCTGTCTTCCATCCCTTTATGGGCCCTATCCCATGTGCAGCATCTGCTCTCTATCCCTCTAAACCCTCTGCCATATGTCTAGCATATACTCCTACTCCTTATCCACCATCTGCTCTCCATCCCCTTATATCCCCCACTCTGTCTGTCTCTACCACTCTAGTCTTTGTCCAGCATCTGTCCACCATCCCCTATCTTGTCCTGCATCTGCCTTCCATCCATTCCACTGTGTGTCCAATATTTGGCTTCATGTCCCTTTGTGTCCAACATCTGTCCTGTGTCATCCCCTCCACACTTCCTATTTGCCCATCATTTCCCTTCCAGCCATTTCACCCCCTCCCCCCTTGTGTCCATTTGCCAATCATTCCCTTTCCAACGATTTTGTGTTCACCTGCCCAGCATTTCCATTCTGGCTATTCCACCCCACCTGTGTTCATTTGCCCAGCATTTCCTTTCCAGTCATTCTACCTCCTTGTGTCTATCTGCCTAGCATTTCCCTTCTGGCCATTCCACCCCCCCCTCCCAATTTCCTTTCTGGCCATTCCATCCACCCCTTGTGTCCATTTGCCCAGCATTTCCCTTCTGGTCATTCCACCCCCCTTTGTGTCCATCTGCCGAGTATTTCCCTTCTGGCCATTCCACCCCCCTTTGTGTCCATCTGCCGAGTATTTCCCTTCTGGTCATTCCACCCCCCCTTTCTGTCCATCTGCCGAGTATTTCCCTTCTGGCCATTCCACCCCCTCCCTTGTGTCCATTTGCCCAGCATTTTTCTTCCAGCCAATTCGCCCCTACTTGTGTTCATCTGCCCAGCATTTCCCTTTCGGTCTTCCAGATATCCTTCTGCCCCCCTACCTGTGCCACTTCCACTACCGCCGCATTTTGTATATCTGCAGCAGCGGCGATAGGGCAGCGGCGGTCTGGCCTCTGATTTGAAAAAAAGAATAAAATCCACAGTGTAAGCAGTTCCTTGCTAGGAAGGCTGGTCAGGCTCCACCCCTCTGATGTATGCTTTGTGTCAGAGAGGGTGGGACCAGACCAGCCTTCCTAGCAAGGAAGTGCTTACCCTTGTGTTTTTATTCTGTTTTTTTAAATTGGAGGCCAGACCGCCGCTGCCGCTGCAGGCACAGAAAAGGTAGCAGTAGCAGCTCGGGTGGGGGGGGGGGGGCAGACTGTCACCAAATCAGTGGAGATCCAGCTCGTTCACTCCCCCAAACTAAGCCCATGGGTAGAGGGAAAGATTAGGGAGTGAAGAAGGAAAGAGGGGATGGAGCTGACCCTGGGGGGAACTCAACAGTAATCTTGTGGACCTTGTCATGGAAGTAGTCAGCCAAGGTCTGAGCAGAAAGGGAAGGAGGGGATGTCGTGGTTGAGGCACTTTGAGGCGAGAGTGGATAAAGAGATGGTGAGGGTCAGAGGCAAGAGAGTTAGTCAGATGGACATAGTACTCTTGCTTTGTGAGTGCTATGGCAGACTGGAAAGAGGTTAGCATGAATTTGAAATGTAGTAAGTCTGCAAGGGTGCAGGATTTGAGACAAAGGTGCTCAGCTGAGCGGGCACAGAAATGTAGGAAGTGGATTTTAGAGGACAGCCAGGGTTGACATACAGTATGCCTCATAGGATGTGAGCAAGAGCATCCAGAGCAGAGGAGAGTACAGTGTTATAGGAAGATACAGCCTCATCAACAGACTTAGATGACATAGTGGAGGAATGATATGGTGAGACAACAGTGGAGAGAGCTGATGGGTCGATAGTGTGAAGATTCCTAAAGATGTTGGAAGAGATTGTATGACAGTGAGGTAGAGAGTGATGAAGAATGAAAACTTACCAGGTGATGGTCAGATAAGGGAAGAAATGAGGTGCAGAAATTTGAGAGCAAGCAGTTAGAGAAGAAGACAAGGTCAAGTCAGTGGCCTAGCTGGTGAGTAGGGGCAGTAGAGCATAGCTAGAGAATGAATGAGGTGGTAAGAGACAGGAGCTTTAAGGCATCAAGGTCAGTGAGTTTATCAACATGAATGTTATGAGAAATCCCCGAGGATAAGTGAGGGGCAAAATTCATCCATAAAGAGGGAATGCCATGAGTCAAAGTCAGTGAGAAAGGTAGAGGTGGACTTATCAGAGGGTCAATAAATGACAGCAATCAAGAGAAGTAGTGGAGTAAAGAGGCAGATTGAGTAGACTTCAAACGAAGGAAAGGAGTGAGACTGATGCAGAAGGAGGGGTTGAAATTGGCAGGAATGGGAGAATAGAGACCCTACACCACCAGCTCCCTTCTAGTTCCAGCCCCAACCAGCATCCACTGCCTTCTAGTCCCATTCTCCCATCCTCCTGCATCAGCCCATTTCCAGGCCTAGCCCCCCATCAACCCATTTCCAAACCTAGCCCCTCTATCAGCCCATTACCAATCATAGTCCACCATCAGCCATTTCCAATCCTAGCCCCCCATCATCCTATTTCCAGTCCAAGCTCCCCATCAGCCCATTTCCAATCCTAGCTCCCCCATCAGCTATTTCCAGTCCTAGCTCTCCCATCAGCTATTTCCAGTCCTATCCTAGACTCCCATCAGCACATTTCCAATCCTAGCCCTCCCATCAGCCAATTTCAATTCCTAGCCCCCTTCTAGTTCCAGTCCCACCTAGCATCCACTGCCTTCTAGTCCCATTCTTCCATCCTCCTGCATCAGTCCATTTCCAGTCCTAGCTCCCCCATCAGCACATTTCCAAACCTAGCCCCCTAATCAGCCCATTTCCAATCCTAGCTCCCCCATCAGCTATTTCCAGTCCTAGCTCTCCCATCAGCTATTTCCAGTCCTATCCTAGTCCCCCATCAGCCCATTTCAAATCCTAGCCCTCCCATCAGCCATTTCCAGCCCTATCCTGTCCCTATCAGCCCATTTCCAATCCTAGCCCTCCCATCAGCCCATTTCAATTCCTAGCCCCCCTTCTAGTTCCAGCCCCACCCAGCATCTGCTGCCTTCTAGTCCCATTCTCCCATCCTCCTGCATCAGCCCATTTCCAGTCCTAGCCCCCCCCCATCAGTCCATTTCCAAACCTAACCCCTCTATCAGCCCATTTCCAATCCTAGTCACCGTTCAGCCATTTCCAATCCTAGCCCCATCATCCTATTTCCAGTCCAAGCTCCCCCATCAGCCCATTTCCAATCCTAGCCCCCTAATCAGCCCATTTCCAATCCTAGCTTCTCCATCAGCTATTCCCAGTCCTAGCTCCCCCATCAGCTATTTCCAGTCCTTGCTCTCCCATCAGCTATTTCCAGTCGTATCCTAGCCCCCCATCAGCACATTTCCAATTCTAGCCCTCCCATCAGCCATTTCCAGTCTTATCCTAAGTCCCTATCAGCCCATTTCCAATCCTAGCCCTCCCATCAGCCAATTTCAATTCCTAGCCCCCCTTCTAGTTCCAGCCCCACCCAGCATCCGCTGCCTTCTAGTCCCATTCTCCCATCCTCCTGCATCAGCCCATTTCCAGGCCTAGCCCCCCCATCAGCCCATTTCCAAACCTAGCCCCCTAATCAGCCCATTTCCAATCCTAGTCCCCCATCAGCCATTTCCAGTCCAAGCTCCCCCATCAGCCCATTTCCAATCCTAGCCCCCTAATCAGCCCATTTCCAATCCTAGCTCCCCCATCAGCTATTCACAGTCCTATCCTAGCCCCCCATCAGCCTATTTCCAGTCCTAGCCTCCCCCATCAGCCCATTTCCAATCCTAGCCCCCCATGACAGAAAAAGACCACATGACCTATCTAGTCTGTCCTTCCATATCAACAACTACAACAGTCCACTTTTTACCTTTAGAGATCCTCTGTGTTGGTCCCATGCTTTTTTGAATTCAGTTACTGTCCTCATCTCTACCACCTCCACTGGGAGACTATTCCATGGATCCACTACTCTTTTCCGTAAAGAAATATTTCCGCATATCACTCCTGAATCTATCTCCCTTCACCCTCATCCCATGTCCCCTAGTAGCAGAACTTGCTTTCAATTGAAAGAGGCTCTCTCCCTGAACATTTATGCCACGGAAGTATTTAAACATCTCAATCATATCACCTCTATCCCGCCTTTCCTCTAAGGTGTACATATTAAGATCCTTAAGTCTGTCCTCATATGCTTTATAATGAAGCCCACTAATCATTTTAGTAGCCACCCTCTGCACCAACTCCATCCTGTTCACATCCTTTTGAAGGTACGGTCTCCAGAATTGCACACTATACTCCAAATGAGGTCGCACCAAAGACTTATACAGAGGCATTATCACCTCCTTTTTTCTGCTAGCCATTCCTCTCCGTATGCATCCAAGCATCCTTCTAGCTTTTGCCATCGCCTTTTCTACCTGTTTAGCTACTTTAAGATCATCAGACACAACCACGCCTAGGTCCTGCTCTTCTTTAGTGGACAAAAGTACTTCACCTCCTATACTGTATTGCTCCCTTGGATTGCTGCAGCCCAAATGCATGACCTTACATTTTTTAACATTAAATCCCAGCTGCCAAATTCTAGACCATTCTTCAAGCTTAGCTAGATCCCTCCTCATGTTATCTACACCTTCCTGGGTGTCTACTCTATTGCAGATTTTGGTATCATCTGCAAAGAGGCAAACCTTACCCGACAGCCCTTCCGCTATATCATGTGATGCAGTGGAACCTATGGAGGTTAGTGAGAGGGAAGAGCTTACCTTAAACTTGGCTGGACGTGAAGACTCAGCATGTGTGAAGGCAGCTGAGCAGCCAGTGCCGTCAGCACAAGTAAAGCAGAAAGGGTTTAAAATGAAGTTTCCCTTCTCTAGTAATGACACAGGTAGAATTAGAGAATCTCATCAGGAGCACCTGTCCTCAGAATCTGACGTAACGTGCAGAGAGGAGAGATATATAAGTTCCTGGTATGAACCAGGAAGTGGTCAGAAGGAGCAGAGAGGTCAGAAGGAGCAAAGAGGTCAGAGAAGGCAGAGCAGTAGAGCAGCTGGTCTCTGGAACGACAGTCCCAGGAAGGATTTCCACACAAACAGGAAGTGGGGCAGAGTCTCTGGGGGATTGCATGAGCCACGGAGGAACCTAGCTCAAGCTGAAGGAACTGTGCCAGGGGAGAGGAAGCTCAAAGCTGATTTCAAAGCCTGCAGTAAGGTAACAAGTTTGAAACCTTATCTGTATAGAGAAGAGGCTGGAAGTTTTAATGAGCACAACCCTGAGCAGTCTTATAACTCAGACAGATACTCAGACTTCCTACTAAGAAAGCTAAGAGAGGCAAACCAGAAAGAGACATTACCTGTACCAGATTTCTGTAACCCGGGCTGGGATAAACACCTTGGAAGGAAAGGGGTTTACCAGCCACAAGAGAACAAGCCATGCTCCAGCACATGTAAGGAATGTGACACGGAGAGTCTTGGGAGTGGTCCGGGCTTAATGCAGTGGGAGAGTGATAACATTTGCACAGACCCTGAGCCAATGGACTGTACGATTTGTCTATCAGATGACATAACCTCTTTGTGTTGAACTTCAGCCAATGTGACCTTGTGAGAGAAACAAGGAAAGAAGAAAAGATGTTCTAGCTGTTTTCGTTTAGTTGCTGTTTTGTTCTGTGTGTTTTTGCAAGGAATATTATCTGTCCGGGAAAGGGAATAAAACCCTAATTTTTCTTTAACCACTTGACTGACTGACTCTGTTCAAAGGAGAGCACCAGTTAGTAAAAACCAGAATACCCTAGGCAGTGGCCTATTGGGTCTACGGAGGCTCTACCCAGGGTCGCCGTGACAATCACTACAAATAGTAAGTGTGATGTTACGTCTTTCTTGTTATCTTCTTTAGGATTCAGGCTAAATTCATATCCTAAAGAGTCGATGAGAGTACTCCTTGGATTAAGTGTCATACAAAACAGAAGTGGCAACAGGGAATCTCCCTGAAATATTCCTCGCTGGATTTTGATACTAGGAATGATGTACTAACCATCTTCATATTTCAAAAAGAATGTGATTTGCCACACTATCATGGTAAGCTTGATGTACTCAGGATTTATTTTGTACATTTCAAGGCAATTTATTATCTGAAAGTATGGGATGCTGTCAAAAACCTTTCTTATAATCAATCCATGCTATCCTGAGATTTCTGCCTTTCTTAGCACTGGCATGATGGCCTTATTTAACATTAATTGGTCCTTGGTTCCATATGCTCTCCTCTTATTGCCCTTTTGCTCTATTGCCATGATGTTATTGGACTTGATATGATCATATATTCTATTTGAATCTAATGCAGTAAACAGCTTATAGATTGTAGGTAGACAAGTTATTGGTCTATAATTTTTGGGAATGTTACTTGTGTCCTCCTTTGGAAGGAGAAATGTTCTTCCTGTTATAAGCCATTGTGAAGTTACAGTAAGTCCAACTGTTTGACCAATTGAATTTTGCAGTTTGACAGGTCTTGGTGGATGTTCTAGATTGTGCTCTATGGGCTCCTCATATAGTTTTCTCCAGAACGTTTCTGTTTCAACTTTGGTTGGTGGTATTTTTACCATATTAATTTTTTCCCAGTCCCCTGTACAATTGTTTTAGGTTCTTTCTAAATAGTTTATTTTTATATCTTTCTTTTCTGTTTTCTTCATATTTTTGCAGTTTTTGTACTTCTGCTGCTACTTTTAATTTATTGTTGGAGCATATAGATTTCAGTTTTTCATCTGTCAATGTAGCATACTTCAGCTTGAAGTCTTGGATCTTCCTCAGTATCATTGATAATGTTAATCCTTTTAGATACACATCTATCAGGGATATCTCTGCACGCAGCGATTTTATTTTTCCTTTGATGAGTTTTTTTCCAAGGAAGAATTGTTATTGTACTCTGCATTTTATTTGGTAGTATTCTTTCGGTAATAATCTTAGATGCACAATATTGTATTCAATTTATTTCTGTGATGTCAGTAAATCATTCCTTTATACAGGTTATGGCCTTGTTCATCTTATTTATCACATTTTTAACCTTAAGGGGCATGTTTACTAAACCGGGCTTATGGTTAACCCGGGCTATCTGCAACTAGGTCCCATTGAATAATATGGGACCTAGTGGCAGATAGCCTAGGTTAACCGTTAGCCTGGTTTAGTAAACATATCCCTAAGTGTTAAAGTTAGCTTGGGTAATCTTTCTCTTGCCTGGAACTCAGCATATTCATCTTTTTTCATGTGGACTAGGAGACTGATCTTTAATTCCTCCACCTCTTGGTCTTTCTCCTCCCCTTCTTAAGAATAGAAGATATGCCATACTGGGTCAGACCAAGGCAGTGGCGTAGCGTGAGTTGTCAGCACCCGGGGCAAGGCAAGTAATTTGCGCCCCCTAACCCGTGGATTTTAGCCGCCGGGGAGCTTCTTTACGCGGGGGAGCCGACCGTGATCCTACCCCGGGAGGGAGCGATCGTCAGCACTGACCTCGCTGAGCCGGAGTCCAGGGAAACAAACAGCACAGCAGCAAGAGCCCGACAAGCATGGTTAAACGCCCAACAGCAGGGAAGAGGAGGAGATCCGGAACCAGAAACTTGCGATACCGCCCTGCAGCTCCGCCTTCTCGAGCGCACAGGGCGATCCGACCCCAACCCCAGATTTACATTGAGATCGAGGGGCGACGACGCGATAAACAGTCCCCCTCCCACCCCGCCCCGGCAGCTTGTGTGAAATAGCTACCTAGAGGGGGTCAATCGCATCGCCTGCGCTTTGTTGCCCAGGGTTTTGCCAAGAACAATGCGACTCCCAGGACTGCGGGCTCGAGGGCTATAGCGCAAACCTCTTTGCAGTGCCACCACCAGATGGCGTACGCGCCAACATGTATCATAGGGACCTGCCTTTCCCCCTCATCGGCAACAGAGAGCTGCGAGTGCGAGCGCCCCCCCCCATGTTGCGCCCGGTGCGGCCGGCCCCCCCTGCACCCCCCACGCTACGCCTCTGGACCAAGGTCCATCAAGCCCAGTATCCTGTTTCCAAAAGTGCCCAAATCTTTTTTAAACCCTTCATCCTCTTCAATTGATTTCTTGACCTGTCCTTTGTTTATCTCACTCTCCTGAAGTTCCAGATCTCTCAGCTCCATCTCTACCTCAACTGCTCTTTCTTTTTCTGTGTATACCATTCTTCTTCCAGTGTTTTGGTGGATTCCCTTTGTATTCCTCTAGATTTAAATATAGGGGTTTATAGCATAAAGGTAGCAGTACATTATCTCCTCTTTATCTTCAGAAATCTACTTAATTGTAGTTAATCCTCTTAACATTTTCATTAACTTCTGTGGTTTATCTCCTGTCACAGTGGGTCCATGAACCATGGCCTTTATCTGTGGCACAGAAATTATCTTCATCTGCAGTGTATGCACTATCGCTACCACCATTGTTAGTCCTAGTGCATAAGCTATGGGTGGTGCATAAGTTATGGGTGGGCACCTTTTTATCCTGGGCTACGTACAGCCAGTATGTATCTTTCTTTTTCTTTCTCAGTTGCCTTGCTGAGATTTAGTATAGATTTTATACAGTGGGGGTACCACGTGAAGGTATTCAGCAAGACTTGAGGAGAAAACTGTAGTCTCCCCCCCCCAAGAGATGCACAGCAATTCACCAACTGCTGCTAGTGAATTTTATGTTGTGCTCCCCTTTGAACCCAAACTCTCTATGAATAAACTTGAATAATTCTTCATGCACCCCTCAAACAGATTACTCTCCCATAAAACTCCAACCCTTACCTAATCCTCTTGGTATTTCTTTGCCCACCATCCAGAGGATTTGAGGTCTTCCTATTGATATTCGTGATGCTTTGCCCTTCTTCTGGTGCCATAGGGTCTTTATACCAATCCTGGCGCTGCTTTGCCCCTCTCCTGTTGCTTTGGGGACTTCCTGCCAGAATTGGTGCTGCAATTCCTCTGTCCTCTTAGGATCTTCATTCCACCATTGGGGCTGCTTTTCTCCTTTTATAGTGTCTTGGGGTCTTCATGCCACTTGTAGTGCTCTTTGCCCCTCTTTTTGGTGTCATGGGGTCTTCAAGCTACTCTTGAAGTCTCGGAGTGCTGTTGGCTTTGTGGCAGATGCCTGCCAGCAATTTTGAAGCAAGTTTAATTAAGAGTGGATGGAAAACTCTATTGTCTTTAATGGACCCAAATGATCCAAAGATGTATCGAATGAGAGACTGAACCAAACACAAAGTGAACCGAGAATATTTGGCATGCACATCCCTATTCTTTATGTATATTTTCCCTGATATTAATATATCCACATCAGACCAAGGGGAAGGGGAATGCCCCCTTTTCCCCATTCATCATTTGTAAACATTAGGTGGCCAATAGTAATGGATACCTACATACACTCTGAAAAAAGTAGTGGGAACACTGATCATGGGTGGGGTGGAACAGATAAATAGGAAATGGTGTAGTCATTGTTTGGCGACCACATATTAGGTCTAATGGGTATGCACAAAACATAATTTCTTAGATCCTTTATTCCCTTTGCCCCGTAACATGCACTCTCACCTCCAAGGATAGACTCTTCAAAGCGGAGAAAGGAATTTCTCTTCAAGGCCTAAGGCATTTAGTCACAGTTTGCTAATAAAACACAGCTTTTCTAGGGTGCTCAAACAAAACTTTACTCCAGATTTGTACAAAACTGATAGTTACTGTGCAGTAGTCTTCCTCCATAGTTGTACAGCATCGACGAAACACTGTTTCCTCTTCTTAAATAAACACACTGCTCCTTCATCTGTCTCTGGGGTTCCTTTTACACTCCACAGTTCTTTAGGATTTAGGATTCCCCACCTACTGAGTAAACCTAGTCTCTTCTACTGAGCTCCCAACTTTAATATACTCTGGGGCTCTCCTCTCCGGGATCCTCTTCAGCATTTGGACTCACTGGGATTTTCCCAAAGAGTACTTTACTCTGTATGTTAGCTCTTATATCACCACTCTTCTGCTTGTAATCCAGCCTAGAATCTCCACAGCTTCACAGTTTACTCCTCACTTGTAGTCATCCAGAGGGGTAGATAAGACATCTACCTATACACATGCAGTGCATGAAGGGGACTTTTCACAAGATGAAGAACTACAGGCTCAAGCTAAGCCAAATGGAATACACCTTGAGAGGAATTTTAGAAGATCCATCCAAGTGCAATCTGGGACATCTAAGCCAGAACATCTGATAAAAATGCAGGCATGTCCAAGTGCAGATGTGATTTCACAAACCCGGATGTGCCTGATAGGGACTTCTGCAGGGGCGTTTACTTAGACATCCCTAGAACTGTATTTCAGGACCTAGATATCTAGGATAGCAAAATGGATAGAGTAGTGTGTTAAGAACAAGGCAACTAGGATTCAAATCTTACTGCTGCTATAGCTGAAATTACACTGAGTAGTGGGAATGATAGAATGAATTCTTCTCTACACCCTCTAGATGTTTTTCAGCTAAGACTAGCACATTTCGGATGCATGGTTGTCACTATTTGTGCGTCAAGTTAGGTCTAAAGTTAGATATGATGCTGGACATCTGTGATCAGGTGGGGATGTCCAGGATCCTGGGAACTCCCTGACCACACCTCTTGTTCAGATTTGGATGTTCTTATGCTGGGGATCTCCCCAGATCCAGCTTCTAAACTGACTCTGGAGACAGTCTCTGTGGTTTGAACATCTCTTAAGCCCATTTTTGGACATCCAAAGCATGAATAGGGCTTCTAAAATGACTCCCGTTGCCTCACAGAAAATACACACTGACACCTAGGGGCCACTGGCTTATAGAGATTTAGAGAGAACCATTGCAGCTACTTCAAATGGGGACACTGTAGCAAATGCTTTACACCTTCTCACTACAGTAAGGTGGTATGATCCTGATGCAAGCAGCATATTGAGCCAGTGAGAAACAACAGTGGCAGTGGCGATGAAATTGGGGACAGGAGTTTGCCAGAGAGGCAGGAGATGCGGACATAGCCCTGAAATCGGGGACAATCCTCAGAACTTGGGGACGCCTGGTAACCTTAGAATAGGAACTGATATGCATTACTAGTGCATAGCTTTCCACGCAGGAGTCCAGCGGGAGTAGACACTTTACAAACAAAGAAGGGCAGCTGCACTCAGGGTGTTACACAGGGAAGTGACCATACTTACATTTGTAAGGGCCGATTCTGCAACTTTCACAAATAAATACATATGCAAGTGCTGAAATTTGCAAGACTATAATACAAGAGGAGGTATTTAAGGAGATGAGCTCTAAACCTTAATTTTTTGGCCCGTTTATATGATTTTTAAGACCAGAGGGTTATGCACAATTGCCTCCTCACTCAATCCTTGTAAACTCAAGTCCGAAACAACAGTTAGACCACCCAGGTGTGTGATTTGGAAGAGGTGTAAATGCCAGTGGGGAAATATTTTTCAATATACAGTATATTAATCATGAACTTGCAGCAGCAGGGTAATATTATCATGCTCCTTTATTAGAAAGGAGAGAAGAGAATACACATGCTTCCTGTTTTTACCTGTGAAAAGGGCAAAATAAAAACCCCAGATAGCCAAAAGGATGATGAAATCCGGTTTCTTCTTCTGAATTCAATATGATTCTTCCCATTACAGGGACGTTACCAGTGTGCATGTGCGGGAAAGGCAAGACTACTTAAACACGTGTCAATCTTGTAATTGCAGATAAAGCAAAAAGGATGTGTATTCATTAGTGCATGTCTTAAAAAATATGTTTGCATGCTAAACAATTGAATGCATGTTGAATTAGGAACTAATGTACATTAAGTCAATTACCAAACTTCGGAAGGTGATAACATACAATCTAATTTTTTATAATAACAAATGTATGAAGCGAACCAACAACATGCAAGGCTGCACAGGTTCTTTTAGAAACCTTGGCAACCCGATAGTCATACACAGGTAATTTGTGTTCAAGAATTGTCTTGTCTGGCTTACAAGTATGTGTTCACTTTTGCAGTTAGGTGCCCTATTGAAAAGTCACTTGGGGATACCACAAATTGACTAGAATAGTGGGAGGCATTAGCTGAAAAGGAATACCTCCAGCTGGGCCACAATAGCTTTCCAGTTAATAATGCACCTGGGACTGGAAATAATGTTTCAGCAGCCAGCCTTGCGCTTGGTGTTTAAAAGCTAAATCAGAAGTGATTAAAAGCTGTTTTACTTGGAGTTTATAGTGTTGCCTAATAAGCTTGGAAGGAATAGGAAAAAAATTAGACTTAGTTTGAAAGCATTTAGAATAGTGCAAGGAGAAGGATTACTCTTAGATAATGTATAATACTATGATCCTTTCTATACGTCACAAAAAGAATGAATATGTATTGGAGTGGGGGGAGGGGAGTAAAATTCCTTAGACTTACAATCATCTTTGCAGTTTGAACTATGACAGACCCCTTAGCCACAATAAGGTAATTTTGTAAAAAGCTGCTTTCATTTACACAATAAGTATGTGCATTGGTTTTAATATGAATGGTATAATCAATGAAAATCATGATTTTTGGTTCGCCCCAGAATCAACTAACTGAGCGCATATACTTGGAAAATCTTCCCAAATAACCATTTGTGAACTTTGCTTTCATCATGCACCCAGCTCCCTGGAGCCAACAATCTGTGAGTATGTATTACAAATTAAAGATTTCTTTGAATCAGCAAGGAATATTGAACTTTTGAACCATCCCATATGTGAGGAATCATGCTGAGCCAGCTGTACCTGAATTGTTTACTAGCCCGGAGACCAAAATTTTAAGGAATGACTGACCAGAATTGTTTATTAACTCGGAGAACAAACAAAGGCTGGAGAAGGACTGGTCAGAAATTACTGTTTATCAAAGGTGTATGGTGGGGAGAATAATTGTAGGGAATACCTCTTGTGAGGAGTCATGCTGTCCAGTTGTGACACATTTGTTACAACCTATAAAAAGAGCTAGAAAATCTAAGACAGGCAGAGAGCTGATGTCTGCCTGGCCAGCGCATGCCAGAGAGCATGAGGGATCCCAGACTTTTCTCCAGCCTTTGCTGTAGCTCTCCCAGCTGATGATAAAGGGGCTGTGATGATGTCAGAGAGTTTAGTGGTGTATTGTTTTATTGCCCTGCAATGATGTCAGGGAGTTTGGAGATGCAATATCAACTGTTGTGTTGTCATTGTAATATCACTAACTTATTGTTATATTGTCTAGCTAATTGTCATATTAAATACCATGCACGTGTGGCTGTTGCTCTTGAATTTAATATCCTATTGGGGCAAAACAGAGTGGGAAGAAGTTGAGGAGTGGTAGCCAACAGCCCCCATGAGGCATTTCAGCCAATCCTGCTTCATAAGCTTGACAGCCAGCCAGAGAAACCTATCCCTGTCTGATGGCTGCAAATCCCATGGCTGATAACGTCACAGCAGGGCTGCGACACACACTCAGCAAAATGGACAAACAATTTGGCTTTGATTTTCAGAGGGTAGGGAAGGAGTGCTGGTGCGGAGTTTAGGATTCTAAGGGAGAGAGAGTAGTTTGACTGTGCAGTGGTAGGATTGCAAAGAAAAAACAACAAACCATATCAGCTTTATGCTATACTGGGTCAGAACAAAGGTCCATTAAGCCCAGTATCCTGTTTATAGCAGTGGTCAATATAGGTTACAAGTACTTGTCAGGTTCCCAGAAGGTAGACAGATTCCATGCTGCTTATCCCAGGGTAAACAGTGGATTTCCCCAGTCACTTTAATAATGGTTTATGAACCTTTCCTCCAGGAACTAGTCTAAACCTCTTTTAAACCCAGCTACACTAACAGCTTTTATTAAATCTTCCGGCAACAATTTCAAAGTTTGATTGCACATTGAATGAAAAAATATTTTCTTCAATGAGTCTTAAATTCGCTACATACATTTTAGTTTGATTGCATGTCCACTAGTCTTTCTACTTTTTGAAGGAGAAAACAACAGCTCTACGTTTGGCAGCTTCCTGTCCCCAATTCCAGCAATAGGGATGGAGGGGGTAGAAAACAAATTATTTTCAATTTGTTATTTTCATGTCATACAGTGCCTCCCCCCTTTTTTTCTGATTTCATCCCCACATGTCCAGTCTCTCCTCTCTCTTTTTCTATCCCTATTCCCCATATCCTGCTTCTCCTCTCTATCCCCTTCCCCCTCATTTCCAGCCTCTCTTTCTCAGTCCCTATTTCCCTGATGTCAGCCTCTCCTCTCTCTTTCTTTCCTTATCCCTCCTTAAGTCCAGCATCTATCTATGGCCCCCTCACTTAACAAGCATCCTATGGTCCCCTTCTGTGTCCTGCATCCCCCTCCATCTACCTCCATCCTCCTGCTCCCAACCCTATGCTCAGCATCCTCCTCTGTCTCCCTCTAGCTCCCTCCTATACTCAGCATCTCCCAGCCTTTGACAACCGCCTATTTTCTTATTTCCCCCTTCTGTGTCAAGCATCCTCCTCCATGTGCCTACAACCCCTTGCTCCTATCCCTTTGCCCAGCATTCTCCCTACATTTCCGTATGGCCTTCTTACATTTCCAGTATCCTTCCTTCATCTACTATAACCACTTTCTATATCCAGCATCCCCCTCTGTCTTTCTTTGCCCAACAATCCCCCCAATCTGCCCCCTACCTTCCTGTGTCTAGTATCCCACCACCTCCCTATGGCCTGCAATGTCTATAGAAACATAGAAACATGACGACAGAAAAAGACCACATGGCCTATCTAGCTTCCATATCAACCACTACAACATTCCCCTTTTTGCCTTTATAGATCCTCTGTGTTTGTCCCATGCTTCTTTGAATTCAGATACTGTCCTCATTTCTACCACTTCCAATGGAAGACTATTCCACGGATCCACCACTCTTTCCGTTAAAGAAATATTTCCGCATATCACTCCTGAATCTATCCTCTTTCACCCTCATCCATGTCCCCTCATAGCAGAGCTTGCTTTCAGTCAAAAGAGGCCAGGGCCAGATTTACCTTGAGTGAGGCCCTACGCCAACAAAAATTGTGGGCCCCCAGAAAAAATAAAAACGAGATCAACTTACCACTTTTACCAGTTACCACTTACAAAAATGTTTTCTTTCGCGATTTAGTTTGTGAAAACTTTTCAATAATTGTATCAAAAGTCAATGCAGAAGTAACGTCATTTTCAATTGACATGACTGCCAGAGAATTCAGTCTTTTCTGCGTCATCGTAGAACAAAATCTATTTTTTATCAGGGAAAGCTTTGAAAAAGAACGTTCCCCTTCGCAGATAGTCACGGGAAGCGTTGAAAACAAGCGGAGGGCAGTGGAAACATTCGAAAATGTTGAATCCACTACAGGATTTCTTTTCAGCCATTTCAGTAGGTTTTGTTGTTCACGATCCAAATTCAAATCCGCGGCCATTCCAGAAAACGCCACAAATTCCTCTTCACACCCGCTTTCCAGATCACAATTGTATTTTTGCTGCAAATGGGTTACATCTTCTCTGAGAGAGCCAACATCATTCTCCTTCAGTGATTTGATGAAAGCGAAGTCTTCAGAAATCTGCTTGTAAGCATTCCGGCGTTGAGATAAACATGCAAGCAGTTTGTCAAGTATGACATATACACTCTCAACATGGAATTTTTGTGCACCTTGTAAAGTAGCATTCGGCTCACCTGCTTCTTCAACAACCTGGCATCTTTTTTATCGATTCCGAATGAAACGAGAGGTGTAGTCTTGTTGGATGTCCTCCATGAGCTCTTTTGCTTCTTTCTCCAGGTTGTCGAAGTCATCACGCATTCCAGCAACGAATGTTTCCAAAGAAGTAAACAAAGAAACACCGACACTGATGTCAATAGACACACTTTGCAAGGCAGTGTTGATTTTTTGAAACCGCTGCAAGATCTTGTCCCACAGAACACACATGAATGCGGTTTCCAACAGACACATTTTACCCGCCAAGGCTGCTGCTAAGCGTCGGGCATCACCCTTCTCGTCTTCATTTTCTGCGATACTATTCAGCATAGTATAGATGTTGGCATAGTTGAGATGTAGTGCTTTCACGGACTCTGAATGGCAATGCCAATGGGTAGATGATAAAGCTTTGAAAGTCAGAATTCATCCATTTTCGTTCGGTGTGAGTCATGTCAATGAACTTCACCGCTTTGTTGAACCAACCGAAAAGGCATACAGTTCTTGGACGAGACCAAAAAAGTTAACAGCGTCCAGACAGCAATTTACACTAGCAACTCCAACCAAATTTAATGAATGTGCTGCACAAGGTATGTAGTCAGCCATTGGGTTCATTTCCCTCAGTTTTGCTTGGAGACCGGCGTATTTCCCAGCCATGTTTGCTGCGTTGTCATAGCTTTGTCCTCGGCAGTTATCCGGAGACAATGACATTTCATTTAGTATATTCAACACATCTTGGTAAAGGCTTTCGGCTTTGTGACTTTCAATTGGAAAGAATTTTAGAAACCGTTCAGTTGTTTCACCAAACTTGTTAACGTAGCGCACAATAAAAGTTAGTTGGTTGATGTGACTAACGTCTGGAGTGGAATCAATACATATGGAATAGTACTTTGCGTCGTGAATTTCATTTAAAATGACAGCCAACACGTCTTGTCCCATTTGCTCGATGAGTTCGTCACATATAGTGGAAGACAAATAGCTAATTTTTCCACTTCCTTTATTTCCAAAATGAGATATATGGTCGGCAAGGAAGGGGTCGAATTTGGCTAAAAGTTCCAAAATTCCCAGATAGTTTCCGTTTTGCACAGAACCAAATAATTCGGTATCTCCTCTAAATGCTAGGCCATGTTGAGCAAGGAACTTTATCACTTCAACAACACGCCGAAGAACTGACTGCCAATATATCTTCTCTTCCTTCATCCCTTTCTGAAGCTTTTTGTCGATGCACCCTTTCGCTGAAACACGTGCTAACCAGGAACTGACTGATGCTCGGTGTTCTGCACTATTTTCGTGAGACTTGATCACTTTACCGCAGTTGCTCCAATCGTTGAATCCACATGAGGCAAACTGCGACGTGGACCTTGAAAGCAACTTACAGAAAAAACAATAAATGTTCCCATTTGATGGCGAATAAAGCAGCCAGTCTCGGTAATACTTCTCATCATTTGCTTTTCGTCCGTAAAGAAATTCTTTCGCAAAATGGCATGTTCTATTTCCCATAGTTCTTTCTGATGACATGAAACTATCATCGTGATGTTGACATGCAGCTGGACCATTAAGAATCCAATAATCGACGTCAGAAGCTGGAAGGAATGTTTTCCAGAGACCCACATCATGAGGTGGTGGTGGTGGAGAACTAGAAATATTCTCCTCAGGTACATCGGGTTGCGGAGTAACATCGGAAGGTTGAGGAGAAGTGTCAGTAGTATCCAAAAGTTGTGGAGTAGCCGCGTCATTCAGATTCAAAAATTCTGATTCTGACACAGCTTGAATTTTCATCGATGGAAGAAGAAAGCTGGTAATCTTGGGAATTTTGGCGGTCGATTTGTTTTCTAGCATTTTCTTTTTTCGTTTAGATGCGCCACTTTCATATTTTTTCATGACTATTGTAAGGGGGGACTGAGAGAGACTGAGAGCGGAGGACAGCGGATGGTGGTTTGAGGTTGAATGAGGAAAGAAATCAGGAGTAACATAAGAAAGTAATTTTTTTTTTTTTTTTTAGTGCCATCAAGTCAGTGTTGACTCATAGCGACCCAGCTACCTCTGGGTTTTCTTGGCAATGTATCACCGGAAGTAGATTGCCAGCCTTTTCTTCCGAGGCAATGGAGGGTAAAGTGACTTGCCCAAAGTCACAAGGAGTGCCAGTGGGAATCGAACCCTTGATCTTCTGGGTCGAGGCAGTTGCTCTAACCACTAGATGTATAGAATTGCCTGACATAAAGAGGCAATAGGGACAAAATCAGCATCGGAATTCAAGAAATACATTAAAAAATCATGTCTTATCCATCGGGTCGGGGAAGAGGATCATTGAATGATCCAGCGGTAGATGAGGATATTAGAAATGTGAATGGGACTCATGGGAGCCAATTACTTACTTTATAGTGACAAATCACGCGACTTTACATTTCTCCAGTCTCGCTCGGGTGCTCTATTGACGGAGCATGTCTGCCCGGAAGCAGAAATCTGTCCTTCAGCAGAATACGTGCTGCCCCGGCCCCAGTCCCGCTTTGTGCTCCCGTTGATGCATCTATTTCCATCAGCCAATCCCTTGCGAGAATGCACAGGTGTTGGTAGACGCAGCCAATGGGAACATACCGGGGGCAGGAGAATTGGAAGGCAAGTCAGAGAACGTCTGAGGAGTGCTGGCTGGTGAGATTTCTGCTGTGATCTGATCTCGGGGAGTACCAGCATTTAACAGCGGGGAGAGCAAGAGGAGCCAGGGAGTGTCCTGGAATTGTGAGGGGGGCTGTTGCACACTGGAGAAGGGCTAGCAGCAAGCCTAGGGATTATACTTGATGGATCAGCATAGGGGGAGCGGGGCACTCTGAGTGAGCATTGGAGCATTGGAGCAGTAGCACAACAGCGCGTTTGTAGCAGCGTGTGTAGCGCGTGTGTAGCAGCAACAGGAAACGGACCTGGGTTGAAATTTTTCTGGGCCCTTGCCAGCTGTGGGCCCTACGCCACGGCGTACCTGGCGTATAGGTAGATCCGGCCCTGAAAGAGGCTCTCCCCCTGTGCATTTATGCCACAGAGGTATTTAAACATCTCAATCATATCACCTCTATCCTGCCTTTCCTCTAAGGTGTACATATTAAGATCCTTAAGTCTGTCCTCATATGCTTTATAATGAAGACCACTAATCATTTTAGTAGCCATCCTCTATACAGACTCCAGCCTGTTTATATTCTTTTGAAGGTGCGGTCTCCAGAATTTTACACAATACTCCAAATGAGGTCGTACCAAAGACTTATACAAAGGCACTATCACCTCATTTCTTCTGCTGGCCATTCCTCTCCCTATGCACCGAAGCATCCTCCTAGCTTTTGCCATCATATTTTCTACCTGTTTAGCTGCTTTAAGATCATCAGACACAATCATGCCTAGGTCCCACTCTTCTTTAGTGAACAAAAGTACTTCAGTCCCTATACTATATTGCTCCCTTGGATTGCTGCAGCCCAAATGCATGACCTTGTATTTTTTAACATTAAATCTCAGCTGCCAAATTCTAGACCATTCTTCAAGCTTAGCTAGATCCCTTCTCATGTTATCTACACCTTCCTGAGTGTTTACTCTATTGGAGATTTTGGTATCATCCGCAAAGAGGCAAACCTTACCCAACAACCCTTCCACTATATCACTAACAAAGATGTTAAAAAGAATCGGACCAAGGACAGATCCCTGGGGAACACTACTGGTAACCTTCTCCTCAGAGTGAGCTCCATTTACCTGTACGCTTTGTCGCCTCCCACTCAACCAATTTCTAACCCAAGTAGTAACTTTAGGGTCCATCCCTAGGGTGCTCAGTTTGTTTATAAGTCGCCTGTGAGGAATGGTGTTAAAGGTTTTACTGAAATCTAAATATAATACATCTAGGTCTCTTCCTTGGTCCAACTCCCTGGTCACCCAGTCAAAGAAATCAATCAGATTTGTCTGACAAGACCTGCCTCTGGTGAATCCATGCTGCCTCTGAACTTGCATTCTGCTGGACTCCAGAAACCTCACTATTTTCTCTTTCAGCAGTGCTTCCAATAATTTACTCACCACCGAAGTTAAACTAACCGCCCTGTAGTTTTCAAACACATCCTTACTTCCACTTTTGTGTAAAGGGACCACATGTGCCTCTCTCCATTCCTTTGGCACCACTCCTGAATCCAATGAAGCATTGAAAAGGTCAGTCAGTGGAGCTGCGAGAACGTCCCCAAGTTCCCTCAGTATTCTAGGGTGTATCCCATCCGGACCCATCGCTTTGTCTACTTTAAGTTTAGCTAGTTTCTCACGAACACATTCTTCTGAAAATTGTTCAAGATGCCCCTCGCTTCTGTTCCTATTTGTGGGTGTTTTCTGAGGTAATGCTCCTGGTTCTTCATCTGTGAAAAGAGAACAGAAATATTTGTTAAGCAATTTTGCTTTATCCTCATCAGCATCTACATAGGAGGGAGGAGTAGCCTAGTGGTTGGGACAAGGTACTTCAGGCTGGAAGGTAGGGGGTGCAAATCCCACTAGAGGACAGCAACCTTGGACCAGAAGGACTGGGGTTTCTAGTCCCACAGATGCTCCTTTTGGTTGTGGGCAAGCCACTTAACCCTCCATTGCCCATGTTCCCTGTAAGTATTAGTGTATGTGTCTCATATCCCCACGTGTTAAATGTATCCCCCAATTGTGTTGTGAACGCTTTGATTGAAGGATAAGGCGGTATACAAAACTGTCTAAATAAATAAACATATTCCTCCCCTTTACCCTTGAGTCTGACAGTACCATTTTTGCCCTTCCTCTTCTCACTAACATATCTGAGAAATGTCTTATCCCCTCATTTTATTGCATTGGCTATTTCCTCCTCTTCCTAAGTCTTTGCTTTACTGATTGCTTTGCTAACTTCTCTAAGTTTTTACAAATATAGATGCCTGTCTTCCTCTCTCCGTGATCTCTTGTATTTTATGAAGGCCTCCCTCTTTTTCTTCACTTTTTCAGCTACTTCTTTCAAAAACCATAGCGATCTCCTTTTCCTTGTATCTTTATTTACCATTTTAACAAAAAGGTTGGTTGCCTTTGAAATATCCCTTCAGTTTTGCCCACTGTTTTTCTACATCACCCTGCTGTTCCCATCATGCTAATGACTGCCTGAGATATTGGCCCTTCTTAGCAAAGTCTAAGACCCTTGCTTTTGAATGCATTTTAATACTGAACCACACCATCTGATGATCACTAGATGCAAAATGATCTCCCACTATAACATCAGAAACACTTTCACCATTGGTAAGCACCAAGTCCAGTATGGCCCCTTCACGTGTGGGTTCTGTTACCAGTTGCCTGAATAGTTCTCCATGTAGAGAGTCCTGGATCTCCTTACTTCTAGATGATACTGCAGCAGGAATGTGCCAATCAACATCTGGCATACTGAAATCCCCTATCAGTATCACTTCCCCTTTCCTAGCAATGCTGCGTATGTCTTCTATTAACTCTCCGTCCACCTCTTCCTCCTGTGAGGGAGGTCTGTATATCATGCCAATGCAAATAGATTTCTCTTTCTCTCTTTCTAGTTTAACCCACAGTGCCTCCTCTCTCCCTTTTAAGCTCTGTAGTTCCAAAGCTTTAATATTATTTTTTACATATAGTGCCACTCCTCCTCCCCTTCTTCCTACCCTGTCCTGTCTGAATAAAGTATAGCCTGGTATAGTTACATCCCACTCATGGTTTTCTGTGAACCATGTTTCTGTAACTGCCACTAAATCCAAGTCAGCCTCTCCCATTAAATCTTCAACATCTGGAATCTTATTTCCCATGCTACTGGCATTTATACACACCGCTTTCAATATGTTGTTCCTTTTACCCATTTCCATAAAGGTATTTAATGTTTCACTTACCTGGGGACTTTCTTCACCCATCCCCAACTAATCTAATTTAAGCCCTCTTTAGTAGATTAGCCAGTCTGCCACTGTCCCCTCTTCTCCCCAGCTACTGCCACTTCTTCTGAGGTCAGCAGCAGTGGCAAGGGTTCCAGGGGTGATCCAGGATACTACAGACCGGTGAGCCTGACATCTGAAGAGTAGCAAATCACCTGGACCAGATGGTATACATCCAAGGGCGTTGAAAGAACTGAAATATGAGATTGCAGACCTGCTATTAGTAATTTGTGAACTATCATTAAAATCATCTGTAATACCTGAAGATTGGAGGATCGCCAATGTAACGCCAATTTTTAAAAAGGGCTCC
This sequence comes from Ichthyophis bannanicus, assembly GCA_033557465.1. Lineage (NCBI taxonomy): Eukaryota > Metazoa > Chordata > Amphibia > Gymnophiona > Ichthyophiidae > Ichthyophis > Ichthyophis bannanicus. The sequence continues at coordinate 616,604,519 of CM066031.1, read as the reverse complement.
AGGGTTGATCCGGGAAACTACAGAATGGCGAGCCTGACATCAGTCCCGGGAAAATGGTAGAAACCATTATAAAGAACAAAATTACTCATCATGTAAATAGTCATGGCTTAATGGGAGACAGCCAACATGGCTTTAGACAAGGAAGATTTTGTCTTACTAATCTGTTATGTTTTTTTGAAGGTGTGAATAAACAGGAAGACAAAGGAGAGCTGGTATATATAATGTATCTGGATTTTCAGAAAGCCTTTGACAAGGTCCCTTATGAGGGACTCTTGGCAAAATTAAAAAGTCATGGGATAAGAGGCAGTGTACTAGTGTAGATCAGGAACTGGTTAAAAGAGAGAAAGCAGAGGGTAGGGCTAAATGGAAATTTTCCCAATGGAGAAAGGTAAATAGTGGAGTACCCCAGGGATCTGTTCTGGGTCCGCTGCTTTTTAACATATTTGTAAATGACCTGGAAATGGGAATAACGAGTGTGGTAATCAAATTTGCAGATGACTCAAAATTATTAAAAGTTGTTAAAACCCATGAAGATTGTGAAAAATTGCAAGAGGACCTTGATAAACTGGAAGACTGGGCATCCAGATGATAGATGAAATTTAATGTGGACAAGTGCAAAGTTATGTACCTAGGAAAGAACAACACAAACTATGGTTACAAGATGGATGGTTCCACATTAGGAACTACCACCCAAGGAAAAAGATTTAGGCGTCATCATGGATAACATGTTAAAACCCTCCACCCAGTGTGCGGCGGCGGCCAAGAGAGCAAATAGAATGCTAGGAATCATAAGGAAAGGAATGAAGAATTAAACAAAGGATATTATAATGCCTCTGTATTGTTCCATTGTGTGACCGCACCTTGAATATTGTGTGCAATTCTGGTTGCGATATCTTAAAAAGGATATAGCGTTATTAGAAAAGGTACAGAGAAGAGCCACCAAAATGGTAAAGGGAATGGAAGGATACTCCTATGAAGAGAGGCTAAAAAGATTACTGCTCTTCAACCTGGAACAGAGAGGCTGAGGGGAGATATGATAGAGGTCTATAAATTAATGAATGGAGTGGAACGGGTAAACGTAGATCGATTGTTTACCTTATCAGAATATAGAAAGACTAGGGGACATGCAATGAAGCTACAGGGTAACCTATTTAAGGCTAATAAGAGAAAATATTTTTTCATTCAACGTGTAATCAAACTCTGGAATTTGTTACTGGAGGATGTGGTAAAAGCTGTTAGTGTAGCTCGGTTTAAAAAAGGTTTGGACAAGTTACTGGAGGAAAGGTCCATAAGCCAAAGGTGACCCAGGATATCCACTGCTTGCCCCAATACAAGCATTGTGGAACCTGTGTCTTTTTAGGAAAGTGCTAGGTACTTGTGTCCTAGATTGGCCACTGTTGGAAACAGGATACTGGGCTTGATGGACCTGGGTCTGACCCACTATGGCATATCTTATGTTCTTATTTTCTTGTGTAACCCTAAGCATGGGGTCTTTCATAGTCGAGTGCACCTTCAAGGCCATGATGGTTCCACCTCCCTCTGAAGCAAAGTATGCATCCAGAGCAGATGACCTTAGAAGTGCGCTCTAGTATGAAAAACCCGGTGCTTAGGGTTTAGGTCCTTGCTGCCGCTGCTGACCTCAGAAGAAGTGGCAGCAATAAACTACACAAGCATGGGCCCACAATGTCCAATGTCCCCTCCTCTCCCCAGCTACTGCCCCTGACACTGCTTCTCCTGAGGTCAGCAGCAGCGGCAAAGACCTAAATCCTAAGTATGGGATCTTTCAGACTTGAGTGCACCTTCAAGGTCCTGATTTTCTCTCCTCCCTCTGATGTGACAAGTGTGTGTCAGAAGTGGTTGGTATCAGCATGGACTTGGAAGCGCGTGAAGGTCTGAAAGACCTTGCGCTTGGGGTTTATCTTCTTGACACTGCCGCTGTCGCTGCAGAACACGAATGAAAATGGTGTGTAAACTAGGAACCAGAGAGAAGTGAGGTAGCCATGGCAGGAGGTATTGGGGACACTTTTGCTGCCCCCAATACTTTGATGCCTGAGGTGGCTGTCTCACCCTGCCTAATGGGAGAGCCACCCTTGGTTGGGGAGGACTATATTCAGCGGTGGAGATTAGAGCTTACATAGTAACATAGTAACATAGTATATGACGGCAGATAAAGACCAGCATGGTCCGTCTAGTCTGCCCAGCAAGGTGGCAAGAATAGGTGCACTTGCTGCTCCATGCAAGTCACTCTTCCCCCTTGTCTTTGTTTAGCGTGTAGGTCACCACTATTTGTTCACATAAAAGAGATAGTTATGCTTATTTTGATTTGATTCTGTCACTGTGTTTGCCCCCACCACTTCCATCAGGAGGGCATTCCAAGCATCCACCATTCTTTCAGTGAAAAAGTATTTCCTGACATTACCTTTCAGTTTATAACCTTGCAGCTTCATGTTATGTTTGTCAATTGATACTCTTTAAGTATTTAAAGGTCTGTATCATATCTCCCATGTCCCTCCTCTCCTCCAGAGTGTACATATTTAGGTCTTCAAGTCTCTTCTCATAAGTCTTCTGACACAGGCTCCAAATCATCTTGGTCTAGAGATGTCAAGTACTTCTCTTCTTTGAGCTGTGTTCTTAAGTTGGTGCCTCTGATGGAATCTCCAAGGAGTAATAGTTTTCTGTTTTGTGATTTTTTCTTCGTAGTTGGTACATTATCAGTAGAATTGGCATTAAGTCTATCATTTAAGGGCACTTCAGATTCTATATATTGGGCATCCTCATTAACCAAGGCAGAGAAGTCATTATGCAGGGATATCTCTTGATATATAGGGTGTCTCTGTGTTACAGGTCGCAACCTGCCAGAGCCCACTGTGATCCATTTGTTCCTGGGCTGTTTGATTCTTTGTGGAAGCGGTGGTGGATTTTGTTCAGTTTGTAACCTAGAGGAAGTGTGTTTAATTACAGCTAATTCTTCCCTTAGTAGAGTCAATTCTTTATGCATAGCAGCTAACTTGAGGTATATAGGGCAAACTCTTAGGTTCCAAATGATTCTTCTTAGAATGAAAGCACCACAGTTATTGCATTGAATACATGACATTCTGACTCGGCTGTCTTAGAAGGAGAAAAGGAGAAAACGTGGGTGCAATGCCTAATTAAATGACAGATGTCAATATATATGATGACTATATGGGCAATGCAACCCAGGGGTGTGTAGGGTGAGGGGTAGGGTGGGCGGGAACTTAAGTGTCCCTGGCCAGTAGGCCTTCTATGAACTGAGGGCACACTCAGATATCTAATTTAAAGGCTATGCAAGTTCCCTGTAACTTTAAAATTATACCTTTGTTGCAAAATTAAGTAGGAGACGTAAGTAGAAGACCACGTCTAGCTGCAAGTCTAAAAGCAATTTATATTTCTGTTCCAACTAGCTATATATCACGTGTCCCTGGCCAGTAGGCCTTCTATGAACTGAGGGCACACTTAGATAGCTGATTTAAAGGCTATGCAAGGAACATAGGCAGGCCGAAGATCCCTAAAAACCTATATGCAACAGGTAAAGTTTATGAAAAATCAGGCAATGATAAAGTTTGAAAGCCTTAGCTGAGTGTGTAGTCTCTTGAAGTTTTGATGAGCAGACTGGTTCAGGTATTTGGTCAGTAGTAGAGCAGCTTCCATTTAATTAGCTCCACCCTGTAAGGCAGGCTTGCATCAGACAAAAGAAACTGAAAAATTCAGACTGAAATCTTACTGCTATGTATCAGCCTACCAAGCAAAGTTCCCTGTAACCTTCTAAAGCACATAGCTATCGCTGCTGAAGTTTAACCCTGGATATTCAATGCCGGGTCCATATGCAGTCACCAGCATTGAGTATCCAGGCTGCCGCACAGCCTGGAAGCTGACTGGGTAGCCGCTGCCCAGTCAGCTCCCACAGGTAAAGATAGGATAGCCTGTGCTGCACGTATCTTTACCTGCGGGTCGCTAACCGGGCAGCGGCTCAATATTGCTGCAGCCCAGTTAGCAATGAGTGCCACTTCTGCTCTGCCCCATAATGCCAATGGCACTCCCCGATGCTAAGCACTTAGTATCGGGGCATGTAGCAGCAGCGCCCGTGGATATGCAGAAGCACTAACAGTGTTTGTGCCGCTGAATATCAGGCTAATCGGCATTTATTTGGTTTGCAGATCTGCAAACTGTGTAAATGCCTTTGAATATCGGGACCAGTATTTCTATCAGGAGGGATGAGCCTGAAGTGCTGAAGGAGGAAGGGGGCACCGACCTAGACATCATTATAGCCAGATCAACCCTAGCTATCATGGGGTGACAGATTGCCCTAATATCCACTATCCTCCATTACTGTACTTGTTGTCTAAGAAATTGTACTTGTGGAGTAGTCCACTGAGAAACTCTTAGGTGCATGTTTACTAATCTAGGCTAATGATTAGCATGTGTGAATTGTAACATGGGACCTAGTTACAAATAGTGCATGCTAACCATTAGCCCATTTAATAAACATGCTCTTTAGATTGTTCTGAATGACACCAATGCTTCTTCTACCTGGGGGTGGGGATCTTCCTCTACGCTTGCTATAATGTTCCAATGCTGGGACCAAAGTTCTCAGTACCATGACTCTAACTTGTGGTCATGCACCTTAGCTGAACTCACCCTACCCCTGCGGCCTGGGCTTGTGCTGCCTCTTCTGTTCTTGTCCTCTGCTGTTTTAGGGTCTTCCAGCTGATCTGAATGTTGTGCTGGTCTTTCTAACAAAATTTAGGGCCTTGCATTCAATATGGCTGTTGTGTTGGTCTTTTTTTTTTACTGCCATCTCCTGGCAACCTTCTGGTTTTTTTTTTGGCAATGTATCATCAGAAGTAGATTGCCAGGATATGTCTTCCAAGGCAATGAAGGATAAAGTGACTTGCCCAAGGTTTCAGTGGGAATCAAACCCTTGATCTTCTGGATATAAGGCAGGTGCTGCTTGCTGCTCTCAAAAGTGCCTTGCTGTGCTTGCACCAATTGCAGTGCTGCTTTGCCCTCTTCCAGGGGGTAATTTCTCCAAACAAGAAGTCAGCATCGGGCATTGGAGGGGGTGGAAACCAAATAGCTCCAAGGCACCAATGTTTTAAGGTGAGCAGTGTGGGGCTGTTTGAGGCCATCGCCGCTGCTGCAGGTCCCAGAGAGGGGTGGCAGGGGTGCAATGGGGGCTGGAGAGGGAGGGGGTGCCTAGGGTGCCTCATCTCCTCACACCAGCCCTGCTAACAACACATGTAAAGTGAGATATTGACATGGCTGCTATGCTAAAAGTACACATCAGGCCAATCATGTGTGCTTTCGCTTTGGGCATGTACAAGGCTGGAGTTTGGGAGGAGTGGGGGAAGAGCGCAAAGCTTTGTGTGTAGATTATAAAATGCTATAACTTACGCAGGTGTTTGAAAAAACAGTCATAGGGCTGGCATAAGTGCTCATGGATTAAACTGACGTATTCTTGACAATTACACTTCTCTTTTATAAAGTATGGGTATACCTTACTTTACAGAATAGGCATGACATATACATGAAAAAACATATATTCACCTAGGTGGGCTTTATAAAATTACCCTCAGAGGTAATTTTATAAGTTGGCACTTAGTTAACACACCTGTTCATGTACTAACATGTATGCTTAACTTTATAAAGTAGATCATAAGTGCGGCAACAGTACGCACATACCATATGTTAAGATGCAATCTTTGATGCCAGCCCCAAAGCTGGTGTAAATGACCCTGCCTACTTTTTGCAATTAAGTAGGTAAGTTAAAGAATTTTATAATCTACATGTGTAATTGCTTGCACTGTCCATTCTCCACCCAAACTCCGCCCACGGGCACACCCACAGTGAAAGCATGCACCATGGAAATCATGCACGCTCATGCTAGGCTGTATTTTATGAGGTCATTTACGCACATAAATTGTCTCTTGCATTGGAATTTATGCATCTCTGTGTGTAAATCTAGGTGGCATCTTATAAAATCCCCCCTCCCCCCAGATGAAAGCAGATATATAATATGCCAGGCAGTGTATATTTCCGCAGGTCTTTACTAATGGAAATGTGCTACACTGGAAATGCTCTATCAGCCGATAATGATTTCCCTTTCTATGTTAAACTGCTTCCTCGGCAATATTTGACAATGGGATGGTATTTGAAGAGGAGTAAAACAGCACCACAAAATCTCAGGATGCTAAAGACATCACTGCTTGCTGAGGTGGGTGAAAACGTTAAGTGGCTAGCATTGATATTCAGCACTATTCAGTTAAGATGATGCAGGTAGGTCAGCGCACAGCACAGTGTATTATTGCCTCCTTATCATATGTCTGAGTGTATGAATGAAAATCAGTTCAGATAAAAGGATGCCATCAGCCAGCTAATTATTTGTTCCAATGCAATAAAGGCTTGATTCACCCAATATCTGAGACTGTGGACAATTTTTACCATACTTTCAGAAAAAACCTATTTAAATCATACGTTTAAAAAATAGTGACCCAGAACCTCTTTTAAAGGCTTTTTAGGATGTTTTTAGAAGAGTTTTAGTGGTTTTAGCATTGGCTGAGAACCAAAGAAGAAATTTGAAAAAGAGGGAAAGTCCCTGCAAACTAGCCAAGCCAAGACAAAGAGCAAGCGCAATAAAAGCAGTAATTGCAATCCAGCAGTGCGACAGGCAATCAGACTCCAATATGAAAAATAACAATGGGACAGAGAGTCCACATAGAAGCTGGTGCCGATATTTAAATTATTATGTATATTCAGCACAACTACATGTATAGTCAGTGGCGCTGAATATACAATCTGAGGGTAATTTTATAAGTCATGCCTAAATTAATGGTATTTCATACCTATTTTATAAAGTCAGTTATGCGCATACTTTATATAAAGGAGCATAAGTGGTTGAAAATGTGTGTTAATTGAAGGTAGGAGCCCTTACACGAGCCTTATGGCTGGTGTAAATGCTAGCGCCTAGATTTTTCAGAATGTGCATAAATTATAGTATTTTAGCATTTATGGGGAGGATATTCAGCAGCGGCAGCTATCGCTCAAAAAGTGCATACTGTCACCGCTGAATACTTACCCAGATATTCAATGCTGGGGTCCTATCCAGCTACTGGCATGGAATATACGGGTCGCCGCACAGCCCAGACGATAACCGGGCAGCGGTAATATTGAGCTGCTACTCAGATAGCAATGGGTGCCGCCTCCAACCCGCTCCAGAATGCCCATGACATGCCCTAATGCTAACCGCACAGCATCGGGACGTGTAGCAGCGGCACCCACGGATATCCAGCGGCAATATCACACTAACCGGCATTTAAATGATTTGCAAGTCTGCAAACCGTGTAAATGCCTTTGAATATCTCCCCATGCGTTTAACTTTGCACTCCACCGATGCTCTGCCCACACTCCGCAATGTACACGTCCACGTTGAAAGTATGTGCAAGTGGCCCAACAAGTGCACTTTACAGAACAGTAACCGCATAAACTACGCATATAAATACCCATTTACATGCCTATATGACTAAAATATGTAGATTTACTTGCACTGTTTAATAGAATTATCTACATAATGTAGATCACCACCACTGCTTCTGACTACTATTCTGCACGCTTAAGCGAAATCTACACCTCATCCGGATAGTGGCTAAATATTGCAGCTATCTGGATAATTTCTCAGCACCATCCTCACTCCACCTTCCTTCCACTTTTTAACTAAACATAGAAACATAGAAAATGAAATAACCCTATCCAGTTAGGGTTGCCAACTTTTTGAAAGAGAAAAACCTGCCATCTGTGGCTAGCCATGCCTGCTCCTTGCCCTGCCCCGCCCCACCCATACAAATAATTGCAGAGAGGGCAATGGTGCGGGCTTTAGGATCTGCAGGATATATTAAAGGGGTGAGGGTACAAGAGGTTGAACTCTTCAACACTTGTTCAGTCACAGTCCCCCTCTCAGGCCCCTCCAACACACACATGCTCTCCCATATGGCATTAAATCCAAACATACATTCTGCATCCACCGAACCACTGCCCCAGCCCCTTCCCCAACAATCTGTGCAGAGCAGAGCTAGAACCTTCCCCATAAAACTTACCATACGAGAAAAAATCCCTCTCAATGCCAAACATATTGTGAATTACTCAGGGTCGGCCCCAGAGTTGATTCAAATTGCTGGCACCCTAAGCAAAACTTAACCCATATGTCCCTCCCCTTGGCAATCATAATTTATTGTTTAGCTTTGAATGCCCTACTCTCTGCTGACCCCAGAAGCAATTGCCTAGGTTGCCTGATGTTTGGGCCGGCCCTGGAATTAATCAAAAATGGTCATTTGGGACCAAGAGCAAATCTACCATGCCAGTACTAACTTTCAAAACTCACAAAAGGGCCCTACCTAGAAAAAGGCAGCATTGTAAATAGTGCAGTGGCACCTAAAACATCAATAAACCTATTAGGAAAGCTGAACAAGCCAGATTACTACACTTTCTTAATCAGAAATTCCATGCTAACAGAATAACTGGTCTTGGTCTCACACACATATTACAGATAGGCCTTCACAAATAAGTAAACACAAAGGGGGTTATTCTAAGACATGAATAGCGGGAATGGATGCCCCAATGGGATGTCAATCCTCGCTATTTGTGCCGGTGGCAGCCCCTGGCTAACTTCCCCGCCGGTTGTGCGGAGAAGTTAGTCAGGGGTGGGGAAGAGGTGGCCTGGGGCGGAGAGAGGGCGGGCAGTGGGTGATCACCGGCCCTGGACGTACAGGGACGATTCTAATGTTGGCCCTGCATGTTCAAGTCCGGTGAAATGACCAGGAAAGTTATTCCATCTCTGAGGTGGAATAACTTCCCTGGATATTGTTTTTTTTAAAAGTCGGGGCGCGGAAGGAGCTGGGGGGCCAGAGTTTCTTCCCTGCAGCCTAACCCTGGCCTTAGGAGGCTGGATCGGGGGTCGGGCTGTGGGGAAAAAAACCTTAATTGCTAGTGGCCAGCATCACGGCATTCAAATGGAGCCGCGGTGCCATGGCAACAGGAACCCATGGCGCCGTGGCTCCATTTAAATGCAGTCATGTCCGGGTACATCCTACCAACAAATTGGTAATGTCTGATGGGAAAGAGGGACTGTATGGACCTGCAGTCAGCTGAGCCATTGGTGGGTTAAGTGACCTGCTCAAGGTCACAAGGAGGTATTGTCAGTCCATGAAGGCTGTGGCAGACATAAAATGCAACAGTAACACATTCCAAAATGTCACATCAGGAGTGCTATTGGGCCTCAAACCATGGTATCTTGGCGCCCAAGCCATTGCCATGACTATTACACCACGCCTGCAAGCTGGGGCCCGATATCTGCAGGGTGAGCATGTCTGACTCTCTGCAATGGGCTGCAGCAGAGGCAATAAAGGCATGATGGGGAATGGCATGTTTGCGGACTTAGTGTGGCCAAAATGCATAACAAAGTAGAAGGATGAGTATCTGCAAATTACAGCAGAGTCAGGACTGCTACAGTCAGGTAAATGACCTGAATAGCACACAAAAGTCGAAAATCGTAAAACCGAATCAGAATCAAATTTACCATCAATCTAAAAGGATTCTGATCTAATGAAGGAACAATTCCTCTCTTATTTTTTTGTTGGAGCTGCTAGTCCAAGTGAACAGAACAAGTCTATACACCACCGTGGCTTCTCCTTTTTAATCAAACAATTTTATAGGCTCAAAAAACGTTGTACTTAGCTTTTTTTATCAAACTGTTTCTTCAAGCTTTTAAGAACACCACCAAAGATCCAAAAATGACGATGTGTCACGTTTCGGGTGTGTAATTCTTCAACCCTGCCTCAGGTCAATCCAAACGCGTTAAATCCAAAGCTTCAATGAACTCATAAGAAAGAGAAAATGCCTTAAATAATCATATTATAACCATATTATAATAACAATATTATTTACAGATATTTGGTATAGCAATGGGAGCAACAGTGGCCCCGTCGATAGCAACCATCTACATGGCAAGATTTGAGGAGTTGTTTATTTACTCCAACTCTTTGTTCTGTCATGTTCCTTTTTGGAGGCGTTTTTTAGATGACATCTTTTTTCTTTGGACTGGTAACAGATTGGAGTTGGATTCATTTTTGTTGTTGCTTAACACTTACAAGTCTAATATTCAATTTACTGCACAAATGGAGACATCAACAATCCAGTTCTTGGATATCACCATCACGTTAACCTCTCATGGTTTTGATACCACTCTCTATCAAAAAGCAGTACAGCGTAATACTCTTTTGCGTTTTGACAGTTTTCACCCGACGGCACTAAAACGGGGGTTGACTTATGGTCAGTTCTTAAGGCTCCACCGAAATTGTTCAACGTTGCAGGAGTTTAAACTACATGCTGCGGATTCAAAATTGTGTTTACTTCATAGAGGTTACCCATCTAATCTAATTAAGGCAGCATATAAAAGGGCTAGATTTACGCATCGAGAATGGTTTTCTTTAGTACCGGTATCATCATCACAAGAGGATAGCATTACAGGTGTTTTTCCTTACATCAAAGTCATGCCACACGTTGTTAAATTACTGTATCATTTTTGGCCAATTTTGGGGCTTCATACCTGCTTTCGAGATAAACGATTGCAAATAGCTTATTCTCGTAAAGCTAATCTTCGGGATTTGCTAATGAAAACTACCCCTCAATTAGATTGACCATTAACTTCACATGAAATAAAGGGTCATTTCCCATGTGGTACCTGTGGTTTCTGTTCAAGCTTACTATCTGGTCCTGATTGGGTTGATCCCCATACTTCTCGGATTTACCATTCTAGATGGCATACAACATGTTTATCTACCTTTGTAGTTTATTTAATCATTTGTCCGTGTACACTTTATTATGTTGGACGTACTACTAGATCCATAAAAATGTGACTCACTGAGCATGCATCGCGTTTACGGACTAAAATGCTTACGGCACCTATGGTGGAACATTGTATTCGAAATGATCATGCCTTTGAGTCGCTTCATTGGCGTGTATTAGACCATGTACCGATTGATCCGAGAAGAGGAGATCAAGCACAACGTCTGCAAAAGTTGGAACAGAGATGGATTTTTTCACTTGATACGGTTTGCCCTAAGGGCCTGAATGCTCAAATAGATTGATACACGATCATCTGATTCATTCATTCATCTTCAAGGTCTTAAGTAGGAGATAGCCTATTATCTTGGGAGGGTTTCACTTACTAGTGGGATTCCCCTCTCTGATTGGCTGTTTTTCATCAAATTGGTTTGATTGATGAATGGCTGGTTTTCGTCATGAATAAGGTCAGACGCCAGGCCTGGTTATTTAAGACGTTTTCTCTTATGAGTTCATTGAAGTTTTGGATTTACCGCGTTTGGATTGACCTGAGGCAGGGTTGAGGATTTACACACCCGAAACGTGACACGTCGTCATTTTTGGATCTTTGGTGGTATTCTTAAAAGCTTGAAGAAACAATTTGATAAAAAAAGCTCCCAGATGATGTTGGGTAGTGGCGGCCTCTCCTCCGGTGCTCTCCTCCCCATAATCAACTCATCGGGCCCCTCCAGCAGCAATATAGCCTCAGGAATTCTCTCTGCCCTCTGTTAGAGATCAGGACTGCTTCCCATCTACAATGTTATTAAGAGGTTTTCTGCTCACGGAATTGTCAAGAACCTCTGAGGATGTGTTGGGAAGAGGAAAATTAATCGAAGAAGTCTTCAAAGGTTGGTGCGAATTGTTGGAAAAACACCATGTACAACATCCAAAGAGCTTAAGGCTGACCTGGAGCAATCTGGCATATGGTTTCAACCCGCACAATATGCCATACACTAAACAAATAGGACTTCATGAGCAAAAGCCAAGGAGGACCCCACTGCTCAAAGACAGACATAAAAAGACACGCCTGATCTTTGTTCAAACCCACCTTGAGAAACCACAATCCTTCTGGGAATATGTTCTGTAGAAAGATGAAACCAAACTTGAGCACTTTGGCAATGCAGACCAGCAGTACATTTCCAGGGGAAGAAATGAAGCTTATAAGGAAAAAAACACCCTTCCTACAGTTAAATATGGTGTAGGTTCCATAAACTTGTGGGGCTGTTTTGCTGCCTCAGGAACTGGAGGCCTGGAATGTATTAAAGGAATCATGAAGTCAGAGGACTACCACGGTATGTTGGAGTGAAATGTGCTACCTATTGCCAGAAAGCTAGGTGTGGGTCAATGGTCATGGGTCTTCCAGCAGGACAATGACCCAAAACATACATCCAAAATTACAAAAGAATGGTTAAAAAGGAACAAATGGACTGTTTTAAACTGGCCAGCAATGAGTGCTGATCTCAATCCAATTGAGAACCATTGGAAAGAGCTAAAATCTGCTATTGGTAAAAGGAATCCTGGAAACATTCATGAGCTGGAACAAATCTCAGTTGAAGAGTGGGAGAAACTACCAGCAGACAGATGTACGAAACTTATAGATGGCTACAAGAAATGCTGGGATGCTGTCATAATTGCCAAGGGCTGCACAACCAAATATTAGTGAAGGGTGCTATTAATCCTATCTAGGTCATATTTTGTTTTTTTTTCTCAGAAATTACTATGTCTAATTTGCACAGATATCCTTGTTGTGGACCTTTGAACACACTATTAAAATTTTATAATGACATACAGTTGGAATATTTCCAATTATTTCTCAAGATATTGTACACAACATACCTAAAATACATGAGTGCCAGTAATGACCACAACTGTAGTGGTAAAGGAGAAAAACACCAGAAGGGCATAGAGGTGTCAGTTCCAAGTGACTACTGTGTGAATCATGTTGAGAGGGAAAAAAATCTTTAAGTACCAAGAAATGCAGTCGGAGACCAAGAAAATGTGTCAGAAAGATACCAAGTTATTTCCCATCATGTTTGGTGCCACAGGCTTAATTAAGAGGAATTTCCAAGTGCACCTTGATAAATTACCCATACGTGTAACATCTTACAAACTAAAGAGGGAGGCTCTCTTTGGCACGATGCAAGTACTACACCGAACCTTAGCAGTAAATTTGAGAGAGCGAGATCATACTCCACATACCATGGCTTAGGAGTGAGGTTCATGACTGGCATGATATGCCCAAAACTCACCCAATTGGAGAAACTGCCCCTGAAGATTTAGGTAAGCACTGCGATGCTATTTAAAGCCAATGCTGCTGCTTCTGGTCCTGGAGAGTGGCAGTGGGGGAAGGGGCTGGAGCAGAGAGGCATCAGGATTGAGTTTTGCTTAGGGTACCTCATATCCTTGCAGCCCTGCTACTTAGAGTGATTGAAGAGAGATAGGAAGGGGGAGGGGCTTCCTCTTTGCTCTGCAGAGGAGGAGCAAGGCTGTCAGGACTGAGAAGACTAGCTGGAAAACCTGGTCTGACTCTGTTTTTAATCATGAGAATTGGAAAAGCTGCTAGGACTAATGCTGACTTACTTTGGGTTTTTTTGCATTTGATTTGTCTCCCTTTGGATAATTAACGAACGCTAGATTAATGAAGCTAAAGGAACTACAAAGACTTTTAAAGCCTGCCAAATACCTCCTAGGTAGCTGAGCTGCAAGGATCAGCATTGGATTCTTCTTTGCTGGAAGCTACAAGAACAGTGACTACCAGTCAGGCTTGGGTAATGTAATTATGGTATAGCCTTTTTTGTATGCTGTAGATGAACTGATGTGGCAATTCGTAAAGTTACAGTGTCCATCTCATATAGTTAGTTTTATTTTTGATGCAAAGTAAAATACCCTAAGGATGGAAGTGTTGAATACTTTATTAAGAGATCAGCGGCTAGAGATCCTGGTTCGACACAGCGCTAAATGACAAAAAAAAAGGTTTGGGCAAGTTCCTGGAGGAAAGGTCCATTAAAGGGGACCCGGGATATTCACTGCTTGCCCCAATACAAGCATTGTGGATCCTGTGTCCTTTGGGGGAATGACTAAACACTTGTGACCTGTATTAGTCACTGTTCGAAACTGGATACTGCGCTTTATGTACCTTGGTCTGACCCAGTATGGTATGGCATATCTTAAACACACCTAACAGGTCCACACAAAGACAGATGTGCATGATAATGCAAAAATTACTTTATAGAATTCCCCCCTATCTCTATAATGGCTAAAAATCCATAGATAACAAGAGTTTTACATCCACAGGCCATGATCTAAACTGCATAAAAGACACACATTAGAATGTATGGACATCAAACTTAAGTACTTGGCTTAAGCAAGAGATATTTGAATATTAAATACTTTTATGCTGCATAGATCTCAGTGGACAGCAGTTTGTCTTTTACACAAATGTTTTTTGATTCTATCACACATTCTTATGCTTTGTAATAGTTATACAAGTTATTTGATGTACACAGCAACACTATTGTTTTTATTTTTCAGCCTTAGGTGTTTAGATTCCTTCAACCTAAGGATATCACCATTTTATAATAGCACCTTCTATTCTATTTTATTTTGTGTGTTTTTATTTATTAACCTTTATTTCAATACCATTTTATGGGACCGTGCCACCTGTGGTGATGAGAGCTGCCATGAGAAAATGGAAACAGAAGAGAATGCTGTTTGTACCTTTAAAACGAGTGACAAGCCAGGTTTGCACAGAGTTACAAAAGCAAGCATGAGAAAAAAAAACAGGTCTCTGCTGAAGCTAAGCCACGCCCAAGCTCTGACGTAGAGCCAGGCTTGGAGGCTGATTACGGACACATGTGCAAACAGAAGGGTGTGGCAGTCAGGAAAAACGTTTTTAAACCTGAAGGGAGAGAAGTCTCTGAGGAGGTGGAACAGAGAGAAGGGAATTACCTGAAGGGAGAGGATTACCTGAGGAGGAAGAAATTCCTGAGCAGAGGAGAAATCCTGAAGGAAGGAGAGAAGTCCCTGAGTAAGAGGAGATCTCTGACGGAGTGGAGTTCCCAGGAGGAAGAGAGACCTCAGAGAAAGGGGAGAGCTCAGAGAGGAAGGAAAGGAGAAGGACAAGGGAAGTCTGTCTTCCAGCTGCTGGATGGTACTGGTGAAAAGGGAAGCACACTGTCTCTGAATAAAACTCCTAAAGCTGAAGCCAGCAGACGCCTAGCTGGGAAGGTTACAGCCCACGTGGAACAAGTTCCAACATCCAGTGTTCTAGACCCCATGTTGCAATCTTCAACTGCTAGAAGGTGGGTGGATACGCTTCTTTATGGAAAGAGACAGAGCCCAGCCGAAAGCAGGGAAGTGGATTTGAATACCATAGAGACTTTAAGGGAAGTGTTCCAGGGTAGGAAAGCTCACTCTCCTAATGTAAGTGTTCCCTCTCAGAAAGAAAAGTTATAGAATGAATTCTGTAAGTTCTTACAAGGGAAGAAGTTTGAACAAGCTTTTGAAGCCAGAGAAAGTGACAAGCAAGCTATAGCCCAAGAACCTGTGCAGGTTGATTTCTGTGAGTCACAGTCTAGCTCGGAGGTGTCTCTGATGGACTGCTCTCTATGTTTTAAGGAAGTCTGAAAACCTGAGAGCAGGGCTAAAGAAAGAAACGTTTGCTGAAAAGAAATGTTTAACCAGCTTTTGTATCTAATAAGCATTTCCCCAAAGTAAAGAAGTTTTTGTTAAGAGCAGAAGTTTACCTCTGCTGAACGTGCTTAAACAAAGCTGTGCTGTGAGATGTTAATTTGTTTAATGAAGACAGCAGCTTGTGTCAGAAAGCTTTGAGTTCAGTTTTCCTCAGTTCCAGTATCCTTGTTTCTTTGTGTTGGAGAAGTATCCTTTTACCTGTGTTCAGAACTGTAATGCGTTTTGGAAACCCACAAAAAAATAAATATTCTTGTTTGCCTCAACCAACGGTTGCACAACTACTTTGTCTTTGAATGCAAAATAGCCAAACTACAAATCTCAGAGTTCTTTGCTGGGAACAAATAGTAAAGCTTCATTTAAGGACATACAAAGGTGACCCTACGCCTGTAAGCTCTTGGGCCCAGGTTAGGGGATCACACACCTATTGGGTAAGTAACCTATAGTTTTATCTTGCTTCTTTTTACGTCAGTTTCACATAAGCAAAAGCGTCTATTGGAGAGGCTCCATTCACTCTTTTCATTTTTGAATTTCTGTCTATACACATCTGTATTCTTGTGTATGCATTTCAAACAGCTGTGTGGGTAGTGGGGTGATCAGGCCCCGCTGTCCGGATGAATAGGCACAATGGGAAGAATTTAATGGAGCTGCCTGCAGCGCCGGGGATGGGGGAGGGGGGGTATCAAGCTCTGCTGCCGAATGGAGAGGAGCATATATAGAGCAAAACAGATACAACCCCAATCAATATAACCTAAAAAACCAAAAAAAATAAAACACAAACACAAAAAAACTGAAAACTGCCCGTCCACCAGTGAAGGAGGAAAAAAGACCTCAGTATCTTCCTGCACAAAACAGTGACAGGAATCAAGTCTGTCTGCAGACGCCCAAACGTCTAAGAAGACAGAACAGACTAGGAATTACATCAATGGTCACAAAAAAACCTCCAGCCAACCTGGAAAAAAAACCAGGTGGCAACCAGCAGGCTTCCGAGCAGTTGAGTGCTACCGTCACATAACATTAACAGAAAAAGCTCCGGACACTTATCTTTTGATGGTAACAGTCACAATGTGATGAAGATGTGATGAAGATGATGAAGATGTTGAAGATCAAACAATGATGGTCTAGAAACCGTATCAGAGTATGTGATTTTCAATACGGTATTTCAGGTGATAAGGAACTCCGACATCCAATGTTTCGCCTTTATGGCTTCCTCAGGGAGCAAAAAATCACTTGTCACCGTGCAACTATGTGACTCGATAGAACGAAGCCCCGGAGCAAAAAAGCTGAAAACAACAAAAAGAAAAAGAAAAGTGACTCATGTAGCAAAACAAAGTAAAACAAAACTGGGATCTATCCTATAACAGACCCACTTGAATAAATATGAAAGTACAAACCCTGTGTGCTGGATTTGGGAAAATGAAACGCAAAAATATAACAGCCAAAAGACGCTGTGGTGATCGCCGGCTCATGGCTCACCTCCCCAAACGCCGACGCATGCGTCGTAGCAAAAATATAAAGGCGGGGTTAAAACAGGGGAGCCAATCAAAAACAAGCCGGTTACTATGCCAACCCCAAACATCCAAGCCTATAAACAAAAAAGCAAACAGGGAAATACCTAAGAACCCCAAAGAAACCCACCCTCCCTGCTATAAACGATGGAAAAAATGCTTAAATGAAAAAGAGAAATGCTTTGATAAAAAAATCACAGACAGCTTTTCCATTCAATGGAATCATTCAATCCTCCGGGAGCCACGGTTTGAAGGGAAAAAATCCAGCGCTGTTCTAGATGAGATAGTTGTCGTGGCATATCCCCACCATAAATAGAGGGAATGCATTGAGTAATTACTACACATGTCAAATCTTCAAAAACATGGCCCATAATTTGAAAATGATGAACCAGGGGAGCACCCTCAACCATACAACGGAGACGACTGCGATGTTCAATCAAGCGGGTACGCAAAGCCCGACTGGTCTTCCCTACATACCCCAGACCACAAGGTCAACGAAGAAAATAAATGACATTGGTACTGTCACAGGACGTAGAAAATCGCAGCTTAACATTCCGATGTCGATAAGAAAAACTGGTGCAGGAGTCCATTACAGAGCACACCGAACAGTGACCACAACTGCGGTGTCGCCCAGGTTCAGAAGGTGCTGGTCGGGCACTTGAAAAAGCTGATGGACAAAGAATGTCCTTTAAATTGGAACCCTTAGTATATACAGGACGAATGCAATGTTGATGAAGCCCAGGAGTCAGGCGCAAAACATGAGAATGTCGCTGAAGAATCTTGGAAACCTGATAACTCAAAGGATTGTACTTGGTGATAAAATGAACCTTAGAGGAATCCCACGAAGAACGAGTACGCGGAATCAAAAGCCAGTCGCGGTCATTAAAACGAGCGCGAAGTCGAGCGCGATGAACCAGAGGAGCAGGATATCCACGAAATTCAAAAGCAGTTTGTAGAGTCCGAGACTGTAATTTATAATCAGACACTGTGGAGCAATTCCGACGATAACGGAGAAATTGGGCAAATGGTAAGCTCTCCTTCAACCGATGAGGATGTAAGCTGTCAAAATGAAGGAAAGACATCCTGTGCGTGGGCTTAGTGTATATGGTGGTGACCAAACAATCATCATGACGTGTCAACAGGACATCCAAAAACGGAATAGCTGTAGTGCTGTGGTCCATAGAAAAATTGATATGAGGATCACAGCCATTCAACCAAGTGAAAAATGCCTGTAACAAATCAGTACCTCCAGTCCAAAGCAGAAACACGTCGTCAATGTAACGCACCCACAAACGAATGTGAGATTGATATACAGTTTCAGTCAACCATCTCCGTTCAAACTCAGCCATATACAGATTAGCAATGGAAGGAGCTAACGTGGCCCCCATTGCAACCCCCCGTATCTGCTGATAGAACACACCGTCAAAACAAAAATAATTTTTTGTCATTGCCATCTTCAGCAACTGCATAATGAAATCCACCTTAGCAGAACTCAAATCATGACGTGCTATTAAGTTGGTCCGACCGATAACCATGGCTTCTTGCTGAGGGATGCTGGTATATAAAGAAGAAACATCTAAGGTGACCATTAGCAACCCAGCAGGTAAATCTCGATCATGTCCAGCTGCCAATATCTGCAAAAAATGCATGGTGTCACGTAAATATGAAGGAATTCGAAACACCAAAGGCCTAAGATAGGAATCTACAAAAATAGACAGGGGTTCCAGGAGAGAGCCACGTAACGACACAATCGGCCGACCCGGTGGGTGATGAAAATTTTTATGTATTTTAGGCAACACATAAAAATGTGGAGTGCGTGGATGAGAAATGCCCAAAAATTTAGCCTCTTTAGTAGTAATCAACCCATTTTGCAAGGCCTGAGAAATTAGTTGATTGATCTCTTGCTGTAACACAAAAGTGGGATCCTGCAATAGCTGATGATAAGTGGCAGCATCAGACAGTTGAGATTGAATTTTAGCCACATATTGAGACGTGTCTAAAATAACTACAGCGCCTCCCTTATCGGCTCGCCGAATGATGATATCCTTATAGCTCTTAAGCTCACGTACAGCCTGACGCTGCGAATGAGATAAACTATGGTCAATCTTCTTACGAGACACCAACTCCAACTGGTCAATATCACGCAGGACAAGCTCCCGAAACACTTGTAATGTGGAAGGTAACGGGCCTGGAGGACTCCAAGAAGAACGTATAGGAAGCGGAAGAGGTCCCAATGACGAGGAAGGGTCTGTGTCAGAACTTAGCGGACCCAGGGGAGCCAAAACGGGAACAATTGTGGATGAGTTAGCAAAAAATGCCTGTAAATGTAACTTACGCATCAAAGCCTCAAATTCAAGGCGTATAGAGAATGCATCATAAGAAATGCAGGGGACAAAAGACAACCCTTTCTCAAGCACTTCAATTTGAGCAGATGACAAAGCCCGAACAGACAAATTGACTACAAGCCGTCGGGATCCGTTGTGGCTTGAGACCTGGTCCATTGGCGTTGAGGTGGCACCGGGGGGTCGTTCTGCTTCCCTCGACCCCGGCCTCGACCCCGACCTCTGCGCTTGCGAGTGTTCTTGCCTCGTTCTAAAAAATCCTCAGAACCTGACGCTCGCTGATCAGATAATGCAGAGTCATCAGAGTGTTCAAAAGACACATGGTCGGGCCGACGGCGATCAGGTTGCATCCAGGCATACACAAATCCGGTGGAATAATCAGTGGCATCACGATGTAACTTCGAAAGCTTAAATGTCTTAATCTCTTCTCGAAAAGCATCCAATTGCGATTGTAACTGCCGTGATTGAAAAGCAAATGTCTCTTCAGACTCTTCAGCCTTCAAAGCAGCAAGTTTCTGATCAATCTCAATGCTAGTAACATCATTAAAGGATTTAGTGGCATTAACAGTGAGAACCATCAAGTCCAAAGCACACTTATTAAGAATCCTGTTCCAATTGTCAACAAATTCCTCATCTTCAACAAATAATTGAGGCGCTTTTTTAACCCGAAAGCCTCGGGGAATGTGCTGACGCCGAATGTATTCTATTAAAGTAGCACGATGTAATTCAGCTCGAATCTGCCGTTTCCATAGCTTAGTTAAGCCTGACCAAGCAGTCGGAGTCTCAGCAATGTCAGCAGGACCAAAACAGGTGGGTTGTCTAAGTAACTCTTGCACCTGGTCAGTGGAAAAAGTAAGGGTTTCATGCCAAATAGGAGAAGCAGCTTCCATGATACAATCAATATGACAAAAATCTTCTCAAGGGGCAAAAAAGCAATATAGAGCAAAACAGATACAACCCCAATCAATATAACCTAAAAAACAAAAAAAAATAAAACACAAACACAAAAAAACTGAAAACTGCCCGTCCACCAGTGAAGGAGGAAAAAAGACCTCAGTATCTTCCTGCACAAAACAGTGACAGGAATCAAGTCTGTCTGCAGACGCCCAAACGTCTAAGAAGACAGAACAGACTAGGAATTACATCAACGGTCACAAAAAAACCTCCAGCCAACCTGGAAAAAAAACCAGGTGGCAACCAGCAGGCTTCCGAGCAGTTGAGTGCTTGATTCCTGTCACTGTTTTGTGCAGGAAGATACTGAGGTCTTTTTTCCTCCTTCACTGGTGGACGGGCAGTTTTCAGTTTTTTTGTGTTTGTGTTTTATTTTTTTTGGTTTTTTAGGTTATATTGATTGGGGTTGTATCTGTTTTGCTCTATATTGCTTTTTTGCCCCTTGAGAAGATTTTTGTCATATTGAATGGAGAGGAGCAGCAGGGAGAATTTAAAAGAGCTGCTAGTGGTAGTGGGGCAGTCAGGCCCCATCGCTGCAGTGAAGAGAAGCAGCACACACAGATATACATGAGACTGCAAAGCGGAGTAAAGAGGAAACGCCCCATTTTGTTACTCTGTAAGTGCGCACTTTACGACTTGTTTTATTTTATGGTTTTCTGTTTTTATTTTACACATTTCAAATATTTATCTGAATTTTCATTTTTTAATGCATTTGTACAATTTCCCTTTTTTTCTATTTCCCCTCTTCTACCCTTCACTATGTTTAGAATATTTAATATCAGTCAGTAGTATCTCTTGCTGAAGCTTAAGTTTGGTGCCCTTGTGTTTTCACGATTCTGTTTTCTGATATGTATGAGTGGTGATTAGTCATTGTGCACTGAATTGTTTTGTAGATTTGGTATACTTCTGTTGCAGGCACCATACTGAACATGACCCTATTGGGTTAAGTGTATGTCTTTTGTGTAATTTAGATGCGCTTTAAATATTTATATGTTAAATATATTGTTATTTTTCATATTCCAGTATGATTGCTTGTCCAACTCTTGGATTACAGCTGCTGCTTTTATTGCCCTTGCTCTTTGTCTTTGCCTAAAAACTAAGAAGTTAGGGTTCAAATCCCACTTTTCCCACTGTCACTCCTTGTGTCTCTGGACATGTCACTTCACCCTCCATTGCCTCGGGTACAAAAATATTTACTAACGTGGTTAATGCACATTAACATGCATTCTTGAGATATAACAGATGTTAAATAGTGAGAGGCCCAGTTTTCTCAATGGGGCCTATTTACTAACCATGGGGATAATTCTATAAGGAGCCACAGAAATTGACGTGCCATTTACAAGTGTAAGTTGCAGTGTTCTAGTCATTGATGTGTGTATGTGATGCGGGTGCTATTTTGTAAGTACATGCATGAAACCCATTGCACGTGCTTTCACTGTGATGCGCACAGAGATGGAGCACACATTTGCATGTGTCTTTTATAGAATACGGGCTTACATGGGCTAGATCCACGCTATTATTTACACCAACTCTAGAGGTGGGATAAGGGACCGACCATGCTTTATGTTTTTGCACATTAACAGCCACGTACACTAGTATTCGATAAAGTCAAATTCATGCAGATTGGACTTTATAAAATAGGTGCCATTGATGCACATAAAACCACGTGTTAACTCAAATGAATATGTGGTAACATGTCATTGCATGTTAGTCAATGGGGCACTTAGATTGTAAGCTTTCTAGGGCAGGGAAATGCCTACTGTGCCTGAATAGTAACTCCCTTTCAGTATGGGTTTGGAAAGGTGGTTAATTCAATCCAAACCCAATTTCTCACTATCCTTGAAGCCCCATTTTACATAGGACATCTACACAGGAATTGAGGTGTTCAATATTAAAGCTGCTCAAATGCAGGGGATGTGGGGAAAAGATGAAGTGCTGTAGATTGTGTTAGAAAGAAGAGATGGCACTATCATCCATACTGGTGTAGTCTACAGGTCTCCAACTCAAACGGAGGAACTTGATCACTGATATTGCAAAGGTAGTCATGAAGGGAGAAGTGATCACATTAGGTGATTTTAATCTACTGGATGTGGATTGAAGTATTCCTTCTGCAAATCTGGAAAAAAGTAAAAAGATTGTGGATGCCTTCCAAGAAGCATTACTCAGACAAATGGTGAGGGAGCCAACCAGGGAAAGTTCAACACTGGATCTAGTACTCACCAATGCAGATAGTGTGTCAAACATCTGGGCAGGTACCCACATGAGCAGCAGCGATCATCACATGGTGTGGCTGAAGTAAAAGCCAAGGAAGAATGCAATCACAGCAAACTCAAAGTCCTAGACTTCAAAAACACTGACTTCAGTAAAATGGCAAAGTGCCTGAAGGAGGAGTTGGCAGGGTGGGAGGAGATAAGGGAAGCAGAATTGCAGTAGGTGTGGAGGCAGATTCTATACCATGTATGTCTGGGCTGTAGGTACAGCTAAATCTAAGATGGGGACGAGGTAGACCCGATTCCGCAACCGTGGGGTCTAGACGTACTTGTGATGGTGGAATTGGGGAGATAGGTGGGCTGGTGCTCACCAGATTCCAAAATGGTATTTGTAGCCGAACCTTCCCGTCCCCATGTCACAACACTACTGCTGGTACAAGTGTGCAATGGCATCCTGTCATCATGGAACTGACCTGTCTACCTAGTGGCACAGAATTGCATGTCCCACAGCGGCCCCTGCATACCAGTGTCCGATCATCTTTGGAGGCTTATATGGCCAGGATCGTGTTGGCAGGTGCACAGCCAACAGTTGCTGTGGGGAGCAGGGGGGGTTCAGGCCACAAATGGTCCTATGCCCTTCCCTTTTACCACCTTTGGGCAGGTATAAGATGGGCATCTGTTGGCGTGCCAGGGAACGTACACAGACCGTTCCTGAATATGCTGTGTATGTCCTGGCACCTGGCCACTCCTTCGCTCCGCCCCCCCCCAGCTACATACAGTGACCCCCACACAAGCGCTGCGAACATGCAGGGTGTGATGGGTGCAGCATACTCTCAGGGAGCTTTTCATCACTTACACGTCTGGCCCGCATTTACACCGGCACTATTCGCTGTCTGGAATGACCTCCTGAACTAAAAGAGGCAATAAAAGGGGCAACAGATATATATATGTAAGGAAAGTAAATATTGTGGCGGTCGCGCCCCTACCAGGCGGTCCCCTAGTAGGGACGGGAAGCCATCTTGAATTCCTCTTTACCAAGGATTGTAGTTGTGTATAGAGATAAATGAACCAAGTGGTTGTTTCAAAGCACACAGGAATTTTATTAGCTTCCGTGGCAAGCGGGTAACAAATCTTTAAAGCAGTTGTACACTCAAGTCAAAGAAAATAAAGGATAATCTTCTCCCATTAAAGCAAAGCTTACAACCAGTGTTGTAGTAGAATTATTTACACAGGCTTTCTTTTCTTTTCCCTTTATGATGCTTCTCAATTCTGTAATCATAAAGCACATGTATTTACAATTCCTAACTTCTCACTGCTCTCAGGCTTTCATTACTTAGCTACAATGCACATATCACAGTCCATCTCAGAACAAGCTGAAGTCAGGTCACTTTCTTTACCTTCTACCTCCATGCTTTCTGCTGAGCTGTATCTTGGCAAAGTTTGAAAACGCTCTGGCACTGAATGCTTAATGTCCTTTAACAGGTTAAACAGCCTATTCCACTGAATGGCCCCTTCTCCTCTAGGTAGGACTTCAACGGGCTTCTCCTGTTCAGTTTCTCCTGAAAACCCCTTCTTCCTAATCCGGGTTTTCCCAGGCCTAAACCTCTCTTCAGAGTCAGAGCAAGAAACACAGGGTTTTAGCTTTACTGCTTTCTTTCTCCTACCTTGGAGTCTTGTTGCAGCACCTTCCTGGCTGAGGCTTCTGTGGCTTGTGACTCTCTCTGCCTCTGAGCTAGACAGGGAATCAGGGTAAGATTTCCACTTCCCTTCCTGGGGCTTCTGCTGCCTGCAGACAGACCCTTCATCAGAGGAGTCTAAGCACTCTTGCCTTAGCCTTCTCAAACATAAACCACAAGAGATCCAATGTATACAGGGAATCCCCTAAACGGCACAACAAATATCTTTGTCGGAGCTTGTCAACCCAGTGTCCAAGGAACATTCCAAAGACACCACTGTGACCACTCGCTTTTATTTTTAAAGTCTAAAATGTTTGAAAAAAAGTCCATCAACTTAGCTTTTCATGCAGTTGATGGACTTTTTTTCAAACATTTTAGACTTTAAAAATAAAAGCGAGTGGTCACAGTGGTGTCTTTGGAATGTTCCTTGGACACTGGGTTGACAAGCTCTGACAAAAATATTTGTTGTGCCGTTTAGGGGATTCCCTGTATACATTGGATCTCTTGTGGTTTATGTTCTAAATTCAATCCAATTGGGTTCTTGGGTTTTCACGTTTAGCCTTCTCAAAGCCAACCTTTTCTCTCTCTCCCTCTTGCCAGTCTGTTTGGTCCTCTGCCTGGAACCTTCTCTATAGCTTCCTTGGCTGCAGTGCTGGCTGCTCTTGTCTCTGCTGCTGCTCTCTTTGTGGCTGCTTCTCTCTTGGCTGCTTCTTGCTTGGCTGCCTTTCCCTTGACTACTTCTCTCAACTTTGTTTGTTTTCTCAAACTTAAACGTTGAGCAGGGCACCTCCCTTCCTGACTCCATCCACTTGTACCTCCTACTCTTACCTGAGGTTGTCATGGAGTCTGGGAGTGGCTTAAACCTAGCTCTACCCTCTTGGTTTCTCTCAGAGATTTTGCTGTGGTGTATGTGTTCTAGTGCACCCATCCCCCGAAAAGAAGAAAAAGTTCTTCTTTCTCTTTTATTTCCATGCTGAGCTGCACTCTCCTTACCACAATATAAACAAGAGGAAAAGGAAACCTATATGGGTCTCCAAAGAACTGGCTGCACAAATAAAGGCAAAAAGCACAACTTTCACAAAATTCAGAAGATTGCAAACATAGAAACAGAGAAAAGAATACAGGATAAAGCTGAAAGAAACAAAGAGAGAAATAAGGATAGCAAAAGCAAAGGCGGAAGAAATGATGGCTAAAGATGTGAAGCATGGAGTCAAAACATTTTACAGGTATATTTGGGAGACGATCAGAGGTGGAATTGCAAGTGCCAAGGACTCAAGTGCCAAGGATAGATTCATGGAAGGTGACACTGAAAAAGCGAAAATGCTAAACAAATACTTCTGTATTCAATAACGAAAATCCTGGAGAAGGACCATGTATGATTGACAAATAGACAAATGGGAACGGAGTAGATACCACACCATTCACAGATTATGTTTCTGAACAGCTTGCAAAACTGAAAATGGACAAGGCCCTGGGACCAGATGGGATACATCCCAGGATACTAAAAGAGCTTAGAGAGGTTCTGCAAGTCCTTTAAAATATGTTTTCTATTAGATCCTTTGAGACGGGAGAGGTTCCACAAGACTGGAGAAGGGCTGATGTGGTACTTCTTTACAAAAGTGGTAATAGGGAAGAGGTGACAAACTATAGGTCAGTAAGCCTTACCTCAGTGGCAGAAAAAATAATGGAGGCACTCCTAAACGAAAGAATAGTGGACTTTCTCAAAACCAATGGGATTGCATTTTACAAGACAACATGGTTTTATCGAAGGACGATCATGCCAAACAAATTTGATTAAGTTCTTTGACTAGGTAACCAGAGAATTAGATCAAGGACATGCAATGGATGTGATCTACCTAGATTTCAGAAAAGCCTATGACACTGTTCCTCATAGGAGGCTTATCAATAAAGTGAGCAGCCTGAGGATGGATCCCAAGGTGGTGAATTGGATCAGAAATTGGTTGACTGACAGACAGAAGGTAGTGGTAAATGGAACTCACTTGGAAGAAAGGAAGGCGGTGTGCCCCAGGGATTGGTCCTAGGACTGGTACTGTTCAATGTATTTGTAAGTGATATTGCTAAAGGATCGAAGTGAAATGTCTGCCTTTTTGCAGATGACATGAAAATTTGGAACAGAGTGGACTCCTCTGAGGGAGTGGATAACATGAGGAAAGATCTACAAAAGCTGGAAGAATGGTCTAATGCTTGCCAATTAAGATTTAATGTGAAGAAGTACATAAGAACATAAGAACATAAGATATGCCATACTGGGTCAGACCAAGGTCCATCAAGCCCAGTATTCTGTTTCCAACAGTGGCCAATCTAGGTCATACGTACCTAGCAGTTTCCCCAAGGGACACAGGTTCCACAATGCTTGTATTGGTTCAAGCATTGATATCCTGGGTCCCTTCTTAATAATGGTTTATGGACCTTTCCTCCAGGAACTTGTCCAAACCTTTTTTAAAACCCAGCTACACTAACAGCCTTTACTACATCCTCCGGTAACAAATTCCAGAGTTTGATTACACGTTGAGTGAAAAAATATTTTCTTTTATTAGTCTTAAATAGTTTACCCTGTAGCTTCATTGCATGTCCCCTAGTCTTTCTATATTCTGATAAGGTAAACAATCGATCTACGTTTACCCGTTCCACTCCGTTCATTAATTTATAGACTTCTATCATATCTCCCCTCAGCCGTCTCTTTTCCAGGTTAAAGAGCCCCAACCTTTTTAGCCTTTCTTCATAGGAGTAGCCTTCCATCCCCTTTACCATTTTGGTGGCTCTTCTCTGAACCTTTTCTAA
This sequence comes from Ichthyophis bannanicus, assembly GCA_033557465.1. Taxonomy (NCBI): domain Eukaryota; kingdom Metazoa; phylum Chordata; class Amphibia; order Gymnophiona; family Ichthyophiidae; genus Ichthyophis; species Ichthyophis bannanicus. The sequence goes on along the minus strand of CM066031.1, from coordinate 616,577,451 downwards.
AATTGCTATATCCTTTTTAAGATATGGCGACCAGAATTGCACACAATATTCAAGGTGCGGTCTCACCATGGAACGATATAGAGGCATTATAATATCTTTTGTTTTATTTTCCATTCCTTTCCTTATCATACCTAGCATTCTATTTGCTCTCTTGGCCGCCGCTGCACACTGGGCCGAGGGTTTTAACATGGTATCCACAAGGACGCCTAAATCTTTTTCTTGGGTGGTGGTTCCTAATGTGGAACCTTGCATCGTGTAACCATAGTTTGGGTTGTTCTTCCCTAGGTGCATAACCTTGCACTTCTCCACATTAAATTTCATCTGCCATTTTGATGCCCAGTCTTCCAATTTATCAAGATCCTCTTGCAATTTTCCACAATCCTCCTGGGTTTTAACAACTTTAAATAGTTTTGTGTCATCAGCAAATTTGATAACCTCACTCGTTATTCCACTTTCCAGGTCATTTATGAATATGTCAAAAAGCAGCGGACCCAGCACAGATCCCTGGGGTACACCACTATTCACCTTTCTCCATTGGGAAAATTGGCCATTTAGCCCTACCCTCTGCTTTCTATCTTTTAACCAGTTCCTGATCCACAGTAGTACACTGCCTCCTATCCCATGACTCTTTAGTTTTGCCAAAAGTCTCTCATGAGGGACCTTGTCAAAGGCTTTCTGAAAGTCCAGATACACAATATCAACCGACTCACCTTTGTCCACCTGTTTATTCACTCCTTCAAAAAAACATAACAGATTAGTAAGACAAGATCTTCCTTGTCTAAAGCCATGTTGGCTGTCTCCCATTAGGTCATGACTATCTATATGCTGAGTAATTTTATTCTTTATGATGGTTTCTACCATTTTTCCCGGTACTGATGTCAGGCTCACCGGTCTGTAGTTTCCCGGATCACCCCTCGAACCCTTTTTAAAAATTGGTGTTACATTGGCGATCCTCCAATCCTCAGGTATTAGAGATGATTTTAATGATAGTTCACAGATTACTGATAGCAGGTCTGCAATCTCAAATTTCAGTTCTTTCAACACCCTTGGATGTATACCATCCGGCCCAGGTGATTTGCTACTCTTCAGTTTATCTAATAGTTGTAGGACATCTTCCCGATGTATCGATATTTCCTTCAATTCTTCCACACCTTTAAATACCACTTCAGTCGTGGGTAACATCCCTACATCTTCCTCAGTAAAGACCGAAGCAAAGAATTCATTCAGTCTCTCCGCTATCGCCTTGTCGCCTCTTAGTGCTCCTTTAACCCCTTTATCATCTAATGGACCAACTGACTCTCTCACGGGTTTTTTGCTACGAATGTACTTGAAAAGGTCTTTATTTCGCGTTTTTGCTTCCGCAGCAAGCTTCTTCTCAAATTCTCTCTTTGCCTGCCTTATCAATGCCTTGCATTTGACTTGCCAGTGCTTGTGCTGTTTCCAGGTTTCATCATTTGGCTCTTTTTTCCATTTCTTGAAAGATGCTTTTTTGGCAACAACAGCCTCTCTGACCTCAGCTTTAAACCATGCTGGCAATTTTTTGGACTTCCTTCCACTTTTCTTAAAGCGTGGAATACAGCTGGTCTGGGCTTCCAAGATAGTATTTTTCAACAACACCCAAGCTTGATGTACGTCTTTAACCTTTGCAACTGCTCCTTTTAGTTTTTTCTTAACTGTTTTCCTCATTCTATCATAGTCTCCCTTTCGAAAGTTAAGGGGTAGTACTGTGGATTTCCTTACTATCCCTCCTCCACTAATTAAATCAAAGGCGATCATGCTATGATCACTATTGCCAAGTGGCCCCAACACCCTTATCTCTTGCACTACATCTGGTGTTCCACTAAGGACTAGGTCTAATATTGCTTCCCCTCTGGTCGGTTCATGAACCAGCTGCTCCAAGAAGCAGTCATTTATTTCATCTAGGAACTTTATCTCCCTAGCATGTCCTGTTGTGACACTGACCCAGTCGATGCCGGGGTAATTGAAATCACCCATTATTATTACTGCACTGTAACTTTTGCTAGCTTCCTTGATTTCTTTGAGCATTTCATCATCCATTTGTTCATTCTGGCCAGGCGGACGATAGTACACCCCCACTGCCATCGCCTTCCCCTTTTTACATGGAATTTCAATCCATAGAGATTCTACAGCAAATTTTGTTTCTTGCAAAACTTTAATCCTTTCTGACTCAATGCCCTCTCTAACATAGAGCGCAACCCCTCCACCAATTTGATCAGCTCTATCATTTCGATATAGTTTGTACCCAGGTATCACAGTGTCCCACTGGTTGTCCTCCTTCCACCATGTCTCTGATATTCCAATCATATCTAACCTCTCGTTTAGTGCTATATATTCTAACTCTCCCATCTTGTTTTGTAGACTTCTAGCATTTGCATACAAGCATTTTAGAGACTGTATTTTATTCATATTAATTTGGCTATTGGTAGACATGGGTAATTTGGGATCTTTAAGTTCTGTCTGCTCCATACTCGAGGGCATTTGGGCTACTTTACTCTTTTTTGGAACCTCTCTGCTTTTTGTAGTATCCTTCAAGGATACATTCTTCCGAACCATGCGCTCTTGGGCGACTGTCGGCTTTCCCCTATTATCTAGTTTAAAAGCTGCTCTATCTCCTTTTTAAAGGTTAATGCCAGCAGCCTGGTTCCATCCCGGTTAAGGTGAAGCCCATCCCTTCGGAAGAGCCCCTCCTTTCCCCAGAATGTTCCCCAGTTCCTAACAAATCCGAACCCCTCATCTCTGCACCATTGTCTCATCCACGCATTGAGACTCCGGAGCTCTGCCTGCCTATTGGGTACAGCGTCATGCACTTGGAATGCAGAAATCCAAGAGAATTGTAAGGATGGGGGGCGATAGATTGTGTGCATGGACCAGGAGAAGGACCTCGGAGTGATTGTTTCTAAGGATCTCAAGGTGGCGAAACATTGTGACAAGGCAATGGCCAAAGCCAGAAGGATGCTGAGAGAAATAATCAGAAGAATGGAGGTGGTATTAATGCTCCTGTATAAGTCACTGGAGAGATAGAGAACTATCATGTGTTCTGGTATACCCATGCTTCTTAATGTGGCCCAGAGTTTCTCATGCTTTACACAGTCAAAGGTCTTGCTGTAGTCAATAAAACACATATAGAAATCCTTTTGATATTCTTTAGTCTTTTCAAGGATCCATCTCACATCTGCGATGTCTCTCACTCTTCGCCCCTTCCTGAACCCTGCTTGCACTTTGGGCAGTTCTCGTTGCAGGTATGGTTGTAGTCTTTGCTGAATAATCTTGAGTAGAATCTTGCTGGCATGTGGGATCAAAGTGATTGTTTGATAATTTCCACAGTCAGTTGGATCACCTTTCTTTAGTATTGGTATAAACACAGATCTTTTCCAGTTAGTTGGCTATGACGTTGTCTTCCAAATTTCCAGGCAGAGTCTTGTAAGTATGGTAATAGCTCCATCAGATTGCTGTAATACTTCAATGGGAATGCCATCGATGGCTAGTGCTTTGTTCTTTGATAAGGCTTTCAATCAGGGCCGGATTTACCTTGAGTGAGGCCCTACGCCAACAAAAATTGTGGGCCCCCAGCAGGGGCGGCCCAAGGGGGGTGCGGACCTCATTTGCATAAGGGGCCTCTTTTGCATAAATATTTGCATAATGTTACCATATACTAACTTTTAGTAAACGTGCCTCTTAATGAGTGTATGGATAAAGAATGACTAAAAGATTTCTACATTACTATAATCCAGTGCCAACTGCCAGACACATTAGGAACTACTACAAACACTGCCCATAGTAAACCCGCCGTATCCTAACAGCACTACCAGGACTCACAAAGCACCATACTCTACCAATCAAAAGGCAACACTGCAAATATTAAACCAATACATTTCAGAGAACAACAATACATGACCTACTGGGGAAAGAGAACAAGTGGCAATGTCAAATAGGAATTATATAAACAGAACACCTCAGCTCAGTTACACATGCAGAACATAGACCATCACCAAACAAGTAATCACAATTTAGAAATAGGAAGACAATAATTAAACTGGGAATCCCAAAAGCCAAACTTGGAATGTACAACACTGTAGAAATAAAACTATACATTAATTTGCTCTTGTACTAAACAAAGCGCAGATGTTAATGATGCACATTTACCAGAGCTGACATATTCCAATTAATAAATTCAAAATAAAGAGATATTTTTCTACCTTTTGTGCATTTTTTTCAGCTGCAATTGCTCCAGCCACTTTCTTCTGGTTTCTTCGTGTCTTCTGCTAACTCTCCATCGTCTGCTGTCCATTTGTCCTTTCTTCTCTCTTCTAGATTTTTTTCCATTCTCTCTCTACATCTGCTTTAACATACTAATCTTTCTCCTTTTGCTCTTTCCTCATTCCTATTTCATCCACTCAAATTTTACCCCTCCATCCTCAATCCCCACTTACTCTCCCAATACCCGGCCAATTGTAGATTTTTTATCCCTCCCACACAAAATATTTTTCCCTTCTCCATTTTACTCTTCCAGCCCCATCCCATTCTAATCCTCCCCCAACATCAGCTCCCTTCTAGTTCCAGCCTCACCCAGCATCCATTCCCTTCTAGTCCCTGCATCAGCCCATTTCCAGTCCTAGCCATCCATCAGCCCATTTCCAGTCCTAGCAACCCCCCAACCCAATACCAGTCCTAGCCCCCCCATCACCCCACTTACAGTCCTTAACCCCCCATCACCCCATTTTCAGTCCTTAACCCCCCATCAACCCATTTCCAGTCAGCCCCCCATAGCCCATTGCCAGTCCTACCCCCCCCCATCAGCCCACAGCCCATTACCAGTCCTAACCCCATCATCCCACCTCCAGTTTTAACCCCCCAGCCCATTTCCAGTCCTAGCCCCCCATAGCCCATTACCAGACAACCCCCATCAGCCCACAACCCATTACCAGTCTTAACCCCCCAAAGCCCATTACCAGTTCTAACCCCCCCCAACAGCCCATTACCAGTCCTAACCCCATCAGCCCACCTCCAGTCTTAACCCCCCAGCCCATTTCCAGTCCTAGCCCCCCCATAGCCCATTACCAGACAGCCCCCATCAGCCCACAGCCCATTACCAGTCTTAACCCCCCCCCCAAAGCCCATTGCCAGTTCTAAGCCCCCCCAACAGCCCACAGTCCATTACCAGTCCTAACCCCATCAGCCCACCTCTAGCCTTAACCCCCCCCAGCCCAGCCCAGCCCAGCCCAGCCCAGCCCCCCAATAGCCCATTACCAGTCCTACCCCCGCCATAGCCCATTACCAGCCCTACCCCCCCCCAGTCCATTTCCAGCCCCAGCCCCCCCAATAGCCCATTACCAGTCCTACCCCCCCCCCCCCATAGCCCATTACCAGTCCTACCCCCCCGGCCTAAAGTAAAATTTAATTTTAAAAAAAAACCTGGTGGCTGCCGCCGCGGGGCCCCCTCTGCTGCCGCGGGGGCCCCGTCTACAAGCTGAAGCCGTCGGGTCGGGTCGGGTCGGGTCTCTCCTCTCCCTCCCTCCCTCCCTCGCTGCAGGCTGCGAGAGACGCGAAGGGAGAGCAGCGAGGGAGGGAGGGAGGGAGGGAGGGAGACCCGACCCGACCCGACGGCTTCAGCTTGTAGACGGGGCCCCCGCGGCAGCAGAGGGGGCCCCGCGGCGGCAGCCACCAGGTTTTTATTTTTAATTGTGTTTAAAAAAAATTAACTGGTTCTTTTTTTGTGGGCCCCTGCCGGCTGTGGGCCCTACGCCATGGCGTACATGGCGTATAGGTAAATCCGGCCCTGCTTTCAATGCTGCTTTGACTTCTTCTTTCATCATCAATGGTTCCCGATCATAAGGTACAGGTTGAAACGGCTGTTGGTCCACTTGATCTTTATCATATAATGACTCTGTATATTCTTTTCACCTTTTCTTGATCTTCTCAGCATCATTCAACATGGATCCTTGAGCATCTTGTAACATTCCAATTTGAGGTTGGAATTTTTTCTTTAACTCTTGTAGCTTTAGGAAATCCGATCTTGTCCTTCCTCTGCTTCTATTTCCTTGCATGCATCATTGTAGTACTTCTCCTTGCCTTGCTGCACACTGGAAATCTCTGAGGTATCACATTAGATCAAAATCTAAACCTAGCAATGCATATCAATAATGCAACTCAAGCTATCTACAGAAAGATTAAAATGATCCATCATCTAAGACCTTTCTAGAGCCATGCGATTTCCGTTCTGTCCTCCAAGCCATGATCTACCTTCATCTCGACTTTTGTAATAGCATTTTGAAGGCTTACCTAAGCATGCATTGATGCCTCTATAGATAGCACAACACACAGCAGCCCGTATAATTCAGAAGGCACCCAGATCTGAGCGCATCACTCCCATACTGCGACAGTTACATTGGCTCCCCATACACAGCAGAATCCAATACAAAAACCTAGTCATCACATTCAAACTAATGCATGCCACATCTCCATCCCACCTTGGATCACCAATTAACAAGAATCCAAATAATAGATAAAGGAGATGAGATGCTCAAAACTCCCTAGCCATCCCAACAGAATTCAGGAGGACCAAACAGTCAACAAGTAATAGAGCCATCTCTTACTACGCCCCTAATCTATGGAACTCCCTCCCAGCTAGAATAAGATATAGGAGACCTCCCCACCTTCTGAAAAAAATATCACGACATTACTTTTCTCAGAATATTATGGAACCATACAAACCGAAACACATATTCTACCAACATAAATTAGTCTCTGATCATGACACTCAACATACAGTGCGTTGCAAAAATATTCATCCCCTTTAGGCTCATTCTATCCTCATTCAACCCCTTCAGGCTCATTCTATCCTCATTCTAAGGGAGATAGATTCAGGAGTGATATGCGGAAATATTTTTTTACGGAAAGAGTAGTGGATCCGTGGAATAGTCTCCCAGTGGAGGTGGTAGAGATGAGGACAGTAACTGAATTCAAAAAAGCATGGGACAAACACAGAGGATCTCTAAAGGTAAAAAGGGGACTGTTGTAGTTGTTGTTATGGAAGGACAGACTAGATAGGCCATGTGGTCTTTTTCTGTTGTCATATTTCTATGTTTCTATCCCGGACCTCCAGCCCCTCTGTACGTCTGGTTTGACCGGATATAAAGAGGGGCTCGTGATTCTGAACCCCTTGGGGCATGTCTAGCCCCATGGGATCAGAATCGCGATCAGGCCTGTACATGCAGGCTGGGACTGTGATTCAGCCAAACCTGCACATACAGGCACTGCCCGACTAACTCAGTCAGGGCTTTTAAACAGAGCCGCGGCGCCATGGCATCTGGTTGCCATGGCACCGCAGCTCCATTTAAAAGCCACGATGATGGCTGCTGGAAAAACTGTTTATTCCCTTCAGCCCGACTCCCAATTTGGCCTCCCAGGGCCAGTGTCGGGCTGTGAGGAATGCTCTCTGTCCCCTGCCGCCCTTTCCCAGCCCCAGGCCTGCCAATCTCCACTGGCCAGGAGGTGGAATAACTTCCTCGTTCAAGTCGCCGGACCCCGTACATACAGGGCCAACATTAGAATTGGCCCGGTACGTCTGGGGCCAGCGACAGCCCACTGCCCGACCTAACACCACACCCAATCCTCCCCTTTCCCGCCCCTGTCTAGCTTCCCCGTACAACCGTTGGGGAAGCTAGACACCGGTGGGAGGGGGCATGAATAGCGGGGGTGGACATCCCGTTGGGACATCCATCTCTGCTATTCGTGTAACAGAATAACCCCCTTTGTGTTTGTCCTGTTTTGTCATAATTACAACCTGGAATTAAAATGGAGTTTTGGGGGTTTGCACCATGTGATATACACAACATGCCTATGACTTTGAAGGTGCAAAATATCCTTTATTGTGACCAAATGATAATTAAGACAAGACAAAAAAACCCTGAAAGCAGCAGTGTGCCTATGTATTCACCCCCCAAAGTCAATATGTTGTAGAGCAACCTTTTGCTGCAATTACAGCTGCAAGTCTCTTGGGGTATGTCTCTATTAGCTTAGCACATCTAGGCACTCGGATTTTCAACCATTCCTTAAAGCAAAACTGCTTCAACTCCTTCAAGTTAGATGGCTTGCGTTGGTGTACAGTAATCTTCAAGTAATGCCACAGATTCTCAACTGGATTGAGATCTGAGCTTTGACTTGGCCATTCCAAGACATTTAAATGTTTCCCTTTAAATTGCCCTGTATTTAGTGCCATCATTCGTTCCTTCAATCCTAACCAGTTTTCCTGTCCCCGCCAATGAAAAACATCCCCACAGCATACCGTCACCATGTTTCACTGTGGGAATGGTGTTCTCGGGGTGATGGGAAGTGTTGGGTTTGCGCCACACATGGCATTTCCCATGATGGCCAAAAAGTTCAGTTTTCATCTCATCTGACCAGAGAACCTTCTTCCATGTGTTTGGGGGTCAGCCACATGCTGTTGTGCAAACTCCAAACATGTTTTCTTATTTCTTTCTTTAAGCAATGACTTTTTCTGGCCACTCTTCCATAAAGCCCCACTCTGTGGAGTGTATGGCTTAAAGTGGTCCTATGAACAGATACTCCCTTCTCCACTGTAGATCTTTGCAGCTCCTTCAGTGTTATCCTTGGTGTCTTTGTAGCATCTCTGATAAAAACCAGCATGGTCCATCTAGTCTGAATTCAGAATTTGGGATATTTTTTTATAAAGCAACCCTGATCTATACTTCTCCACAACTTTGTCTCTGACCTGTTTGGAGTGCTCCTTTGTCTTCATGTTGCTTGCTTAGTGGTGTTGCAGAGTTAGGGCCTTTCAGAACAGGTATATTTATACAGGCATCATGTGACAGATCATGTGACACTGATTGCACACAGGTGGACCCTAATCAACGAATTATGTGACTTCTGAGGTTAATTGGTTGGAGCAGATCTTATTTAGGGGTTTTATAGCAAAAGGGATGAATACATATACACTCACAATTTTTCAGTTTTTAATTGTTTTTTAATATATACAAGGTAATTTATTGTCATTTCACTTCACTAATTTGGACTATATTGTTAGGTCCATTACCTAACATCCAAATTAACCTCCATTTTCATTTCAGGTTGTACGTAATGCGACAAAACAGGACAAAATCCAAGGGGATGAATAGTTTCACAAGGCACTGTATATACCTAGCACACTCCCTTCTTATCTCTAAACCTATGTACATGCAGAATATAATGTAAATATGTAAATCATACAATGTAGATAAGTTACTGCTGGCTACCATATATCGAAGTTTCGCTGATTACTAACTTTTGTGTCTTGCTAACTACTGTTTATTGTAAGTGTTTTCGTTCTTTCTAAACCGCTTTGATTACTTGATAAGGCAGTATAAAAATCTTCTAAATAAAAATCTAGGGGCTTGTTTACAAAGCCGCGGTAGCGGTTTGCGATCGTAATCGGAGCCGCGGCCCCATTGATTTCAATGGGGCCGCGGCTGCGATCGCGATCGCGAACCACTACCGCGGCTTTGTAAACAAGCCCCCTAGTCTGTTCTTCCATATCAACTACAATAGTCCCTTCTTTTCCTTTAGAGATTTGTGTTTGCTCCATACTTTTTTGAATTAAGATACTCTCCTTTTCTTATTACCTTCACTGGGAGACTCTAACATACATTTACCACTTTTTCCGTAAAGAAATATTTCCGCATACTACTCGTGAGACTATCCCCTTTCACCCTCATCCTATGTCCCCTCATAGCAGAGCTTGTTTTCAATCGAGCTTGCTTTTATCAGAGTTTTAGAGTCATCGTCAGATACTTTGTTGGTTACATTTGTTTCAGAGATGGATAAAAACTCCATATTAAAATTTTATTTTTCTAAAAAGAGATTCTTTGTTTTGTTGTCAGAGAATCACTGCTTTCTCTGATGTATCACGGACCACTCAGTTGTGTCGTAAGGCTTTTTTGGAGCTAAAGTCTTGTACTTTGGCTCTGAGAGCTACATTTTTCTTCAAGTTCCCTTGTAAGTGTCTCATGGTTCATCAGGGGAAACATTATTGTTTTCTCAACCTGCTTCAACTTGAAGGTTTTCTTAAGTCCCACAGTCCTTGATCTATAAACAGGTGATTGTAAATAACTTGGGTTTCGCTATTGTTGGATCAGCTTGCTCCTTGTTAGACTGAGTATGTTATTTTGAGTGTGTTCTCTCTCCTCTCTAAATGTGGGCTTGATGACTACTAATTTATTGTGGCTTTTTCAATATTTGAATTTATTTTCTTTTTCTTTCATTCTGTAACTGTTTGCTGTGTTACATAATAAAATCAATAAATAAAAGGAAAAAAAAAAGAAATGAATTAGGACAACTGTAGTCTATGTTCTTGATAAACTTGTAATTTTATCTGGTTGCTCAAACTGGGTGATAAAATTGTAACTTATTTTGGTCAATCAAATGTATATTTATAATCTGATCAATCAAATGTATATTTATTAGCTCATTTGTTGCTCAAACCTGGATGATCAAAATGTAATGTATATTTTGTAATTTCTATGTGATTGTGGTGTACCCCTCCCTCAAATCATACTGTATCTTTATTCTGATCCTATACTTTACTCCCTTGTATTTTACACCATTGGTCCGCTGCTGATCGCTGGAAGTGGCGGCTTACAAATGTATACCAAATAAATAAATAAGTGTCTCTTTAGGATGCTAAGGGGTATCAGATGCCCCCCTCAAAATGTCTTGCAGCCTCTTTGCTACACTAACTTCAGCCAACATATCCAATCTGGTCTGGCTGCACCTGCAGCTTCAATCTTCAATCACAAATGCCTCCTCCCTTGACTATGTGAACCACAGTGCTCTGCATCTATGGAGCCCTTTGTGGTTCAAACATTATCTGTTTGAACCACTCAGGGCCTTGGTAGAAATAGCTGATGTGTGAACAATGCAGGACTCCATAAATATAGAACCCTGCAGTTCTTACAGTGGATCTTTCAGTCATAAGACCATAGAAAGTGCCTGTGTCCAAAGTCAGAAGCTAGGTTAGAGGTGCTGGTTCAGTGGAGCCAAGAAAGAAAGTTTAGGATATTTTGGAGGTTGGGGGTGGGGAGTGGGGAAGGGGATCAGGGGCTCAGAAATTGGTTTGTGGAGAAGGAAGAATCTGGTCTCATGCCTGCAGGGTGAAACAGGTGATGGATGGGACTTGGAATGTGGAGACAGAGAGAAAAGGATGAGACCAGTGGCATCTTTAGATATAAGTATTTTCAGGGACAAAGAGGGAGGAGACAAACCAAAATAACATTTCCACATATCACTTCACCACTGTATAGCCTTTCCATCCTCTACCTTTAAAGTATCTATAAAAGATAACACAAAAAATGTCCCAAGGACCTTCTATGCATAAAAATTACTCACACAGCCACATTCTATTCCCTCAAAATTATTATTTTTCTTTTTTTTTAGCTTTGTTGTCTGGATATTTTATTTTTCTAATTGGTTTGGTCCCAGTCTCTCTTTTCCACTTTCCTGATAATTTCTCCTCAGTTCTTCTCCAGGGTTATCTTTGTATTTTTTCTTTCTCCGCCTGTCTTCTTCCTTTCCTTCTCTACAGCTGTTACATAGAAACAGAAAAATGATGACAGAAAAAGACCACATGGCCTATCTAGTTTGTCCTTCTAAAGAAACAATTACAACAGTCCCCTTTTTTCCTTTAGAGATCCTCTGTGTTTGTCCCATGCTTTTTTGAATTCAGATACTGTCCTCATCTCTACCACCTCCACTGGGAGACTATTCCACGGATCCACCACTCTTTCCATAAAGAAATATTTCTGTGTATCACTCCTGAATCTATTACCTTTCACCCTCATCCCATGTCCCCTCGTAGCACTGCTTGCTTTCAACTGAAAGAGGCTCTCCCCCTGTGCATTTATGCCACGGAGGTATTTAAACATCTCAATCATATCACCTCTATCCCGCCTTTCCTCTAATGTGTACATATTAAGATCCTTAAGTCTGTCCACATATGCTTTATAATGAAGACCACTAACCATTTTAGTAGCCACCCTCTGTACTGACTCCATCCTGTTTATATCCTTTTGAAGGTGCGGTCTCCAGAATTGCACAGAATACTCCAAATGAGGCCACACCAAAGACTTATATAGAGGCACTATCACCTCCTTTTTTCTGCTAGCCATTCCTCTCCGTATGCACCCAGGCATCTTTCTAGCTTTTGCTGTCACCTTTTCTACCTGTTTAGCCACTTTAAGATCTTCAGACACAACCACACCTAGGTCCCACTCTTCTTTAGTGGACAAAAGTACTTCACCCCCTATACTATATTGCTCCCTTGGCTTGCTGCAGCCCAAATGCATGACCTTGCATTTTTTAACATTAAAGCCCAGCTGCCAAATTCTAGAGCATTCTTCAAGCTTAGTTAGATCCCTCCTCATGTTATCTACACCTTCCTGGGTGTCTACTCTATTGCAGATTTTGGTATCTTCCGCAAAGAGGCAAACCTTACCAGACAGCTCTTCAGCTATATCACTAACAAAGATGTTAAAAGAATTGGACCAAGGACAGATCCCTGGGGCATACCACTGGTAACTTCGTTCTCCTCAGAGTGAGCTCCATTTACCTGTACCCTTTGTCACCTCCCACTCAACCAATTTCTAACCCAAACAGTAACTTTAGGATCCATCCGAAGGGTGCTCAGTTTGTTTATAAATTGCCTGTGAGGAACGTTGTCAAAGGCTTTACTGAAATCTAAATACACCACATCTAGGGCTCTCTCTCAGTCCAACTCCCTGGTCACCAAGTCAAAGAAATCAATTAGATTGGTCTGACAAGACCTGCCTCTGGTGAATCCACGCTGCGTCAGATCCTGTAATTTGCTGGACTCCAGAAACCTCACTATTTTCTCTTGCAGCAGCGTTTTCAATAATTTACTCACCACCGAAGTTAAACTAACCGGCCTGTAGTTTTCAACTACATCCTTACTTCTGCTTTTGTGTAAAGGCACCACATGAGCCTCTCTCCAGTCCTTTGGCACCACTCCTGACTCCACCGAGACATTGAAAAGGTCAGTCAGTGGAGCAGTTAGAATGTCCCCAAGTTCCCTCAGTATTCTAGGGTGTATCCCATCCGGTGTGATACAGTGGCCAGCATAGAACCCATGGATACAGGAGAAAAGGAAGAGCTTACCTTGCAATCACCTGGGCAGAAAGCATGTTCAGGTTATGAGAAGCCAGAGAATGGTGGAACAAGCTTTCCCTGCACTGGGTGTGACACAGCAGAAAGCCAGAAAGCATATTTAGGTTGTAAGGTTCCAGAAAAGAGTAGAACAAACTTTCCCTACACTGGCTGTGACGCAGTAGAAAGCCAGGAAGCTAATCACGTCTACCTGGGCCAGGAAGCACGTACAACGTGCAGGAGCCAGGAGGATAAAAGTGGCTGGGAAATCCCAGTAGGGGGAGGTGCTTTGGGAGGTGCAGCAAAGGGAGGAAGAATAACGGAAGCAGGTGACACAGAGAGAGCTGGAGGTGCTCGTGCACAGGTCTCCCAAGCCAGAGGGGGCATCATCCCAAGGAGAGTGAGTAAGCAGCTGGAGGGCAGAGGTCACAAGCAGGAGAGCTTGCTGGGACCAGGAAGCATCGGGTGTGTCCCTGCAGTAAGGAACAGCAGAAGGGAAGCCTTCCCTGGAGGTTATCAGAGCCCAGACCAGACAATTGCTGAGGGGAACTCTCATGACAAAGCAGGCTACAGCCCAAGTAAAGGTGCCTGGTTAAGAGAGGAAGGAGTGGAAGCTGGTTATCCAAGAAACAAAGCTAAGTACACCATTTTCTCCAAAGGGCAAGAGGTGGGCTCGGCTAGAAAAGGAAAGGATCATTGTTGGAAGGAAAACCCTTGGTGGAGGGAAAGGGGAAGCCTCAGAGCAATAGGCTCCAGTACAGGTCCCCAGGACTTCCCTTATACAGAACGGTTCCTTGCTCCAAGAGCTGCTGCCTCTCCACAGAGTTCTGTAAATGATAACTGTGGAAAGTGTTACCCACTTACAAGTTTAGACGCTGAGCAGATGCAATGGGAGAGCACTAATCAGGACATTTATTATAGCCCTATGGAATGCACGCTCTGTGTCTCGGATGAGATTACCTCTTTATGTTAATCAAGAAGCAAGAGCATTGTTATACCTGTTTTTGAAAGAAGGTGCATTTTTGGTTATTTTGCTGTGAAGAAACAGTTTCTTTAATCCTTTGTTGCTGTATAAGAAAAACAGAAATCCACACGGGAAAGGGAATAAATCCTCATTATAATTTTGCCTTAAACACGGCTACAGAGTATTCTTTACAAAGGCAGCTTGCACCACATGCCCTAGGTGACCGCCTAATAAGGACAAGGATAGCAAGCGTCTGACACCGGTCCCATCGCTTTGTCTACTTTAAGTTGAGCTAGCTTCTCACAAACACAGTCTTCTGAAAATTGTTCAAGATGCCCCTCGTTTCCGTTCCTGTTTGTGGGTGTTTTCTGAAGTCCCGTTCCTGGTTCTTCATCTGTGAACACAGAACATAAATATTTGTTAAGCAATTCTGCTTTATCTTCATCAGCTTCTACATATTCCTCCCCTTCGCTCTTGAGTCTGACAATACCACTTTTGCCCTTCCTCTTCTCACTAACATATCTGAAAAATGTCTTATCCCCCCATTTTATTGCATTGGCTATTTCCTCCCCTTTTCGAATCTTTGCTTTCCTGACTACTTTGCTAGCTTCTCTAAATTTTTCCAAATATAGATGCCTGTCTTCCTCTCTCTATGATCTCTTGTATTTCATGAAGGCCTCCCTCTTTTTCTTCACCTTTTCAGCTACTTCTTTCGAAAGCCATAGCGGTCTCCTTTTCCTTTTACCTGTATTTACCATTTTAACAAAAAGGTTGGTTGCCATTAAAATATCCCCTTTCAGTTTTGCCCACTGTTTTTCTACATCCCCCAGCTGTTCCCATCCTGCTAACGACTCTCTGAGTTATTGGCCCATCTTAGCAAAATTAGTTTTCCTAAAGTCTAAGACCCACACTTTTGAATGGATTCTAACAGCCCTAGTCATAATACTGAACCACACCATCTGGTGATCACTGGATGCAAAATGATCTCCCACTATAACATCAGAAACACTTTCACCATTGGTAAGCACCAAGTCCAATATGGCCCCTTCATGTGTGGGGTCTGTTACCAATTGCCTGAAGAGTTCTCCCTGTAGAGAATCCAGGATCTCCTTACTTCTAGATGATACTGCAGCAGGAATGTGCCAATCAACATCTGGCATATTGAAATCCCCTATCAGTAGTAGTTCCCCTTTCCTAGCAATACTGCATATGTCTTCAATTAACTCTCTGTCCACTTCTTCCTCTTGTGAGGGAGGTCTGTATATCACGCCAATGCAAATAGATTTCTCTTTCCTTCTTTCTAGCTTAAACCACAGTGCCTCCTCTCTCCCTTTTAAGCTCTGTAATTCCAAAGCTTTAATATTATTTTTTACATATAGTGCCACTCCTCCTTCCCTTTTTCCTACCCTGTCCTTTCTGAATAAAGTATAGCCTGGTATAGCTACATCCCAGTCATGGTTTTCTGTGAACCATGTTTCTGTAACTGCCACTAAATCCAAGTCAACCACTCCCTTCAAAGCAGGGGCGGCCCAAGGGGGGTGTGGGGCCATGTGCGGAGACTCAGTGTGGGGCCTCATTTGCATAAGGTACCTCATTTGCATAAATATTTGCATAATGTTACAGTACACTAACTTTTAGTAAACATGCCTCTTAATAAGTGTATGGATAAAGAAAGACTAAAAGTTTCTACATTACTATAATCCAGTGCCAACCACCACGCACATTAGGAACTACTACAAACACTGCCCATTTAGAACCCATTAGAAGGAAACTAATCCTTGGTTCGGTAAACAATAAAATCCAACAAGTGCAAAAACCAAACCCAAAGTAATACAAATATCCCCCTATTTGGATTTGCTACCTGACCGCTTTGTCATGAAGTTTTGATGTGGTGATTGAAACCTCACTGGAACACTTTCACGAGTTAAGTAAAGAATTTCTGTCAAAATAATTAAAAAGGAACGGGCTGTCTGGTGCGGCTGGGTTTCCCTTTCAGCCGCCTCCAGCCTCTTCCGACAAAAATGATATTTTAAATAGGGGGATATTTGTATTACTTTGGGTTTGGTTTTGTCATTTAGAACCCATAGCAAACCCGCCGTATCCTAACAGCACTACCAGGACTCACAAAGCACCAGACCCTACCGATCAAAAGGCAACACTGCAAATATTAAACCAATACATTTCAGAGAATAACAATACATGACCTACTGAGGAAAGAGAACAAGTGGCAATGTCAAATAGGAATTACATAAACAGAATACCTCAGCTCAGTTACACATGCAGAACATCACCAAACAAGGAATCACAATTTAGAAACAGGAAGACAATAATTAAACTGGGAACCCCAAAAGCCAAACTTGGAAGGTACAACACTGTAGAAATAAAACTATAAATTTATTTCCTCTTGTACTAAACAAAGCGCAGACGTTAATGATGCAGATTTCCTAGAGCTGACATATTCCAGTTAATAAATTCAAAATAAAGAGATTTTTCTACCTTTTGTGCATTTTTTTTCAGTTGCAATTGCTCCAGCTACTTTCTTCTGGTTTCTTCGTGTCTTCTGCTAACTCTCCATCGTCTGCTGTCCATTTGTCCTTTCTTCTCTCTTCTAGTTTTTTTTCCATCCTCTCTCTACATCTGCTTTAACATACTAATCTTTCTCCTTTTGCTCTTTCCTTATTCCTATTTCATCCACTCAAATTTTACCCCTCCATCCTCAATCCCCACTTACTCTCCCAATATCCGGCCAATTGTAGATTTGTCTTCCCTCCCACACAAAATATTTTTTCCCTCTCCATTTCACTCTCCCAGCTCCATCCCATTCTAATCCTCCCCCAACATCAGCTCCCTTCTAGTTCCAGCCCCACCCAGCATCCGCTCCCTTCTAGTCCCTTTCCAATCCTAACCCCCCCATCAGCCCATTTCCAGTCTTAGCCCCCCACATAGCCCATTACCAGTCCTAATGCCCCCATCAGCCCATTTTCAGTCTTACCCCCCCACAGCCCATTACCAGTCCTACCCCCCATCAGCCCACTTCCAGTCCTAACCCCCCCATCAGCCCATTTCCAGTCTTAGCCCCCCCATAGCCCATTACCAGTCAAAATCCCCCCCACAACCCATTACCAGTCCTAAGCCCCCCATCAGCCCACCTCCGGTCCTAACCCAAGCCCCCCATCAGCCCACTTCCGGTCCTAATCCCCCCCACAGCCCATTACCAGTCCTACCGCCCCCCATCAGCCCATTACCAGTCCAAATCCCCCCATCAGCCCACTTCCAGTCCTTACCCCATCACCCCATTTTCAGTCATAGCCCCCCCATAGCCCATTACCAATCCTAACCCCCCATCAGCCCACTTCCAGTCCTAACCCCCCATAGCCCATTACCTGTCCTAACCCCCCTCCCCCCCATTAGCCCAGCTAGATTAAAAAAAAAACACAAACCGGCTGCTGCTGCTGCTTCTGTGGCAGCGGCAGAATCGAGTACCCCGTGGGGCCCCCCTGCCCTACAGAATCCTCGTTTCAGCATCAGCTCCCAAAGCTCAGGCTTTTCAGAGCCCCGAAGGGAGAGCTTCTTCTTCTCGCGGCTCTGTTAATCCCGCCGCGGGGCTGATGGGATTTCAATATCTATATTAGGTCCCTTTGCTTCATCATTCAGAGGTTCAATGTCGGCTACCAACTCTGCCGACGATATAATGATATACACTCCATTCCACACTACCTCCCCCAACTACTCCAGTCTTACTGCCTGTTTCAGAGAGAGATTGTCTCATGGCTACAGCTTCACAACCTCGCAGTCATCTTCACCAAAACAGAGATCCTTCATGTGTCCAGAGACCCCAACTTCACACTACCTCCAATCATCAAACTCGGGGAAACAGAAATACAAGTGAGGCCTCAGATCAGCTATCTCACATTATGAATACCACCAAAAACATCTACAGTCAAACCTCGGTTTTCGTATGCCCTGGTTTTCGTACGATTCGGTTTTCGTTGATTTTTTTCATCAAGATTGTGTTTCGGTTTTCGTACGTTGTCTCGGTTTTCGTACAGCATTTTACCCCCCCCCGTACCTGCCATGGATTAGCGTGAGCCAGCGATCTCCCACGGAGCTTGAGCCAGCGATTCTGCGGGACCTCTGGGGAGCCGAGGAGTTCAACGCTCCAGCGTGGCCTGCCCGAAACTGCTTCCTGCCCCGGACTCTCCCCCGATTGACGTCTGCCTGCTGCCTCTTCCCCTGCACATCCCTTGAACCGGGACAGGAGCTGGTGACCGAATCTGCTTCTCCTTGGCGGCCCAGTCTCCCGCCGGGGCCCCTGCCCTCCCGATTGGATTCTGGGTGTCCTGCAGGCCTGCACACGCGGCCTCTCCTTGAAACCTTGCAGTCTGCAGCTGCAGGCTCCTGCTGGCACAGCCCCACGCTGTTCTCTGACTCTCACCTGTGTCAGGCTGCTACCTTAGGGGGGCCGGAGGCAGCCTAAGACTCTCTGTCCCACTGTTTCTCAACTGCCTGCTGCTTGGCTGACACTGCCTCTCCACCTCTCCCGACACTGTGTATGCCAACAAAAGTCTTCAATAAAGGTAAAAGTGATGTTACATGCTCATTTATCCATTTCATTAGTCATTTATATGTATTTCTCATTGTTTTCTGTATGTAAAAAGATAGTTATTCTCTATAAAATGTATTTTTTGTCAATATTTTTGGGTGTCTGGAACGGATTAATTGAATTTACATTATTTCTTATGGGAAATCTTGCTTCGGTTTTAGTCCGTTTCGGTTATAGTCAGACTTTTTTGAACGGATTAATCATGAAAACCGAGGTTTGACTGTACTTTAAACTTCAAATTCTTCGTAATCTATGCCCCCTCCTATCTCCCAACAGCTTCTGTACAGTTTCCCAAGCCTCCATCACACCACTACTTGACTACTGCAACTCTATCCTCTAAGGGTTTCCCAAGGCTACCATTGCCCCCCTGCAGCTTGCCCAAAACACTGCAGCCGGAGTCTCCAGACACTCCCACATCACCCCTATTCTGAAATCTCTTCACTGGCTCCCCATCACTTCTCAAATCAAGTTCAAGGTCCTCGCTATCACCCACAGAGCTCTCTTTAACACCTCCTCCGAGCAGCTCCAATCATCAATCAGACGTCCTGACAGCAACAGACTCCGTAGACAGAACACATTGAATCTTCTTCTCCCTCCAATGCAGATTCACAAGAGATCACAACAAACATGTACAAGATCCTTTGAATTTTATGCTCCCACCACTTGAAACCAGCTACCTCCGCAATACATTGCATTCAATCCCACACACTATTCAAAAAGCACCTCAAGGCTCACAACTTCAAAGAATACTAGTAACATAGTAACATAGTAAATGACGACAGATAAAGACCAGTATTGGTCGATCTAGTCTGCCCAGTACGATGTCAAGAGTAGGTACACCTGCCGCTCTGTGCAGGCCCCCCTTCCCCATGTCTTTGTTTAGGGGTGATCCCACCACTCCTTGTATTACACCCCTATTTGTTAAGGAATTAGATGGTTCAGATTATTTTGCTATTTTCTTGTTGCTGTAAAGGGATCCACTGTGTCTGTCCCATGCCCTTTTGAACTCCGTCACTGTATTTGCCCCACCACTTCCATCGGGAGTGCATTCCAAGCATCCACCACCCTTTCAGTGAAAAAGTATTTCCTGACATTGCCTTTCAATTTATGTTATGCCCTCTAGTTTTGCAGCTTCTCCATCTTTGGAAGAGGTTTGTTTGTTCATTATTTCTCTAAGTATTTAAAGGTCTGAATCATATCTCCCCTGTCCCTCCTCTCCTCCAAAGTGTACATGTTTAGGTCTTCAAGTCTCTTCTCATAAGGCTTCTGACGCAGGCTCCAAATCATTTTGGTTGGCTTCCTCTGAACAGTTTCCAGTCTTTTTACATCCTTTGCAAGATATGGTCTCCAAAACTGAACACAGTATTCCAAGTGAGGCCTCACCAGTGACTTGTACAGTGGCATAAGTACCTCTTCCTTTCTGCTGGTAATTCCTTTTTGTATGCAGCCCAACATTCTCCTGGCTTTTGCCACCGCCTTGTCACACTGTTTTACCGCCTTGAGATCTTCAGAAATAATCACTCCAAGGTCTTTCTCCTGATCTGTACACACCAATCTCTCACCCTCTATCGCGTACATTTCCCTTGGATTTCTGCTTCCCAAGTGCATGACTCTGCACTTCTTTGCATTAAATCTTAATTGCCAAGCATTAGACCATTCTTCCAGCTTTTGTAGATCGTTCCTCATGTTAACCACTCCCTCAGGGGAGTCCACTCTGTTGCAAATTTTTGTGTCATCTGCAAATAGACAGACTTTTCCATGCAGTCCTTCAGCAATATCACTCACAAATACATTGAACAGTGCCAGGCACAGGACCGACCCCTGGGGCACCCCGCTAATCACCTTCCTTTCATCCGAGTGAGCTCCTTGTACCATCACCTTCTGTCGTCTGTCAGTCAACCAATTTCTGATCCAATTTACCATCTTGGGATCTATCCCCAAACTACTGAGTTTATTGATAAGCCTCCTATGAGGAACATTATCAAAGGCTTTGCTGAAATCCAGGTAGATGACGGGAGAGAGATCTGCCTGGAGTGGGAGCAGCCGCGGTGGTTTCTCTGCCGCGGAGCGAGCAGCAGGTTGGAGCCCGGTGCCTGCTGAGTCAGCTGCAGGCACAGAGAGGCTGCCCCTGGAGTGGAGGACCCCCCCACGAGCCCTACAAAACCTAGCCGGCGTTGTGTTTGTGTTGGAGAGAGATCTGCCTGGAGTGGGAGCAGCCGCGGTGGTTTCTCTGCCGCGGAGCGAGCAGCAGGTTGGAGCCCGGTGCCTGCTGAGTCAGCTGCAGGCACAGAGAGGCCGCCCCTGGAGTGGAGGACCCCCCACGAGCCCTACAAAACACAGCCGGCTTACACGCGGCTGCGTGTTCGCGGCCTGCGGTTCGCGTTCTAAGGGGCGTGTTACAAGGGGCATGTCTTGCTCCTTGTATGCTCCTTTGGTGATATAGGAGTTCCAGCAGTTCGGTTTGTCAATGGGAAAGCGGAAGGCAAAACCATCAGCCAAGGCACCGTCAGGAGAGGGAGGTAAGGTGTCTGGTCCCATGGACAAACATGTTACTGCCCTTCCGCTTGCTAGCCAGTTTCTGGATGGGGCCTCCTTGAGCCCAGATATCCGGACACCACCTCCCTTCCCTCGGCCTACTTTGTCATCTACTCCTGTGAAGTTATCGTCATCTGCCACACTTCCGGTGTTAGTTCCAGTAGACCCTGCTGCATCTGATAATGATTCTCTATCACTTAAAAGTGAGGTGACTCTCTCAGATATTTGGTTAATGCTTCAGAAAATTGATACACGTTTATCTACTACTGTTACCTCTCTCTGTAATTTTTCACATGATGTTGTTAATAGGGTTAAAGCTATTGATGATCAAATGACCAATTTTGCTGGTTCCTTGACTCTTGTGGATTCTCAACTCCAATCATACCAAGATTCTCATCTTGGTTATCTTAAAGATATTTCTTCTGTTTCTTATAGATTGGAGCTGCTTGAAAATCACCAGCGTGCCAGGAACCTTCGATTTCTAAATTTTCCATCTACACATTTACTGTCTCCTGAGATTTTGTTGAAAAAATATCTATCTGAAATCTTGCATTTGGATGATTCTGTGGATATTGTGCATATGTACTCTTTTTTTCCTAAGGTTGGGGCCTCCGGGCAGGCCAAGGGTGATTCTCCCTCGGCTGACTCGGTGGGCCCTAATCTTACAGAGTTTCTACAAGATTCACTCGATATCATCCCCAAACGGTGTGTACTTTGGTGGTGACCTTCGGGTCTGAATCACTTAAATTGAAGGTTATTCGTGCTTATTTCAAGTGCAAAGATTTGCTGTTTTGTGGTTATAAACTGCAGGTTTTCCCAGATGTGGGTAAGGCCACTCAAGCTCATCGGAAGCAGTTTCTTGAATTTAGAGCTAGAGTGATTGCGCTGGGGGCTTCCTTCTTTTTGAAGTTCCCCTGTCGCTGTCTAGTCACTTATGAAGGTCATGATTATGTTTATACTGATGTGGCTTCTTTATCTCAGTTTCTTGTGGATAAGGAGGGTGTTGGTGGGCAGGAGGGTGTATAGGTGGGATGGCTTGAATGTTTGGCTCCCTGATTGGAGTTTATAAACTCCTTTTTTCTTCAAATTATATTGATCCCTTAGGGGAGTGAAGTAGTTTTTTTCTTCCTTGATGTGTTCTGTATAAGGGCGTGGTATTATGTTCTTGAATGTATTACTCTGTGTGGTATTTGGTTTTTTGTAATGTTTCTTGCATTTGAGAAAATTTAAATAAACAATTAAAAAAAAAAAAAAAAAAAAAGAAATCCAGGTAGATGACATCCATTGCATTCCCCTGATCTAGTTCCCTGGTCACCCAGTCAAAGAACTCAATCAGATTTGTTTGGCAAGATCATCCTTCGGTAAAACCATGTTGCCTAGGATCTTGCAACCTGTTGGCTTTGAGAAAGTTCACAATTCGTTCTTTCAGGAGCGCCTCCATTACTTTTCCCGCCACTGAGGTAAGGCTCACAGGCCTGTAGTTTGACACTTCTTCCCTGTCACCACTTTTGTGTAGAGGTACGACATCAGCCATTCTCCAGTCCTGAGGAACCTCTCCTGTTTCCAAGGATCTTTTGAAAACATCCTTTAATGACCCTGCAAGAACCTCTCTGATCTCTTTCAGTATCCTGGGATGTATCTCATCTGGTCCCATGGTCTTGTCCACTTTCAGTTTTGCAAGTTGTTCTAACACTTCATCTTCTGTGAATGGTGTGGTATCTACTTCATTCCCAGTTTTATATTTGGGAGTCACAGGTGGTCCTTCTCCAGGACTTTTCTTAGTAAAAACAGAGCAGAAGTATTCATTTAGCAATTTCGCTTTTTCACTGTTACTCTCCACGAGTGCGTTCCCAGCACTTCTGAGTCCTGCAATTCCACCTCTGATCTTCTTCCTTTCTCCAATATACCTGAAGAAAGTTTTGTTGCCACACTTCACATCTTTAGCCATCTTTTCCTCTGCCTTTGATTTTGCTATCCTTATTTCTCTCTTTGTCTCTTTGAGTTTGATCCTGTATTCATTTCTATGTTCCTCTGTTTGCAAGCTTTTGAATTTTGCGAAAGCTGTGTTTTTTGCCTTTATTTCAGCAGCCACTTCTTTGGAAAACCAAATAGATTTTCTTCTCCTCTTGTTTTTGTTTACTTTTCTTACATATTTATCTGTTGCCCCTTTTATTGCCACCTTTAGTTTAGCCCATTTCAATTCCACTTCCCTTATCTCCTTCCACCCTGTCAGCTCCTCCTTTAGGTACTTGGACATTTTATTGAAGTCTGTGTTTTTGAAGTTTAGGAGTCTTGAGCTTGTTATGATTGGCCTGTACCATGGCTTTTATCTCAAACCACACCGTGTGATGATCGCTGCTGCTCACAGGGGCACCCACGCAGACATTCGACACGCTATCACCGTTGGTTAGCACCAAATCCAGCATTCAGCTTTCCCTGGTTGGTTCTATCACCACTTGTCTAATGCGTCTTGGAGAGCATCCACAATTTTTTTGCTTCTTTCCAGATTTGCAGAAGGAGTAATCCAATCTACATCAGGTAGATTAAAGTCATCCAATATGATTGCTTCTCCCTTTGTGGCTATCTTGGCAATATCTATAATCAATTCGTTATCTATCTCTTCAGTTTGTGTCGGAGGTCTGTATACTACAGCAGTATGGATGACAGTGCCATCTCCTCTTTCCAACAAAATCTAGAGCACTTCTTCTTTTCCCCATGCCTCCTGCATTTCAGTAGCTTTAATATTGCCCTTGACATACAAGGCTACTCCTCCTCTTCCATTTTCTCTGTCTCTTCTGAATAGATTATAGCCAGCTATGGCTATATCCCAATCATGCGATTCATTTAGCCAAGTTTCTGTAATGGCCACAATGTCCAAATCCATTTCCACCATTAGGGCTTCCAGGTCTGGAACTTTGTTGGCTAAACTTCAAGCATTAGTGCTCATTGCTTTCCAGGATTTAACTGGCTTGTGTGTATTTTGCATTGCTTTTGTTCTGCCCACATCTTCCTGCTTGTTTTTGATGTGTGGTTTAAAAGTGTGGCTGTTTCTGATGTTGTTTTGCTTTTACAGGGGGTGACGTCCAGAGCTTGACATTCCACATCTGTGTTCACTTTCTGCTCTAAGTACTTCAACAACTTGGTTTGTATTCCTGCTGGCTGAAGAGTCTGGGAGGCACTTGACTATCTTCTCTCCATTGAACTGTGTTCCCAAGTTGGTGCCTCTGATGATGGAATCCACAAGTATTAGTAGTTTGCTGTTTGGTGAGGTTTTCTTCATAGTTGGTCCTCTAGCAGAAGATTGGGCATTGTCTGTCTCATTTAAGGGCCCTTCAGTTTCTTTGGATTGGGCATCCTCATTAGCCAAGGCAGAGAAGGCATTATGCAGGGATATTTCCTGATGCATAGGATTCCTTTGTGTCACATGTCGCAATCTACCAGAACCCACTGTGATCCATTTATTCCTGGGGTGTTTGATTCTTTGTGAGAGTGGTGGTGGACTTTGTTCAGTTTGTATCTTAGAAGATGTGAGCTTCCTTGCAGCCAATTCTGCCCTCAGTTCCACATCCTCATTAGGCAAGGCAGAGGAGGCATTATGCAGAGATATCTCTTGATGCATAGGATGTCTGTGTGTTACAGGTTGCAATCTACCAGAACCCACTGTGATCCATTTGTCCCTGGGGTGTTTGATTCTTTGTGGGAGTGGTGGTGGACGTTGTTCAGTTTGTATCTTAGAAGAAGTGTGCTTCATTGCAGCCAGTTCCTCCCTCAGTAGGGTCACTTCTTTATGCATGGCAGCTAGGTCTTCCCATAGTAAAGTCAGTTCTTTATGCATGGCTGCTGACCTGAAGCACAGAGGACAAGCTCTCAGGTTCTAAATGATTTGTCTTGGAATGAATGTACCGCAGTTATTGCACTGAATACACGACATGCTAAATAAGCAGTCTTAGAAGAAGAAGGGGCGGGCCTTAACCCAAGTTAAAAGGATAGATGGCAACGTATGCGATCACTATATAGGCAATACACCCCCTGGGGCGGGTGGGATGAGGGGTAGGGTGGGCGGGAACCTAAGTGTCTCTGGCCAGTAGGCTGTTCCTAAACTGGGGAACCCACAGATATCTGCTCCAAGTCTACACAGGAAAGCAGTCAGTCAGAATATCTCCAAACGTAATGTATAGCCACAGTTAAACCTTATATTAGCAATATCCCCAAAAAACAAACACTTAAACTCTATATTGGTAGCTAGAAACCAGCAGAGATAATAAAGAAAATTATAGTCTTAGCTGATGGCTTTCTGAGCACTCCAGAGCTCATGCAGTCTGCCTTAGATCGGTATTGTGTGTCCAGGTATGAGATGGTCTACAATCAGTCCCTCCCCTGGGAGCAAGTTATTTTCCAAGCAGTGCAACAGATTTAACCCTTTATTATATGGATACTTAGACCCCAGTAGTCTGAATATCTCCAAACTTAATGTATAGCCACAGTTTAAACCTTATATTAGCGATATCCCCAAAATACAAACACTTAAACTCTATATTGGTAGCTAGAAACCAGCAGAGATAAGAAAATTATAGTCTTAGCTGATGGCTTTCTGAGCACTCCAGAGCTCATATAGTCTGCCTTAGACCGGTATTGTGTGTCCAGGTGTGAGATGGTCTACAACCAGTCCCTCCCCTGGGAGCAAGAATACTATGGTGCATCCCTTACAACAAACCCCCAGCAAAAGCATCCTCCACTCCCACATACCATTCCCATTACCCCCCAACCACCTAAAGCTTTTCAGTCCCCATTCTACTTCCTCATCTTAAACACCCTACACTGTCCACCCCTTCCCTTCCATACCTCCAACCCCCTTTGATATCATAAGCATTCTGTAACATAGGTTCTAAAGTTATACCATGCCTGTATCTTACCCCCTCCCTTAAGTGCTGTTTCTAATTCAGCTGTATTTAATTTAAAGTTGCCTGCATGGTATCACGTTTTCAATTGTTCCTTGTAAATCGTTTCTTTTTGTTCCATTTAAACTGTTTTGCCTGGTAGAAAAATGGTATATTAAAACCAGTTAACTAACTAACTAACTAACTAACTAAATTTATTTACAAATATGTTAAAAAGCAGCAGACCCAGCACAGATCCTCGGGGTACTCCACTATTTACCGTTCTCCATTGGGAAAATTGGCCATTTAGCCCTACCCTTTGCTTTCTATCTTTTAACCAGTTCCTGATCCACAATAGTACACTGCCTCCTATCCCATGACTTTTTAATTTCACCAAGAGTCTCTCATGAGGGACCTTGTCAAAGGCTTTCTGAAAATCCAGATACACTGTATCAACCGATTCACGTTTGTCTACCTGTTTATTCACACCTTCAAAAAACATAACAGCTAGTTTTACAGCTTTCCCTTTCTTTGAAAAAGATTTGTTTGTTCATTAATACCCTTTAAGTATTTAGACATCTGTATCATATCTCCCCTGTCCCTTCTCTCCTCTAAGGTATATATACATCCTATAGGTCTTCAAATCTCTTCTAATACATATACTGGCGCAGGCTAAAAACTTGACTAGTACCTACTTCCCACCTTTCTTGCTATTTCGACCTATTGTAGGACCATCCACACCTGGCCTTCAGGGGCGCATCGTGTTACTGTCCCTAGCTACAAGACATTCTTAGATGCATGGAATAGTCACCCAATGGAGGTAGTAAAGACAAGGACTGTATGTGAATTCAAGAAAGCATGGGACAAACACAGAAGATCTCTAAAGGAAAGAAAAGGGACTGGAGAGTTACATAGTTGGTATGGAAGGGCAGACTGGACAGACCTGTAGTCTTTATCTGCCATCATGTTTCTCTTTATATATCTTTCATTTTAGGAGAGCTAGTGAAAGTGAATAAAAGGAAAGACCAGTTGGAATAACTGTAATTCGTCCAATATAATTTTAACTATAATAAATAATCATTTCTATTATATATTATACTTTTTAAAATATTCGTAAGCCATCTTGATGGTTCTTAAGTTCAAAAGATAGCACAGGTACACTAAAAATTTTTTTTTTTAAACTGCCTCTAATGTTTCGATTGATTTTTACGTTTTTTGGTGCGCTGAATCCAAATCTGGTAAACAATTTGCTCCATCACGTACAGATTTTTTGCTACATTGGGTTAGCAGTTTGAGGTGAACGTTTCAGATTGAGTGCGATCGAGATAAAAGTTTCTTGGATGAATTCTTTATACTAATTGTTTAGTAGTTATTCAAATAAGAATAAAGAAAATTGTAACAAGGCAGCACATAAGAATAGAGTAATGTCAACAAAACACACTGTGATGGTAGCAAAATTGTCTGCACTTAAAACAGCCACATACATGTGCACAAACATTGAGCATATAAGAGCGAGGTTAGACACAAAGCAAAGCAAAGCAATGTGCAAAAAATGTTGTACAGGTATGTATGTAAGAATAGAAAACGCAAACCGCACCATTGCAATACATGAAGACAAACACCCGATGGTGTGAAAATAAAATTCTAATAAATGAGATCCGACACTGTGGTAATAACTAGCAAATTTTTATTTCAAAGTTTAGTAAAAACACGATATTTGTCAACACAGTTTAGATTTTAAAGTCATTCTTGGGTCAATCAATCTCCTGGTGGGCCCGTTTCTTCTTCCCCCGAATGCTTCTCTTGGTGCGCTGCTTGGCGTATTTTTCATCTGGGGTTTCCCGCAGCAGCAACCAGCAGAAATCAGCCATCATAGTGGTGTTCCATCTTCCTTGGTACCTTCTCTCTGCGTCCTTGATGTCCTGGTGAAACCTTTCACCTTGTTCTTCACTGTACGCCCCCATGTTTTCGGGAAAGTAGTTCACATGGGAGTGCAAGAAATGGACTTTCAGGCTCATGTTACAGCCTTGTTCTTTGAAGGCATTGAGCATCCTGGCAACAATATCCTTATAGTTCTCATCCCGCCTGTTCCCCAAGAATTTGAGAACAACATCCTTGAAGGAATCCCAGGCTTCTTTTTCCTTCTCAGACATCGTTTCAGCGAATGCTCCATCTGAAATGAGTTTCCTTATATCAGGGCCAACAAACACTCCTTTCTTTAGCTTTGCTTCAGAAAGTCGGGGGAACTTTGAGCAAAGGTACCGAAAGCACTCACCATCTTTTGGAAGGGACTTGATGAATTGCTTAATGAGACCCAACTTAATGTGGAGAGGTGGTAATAGAATTTTATCACGAGGTACCAAGCTCTCATGAAGAACATTTTTCTCACCGGGTCTCAAATACTCCCGAATTGGCCAGTCTTTTTTTCCCCCAGTGTAGGTCGCGGGCCCGGCTATCCCACAAGCAAAGGAAGCAGGGATATTTGGTGAAACCGGATTGCTGCCCTAATAGCATGGATAGAATTTTAAAGTCTCCACAAATCATCCACTTATGCTCATCATAACGAATCTTCTGAAGAATCAGGGCCAAATTCTCGTATTTTTCTTGGAGAATAACAGAGTGAGCAATAGGAACTGAAGTGAATGTGTTGCCATTATGAAGAAGAACACCTTTTATGCTGTCTTTTGACGAATCAATGAACAGCCGCCATTCAGCAGGATCATACTTGAGTTTAAACTTTTCCATCACTCCATATATATCGTTGCAAAATACCAAATCTTCCTCTTTGCTGAAATACTTCAAAAATTGTGTCTCGCGGTTGCGGTACCAATAAAAAGTTGTTCCTGGTGACAATAGATTTTTATTATTAAACCGAGAACCTAGCAGTTGGGCAGCATCTTTTGGGAGTCCTAAATCCCGGACTAAATCATTCAATTCAGCTTGAGAGAAAAGTTCAGGTTTCGGATCTGGTTCAGTTTCAAACTCGGAAGTACTGGACTCATCGGGAAAAGCCATCTGATGAGTCTCATCATGATCAGAACCGTCCACACAAATATGATCCAAAGATTTTGGTGGTTCAGGCACAGGTACTTCGTTGCTATGAGGCATAGGCCTAATTGCTGAGGGAAGGTTGGGGTAACTTATTACGTTCTTATTTTTTAAGTTGTATCCCTTCACAATGCAAGAGCAAAAATAGCTGTCACTGCTGTGGTCTCTTTGTTCACGCCACATCATAGGTATTCCGAAACGAAATGCTTGTTTTTTACCTTTCATCCATAAGCGTAGATCTTCCTCACATGTCTTGCACACTTTGTGAGGAGCCCACAGTTTGTCTTGATCGCCTAACTTCAAACCGAAATAGGCGAAATATACTTTAATAAATGCAGAAATGTTCCTCTGCCGCTTTTTTACAGTATATTCCCCACAAATAAAACAAAAACTGTCTGGAGAGTTGACGCAACCTCTGGCTCTGTGAGCCATCACAAATACACAGCACTGCAAACTACAACTGTAGTGAACCACTTCGGAATAAAGCTGGATTACGACTGAGCAAACAAAAGGTAATAATGAACTTGCAAGAAACTGAAATTTGACAGGAACGTTCATGTCGCAACCACCGTGTTTGAGCGAGCGAACGAGGCGAGGCGAGGCGAACAGGAAAGAACATGCGCCAGCGCGAGTACTGGATTTAGCCCCCCGCCTCCCAATTGTCCTGTTAATGTATAAAATGAATACAAAACACTCTAAAATATCATGAGGGAGTGTTTCTAGTTAGTTAACCATTACAACCTCTATTTTGGGCCAAGAAAATAAACTGCAGTCGGCTAAAAAGAAATTATGTGAACATTCCTTATATGGGTAAGAAATCTAATTTTGCAAGAAAACGTGACGTGATGGAACATTTTGGCTATTTTTCCTGGATTCAGCACCCCAAAATCTATAGGAATCAGTTGCAAAACTGGAGGCAGTTTTTTGGTAGTGTACCTGTGTAGTTAAATAAATGTTCATAAATAGATAAAAATAAATAAACATTCAACCATTTATACTGTTGATTGCAAATTGCCTAATTATTAAACAGATTTCACATATCTAGAAATAATTTTATGTTATGATTTTGCAGTATAGCGGCTCATTCAGAAACATTCCTAATCTGCGATTCCACCTAGAGTAATCTATGTGAAGGTTCTTAGTTTTTTTTTGTGATCATGCATAATGAAGTCTTTGCTGCATTTGGAAACATCTCATTTGGTCGAATTGTGAAGTCTTGAGCCTGCAGGCATCTGATGTTCAAAGGCAGAAATTGATTAGCTCATAGTGTACAAAATTAGATTTGTGAACTGAAGCCAGAACTTAGATTAAAATACAAGTCATCGTGATTCACGAAAGGATATAAACATTGCACAATTAATTAAAAACCCTTCACTAGCCAACATATGAAGAAATAATTTAAATAAGGTTCTAAACTGTGTGATAAATTTCAAATAATTGTGGATAAGTAATGGACAAAACTGATAAAATTATGGAAAAATATTACTTAGAGTAATAACAATACAAATAATAGTGGTTAGTGGTAAAAAATGTTATCAGTTCAATGGGTTTAAAGGTGAGCCTAGATTTATTAGTGACCAGCAGAGTCCTTAGTGGAACACCAGATCTAGTGCAAGAGATAAGGGTGTTGGGGCCACTTGGCAATAGTGATCATAGCATGATCGCCTTTGATTTAATTAGTGGAGGAGGGATAGTAAGGAAATCCACAGTACTACCTTTTAACTTTCGAAAGGGAGACTATGATAAAATGAGGAAAACAGTTAAGAAAAAACTAAAAGGAGCAGTTGCAAAGGTTAAAGACGTACATCAAGCTTGGGTGTTGTTGAAAAATACTATCTTGGAAGCCCAGACCAGCTGTATTCCACGCTTTAAGAAAAGTGGAAGGAAGTCCAAAAAACTGCCAGCATGGTTTAAAGGTGAGGTCAGAGAGGCTGTTGTTGCCAAAAAAGCATCTTTCAGGAAATGGAAAAAAGAGCCAAATGATGAAACCTGGAAACAGCACAAGCACTGGCAAGTCAGATGCAAGGCATTGATAAGGCAGGCAAAGAGAGAATTTGAGAAGAAGCTTGCTGCGGAAGCAAAAACGCAAAATAAAGACCTTTTCAAGTACATTCGTAGCAAAAAACCTGTGAGAGAGTCAGTTGGTCCATTAGATGATAAAGGGGTTAAAGGAGCACTAAGAGGCGACAAGGCGATAGCGGAGAGACTGAATGAATTCTTTGCTTCGGTCTTTACTGAGGAAGATGTAGGGATGTTACCCATGACTGAAGTGGTATTTAAAGGTGCGGAAGAATTGAAGGAAATATCGATACATCAGGAAGATGTCTTACAACTATTAGATAAACTGAAGAGTAGCAAATCACCTGGGCCGGATGGTATACATCCAAGGGTGTTGAAAGAACTGAAATATGAGATTGCAGACCTGCTATCAGTAATCTGTGAACTATCATTAAAATCATCTCTAATACCTGAAGATTGGAGGATCGCCAATGTAACACCAATTTTTAAAAAGGGTTTCAGGAGTGATCCGGGAAACTACAGACCGGTGAGCTTGACGTCAGTACCGGGAAAAATGGTAGAAACCATCATAAAGAATAAAATTACTCAGCATGTAGATAGTCACAACCTAATGGGAGACAGCCAACATGGCTTTAGACAAGGAAGATCTTGTCTTACTAATCTGTTATGTTTTTTTGAAGGAGTGAATAAACAGGTGGACAAAGGTGAGTCGGTTGATATTGTGTATCTGGACTTCAGAAAGCCTTTGACAAGGTCCCTCATCAGAGACTTTTGGCAAAACTAAAGAGTCATGGGATAGGAGGCAGTGTACTATTGTGGATCAGGAACTGGTTAAAAGAAAGAAAGCAGAGGGTAGGGCTAAATGGCCAATTTTCCCAATGGAGAAAGGTGAATAGTGGTGTACCCCAGGGATCTGTGCTGGGTCCGCTGCTTTTTGACATATTCATAAATGACCTGGAAAGTGGAATAACGAGTGAGGTGATCAAATTTGCAGATGACACAAAACTATTTAAAGTTGTTCAAACCCAAGAGGATTGTGAAAAATTGCAAGAGGATCTTGATACATTGGGAGACTGGGCATCAAAATGGCAGATGAAATTTAATGTGGACAAGTGCAAGGTTATGCACCTAGGGAAGAACAACCCAAACTATGGTTACACGATGCAAGGTTCCACATTAGGAACCACCACCCAGGAAAAAGATTTAGGCGTCATTGTGGATACCATGTTAAAACCCTCGGCCCAGTGTGCAGCGGCGGCCAAGAGAGCAAATAGAATGCTAGGTATGATAAGGAAAGGAATGGAAAATAAAACAAAAGATATTATAATGCCTCTATATCGTTCCATGGTGAGACCGCACCTTGAATATTGTGTGCAATTCTGGTCGCCATATCTTAAAAAGGATATAGCGATTTTAGAAAAGGTTCAGAGAAGAGCCACCAAAATGGTAAAGGGGATGGAAGGATACTCCTATGAAGAAAGGCTAAAAAGGTTAGGGCTCTTTAACCTGGAAAAGAGACGGCTGAGGGGAGATATGATAGAAGTCTATAAACTAATGAACGGAGTGGAACGGGTAAACGTAGATCGACTGTTTACGTTATCAGAATATAGAAAGACTAGGGGACATGCAATGAAGCTACAGGGTAAACTATTTAAGACTAATAAAAGAAAATATTTTTTCACTCAACGTGTAATCAAACTCTGGAATTTGTTACCGGAGGATGTAGTAGAGGCTGTTAGTGTAGCTGGGTTTAAAAAAGGTTTAG
Organism: Ichthyophis bannanicus; assembly: GCA_033557465.1. Classification (NCBI taxonomy): domain Eukaryota; kingdom Metazoa; phylum Chordata; class Amphibia; order Gymnophiona; family Ichthyophiidae; genus Ichthyophis; species Ichthyophis bannanicus. The sequence goes on along the minus strand of CM066031.1, from coordinate 616,544,467 downwards.
ACAAGTTCCTGGAGGAAAGGTCCATAAACCATTATTAAGAAGTGACCGAAGATATCAATGCTTGACCCAGTACAAGCATTGTGGAACTTGTGTCTCTTGGGGATACTGCTAGGTACATATGACCTAGATTGGCCACTGTTGGAAACAGAATACTGGGCTTGATGGACCCTGGTCTGACGCAGTATGGCATATCTTATGTTCTTATGTTCTTATGTTAAAATGTCTTTGGAAAGTATGATGGATATATGGAGTGGTCTCCCTGGGAAGACAGTGGACACAGAATTAAAAAAAAAAAAAAAACTTACATAATTCAGTACGGCCTGGGACAAGCACAGAGGACTCCTAATTATCAAGTAAAAGGGGAAAGGCAAATATCAAGTGGGGTCTATGACACTGCAACAGCAATGGAATTGGGAAGACTGGATGAAACTTAATAACATCCATATTTACCATCTTATTCTCTATGTAGACACCTCTAGGACTCTGTAAGAGTGTTTTTTTGTGCAGCACGTTCTCTGTTTGGTGAGACTGAGAGTAGCCCGGGACCCTGTACAACTACAAACAGGTTTGTAGATGACTGAGGCCCAAAATTTACACTCTGCTCCACCACTCTACTCCCAAGCACACAAAACATAGACATTGGTCCAAGTGATGTCACAAAAACTCCTTCATTCACCTCCAAACAAAGGCAGTCAACTCAGGCTGGAAAAAACAACATGAGAGTCCACAAACAGTCAATATAAAAATATCTGTTTATTGGGCTCTGCTCAGGCAAAAAAAAACTATATAAAAGAAGGTCAAGAAAAATAACCAGGCATACAGGCCACAAAAGCAAAGTCAAATAATGACAAAAGATATCTGATGTGTCCATTATCCTTAGATTCTTAAGCTGACTCTCTGGCATTGCTCCTCAAGCAGGGGTCCTCAGTTGGACAGGTGTTGGACCCTTCCCAGATACTTGATACCTCTTGACACTCTCCAGTTGTTTGACCTTTTTCTCACCTTTCTCAGAGAAGTTAAGTCCTTGAGACCCTGAAAGCAATCATTGTATCTCTCCTTTCTCAGTGTAGTCACACCACAGCAACAGACAAACAGTCCCTCTCTCTCTCCCTTAGGGACTCATTCACTTCACAGTCCAGTCACACCAGACTTCTCTTGGGCAAGGTTAGCAGGATGCACCTGGGTCTTGGGTCCTACCCTTTCTTTCACCTGGGACCACCACATAGACTCTCATTTGCTGCAGTTGTACACCTCTTCCCCTCTGTGAATACGAGAACCTGACAGATTGTTCCTTTTAGTCTCCCCCTGGTGCTCTCTTCCTGATCCCTGATCACTGTTCCTTTTCTACAGACATATTAGGAATGCTATAAGTTGTGCTAGTTTAGCTGTCCTAATTCACTTCTGCTAGGGGATGTCTCTCTGTTTGGTTTCCTGTGGAGGAAGCCCGGAGCCCCAACCAAGCATATACTTTTACACTTCACTCCAGTTTGAAAGAACACCTACTGGGTGCCTAATGGATTAGGCCATCTCTCATTAATTTTGAGTGGCATTTCTCTGGAACAGGGACCCAGAATATTATTCCTGTTTCCTCCAAGGCAGGGGTATTTTGGTATCCTGTTGATTTATCTTCTTGTAGCTACACTTACTGTAATAGTGAGGGTTCCAAACCTGGGATGGATAAGTAGAGTGAGGTAGGACAGATGTAGTGAGAGAGGAGCTCACTTGGATGGGGACAATTACATGGGTGGAAGAGAAAGGGATGCAGCCAAGAAGGCTATGCTCAGCCTACGCATTTTTGGAAGGGAGTACAGAAGGAATTCAGCCTTCCAGGAAAACAGCGTGTCCGTTCCATGGCATGGAGAGAGGGGGAGAAAGGTGGAGCAGCTCCACAGTAAGATGATTATCCCTAGAAGTATATGAAAGAATGCTGGATGGTATAGCAGTGTTTACTCAAAGGTATTTAAATGTGAATGTTTCAGAGGAATGAAGAAGTATTACTGCTATTTTCCTGGAGTTTAGGGGCACTACATGGAAAGTCTAAGTCAGAGGCTCCCAGACATTTTGGTTGTGTGGGCCCTTCATTAACCTCCAAAATGTTCAGGGACCACCAGTCCATCTCCACCACTCTTTCTGGACCTCCTCCGCTCAGTGCCAAACTTGTCCCCACTATCCCTCTTCATCTCCCTTCCCCTTCCAATCTCTATCAATCTCTCTCTCTCTCTCCCCCCAAAAAGTGTCCACCAGTTTCACTCTTTCTCTCTGCCCCCTAGCCAATTCCCTTCAGTCTCTATCTCTTTCTCATAGCCAGAACCCACCAGCCTCTCTCTTTTTTCTCTTCTCTTGTGTCTTGTAGACTTCCTGTAATGGTCTTGCAGGTTGGGAACCACTGGCATTAGCCATATAATGTAAATTCTGAAAAAGCTGGAAGAACAGATTACCACTACTGCTACTATTAATCATTTACATAGTGCTACAGGGCATAGGCAGTGCTATAGAGATACACACGAAAGACGGTCTCTGCTCATCAGAGCTTACAATCTAATCTCAAGATTTTATGTGGTTGTCCTAATTAAGATTATGTATTATATTGTTTTGGACTGTCTGCTGAAGTTTTTCTTTATCAGTTAACAATATCTGGTTTGGAACAAATCAGTGGACTGTGGATCTTTTTGGGTGTGAGAAGGCGCAAAAGTTCCCTAGGCTGAAGACTTCCCAGAAATTGCTGGTCCCATTCCCAGAACCTTGATTCTAGATTGTAGCTCAAGGACAAAATGTGCTGCAGCTTTTGGGGTGTCCCTGATAGTGGGGAAGATATTGGCTACATATATATCCATGTTTAGTCATAGAGATCTTCTTCCAGCCTTCAGCCAACATAGGCAGTATATCTCATACCAGGGGAATGACTTTTCCATCCTAATCCCAATGTCAACCCTTCCTCAAACCATAAAAACATAAGATTTGCCATACTGGGTCAGACCAAAGGTCCATCAAGTATCCTGTTTCCAACAGTGGCCAATGCAGGTCATGAGTACCTGGTAGGATCCCAAAAAGAAGACAGATTCTATGCTCTTATCCCAAGGATAATCAGTAGATTTTCCCTAGTTCACGTTAATAATGGTTTATGGAGTTTTTCTCCAGGAACTCGTCCAAATCTTTTTAAAACTCTGCTACACTATCAGCTTTTGCTACATCCTCCAGCAACAAATTCCAGAGCTTAATTATGCATTGCAAATGTCCACACATAGATTATTAAAGTCTATGCATACATTAATATATTTTATTATCCATGCATGTACCTAACGACTCTGCCTGTGCTCTGCTCAGTCTGTGTCTCTAGCTACTTCTACTAGCAAAGTTTGCGCCTTCTTAACAAGACCCATATTTTTAAGGCAGTCAGGATTATATAAAAGGCCTTTTACACGTATATGGGGCCACATATGTGTGAAAGGAACTTTATAAAATTACCTCCATAAAGCAAACTAATTAAGTGAGATAAACGATATGATCCTGAGTTGTAAGCAGCGAAATTCAGTATCAGATCTGCTGCTCAAGTCTTTACCTCTCTACAATTAAACAAATGACTCTTTTCCCTCTCATTCAAATTCAAAAAATGCCTCTGTTATACAAATACATGGTATTTTCATTGCGATAAAATATACTTTTAATAGTTACAGACATCTGCATCACATTTTTCAAAACAAGCAAGCAATTCATTTTCTGGCTTCCCTCTTAACAGTTTTAAATTTAAGAACATAAGAAATGCCATACTGGGTCAGACCAAGGTCCATCAAGCCCAGTATCCTGTTTTCAATAGTGGCCAATCTAGGTCACAAGTACCTAGCAGTATCCCCAAAAGACACATTACCAGCTACATGTTCCCTTTTTGAAAATAAAGGGCCCTTTTACTAATGTGCAGTAAGCTTTTAAAATTACTGTGCGTTAATTGAACCCCCCCCCCCCCCACACACAATAACCACAAAGCCTGTGCAGTAACTGTTGGGGGAGTAGCCAACATTAGGGGTATGCAGGACAAAAGTTTTAATTTTGTTTAACTTCCCTTGTTGTTTATAGGATTTTGTTTCATTTTTTAATAAAATTTGTTTCTGGGGGGAGGAGTAGTCTAGTGGTTAGAGCACTGGCTTGGTAACCAAGAGACCAGCGTTCAATTTCTACTAGCACTCCTTGTGGCCTTGGGCAAGCCACTTAGCCCTTCATTGCCTCAGAAGAAAGGCCTGATAATCTAAGAAAACCCAGGAGCTGCTGGCTCACCAGGAGTCAGCCTTGACTTGAAGGCACACATTGCATTTTTTGTTATTAATAGAGTGCACTATTGAGCAATAGTGTGTGCTATTGAGTGATTTTACGCACTATTGAGCATGTGCGAATAATGAGTATTATCACTCAGTAGTGAGCCCTACTGCTCGATAGCGTGCACTGTTGCTCTTTGGTATGCACTATTGACAACAGATGGAAAGTGATGATATTTCAGGGGGTTTTCTTTTTCATTCAAAAGCCAGGAGAAATGACATTTCCTATGTTGCCTTCCAGTAACCACACAGGGCAGACATTTACTACATGGGAAATGCAATGGCAGATAGTGAGGCAAGTGTACCTGTGCTAGCTGCTGATGCAGTTACCGTGGCCCCATGTGCTAAAGGTATTTGAGCCTTGAGCATCACTCCCTGATCAGTATCAGCATCCCAACCCTCCCCCCACCCTCAATCAGCATTAGCAGCACTACCCACCCTCCAATCAGTAGCAGCAACACTCTACACCCTCTCCCCCCGGATCCTTCCGTCCCCTTGTTGGCCCTGGTTGAAGCTTCCAAATGAAGCCCTCATTTAGCAGATAATAGCATGAGACTATCACTAGAGCTCAGAGCTTCCATTTTGAACCAGAGCCAACAATGGGGCAAAAGTATCTAGGGATCACTCCTGCCCCACCACTAATCCATCAGGAAAACTCCCAGTAAGTGCTGGCTGGGGATAAAGAAGGGGGTGATGCTGGTTCTGATCAGGCAGGGGGGGGGGGAGGGGATTGACCATTTTTCCGCATGTACATGCTGATAGTGCAACCACAATATCTGCAGCAGTGACAGCACAGAGTACAGTATCTTACCATACGCTAACAGCAAGGACTGTTCATGCCCATTCTCCTGTTTTCCACACCCTGCTGCGGCAAACGGTTATTGCATAAATTAGCATGCATTAGTTGCTGCTGCTGCTGTGCGGTAACTGTTACCATTTGCTAATTTGCACAGTAACTGTTTGCCACACTTTAGTAAAAACTCCTCTATGGCTATTAATTTCCTTCCAAAGTCACTTTTCAACTTTATAGTTCAAATCTGTTTATTATTATTGAGGATACAGCAACACTCCTGGTCTGTGGGTACACTTACACAATGCTGGGCAGTTCCAAGGTGTCTCATCAACTTTTTCCTATACTGTGTCATCTGAATCTGTTGAAGAGGCAGTAGCTTCATCTAACACTGCACTCTCCTCTACTCTGGATGCTCTTGCTCCGTCCATGCTACATCTTGTGAGGCACACTGTACCTCAGTCCTGGCTGACTTCAACTGCCTGATATCTATGTTCCTGTGCCCGCTCAGCTGAACGCATTTGGCTCAAACCCACAACCTTGCGGATTTTCTACACTTCAAATTCATGCTTTTCCTCTTTCCAGTCAGCCATAGCACTTATCAAACAAGACTATTATGCCCACCTGTCTAACTTTTTTCCTCTGACCCTCACCGTCTCTTTACAATTCTCAACTCTCACCTCAAGGTGCTTCTGCCTCCGACCCCTCCTTCCCTTTCTGTCCAAACTTTGACCGACTATTTCCATGACATAATCCACAAGATAATACTCCAATTCCCCATGAGATCAGCTCTTCCCCCTCTTCACTCCCAACTTTTCCCCTCAACCTCTGCCACCCTTTCTTCCTTTTCTAAGATCTCTGAAGAGGAAACCACGCATCTTCTTTTCTCCTTCAAACTCATTACCTGCTCCTTTGATGCTATCCCACCCATCTCCTCAGCTACACCTCCTCCACTGTCATTCCTTCCATCTCTCATATCCTCAACCTATTGCTCTCCACTGCAACTGTTCCTGCAGCTTTCAAGCATGCTGTAGTCACACCTCTCCTCGAGAAATCCTCACTAAACTCTACCTGTCCTAATTATTGACCCATCTCCCTCCTCCCCTTCATTTCTAAACTACTTGAATGTGCGGTTCACCGCCGTGGCCTTAACTTTCTCTCCTCTCAAGCCCTTCTGGATCCATTGCAATCTGTTTTTTGTCCTTTACATGCTACTGAAAAAGCTCTTGCCAAAGTCTCCAGTGACCTGATCCTGGCAAAATCCAAGGACCTTTATGTAATCTTCTGGAAAATGTAATCTTTCGCTGCTCTCTACTTTTGGTTACGCTCCGTTTGGTCCTGGGTTCATTTCACAGAGACAGTAGGGTAAGCAGCACAAATAAGACAACCAAAACTGGTGTGGCTTGGAAAAAGAGTTTTATATAGAAATAGGCTTATTACATAGGTACAGAACAGAGTTATAAGGTTGTTACAGAGCTGCATCTGTGTGTGTGTGTGTAGAGTGAGAAAGAGGGCTGGGGGGAAGTGTGTGTCAGAGTCTCATAGTAAGAAGAATATATATATAGAGAGAGAAGTGGGTGTCAGAGCCTCATGTCCCTCATGTTCGATGAATAAGAAAGAGCAGAAGGGAGGGTGGGGGGTAAGGTGTGTCCGATGAAAATAGGAAGAGAGAGATATTTTTGTGTTTCTCTGTATTTATAGTGAAAATCTTCAGCACCTCCCTTTGTCATAATTTGGTTTGTTTGAGGTCTGCTATCACTTGATTAGCAAGGAGGGGCTGCAGACCAATCTCATCAGGCCCGGAGACTGACATCACCAGGGGATCAGAGCTAATCTCATCTTGTAAACTACCCTCATTAAGTTTGGAGACTGACATCACCAGAGTAACAAAGCTGCTTGAAATCCAAGGTCTGGGAAAAAGCCATGACACCTATGCTAGGCATAATGTCATGCTGATGTATGCTGACACTTTACTCGATCCTCTTCCTTCTTGACCTTTCTGCTGCTTTTGACACTGTTGACCACCACTTTTTCCTTGATACCTTGTCCTTGCTTGGTTTTAAGGGCTCTCCCATTGCACTTTTATTATTTGTTCTGGTGAATCCTCCTGTACTACTATCCCTCTCTCAGTTGGTGTACTCCAGGGTTTGTCTTGGGTCCACTCCTTTTCTCTCTCTAAACCCAGCCCCTTGGTGCACTTATCTTCTCCCATGGTTTTCAGTACCATCTTTACACTGATGACTCTCAGATCTACCTCTCTACACCTGAAATCTCTCCGGCAATTCAGGCCCAGATCTCTGCCTGCCTATCTGATATTGCTGCCTGGATGTCTCACTGTCATTTGAGATTGAACCTGGCCAAAACCGAGTTCCTTATCGTCACTCCAGTCCAGTCCCTTTACTTCTGGGTTACGCAACCCTTCCAGCAGCTTGGAGGCTAAGCCCAACCTTTTTGGGGATGGTACGGTATAAATACCACTGATACCACCCACAGATCCCAGTATTCTCAGCCTTCAAGCAGCTGGAGGTTTCCGTAAGCCTAGGGCTTACTGGAATCTTCTATTTACTTGATTGATTTAATTTCTTTATCTAATTGATTTACTTTAACTTATTTTGTTTACTTACTTATCTATTCTTTGGCTCCGGTGCCTCTGGGTGCTGTGCCTTTTATTTTCTCCTGCCTTCCCTCTCCATCCCCCTCCCCCCCCCTTTTTTCAGGCCGAGAATTGGAGGTGGTTTGCCTGCAGCAGCGAGGAGGACCGGAGAGATCTCCTCTCGCTGCTGGTCCTGCCGGCTCCTTGGCACTCTTCCCCGGAGACCTGCCCTGCCTCGCGCCGAAGCCCTCCTGGTGGCTGAGCGCTTGAGGCAGTGCCGCGACTTTCCTCATTCCTCCAGTCCCGTCCCAGAGCAGAGGGGAGCGGTGGCGAGCTCCAGAGCCCCGAAGCCAGCGCCGACTCAAGCGGCGGCGTTCAAATCGGAGCGGAGTGCAGATTCCAGCGCCGACTCAATCGGCGGCATTTAAATTTGGAGCGGAGTGCAGATTCGCGGTCCTCCGTTTAGGACTCCACGTGGTTGTGGCCTACCACGTGTTGAGCCAACGGAGAGTGATCACTGAGTCGGGCCTGAGCAACGCAGCGGAAGGAGCACCCTAAACAGCAAGTACTGGAAACTAAATAGCTGTTTTTTTGTTTTTGTTTTAGTTTATTTAATTTCTTTAATTTTTAACTTAATTTAATTTGTAAGCTCCTTGCCTGATCCTTACTGTGGGGGTCTTTTAATAGATTGGGAGAGGGGAGGGCACATTGAAAGCTGGTTTGCCCCCCTCCCCCGGATCTGAATTCTACAGTACTTGTAGACCATTTTATTACTGTTCGGTTAAGCAGGACTTCAGTTATCCTTCTCAAAGGACATGACTGGCAAGTCACGGTGCCCATCCTGTGGCACTCGTAGAGGCACTTCCTCGGAAGCAGGGATCTGCAGGAGTTGTGCGGCAGTGGCTACTTCCGTGGAACAAGAAATTAACTTGTCTATGGCTCAAGCCTCTCAGGGGTCAGGAGACCCTCCGGAGGGGGAGGGAGGGTCTCAGTTCCCTCCTCCTACTTCCTCTAATTTACCCGCCCCGCCTCTGCCCCTTCCCCCCTCTCCTGATGGGGAGGGGGGGGTCGGGGATCTCTTCTCTCCTGATTTCGTCCTTTTGCTACACAAGGCCTATTGCATGCGCGGGCAGGGGAGTCCGGCACGACGGCGGAAGGCAGGTCGGCCAGACCAATGAGGGCAAGCACTCAAGACTCCGGGATACCGCTCAAGCGCTCTAGGCTGATGAGTGAGGAGCCTCTCTCGGCCCTGTCCCAGGGCACTCCGGAGGAGGAGGGCTCTGACAAAGATTTAGATGAGGAAGAGGAGCTCGAAGAGGGGGAGATCCCTGAGGAGGATCAATCTCGTATAATTAGAGTTTTTTGTCGAGAGGAGCTCCCAGCTTTAATCAATGAGTCCCTGAAAGTGCTCAATGTAGCCTCAGACGCTCCAGCAGATGAGGAGGCGTTGGAAGATCCTCTAATCCAAGCCATTAGGAGGTCGCAGAAGGTTTTTCCTGTCCACAGGGTGGTACGTCAGATGATCCAGGAAGAATGGGATCAACCAGAGTCAAGTTTAAGGGGGGTCCGGTCTATGGCTCGCCTATATCCTCTACCAGAGTCAGACAAGGAACTGCTGTCTCCCAGGGTGGATGCGGCGGTATCAGCGGTGACTAAAAAGGCAACTATCCCAGTCGAGGGCAGCACGGCCCTGAGGGATTTTCAAGATAGAAAATTGGACACGCTTTTGAAGCAAGCCTTTGATGTGAGCGCTCTTGCCTTACAGGCCTCTGTGTTGGGTGCTTGGGTGGCTCGGGCCTGTTTGAGGTGATCCCAACAACTTCAGTCAGCGGAAGGCTCCGCAGAGGACGCTCAAGCCAATTCAGCTAGGTTGGAGTCCGGAGCGGCCTATTTGGCGGATAGTCAGTATGACCTCATCAGGAGCCTAGCTAAGAACATGGCCTCGGTGGTGGCAGCTAGGCGCTATTTGTGGCTACGTAATTGGGCAGCCGATGCCTCTTCAAAGGCGCGCCTGAGTCGTCTTCCCTTTAAAGGGAAGCTGTTATTTGGTGAAGATTTGGATAAGTTGGTAAAGGACCTCGGCGAATCTAAGGGAGGTAGGCTTCCGGAAGACAGACCGAAACAAGGGCGCTCTCTAGCTCCGGTGCGAAACCAACCAAGGGATCCCCGGAGGTTTCGTCCAGCCAGGTCGAACCCCTTTCCTAGGGGCCGTTTCCCTTCGAGGGGGCAAAGCTTTAGAGGGTTTCGAGGAGCAGGTAGAGGTTTTGGTACCTCTTCCTCCTCCTCGGGGCCTAGAAAACAACAATGATATAACGGGGGTCCAGGAGGGCGGACTGCCAATGGGGGGACATTTAAGGCAGTTTCTTCCCGCCTGGTCCCGGGTCACGTCCGATCAGTTATTTTTATTACTTTATTTTTATTACTAAATTTATTGTTCAATGTAATTAGTTGATTTCTATTGTTCTATGTAAAATGTATACACATGTGTACAAGACTGTTAATCTGTTATATGTAAACCGCCCTTGATCTCTGGAAGGGGCGGTATAAAAGAAATAGTTAAATAAATAAATAAATAAATAAAAATACTTCCAGCCTTTGTTCAGTCTCCCTGCAGTTCTCCTATAAAGAGGGCGGCGATAGAGGCAACTCTTTCTTGGCTCATAGCGCTCGGAGCTGTGGTTCCGGTGCCGCCAGACCAATGCGGTACAGGTCGGTACTCAATTTATTTTGTGGTACCAAAAAAGGAAGGCTCTTTTCGCCCGATCCTGGATCTCAAGCAAGTCAATCGCTGTCTCAGAGTGCCGCATTTCCGGATGGAAACCCTACGATCGGTCATCGCAGCCTAAGGGGCGGGGAGCTCCTAACTTCCTTGGATTTGACGGAAGCCTATTTGCATATTCCGGTCAGAAAGTCCCATCAACAGTTCCTGAGATTCGCGGTGCCAAGAGGTCATTTTCAATTCCAGGCTCTGCCCTTCGGTCTAGCTACGGCTCCAAGGACTTTCACCAAGGTGATGGTGGTAGTAGCGGCGGCCCTATGAAGAGAGGGAATACTAGTGCATCCCTATCTAGACAATTGGCTGATCCGGGCAAAGTCAGAAGAGGAAAGACGCTCGACCACTGCCAGAGTGGTACGAGTTCTAGAGGAGTTAGGGTGGGTCATCAATCGAGTAAAGAGCAGGTTGATACCCTCCCAGGAACTCGAGTATCTCGGAGCAAGGTTCGACACCAACAGAGGCAGGGTTTTCCTGTCCAAAACGAGGTCAAGGGACCTAAGGATCTTGGTCACGCAGTTTCTGGGCAGGCAAAGTCCTACAGCGTGGCATTACCTTCAATTGCTGGGAACCATGGCGGCAGCGATAGAGGTAGTACCGTGGGCCAGGGCTCACATGCGACCTTTGCAGCAGGCACTGTTGCGTCGTTGGTCCCCTCAGCATCATCCTTTGTCCATGCAGCTGCCCTGCGCTCCTCGAACCAAGAAGGCCCTCCGGTGGTGGAGGTGCCCAAGGAATCTGGATTGCGGGATGCCGCTCGAGCCCCCACAGTGGTTACTGTTGACGACGGATGCCAGTCTAGCAGGCTGGGGAGCTCATTGCGAGGACCAGTTCGTCCAGGGTCGCTGGACGTCGTTGGAATCTCAATGGCCCATCAACAGACTGGAACTACGGGCCTTCGCCCTGGCGCTCAGGGCACTCGAGTCCTTAGTGCTAAGAAGAGCAATTCGCGTCCTCTCTGACAATGTCATCGCGGAGGCTTACATCAACCACCAGGGTGGCACAAGCAGTCCCGCCTTGGAGAAGGAAGTGGACGTCCTATTCCAATGGGCAGAGGTTCGGTTGGAAGCGCTTTCAGCTCAGCACGTGGCCGGCACGGACAACATCACGGCCGATTACCTCAGCAGGTGCAAGATAGACCACGGGGAGTGGGAGCTGGAGCAGGAGGTCTTCGACCAGTTAGTAGCCCTTTAGGGTCCCCCGGTCATGGACCTCATGGCACGGTATTCTTCTGCCAAGGTAAGCAGATTTTTCAGTCGACGGAAGGAAAGGATGTCCGAAGGCTTGGATGCTCTGGCCCAGAAGTAGCCTTCGGAGGGTCTCCTCTATGTGTTCCCCCCTTGGGCTCTTATCGGAAAGGTCCTTCAGCGGGTGGAGACTCACCAAGGTCTGATAATCCTCATAGCTCCGGATTGGCCTCGCCGCCCCTGGTATGCGGACCTGGTGAGGTTGATCGCCGACCGGCCTTGGCGGCTTCCCTGCAGAAGGGCCCTGCTGAGGCAAGGCCCGGTTCGGATGCCCCACGTGGATCGATTCTCGCTTATGGCCTGGCTATTGAAAGGGCGCGGCTCCTGAAGCGGGGTTATTCAGGAGCGGTAATTGCGACTCTGTTGAGTGCGAGAAAACGCTCGACCTGTCTATCCTATGTAAGAGTTTGGCGCATCTTCGAAGCGTGGTGTGCGGAGCACCGAAGGAAACCCCTTTCGGCCTCGGTTCCGGAGGTGCTGAATTTCTTGCAAGCAGGTTTTGACAAAGGCCTAGCGCACAGCTCCTTATGAGTCCAGCTGGCAGCCATCGCTTGCTATAGAGGTAAGGTCCGTGGAAAATCATTAGGGGCCCACGCGGACGTGTCCAGGTTCCTAAGAGCGGTTAGGTGTCTCTGTCCTCAACAGAGATCGGTCATCCCCCCTTGGGATCTCAACCTGGTGCTAAACGCCTTGACTAAGGAACCTTTTGAGCCAGCAAAGAATGCCTCCTTAAAGGACTTGACACTGAATATGGTTTTTCTGGTCGCGATTTGCTCAGCCAGACGGGTCTCCGAATTGCAAGCGCTGTCCTCCCAGCCCCCCTTTCTGTCATTCCTCAAGGATAAGGTGGTCTTACGGATGGTACCTTCCTTCTTGCCCAAGGTCATCTCCCCCTTTCATGTGAACCAGACAGTTTCTCTACCGTTCTTTTCAGCTGATGGGCAAAAAGGGAGGGATAGGAGGCTTCGCCTTCTGGACGTTCAGAGAGCCTTGAAGCGTTACCTCTCCCACACGGCGCCTGTTCGGAAATCCGACCATCTGTTCATTCAATTTGGAGGCCCGCATAAGGGGGAGGCGGTGGCCAAGGCTTCTATCTCCAGGTGGATCAGGGAAGCTATTGCTTCCGTCTATATCCTCAAGGGGAAGCAGGTTCCAGGGGGACTGCATGCTCACTCAACTCGGGCACAGGCTACCTCTTGGGCAGAATATAGCCTAGTTCCCCCGCTGGACATTTGTAAGGCAGCTACATGGTCCTCGCTGCATACCTTTACCAAACACTACAGACTGGACGTGCAGAGTTCAGCTGACTCTCGGTTTGGGCACGCGGTTCTTCGGTCCGGGCTGACGGATCCCACCCAGGCTTGAACTGCTCTGTTACATCCCAGAAGTAAAGGGACTGGACTGGAGTGACGATAAGGAAAAAGTAATTAGGTCTTACCTGCTAATTAATGTTCCTGAAGGAACGACAGTCCAGTCCCTGATCCCACCCGGTTTTTTGATTGCCATAACGGCCTATTAGACAGGTGCGGAGCAGCGGACCGAATTCAGGGCCAGATCAACGTGGAGGGTTGCAGGTGAAGGATGGCTCGGTCAGACTCAGGTAAACCGCCTCCTTCCTTTGCCCTCCCTCCTTTTCTACTCCTTTTCTACTTCTTAACTTAAAAAAGAAAAAAAAAAAGATTTTTGTTAAATATTTGGGGAGGTTTTGTGGTGTGTTATTTTTATATAGGCTATTAATGGAAGTTTCGTTAAGTCTGCTTTTTCATTCGATTACTGGGATCTGTGGGTGGTACCAGTGGTATTTATACCGCACCATCCCCAAAAAGGTTGGGCTCAACCTCCAAGCTGCTGGAAGGGTTGTGTAACCCAGAAGTAAAGGGACTGGACTGTCGTTCCTTCAGGAACATTAATTAGCAGGTAAGACCTAATTACTTTCTTCTTATTTTTCCCCCTAAACCCACCTCCCTCCTTCCTCCGTCTCTGTGTATAAAACTCTATTACTCCCTGTTTCCTCAGCTCGCAACCTTGGGGCTGTCTTTGACTCCTCCCTCTCCTTCTCCATCTCCATATACATCCAACAGATAACTAAAACCTATCATTTCTTTCTCTATAACATCAGCAAAATGTGCCCCTTCCTTTCTGTACACACTACTAAGACATTTATCCACTCTTTAGTCACCTCCCATCTAGACTATTGCAATTCCTTCTTGCTGGTCTCCCTCTGAATCATCTCTCTACCCTTCAATCTGTTCAAAACTCAGCTGTGCGGCTAATCTTCCGCCAGCCTCAAAATGCTCATATAATCCCTCTTCTCAAGTCACTTAATTGTCTCCCTATCCATTTCCATATCCAGTTCAAACTTCTACTGACCTATAAGTGTACTCATTCTCCTGCTCCTTACTACCTTTCTTCACTTTTCTCTCCCTACACCCCTCCTCTTCTGGTAGATAGCTTCTATCTGTGCCCTTCTCTTCTACTGCCAACTCCAGACTTTGATCCTTTCACCTTGCTGTTCCTTATGCCTGAACAAGCTACATGAGTCTGTACGTCAGACTTCATCTCTGGTCCTTTTCAAATCCAGGCTGAAAAGTCACCCCTTTGAGGCCACTTTTGAATCCTGATCCACTTAGTCTCCTATATATTTCCTTACCATTCCCCTAGATGTATCCTTGTCCTCAGCTGCTGTGTTGTCTGTCTTGACTAGATTGTAAGCTCTGATCAGCAGGGATCATCTTTTACATGTGTCTGTACAAATGTTCCCACCCCCTCCTCCCAATCCCCCTCTCCTCTCAACACTGAATATAATCACAACAATGTCAGCATCCCAACAAATCCCTCTCCCCATAGAGGAACACTCAAGAGCCCAACTAACATCTCAACACCCAAACTCAAAGACCTGCTTTGTACTAGTACTACTCCACTACCAACTCTTCTCTCAACCCCAATCTCAGCCTTTGGAACCTACTCATGCCCCAAACAATGCCTTGCACTCTTCCAGCCTATAGATCTAACTCATCCCCCTATGGGAAGAACCAAACAAAGATATTGAAACAAATCCTGACCTACCAAAACCTCTCTCCCTATCCTCAACTCCTTCCCCTAATCTCCCTACCCCAAATCCAACCCTTAGGAGGTCCAAACTACAGCAAAGAGAGAGACACAAAAACTCCCAACTTCTCCACCACCCCCTGGAACTTTTCCAACCCCCCCCCCTTCCCAGAAGCACAGAACTATTCCACACCATTTGCTACTCTACTCACAGCTTACACAGGGAAGCCCAACCCGTCCACAGGCTCCAGCTCTCTAAACTCTATAAAGTTAACAATTTATTTCTAGCTCTGGGGGGTCAAGGATTGTATATAGACACTCCAGAGAGCCAAAAAGAACTCTTTTCTCTTCCCCATCCCATGTGCTGCCATTCTTTCCATAAACATCAAAAAATGGAAGGAACTACGCTGTTCCCAAAAAGAGGGTGGGTTCTCATCTTGCCAGAGGTGCAAAATGCACTGTTTTGCAATCAGGCAGGCCTTCCTCACCAGGATGTGCACCAAACGACCCCTGAATGGCCAATCCCCTACTTTTGCATCAATTCCAAATTCATCACCAAGTCATGACCACAAAGACTCTGCAAATAATCCCTAATATGTTTCCAAAACCCTGTATGCTCCAACAGTCCCACTACATCTGTCTCAAGGACGCTGGCTCATGTGAGCATCTCAGATAGACCCCTGATTCAATGACAACCATCTGATACACTCACCATGGGGAAAGGTACCCACTACAGAGTGCCTTATATTGCACTTCGCACTCATGACCAAACTTGGGATCTGCACGATCGCCTTCCCCACAGATTCCCCCACCACCTGGATCCCCAAGTCAGCAGATCACTGAACTTTCACCTCACCTGTGGAACTTTCACCTCACCTGTGGAAAACTGAGATAGATACCACACTCTGGTCCTCAAGTTCAAAGAAGCGATCCACCTGTTCTAACCCAGCCTTATTGAACCAGGTCTGTGCCAATGCCAAAACATAATGTCTGACCTGCAGATATGCAAAAAAATGCCTATTATCCACGCCAAACTGCTATTTCAGCTATTGAAAGGTGAACATCCCTCCTTGAGCATCAACCACCTGCCAAATCACTCGCAAACCCTTACACTCCCATTGTTTGAAGGGGCCCATTCCAAATCTGGAGAAAACTTCCCATTTCCTCATAATGGCAAAAACCCCGACAGTGTACCCTTCATCCCTCACTTCTTACAAAATACATGCCAAATCCCCCGTATTGGGTGAACTAGCAAGCTTCCCCTATTATGGCAGGGGAAATCTTTTGATTCAGCATGGAAAACCGCTAACAGGCTGTAGGAGCATACCAATGCCTCCTCAAAGGCCCTAGGAGTAAACACCGAGGTATACCCTAATCAGTCATGCAGATTATGAAGTTGACAAGCATATTATACTTATAAAGATTAGGGACCCCCACACTGCCCTGCCTCCTACTCTCTTTCAACCTCTCAAAGGCCATGTGTGGCTTTTTCCCTCTATATAGAAACTCCCCAACCTCTTTTTCAAGTTTCCAAATATCTCTTCTCAGTAACTTAACCTGCAAAGTCTGTAAGACATATAAAATCTTAGTGAACAATGTCATACGAAATGCTGCCACTCTACCCAACAAGGAAAGTGGGAGAGGTCTCCAATCCCTCAACCTTCCTCTGACAAATTTGAAGATCCAGTCATAATTAAGAGAATAAAGCCTACCTGGATCTGTCAGAAGTGGAGCCCTGTGCAATGAAAACTAAGCACCTCAATCTTTCGAATCCCCTTTGGCATCCAATGCTTCTGACTTCTCAACGTTCAATTTCAGGCCAGTAAATGCCCTGAACTCCCAGAATGCCTCCAATAAATAAGCTAAAGAGTCATGTGGATTTGTTGTGAACCAAGAGATTGTCAGCAAATGCTAGAATCTTAAACCTTTCCCTACCTAAAATCACTCCATTTATATCCTCTCTGTCCTGAATATGCCTCGACAGAGGTTCTAAGGATAAAACAAACAAGAGTGGGTAAAGGGAGCAACCCTGTCTCATCCCCCTTTGCAACGCAAAACTCTGAGAGAGAGTGCCATTGACCATCACAGATGCCCTAGTGCAGGGGTGGGCAAGTCCGGTCCTGGAGGGCCGCAGACCAGTCAGATTTTCATGATATCCCTAATGAATATTCATGGACCTATTTCCATACAATGGACGGCAGTGGATGCAAATAGATTTCATGAATATTCATTAGGGACATAATGAAAACCTGACTGGTCTGAGGTCCTCAAGGACCGGAATTGCCCACCCCTGCCCTAGTGCAATGATGGAGTAGACGGACCATCTGCAGACATGACTCTCCCAAGCTATAAGCCTCCAACACCTTAAACAGGTACTCCCATACCACTCTATCAAAGGCCTTCTCCACATTGAAACTGATGAGCAAAGAAGATCGCTGTTCAAAGTGTACCCATTCCAGGGAGGCCATTATCTTCCTTAAGTTTGCAATTGCAAATTGGGTACTAACAAAACCCACCTGACACCCGTGGATCAACCTGGTAGGAGCAGGGCCAGATGGTCTGCCATAATCTTAGCCAGAAGTTTAAGGTCCAGATTAAGCAAGGAAATAGGTTGATATGATTCCACTCTTAGGGTATCCTTCCCTGTCTTGGATAGAACGGTTATGTATGACCTATTAAAATCATGAGCAAAAAAGCCCTTTTCCCTCTGAGCCTGAAGCATTTCCACCATAGAGACCATGAGTTTATCCTGGAGCAACATAGAATTCCAAACTAAAGCCGTCAGAGCTCGGGCTCTTGCAACATTGTGCATTGATAATAGCCCACTGTACTTCCTCCACCAACACCAGCATTCCCAAACACTCTGCCTGCTCCTCAGTAATCTGAGGCAAGGTCACCCGTTCCAGATACTCACTATCCTGGATAGGGGGGACCCTGTCTGCTGGGTACAATGATTGGTAGAATTCCCAGAAAACTTTCCCTATGGCTGCCACATTCTTCTGTACCACACCCCTGTCTATCCTGTAAGGCTGCCATGTACTGGGATCCCCGCACATCTTTCAAACAGAGAACTTATCTAATAGGATAACTAATAGGACTTATCTCCCCCCCTCCCTCCCCAGCACCCACCCACCCCTGGGGAAATTGTAGTTTTATAGGTACTTGGACATCTTAGAGGAAAGGGGCTGCTCTCAGGTGCAGCTCTTAATCCAAATCAGTCATACACAGAGGACCTGTGATTAATTAGCTTCAGGTACACAGGGTGTATTAGGGGTATTAGATACACTTTTATTAGTATAAGCATCTACACCAATCCTTATTATATACCGATTTAAAAGACCTAAACACAAGCTTTAAACTAAGATGCAGTCAGAGGTCCAGCAACGAGATGGGGGTTCTCCAGTCTTTTGCATCGAGTGTCACATGTATGATTATCTCCCAGTTGGTGAGAGGTCCTACATATGCACTAAGTGCAGGGAGCTCTTTGCTCTCAGGGAACGAGTCCGTTCTCTAGAGGCTAGAGTAGCAGACCTGGAAGACATAAGAAAGACAGAGAAGTACATGGACGAGACCTACAGGGATATAGTCCTGAAGTCCCACCTCCAGTCTGGCAGCATCCCTGTTGCCATGGAGGAGAGAGGTCACGTGACAGGAGAGCATCACCCTGGTGTGGCAGGAAGTGATCCTGTAACTAGGACCTGTCCTCCAGGTGATGTAAAACCCTCTCGCACCGAGGACGTTTCTCCAGGGCCATGTCCCCATGAGGGGAGGGTCAGGACAGCTGTTATAGTTGGTGATTCAATCATTAGGAATGTAGATAGCTGGGTGGCTGGTGGACGTGAGGATCGCCTGGTAACATGCCTGCCTGGTGCGAAGGTAGCAGATCTCACGCACCGCCTAGATAGGATCATAGATAGTGCTGGGGGGGAGTCTGCTGTCTTGGTACATGTTGGTACCAATGACATAGGAAAATGTGGTAGGGAAGTTCTGGAGGCTAAATTTAAGCTTTTAGGTAGGAAGTTGAAATCCAGAACTTCCAGGATAGCGTTCTCCGAAATGCTTCCTGTTCCACGTGCAGGACCCAAAAGACAGGCAGAGCTCCGGAGTCTCAATGCGTGGATGAGACAATGGTGCAAGGATGAGGGTTTTGGATTTGTTAGGAACTGGGGAACATTCTGGGGAAAGGGGGGGCTCTTCCGAAGGGATGGGCTTCACCTTAATCAGGATGGGACCAGACTGCTGGCATTAACCTTTAAAAAAGAGATAGAGAAGCTTTTAAACTAGAAAATAGGGGAAAGCCGACAGTCACCCAGGAGCGCACGGTTCGGACAAAGGTATCCTTGAAGGATACTACCAAAAGCAGTGAGGTTCCAAAAGGGAGTATAGTAGCCCAAATGCCCTTGAGTAAGGAGCAGACAGAGCATAAAGATTCCCAATTACCCATGCCTACCAATAGCCAGATTAATATTAATAAAATACAGTCTCTAAAATGCTTGTATGCCAATGCTAGAAGTCTAAACAATAAGATGGGAGAATTAGAATATTTAGCATTAAATGAGAGGTTAGATATGATTGCACTCTCAGAGACATGGTGGAAGGAGGATAACCAGTGGGACACTGTGATACCTGGATACAAACTATATCGTAATGATAGAGCTGAACAAATTGGTGGAGGGGTTGCGCTCTATGTTAGAGAGGGCATTGAGTCAGAAAGGATTAAAGTTTTGCAGGGAACAAAATATGCTGTAGAATCTCTATGGATTGAAATTCCATTTATGAAGGGGAAGGTGATGGCAGTGGGAGTATACTATCGACCACCTGGCCAGAATGAACAAATGGATGATGAAATGCTCAAAGAAATCAAGGAAGCTAACAAAAGCCACAACAGAGTAGTAATAATGGGTGATTTCAATTACCCCGGTATCGACTGGGACAGTGTCACAGCAGGACAAGCTAAAGAGATAAAGTTTCTAGATGAAATAAATGACTGCTTCTTGGAGCAGCTGGTTCATGAACCGACCAGAGGGGAAGCCATACTGGACCTAGTCCTTAGTGGAACGCCAGATCTGGTGCAAGAAATAAGGGTGTTGGGACCACTTGGCAATAGTGATCATAGTATGATCATGTTTGATTTAATCAGTGGAGGACAGATAGTAAAGGAATCCACAGTACTACCTTTTAACTTTCAAAAGGGTGACTATGATAGAATGAGGAATATAGTTCGGAAAAAACTAAAAGGAGCGGTTCCAAAGGTTAAAGACTTACAGCAAGCTTGGGTGTTATTTAAAAATACTATCCTCGAAGCCCAGACCAGCTGTATTCCACGCATTAAGAAAAGTGGAAGAAAGTCCAAAAAACTGCCAGCATGGTTTAAAGGTGAGGTCAGAGAGGCTGTTGCTGCCAAAAGAGCAACCTTCAGAAAATGGAAAAAAGAGCCAAATGATGAAAACTGGAAACAGCACAAGCACTGGCAAGTTAAATGCAAAGCATTGATAAGGCAGGCAAAGCGGGAATTTGAGAAGAAACTTGCTACGGAAGCAAAAACACGAAATAAAGACTTTTTCAAGTACATTCGTAGCAAAAGGCCTGTGAGAGAGTCAATTGGACCATTAGATGATAGAGGGGTAAAAGGGGCAGTAAGAGGAGACAAGGCTATAGCAGAGAGACTGAATGAATTCTTTGCTTCGGTCTTTACTGAGGAAGATGTAGGGGTGTTACCCAAGACTGAAGTGGTATTTAAAGGTGATACTGCAGAGGAATTGAGAGAAATATCGCTTCACAGGGAAGATATATTACAACTATTTGATAAACTGAATAGTAGCAAATCACCTGGACCGGATGGTATACATCCCAGAGTGTTGAAAGAACTGAAATATGAGATTGCAGACCTGTTATTGGTAATCTGTGAACTTTCATTAAAATCATCTGTAATACCTGAAGATTGGAGGGTCGCCAACGTAACACCAATTTTTAAAAAGGGTTCCAGGGGTGACCCAGGAAATTACAGACCGGTGAGCCTGACGTCAGTACCAGGGAAAATGGTAGAAGCCATCATAAAGAACAAAATTACACAGCATGTAGATAGTCATGGCCTAATGGGAGACAGCCAACATGGCTTTAGACAAGGAAGATCTTGTCTTACTAATCTGATCTGTTTTTTTGAAGGTGTGCATAAACAGGTAGACAAAGGTGAGTCGGTTGATATAGTGTATCTGGACTTTCAGAAAGCTTTTGACAAGGTCCCCCATCAGAGACTTTTGGCGAAGCTAAAAAGTCATGGGATAGGAGGCAGTGTACTATTGTGGATCGGGAACTGGTTAAAAGATAGAAAGCAGAGGGTAGGGCTAAATGGCAAATATTCCCAATGGAAAAAGGTGAATAGTGGAGTACCCCAGGGATCTGTACTGGGTCCGCTACTTTTTGACATATTCATAAATGACCTGGAAAAGGGAATAACTAGTGAGGTAATCAAATTTGCAGATGACACAAAACTGTTTAAAGTTGTTAAAACCCAAGAGGATTGTGGAAAACTGCAGGAGGATCTGGATAAATTGGAAGACTGGGCATCCAAATGGCAGATGAAATTTAATGTGGACAAGTGCAAAGTTATGCACCTAGGAAAGAACAACCCACACTATAGTTACAAGATGCAAGGCTCAACATTAGAAACCACCACCCAGGAAAAAGATTTAGGAGTCATCGTGGATAACATGTTAAAACCCTCCGCCCAGTGTGCAGCGGCGGCCAAGAAAGCAAATAGAATGCTAGGTATCATAAGGAAAGGGATGGAGAATAAAACAAAGGATATTATAATGCCTCTGTATCGCTCCATGGTACGACCGCACCTTGAATATTGTGTGCAATTCTGGTCACCGTATCTTAAAAAGGACATAGAGTTATTAGAAAAAGTACATAGAAGAGCCACCAAATTGGTGAAGGGGATGGAAGGCTACTCCTATGAAGAGAGGCTAAAAAGGTTAGGGCTCTTTAACCTAGAAAAGAGGCGGCTGAGGGGAGATATGATAGAGGTGTATAAATTAATGAATGGAGTGGAACGGATAAACGTGGATAAATTGTTTACGCTATCAGAATATAGAAGGACTAGGGGGCATGTAATGAAGCTACAGGATAAACTATTTAAGACAAATAGGAGAAAATATTTCTTCTCTCAACGTGTAATCAAACTCTGGAATCTGTTACCGGAGGATGTAGTAAGGGCTGTTAGTATAGCTTTGTTTATATAAGGTTTGGACAAGTTCCTGGAGGAAAGGTCCATAAACCACTATTAAAAAGGGACCCAGGATATCAATGCTTGGCCTAGTACAAGCACTGCAGAACCTGTGTCTTTTGGGGAAACTGCTAGGTACGTATGACCTAGATTGGCCACTGTTGGAAACAGGATACTGGGCTTGATGGACCTCGGTCTGACCCAGTATGGCATTTCTTATGTTCTTATGTTCTTATGTTCTTAACTAACAGCTTACCACTTTTATCCCCATTCTGGTAGAATTGGAACTTGTAGTAAAGCAGTCTTTTTTGCTTGATGATGTAATTCTTCATTCAGGGATGCCTACATTTCCAATAGGCAAGCTTGCATAGCTACCATTGGGAAATGTGCAAAGAATTTTCTGTCAAGTACCACTTGCTTGTCCTGTCATATAATCCAGGCACTCAGCATTCTCTTTTGTCTCGTAGTATATGCGATTATGTCCCAAAGAAGAACCTCTTTAGCAGTCTCCCACAAGAGTCTCAGATCTTCTGCATGTTGCCCATTATGGGCCCGATTCCAAGTCGTGGATTGTGGGGCTGTATGTCCCGGTAGGACACGCAGCCCTGTAAGCCGTCCGGACCCTATTCTCCTGTCTGCTCTCCCTGCACAGCTAGAGCTGCAGGATGGGGAGAGCCGGCAGGGATGGGAGGGGGTGGGATCTGAGCAGAATGGGGGCAGGCTGAGCCGTTAGGATGTAAAAGGCTGATTCAGGTCACAGCCCTGTACATCTTGTGGGGTCAAAGGGGACGTGCTGATTATTCCACCTCGAAGGTGGAATAATCAGCACTGGCAGGGTGATTGGGCCTGGGGATGCCCCCCCCCTGGAGTCGGGTCTGGGTGAGGGGGATCCCTGCTTCCCAATCCAGGCCCCCTGGCCATTTGTGGGTCAGGCAGTGAGGAAGAGAGGGGTCCTAGCTGCATGAGCCAGGAGTGCCTGTGGGGAGAACGTTCCCGTAGGCAGGCAGGGGCACACCGGGCCGTCCTCAGGCCCTATTCTGTGTATCATGGGAATGTTTTTTGTTCCCGTGGGTCAGAATCGGGTCTTGCTCAGGGCCATCCAGATGGCCTGGATATGCCCCTTCATGAATCGGGCTCCACGTCTTTGGAATTCTGCCAATCTTTCCCTCAGATAAGGGGCAAAATAATCATTCCTGTACAAATCCAAGGAAAAGTGTCAAAGCTGCGGTCCCCCTTCCCTCACGCCCCAAGCCAGATCCAACCAGATCATTGCATGATCGGAAATCTCACTCAGGCCAATGGAAGCAGCCTCTACCTGCGCAAACAGTGGGGCCAAAGCCAGGAAGAAATCAATCCTGGAGCTAGTTCCATGTGCTCGGGTCATATGTGTAAAATCTCGCTCCTGCGGATGTAGCAGCCACCATAGGTCCATGAGATACAACCTATCCCACAATCTTTGCAATATCCTAGCCCTCCCCCCTCATCTCATGCCTCCCCCATTTGAGGTATCTAAAATCTGGTCTAGTACCCCATTAAAATCTCCCACCAGAATCACCTGCCCGTCAGGCAAGTGCCGCAGCTTAGATACAACCTCTGCAAAAATTCCAGGCTCATGAACATTGGGACCATAGAGATTACATTGAATTACTGAGGACCCTTGGAGTTCCCCCATTACTATAACATATCAGCCCCCCAGGTCCACTATCTCCCTCTGGCAAACAAAATTAATATTCTTACCTAATAAAATCACAATCCCGCCTTTTTTACCTTCTGCTGGGGCTCCAAACACTTGCCCCACCCATCCGCTACACAACTTAGAATGTTCAGTGGTGTCCTAGTGAGTCTCCTGTAACATTGCAATTGCCCCCTGCTGGCGCACCAAAACTCTAAGAACCTTATGATGCTTTATTGGGGAGCCCAACCCACATATAATCTAAGAAATTAACCTCACCCTGTGTCCCATTAGAAAGCTCCCTCTGCCAATGAAGCCACACACCCCCAGTTGGGGCAGCCCCCAAAGCCTAGGACCCACCCCACCTTAATTTGCTGGTAGCTACCAAAATTACCACCCATCAAAAGTCACCTGTGAAAATGTTGGGCCTTCCCCACTCCCCACCCAAGTGCATATTTTCAAGAATCTGCTCCTACTTGCTCCTAATCCTACTACTCTACCGCATACTCACCTTAAATCTCTGCACAAACATACTGACCCCATTTCTCTCACACACCCCAAATCCCTGCACAAACTTCCCGATCCACCACACAATCCCTCTTTTCATTCGTCTTGCCCCAAACCATATTTCATCCAAACCTCCAACCCCCCGCACCCACCCAACCACCCTCCCCCCCCACCACTACTGCCGCAACCCGACATACATCTGCAACCAAAGTAATGGGAAGGAGAGGGGTAAAGTAAGGACGGGTACTACTACTATTATTACTACTACTACCACTACTACTACTATTAATCATTTATATAGCGCTACAAGACTTACTGTATATAAACATGTAGAAAGACAGTCCCTGCTCATCAGAGCTTACAATCTAAAAGAAAGACAATACAATAATTGAGAACAGGGGTACAAATAGGGAAAGGTAGGGAGACACAAGGAGAATAAGGGTTCAGAATCCAAAAGTAGCCTCAAAGAGGTAGGCTTTTAGCATGGATTTGAAAATGGGCAGAGATGGAACCTGACGTACAGACCAGGTAGTTTGTTCCAGGTATAAGGAGCAGCAAGATGAAAGGATCAAAGTCTGGAGTTGGCAGTGGAAGAAAAGGGCATAGAAAGAAGTAAGGTAGAAGAGCAGAATTCACGAGGAGGCATGTAGGGAGAGAGGAGAGAGGAGAGAGGAAAGGTAGTGAGGAGCAGTAGAAGGAACGCATTTATAGGGCAGAAGGAGACGTTTGAATAGCATATGGAAAGGGAAGGGGAGACAATGAAGTGACTTCAGAAGAGGGATTATATGAGCAAAACGGGGTAAAGAAGAGACAGAATAGGAGAGACCAGGGGCGGCTCAAGGAAATCTGCTGACTGAGGCGAGGGGTGAGATGGCGTCCCCCCCCCCTCTGTAGTGTGGGGGGGGGGGCGCTTTCTCAAAACTCCAGTCAGGGACTGAACCAAACCAAAAAGCCGATTAGATAATATGGAGGAAATGCAAGATGTTTGCACACCAAGGAACTACAAGAATGAGTAAGAACCACAGCACACTTTATAAAACTAAATTATAACTCATTTTTATTTTGTTATAAAATTGGTTATGGTTCTTGCTTTTTCTTTTTGAACATATATTTTGCATCCACAGAACCTCCTCCCTCAACAGTGGGTGCAGAGCACAACTAGGACATTCACCCACAAAATTCAATATCTTAAAAAAAAATCTGATTCCGGTTATCTCACTAACAAACATTCTCCAGTACCAGGCATATTGTGAACTAATATAAAACCCTACAAAAGTCACCAAAGATCTACAAAGCCAAATCTACCATACCATTACCAGCATAAACTTCCAGAACTCATACAAGGTGCCTACCCCCCCCCCCAAAAAAAAACAGCACTATAAATACTACAGTGGGCCCTAGAACATCTAACACCTATTTGAAAAGCTGAACAAGGCAAATTATTACAGTACAGATCCCTGCGTACAAACTCCATGTTAACAGAACACATGGCCTCGGTCACACACTCAGAACACAGACTCTCATCAAGAACAGAATAAGTGACCACAACCTAAAGTAAAAATAAAATATTTAGATAAAAATTAAACCGAAACCCCAAGAAGACAGATTCTACATGCAGTGCAACACCAGATAAGAGATGCAGTTCCCCATACTGTGTAAAATATAAAGATAGCGCAAAGTCCAATCACTAAATTGAAAATAAAACTATTTTTTCTACCTTTGTTGTCTGACCATTTTATTCTCTGGTCATGCTGGTCCTGATTTGAGGCTTCTGCTTTCCTGTCTTCTCTTAGCACCCTATCTGCCATTTCTTGCCTCTTCTTTTGTTTTCTTCACTTCCTTCCATCAACCAATTTCCAGTCCCAGTAACCCTCCTCACTTGTCAGCTTCCTTCTAGTCCCGGTGCCCCCTCCCTGCCAGCCTCCTCGCCATTACCCAGCCACCTACCAGTCCCATCCCCAAGTTCCAGCTCCCTCAAGTCCCACCCCCAGGTGTCTCCTCTCTTCCAGTTCCCCTCCAGTACCATCCCCATGTGTCAGCTCCTTTCCATCCCCCTCTTCCCTTCCCTAGTTTCATCACCCTTCCAGTTTCCCTCAGTACCATCCTCAGGTATCAGCTCCCTTCCAGCCCCCACCTTCCCTCCATGTCAGTTCCCTTCCGGCCATCTCTTTCCCCTGTGTCAGCTTCCTTCCAGCCATCTCTTTCCCCCTCTGTCAACTCCGTTCCATTCTCTCTCCTTCCCCCTCTGTCAGCTCTCTTCCAGCCCTCTCTTTCCCCTGTGTCAGTTCCCTTCCAGCCTTCTCTTTCCCTCTACCAGCTCCTTTCCAGCCCTCTCTTTCCCCCTCTGTCAGCTCACTTCCAGTCCTCTCTTTGCCCCTCTATCAGCTCTCTTCCAGCCCTCTCTTTGCCCCTCTGTCAGCTCCCTTCCAGCTTTCTCTTTCCCCCTCTGTCAGCCAGCCTTCTCTTTCCCCCTTTGTCAGCTCTCTTCCAGCCATCTCTTTCCCCCTTTGTCAGCTCCCTTCCAGCCATCTCTTTCCCCCTCTCAGCCATCTCTTTCCCCCTCTGTCAGTTCCCTTCCAACCCTCTGTTTCCCCTGTGTCAGCTCCCTTCCAGCCCTCTCTTGCCCCTAAGTCAGCTCCCTTTCAGCCATTTCTTCCCCCCCCGTGTAGCTCTGTTCCGCTTCCTTTCCTTCCCTCCGCATAGCTCCGTTCCCCTCCCTCTCTTTCCCCTATGTAGCTCCATTCTGCTCCCTCTCCTTCCCCTCACGCAGCTCCGTTCCACTCCCTCTCTTTCCCCTCATTTAGGTCTGTTCTGCTCCCTCTCTTTCTCCTCATGCAGCTCCATTCCACTCCCTCTCCTGCTGCCCGTGTCATCTCCGTTCTGCTCCTTACCCTTCCTCGGTGGCTGTGGATAGTGGTAATTTAAAATGAAAAGGAAACCAGTGTGGAGCCTTCTGGCCCTATGGAACCCCTGCTACTGCTTCCCACCCCCAAAAGGAAGGTGACGCTAGAGCAGGACGCAGCAGCAGGGATTCCATAGGTCTGGATGGCTCTATACTGGTTTCATTTTCATTTTAAATTACCGCTATTGCAGCTGCTTGTCCACTTTTTTTTTTTTTTAAACTGAAGGCAGAGTGAGGTGGCTGTTTTGGAGGCATTTTTGCCACCCCAAAAGGTTTGCCACCTGCAGCCTTCGCCTCACTCTGCCTCATTATAGAGCCACCCATGGGAGAGACACAGGGATTTGGTCCAACAAAGCTACAAATCTTCAATCCACTAGAAGGGGGTAAGACAAGCCAATTTTATCAGTGTCTTCCACATCAAGAGGGTTGCAGAGCACCCACATACACTGAAAAATAGGCCTGCCACTGATGTAGCCCAAAGCACTCAACAACCACTCCGGTACTCCAGGTGCAAAGGTCATCAATAGCCTTTTCACATACTGGGCTGCCGAATCTTCCTCCTCAGGATCTCCATTATATATGTCCCAGAGATGGGCGGGTACTGCA
The DNA here is from genome assembly GCA_033557465.1 of Ichthyophis bannanicus. Classification (NCBI taxonomy): domain Eukaryota; kingdom Metazoa; phylum Chordata; class Amphibia; order Gymnophiona; family Ichthyophiidae; genus Ichthyophis; species Ichthyophis bannanicus. Next base: position 616,516,794 of record CM066031.1, on the reverse strand, counting down.
GTGTGAACTGGTTCGGGCTGCAAATAGCTTCCAACAGATTGGAGTAAACCTTCTGCAGTGGCTAGCCAACTGGGTGGAATAGTCCTGAAAAATCAGGAACAAGTGGCCCTCCAAATCCAAAGAGCCCTTAGACCAGGCAGCCTGCAATACTTTATCCTTTTGTACAAAGTTTAAGAATCGGGTGATCACTACCCAAGGCTGGGTGGCTGCCTCCCGAAGTGCCCCAATCTGGGGCACACATTCCAGTATCAAAGACCTACAATCCTCTCCAAGCACTAACTTATCAGGGAACCAAGTTTCCAAGAACCCTCTCAACTCCAAGGGGTATGTTTACTAATCAGTGGTAGTGGCTTCCATGCGAGTGCACAGAAGCCGCTACCGTTGTTTAGTAAACTTACCCCCAAGTCTTTAATTGACTCAGAGATTCCATTAAAATGCTAATTGTTTCTGCAGCTTTGATTTTCCAGATTGTCCTGCTTTTCTACCTGCTGTGCCAGCTGTTCCTTTAGGTGCTGCAATTCCCGGGGCGCTTCCTGCGCTGAGACCTCAGCGTCATATATCTGACATTCCACTTCTGTCATCCTTCAGCCAAGCCCTTCTATCACTGTTGCCATCGAATCCAGCTTTGTGAAAATAGTATCAGATTTGCCTAACAGGGCTGGGACCACTGCACCAGTGACTTCATTGGCCAATGCATCCCGTAGCGGGGATCTTGGGCCTGAGCCAGCGCCATCTGCCATCTTGGCATCTGTCTGCCGCGGCGTCTCCTTTTCTTGGAGCAGCACTCCACACAGGATCAGTCCCCCACCACCACTCGATTTCATTCTTCAGGGGGAAGAATCAAACCCATCAAGAGGCTGAATGAGTGGGGAGAGACCGGAGTTCCACAAATAAACTTCTTCCCGCTCTCACCACATCACGTGACACCCCCCTCACTTTTCTAAATTAAAGGAGAAACAAATGAAGTTTCTTTTTAGAAATTGTCCATTAACCACATGTGAAAATAAAAATAGCATGAAGCTGTACAAGCACACATTTAATTAAAATAAAATAAATTCCCGAACCTGACAATACACAAAATGCAAACCTTAGATGTCCTAACAATGCAGGGCTGTCAAAATATAAATTTCAAATGCCTACTTCAGGAATCACTGTCTCCACAGAATACAATAGAATGGAGTCACTGACTGGAAAATGAACATTGTAATCACATTGAGAGGGACACCAATGGAAAAATCTTCTTGAGAGCTTTCAGATGAACTCTCGGCTGCTTTCTTAAGACTTTGGGAGCAAATGTGATTATTGAAATTTAGAACATCATAGGGGCTTGTAGACTAAAGGATTTTCCCATTTTGTGTCTATGGGGAAACTGATTAGCAAACAAGACCCATGGGGTTTTTTTCCCTACGGAAACAACAAATTAGGAGGCCGAGGTTCTATTTCAGACCAGCAGGATATAAATAGCTTTAAATGAATGAATAAATGCTAAGGTCTGAATCTGGTATTTAGAGAATCATTTTATAACAGGGCACCTAGGCAAGAAAGGCACACGGGGCATATGTTGCACCCATTTCATAAAAACAAAACAGGCACCTATGTACCTTTATATTTTAGCCTCCCCAAAAGCTCCCACACAGAGTTAAGACTGTTCCAAGGCAGGTGTACCTTTGTGCATTTATATGCATAAGTACATATTTTATAAACTATATGCATAAATGCTGATCCCAACCCCCTGCTGCACCCCTTCTCCATCCCCAGAAATGCCCATATGCATATCTTGTGAAAATTGGTGCTATGTTTTGTTACTTTTATGTGTGTATCTCCTCAGACAGTTTAATAATCACCTACTTGAGCATGTAACATGCTTTTCTACATGCCCAGATCACTCATACATTTCCCTATCATGTGTGGGAAATCCATGTAATTCATGAGGTCAGCAAAACTCACGTAAGCATCGTCGCTATCATAAATCAGTGTCGGCCCAGTGCGAGCAGAATACTAAGGAGCTGCACCACATACAAATGAGTGAAGATAGGAACGCGGAGGCATGCAGAGCGCATTAAACTTCACAATACTCATTTTCTGTGTAGAGTTTCACCCTTAGAGCATTGGCATTGCCAAGCAAACGCACGTCTGGTGTCTTAACCTCCCAGACTCTCAACCAACATATGTAGAAAGTTAAGCCCCACGTCCGGGCTAAAACTCAAATGTCTTAAAGTGCGTTTTAGACTACTTGCGCTAGTATTTTAGAAAGAAAAGTAGGTACCTCCTTATAGAACTACCCTCTTAATATGCACTTCCTAGCACACACTTAGTACACTGGCTCCTTAAAGAAAACCATGAACAAAAAACCCCAGAAATGAACAAAATCCTACTTCTAGGGGCCCCCCAAATGACTTTCTAACAAACATCTCTTGAATGTTTGCTTCCTGATTAGGTGTGTTTCACATAAGCGATAGTGTCCAGTGGGAAGGCTTCAGTTGATTGGATAAAGTTATGTGTCTGTTCATATGCATCTGTTTGCACATGCACAATCTCCCAAAGCAGCAGGTTGAAAGGACAGTGGGAATCCCTGAGTCCCACCAGCATGAAGAGCAAGACTGCGGCCTGGGAAAGGCTGGGTAAGAGGCGAAACATGGAGAGAAGGAGTGAGGTTAGAGGGGGTGAGACTGGCAAGGCCTACATGTGTATTGGAGTCATAAAGACTAACGCTTTTTAAAATTGTTTAAAGTCAGAGCCTCAGTGACCTGCCACTGGTACTACTGTGGAAAACTGCAGGGTTGGTGGCAGACAGGAGAAGGAGAAGGGAATGACTGGAAAGATGCTGGGCACATGTTGGGGTTGGGGGAGAGATGTTGAACACTAAGTGAGGGAGGGGCTAGAGGGCAGATGCTGAGGACACAAGTAGGGAGGGGGTAGAGGGCAGATGGTAGATGCTGGACACAAAGGGGGGGGGTGGAGGACTGATGCTGGACATGGGGTGGAGGAATAGAGAGAAGAGGCTGGACATGAGGTGAGAGACATAAGGGGGTGGAAGGCGGATGGTGCATATGGGGTGAAGTAAATGCTGGACATGAGGTAGGGAGCATAGAACAGACGGTGGACATGGGGTAGGGGTTATAGAGGGCGGAGGGTACATGTTGGACATGGGGTAGGGGTATAGGGGGATGAAGGCAGATGCTGGACATGGGGTAGGGAGTATGAGGGATTAAGGTAAGATGCTGGACATGAGCTCGGGGCACAGGGGGATGGAAGGCAGAGCCTGGATACAGAGAAGGAGGTGGAGGGCATATACTGGACACAAAGTGGGGTGACGTACGGCAGATGCTAAACATAGGGAGCGAGAGAGAGAAAGAGGAGATGCTGGCCATCGGGTGGGAGGAGATAGAGAGGGAGGGGTTGCTGGGCCTAAGGTGGAGAGAAAGAGAGGAAATGCTGGACATCGGGTGGGGAGAGAGAGAGAAGATGCTGGACATTGGGTGGGGAGAGAGAGAGGAGATGCTGGACATCGGGTGGGGAGAGAGAGAGGAGATGCTGGCCATCGGGTGGGAGGAGATAGAGAGGGAGGAGTTGCTGGGCCTAAGGTGGAGAGAAAGAGAGGAAATGCTGGACATCGGGTGGGGAGAGAGAGAGGAGATGCTGGAATGGGGTGAAAGAGAGAGAGAGGATATGCTGGACATGGAGTAGTGAGAGAGTGAGAGGAGATGCTGGACACAAGGTGTGGGGAGGTGTGAGGGGGGGAGAGAGGATGCTGACATGGAGTGGAAGAGATGGGGAGATGCTGGACACAGGGTGAGAGAGAGGGAAAGAGGTGGAATGTTTGACATGGGGGGATAAGATGAGAAAAAGAGGGGAGGCTTTAGATAGTGGAAGAGTTGGGGGGGAGAAACAGGATAGGGCAGGAGAGAATGGGAGAGTGGAGGAGTGGCCTAGTGGTTGGGGCAAGGTACTTCAGGCCGGAAGGTCAGGGGTTCAAATCCCACTAGAGGACAGCAACCTTGGGCCAGAAGGACTTGGGTTTCTAGTCCCACAGGTGCTCCTTGTGGTCTTGGGCAAGCCACTTAACCCTCCATAGCCCATGTTCCCTGTAAAATAGTTATCTCCAAGTTATAATGCCCTGTTCACTGTAATTTCAGTTTGTTCAATGTAAACTGCACTGATGTAGAATAGCACAGTATATAAAAGAATATAAATAAATAAATACTGGGCACAGGGATGGTGAAAGAGAGAAAGAGAAGAGTTTGTGAAAGACTGAGGAATAAGTCCTGGGGAAGGATGGGGCATGAGAGGGCTATGTTAAAGGTTGAAAAATAGGTAGACACAGCAAAAAGAGGACTGGATGTAAGAAGAAGTAAAATCTGAGTTGATAGAGAAAAATAAATGGAAGAAAGCTGAAAGGAAAAGCTGAATGCCTGAGTTAGAAGGAGGTGAAGAAGACAGGAGGGGAGACAAATGGCAGATGGAACCAAGACCCTAGAGGGTGAGTTAAGAGAAGACAGAGGAAAAAAGAAATTAGAGACTAGAATCAACAGGATTAGAGAATACAGTGGAGAGACAAACAGCAAAGGTAGAAAAATTAATTCTATTTTCAATTTAATGTCTGGAATATGTCAGTTTTTTAGACCCGATATTCAATCCATGGCATCAGCAGTTTTAGAGCACCTGACAGCCTTGGGCAAAAGTGAAACCAGATGTTCAGCTCCGGAATCTGGATATCCTCTGGCACTGAATATCCAGTTTCTGTGCTGACTAGCACAACTATCAATGGCAATATTCAGCTGCTGTCCGGCTAGCAGAACCACATAAAGTTAGGACAGTTATGGAGATGGCCTGACTTTATAGGGGCACTTAACTGATTTTTTTTAAAAAGTGCTGTCACGTCAATGCTGACTCCTATCAACCCAGCAGCCCCTGGGTTTTCTTAGCAAGGTATGACTGGAAGTAGATTGGCAGGCCTTTTCTTCCAAGGCAATGGAGAGTAAAGTGACTTAATGTCACAAGGAGTGCCAGTGGGAATCAAACCTTGCTCTCTTGTGTACTAGGCTGTTGCTCTAACCACTAGGCTGCTTGGCAAACATAAACCACTGCTAGCTAGATAAATGCTGGGACTACTCTTGCCCCAACCATGGAGTGCCCTGTTTAGAGGGGATAATCAGCAGCACTGATCAGTTAGTACCTGCTGAATGTCCCTCTCAGCAGGACTTATCTGGTTAATAGGTCCTGCTAACCAGATCAACCCTTTTGAATACTGGACCATACATGTTTTATATCTATACTTTGCTCAGTACAGGGACACTGCAGCTCTCTGTTTCTCTCTCACATTTCAACTCTCTGTAATGCATGCAGAGTCTGGTTTTGGGGGTTCAATTCATTTTTGTCTACATAAATTTTATTTTTAGTTTGTGGTAATTTATTCTATACTTGGTGAGGATCTATCTGTATTCTGAGTGTGTGACCGAAGCCAGTTAAATCAGTTATCATGGAGTTTCTATGTAGGAAGCTGTAGTGATTTGGCATGTTCGGTTTTCCAATTAGGTTTGTGGATGTTCTAGAGCTCGCTGTAATATTTCAGTGCTGCTCTTTTCTGGGTAGGCTCCTTGTGTACGTTTTGTAAGCTGATGCCGTTATGGTATGATAGATTTTCTCTATAGGTCCTGAGTGATTGCTGTAGAGTTCTATATTACCACAATATGTCTAGTACTGGTAAGGATTTATATTGCTGTAACTAAGACGATACCAGAATCAGAAATTACTTTATGTATGTTGAGTTCTATGGGGAATGTCCTCTGCACCCCTTGTTTGGAGAAGGGTTTCTTTGGATGTATATTATGGGGGTAATTTTAGAAGCCCTATTCACGATTTGGATATCTACAAATGGGCATGCAGATGTCCAAATTACAGAGACATCCCTGGAACCATTATTGAAGCTGGGTCTGTGGATGTCGCCAGCGGTGGAGGCATGGCCGAGACATTCCGAAGAACTTAAATATCGCAGCCTGATCCCAGAAATACCCTGGATTTCCCAAATTGCATCTATAGTTATATCTGCACCGGCCATGAACAGGCATCCAAAAAGTGTTTCTTTTGTCAGGCAAACTTCTGGAAGGTATGGAGAAGGAGCTACACTGCTATCCCCAGTATTTTACCTTATGTCAGTGAACACTGACGGGGGATGGGGGCTCATGT